>JASJET010000260.1:292500-1745000 GCA_034092305.1 Diaprepes abbreviatus | reverse complement strand
TTTTTTCCAATCTCGAGGCTTGTCTAGCATCAGAAGCACTAATTCTATTACTCGGAGCCTTTCTTACCAATTTATATATTGAAGATTAAAATACTTCTGTTATAAATCTGAATTAGCAAATATCTATCAATTTATTGGCTAACAAAAAACAAATCATTGTATTAAAATATATGTAACATTTTAAAATAAGATACAGCTTAAAACTCCACATGTGAGACACCAGTCTTAGTATCGAGATTTTACTTAATTTTGCAACGATATAAACAAAACGATATTACTATAAACCATATTTTAAGTCTTGGGAAAATAGCAACATAAGGTCTGCAAATAATGGAAGTAAAAACATTAAAATTTATTTTATACGTTGGTGTAAGACAGGCAGTAATAAAATACACTGTCTCTGGTAGCATTAAATTTGGTAAAAAATTTAGTTGTGTTATATTATAATAAGAGGATAGTCGTTTACATTTCAGAATAACAAACAAAACAAATTTTTTCATATGCTTGCACAAATTCGAAAATTGTTTTCGTCAATATATATACAGTATCTCCAAAAATGGCGTAAAAAATCGATGACTGCGCAGTTTGTTCTTGCGGTAAGGGAACAAAAATAAATCACTGGAGGTCAAGTCAGAGATGTACGAAGGATGACCCGTCAATTCCACGTTTTAGGTGCTCAAAAAGACTTTTATTTGAGCTGATCTGTGAGAGATGGTGTTGTCATGATGCAGAATGATTTACCGCACCTAGTGTGTTTTCCTCAACTCACCGAAGAGTTCCAGCAAACAATGCTTGTTTTAGGAGTCTTTAAAGGAGCGGTTGCGACGTGGTCAGTTCTTTCGAAAAAACACACGACAATTTGCCTCGAAGTGCTTGGGGTGAGAGCAAATTTTGTTGGTTTGACTCATCATGGAAGATCCATATGGTCGACTGTTGTTTACTTCCGAGCTCATATGCATAAATCCAAAACTAATCATCTGTCACGATGTTACAAATATTTTTGAAAGCTCCGTGATCTTATTTTTTGAGCATTTTTTATCGTTTTCGATTTGATCTCTCATAGACAATCCCAGCATAGACTTTTCCATTGTGCGTTTTGTTATTTGCAGTTTCATAACAGGATTTTTTTAAGTGTTATTGTTAAGCTTTTTTGCTTCCTTTTCAGTGTTCTAAATTTGTTCCGACGTTTTCAATAAGCAACCCATTTCCACGCTATTCGTTCGGGGATCTCACATATTGATCGGTATTTTATTGATAAGGGAGTTGTTTTTCTCAATTCGCTGGATAAGTTGTTAATAATTTTTATTTTATTTTCAGGCACGCTTTATTTGTTGTTTGTTGTAGTTCTTCTAGGATTTCCCTGGCTTTTTTAAAATTATCTGCAATTAAAATTATTTCATATACGAATCAAAAGTTTTTCTTTCTTTCTCCGCCACATCACTCCTTTATATATATATATATATATATATAGGAAATTCTTTACCTTGCGGAAATTGAAAATTGCGGAGAACTCAAAAACAATGAAGAAGTTTTGGATCAGGAAAATAACTACAGTGCTGTTACGTCCCTATTTGTGACTCATCAACCATTACATCCGGTACAATCCATCATCTTGCCTCCGTTTTTATAAAGAAAAAACAACAGACACGACACGAGTAGCCATATCTTGACAGATCATTCAATAACACCCGAGAAACACAAACGCAGAATTTTGTATAAAATTGCCATGAAAAGTCAAAATAAAAATATAACAAACTCGATACACGACGCTGCTACCCATAAGATAGATGTCGCATTATTGGGCATCCAAACTAAACAAAGTTTTCGCAGTTCAAGCAGGTAATCGCACCCACATGCGGTTTTATACAACATTGTTAGTTTGTGTTGCTCTGATGTTACTGAGTGATCCGTCGAGATGTCGCTATTGATGTGTTGTCTGCTGTTTTTTCTTTTTAAAGACTGTATATAGGGCACAGGAGCGAGAAGATGGACTGTACCGGATGCAGTGGCCTGATGAGTCCCAAATACGGCCAAAACAACGAAGTGGTCATTTTTGGGATCCAGAGCTTCTTCATTGTCTTGGAATTTTTTCACTTTTAACCGACTTGTAAAAGAAGGAGGGTATCAAATCGTCGACTATGTATTTTTTGTTATATATGTACACCGATTACTCTAGAACGGGGGCACCAACAAAATCTAAGATGGCGTTGACAATATGGCGGCCAAAAAAATTAGTTTTGTCTGACTTTTTCTAAAATTGGTATGGGCGAGTTTTCGGAGTCATACACAACGAATCTTAAATTATTTTTAATAAATTCAATAGGGCGGATAAAAAAGTAATTTTGTCCGATTTTTTTCATAATTGATATGAGGGAGTTTTTGGGATCGCACATTACGAATCAGAAGGTGGGACTGAATCATTTTTGAGGACGCAGAGAGCAAATATAAAATTATTTTAAGAAATTTTAAGTTTCCTGATTTCATCCAAAATTGGTACTAGGAAGTCTGGAAGGTTTTATATTTAGAATAGATTAAGATGTTAAAATTATTTTTTTAGAAATTAAACATGGCGGATCCAATATAATGGGTTGAAAATTATACCATATTCATATTTTTTCATATTTGATATTAGGGGGTTTACGTTTTAAGTTCTTTAAATATCCATATTGAAAGATTTTAGGCCTATATTACCAATCTAAAATTAATTTGAAATTTAAGATAGTGGATTAACTATGACAGACTAAATATTTGTTTGACACAATTTCACTGGTATTTGAAACTCTGAGAATCAAAGAAAGGCTACCCTTGATGTTTTGAAACTTTTGTATTTAATTTTTTGCTCAAACTTTTAAAGTAAAGGAAGTTAAAGCAAGATATATTGTTATTGGAAAAATACTGTGTCTTTGGATTGCCTTATCCGATTTTAATTACCTTAATTATATTGAGGATCGATTTTTATGTTTTTAAATAGGCCAAAAGATAGCGTATTTGATGCTATGAAACAGAAAATCAATAGTTTCTGGGGTGGAGGGGGGAGGAAAGAATATTTCTGTTAAGAAAATACTGTAACCCCGGATAGTTTCGCCTGATTTTAATGAACTGGATGTTATTTAGGAGATTATTCTTGTACGGTAAAACAGCTTTAGTTAAATTTTATTATTTTATTAATTAATTATCAGATGGCGTTATTTATTGACATTTTTAATTTTCCAAATGATGTGGTTCATCAAGTATAATATTACGAAAAAAGTCCGAAAATCATATATTATTATTATCGTTTAAAATGCAATTATAAGCAAAAGTAATGATATTTTTGAGGATTCCAAGTAAAAAATTATTTTTTGACTAATGTACTGTATTTATGGACATAACAATAACCACAGTCATTGACCTACCAAGAAAAGGTTAAATAAAATCAAAATGCTACAATATTTTTACGTAATAAATGTTTCAAATAGCATCTATTGATATATAGGGTTTCCCAATAAGAGGTGTTATTTTGATATTCAAAGAAAAATGCCATTTTTTAAGATAAATGATCGGATATTTATTACATTATAAAGAGGAAGGTATGCCGTTAATGATGGAAAATAACATCAGCCAAATGACCACCACGACCATGCCTACAGGACCATATCCTTTTCATGAAATTTTCCATAACCAAATCGCAAAGTGGCTGCCCTATGTCCTCGATAGCCTCACGAATTCCATCTTTGAGGTCTTGAATCGACGCTGGGCTGTTGGCGTAGACCTTGTCTTTCACGTGGCCCCAAAGGAAGAAATCGCAAGGTGTCACATCACAAGATCTCGGTGGCCAATTGTGATCACCTCTTCGAGAGATAACACGGCCCGGAAACTTTTCCCGTAAAAGATCAATGGTTTCGTTGCTTGTGTGGCACGTAGCGCCGTCTTGTTGAAAGTAAACGTGGTCCAGATAAATACCATCCAATTCCGGCCATAAAAAATCATTAATCATCTCTCGATAGCGCAATCCATTCACCGTAACTGTTGCTCCAGCCTCATTTTCGAAAAAGTAAGGTCCAATGACCCCGCCGGACCATAAAACGCACCAAACAGTCACACGTTCAGGATAGAGAGGCTTTTCAACAATAACTCTTGGGTTTTGCGAGCCCCAGATGCGACAATTTTGTTTGTTGACGAAGCCACCGAGGTGGAAATGGGCCTCATCACTGAAGATGATTTTTCGATGGAATTCCGGATCATTTTCATGCATTTCAAGAACCCAATCAGCAAAGGCACGACGTTGTTGATGATCGGCCGGCTTGAGTTCTTGCGTTAACTGAACTTTATAAGCCTTAAGACCCAAATCTTTATGCAAAATACGGTGTAATGACGTTTGTGGAATCCCTAATTCCAAAAAACGACGAGGAATGGACAAACCTGGGTTTTCTTCAACACTTTCGGCTACAGCAGCAATATTCTCGGCTGTTCTTGAGCGACGTGCACGGGTTTTCTTCTTCACATAACTAACTTGTCCCAACAGCTCGAATTTTTTCACCAATTTCTTTATTGCGCTCCGACAAGGTGCTTCATGACGACCCAAAAATGTTCGAGTTTTACGAACCGTCTCTGCCAAATTTTCACCATTTTTATAGTGAATTTTAATAATTTCAATGCGTTGTTGAAGCGTGTATCGTTCCATCTTTATTTATGGCGTAGTTTCTACTTGTCAAACGTCAAAAACTTACAGCTTCAAAAGTGACATCTACCGAAATAGCGGGCTTTTCAAAATGACATCTCTTATTGGAAAACCCTTTATATGCAGCTGTCTAGTCTTTAAGCTATAGGAAATACAGCATTTTCAATTTTTACTAGACAAATTGACTGAATAATATATTTTAAACGACGAATCATATTTTCTCGAATTGTCAATCAACTATGATAAAATATATCTTTTATTCTTTCCCATAGGTGAATATCTAAAACTGTTAAATTTAGTGATTTGGCTGGCCAATAATTTGCTCCATACTCAGATAATCTCGAATGTTTTGAGCATACCGTAGCGTATAACTAGCATGCTAAAAGGGTATGTTTCTGCGTATCTCTAGTGCCAAATTATCTAAAAGGACCAGCATTTGGTTCATTAAAACTTCAAACGAATTGCTCCATTTAAACGTTTGTCAAATACATGCATAATAATTTTTCCTACCATAATACCGCACAACACATTAACACTACGATGATTTTGTTTTAATCTCATTCCCCAAAATAATGGTGACATCTAGTTTGTGGCGTAGCTTTTCATATTTTAAATGGTTTGATGCAGATTATTTGGAATATCGCATTTTCTTTCCAAATATTTGAAAAATTTGAAAAAGTTAATAAGTTCGACAAATAACGGCATCTGACGATTGATTGATAAGAAGCACCTCTTAAATAAGACTGGGTTTATGAGAATCAGTAAAGGCAATACAGAGTTACAGTATTTTTCGAATAATAGTATTCCTTGCTTCCCCCTCCCATTATTTAAAATTAGGGTAGAAAATTAAATGTAAAAGTTTTAAAATAGCTGTAGTAGAGTTGAAAATTATGGGTTTAGACCGTGTTATATTGGAATTATTATTCGACGTTTCGCCTACGATTGCACGAGATTAGAACACTGAATGACTATAGAGGAACAACAGCCCGGTATTTATACATGATCCAGCGTTACAATCGATTTCCACGTGTGATGTATACTGTTGCCCGCATCCCTATTAATATTATTTGAATATTTACAAATTTCGATTGATTGTTTAATTATATGTTTAAAGTAACCAGACACTGATGCTAGCACCTTAGTTTCTTTTACATTATAGGTATGACCTGAGTAATTCTGGTGTTCAGCTACTACAGATTGTACAATTTGTTTCTTTTTTATACATCTTAGACCGTCCTGTTTCGCCTACATATACTTTACCACAAGAGCACGGTATCTTGTAAACGCCTTCTGTTTGAAATGGAATTGCGTCCTTTGGGGACTTCAAACAATGTCCAACTTCCTTACATGTGTTGAAAATTATCCGAATGTTTGATTTTCGGAGCAATCTGGCCATTTTGCGGTGGTTCCGTATATGTAAAATAAGACCACACGGTCCATAGGAGGTTCATTTATGGCGTTTTGTTTAGAATTTGGGTTTTTATATTTATTAATAGAACATCTTATATCTTCGTAAGCGAAACGTCGGATAATAATTCCAATTTCACATTGTCTAAACCCAAGAACCATGATTTTTAACTTGACCAAAACCGTGAAAGCTTTCGTTCTTTATTTATTTTTTTGAGAAATTATTGTTTTTATATTCATATGATCAGATACCCTCTCTTGTAACCTATGTGGAGACGTAAAAATATTTTATTGAATTATATTTATGTTTTTAAAATTTACTTTCTAAATATGATGAAATAATTTCACTAAAATCGGATAAGGCAATCCAGAATCACATTGGTTTTGAATCGTAGTATTTCTGTCTTTATTATAAAAGTTAGAGCAAAAATTTAAAAACAAGAATTTTAAAACGTAAACAGTAAATATCAAAAATAATAAAGCAACTGTACTATATTTGATTTTTTTGAGAACGTGCTGTGTGTCAATTTTATGTAATAAAATATGGCTAATTTAAGACCTTAAAAACAATATAATTCAACTCATCTTGGTCACATTATTTCAGCATATTTTTTTCGGAAAGCTCAGTGACCAATATTATCTGAGATACAGCGAGTGGATAGCCTTAACAGGATACACGGGATATAAACTAGAATGTGTTGATTCTTTAAATCACACACGTTTCTTTGCTTAAAGGGCTTTTAAAATTGAATTGTCCACATACATCCGAATATTTATAACATATTTTTACTATTTATTTTAAAATCAAAGTACCCAATACTTTTCCAAATGAGAAAATGAAAGAAACACTTAATTTGTGACAAATATTCAAATGCTGCTTTATAACTTCCACAAGAAAAGCCGCAACGTCTTTAAAGAACTTTGTAATTCCCTACAGCTGCAGCTGTGTTTACAGGTTGTTGGATTATTGCAACCACTCACTCGACTTTATATTTTTTTAATAAAAAAGAGTTTGAAAAGCAAAGCGGATTTGCTATATACGGTTTTTCTTCAGCCGAGCAGAGTGGCTATAAAATAGTTAAAGCGGAAACGTAAATTTTTTGCAATATTTTATGTGGCTAGCGGCAGTGGATTTTATTGGTTGTTATATACCGCCACATAAAATAAATTTTACTATTGTCCCAAATAAAACATAAATTTAAAATCATACTGACTTAGATATCACGACGTGTATGTGCTGGAATGGAATTCTAACATATACGAAGATGATTCGATAAGTTCTCTGCCTGATAAAGAAAACAAAAGATTTTTGAGAATGTTTTTATTTATTTTTCAACATAGTCCCCTTGTACTTCAATACATTTAGACCAACGATGTTCTATCATTTAAATACCCGTAGTTTAATGCGATTTGTCCAACTCTGCAAAATAAGCGGTTGTCGCTGCTCTGACCTCATCATTTGAAGTGACTTTTCGCCCAGCGAGCCATTTTTTCAAGTTTGGTAAGGGAAAGTAATCTCTGGGAGCCAGATACGGTGAATATGGTGCATGTGGAGATACTTCGAAAGGTAGCTCATGGAGTTTTGCAGCAACAACCATAGATTTGTGTGCAGGCGCGTTATCCTGATGCAAGATCACTTTTTTTGGCAAGATGTGGACGTTTAGCCTTAATCCCATACTGCAAACGGTCCAGTAGTGAAGCGTAATTCCTCCTAGTGACGGTTTTGCCTTGTTCTAAATATTCTATAAGCACCACGCCATATCAATCCCAAAAAACGGTTGCCATAACTTTTCCTGCAGACGGAACCGTTTTTGCTTGTTTTGACGCACTTTCACCTGCCCCCACCCACTGTTTAGACTGCTGCTTTGTCTTTGGCGGATAATAGTGAATCCATCTTTCATCTACAGTTATAAAACGTCGAAGAAACTCAGCAGGGTTGCCTCTGAATAAGTCTGAACACTCTTGTGAAGTGTTCATTTGAAGGCGTTTTTGGTCGACTGTTAACAAACGCAGCACCCATCGCGCAGAAAGCTTTTTTATGCCAAGCACATCATGTAAAATGTAGTAAACACGATCTATCGAAATGCTTGCTATACCAGCAAGCTCTCGTACTTTCATGGTGGTCATAAAGTATGACATATGAATTTTTGTGACAATTTCGTCAGTTGTAGCTGTTTGTGGGCATACCGAGCGCTCATCATCTTGAATTGATGTACGACTATGATTAAATTTAGCAGCCCACTTTTTTACTGTCGAAAACGAAGGAGAAGAATCCTTTAAAGTAGAATCTAACTCATTTTTAATATCCGTAGGAGTTAAGCCCTTTAAAACAAATTACTTTATAACCGCTCGAACTTCAATTTTATCCATCTTTCACAAAATATCAAACCTTATGTGTTCACTCCATCGCCACAAACAAGCATCTGCACGCAAACATCTGAAAGTGTGCAGGGCGTAATCTCAAGGTTAATGCTTACAAAATATTATAGTTATTTGATCCTACTAGCGTCCTCTCTGTTTCAGGTCGAGAACTTGTCGAACTATCCTCGTATCTACTACTATTCTTCCCAAGAAACATCGTTGTTGATAACTTTCAAACAAATATTACTTAATGATGTGACAATAAAGCTTAAAATTCTAGAACCGAAATTATTTTTGTGGTTCACTTGTTTGGGAACAGTGTAATCAGCAGTAGCTCTAACAACCAAGATGATGATCTTTTCAGTTGCCACTGCTCTATAGCTTCTTACAAAATTTTTTGATACATCTAGAATGATTTTTAAACAGGTATTTGTCTCCATTCTTCTTCGTTATGATTTGTATTTGTGTTTCAAATATCAAATTTTGAAAAGTATTAGCAGATTGCGCCCCCTGTTTTTTGTCGATGTAGTTGAATTTAAATTTATATGTAAATCTCGTGGTTAAGGTACTTTCCGTCCCTTCTAATTTGTTTATTCATTTCATCGATTCTAAATTTTTGATTGATTTAAATTTGTTCAAAGTTTGCGTATTCTAGCACAACAGATAGTCATGATTGCAATTTTTATAAAAGTATGTGAATATGAGTCTTAATTATATGTAACACTAGCGGTTACCCGTCGCGGCTTCGCCGGAATGCATGACTCCAGGGAATTTTAAGAAAAAAGACCAATGAAATTCTTCCTTGCATTTTCAGGCATACGTTCTAGTGAAATACACTTATAGTTGAGGAGCCCAGTACGATGTTTTCTTGCAAATAAATACATTTGTTAATATGTATCACATGACTATTAGAGCGTTTCGGTGATAATTGCGTTGATATTGATTTTTGACTAAGCTTCATTTTTACATAATCCTAAATATCTCCTTTTCTTAAATCGCCATTTCCTCTTTTTAGATTTTCATTTTTAACTTTTAATCTCTCTAAGATTTTTTTATGTGTATATTTTTTGTGGCGTTCATTGGTCATGTGATACTTGAACAAATCTAAAAACTACATCAATGACATTCAATAATCACATTTTATACAGCATTAGTATTTATTTAAAGGTGTTTGAAACTCAATAAAATGTCTAGAGTCTAGAATCATATGAATAAAGTTTGTTATAAAGTAATTTTAGCTGCATTAGCTATTATATCCAAGCGACAAAACACAATGTCTCGATGCAAATCAGCAACATCACCCACTCGAGACCTACTTTGGTTCGTACTAGTTAAATTTATGCATTTTTTATTTTCTTTTCAAACAATGCACACATCAATGCTGCAACCTGATTAATTATTAGCTCACAAAGACATTGGTGCTAGGATAATTGTTCTAATTGCCTGATCCAAACTTGAAAAAACTGGTTATATTTAGTAAAGTACGATTTTATTCTTTATGCCACATTTTAAACATGGATTCTAATTATTATGCAGAACAGATGTCATCACGCCCGCTCTGAGACATAGGTATAAATAACTGAAGTTCTTTATGATGGTGCTTTGTTTATTTTATGATTATATATATATATATATATATATATATATATATATATATATATATATATATATATATATATTTTAAGTAAAATGCGAACAGTAATTGCAAACTTCGTTCCATCATATCCTTTCTGTGTTAGAGGTTGCACAGTTTGAATGATTTGCTACAAAACACAATTCATCCTATTACAACCACCATTGAGATGATGGCCTACCTGTACCACCATATCGAGAAGAAAGTCAAAACTTACCCTCCCCGCTACAATGATATGGCAGAGGTACATGTTTCGTCTCTACTAGACTCATCAGGGTACCGACATGCACCTGGCTGTGCAAAGGTCAGATCGGAAGGAAGCATGCAAATACTGAACGCGGCTTCGCCGACCTCCCGCCGAATGGCGTATATATGTTTATGCCGCTTTCACGGATTCCTCCGTATGAGATGCAATAGCAGTGGATATATCCACATTATTCCGTTGTAGTGCTGAAATCACAGTAGTAGTATCACTGTGGCGGGGAGGGTCAGTTTTGACTTTCACCACTTTATACTACGAATTTTCAAAATATCATAAAAGACTGTTAAAACCTTCGTCGACAAGAAAACTAACCCAAATTAAATAATAAAGACTTTCTTATAGAAAAAATTTATAGTCAAATTTTGGTCCGCAAACCTCATTTTTGACATAAAGATTTAAAAAAATCCAAAACGGTGACATAAGTATAGAACAGTTTACTTGAACTATGTCTGGAATTTTAAATAGAAATCAAAAATGTCATAATATATAGGATGTCCTATTTAAAATAAGCAAATTGACATCTACTTCCGGTATAACTGGTAGTGCCGCCATCTTAAAAATATTTGAGCCTGCTGTCCCCCATGAACGTTAGTACACTGTTAGATTCTTCCTAATTATAGTTTTCTCACAATCGATCGATAAATTTTTCGGAGAATCACCCTGTATATATATATATATATGTATATATATATATATATATATATATATATATATATATATATATATATATATATATATATGTATATATATATATACTTAATAATAAATTCTCATCATGCTCTTGTTTTTTAATACAAGTTTATTCTAAAGACCATGCTGCAAAAGTTTTTCGGGTAGTATTATAAATAAGCTTTATATTTGAAATAAATGTACGGCGAAACATAAGGGTAAGATATATTGCCTAAAAATGGGAATACGGTGATTTGGTTTCTTAGGGAACGAAAAAAAGGTGTTTTCAAACTATAAATAGCGACCTTAATGTAAAATGGTAGATTTATACTATCAAAGGCAGACGATATTTTTTTAAAATACTTCGAGTTTTCGGGAGAAAATGAGAAATTCAGATTTATTCTTTATGTTAATTTCAAGTCTTTAATTTGCGAGTTTGATGTTTAGAATAAAAATTAATTTTGAGTATATATTTTTAAAACTCTCCATTTTGAATTTAAATTCCAGCGACTATTTTACCTGCGTAACGTTTATAAAAAGGTTGCTCTTCACTATTATATTTGCGTGTCTGAAAACTAAGCAATGATTTTGGTATTTGTCACGCGATCTAAAAACATTAGCTAAATGTAAGTCAGCTTAAATCTCTCAATTGTTTTATTGTGGCAGGAGCAATTTATTACAAGAAATTTTATCCGATATCGCACAAAAATGGTCACACAAATGTACGTTAATTCAATTATTTCTAGAAACAGAGGGTAATGGTAAAATTATTTAATTTCTTTTAGATTAATTATTATTTTTAAATAGTTACCTAACTCCGTTACGCGTTCTTTTAATGCGTTATTAGTTACCTAAGAGTTAAAATTCGTGATCGGCTTTGGCCACATTTTTAACGATCTTGGGAGTAATTGCTATATTCTTAATTTTCTTAGTGTTAGAGCTGGTGTATTGCTTAAATCACGTTTTCTGTCAGAGCTAAAATAACGAGTAGGTTTCCTCTACAAAATTTCATTTATAAATTCATTGACATACCTAGAATATTAAAAAATTTATCACTTTCTCCTGTTTGTCCAAAAAAAAAAGACGAAAAACTTTATTACAGATATCTGCAGGTTATAAATCATAGGGTGGACCAAAAAAATGATAAACACATAAAAAGTACTGTAAGATCGGCTATGCCAAAGTCGCAGATTCGATTTTCTGCCCATAGAATCTTCCAATGACTTTTTAGAGAAAAGTTGTTTTGGGGAAAGTTGTAGGTATTAACAGGGGCGGATCCAGCCTCTCTCCTTGGGGGGGGGCGGGCGGTGATATCACAAAAGTGCGGTATGGCAAACGAAAGAAAGTTGTCCCCGGGAGGGGGGGGAGAGGACACCAGCAACATTCCCATTTCTAGTGTAAAAGGCAGGAACGGGGCTATTTTTTTGAATTTGAAGCTCTTGGACAGGGGGGGGGGCGAAGAAAAAACAAGTTTCCGACAGGGAGTGGGAAGATGCAATCAACATACACATTCCTCATATAAGAGGCAGAATCGGGTCTATTTTCCTGAGTTCAAAGCTCCTGTTGGGGGGGGGGCTATCGCAAAAAAAAAAAAACAAGTTGTCAACGGGGGGGGAGGGGGTTGCCAGCAGCATACACATTCCTGATATAAAAGGCAGAATCGGTTCTATGTTCCTGAACTCAAAGCCCTTGGGAAGGGTGGGGCGATCGCAAGCATCCACATTCCTATACTCTATTCAAGAACTAGAGAGAGTAATAAAACTGTTACCGAAACCTCCAACGTACCTGCTTTAGTGCCCTCAGTAACTGAGAACTGCCGTAAATCTAATTATATTTAATTATATTTAAATATTATAAGCTTTTAAAAATTTACTGCAACAATAAAATTTCTGATAATTCAATTTAATTTCTGTCAGTGAGCAAAGTACACCTTACAGTGTGTGTTTAGTGATTTATTTTGTTTGTGCTGGTTTTTATATATTATTTGAGATTAGTGAGATACCCAAAAGATGGAGGGCATTTTTTCCTCAACGAAAAACTTATTACGACTAATGTTTATGATGCCTTAAGATATTAACATCTAGATAATAATGTTAAAAGCTCTGTTGAGATGTGTTCCAATATAACAGAAGTTCGAAAATCTAATATGTACCGAACACTGACGGAGAAAAAACGACTGGAATTGTTAGTAATTCCAAGCTATATTCGATCACAGGCAGACGAAAAACCTCGTTGGAAGAAGAGATGTAAACTGTAATAAAAGGAGTTGTACATCCATTTTATTATGAGAAGCAGATCTCAACCGTCGACAAAATTCTACTAAAATCAATGAAGATCGGGATTTGCCTGAAATTAAAAGAACTGAGCTCTGGAAATTGCTCATAGAACTTAATTTTTGTTGGAAAAAACCAGATAGGAAATCTGTTCTTATAGATCGTCCGGAAAATGTCCGTTGGTGAAGGAAATATTTCTCTCAAATAAAAGGTAGAGTTGCTGGAAATAACACAACTTACAAAATTAATAATTTAACTGGACTTTTGAAAGATTTTTTTGAATAAAGTTACTGTAGATAATTGCGAAAAATCCATATAATAAAAAAATAAAAGAAAATGTGGAAACTCGATCTCATGATCGGTGAGAGAGGAATCAATTATAATTAATTTGAGCGAAGAAAGCTTCACTGACTTTGATGACGAATAAGATACGTAATGTTTACCAGCGTTAACACAATTTATTATTTAAATTTTCTGTAACATATAAAAATTAATGACATTTGAATCCCTTTTTAGTGTTTAATTGTAATTCTACAGATGGTTTAAGAAATAAATAAACTGGAACGTCGAATATCCCAAAAATGTTTTTAATTAATAATAAAATGACCAATAGCCCCAAAAAAATTTATATTGACGAATTTATTTTTTTATATATGTTTAACTTCTTGTATTTTTGATAATGGGTATTTTGTAAGTATTTAAATTATAACTTAGCATTTTTTGAGAGAAAAAGGCTACGTTTTAGTCTGAATGTGCCTAAAACGGTTTCTATGCCAAAATTAAAAATAATAAAACTACAGTTGTGATTTGTGTTAAATATGTCAAAATTATCTATATTTTCTAATATATGTGAATTATTAAAAAATCATAAGAAATAAAATAATATTATAAAAACTTTTTATTTTAATTTTATTACTGAATTAATACTCTATGCCATAAATATTTAGTGATAAAATAGACCTCCTTTTGACGCCTTTCGATGCCTATGACAAGGATTAAAATTCTTTTTAACACTTCCAAATATCTATTGCTATCCAACCCAAATAGTCCATTATTATAGACCAGTATTTTTGATTATAAAATTTCTAACCCATTCCTATGAAAAATATATGTGTCTAACAGATTTTGCCAAAGACATCGGACTAAAGAACACAGGTAGTTTGCGAATAAAAAAAAGGTAAAAAATGAAAAATTCTCCCTAGTTCTTGAATAAACTATAGTATAAGAGGCAAAATCGGGTCAATTTTCCTGAACTCCAAGCTCTTGGGGGGGGGGGGCGATCGCCCCCACCGCCCCCCCTTGGATCCGCGCCTGGGTATTAAAAGGTCCTTGAATTTTATGTTTTATACGTCAAAATCGATAAACAATTTATCTTTATTCTTTTTTAAAATATAATAATGAATAATATTTTAAAAAGGAAGAAATTTTTAAATTTTTATTTAAAATTGCATGTTTCCTAATGCTCAGTCTCATGGTAAGTAGCGTCTGCACAATAGTTATAAGTACACATCATTTTTCGATACGAAAAATCCTCATGCCAGCTGCGTTTACAGTGTGCATATAACTATAGCAATATAAAAAGGCTGGATCGTATTCAGTTTTTTATAAACCACCGAGAAATAATTTTTAAAAAAATGTCTATATTTGCTCCTACTGATCGTAGAGTTTTTTTTCCAAAGTCCGGGGTTTTCAATCACCTTTACAGTTCACCTAATAATAATTCTGTACCATGAAAAATAACAAAGTTATTCTAATTATATATAAGCAAAAAAACACCTCTTCTTTGACGCACTTTTTTACAACAATTTTGGAATAAATATTTAATTTTTTTTAACTCTCTTTGTAGTTTGAACTTTCAAGAATCCATTTCACTTTTAAAAATGACTCTAGAAGTATTATCTTCTGAGCAACAATTGTTTAACCTTTTGATGTCTTTAATAAACAATTGACATAACTATTCAACCGATTTGGCTGAACTTTCGCACACTTATAAAGATCCAGAACGGCCTCGTCATCAAGGTAATATATGTCACTTTCGGCCATTATTGTAAACGTTATTAACATTTATAAAATAGCGCAAAAAAGTTTTTTTTCACCATTTTCTCAATCAATTGTTTATCCATTTTGACGTATAAAATATGAAATTAAAGGTCGTTTCACTAATACAACTGAGTTACTGTTGCACCTTTAACCTTTAAACTAACTAACTAACTAATACAACTTTCCTCCAAAATGTCATCGAAAAATTCTACTAGCAGTAAATTGAATTTTACGACTTTGGCCGTTGTTTATACACACAGAATCAATCTGACAGTACCTTTTTACGTATTTATTATTTACTAGGCACCTTCGATGATTTAAAACCTTCAGATATTTGTAATAAATTTTTCTTTTTTTATTACACAGACTGAACTAACTGGATTATACAGAGAAAGTTGATATCACCATGCCACAACAATTATAAATAACAGACTCAAAGCTAGTGTCTCCAAAAGCGAAAGACTTCTTACTTTAATTTATTGTGTAGTTATCTTTATAGTCGGGGAGCCCAGTGGATTTTCGTAGCCCATGAGGAGGCACGGCTTCATCAAAGTTTTTTATATATATTTTTATCCCCCAATTACGAATATCGAGGATGGATTCCCGAAAAATGGCTAGGTAATTTATTAAAAACAAAAAAAAATTTTGTAAATAAAATTGTTTTTTGTTTTTGTGTTCCTCGGCCAATTCTAAGGAAAAGGTGTCTAATTTTTTCATCCGATGCATAGATTTTTGGATAAAAATTGTTGAAAATTTGAAAAACGGACATTTTTCGCCACTTTTCAACATGATTAATTTTTTTTTCCAAATTCTGCTCCCAACAATTGATAATTCAAGTCAAGAACTTTAGCTGGAATTGTTCGCAATGCGAAAATGTATTATTTTTATTGCTTTTTAAAACTTTAAACAAAAGGTTCTCATCAGTTATAACGTATGAGCCGCCGCGTATGAAGATAAGTAGAAGTCTACTTACAGGCGCTCACTTAGTGCACATAATCTGTTATAGCTCTCTTTAGTAGTTGCATTAATACTTTAAACAAATTTCAATACATATCTGTTTTTATTTATAAATTATTAGCATCTAATCATAAAATAAATGATACAATAGAATAAGGCACTCCAATTATTATTACTATTTTTGCATGTGTTAGTGCGCTGTTTCATTTTTTTTTTTTAATTTTAATACCTTCCATATATTTTCTTTCAAACGATATAAAGCGTTGAGTGTGGTCCTTAATTTTCAAGACAGTAAACTCGCTGATAAAAAAAAACATAGTTTTGCAGTAAATGTGATCTTTAAATAATCGAAAGGCTGTACATAATTTTCAGCACCGGTCTATGGTTCCATCTAATATAGTTGAAAATTTCCTTTTTACGATGTGTTCGACCAAATAATACATTGGTTAGTATCACATAACTACAATGTAAAAAGGTAATGCATTAAATTTAATGTAAATGTGCTGGAATTAAGTTTCACAAACGTATTTAATGTAATATTAAATTTAATATTAGTATTAATCTAAATTAATTTATTCCATTAAATTTAATGTTGATCATACATTCAATTTACAGTTTGATCATTACCTTTTAAGGTGACTATTTGAGATATATTATCACATATTTAATGTATCAACAATAATACGAGTTAAAAAAATTCTGAAGCTACCATACTGTAGAATGGAAATGCATTAAATTTAAGGTAAATGTACTGGAAGCGAATTTCATAAACGTTTATTAAATATATTTAATGTAATGCATTAAATTTAATAATTTTTACATTAATCTAAATTCATTCATTCCATTTATTTTAATGTAATCATATATCAAATTTAAAGTTTGATCATCATTTATTCATGTGTTACCACACATTTAAATAAATTTAATGTACAACAAACTGATGTTTCAATGAATTTGCTTTAAATTTAAAGTAGGTGTAAATTTATCACGATTTAAAGTACAAAATCATTAAACTTAATGTATAATAGACATTAAATTGGCATTAAATTTAAGGTTATTTTTAACAGTGCAGGAAACAGTGCACATTTTTCCCATAGGTAATGTCCGCCATCTAGACCGGTTTCGAACTCATTCGGGGGTAGACATGTCACTTCACCATAAGAAAATTGAGTCCTTTAAGCAGCTTATATAATACTAAACAAAAAGTTCAATACAAGTAGCGCCATCTCCCGAAATCTCATGCAATGTATATTTACAAATAATAAAAATGTAAATTCCTTTTGTATTAGGGTATATGTAAATTAATTTTAATGTACAGAAAGTTCAAATATTTTTTCAGTTACTTTATTGAAATTTAAGATTCCATTTAATCAAATTTAATGTATAACGCACTGATATCTTAATGAATTGCTCTAAATTCAAAACAAAAGTAAATTATTTACGATTTTTGGTACAAAATCGCTATTTTCATTTTTTATATATTCATTATTCACTTTTAAACTATTTAAAATTTCTTATATGTATATTTTTGATAGTACTCATTGCTCATAGAGTATGGTTCAATGCATATATATATATATATATATATATATATATATATATATATATATATATATAGCATTAATGCAACAAGGTGCGGATACAAAGGGGGAGGGAGGCAATTGCCCACTCAGATCTTCATATTCATAAAAAAACTCGTCTATCTGCCTCATAACGAAAGCAAATGTCGCCGGCGCCCCCCCCTCCCCTCCTCTTCGACAACTCGTTCGCTTATACTGTACTGTCTTATATACAAATGAGGTGGGGGTAATTTCGATCTTTTCTTGATTCTTCTGATATTACCGCCGCTCCAAAAAGAGAGACTCTATTCGCCCCTGAATGCAACGATCAACAAAAACTATAATATATTATGTTTACTAGGTTAGCGCCACATCTCTTCATTCACGGCGGCGCGTACGTTATAACTGATGAAACGCTATTTGTTGATAGCATCAGAAGGCAATAAAAGGATTACACTTTCATTTTGCGATTAATCCCAGCTTGTAGTTCTTGACTTGGGCTATCAATTACTAGACGCAAAATTTGAAAATATTTATTTAATCAAAAGTCATTCATGTTGAAAATTGGCGAAAATTACAAGCAACATTTTTTGCCTTAAATCGGCCGGGGAACATAAAAAACTTTTTATTTTACAAAAAAAATATTTTTAAATTATAGTCGATTTTTTTGTTTATAACAATTTACCTGACCATTTTTCGGGAATTCAGCTTCGATATTCTTAATCTGAAGGTAGAAATACATATAAAAATCTTTGGTCTAGCCATGTCTCTACACCGGCTATGAAAATCCACAGTGCTACAGGCACTAATTGTATACCAAAAATAGAATTTTTTGAAAGCGCATAAATTTGTTTTTTTTTTCTTTATTTCCAAAGTCTAAAAGAACCGATTTTTTTATAAACATACTTATGTTTATTTTCTTTTATTGAAATATAACTTTTGTATTTTCGCTCTTTCGCTCGGTTGCAATCTAAACATTAATTTAAAGTTTTTGTGTTTAAAAATACCCTAAACCAGTCAAGCCTAAACTTACAATACCTACTAAAATCCCCAAGTTGAACGTTGTGCTATTAAAATTTAATCGCCAAAATCTTGGGGTAAGTGGCAACAAGAAAATTATTATTCAAGCTACTGCTTTGAGTTTGATACCCGTTGTTCTTTTCCGAAAATTAATTCCCATACAATTCCATAAATCATTTCTCTATTGTATGTTGGTTTTGTGAATTTACCTTTCGTTTAATAACAAAAACTTAAAAAATTATCTGTGTTATATCAAGAATACGATTTAAATCAATAAAATTAACATGGTCGTAGGTCCTGAAATCTGATTCTTTTTACATTTATGGAAAAAATTAGAGAATGTTTTTCTTTTTGCATTACTTGAAAATAATGAACTCAGATCACGAAATTCGTCTTCTTGTCCCTATTTTTCGTCGGTTATCAAAAGAAAATGTTGTTGGCTGAGTCTATAAATTGAAAAACGAAATGAAACAATTTTTAAAAATGAAGGGAAACTCAAATTTATGACACATTAAAATTGTGAGACGTTTATTTGACAAATGCAATTTGTTCTCCCAAAGTTTCTTGTCAGATGGTCATAATGAGAATCGTTGTTTGATGATTTCGAATCCATGTGTGTTAGTAAATTTCAGATCCAAACAAAGCTATGCATATCAAGTGTTCAGCTTAACAACGCACATTTACGCTGACTTCAAATGATGTCTTAAAAATCATTGTAGTCTGTATAGATTTCACGACCACCGACGACATAGTATAAAGAGAAGGGCTTCTAGTCAAGCTGCTGCGACAGATTCTTCTATATGACAGTATGAGCGGGCACATAAGTTAAAGAACAGTCTTCTTCAGGGCTCAGTACTAGCACCAATCCTTTTCGAACTTTATTTTTCTGACATGCTTAGAACAAATGCGAAAAAATTTAGCAATTCTGATGTTCTTACACTAGCTGCACACCATATATCTACAGAAGATACCAACAGCTTATTAACTCACGAACTGTCAGTTCTGAGAATGTACTGTGTTAGCTGGAGACTTGTGTCAAAGACGAATAAAAAGAAAGCAACCTGCTTCCATCTGCAAACAAGTACATCAGCAACCTGAAGTATATTTTAATAACAAACAACTGCGTTACAATCATATCCAAATTACCTGGGTGTCATAATGGATAGAACACTATCCTTTAAACAACATCTCGAAAATGCCGTTGCTAAAATGAACACCTAAAATAATAACATTCATAAACTATGTCGAACAACCCGGGGAACAAAATCCTCGACTCTTAGAACTTCAGCTTTTAACTTGGTTTACTCTATTGCTCACTCCTTGGGTTCCAGTTCTGAACCTTATCGCCCTTTCCCTCATCCATAAGCAAGAAGAACTCCTAGAAAGATCCAAAAAAAAATACCTGTCAGCCATGCAATACCAATATATATTAGAACATGCAAGACGCCGCGCTTCGTTGTCTTCAATCTAGATCTTTCCCAATTTTATCAGGAAGCCAACTTCTTGAAGATGATATCAACTCGACTAAAAAATGGAGGGGCTTCTGGACAATCGAAGCTTCATCTCAGCTTGACACATTCTATCCTATCCCGTATCTGCCAGTAATGGAGTTAAGCTACTATGAATGAAATACATTGCATAGGATTGCAACTTCCCAGGGCCTCTGCCGGGACTATTTCTTTAAGTGGGGATTAGACTAGCTTCAATCGATCACATGTGGTCCTGCCCTCTAACAACGTATCAGATATATGATGATACTCATCAGTTCATTTCATCTGGTACAATGTTTCATCTCGCAGTCGTGCTGTATTAAATGTTTTTAAAATGAAAAAAAAAACAGACAAGATACAAATAGCGTCACCTCAACGGATCACTCATTAATACAAAAACAACACAAATTAAAAAAAGGAATGTATCAAAACTCGATACACGCAACATGCTACCCAAAGGATAGAGGTTGCATCGTTCGATATCGACAACCAAACTAACCACGAGTTTTCGTAGTTCAAGTAAGGTGTATCGCCAACGATCTCCCTATGAGAGCGTTGCGTGTTTTTTAGGCATAAAATATATAAGAAAAGAGAAGTTTGGTCCGTATAATTTTGCATTAAAATAGAAACAGTTAACAGAGCACTATTGTCAGACGATGGATCGTACAGGATGCAATGATTTTGTCCCATATGAGAGCGAAACAGCGCTGTCGCTTCTCCATTGTTTTGTAGTTCTTTGCACTTTTTACCACGAGAGTAATGTTTACCAGCAATCTTATTTCCACACAGTTGAAAATTTTCTAAAGCTAAATTTGAAACCGCAGAGTAACGAAACGCACATTATCCAAGCGTTCCTATCAAAGCTGCAAAACTAACGCCACAAAGTAAATCTTGCAAACTTTGTCATATTTGAGCAACTTCGTACTAAAACGGAAGAATTAGAGACGGGGAGTGTAGATAATCAAAGAGAGGAAATTAATAACTACCTTTAAGCTGTTGAATCTGAAATTCAAAATTATTTCCCGGAGTTTTTTGAATATGAAGCTGCAAACGCTGATCTACAGTACCGAGTGTTTAAAAATGTATCAAGAGCTTGAAATTTTATACGAAGACTCCATCAAGATATCAAAAGGTGTACACTGAATTGAATTTGTGTGAGATGGTTTAAATATTAATTTATTTAGATCATTGATTTTTTTGTATAAGACTCACGTTTTGCAAAATATATTTATTTTCTATTTTCTACTTCTAGCGCTAGCAGTCACAGAATTTGAGAAAGATTTCAATTTAGTATATCCTAAAGCAGTAACAGAAACTCTAGTCGAGCTAGGGGTAAAGAAACCATATGTAGAAATGTTAGCTAACATATACAGAGTAACTACGGCTAGAGTAAATATATATATATATATATATATATATATATATATATATATATATAGGAACATCCTAGAATTTCCTACCCAAAAGAAATCCGATAAGGAGACACAATATGTTCAAAACTCTTCACAGTGATCCTAAAGAATATATTCCGGAAATTAATCTGGAATAGTAAAGATTTATGGACAACGTTTCTTACATACCTTTAGCTATTGACTAAAAATTCAGTACTCTTCATTCACGTCGCTAATCCTAACCTTTTTTGAAAAAACGGTATTTTATTTACACTGTCAGTCTCTTATGAGGGTTCAACATGGGTGCCGTGAAGTTTGATTCACTCGTGGGCACTACGAATTGAAGAATGTTGTACCCGCCACATTAACTCAGCATTCTCCCTAATTTGATCACAATGAAACGTGATTCTCCGTAGAAGTTCCTCCCTACTATCGACCGATGTGGAATACACCAAGGTTTTGAGGTGTACCCACAGGTAAAAAATCCAACGGCGTTAGGTCGGGAGATCGAGAAGGTCAGGCAATAGGTCCCCCTCTACCTATCCAACGGTTCGGATAGACGTTATTCGGTACGCTGAAATAAGGTGGTGCCTCATCGTGCATGTAGTACATGTTTCGACAGGTTTCAAGTGGTAAATGCTACTAAATTATGAAAAGCGTTCTGGAGGAACTCCTAATAAAGTTTTTCAATCAGGAGTGGCAAAATTCAAATGATCCAATTAAAAAAAAATGCCTATGATTCCTGCTCAGACATTAATTGATTGGAACTGATATTGATGATGCGAAACAATAGTTGCATGAGAATTTCCATCAGCTTATACATGTGAGTTGTGTAAATTTATACTATTTTTGGTAAACCCTGTTTCATCCGGGAAGAGAATAGTGCTAATGAAGTTTACATTATTTCTTTGCTCATCCAATAACCAGTTTGCAAATTGTATTCTACGGGGAAAATCTTCAGGAATCAGTTAATGCACTGTTTTCAAATGATATGGATATAACAGCTATTCATGAAGAATTTCATGTACTACTCTTTTCGACTTACTAAATTGCGCTGATAATTTTCGAGTGCTCGTTGAAGGAGTGTCATCTACAGCAATTAAAATATTTTCTTCTAATTGCGGCTTACGTACTATTCTTCCCCGACCAGCATCAATACTTCTTTTCCCAAAATTTCCTAAAATTATGAATAAATTTAATAAAATTACCTTATCCTGTGCAATTGCCTATTATTCTCCCTTACACGTTGTTTAACTTGTTGAAATGTTTTCTGATCTTGAAGAGTACGATTAGGATATATGTCGCGATATAAACTCCTGGCTACGTAAGCATTACAAGATGCAATCATACATCAGATGTATATTTAAATACTCAATAATTATTTCATAATTAATTTCATCACGAAATCCAAAAATCAGTAAATTAATATCCAAGTAAAGAATCAATCCTAGCGACATGTCGATGGACGAGAAAAATTTTGGAATGGAGACCAAGATAGGAGGCTTACCGAGGAAGAGGCCACCCGCCTACCAGATGGACTGACGATATCAGGCACATAGAATCAAACTGGATGCAAGCGGCACGGGACAGAAATAAGTGGTAAAACTTACGAGAGGCCTATGTTCAACAGTGGACAAGATTGGGCTGATTGATGATGATGAAAGAATGAATGTGTCAGCGATGTGAAAGTTGACAAGTTCCAAAATGCAGAATATTTATTTCTTTCGTACCAAGCAACGTTTGCAACAATAATACTTTGTTTTTCATGCCGAAAAAATAAAACGCACATATTTTGCGAACCTAAGTCGAACTGCAATTCATAGAATTAGACATTTTTAACTAAAAAGGTAAACTCTAATTTTGGAGCGATTTTTTTATCATAAGGTTGCAGGTTGAACATTTGACATGAACAAAGATGTATCTTTTTTCAAAATACTCCAAACACATGATATAAATAAAATGACGTTTTTTCGAAAACGGTTAGGACTAGCACCATGCATGAAGAGTACTTAATCTTTAGTCAATAGTCAAAAGTATGTAAACAACGTTGTCCATATAAAAAATCAGGGCATGAGTTTCACAGCTAGCCCGTCCCTGCAGCTGTGAGTAATTCACAACACTTTCTTAGATAGTAATTTAAAGGGCCTTACCTAATATACATCTTGTTAAAAAAAATTGAAATATACCTGGTGGTTCAATAATTATGTGTGAAAAAATCGATTCCATTGTAGCTCTTTGGGAGCCCGTAACTCCGAAGAGGAGACCTATACGAAAAAAGTTTATATAAACTTGTAGTATTCCTATCATGTGTTTTGTTCATAATCGGGAGATTTTCCTCATTTTCCAAGACACCCTGTATATACATGGGACAACTTATACACAAATCGGATTCATTACTTCCGGAAATCAACAGAAGAATTAAACTAGTATGGTCGAAGCTTTCTAATTTTCAAGTCCAGAATGCCACTATATCTTAAGAATAAAGTATTTGATCAACGTATATTGCCAGTCAAAGATAGGGATGTGAAATGCCAAAGAACTAAAGGAATGGCACAATCTCAGATATGATTATAACATCAGACAATTGGAAGGAACAACTTGATCTCATATAGCTATAGACAGGAAAACATGTGCTCAAAAGGCATAAATGAGAAGAAATAGAATAAGTTACACCATCAAATAGAAAAAGGAATTATAGGAATATTGAATAAGGAAGGCTGCACCGTAGCTGGAAATGGTAGATAAAGCTGAGGATAATAATGATGATATTGATTTTCCAATGATTACCTTCCAAATTTCAAATATGCGCTACTAGTATTATCCATGAACATTACGTGACATCCTTCATTTTGCCTAAGTTGAAAATGAACGGCTAAAACTACTAAATAAAAATAATTAGAAATAAAATTTCGCTTATATAGCTAAAAACACATATTTTCACCTAATTGTAGTTTTTCGAATTGCTCATGCAACACTTGCCATTACTCCTAGCTCTTTCCTAGTTTCCATTTTAATCTGTTATACAACAAGAAACAAATTGCTCCAAAACTGTTGTTGCACATTATAAATTATAGTTTAATGTTTTATTTTTGCATTTCTCTTTTGTAATAAGCAGTTTTTAAAAATATCGTTGT
Organism: Diaprepes abbreviatus; assembly: GCA_034092305.1. Taxonomy (NCBI): domain Eukaryota; kingdom Metazoa; phylum Arthropoda; class Insecta; order Coleoptera; family Curculionidae; genus Diaprepes; species Diaprepes abbreviatus. Next base: position 1,720,144 of record JASJET010000260.1, on the reverse strand, counting down.
TAAAGAACTGCTTGCTAGAAAATTATTGCCCCTATACTGGAAATTAAAACGTTTGTCTAAGCAATATCACGACGCAGCTGTTTTATTATGGTGTGGTGATGGATTTTAATATATCAGATTACATAAGTCAACAAATTAAGGGCAAAAAATATAGCATGGATTGCAACATACATTTCTAAAGCAATTTGATGTGCTAGATCTAAATTTAGCTGCTATTACATCAGGATTTCGAAATATTTTAACCTAAAAGTACGAAAATTACCATTTTGGGGTATTTTCTGGGATTAGTGGGGTTGACAGGTAAATTGGCTATTCAAAATCTATCATGCAGTCGTAAAATACAACTCTTTCCCTGCAATATCCATTTTGGAATGTAAGGATATGATTTTTTTAACGAGATTGAAGTTTGTGCTTCAAAAGTCTTAGTAAATAATTTAGGTAAAGTCATTAATTTCTGTCTCAATTTTTTTTGATATTAGTATTTTATTTAAAAAAAAATGAAGGATTTTGCGACAAATGACGTATTTTGTGTCATAGTCCAGGATTATTTTTTCCATCCTTTTGTCTCCTTTGCTTTTTTTGGTCGTTTTCTTTATAATGGCCATTTAAAACCCTTAACACCGTGCGCGAAGAATTTTTTTTTAAAATGCCACATATTGCTGCAAAGTGATTACTTCTGGGTTTTGTTCCCGAATACCATTTTTAACCATTATTCGTTCTTTTAATGTCAATTGACTATTTTTACTGTAGACGCACTATTAATTGTAGGTTTGTTAATATCCATAGTTTACCATAAATATATACACAAAATACACACTATATTACTCTAATAAACTTTTTTACACAACACAATATCTATATACAACAAAGGTATGATAATTAGAATGTGAACTCACAAGATCTATCCATGAATCAATAACAAATCAATAAAATATTCAAACAATGCGAAAACCTAGTCGGGACCCTTATTTTCAAGTTTATTCAAGATGGACATTCCATGTATGTGTGTTGCCACATCTATTGTCTTCGCGATTAGAAACCAAGTACATGTTGGCCGGCATCAGCGTGCCATTTTAAATGCGATCAGATCATTATTATTGAAGGCTCGCAAAATTTGACAACAATGCATTTTAAGCTTTTAGTCCCTGCCTTGTTACCAGAGAGGCAAAGTTTTAAATGCTTTATAGTTGCATGAGATGTTTATTCCGCCGCTTCGTCCTTTTGATGACCGGTATTAAATGAGTTAATAACAGAAATTATGGACTTTAGGTATACAATATCTCGGTAAAAAATTATATTCACAGGTTTCAAAATGAAATTTGTATTGGAATTGTTGTATATCATGATTATATGATTCATTTCGGATAACAAGTTCATCTGCCAACACCACCTATCTCTGAAAATATCCTTAAATGGCCATTTTTGTATTTTTAGGTTAGAGTATCTCCGAATACTAACGTGATGGAGCAATTCTGTGGATAGATTTGGATTTAGCGCACCAAATTACTCTGGAAACAAATATTGGAATCTGTGTTATAAAATCTTATTGGCTTGTGTTATCAACTTCTAATATATTCAAGATTATGACGTGTTCTAAATGTATTTTGAAGATTTGTGAAATTCACAAAAAAATAAACTCAATGAATTTATTGGTAATGCCAAATAATAATAAAAGTAACCCAGTTAACCTAAAAAGTGGTATAAAGTTACTCAAATAGATGATTCTTATATATATATATATATATATATATATATATATATATATATATATATATATATATATATATATATATACTCTAGCCGTAGCTACTCTGTATATGTTGGCTAACATTCTACATATGGTTTTTTTACCCCTAGTTCGACTAGAGTTTCTGTTACTGCTCTAGGATATACTAAATTGAAATTCTTCTCAAATTCTGTGAATGTTATTTTATTTTTAGACTCAAAACTTGTGGCTATATTTTGTGTATACTATCCCATAAATGGTTAACAAGTTGTATACCGAAGAAATCAAGAAAGGGAGAGATTGGGTATTTCAGTGTATATTTTAAATTATCGGCCAAGCGCTTTCGGTCTTACTTAGATCATCCTCAGAACTCAGACCTCGTCAAAGGACACACCTCAACTTTGCCGTTTGGAGAATAGTCTCCAACGCCAGCGCAGGCGTTAAACAGTACAAAATAACGTATACAATTAAAACGTCTATCCCAAATTAAAATTAAAGCGGTCAGAACAATGTATACATTAATACTATTAAATCAATCAACTTTTACATTAACAACTTAAAAAATACAACCCAACAATACAAAAAAAATTTTCCCATCATTTTTCTTGGACTCGAACGTTTAAAGCAGAGAAAGGAGAACTATTAAAAAAGTATGATTTAATTGTGACCATAAATTTTCGATTAGGTTTATGTCAGGACTTTATGTCGGCCAGTGCAATACCTGAAAGTCTTGAGAAGTAAGCCAGTTCTCTACTATTTTTGTTGTGTGTTTCAGATCATTATCCTACTGGAAGATAATTCTATTTATCAGTCTATAATTTACAGTTTAAATAAAATCCTATTTTAAATTATCTACGAGCATTTCTTTATTCATATTTTCGAATATTTTGTGAACAGAATCTAGCCCCTTTTCATTTCTAGTGGCGACCATCAGTTGTACTATATAAATCAGAAAATATAGACATAAATTACGAGCATATTTACTTTTGGAAACTTAAGAATCTTAAGGAGAATTAAAAGTTATTTGCGACAAAGGCCATAATAGCAACTAAATCGTGAGTTTAAACGAAAACGTAATTAGAAAAGTTTGCTAAAATATTCGAGCGGGCTAGTTTTTAAACTAGCTCGAACATTTTTAAAACTTTTTCTGTAACTACTCTTTGTTTCGCTTTAATGATCGCCCAGACAAAGTAATAAATTTTAAAGGCGATATTTTTAGCCGGTAATAAATATAACAATCGAGGATCTGTATAAATTATTCCACTTAAATAAGTGTTTTCTTTTTACTACTTTGTTTAGTGGCAAATTTGGTTTCACAACCAATGCTACATTACAGGTTTTGAAAAGTATCTATAGGCCAGCGGAATTAGCATCTGGAAAAAATTTATTGTTAGTAGATTTTCTGATTTAGCAGAAACCTTCAGAATGATAATAATAATTCTGTAGTATCTTATGTCTCTTTTTCTTTTTTGGGGAAATTTTCTTATTTAACAATTAAGATGTGGAAACACAATTTTTTCAAATTCTAGGAAAAACTATTGTTTTTCATTAAAAAAGTTTCAAAAAAAGTTATGCGCTTTGAAAATACCTACAAAATGAACTCGCTCATCTGAATCGGATAATCTATTTGATAGTTATTGCCAAAAAACTGCTTAAATGGCTGTTTTTTCAATTGTTAATAAACAATAGAAAAATATATTACAATAACTTTATAACTACACCAAAAGGAAGCTCTTGTTACATACAAAAGTTCAAGTAAAAGTATTCAATAGTTCTTTGAACCGTGAATTTGTTCATAACATTTTCTGTTTTTTTGATTGTTTATTCTCAGCGATCTAGAGATCATACAGTAAGCTGCAGGTGCGCAAACGTAAGTTCGAGACTTATACTAACAATAACAAGAAAGAACCAAATTAATTGTTGATTTTAAATTGTTGAGCAAATTTGTGATTGGTTTTTTCGTTATAAACAAATAGAATAACTCTTCGACAATTGTCGATATCGAAATGTCGATAAGTGGACGTGATAGGTGAGATTTTGACGCATATTTTGAAAAAAAAAAACAAATTCTGTATGACCACTGGAAGCTGAGATGGATTTTTTCTTCCAAAAAATCGCTGCTACTTTATTTATATTAAATGCTTATTTGAGTAGGAACTCATAGGGAGAAGGCTAAACTATTGTGTGAAGCAGTTTTCAAGTCAATTGTTTCAAAATTGTTGATGTTGCAATAGTTTAAAATTACACATACTCCAAGAGTTAGAAAGGGAGCAGTGGAGGGGCGGGAGATGTTCTTTCAGCCTGCTCCACGCGGAAAAAAACAAGACTCGAACGCTTCACATTCGTTTCGCCGGAAAAATTTAGATTATCTCGGCGAATATTGATCATAGAATGTTTATTCTTTTTAATGTGTAGTTTCTCGACGAGATATGAACAATGGATGATATGTTTTTGTAATCAATTTATTGTTAACATAACAAAAAACAAATTGTTGCACGTGCTTTCCAATTTGCGAAAAAAATGTTACAGTGGTCAACAGTACACTACTAATTAGGAATATTAAAAATCAGATGGATTTTTAAAGTATCATAATTATTTATGGAGTTATAGCATGAAACAAATTGTGACTGTCATTTGCAGCCAGATTATTGGTTGAAAAAGAAAAACACATGTTAACTTTGTTTTTTATTTTATTCGACGAACATTTTACATCTACAAAATTTTTTACTAACATACATATTTTTTGCTTAAATCTATGCAAAATATTTATTCCGTTCTCCGTTTCTTAGGCATTGATGGACATTCCTTTTCAAAACCCTTATCGGTTTCATTATTATCATTACAATTGCCATCATCATTATCACTCTCATTGTGACCATCATTATTACTCTCATCATCATCATCAATCTCACCACTGACATAATTATCATCATCATTATTATCATAATCATAATTATTTTCTTTCCTATTGCTATCATCGTCTTCGAAAATAATATTACAATATTTCTCGATTGGAAAATCGCTTACAATATAATCGTCAAATGTGTTCTTCATCTCGAAAAATAATAATGCAAATCTTGCCATTTATTTCGTGCTACATCTCGATAAATACTAGTGGTACATTAAAAATCGATATAATTTTTAATATTCCGAATTAATAGCATACTGTTGACCATTGTAACAATTTTTTTTTTTGCAATTTGAAAAGCACGTAAGTACGATGAAATTATAATTATGCATAAAATGTATTAAAGTGCAACAATTTGTTTATTGCTATGCTTAGCAATAATTTGATTACAGAAACACATCATCCATTGTTCAAAGTTGAAGTGTCCGAGTCACGTTTTCTTCTGCGCGCCGCACGCTGAAAGAACGCCCCCCTCCACTGCTCACTTTTTGACTCTCGGAGTAGCTGCAACTTTAAACTATTGCTACATCAACAATCTTGAAATAAATGAGTTGTAAATTGCTGCATACAATAGTTTAACGATCTCCTTATGAGTTCCTATTTAAATAATCCTTTAATTTTAATAAACAATCCCGCAGTGATTAAAGAAAAAACTGTATCTCAGCTTCTAGTGGTCGTACACAATATTTTTTTTTTTCAGAATGTCTGTCAAAATTTCAGCTATCGCGTTTAAAACGAAAAAACGAACCCCAATTTTGTTTATCTGTTTTAACAATTTAAGATAAACAATTAATTTCGTTCTTTTGTAATGGAACAAATATTAATTATTTTACACCATCCAGTGTGAACTATATTCTGTTAAAATGAATAATTAAATAATCACTCTGTGAATAGATTTCCCGGAGAATAGGGTAGTTATATTTTTTATCACTATCCACGAAAGTCTAAAGGAAAAATAAATCAGTTATCCAACTTAACTTTTATTATCTTTGTCGTTTAAATGTTTTCTTAAAAATATATAAACTCAGTAAATTTATGAAGACATAAAACTAAGAGACCCTGTCTAAGATTTGGTTATAAATCTGTCGAAATAATCCTACTCTGATTATGTAAATAAAACCAGACGTGTTAAGGGTAGTTTTTAGCATATGGTATATGAAATACCGTTAAAATTTATTAAAATATTGAACGATTTTCCCATTATTAGGAAACAAAAGAATAATCAAATAAACTCATAATACTGTAATATAACGTTTGACCTGTGTAAGGGATCTAATATGGCGACTGTTTTTCCTGATTGCAAGAAGAATGAATTAAATACCAGCAATATGAATAAAAGGACACTCAGGTTTTTTTACAGACGTTAAATTATCTTATTCCTTTGGTTATAGAAAGAAATGGAATAGTTTTATTAATTGTGTTTATATAAAAATTAAGATTAAAATGCTCAGAGGCCAATTCGGGAATCAAGCATCCGGTATAGAATAGCTAACGCCCTCAGCACGTAATGATCGAAACCTTCGAACTTTAAGGGAAAGAAATTAACGTTTACCGGGTTCCATCGGGTAATATGGGTACAAACGGGAAACAGAGGGAGAGGGGGTGTAAGATTCGAAGACACTCTTTTAAGGAATAGTAAATTTCAGTACCAATCTGAAAGTCATAATTTGAATGTCGTTAGAACGGTACCGTGAGTATCAGTGCCGTAGAATAATTACGTCACGGGTATAATCGTCGGGAAAGAAGGTTATCTTTGTTTAATTTGGGAAATTAAGGGATTATCGTGTGTTATTTTAGTGGGGATTTCGCGATTTTCATACGGTTCGATTAAGTAATATAAATAGCTGTTTCGCGTTTTATTTCTTTTTTTTTTTGTTTAATATTTTATTAAGCTATTTATACGTGTTTTTTCAAAATTGGGTTTTACGTTTTTGGTTAAATAACGGCCGAGAAGAGCAACTATGTTAGTTTTTTCGTAATTCCTATTAGTTTTAAGTTTCTCATTGTAAATAGTTCGTTTTTATTCTATTTATTTTGTTAATAGACTAAGTTGTTTTGAGAAACTTGTTTTATTCAATTTAATTAAAACTTGCGGGCGCGCTGTTGCGAGACCTACAAAACAAGAGATGTCTTCTGATCAACTAATTAGCAGCCTTTCCTGAGTTCTGAAATTCTGAGTTGTGGTTGGTAAGCTTAAATAACCGTAGTTGTTTGGTACTAAAGCTGCAAGAGAGAAGATGCACGACCAGACTTCCAGAGTGTCTTTATTACTGTAAAATTTAATTTTAGGTTATTAAAATAGTTACTAATTAATATGGGGCAAAAATGATTATAGATAAAATGATTAACGCTACCTCAATATGTCATTAGCAGGAGTCTATAATCAAATTCTGTCACACTTTTTTGTTATCGTTAGTATAAGTCTGGAATTTTCATTTGCGTCCCGCAGACCGCTGTTCGACCTCTAGATCGCTGAGAATAAGCAATCAAAGAAAACTTAGAAAGTTCTAAACAAATTCACTATGCAAAAAACTATTAAATATTTTTGCTTGAAATGTTGCACATTTATTGTATGCAACAAGAGGTTCCTTGAGTTGCAATATAAAGTTAATGCAATATATTTTTCTATTGTTTATAAACAATTGAAAAAACAGCCATTTTGGCAGTTTTTTTCGAAATAACTTACAAACAAATTATCCAATTCGGATTTTAACTCATTTTGTAGGTATTTTCAATGCGCACAACTTTTGTTTAAAACTTTTTTACTGAAAAATAATTGATTTTCCTATAACTCGAAAAAACTGTTTTTTCACATTATAGTTGTTAAATAAAAAATTTTCTCCAAAAAAGAAAATTAGACATAAGATACTACATAATTACTATTATCATTTTCAAGGTTTCTACGTAATTAGAAGTCTATTAAAAATAAATTTCAAAATCACGTCATATGAGGCTAACTCCGCCAGCCTATTACTTTAATAGTTTTACTTCGTATATTAAACCTCGCATTAACCTGATTTTTTTTTGATTGCCAAAAAAATTGATTAAACAAAAGCCACAATTATTTATTTTTCTTGTGTTATTCAGTAATCCATCGAGATGGCACTCTCATATCTTATCTGCTATTTTCTCTGTTTGAAAATGGTAAATAGGATGCGGCTGAATTATAATGATACCCGAAGAGAATGGCCTGATAAGCCCTAACGAGAATGAAACAACGCTCTTATCATTTTCCGGATCCGAAGTTTCTCCAGTATTTTGGACTTCTCAGCACTAGTTAATTAGAAAGTAATACTTACTGACAATCCATGTCCATAGAGCCAAATTTCGTATATGTAAGAATAAAAAGACAACTATTTTATATATATATATATATATATATATATATATATATATATATATATATATATATATATATACCCCATTTTTTTAGGCCCTGTATGATTAGAACTTTCGACAACTTTTTTTACATACCTTTAACTACTGATCGAAAATTAAGTAGTCCTCACTCATGTCGCTACTCCTAACCATTTTCGAAAAAACGTCTCCTCTAACTTCTGTTGGGTTGAAAAAGTTAAACCATCTGCTTAATTAAAAACTTCGTAGATGGGTTCCGTCATGTCTGATGCACTCGCGAGCACGATGAATTGAGAAATGCTGTACCCGCCACATTAACTCAGCATTGTTCCTTATTTGATCACAATGCAACGTGATTCTCCGTAGAAGTTCCTTCCTATTATCGACCGGAGTTAAATATATCAAGGTTTTAAGGTGTCGCCATAGGTAAAAATCCAACGGCGTTAAGTCAGAAAATCGAGAAGGCCAGACAATAGATCCTCCTTCACTTATTCAACGGTTTAGATAGACGTTATTTCCGTGCTCTCGTACAGTAACGCTGAAATGAGGTAGTACCCCATCGTGCATGTAGTACCTGTTCCAGTGGGTTTCAAGGGGTAAGTGCTCTATTAAATCGGGAGAAGCATTCTGGAGGAACTCCAAATAAAGTTTTCCCTTCAGTCGTGCCAACAATACGAATGGTCCAATCAAAAAATTTCCCATGATTCCTGTCGAGATGTTAACAGATTGGAACTGATGTTGATGATTCGAAACAATAGTTGCTTGAGGATTTTCATTGTCGGTAGGATGCCGGACTGTTACCAACAAGAGTAAAAACAGACATATAAATATACTCAAGAGCGATAGGAAATTATTAGAAATAAATAATTTTAGGTTCTATGTATTGGAAAAACATATCATTTCTCCTTAAGAGCGTTAAGAAAAGGGAAAGGCAACTTTTTCTCTGAGAATCTTACTTCTTGTTTTCTCTCCATACTAGTTTCGACCATCTAATGATCTCATCTAGTATTGAGAAAACCAGAGTGAAATTCGAATAGAATAAGCCGTATGTCCTCTTCCTTAACAGTCCTAAAGAGAAAAAAACTAATTCGACATATATATTTCAACCAGTTCAAAACACTTTCCGCCAATCATTTACCAATTCTTCTACACCAAAAATAAGAAACAACTGTTGCGGCAGTCTTTTACTGACCGGTAACGGTGTTTCAAATATCAAAAAATTTCTAAACGAAAAAAAATTGGAAACTAATTAATGGTGTAACCAAAAATTTCTAGAAACCTATCTCTGAAAAGGCTTTACTTGAAACTTTCAACTAATTTATCGAGTTAAATGGTATCGGTGAGAGAATGGCAAATTAAGTTTAAATAGAGTAATAAATTGAATTCGCAGAACGGAGATTGGTCGGTTATCTTTTATACGAAACTTGTGGTCTATCATGTTGTACAGAATTCTATTCAATTTAAGTAACAAATCGATATTTTAACTGTTGCCAGTGGCAGAAAGTTGTTCTATTTTATCTATTCTATTAAATTTGTGGGAAGTGATGAAAATGGTCTGTTGTGTTGAAGGCTTTATTGCTACCAGGGTGTTTTAATCTCTTTTATAATAATTTTCAGTATTGTTTCAAAATGTCGTGATGATTTCTTTTTTTTTAATAAAGGGATTTGTTAGCTACGCACTTAAAAATGACGTGGTACTGTTTACGAAAATTTGGTTATAACAACCCTTTTTTAGTGAAAATGGAAATTTTGGTTCACAAACAAAATAAAAATATTGTTTAGATAGGTTAGACTAATTCATTACATAGAATAAACAAAACCTACACTTTTTAGTTAACAGACCAAAGTTTAAGCTGAATAAACAATAAGTGTTGTCACGGTTCAAATTTCAGCTTAATTTCATTGTGGCAACACAATATCATTTTCCTTAAGCATTTCTCATAAATCCCTTGAATAAAAGCAAACTATTCGTTGCATTTTTTTTACTATATTACGAAATCTCGTAGTTCTACTTCCTTACTTATTTCTTTCCCTGCTGGATTGTTTTTATCTTTCTCAAATTTGATCTTACACTAAAAATATGGTTTTAAGTTAATTCGATTATCAATTTGGCCATTTTATTGATATTTTACTACACTGTGTTTGTTTTTTTACAGATGCTGAATTTACAATTACTGTTTTTTTCGATATATCTCGGTTTTTCTACCAGGCATTCGAGTAAAATTCTTTTTCATTTTTAACCGACTTCCAAAAGAAGAAGGTTTTCAGTTCGTCGACTATGTATTTTTTTATATATGTACACCGATTACTCCGGAACGGCTGCACCGATTTGAATGAAATTTTTTACGTTATGTTCAAAAAGTTGTTGCAATGGTCCCATATTTTTTTAGATGAAATTCGTGCAGTAAAATCCAAGATGGCGCTTACAATATGGCGGCCAAAAAAATAATTTTGTCCGATTTATTTCAAAATTGATATCGAGGAATTTTCGGGGTTGTATCCAACGAATCTGAAATTATTTTAAAAAATTGAAAATGGTGGATCCAATATGGCGGACGAAAAAATCAATTTTGTCCAATTTTCTCCAAAATTAGTACGGAGAAGTTTTCGGAATCGCACATGACGAATCTAAAATTATTTTTAAAAGATACAATATGGCGGATCCAATATGGCGGCCAAAAAAAATTAATTTTGTCCGATTTTCTCCAAAATTGGTATGGATGAGTTTTCGAGGACGCACATAACGAATTCAAAATATTTTTTAAAAAATTCAATATGGTGGATGAAAAAACCAATTTTGTTCGATTTTCTCCAAAATTGGTATGGATGGCTCTTGAGGGTGTTAATTTTGAATCTAATAGTATTTTTCAGGATTCAGTATGGCAATTGCAATATAGCTGACTAAAAATTTTACATTTTTTGATTTTGTTCAAATGTGGAACTGAATCATTTTTGGGGATCTAAGTAGCGAATATAAAATTATTTAAAAAAAATCTAATATGTCATATGCAATATGACCGTTTAGAAATTTTAAATTTCTGGATTTCATGTAAAATTGGTACTAGGAGGCTTTGAATGGTTTAGATTTAGATTAGATTAAGACGTTAAAATTATTTTTTTGAAATTCATTATGGCCGATCCAATATGGTGAGTTGAAAATTATACCTTATTCGCATTTTATCAGATTTGGTATTTGGGGGTTGGGGGTGGTGTGTTACGAATATGAAGTTATTTTTTTACAACTATTAGGTTGATAAGATACAATATGAGGGACTAAAAATTTTAGATTTTCGGGTTATATCTAAAATTGATATTGCGGGATTCTTGGGACGTATACAAACTCAATATGCAATATAAAATATATCGCGCTAAGAAATCTACGTCTCAAGTTCTTTAAATATCGATATTGGAAGGTTTTGGGGCCTATATTACCAATCTAAAATTAATTTGAAATTTAAGATAGACTAAATATTTGTTTGACATAATTTCTTTGGTATGTAGAGAACTCTAAGAATCAAAGAATTTTTAGTGGCTTATTTTAGGGTGATTTACAATTCTGGATAAAATGGGTACTTTTTTGCCAGGTACACTAATCTCGATTAGCACTTAGTCAAAATAATTTATGAATATCATAATGAATTCAAAACCAAAAATCGAAAAATTTTTATATGAAATTGAAAGTTTTGAAGTCAGCGCCAAATTATTTCTAAATGAAATAAATAACTACTAATATATACAAATTGGTAATGGTAAGAAAGCAACTACAAATAAAGTATTTTTAATCTGTTTATGCGAATCACATTTTGTCAGGTATTAGTTTGGCGCCGACTTCAAAAATTTCAATTTCATATAATAATTCCTAGTTATTTTTCACTTTTTAGAGCACTTTTAGAAGTAGGTTCAATTTTTTTATAAAAATTTTATTTATGGCGGTTTTTCCGAAATTATTTTGGATAATTTCGTAGATTTTGTTTATATTCTTCTTAAGTTATATGTCACCTTCTTCCTTTTTGCATCCACAGACAATTTTACACTGGTAACGGAGTATTGTTTTAGTCACATTTATGTTACAGGTTCCATAAATGTCTGTTTTGTAATTTAGGGAAGAAATTTAGAAAGGTAACTTATTTTATGTTGGTAATGGGCTACTTTACTGACTGAGTTTTGTCTTAATTGACTATGCGCAAGGGTCTCGCGCTGTTGTAAAGAATTCTGTTTATTGTACAAAAATTAATTTAAATTGGATAGGCTAATTCTTGTAACTTTATTCTGCAGTAAAATAACGTTTGTGATATTTTATTCATCTAATATCTATATTAGTTTTCGGGAGTTGTACTGATCAACTTGTCTTTTCTTGCTTAATAAAGGCAGGTCCAATGGTATCCATTTATCGGACTATGTACAATTGTAGTTCTTTTGGCTAATTTCATCATGGGCGTTTTTTTTAACAATTCATTTATTTTTAAATGTTGTAGGGGCATTTTAATCTTATTATTTGACCAGTGAATTGCCTAAATGAATAATGCTTGAAGCTGTTAGTTGTATGGACTAAAATTTTAATTAATAATAGCTAAAATTTTTGTTATAGCAGCTTTTTTAGTTTTGCTGTGTGTAAAAGTTACCAAAAATATTTTTTTAGTGATAGTGACATACAGAGTCAGACACGTTGATGTTTTCTCGGGGTATAGGCACAATAGTGTAAGTGTGACGTTCTCCTCAGATCAAGTAACAGCGATCTTGTGCAACTTCCGTTTATACCGAAAGTTCTAAAATTTTAATGGACCATCCTGCATGTTATATTTTTTGTACTCCTGTCTTTATTTTCAGTAACTATTTCTCAAAGTTTTCTTGCCCTACTATAGCCGTTTTTGTGTAAAAAAATGAACAGTTAATAATGATAAACAGTAAATAATGATTAACACAAAAATGCTCTTTATCTAAATATTCACCCATTGACATTTAAACACTTTCAAATATTAGATATAAGTGCTTTTGTAGTAACTTTTGCTTTTTCAGCTGAATCGAGTTGGTCGATTGTTCTTCTTATTTGTAATACTAGTTCTTCTACTGTTCAACAAACGTGGAGTAAATCCCTTGCTATATGGTTCCCCAAAGATAGGAATCTAATGGTGTTAGGGCTGAGGATTTTGGTGGCTAATTTCGATCCTAGACACCTAATCAATGCATCCTCAAACATATAATACAATTTCTGGCTTATCACATTTTCACATGGCGGGACCCTATCCAGTTGATACCAGCAATTTTGTCTATCCAACGGCAGATTATCATCAGAATTTTTCCCAACTGTTTATAAAATGGCCAAGTATCTTTCGGTATTCAACACTCTTTCATAAATATGGTAGCTTACTTGATCGTGCATAATTAGAGCAGATACATTTATACTAAATCTGTTTTGGAAATGTCTCTCCCGAATGACATGAGAATTTTGAATGTTTCAGAAGTGTGAATTATGTCTATTAAAAATACCTTCTCTTGTAAATTTTAATTCATCTATATAATTTTACGTAAAAATATCGGATCTTCTTGTGTTCGTGCTAAAATAATTTTACAAAGCTCTTCACGTTGTGGTCTGTCCCCGGAATGAATACCCTGAAGAAGGTGAAATTTATAGGGGTTCTTTTAAAATTCTTTGAAGAAAAGGTGTGAAATCATTTTCTGCTACATCAGTAGAGCCTTTGGGATATACAGAAAAATAGGCCAACACATTATTTATGTTATCTACATTTGATATTATTGGCCTGCGTAAAATTCTTTTTGCATTAATTGTTCCATAATTGAGATGATTGGTCAAACTGTTTCTAAATTTTCTTCTATTCATTGGTGTTAAGTTAGGATATCTTTAGTTGAAAGCTCTGTATGTTCGACTTATAATTCTTTTGCACTCGCCATGAGTAAAAAATAGACAGCGTATAAGTAATACTTTCCATTTTTTAGCAATATTTTTCGTGAATAAAGACGGTAGCAAATCGTCGATAGATAAGATAGATAAGAATTAATTGCAACTGACAATGACATGCCTCACCTTAGAAATATAGTATTAATGTATATTTATCATGGCTTTCTTGCCAAAAATCACTAAAACTGCTTGATATTTAAAGGATTTTACGAAAAATCGTAAATAAGATGAAATCCATTCTAGCTAGGTATGGAGACACCCTATATGGACGGAAATTGAATGTTGTTGCCTACTTGCTGAATGAATCACCAACGTAGCATTGTATTAGAAAAAATTAGTTTTTTTTTTAATATTTGATAGAAATCAAACGTTCTTTCTTTTCTACTTTCCTGTATCTAAAATGTCAGTTTCAAGTCATTATCAAGCCCAATATTGTCTAAAACCATAACCGGAATTTCGAGTTTCGTTTATTTTTAAAACGATACTCGATTTTAGGCGACACCCTGTCAAATATTTTCTTCCTGAAAAACGGCTAGAATAGGGCAGTAGAAGTAATCGGCGGTGAAGAAAGAAATAAAAAAAAAAATGTAACATACAGAGTGATTTCTTTAAAATAAGTAAGTTTCCGACAAATTCCGGTATAACCGTAAGTCACAAGAGATCGCTGTCACTTCATCTGATGCGAGCGTCACCGAAAACCCCGAATACAATTTGCAGGATTCAAATCTATTACTTCCCGAGATATTCTTATACATTTATTACGTTTATAAAAATCAAACAGTTACAATATGTATATTTTCAGAAACCACTAAAATACGTTTACAGTTTTGGAAAATCCGAATTTCTTTATATCAACTCAGATTTATTATTACTTACAACTTCTTCTTTCCTTTAACTAGTTACAGAAGTCCCCATTTCTACCCTTATAATCACTTTTGCTAACAAAGTTTGGCTACTCAAAATCCACTTTAGTCATTAATATGGAGGACGGACCTACGAAAGTTCCCGTTCAGTTTGATGAATTTGCGGAAGTTGATATTAATAAAATATTTTATTAGCAGTGTCACCTTAATGAACCAAGTTCTCTTCTACCAATTGATTCACCTTCTAGTGCAACTGATATCTATAATAAGGCGCCAATTATTTTTAAAAATAAAAGTGAAAATGAAAGTTGTATAACCATTTACAAAATGGATTTATTTGATTTTTACGGGAACGTTTGAAAAACAAACTTAAATTGCGAATAAGTCAAACAGAGGTGTATGATACAATGTATAAAAAAGTGGCCAAGCGCTAGAAGGACACGCATTAGGTGAAAATTCTTTGGCACTTTTTATATCTTGTATTCTCCCTTTATTTTCTTATTTTTTTTTTCTAAAATATTAATTTACTCATCATTTATAATAATGTTAAATGACGAAATTGTAAGTGGTCCTATTAGCCCACAATCCAAAAAACTTTTTCAGTGACATCGTCAAAAAAACCAGCTAGTTTTAAAATGTTTCAAAATGTTTAAATCGAATTTAACCAGGATATCTTAGAAAACTTTTCCTGTGAATTCCTGATTAAAGAAAACTGTATTGGGAGCAATTGCATTTCCTAGCAGCGTCCAACTTTTAATTAGTAGTTATTAGAAGTATTTTAAAACTTCGGTTTTCGAAACTGTAATCCAAACTTATCTTTGTCATGTTGGTAATATTAAAAGTTTAGTAGGGTAGGGGTGGGTGTGTTAAAATACTTACTTAAAGATTATTTTAAAATTTAGCAAGTCTACCGACCTATTTTAATTATACCTAAGAAAATGGTTTGGCATAAATTTAACATGCATCACATTTGTGTTCCATTTTCGTTTTTTATATTACTTAATTCTTTTTTCCAAAGGATTTTCTTTCAATAAGTCTATTGAAATTTTGAAGCATTATATTTCATGAATGAGGCGATAACATAAAAAATGTTATATAATATAATGTATTCAATTTAAATTTTGATTAACTATTCAACCATATCTTACTCGATGGGAAATGAAAAAATATATCTCAACATTCCTTGTTTGAAGAGGTACCCTCATTTTAATTTGTAATAATGAAAATACCACAAGGTTCTGATCCATACGGGCAGATGGGGGACCCATGGCTATAAGAATTCTTATATATACAGGGTCCGGTAAATACCTGCTAATTTCTCGAGAGCATGCAGGGGAGGTCAAAATAACCTTACTTAGAGATAGAAAAAAAACCTAAAGTGTCCCTTAACAGAGATACAGAGCCCTAAATGGTACCCAGCCATCAAGGATCATTAAATCATATTGCAGTAGATGTTTTAGATCACCAAAGAAGGAGCGGACTTGCAGCCACACTCGTTGGGCCTTATATTTGACAGATATCATTTTACAAAGCTGAAAACTGATTTCTTTTTTTAAAAAAAGCTAGCGGTTTTCGAGATAACTCAAAAGTTACTAATGCTAGACACAAACAGGTAAAAATAATGTATGCAGGGTGTGCTGATGTGCTTTAATTTACGGGGAAGCGCTGTCTCACTCTTCGAAAACAAGAAGATGTTATGCTGAAAGATTCCCAGCACAGACCATCGAGTGCCAAAAACGTTAGTTAAGTGTTGACTTACTATACGGTTAAAATGAGGTGGAACGTCATCATACATGTACTACATTTGCATTCTTCTGTCAAGAGATACGTCTTCCAATAAATTATTTAAGTTTTGCTGCAAAAATTGAAAATAAATCTCACCATTAAGTCTTCTTTCCAAAACAAATATACCTATAAGGTTACTTCCGATGATGCCAACCAAGACATTTACAATAAACCTTTGTTTGTACTTGTTTTGAATTATAGCGTGCTGCTTTTCATCAGCCCAAAAATTTAAATTGTGTGAGTTTATTAGGCCATCTTTTGTAAAATCGGCCTCATCGATAAAAAAAAATATGGTTAAAAAAATTTAGATTTAGGTTATATTGCTGTATAAACCAGTTGGAATATTGAAATCTTGTGAAATAACCATCCGGAGACATAGCGTTTACTTTTTCAAGTTAGTAAGGGTGTAGTAACTGTTCTGTTAGAGTTTCATGTACAATCGATATTGTATATTGCAAAATTTTTTCATCTACATGAAGGTATCGTGCTCTTCTTGGAGTGCCTTCACCGCCAAGTCAGGGCAAAAATGACCCTGAATAAAATATGTAAAAAATTTATTCGTTGACTCTAATAATTATTTTCTAATCATCTCTCACCTGTTTCCCTTAGTCTTCGATCAACCCTTTTAAAGACTTTTGGACTTGGCATTGTTCGAGTTGGAAATCTTTCAGCATAAATTTTTCTTGTCTTCGAAGAATTTGACAGCGCTTCACCACAAATTAAATGTATATCAGCACACTCTGCGTAAGAATATCCTCCCATTTTTTAAAAGCATCCATAAGAAATACCATAATTTTTTTCGGCTTACCTGTCGTAATAAATATATATCTTAAAGAACTATCAATAATTAAAACATAGGTACATGATAAGTTACAACTGAAGACATTGCACACACATGTAGTTAAAACGGTACTGAAATCATTTGATAAAAGCAGATATATGAATAGATTGATACTTTTTTTGTTTTGTTATAAAAAATAGATCCAGAAAATCAAATCGAGAGTAGATGGGCAAATATAAAAAGGGTTTTTAAGAATAATATCCAAGATAAATTAGAGCCGGTTAAGTTTATAACAAGACAAACATGGATGATGCCTGAATTCTTGATATGAGGGAGTGTAAAAGATTGCATAAAAATCGAAATGAAAACGAACATACTAGATTGAATACCCAAATAAGAAGAAAAATAATGAATGCCAAATCACCATGATTTTTCCAAGAATATAATGAAATAGAGGATTACCGAAGGAAATATGATTCATTTAATATGCACAAAAAATAAAAGAACTAACAACATTTCGAAAGATAACGGAAAAAATTCGATAACTGATCAAAATGGTAATTTCTTATTTGAAACCCAATAAAAATTATGGAATTATTTCAAGATAGTCGACTTTCAGAACACAACGTAACAGAGGCTAACAGCGGGTTACCTACAACAAGAAACGAAGTTGAGAATGCTCTCCGTTTAGCAAAGATCAGGAAAGCAATGGGACCAGACGAAATACCCACAGAAGTATTAAAACTACTAGGAGAAAATGGAAGTAAACTGTGTCGGCCTGTTTAACGCAATATATAATTACGGCAGTTTGCCACATGATTGGCTGAAATCTTCTTTTATATCAATTTATAAGAAACCTAATGCAAGAAAATGTCAAGATCATAATGAGCCATATACTCAGGGTCTTTTTGAATGTTATCCATGCAAAAATATACAGAAAAGTAGAAGAACAAATTGGCGAAAGACAATTTGGCTTTAGAAGTAGCCTGCAGGTACTAGTACAATGAAGCAAAGATGTAAATGTGGACGTGTTTTTATGCTTTCTGGATTTTGAAAATACATTTGACAGGGTGTCAAACATATATGGGAACTTGAACGCCACAGTTATAAGAGATGGAGATCATACAGAGGAAATCCAAATTTAGCGTAGAGTAAGAGAGGGATGAATTTTGTCCCCATTAATTTTTAATATCTACTCAAAAATATGTTCACCGATTCACTGAATGACACAAATTGTGAAAATCAAATAAATTAACAACCAATAAATAATCTTAGATATGCTGATCATACTGTACTCATTGCCAATAGCGACAGCGAAGTGCAAGCTTTATTAGATTCTGTGGTAGAACAACGCAGTAACTACGGATTGAGCCTTGAGTTAAAAAAAAAGCAAAATATATGGTTATAAGTAAAGGCAGTGTCATTGACGTTGGAATTCAGATTTATAGTATGCTGCTGGAAAGGATAGAAGTCATAACATACCTGGGAGACCATATACATATATATATATATATATATATATATATATATATATATATATATATATATATATATATATATATATATGTTTATGCGGCTTTCACGGATTCCTCCGTGTGAGATGCAATAGCAGTGGATATATCCACATTATGCCGTTATAGTGCTGAAATCACATTCAGCAAACGTACAACTATATGCAGTTTTTAGGTAGATAGTATCGAATTTTGGGAATACGGTGTGTTGAATATTTTTCCGACAATTAGGATCTTGATTTCAAAAATCTCTCTAATTATGATATTTTGAGAATTCAGCCATTTTTCTCTGTAGATGACCGAACTTTCAGTTGTATAAAATTATTAAGGAACAAGATTAGCGATCATTTGTGTAATATTTTATTTGATTTGATCGGTCTACACAAAAATCAGGCAACTAATTCTATATATTTCATTAAAATCGTTGATTTTACTTCAAAGACGATTAGGATTTTCTGGGATTTTTAAATTTCCACTTTGAAACGTTCCTGTGAAAGCTAAAATGTGGTACCAAAAAAAATTATTACTTTTCCATTGCTGACGGGAGAAGATAAATTACGAATAAATTTTAACTTAATTGTTGCCACAAGTAATGTTTATAAGCGGCTTCGGTACAGGTGGATATGTTTTTGGCGCTGATCACTTCTTCTTCTAAGGCATTGCCTAGGTTAGCATGCTGAAAATTAGGAAGGGCGGCAAAGTTACATATTCAAAGCATCGCCTGTTTCTCGGCTTGTAGGTAAGAAGAAGTGATGATGCTAGCGAACACAGGATACAAGGATTTTCAAAAATAATTCACCAAGATACCGAAAATAACTAAAATCTATATTTCAACAATATGAAAATGATTTTGATATATATATATATATATATATATATATATATATATATATATATATATATATAAAATATGTAACTACAGTAACTCGTAACTATTTGCTATGGAATAAGTTGCAAGAAAAACGAAAGAAACAATGAACAATACTATGGCCAGTAAATCGTCATCTGCACAAAACACAGGGTCGTATAGCTTTAGACCCATAGACATAATATAAAGATTTCTAGACCGCGAACCTTACAGAAGAAAGTCGGCTCAAGCTTAGACAGAGACAGAGCGTTTTCAATGATTGGTACCTCTCTTTCTAATGGCGAAGCTAAGGACGACACTCCAAACGTCATTGGATACCCCTGTCACCTGTCGCTTAAACCGATGAATCACAATCTGAATTTGTTAGTTTTGACCAAAATGTCAGAAACTAGAGCGGAAAATAATTATTTTCTTTAAAGAAAGCATGGATATTGGCTTAAGAATTACAATAGTTCAGGTTGGTTCAGGTTAGTTCAGGTTAGTTCAGGTTTGTACCAAGAATCAAAACAAAACGCACAAAGGTGGTGTGTTGACGTTTTAGAAGTGGTAACTTTCACTAAGAGTATCCTTAACTGTTAACGAATATAAATTTAGCTTTGTTTTTCTCCAAAATCTGGCAAATAATGCCTTAATACATTGATCTCTAACTTTAGCTGCAAAGTGGGATAAAAGTAGTACTGTATTCTTAGGTAATCAGCAAAAAACTGCTTCTGTCATTAACCCCAACCAAGGCTTAGCCCTGACTCTTCTATAAATCTCCAGAGAGCCAAAAAAAACAAAAGATTAACAACACACTTAATGAAAGTCTTTAAAAAATGAACTGTTTGAAACATCGTTTTGCTTTTGATTTGATACACTTGATGTGACAGGTGAATAAACTTTTATACCCTCGAATTCACTGACATGGTCTAACCTTAAAACCGTTCTAAATCGACAGCGGCTTCGGTACAGGTGGTTCCAACTGACAAGAGTAACAATAAGTCAAGCAAGTTTTAAACTCTAAAAATAGAAGCATTGTTTTATTCCTAAACTCCCAAAAATGGAGAATTTTATTTATTTTCGGGATACAGCAGTAGTGGGAATAGGGGGCTTCTAGTTGACCCCCCCACCACTTTTTTGATTGGTCAGCCAAGAATGACCTTGTTTCTGATTGGCTGCCCAAGTTCGCCCCCTATTCCGATTGGTTTCATAAACTCCGCCTCTTTTTGCTCCACCTCCTACCTCCTTCCTAACCACCACAGTAGTTGGAGGGGAGCTGGTAGCAGTTGGAGGGGAGCTGGTATTTTAAACGATCGAATCTGAGCGAACTTCAGTCATTCGTGCGCGATGTCAAATAGCGACCAACAACAACAACAACAGCAACTCATTGAACGTGTAGGCCAAGTAATAATTTCCTACCAAAATAACGGAAAAAATCTTACCGATTTTGAAGATCAAGACTTGGCCTTCTTTCCCATCAACTACTTGAAAACATTCGTCGATTCACTTAGTTTACAACAAATTTGGAACAGGTTGCCGGAAAATTATAGAAGTGACGAAGAATTGCAGCTAAATTTGCCGTGTTTTAAACACTATCCACTATATCAACACCACATAGACGGCCCACCATTATCAATAAAAAAGTGTTGTAAAATTAAAAAATAGTGTGAACAAGTGAATCGAGTTTCATCGGACAGTCTTCGAAATGGATCAGACACATGTATATTTAGATTCTGCTTGCGATGAAACGATCCAGTCAATGTACAAAGATGAAACAACTCATTTTAACTTGGCTGGAAGAGGAAAGTTTCACGCAAGACAGGATTCTCTGATCACTATTGATCGAAATAATTTCGAAGACGACGATGAAGATGAAGAAGATGATGGGATAGAGGATAATGGCGTTCCAAACGGGTGTGGAGAAGAGGGGCTCGTGAAAGTGGCAAAAATAAATGCAAGTGATACATTGACACCAAATTACCTTACGCGAGAAGTGTGCGTTTTTCAATCTTATGTCGTAATTATTTCATCTTCTGGCGGTGCATATAATTTATGTTGTGAATGTTACTATATACATGCTCTAAATTGCCCAAATGGGAAAAATAATTTTGTTAATAGCCACTATAAACGATCCTTTATATGTTGCGAAAAAGATCTGCAATGCAACACGTGTGAAAACGATTTATTCATAACAACTCCTTCACAAGCATGTATAATATGTAACAAACCAGAACTAAAGAATATGCAAAACCATCTAATCGAAAAATCAAATTTTAAATAAATTTATTTCACTTGCACTTATTCATGCACTATGGCGTTTTTAATATTAAGTTTAAGTTTAAAATATTTTATAAGAATTTAGATTTTGTTCTGCTAAGTTAAATAAATATAAGAAACTATGTAAATAAATATAAGGGAATGATGTGAATAAATAAGAATTTGTATTTATTCCCATTGAAAGAAATTATAATTTTGTTCTTTCAGTGTAGAATAATTCTTTTCAAATAATATGCACAACAACCCTACCGATAAATCAAATTTAAATAAATGAATTTGATACTCCACTTGAATTTATTCATGCACCCTAGTAGTTTTTGAATATTAAGTTTAAAATGTCAACTAATTTAAATAAGATTTCATATAAAATATAAGTTGTAAGATATAAGTTATAAGATATATATTAAGTTTAAGTTAAATAAATATAAGGGTGCCATCTAAATAAATAGAAATTTGTTTATATTAAGATTCGAAGAACTAATGATTTTGTTCTTTCAGTGTAGAATAATTTTTTCTACATAATATGCACAATCAATCCTATCGATAAATTGAATTTTAAATAAATGAATTTGATACTGCACTTGAATTTATTCATTCACCCTAGTATTTTTTAATATTAAGTTTAAAATGTCAACTAAGACATTTAAATAAGATTTTATATATAAGATAAAGAACAATTAGGTTTAATTCCCTGACAACAGACTATGATTTATTCTTCCATGTTAAAAAAAAAACCTAGTTTTCATTACTATGCTTGTAAAAAAAATTATATTCATCCTATTCATAATAATTCTTTCAAGTTAAAGAAACTTGGTTATTAGGTGTGATTCTGTATAAGAAATAGAAAAAAATAAAATATTTTCTTCAACGACTTTGTTTTTATTATTCCTATATCCAAAATACAAATATACATATATACATAAATACATATTTATAATTTATACCATTTTGGGTTGCCAATTGCTGCTGTCTGCCAGAGGTTGCTGCTGCATGCCAGAGGTTGCTGCTGCATGCCAGAGGTTGCTGCTGCATGCCAGAGGTTGCTGTTGTCTGCCATAGGTTGCTGCTTTGCCATCGGTTGTTGTTGTTGTCTGCCAGAGGTTGCTGCTCTGCAAGAGGTTGCTGCTCTGCAAGAGGCCAATTTATAATTTATAATTTATTGGCCTCTTGCATTTTCGAGGGTAACTCTGCCTTCGCTGCTGCTGCTGTTGTTGTTGCTGTTGTTGTGTCTGCTCCTGATGCTGTTGATGTTGCTGTTGATGTTGCTGTTGCTGCTGTGGCCTCTTGCATTTTCGAGGGTAACTCTGCCTTCGCTGCTGCTGCTGTTGTTGTTGCTGTTGTTGTGGCTGCTCCTGATGCTGTTGATGTTGCTGTTGATGTTGCTGTTGCTGCTGCGGCCTCTTGCACTTTCGAGGGT
Organism: Diaprepes abbreviatus; assembly: GCA_034092305.1. NCBI lineage: Eukaryota > Metazoa > Arthropoda > Insecta > Coleoptera > Curculionidae > Diaprepes > Diaprepes abbreviatus. The sequence continues at coordinate 1,696,755 of JASJET010000260.1, read as the reverse complement.
AACTCTGCCTTCGCTGCTGCTGTTGTTGCTGTGGTTGTGGCTGCTCCTGCTGCTGCTGCTGTTGTTGCTGCTGTTGTTGTGGCTGCTCCCGCTGCTGCTCCCGCTGCTGCTCCTGCTGCTGTTGTTGCTGCTCCTGCTGCTGTGGCTGTTGCTGATAAACCGGCAGAGGCTGCATTCTCATTATTTCATCCAGAGCTCGGTCAAATTCGACGGGCTCTGGATCTAAGGAGGGCTCAAACATATTGAGGAATTCCTCACTTGGCAAATCATCCATGAGGAATTCATCGTTAAATTCCTCTTCCAAAAATTCAGCCTCTGACGGCGGTGGCCACATCACAGTGTCTTCTGAGTTCGGTGAAAGGCTTCTTAGGCTATCCATCAGGTTCGCCTGATGCTCTAAGAAGCCTATAAAATCTTCCAGAGTCAACACGATGAAGGTACTCATGTTATTCAATGAATGCTAAGTCAAGACGCTGTAAATCCTTATATACAATACTGAAATACCACTTTTCCTACCTCCAGCGGCAAAACCAGTCCGAAGAATGAGAAGAAGAAGGCAAAGATAGCGTGAACTCGAGAGAGGTCGTTCAACGGTCGTAAGTTGTTTTGTTCTTAAGAAAAAGACGAGTAAAGAGGAGAAGAAGAAAAAAAAAAAAAGTTGTTTTTTGGAATAATATAAAAAACGAAAAAAAAAAAAAAAATAAAAAAAAAAATAAAAAAAAAAATAAAAAAAAAAAATGTTTTTTATATTATTCCAAAAAACAACTTTTTTTTTTTTTCTTCTTCTCCTCTTTACTCGTCATTTTCTTAAGAACAAAACAACTCACGACCGTTGAACGACCTCTCTCGAGTTCACGGTCTCACGGTTCCCGTCGTACCATGCAGTGCCACGCCGTACCAGCCGGTACCAGGCTCTTGGCTGCTTTAAAAGGCGGCTGGGTACGAAGCGTCTCTTCAGTTTACATCTCGCTATTAGCGTACGCTTGTAAAATTATCGAATCGATTTTAATATATCTTGATAGTCGGATTTATTTCGTGTGACGTAGTGACATATTATTAATTTTCATTTGGTTTGTATTGTTGATTTCATAATTTTGATTTAATATTTTTGACTTAATACTTTGGATTTTTAATTAATTTTTATTTCATCTTTTAAAAGCCAATCTTTGATTGATTTTTTCATTTTTGTGGATTTTTTTTATTGATTTTTTATTGATTTTTTGATTTTTTTATTGATTCATAATTTTTTTATTTTTTAATTTATAATTTAAAATGTCATTTTTAAATGTAAAAATTGAAAACATCGACTTAACAGCCTTCGATTTAAACGACGCTTGCCTTGTGCATGATTTGATTGATTGTTCATTTTGTGGGCTAAGCGACGAGGAGCTAGATATTAAATTTAGGGAAATTGATATTAATACATTTAACAATTCATCTGAATCTGGCGATTCTTCCAAAATTGGTGAAAGCGATATTTTGACACAGCTCTTAAAAGTTTTGGATGAATCTATTATCCCTGATATTCCTCAAGAACCTCTTGAAACAATTAATTTCGATGATTTAAATAATGATATATTAAGGAAAAATTTAATTAACAATTCTGAAATAAATGAGGGATATAATTTGGAACAACTTTTAGATATATTAGAAGGGGGTGAAATTTGTGAAAATAGCTCAGGGCAAAATTTAATTAAGGGTGATGTGGAATATCAGGAGACTTTTGAGAGCTGTGAGGAACAAAATAATAAGGGGGTTTTAAACAATAATAATAATGGGGTTGGTAACGAGGGAGCTTTAAATAATGATAAGAGGATTGGCATTGGGGGTTTTTCGAAAAATAATATGGAAGAGGTTTATCGCCCCCACTATTCGCCAATTTCAGATGCATCGTCAGATTCATCAGAGGATTCCAACGACAGCGTTGAGACTGTTATAAACGTCTCAGCCCAAGCTCAGCATAATTTTATTAAAGTGTTGGATCAAAATTTAATTGAAGGGTTGGATCAAAATTTTATTCAGGGGTTTGAACAACCATCCAAATTTGGCTATATCAGAAATTCAGTAAATTCGGTAGATGTTTTTGATTTGAGTTGTGGCGAAATTGTGGGGGACATTGAGGTATATACTTATACTGAAAATTTTGAAGATGAGCAGCCTCAATGTCCCTTAATTTCTTCCTGTAATCAAAATCAATTTTTGAAAAATCCTTCTGGCCTAAATTTAGAACAAAGTTCTGAAAATTTAATTGAAAAAAATTTACCCAAAAAACGTTCTTTATCAGAAACAAATGATTGTTCAGATTTAAAAAAGTCAAAATTGGACGGTGATATTTCTAGTTCCCAAACTTTAGGGGCACAAATTTCAAAAAATTCTTTACCAGTCGCTGTAACAACAGCTCCGAAAATCAATCCAACAAATAAAGTCGCTATTGGAGAATTAGATAAGTTTCTACATAAGAAAACTAAGCCGAGCTTAAATAGGAATGAAACAAGGTGTGCCACATCTAGATTTAAGTCAATGGTTTATTCCTATTTAAACTTAGATAATATATGTAATAATTTATCTAATTCGACTTTAAAAGACGTTAAAAATTGTATTCAACGACAAGGCGATCTTCTTTTAAATTTGGGAAATATATTTTTAAAAAAAAATCCATGTTTTTCTTCAAATTAAAAAGTGAATCCAAAAGTTAATTCAAAAGTAAATCCAAAAGTTTTCTAAATTGCGCGAGCTGAAAAAATTGCTAATTATTCTATGTCATTGGGTCTTGATAGATCAAAATTGTATTTATTTAAAAGCGACACGGCCCTAACCGATTCCATTTTAAAATGACTCTCCTTTGCACACACTGCTTAAGAGAATTTAAAAGAAAATCACATATTGTACGCCACCTTCGAGAAAATGTTGTTAATAACGAAAACACCTTTAACTTGGAAGATTATATAATTAATCGTAAGTATTTTTTTATAACATATTTAGCTATAATTTTCCTTTTAATTTTTCTTTTTATTATTAATAAAGGTTTACAGAGGAATTAAAAAATAATAATTGTTTCAGTTGATGAACTACTTTCAAGACCTCCAATGCGATTTTGCCAAGATTGTGAAGTAAATGTCAAATCTAATTCCTGGAGCACACACTTGAGGACAAATATTCATAAAAACAGGAGCTACATAAAATATGGAAATGGAATTGACATTATCAGGAGTGCATTTAAATGTCGAATAGCTTCCTACAGAATATATTGGCAGAATTATCACATCGACATCAAAAAGTTTCAGCAAGATATTGGTAATAAAGTGCAAACATTAATACGCCAGCGTCAACAAGAATTTACATGTGCTAAAGTAAATTTGGAATTATTTGGAATATATTATTCTCCAACTTTAACCTCTACTTCAATTAAGTCATTTAATACACCGTTCTTCATTGTAACCCATACAACTGATCTACAACAGCTTTACGATGATTTATTCAAGATTATTGAAACCAAAGCAGATGAATTGCCGGAAAGAGACTCAGGTAATTATTATTTAATCTCAAGAGCTAAGTTTTCTTAATCTCAAGAGCTAAGTTTTCTTAATATCACTTGTACATCTCTAACAAATATTATTCAGAACTAATTTTTTAATTCCTATTACAGGGTGAGCTCTACAAAGAATTCTGCATTTGGAAGTCAACATCAATAAGTACAACCCATTGAATGCCTCCTCCTACATTAAGATGCATCACTTTTCTAAATCAATAGTGAATGTGATGAATGAGGACAATTGCTGTTTCGCCTGGGCAGTGGTTTCAGCAGCATACCAGCCAACCGGTAATCCTCGAAAGACCTCATCATATCCAGACTTCAGAGACGCTTTCGATTTTACAGGTATTGAATTTCCAGTAAAATTATTAGATATAAAAATGTTTGAGGAAAAAAATAATTTGTCCATAAATGTATATGGAGTTGAAAAATTTTTAAGGGATAATAAAAAGGCATATGAGATTGTCGGTCCTTTACATTATAATAATGAAAAGAAAAAATTACATACTAATTTGCTATTAATAAGTTCTGATGATGGAAATAACCACTACTGTTGGATAAAGGATTTAGGTTGCTTGGTATACAAACAATTATCAAAAAAGAAAATAAAAAAATACTTATGTGATGGATGCCTTCAATATTTTGGAACATATGAAAAACTTAACACACATTTAGAACGTGATTGTAGTTTTGTTCGAATTGAGCTTCCTTCAGATAATTTGATTTTGGATAAATTTGGCAATTATATTCCTGCAAATATATTAAAGTTTCAAAATATTCAGAAACAGTATAAAGCTCCTTTTGTTATTTATGCCGATTTTGAATGTTATTTGAAAAACATTGAGTGCCAACAATCTACACCTGATTCGACAACCTCATATACTATTAAAACTGCTGAACATATACCCTATTCATTTGCTTATTATATTAAATCATCATTTGATGAGAATGTTGTGTGTCTTAAACTTTATAGAGGTACAGATTGTGCTATAAAATTTATTGAATACATTGAAAATGATGTAAAAGAAATTTATAAAAAATATTTAAAATATCAAGTACCATTGAAAGATTTATCATCTGTGGAACAGATTGAATATGAAAATTCTAGCATTTGTTATGTATGTGAAAAACCTTTTTCAAAAGGAAATTTCATAAAGTGTAGGGATCATTGTCATATTACAGGTAAATATCGAGGAGCCGCCCACTCAATATGTAATTTGCATTTTAAACCTCCAAAATATATACCAATAGTATTGCATAATTTAAAAAACTATGATTCTCACCTATTTATTAAATCGCTTTGCTATAATAAAGAAAATATTAGTGTTATAGCTCAAAATAAAGAAAAGTATATTTCTTTTAGTAAGGAAATTTTCGTTGATGTGTCAGAAAAGCGGAAACCAGTTGCTTTGCGACTACGCTTTATAGATTCTTTTCAATTTCTCCCAGAGTCTTTAGAGTCACTATCACAAACTCTACAAGATTCACAATGTTTTGAAATTAAAAAGTTTTTCTCAAATGCTGATGAATTTCGATACATTAGACAAAAAGGGGTATTTCCATACTCTTACATAGATTCCAACGAAAAATTAAATGAGAAATCTCTACCATTGATTGATAAATTTTATAATAACTTAACCGATGAAAATATCTCTCCTCAAGACTACAATCGCGCTGTAGAAGTGTGGAATCTATTTAAGTGTTCTACAATAGGGGCTTATTCCGATATTTACTTAAAATCAGATGTTTTACTTTTGGCTGATGTTTTTGAAAATTATAGATCCACATGTATTAAAACCTATAAGTTAGATCCTGTTAATTATGTCACTAGCCCTTCTATGTGCTGGGATGCAATGATGAAATTAACTAATGTAGAATTAGAATTATTAACGGAACCAGATATGCTTTATTTTTTCAAAAAAGCTGTTCGTGGTGGGGTTAGCACTTGTTCCAAACGCAAATCTGAAGCAAATAATCCATTCTTAGAAAATTTTAATCCTGAAAGACCTACAACATATATCGCTTACTTAGACGCCACAAATTTGTATGGTTATGCTATGAAACAATATTTGCCTGAAAAAAATTTTGCTTGGGTACCTAAGCTCGAAATAGAAACTTTAAATATATCCGAACTTTCAGATACATCATCTATAGGATACATATTTGAAGTTGATTTAGAATATCCAAATTATTTACATGATAGTCATAATGATTTCCCATTTTGTCCTGAACAATATACACCACCAATTTCAAACCACTCAAAATTAATTCCAAACTTACATAATAAATATAACTATATCATTCACTACCGATATCTGAAACAATGTCTACAATTTGGACTCAAAATCATAAAAATACACAGAGCAGTTAAGTTTACACAATCACCATGGTTAGCGGAATATATAGATTTAAATACAAATTTACGAAATTTATCTAAAAATAAATTTGATAAAAATTGTTATAAATTGGCAAATAATTCAATTTTCGGTAAAACCATGGAAAATGTTGATAGGCGAGCAGATATTAAATTAGTATCTCAATGGGAAAGACAGGGTAATAAATTTAGTGCCGAAAAACTTATTTCTAAACCTCAATTAAAGGATTTTAAAATTTTCTCTGAAAATCTAGTTGCTCTTCAACTTCAACAGGTTTGCATTGAATACAATAAACCAATTTATGTTGGGATGAGTATTCTGGATATTGCAAAAACTGTAATGTATAATTTTTATTATGGGTATTTAAAAGTAAAATATGGTAATAATTTAAATTTATTATATACGGATACTGATTCCTTAATTCTTGAAGTTCAGACCCAAAACTTTTATGAAGATATGAAGCTAAATCTGGATAAATTTGATACTTCTAATTTTTCTGAACAAAATATTCATTGCATGCCTATTACAACATCAGTTGTTGGTAAATTTAAAGATGAGTACAAAGGGATTCCCATTGAAAGTTTTTATGGAACTGGTGCTAAAGCATATTGTATAAAATCCAAAAATAGTGTAGATAAAAAAGCAAAAGGCGTTAGTAGATCATGTATAAAAAATCAATTAACATTATCAGATTATAAAGATGTTGTTGAGAAAGGTGACAAAATATTCTGCACCATGTATGTATTCAAGTCAGATATGCATAATATATACACTAATTTGTTAAATAAATTGGCATTAACAACTCATGATGATAAAAGATATTATATACCAAATTCCACAAAAACTCTTGCATGGGGACATAAGGATATTTTGGAAACAGATTTTTTTGATAAAGATATGAAAATGATGTATGATACTCTAACTTTTTTAAGTTCTGGAAACGAAAATGGATCTAAAAATAAAAAACCGCGATTAGAATTAACTACTCCTAGTAATTTTTCATCTTTATAAAGACATCATTTTATATGATGATAAATTATGTAAGTCGTTTTTGAAGCTTTAAAAGTTGGAGGGGGAACTGAATCCAAAAACATATATATTGTATAGAAATACCATTATTTGTTAGTAATATTACAACAATGACTGCTGCATCTTTAATAGTTTTAGTTTCCCTTGTTGGAAATGTGATATATGTAAATTACATTCTTAATACAGTTAGGGCTGATATATGTATAAATGCCCTCAAAAATGAAACCGACTGCTACAAACAGATGAAAATGACATATCTTGTTGGAAATTCACACTTTTTTACCTATAATGTAACTGATTCTGCTTTGTGTGAAAATACATACATAAAAATTAAATATTCCATGACAAACAAACCATTACAATATTCAGATTGGATTCCTTTCAATAATAAAAAAGAAGAATCTTGTCATTGTGTCTGTTGTTATATATTTGTTATTATATTTACAGCAGCAATATTTATTTGTACATGTTTAATTTTATTGTATTTCATGAAAAAATATCTATAAAAATATTTAATAAATGTTAAAAAAATAATTTAAATTTTGTTTTTTATTGATTCTCGTTAGTATAAAGACATTTAAAGTTTATCCCCTCCTCTTAAATGGAGAGGGAAAATAAGTTTACCCCTCCACTTGAGAGGAGAGGGAAAATGTATAAAATTTAGGAGCAAACGGATTGATAGTTAGTTTTTTGAGAGCAAGCAGATAGCCAGTTAGTTTTTGAAATACATCATTTAAAATGTTCAGTAATCAGAGTAAAAATATATTTGAAAATTCACCATTAAAAAAGAAAATAAAAAAAACAATTATAAATTCTACAAAATATAATTTAAATAATTCTAACTCTAAATATGCTGTGATTGGTTTGTGGGTGGAAAGTGATTTTCTACCATGCATTGAACTTGGTGGTAAAAATGGTCAGTCTGTGATATTAAATGAAGATGATTGGAAGAACTTATTGCAATATCAAGGAGTTATAACAAATTATATGTTTTCACCAAATGTTTTCAATGAACCGATATATTTGCAAAATTTATCTATTCATTTTGAAAAGATTGGTGAATTACCAATAGTGAAGATTGTGAAAAGCTGTGATTTTATTTACTATGGAAATGAAACTGTGTGCAGACTATGGGAACAAATTCCACTTATAGAATATAGACTAAATGTTTTACAAAAACAAAACTTTCGACGTTATTTCAACGTTTTTAGAAATAACAATTTTTACGACGGAGATTCTTTTGACAAAATATATAATGTCCTTTCTCCAAAACAAAATCTAAATAGTGAAAATGTGTGCTCCATGCTGGAACTGCTGTTGAATCATCCCGAAGAACTAGAACAAAAATTAAAGTCTAAGCCCTATTATGAAGAAGACAGTATCTATTGATGAATCAAGAAACCAAATTCATCTGATGGTTGCTTGGAACTTCGCCTACAGAAAAGCTCGTATGACTTCTGAAGAGTTTATAAATCAAAAACATTTTAGAAGAAGGATTAAATTGACTGAAGAAATTTTAAATCCCATATTAGACTCTGATTATAGGAATATTGTATTTAAAAAAATGTTTATGTAATAAGCTTATTTTTAAATAAAACAAATATATATAAAAAATCATTTTTTTTATTACAAACATCAATTATTATTACAGCATTAATTACTATTACATCACATCTCTCTTGAAGATCCAAGAGTTATAAGATTTATCTAATCCTAACCATTTTACAAATACTTTGTTTCCTTTCTTTCTTAACACTTTTTCCACCAGATATACATTTGGGTGTCTTACTTTTTGAAGTTCTTCTTCATAGAAACCTCCTTGAATATCTATCCCATTTCCATCTTGAATCAAATACGTTGTTGGATTAGTAAGCTGGATTTTTTTTATTTGAAAAATTTCGTTTGACCAGTTGGGCGTGTAACCTTTAGAAAATTGTTCGCGAATCTTGCTTATTCGTACTCTATCACTGACACGAAATTTTGGTGATCTGGGATCCACAGTTTTCCTATGAGTATAAGCTGATTTCAAGATTTCCATTTCATTCTTTTTGTTAACTTCGTTTGGTTTTTTTCCGATTGTTGAATGCTTAGTATTATTGTATTCTGTAATTATTTCTTTAAGAAAGCTGATCCATTTATAATTACCTAGTAAACTAAACTTTTTCCACATTTTGTTTTTTATTGTTCTATTTACTCTCTCTACAATACTAGCTTTCATATTAGAAAATGTGTTGTAATGATTAATTTTGAACTGCTCCATCAGTTTCTGAAAGTCTTGATTAAAGAATTCTTTACCCTGATCAGTATTCAGATTTGTTGGGGGAGTTTTTAAAGTTAATAGAATTTTTTTCATTGCAGCTGCTACATCTTTACCAGTTTTGGATTTTACAGGTTCTGCCCATACAAATTTAGAAAACACATTTATTACCATTAAAATATATCTTAAACCCCTATTAAATTTCGCATATGGCTGCATTTCTATCAGATCAGCTTGAAATAGATCATTAAGCCCTTTTACAATTGTTCGTCTCCTTCTATATCGCCTTCTCGCCGGTTTATGTAATTCATTTACAACGTCTTGCTTAATTTTACTCATTATTAATTTATACCTTACTCTCGAAAATAAATCCCACAAATAACTTTACCTCCTTCTAAACCGTTTATAAAAGCCCTTTATCGCTGATGTTGTAAAATATAAAAAAATCATCTCAGTTTTTTTTAGTAAGTTCTTTAATTTTATTTTCCATTGCTTCAAATGATTTTTTATTTTCATTTATAATTTCTTTTATTGACGAATTTATTTGGGTGATGTTGTTAGTAAGATCAGAAATTTTTACATTAAATTTATTTTCCATTGTTTCAAATGATTTGTTATTTTCATTTCTAATTTCTTTTATTGACGAATTTATTTGGGTGATGTTGTTATTAATATCAGACATTTTTACATTAAATTTAGTTTCCAAAAGAACATTTGATAACGTATAATCTTTTTTGAAACCACCTAATGTTGAATTCATTTCTTCTCTTGCATAATTCATTGTATCATTAAATTCTTTTCTAGAAACTTCAGCAGCTCTTTGAACTAATTCGTTTAAAGATTTTATTTCTTTTGTTAATTTATCTTCTAGATTTTTTATATCTTTTCCTAATTGAAATTCTGCATTTGTAATATCTAATGTCATTTTCACAATTTTTTTTTCTATATTTTTTATGTCTGACGCTGTCTTTTCAGCTTTGTGTAGTATATCTGTATAAGATGTTTCAAGTTCTTTTATGAGTAAAGAAGTCTCCTCGATTTTTGAACTATTATTTTTAATTTTAATTAATACATCCTTTTTAGAAACTTCTATTATAGCTTGCACTACTTCTAGTAAGGATTCTAATTCTTTTTGTAATTTCTCATCGATTGCCTTTGTAAAATTTCCCTCGTCAAAAGACGTTTCAGATTTGGTTTTCAGATTGTTTAATTGCTTTAGTATATCCTCGATTTTTTCATTATCTTTTGTAATTTGATCTTTGAATTTTGTTTCAATTTTTTCATTTTCGTTTTGAAAATCCTCCTTCAATTTGTCTTCTAAATATTGTAAATTTGATTTATATGCATTGATTTTAATTTCAAATTCTTTAAATTCATTAACTTTGTCGGTATCTTTTTTGTGAATTAGGAAATGAGTGTTCATTGATTTTTCAAGATTTTGTGTATTTTTATCCATAACGTCATGTATTTTCTTAAAATTCCTTACTTCTTCTGCTACTCTATCATTAAGCAAATGAGTAAAATTTTGAAACTTTGATGTAATTTCCTTGGAAATACTGTTCTTGACATTGTCAATTGCTGAAGTATCCTTAATTATTGATTTAATTGATGTAATTTCAGTTTTTATTTCATTTTCAAAATCATCAACTTTATCATATTTTAACTTCACTACGTCAAAGTCATTTGCATATTTAGAAACTTTCTGAGAAAATTTTTCTACTACCTCATCATTTCCATCAACAGTATTTTTCAAATTAATTATCTTGTCATTATATTCAGGAATAACTTTATCCTCAAATAACTTAATCTTTTTTGCAATATTTTGTATATTGTTATCATATTCATTTATTCTCTTATTTAAATTATTAACATCGCTTTTCAACCTGGGATCTAAATTTTGAATTAATTTGTTTTCAATATATTTGACATCGCTTTTAAAAATTTTTATTATTTTCTCTTCAACATTTGATAATATTTTATTTTCTAGTGATAATAATGTGTTTAGAGCAGATTTTTTTGAAATATGACGACCAAATTTATCGATGGTCATTTTAGAAATGTTTAAAAGTATCTATTATGTCCTTTTATATAATAATATTCGCTTCTCTTAGTTCTTCAATAATGGAAATAATTTCATTGTTATGACCAGTGTGTCCCGCAAGCATGGATGCTACCAATAGTCGAAGCCTCTCAACAAGTTCGTTTACATTATCCCAATATATGTAATCTGTATTAGGTTTATTCACTTTTAAAGTTATACCAAATCCGGTTTTTTTTGAAGACACTCGACTTTCTCTATATGGAGCTTTGCGTCTTTCAAAAAATCCCTGGACTGCTTGTTGAGATTCGGGATTTAGAGTTTTAGTTTTTGTAATTCCTTTGCTTTGCAAATAAGGTCCTATTATAGAAATATATTTATGTGATCCATTCCCCTGCACCTGCTCATTTGGATCATTATTTCTACGGTATGCATTGGTTCTTTTTAAAATATCCATATAATTTTCCAAATCTTGTTTTTTATACCCTATTGGTTCTTTTTTAAATAATAACTCATATAAACCTGGTGTACCTGTATAGGTTATTCCTTCAATTTTGATGTTTTTACCAGTAATTTCGACAGGTTTTTGAGTTAAACCCAAAAAGAATTTCTCGGTTTCCAAATCATGAACTATTCCATATTGGTGATCAAACTCATGTTCAACATCTTTTACACCGCTATCAATATATTGGCGAGGTAATTCATCAAATCCTAATAAATATTCTTTATATAAATCTGTATCAACAAATGTTCTAACTGTTTGCCGTGTTTGTTCCAGTATATCTGAAAGATTTCCTATTGTGGAGTGTGAACCTGAAGAAGGGTTTGTTTCTGCAATAATACTTGTTTGTTGTATAGATGGCATTTGACTTGCTGAAGCTAAACTCGCGTCCCAGTCAATAATCGATGGTATTTCTGTAGGAAGGAGTGGAGTTTTTCCCGTCTTTCTTTTTTCTGGTGTTGATGTTCCATATTGTAATTTTCTCTTTGGTGTTAGTGTTTGAATTGATCTTTTTTGTGGTGTTTCATAAATTTTTTTAATTGGTGTGTGTAGCTCTTCCTTTATTTCAACAGGTTCAATTTTACCAATCGTTGAAATTAATTCTTGTAAGGGTTGAGTTATCGGTTTATATGTTTCCTCCAATTTAGTTTGCGCCTCAAATTCCGCATTTTTTAAACTCTGATATTTTTGTTTAACAGCTTTTCTTGATTTAACTAGCTCTCTTGCTAAACGTTCATCCATGATTGGTATAATTTACCATCAAACGTTTATTTTTATAAGTAAATATATGAATCAAATCCTTTTCGATATCGGCCAGATTTCACATTAGAGTCTTTGTCTATTACCAAAAATCCGAATTTATCTTTCCAACATATTAAGCACAACTCATTAAATTGGTTGAATGACATATCAATATTAACATGATCATCATAAATATGTTTTAAGTTTGTTCGATCTTGTTGAAATATAACAATTAAATTTGCATTGTCACGAATTAATTGTTTCGGAATAGAAGAATATGTTTGACATAAATAAAAACAATCAGTATTTTTATGTCTTCCGAAACAAAAATAATCTTTTACAACGTTCTGATTACAACACACTATATCATCAAATATTATTATAGAGTTTGGTTTAACTTGTTTTGGTGAAACAATTGTTTCTTCATTTTCAGATTCATAATATCCAATTTTTTTCAAAGGTTTAAAAAGTGTTCTCAAATATTTGTACTTTGGTTGATATAAGGATTTTGAATAAACATACAGATTTTCAAATCGCAAACCATTCGGATCTTCAATTAAACTAATAATAACATTGGTTTTGCCACAGCCTGACGGGCCAATAATTAACCCTCTTTTACTATTTCCCTCAAACAGTTTTCCATGTTTTCTAAAACCATTCACTGAACTTTCATGATCCTTAATTGTTATAGAGTATGGTTGTTTCTCAACTCTCATTTTATATATAAAACAAACTATTAATATTCGGTATTGTGATGTAACTGGTTAGTTATCACTAGGATTGTGACTATATATAATGTTTCCATCACATAATAAACGAATCATTTACAAGACAAACAGCAAAAGGAAAGGAAGTGGTTTAGTAAACTCATTAATCAATAAATTACCCTTTGAATTGCATATTCCTGGTTATAATTTTTGTGGACCTGGAACAAAATTGGAAAAACGATTGTCAAGAGGTGATAAAGGTATAAATTTATTGGATGAGGCTTGTAAAGAACACGATATTGCTTACTCACAATCAAATGATATAAAAAGAAGGCATTTAGCTGATAAAATATTAGCTGACAAAGCTTTATCAAGGTTCAAAGCTAAAGATTCGAGTTTTGGGGAAAAAACTGCTGCACTAGGAATTACTGGTGCTATGAAAATTAAAAGAAAATTAGGTATGGGACTTCGAACGAGAAGAAAGTTCAAGCGAAAAACCCGAAAAGGACGAGGACTATCATTATCTCAGGTAATTTCAAAAGCTAGAAAAGGAATTAAGGGGAAACGTTTTAAAGACCTAAATGAAAGTATTCAAACTGCTTTAAAAGCTATTAAAAAAACTGGTAAAGTGTTACCTCCAAAGAAAAGGGTAATTCCAATCCCAAAGACTGGCGGATTTCTTCCACTTATACCTTTATTTGCTGGTTTGTCTGCTCTTGGTGCTCTTGGAGGAGGGGCTGTAGGTATTGCTAAAGCAGTAAATGATGCAAAAGCAGCCAAAGCGAAATTAGAAGAATCTAAACGACACAATCAAATGATGGAGTCCATTGCGGTAGGAAAAAAAGGAAGTGGACTTTATTTAAAACCCTATAAAACAGGATGTGGATTATACTTGAAACCTTATTCAAAAAACTGCTAAAACATATACCTCGAAAAGCACTTACAAATTACGATTTACTTAAATACGCTAAATATTTACAAATTCCCAACTTTCGTGGTATTTTTATGAGGGATAAATTACCAAAAAAGATAAAGTTAATTGAAAGTGCAATTGTCAATCTAGATAATCACAGTGGTGTTGGTACTCACTGGATAGCATATACAAAAAAAGGAAAAAACATAATATATTTTGATAGTTATGGTAATTTGCGACCCCCTTCTGAATTAATTAAATATTTTTATAGCGACCAAAATAATAATATTGTTAATTATAATTATAACAGTTATCAAAACTTTAACAAAACAAATTGTGGTCAATTGTGTCTAAAATTTCTTTATAACCATATGTAACACCTAATTTTAGTTTATTATTAAACATATTTTTAAAGTAAAATGTCATATAGTTTTGTTCTTAGCGGCAATTCCGCTATTTTAACATCAGAGTTACATCCTCCAATATATTTAGATGAAGATGTTGAATATGTTATCGGTCTTGTAAATTTCGAAACATTTAATGCAATTCCCAATATTGATGTTGGGAATAATGTATTAATTCATGATGAAAATTTAGAAATAGCCATACCCCCAGGTAGCTACGAATTAGAAGACATAACAGATTTTTTAAAAAAACACTTGGATGAGGATAAAATTAGTTTTAGTCTTTATGCAAATAATAATACTTTACGTACACATCTTAAATGTTCAGCCCCCATAACTTTTCGTGAAGGAACTATTGGTAAATTATTAGGGTTTAAAAATGGGCGATTGGAAGCCAACATTGAACATATATCAGATTTTCCCGCGGAAATAATTAAAGTAAATTCAATAAATATAGACTGCAGTATTGCAGAGGGATCATATTTAAACGGGAAACCTGTTCATATAATATACCAATTTTTCCCGAGCGTTGCTCCAGGGTTCAAAATAATTGAGTCACCTCAAAACGTCATATATTTCCCAGTCACCGTTAAAGTAATTGATAAAATAGCCATTAAAATAATAGATCAGGAAGGTGATTTGGTTAATTTTAGAGAAGAAACCATAACCATCAGACTACATCTTAAAAAAGTAGATTAAAGATGGTAATATTATATAACAATAAATCTGCAAACTTTACTAGAAAATTTAATAATAAAAACATTAATAAGACAAGAAAGAAACCAAATTCCTTTAGTAGGAAATCAAACTTCCAAAGGTTAACACCTTCTAATAGAGAATTTCTTCAAAGTTTGGGTTTTAAACTTAAATAAAAATGGATTATTTAAATGTAAGAGAAAATGTATTGGTTGATGAATCAATATTAAGCTAGGAAATTCTTTCTTTCGATCCTTTTAATCCTACAAAACTCGGACCAAATGATGAAATCAGAATTGCTTTGCAACAAACAGGAAAATATCCTTTACCTTGCAAAAGTGAAATTTATGTGGAATTGCAAGTAACTAAAGAAGATGATTCCCCTTTAGCTAATACTGTTTTAATTAATAATGCTCCGGCATTTTTATTTAAAGAATTACGCTATATTTTAAATGGTGTTACTATTGACTCCGTTCGGGATATTGGTATAACTTCAACTCTTAAGGGATATATTTCATTTAATCAAAATGAAAGTGCTAAATTGGAAAATGCCGGTTGGTATCCGAAAACAAAATCCAAAGAAAAAATTATGACTGATGACAAAGGTAATGTTTCATTATGTATACCATTAAAGATGTATTCAGGATTTTTTGAAGATTATAATAAGATTATTCTTAATTCACAACAAGAACTTATTCTAATAAGAAGTAATGATGATACAAATGCATTACTATCCAGTAATGAAGATGAAAAACCCAAAGTTAAAATTACCAAGTTGTGTTGGAGAGTTCCTCATCTTACTGTAGCGATTCCGCAAGAATTAGCACTTACCAAAATTATTGACAAAAATAGTGATATACTAATAACCTTCCGAAGCTGGGAATTAGTTGAATATCCAGAGTTATTGGAAACTACGAGGCACAACTGGCCCGTAAAAACATCTACAAAAGTCGAAACGCCACGTCATGTTCTAATTGCTTTTCAGAAAAATAGACGTGGTAATCTAAAAATGGATATGAGTAAATTTGATCATTGTAATTTAAGAAATATGAATGTCTTTTTAAATTCAGAAAGATATCCTTACAATGATCTTCAACTTGACTTTGAAAATAATAAATTTGCTACTCTGTATGAAATGTTTACAGACTTTCGTCAAGGGTATTATAACTCTCCAGTGGAACCAATTTTTAATCCGAAAGAATTTAAAGAAAATGCTCCTATAGTTTACATTAATTGTTCACATCAAAGAGATTTACTACAAACAGGTCCAGTAACCATGAGAATTGAATTTGAAACCAAGGAAAAAATTCCCCCTAAAACAGCGGCATATTGTGTTATAATTCATGATAAAGTTTTCAGTTACAATCCATTAACAAAAATTGTGAAACAGTTGTAATACAATTTCCTTAAGATAAAATACTCTTTTTAAACAAACCGCTACTTACGCTTAAGAGCGCACGCGTCAATTTTGATATTTATTAACGTAGCCAAACCAGAATTCTTCATTTATATAATGTCTTACGAGATTTCAGTTCGAATATTAGATTTTCAACTTCAGTTGCAGAAATTAAAAAAACAAATAAGTGAATATCAATTAAAAGTAGAAATGATCAAGAAATTCAAATATTTGAAAATATGAAACTTATTCTAGATCTTCAAGGATTCAAAATTGAAAATAATAAATT
The DNA here is from genome assembly GCA_034092305.1 of Diaprepes abbreviatus. Lineage (NCBI taxonomy): Eukaryota > Metazoa > Arthropoda > Insecta > Coleoptera > Curculionidae > Diaprepes > Diaprepes abbreviatus. Next base: position 1,679,876 of record JASJET010000260.1, on the reverse strand, counting down.
TATTGTAAAGGAATTAGCAGCGTACGATGGGCAAAAGACAAGTCATTTTATTTTCAAAGCTCCATTTCCGATGGGTCATTTACCATCCTATTTACACAAACAAGCTCTGTGGTTAATAAAAAATTACCATTGCATTGAATGGTGTGAAGGATTTACACCATTACACAAATGTGGAGATATCATAAGAGATTTAAGCGCTAAGGTGGACTATGTTTATGTAAAAGGGGAAGAAAAGGCAGATTTCGTAAAGAAGTATTCCATGAAACCAGTTATCGAGATTGATGAACAACCCACCCTAAAGAAAATGGATCCTTGCTGCTTTTATCATCAAAAAATACCATGTGTATGTGCATTATCAAATGTTTATTACCTTTACAACAATTTTTTTATGTAATAAAAGGCTTGATTACAAATTATGTGTTTTATTTTCTAACATTGTTTTAATACATGAAATATTATTATTTAATCCTAGTTCTTGAAGTTTACATATTAAAATATCTATATTTTTATTTTTTAAATATTCGCTACAACATTTAGCTGCTAGTAAACATAATTCCGCATGTTCCATATAATTTAAAAACAATATAATATTCTGCGCTTCACTTTCTTGACCTTCATATGCATAAAACTCGGAACAGGCTGCGGACATCAAAAACTCTTCATACATTTCTCTTATTAATAATTCCATAATAAATCCTACACTAAAACCTCCCTGTTTCTCAATATCTCTTTATCTCTCTCTTCCTCTTCCACGATTTCTTTTAATATATCAGGATCTTTTATATAATCCTTCAATATCCTTAAAAAGTAACTGAATCCTATTTTCTTTATTTCATGAAAGAACTTCGGCAAATTTTGGGTTTTTCTATAATTTAAACAGGCTTCTGCAGCTAATTGGTATTGGAAGGCAGTCTCATAATATACCTGTGCCCACTCGGGGTGTGTTTTCCTTAGCATTGCATTCTTTAATTCGGAATTTTGAAGTTTAGTAAACTGTTTACCTAATTTGATTATTTCATTTTGCAAATCACTGTTCATAACTACCACTTATTTTTAATTTAACACTGTTCTTTATTAGTGGTGAATCTTCTATATAAGCTTAAGACTAGTTGTAAATGAATGTAGCTCGCTCAGATTCAGTCCTTTAAAATACCAGCTCCCCTCCAACTACTGTGGTGGTTAGGAAGGAGGTAGGAGGTGGAGCAAAAACAGGCGGAGTTTATGAAACCAATCGGAATAGGGGGCGAACTTGGGCAGCCAATCAGAAACAAGGTCATTCTTGGCTGACCAATCAAAAAAGTGGTGGGGGGGTCAACTAGAAGCCCCCTATTCCCACTACTTACAGCTATTTCTCTTACATATTTCACAGATTTATCGCTGAGTTCTTATCCTTAACATCCCTATGTAAGCATTTATTTGTTTACATATGCATTATAAATTATGACAATGTCGTAAGAAAAACTAAACTGGTCAACTATAGGATCTATTTTTCAAGGAAACTAGATCGGGTTTATGTCATAAACCATCTTAGTAAATTTATGTATCTCCATAAGTAAACAGGGCAGTATCGTCAGCGAAAAATATAGTTACGCCAATATAATTTTTGTTTCAATTATTATTCACATAAATCAAAAATAATATCGGTTTTAAAATTATTCTTTGTTGGATATTTTACTTCTTTAATATTATTAACACAATCATCAGTTATGACTTTTTACGGTCAATCTTCGAGATAATGATGGTCCCTGAACTCCCACGTTATCCAGCATTGGTAAAAACATTTGATCGCATACGGTATTTTTATTTTTATCAAATGTTTAAATACTGCTTCGTAAATATAAGTTAAGAAATTTTATTAGAAAGCTTTATTCTGCTCCTTAAATCGAATGGTAGATAATTTAGTCATAGAAAATTTGATTAGTAAATTCGAATCAAATCGAGACCGAAATTCATTAAAAACAACTGCTTAGTTAAACCCCCATTCACTGAAAAATGTAAATAGTTGTATGGTCTGTGAATGCATTTTAAAGAAGCGAATTCACTAATGAGTCTATGAAGTCGTTGAAATGACTATAGAAAACTAAAGGAAATTACAAAAAAATTATTCATCTATAGTTTCCAACAAAATTGTTTTCGCCTCTAATATAAGAGAGATAACTCACAATATACTAATATTACATATATTCGAGGTATAAATCTATTAACAAAAAACAAAGCTCCAAATTCATTAAATCATTTCTAAGTTTAATTCCTCGCCTGAAACCTAACAGTAGCAAACCCAAAGTTCTGTCTTGATCCCAGATTTCTACGGCGAAATTTTAATGACAGTCCCTTGTCTAAAAGCTTTATTGGACAATAGATATTAATTATTCACGGCACCCAAGTTGGGGATTTCGGTGGGTTTGGGGAGTTGATCTTTCTTAAAAAAGTTTGGGAACTTCTATTGCAAAATTAATATAGCCGACCTGAAACTTCAGACGAGTTGTTCAAAGTAACACGTTGCAGTTAATCAGCTAGACTATCGTACATGATTTAAAGTACTGTCTGGAAACTTGGTAAAGCTCTCCGTAAGATTTTAGTATGCGTTAAAATGATACTTTAAGAATAATAAATTGAAAAAGAAGATTATTCTTACACTAATAGACGTTTATTAGCGGTAATAACAGTTTTTGCCATTAATGTCCAATATTATTTTATGTGATTTTGCTGCAATAAAATTTTTGTACCTAGTATCTACTTCAAATAGTGAAACAATAAAACATCAAGTTAATTATACAGCCTTGATCAAAAATTTCTTGGAATTACCAGCAGGTGGCGCTCTGAGTCAGCTGTTTGGAGTTCCATTTATTTGGTTAGGTTGCCACATCTATCATTGACATTCCCACCATTTTCTGTCGTGGCTTGACATTTATAAAAGTCTTGAATACCTTTACCTCTTTACATGTTTTCGATATTTTACAGTTTCAAAAATTGAGTTGAATTTACAACTAGTTTGTATTAAATTTTGCGTTAAAAATAGATTCAGTAGTACGAAAACCTTGGAGATGTTGAGAAACTGTTTCAGCAATGTTACTCTAAAGAAAACAGTCGTTTATCAGTGACATGAACGCTTTCGAAATGAACATGAGTCTGTCGAGAATGACGAAAACAGTGGCAGCCCGTCGACATCGAAAACCGACGAAAACACCAACAAAATGAGAAAAATATTGGTCAATAATCTCAAATTAACCTACAGAGAGAAAGCAGAGGACTTGAACATTACTTATGGATTCGTTCAGGAGATTGTAGTTGAGGCTTTGTGTCTCCGTCGTGTTGCTGCAAAGTTGGTCCAGAAGATCCTGAAGTTGATGCAAAAAAGGAACCGCACTGACATCACCGAAAACATGGTTTGCAAGGTTAAATCTGACCCAACATTCATCATATGTATCATTGCTGAAGACGAGACGTAAGTTTATGAGTACGACACGCAATCCAGATATCAGGCGAATGTATGGAGAGCTGTGAATGAGTCAAAACCAAAAAAACATGGATACAACGGTATTGTGCATCACGAATTTTCGCTACAAAGTCATAGAGTTATTAAAGAATATTATTTGGGCGTTATAAGATGTTTTCGTGATGCAATTTGTCAAAAAAGAAAGGAGCTGTTGGCAAACAACTCATGGATTTTGAACTTTTTGACCGAAAATGAAACAAATACCATCCAACAGCCATCGAATTCATCTGATATGGCTCCCTGGGACTTTTTTCTGTTCAATCGAGTTTAAAAAAACCGCGTTTTAGCAGCCGGCTCTGATGGTCAACCCCAAAATCTCAGAAATTTTTCGAAAGCTGGATCAAGCGCTGTAACTGCAATCTGCAGAGAGTACTTTGAAGGGGACAATATTTATTTTGATGAATAAACTTGTATTTTGGATTTTTTGAATGAATTCCCGGAGTTTTCTGATTATTGAAAGTTGTATTTTAGTACAACAAAAATCATTAAAAATAAATACATTTCTATCGTTAATAGATCCTATACTCTGACGGACCTGGGTATCGTCTTCGATGCGTGTTTCTCCTTTATTCCCCCCATTAATGAGATGGTGGCTAGCGCATCTTGAACATTGGGTTTTATTCTGCAAAACTGCAAAGCTTTTTCTAGCACAGCCAGTTTCAAACTGCTGTATTATAGTTATGTGAGATCGATGCTAGATTATGGATCAGTTATGTGGTCGCTCATATACAATTGTCATGGCCTTGTTATAGAGGCCGTGGTGTTTCAATCATGACCACATTCTCGCAAGATTTAAAGAACTGCCATTGGCTGTACGTCGTAACGTCTAATCCATATTATTTCTCTATAAGCTTCTGAACGCGAGGATTGATTGCCCATTTCTTTTAGAGCAACTATCATTTCACGTTGCCCGTCTTGGTGCCAGGCATCCATCAGCTTTCTCCACTACAGTTGCTAGATCAAACATTTTATTCCAATCTACAATATGTGCAATAATTTTAATCGTATATCTACACTATGCGACATGTATTTTAACGGTCTACCAACTATTCTGAAACATCTGCGCGAGGTGTCTGGGTATCCTTTGTATCCTTTGTAGCTTGCTACTTTCCTATGTATATGGATATTTATGAGAATATTGTATGTCTACAGTTTGCAAATCCAATATTTAGATGGATGGTGAATTGATTTTAAATGAGTTTTTAGTTTTAGGTTAACTGCAGCTTTAGTTAGTTTATTTACTTTATCCTTTTAGCTTGTTTATCTAGGTTTGAATTTCCTGTAGGGGGGCCGTTGGCCTATTGGAAATAAATAGCTGTTTATTTATTTATTTATTTATCTATTACCATAGAAAATAAAAATATCATACCAAACAGAAATAGCCAAATCAATTAAAAAATAAAGAACCACCCATAACAAACAACGTCGATCTGCAAAATTAACGAACATAATACAAACAGCTTCAAAAGAAGGAGCGAGAAATGAAAACAAAACAGCGATAATAAAAAGGAGAACAGGATAATAGAATGGAACTGGAAAATCTGAAACACTAAATAATAATACACAAGAGGATCTAATTAATAATCAAAATGAGAAAATCGGGAGTATGAAATTACGCAAAACAACATGTGAAATACTAAAACGTACTACCGAACTTAGCTCACGGATGAAACTTTTAGAACGTACAAAAAAAGAAGTCATGATAAAAATATTAGATTTAATATATTTTTGCAAGAAAAAACTTGGTTAAGATGCTAATGACACAGAGATAGCTTTAAAAGAAATAAGAATCAAGAAACTGCAGGGTAGATATTAAATCTTGGTAGAAATAATAAAATATGGTGGATAAATATATAATTAAAATAAATTTTATGATTCAAGTAAACTCGTTCAATGATCAGATAAAAATTTACTGCTGCATAAAAAGTTCTGCTTCGTGAGAAAATAAGTTATCGGCTGATGTTTACACTGATTTATGAAAAAAATATAATTTGCCCTCCAAACGACGTCCAATTTAATCTCCCATCATACATGGTTGAACTTGAAATTTTCGGGAGTTTTCAATTCTGCAATAAAAAATTAGTGTTATTATTTAAAAGATACATCTTAAACTCGAAAATCCATTTCAAGATCAAATTTTAGGTCACCACAATTTAGCTCCATCTAAATTAAGAACTTTTTATCTCTCTCTCCAAAAACACTTAAGATTTATTTTATATGAAAAAAAGCTTTATAAAAAAAGAGAAATTTTCAAATTCCTTCATGGAAGACGAGAGTGTCATATGTCATCAAAAACGTAAAATGTTTTGTTCTTTCTATTTCTGCAATGAAAAATAAGGTTCCCATTTGAAAAATAACTTACTCTCAAAATTACTGTTGGATGTCCCCCTTCGAACACTTTTACTTTCATGACGATATCTCCTTCGTATTCGAAATGTCAACTGGCAAATAATAACAACAATGTAGAAGACTATCATTTTAATTTTCACCAAAACGTTTCAAATAGTCCAGGAACCCAGTGAGTTTCGATGAAGAGACATGGCTCTACCAAATTCTTTTATATATATTTTGCCTTCCAGACACGTTTTTTACAATCGGTAGTAATCCGCGGCTCTACGGACTTCTTGCTGTAACGGCAGCGGAACATCGGTAGGTGAATATCTATCATGCAGACAGTCATTGGTCAAACGGTCAGCACAAAGATATGCTATTGTTATCCTAAATACTTCCGGTCGGTACCCGCTCACGCCCGATATTCTCTGATATGAACTGTTCAATGGTTTGACTGTTTGGTGGTCAAGACATCCACACGGTTGTCGATCTTCGGCACCACCCTCAGAATTAACGTGGTCGAGAGCCCACTTTGCACCAAGCAGCTTGTTACAGTGGAGAAACCGCAAGCTAGGGGTCAATTGCGTGTATTAGTTACTGGCTCTCGTAATGTTACAAACGGGACTAGGTAATAAAACAAACGGTTTTAAAACATTATGTATACTGTATTCCACACTTGATTATAATATGGCCTAAAATTAAAAAGAATCTAAGATGAACAATAATACAAACAAATAAGCAGTCTAGAAGGTAAGAGTATTATGTGCGTTGTTCACGCTATCTCGTACTTTTCGAGCAGTAGCGGTACAGTAGACGGTACCCAGCAGTATCATCACGCTACTATACACGACGCCTAGTACTAAAATTCGCGACGCTTTTCACGGCGTTTCGTATTAAAACTTATATCCGCGACGCTACGTTATATATTTTAGCTGTAACCCGGCATCGATCGGCGATAATGACATCGTTTGTACGTGGTGGCTCTCTACGCGGTGGCGATGATATCGGGATGGTAACCCTGGCTGTGACGGACGGCGACAGCGCCCTTAATAATGGACATCCGTGAGCACCTGGCAGTAAAACGCGTTTCTGGTCACTACGAAACTAACAGAATCGACAGCATGCAACGCGTGTATGCATAGGTGACGGTAGGATGGAACGGAAGGAACCGACACTACCCGTATTTATAAGGGTCCTCGGCAGCGTCGGTAGGATGAAACGACATTGCCCGTACTTATAAGTGTCCTCGGCAATGTCGACCAATAGCGGTAGGAAATTAGGGAAGGAAATCAGTGAATGGTGGAACACCATATACACATAAGTCTGGCCTCACCTATATTGCTAGACCAGGAAGACGCGATCGGCCAGATGGCCCGCGAAGTCCGTTTGGACTTTGCATTCAAATGGAGAGCGTGTAGTTCTCCGCGAATTAGTGGCCAGCACGGCTTTAAATAGTGCTTCCGTACTCACTATGCCTGCGAGTGACAGAGCAAGTGAATCGCGCATACGTACTGCAGTATATAACTCAGTATTACCATATACGGAGGATCAGAGAAACATTGGAAAATAATATTTCCCAACATCGGACGGTAAAACGAATTAGATATCGGTAATAAATAAGCTTCAAATAATTTTTCACGCAAAAACTACATTTTTTCAATGTGTAATAACTTAGATATATTCCGCTAAACATACTCATGCCCAAAAATCGGTAACTTCGTTACATGTTAATAATTAATATTTTTCTTTGTAAAATAAAAAATATTCCTTAGTTGATTTTAAACAAAAATTGTCTCTTGTGATTTTTCTGATGCATAATTTCTCAATTGAAAATCGTTAGATATTTGAAATATGACATTTTGTCATTTTTTGAACATGAATAACTTTTGCGTCCAGCAATTCATATTTTAAGTCAAAAGCAATAAGCTAGAATTAATCTGAATGCGAAAATGTAATGTATTATTGTTTTTTAATGCTGTAAACAAACAGCGTTTCATCAATTATACCGGACGCGCCACCGTGTATGAAGGAAAGTGGAAGCCTACTTACAGCATCTAATCATAAAATAAAAATACATTAACATAAGGTACTTCAATTATTATAACTATGTTTGAGACCGGACAGGTTTATGTCTTTTCTACATAATAATTACAATCCCTGTGTAAAATGTGGCTTAATGAATAAAATGCAATATTATATTGTAGTAAGTATATTGTACACGTTTTATTAAAAACACATCCGTTAGACAGTATTTTTAAACTAAGATTCAACAATTAGAACAATTATGATCACATTAATATATTCACGAGCCAATAAATAATCAGCTTGTATTTTGTTAATGACGCTACTAGCTGTCCTTTTGTTCACGCGTGACCAAGCTAGGTCCCGAATGTGCGACGTTGCCGATTTGCATTAGGCACTGTGTTTTGTGACTTGAATGTGAGAGCAAAAGAAGATAAAATTATTTTAGAACTAACTTTATGTATATAATTCTACACTTTAAACATATTATTTAGTTTTAAAAAACTTTAAATAGCAGTAATTCAGTGTAATTATTGAATGCGATTGATGTAATTTTAAAATTTGTTCAAATACCACATAAGTGCTATAATAAAATATACACATCAAAAACATTAGATAGTTTAAAAGTTAAAAATTAAAATCTAAAAAGAGAAAAAAGTGATTAAGTAAAGACAATATTGAGAAATGTAAGAAAGTTAAGCTTGGTCTAGGTCTAATAATTATGTAATAGATACTAACAAATGTATTATTTGCGAGAAAACATAGCATAAATGATATTCTCAACTATATGGGATGGAATCATGGGTACATGCTGAAAAATTATATATAGCTTCGCGATTATTTAAAGATCCCATTTACTACAAAACTCTGTTAATTTTTTCACCATTAACTTTGAAAATCAAGTATCACGGGCGGAAAAGTCATTAGAGACACTTTCTGCTTATAATCGGCCGAGGAACACGAAAATATTGTATTTCACGAAAAAAAAATTTTTTTAATTATTAACAATTTTTTCATCGGCTATGAAAACCCACTAGACCCCCTACTACTTTTACTTACACCATGATTTCTCCTTCGTATTCGAAACGTCAACTATCAAATAACAATATCACTTTTGAGGATTATCATTTTAGCTTTCACAGGAACATTTCAAAGTGGAAATCTAAAAATCAGGGAAAATTTCCATCGTCTTTGAAGTAAAATAGTAATCATTTGATAAGATCTTGTAGTTTTAATTTTCTTTTATTGAGTTTTCCTGCATTGTAAAACCAATGTCGTTAACACAAGCAAAGATATTGATCATACTTATACTAGAAAAAAATTTTAATACTTTATTTTGTAATTATTTAAAGATTTTGAATAAAACTTGGCGCATTTAAATAGTTTAACTTTTAAATGCAATTACATAATAAAATGGTTGTATAATGACCGCTATTGCAGGTTACATATTTCTTTAGCAGATCCATAATGCAGAACTATATACTCTAGGGAAATGAATAGAAACTGAATTAGAACAATACACCATTTTCAATAATTATTCAGATGAAAGACGGTAGCATTGGTTCGTGATTCATGGTTAATCAAGTTTCACTTACTTAAACTAAGAATGTATATTCTGGTTATTATGTGGCAGAATTAAACCGGAACGAGAGAAGTTCAAGGTTGTAATAAGCAAAGTGTAAATTGCGCAATAAAATATAAAGTAATTATTGTAAAGTTTCGCAGCAGTTCTCGTTGCGGTTACATAACAAATCTTCCAAATGGATACTTAAACACAACTGCTAATTGTGCCATATGAAGTTGAGACGTTAGCAAAAACTGAAACTGTGTGTATTTTAAGATAATAAATAGCAATAATAGAGCAGGTATTAAGAATACTTGTTACAAAAGAAATCCTAAAAGCCTAGAAATTTTGCTTCTCGGTTTGAAATTATTATGTCCATATTTCTTCGGAAAATTTATGGTGCAAAAATGTTCTTATGAAATTTTATGGTTCTCACGAGATTTTTGAACTAATTTACTAAAAATATTACAGGAATATATATATATATATATATATATATATATATATATATATATATATATTTAATAAGTATTATATAGAGGGTGATGCACCACATATTCGTCGATTCATATACATACAACGAACGATACAATATTTTAAATAAGAGAAACGTTTTAAAATTATCTTAAGGTATACAGAATGACAAAAAATTCTCACACCAACGTTGTCAAAATTTAAATGGAATGATCTGTATTGTATTGCATACTTTGATAACGTTGTCTAAATAAGGGTAAGTTACTGTTATGTTTCATATATCTCAATCAAGCCGTTCTTGAAATATTTAACTCTTCTTGAAATTGTAGATCAAAATTTAAGAGGAATAACTGCCCTTTTGATTCAAGCTAGATATTTTAAATTCTTTTACTACTCATTACAATTTATTATCTATTATTTACTAATCATTACAAGTAATCTTAAAAATTATGCAGGGCTGATAATGATCCTATTTTATTATCATTAAAGCCAAATAAGTTTCTGGAACACCCTCTATTTAATATTGAATCTATATCTTACTTTTAACGGTCTTTTAGCTTGTATTAAGGTATATACTATCTTTCATAATTTTTAGTAATTTAGTATCTTCAATTTTAGACATACATTTTTCGCAAAAAAATATTTTTGACAAGAAGGCTGAGCTAACGTCATAATTTATTTTGCACAAAAAATTTTTAATAAATAATTTAGTGGTACTTCTTGTTAGTTAAACCACCACCATTGCTTGAGGCTATGAATACCCTAATTACACTATGCAATAAATTTTAGTTGATTTGTTGTATCTTGTATTAAAAGTGCATTTTTCTGTTGATTTTGGGGCGCTGAACACAAAAATTATAATAAAATTAAAAATTTTGTTGCAATTTTGAAGAAGAAATTTTTTTATTCTATTTTTTTTTTCAAAATAATAAAAAATACATACTTTTACACATGCAGACACTAAATATCCTGTCTTTTTCCTTTTCTTTTGTTCATTGTTTCTGGAGCATCTCTAATAAGAGTCTAACAGTAGTTGGCAAGCATGGAAGCATTCCACTTTTCCTGGTACCTTTTTTCCATTGTTGATATATCCTGATGGAAGCGTTCGTCGTGCTCATCACTTACAGCTTCACAGTTGTTAGGAAAACAGTCCAGATGGGAGTGTAGGAAATGGATTTTTAGAGATATATTGCGACACATTTTTTGGATACGATGACAACATATTTTCAACAAGAATAACGTATTTGTCAATTTTTTTTTATTTCCGAAGAAATTAGTGCCTACGAGGCGAAAGTCATTCCAAGCATTTTTTTCCATATCTTATAAGGTGCTCTCAAAATGTTTGTCCTTTAGAATATTTCGAATCTGTGGCCCAACAAAGATATCTTCTTTAATTTTTGCTTCACTTAATCTTTGGAATTTCTGACGCAGGTACTGAAAAGTTCGCCCATCTGTACCAAGTTCTGCTATTTTTGTGTGAATGGGATAGTCGGGCAAAGACACTTCATTATAAGAGAAAAGACTGGTCTGTTCGACAATGAATAGAGCCAAGTGAAAAGAATATACAACATATGTCATGGGTAGACCTCAAAAAGGTTTTGTTGCCACCACTGCATATCAAATTGGGCCTAATGAAAAACTTTGTTATAGTGCCTTAACATTAACATTTTGGTGCATGTTTTTCGAAGAACAGGAAATGTGGCGTATAAAAAACAATCTGTCAGAAACTAATTACGAGAAATGAAGAATATGAATTTTTAGTTATGAGATCTCTGGTCGAAAATCCGCATAGAAATCATTGAAAAATTTGAGATTACAGGAATAAGTAGCCGTAGCATTGAACGAATAATAAAAAAAACGTAAATTTCACCCATATCGCATTCAATTACATCAAGATCATCTAGCAGATTGCAACTGATGACACGAATTTCATTTATTGTTTCTAGAAATCTTAAGAGACGATAAAAATGTCTTAGATTTTGTCCTTTTTTGGATAAATTCACTTTCTACACTAATATATTAATCAACAGGCATAATTGTCATTATCACTGTGATCAAAAGCCCAATTTATTTAAAATCGTTGATCGTCAGCATAGATGATCTGTAAATGTCTGAAGTGGAATAATTGGAATGCGTGTGGGAGGCCCATACTTTTTCGATTGCCACTTAAACTACGCCATGTTTTTTAGATTTATTAGGCACAATTAACCTGTATTTTTTGAATATTCGAGAAATAATACGGCTGTAACTAGATGATGCTCCTGCGCACTTCCAAGTCAGAAATGAGTTAGATACTCAATATCTCAAGAGGTGGATAGGGGTGGAGGAAAGCATAATTGGCTTGCATGGTCTTCGGGTCTAGCAAGTCCTGATTTTTTCTTATGGGAATATATTAAAAATATGATACACCGGTAAGAACACCCAAAAATATGAAAGGACAAATAAAAACCGTGTTTCGCTCTAATACAATAATTCAGTTTATTTCAAAAAAGAGTTCGCTTATGAATTGAAAGAGATGGGCATCAATCAGAGCATTTATTAAAACATTGTTTTTTTTTAAATTAAGTTTGTTTTCTGTTTAATAAAGTATTTACTTGCTAATAACCTAGTTATGACAATTTTTTTTAAACTGATTAGTGATTACACATCTATGTAAGTAATAATAATGTCAATTCCGTCAACGCCTATTTTCAAAAATAAATTTCAAAAAATTTATCTCTAAAATTGAAAATGTTAAATTATTAAAAAACTATAAAAGATAGGTAAAGAAAGCCATAATATAATTTTAAGATTTTAAAATTAGAATATAAGTTCGATATTAATACAAGATGTTCCATTTAAAATGGCTTTAATGTTAATAAAAATAAAATATAAGTTTTTATTAATCATGTAAAATTTTTTTAGATCATATAATCTAAAACATCTAGCTTGAATAAGCAAGACATGCTCGCGTCTTAAATTTTGATCTAGAATTTTAAGAATAATTAAATAGCTCAAGAACGGCTTATCTTAGATATATGAAACATTACACTAATTTACGCTTATTTGATCCATACTATCAAGTTATGCAACAATATGCGTCGTATTCTATCTAAATTTTGCCTATTTTGGCGTGAAACTTTTTTTTTGAATCACTCTGTATACTTCACAATAACTTTAAAACCGACTGAAATGTGCACCACATTTCCCACCCACCATATTAGATATTTCCATACTTTTTCCTAACCCTGTTTGAAGTTAACCTCTAGGTGAGTAGACTAAATTCGGAGGCCACCCTAATTTTTCCCGTAATCACTTTAATTAAGAAAGTTAGGTCATATAAATTTAACTTCAAGTATTAATAATGTAAATGGGTCTACGAATTAATTTTTATGGCCCAATTTTGGCTAATTTATCCCAGCTTACTTAAATAATGGATTTTATGAAACTAATCTATAATTTTAGTATATTCGTTTTATTTTGAAGACCACTATAATGTGTGCAATAGTTTGAATAATAATTGAAAATGATTAAATACATACCTAACAAAATTAACTAACTTACTCTCAAGCCCAATAATTTTTGGTGATATATTTTCGAAATATTATGCTATTAAAGTCTTATATTATAAAGATAGAGGTGCCTTGTTCTAATTAGAAATAAATATACTACCCCAGTTTGCCGGGAACTACCAGAAAAAGGGGTAGATCTATCCAATTGGCAACAGACCGGCTTGTACACAAACAAGAAAAGTTAATCTTTTAAGCAACCTATATCGAACTAAATGAACAATCCAATACACGCAGCGCCATCTCCCTGCAATCCACGTAATCTAAAAAGAGCATTGCTACTATGAGATCTATATATCAATAGTAAATACCGTATTTACCATAAGTTATTTCAGTTAAATTATATGTTACTGTATTTCTTCCCTAAAATTAGTATTTTTATACAGCGAATTGAGCTGAGGAACGTATAAATAAAAAAAACCTTTTAACGATAGACTTTTATTAAAATACACTAAAAGGAAAACAATAACAACTTTAAATATTGGTGACCAAAAACTCTAATATCGATATATTCTCCCGATGACAATAAACCTAAGAACGAATGGGAAATGTTCTTCAGCCAACTGCAAGATATTTGATCCTGTCCGCAGAATCAAAAACTAATAATTCTGGGAGATTTTAATGTACTCTTTGGAAACGAAATAATCCCGGCGACTAAACAAAGGTTTAATAAAAATGTACTAAATGATAATGGAAAGGCAATGATAGATATTTGCTCGCTCAATGAATTGCGAATCAACAATACTTTCTTCAACCACAAATATCAGTATAAATTGACCTTCTTAAACACCAGAGGTTTCACATCAACAATAAATTACATAGTAGCCAATAGATGTATGCATCCAAGTCAGATCTTCGACGTCAGAACATTAAACTCGGCTAACGTAGATAGCGACCGCAATATGCTACCAGGAAAATTTAAAACCTAAATAACACGACAAAAGGAAAAAAAACAATAACGAAAACAGAAAAAATAAACATTGAATCACTATGGATTGCATCAATAAAGCAGCTGTATCAAAAAAGACTAAAGGAAAAAAGTCGACGAAAATCCAATAAATGGGGAAGAAGACAGTCATACCAAGGATCAACCGAGAACTTACAAATCCGATTCCAGTTGGTAGAGGAATTGGACAAGTGGACTTCTTAAGCTCACTTCTCTTTAATATTTTCATGGATGAGATAATAATGAGAGTACGAAAAAAGAGAGGATACAGAATGGGTTACCACGAGATTAAGATCCTATGTTATGCCGATGACGCTGTACTGGTGGCAGAAAATTAAGATATTTTAAAAGACTACTACAAGCATTTAACTGAACAGCAAAATCTCTTAGTATGATCATATCTGCTTCTGATACAAAATGCATGGCCGGCTCAAAATCATCGAGAAGGTGTAAGCTTATGGTCGACGAGAAAATCATTCAAGTTGGTGTTTAAGTATTTTCGAGTAAAAATGTCCGGCTAGGGAGATGTCGAAGCAGAGGTTCGAGAACAAACTAACAAAGCAGCTGGAATAGCAGCCTGCCTACATAACACCATTTGGCAAAATAAACATATTAGAGCGGAAACGAAGCCGCGAATCTGTAAAACCACGATTAAGCCAATAATGACATACACTGTAGAAACATGACTTGACACAACAAAAACTGAGCAAATGATAGAAAAAACGAACGGAAGATTACGACTCGATAATAGTTAGGATAGCACGTGCCAAATCACTCTTAGGTCGCAAAAGTGTAGGGTGACTTCGAAAAATATGGAGCGACAATTTAAGGCACCAATATGAGGAGAGGACGGAGAAAAATCAGGCATTTTATGTCTAAACTAAAGAAAAAAGAAGAAAAATAACATCTTTGTTAGATGTGCAATGTAAGAACATCATTAAAGAAGCTGCTAAAGAAACGTACTAGAATTAATAACAAGTCCAAAATTATACCAAACAAAACTCCATGGTTCTCTTAAAAAGTTAAGAAGAAAAGCGAATAAAATTCACTGTTAGCAAATACAAAATAAGTACTGGGAGGATTTCTAGAAACGAAAGGGAAATTATTTTTATGGCCTTCAAAAGTAAATGTGGCAAGTAATCAGAAATCAACGAAAAAAATAGCTTAAAGAAATAAATCAAATAAGTAAAGAAACATGGGTTGAATATCTCACAGATTTATATAACTGATCTCAAATCAGTCTTACTGGTTGTTGGAAAATTCAAACTTATACCTGCATTAGTTTGTATCAGTCGCGAACTAGGGATTTTTACAGGGTAAGTATGACATTCGTAATATCCAGCATAAGTCAATGCAGTTTCACACTAAATAGATTTATATACTCATCACTTAATAATGTGTGACAACAGTAAATTGCGGACTAAATATCTACATGCCACTAAAATAACCTAGTTTGTAAAGAGATACCGAGATTTTTTAATCCGAACTTCGTATATTTATTTATCATTCTTTTCTTGTCTAATAAGAATTTCGTGCAAGTATAGATATCATTACTGCATCAAATCCCCTACTAAGATTGCAAGGATTCCAATAAGACTTTCTCCTGAATTCAAGACCTGAATAATCCACTGATAAAAATCGTATTTAGTAGTATGCCTAGATATTTCAATACCCATGGGGTTTGCTTTTAGTTACATTATACTTCATTAAAAATATTTTGAAACTATCTAAAACAATATTTGAGGAAAGGTCACACCACAGACTTTAGGCCTATAATTTTCCTTTAAATTCTTATCATCTTCTGTAAGAATGGTAATAACTTTCCCAGTTTTCAGAATATTTAAGAATTTTCCAAGGATAATTAAAATTGAAAAGAATTATGGTAATTTGATCTATGACCTAGCTGATTAAAAAACTAGGCTCTTCATCCAGTCCTAAAGATTTATGATTTTTATTATTATTAGATTATGTTTAATTAAACTGAAAAATGTGATTGTAACAAATGGGACCCCTAATATGATTAGGATTGATTGTTATTGTTTTTTTTTGTATACTATAAGAAGATATTTTCTGAACGAACATCAGTGGAGTATCTCTAAGAAAACCTGTTACTTTTTGCTACTATACGGGAACTATTAATAAATTTATTTTATTTACTTTCGTTAATGCAAATATTTGTTAGATACTTCCAGCCAAATTCACTAAGAAGGTTTTAGACTTAAACCTGGTATCGTTGTCATAAAAAATGCATCTTCTTGTCGGCCAGTTTTGTTTTGCTTATGATACTTTCATAATGCGTATTACATGTGTCAACAGATACACTGCGATAAAGTCTTGGAATATGTAAGAGAAATAGTTGTATTCCGAAAATAAATTAAATTTTTCATTTTTGCCGGTTCAGTAAAAAAAGAAAATGATTTTTTTAAGCTTCTATTGTTAGGGTTTGAAACTTGCTGGACTTATTGTTGCTCTTGTCAGTTTAAACATCCTGCTGCCAATTTACAACGGTTTTCAGGTTATACCATGTTAATGAATTCGGGGGTTTATTTTCAACCGACTGCTAAAGGAAGGAGGTTCTAAATTCGACTGATTTGTACGTCGATTACTCTGGAACCGCGGTACCGATTTGTATGCAATTTTTTGCATATATTTTGGAAGTTGCTGCGGTGATCTCATATTATTTTAGCCAAAATTGGTTCAGTAAAATCCAAGATGGCGCTGTTAATATGGTGGACAAAAAAATTAATTTTGTTCAATTTTCTCCAAAATTGGGACGGGGGAGTTTCCGGAGTCATACATAACGAATCTCAAATTATTTTTTAAAAATTCGATGAGGTTGATCCAATATGGTAGATTAAATATTATACATATCTCGATTTTGTCCAAAATTGGTACAGAATGGTTATTACAGGTGTAAATTACGAATTTAAAATTATTTTTAAAAAACTTAATATGACGTATTGAATATGGCGGAATAAAAATTTTACATCTCTCGATTTTGTTCAAAATTCGTCCTGTGAGATTCTGAAAATATAAATTATGATTTTATTATTGTGTTTACAAATACAATATGGCAGATACAATATGGCTGTCTAAAAATTTTATGTTTTCGGATTATGTCTAAAATTGGTACTGGCAGGTTTTCGATGGTATAAATTAAGATTAGATTAGGAGTTTAAGATAATTTTTTCGTAATTCAATATTGCGGGTTGAAAATTTTACGTTACTCCCATTTTGTCAAAATTGATAGTAGGAGGTTTTTGAAATCGTAGGTTGAGAATCTAAAATTAAGTTATTAGGTATAATTTAATAAGACATTTTTCTGATTTTGTCCAAATTGTTATTAGGGGGTTCTGGGGCTTATATTGAATTAATTTCTTTAAACTCAATATGCTAGACTAAAAAATTTACATGTTTCCAGTTCTTTCAATATAGGGACTGGTGGGCTTAGAGGAACTAAGTTAGAAATCTAAAATTAATTTCTCAAATTCAAAATAACAAATTTCCTACGGCATACTAAAAATGTGCTTGGTAAAATTTCATTGAAAAGCAGTATTTGGAGAATTCTCAGAATCCAAGAATATTTTGTTGTTCAGTTCAGCGAGGTCTATAACTTTGGATAAAATGTATACTTTTTTGTGATCTTAGGAGAGAAAATTAAATTTTTATAAAAAAAATTGATAATATAAATTTTATATGAAATTGAAATTTTTGAACTGAGCGCCAAATTATTGCTAAATGGAACTAATAACTACTAACCCGAGGTACATATAAGTTACAATAAAAAAGCAATTAAAAGTAAAGTATTTTTAAATCTTTTTATGTAAATCACACATTAATATGATTTTGGTGCCGACTTCAAATATTTCAGTTTCATGTAAAATTTTGAATTGTTATTTTTCGCTTTTTAACGCTCTTTTGGAAATACATTCTTTTATAAAAATTTTTATACAAAAAAACTTGTTTATATGAATACAAACATTGGAAACTGATTTTGAAATTTTTGGTAAAATATGGTGTCGATAATTGTTGTATTTATATATTTTTAACAAGCATCTGATTTATTCTTTTTGGAAATTATATACGAGGTTTGTCCCAAAAGTATCGAGCCTGCATTCATATCTCCGCGTCAAAACTTCCGAGCGACCTCTGTGGGGCATGGGAGTCACCAGTAAGTCTTCACAAACTTATTGGTGTGCGCAGTTATCTTCTGGACGTGTTAGTTCGTTAACGGTGTGTGTTTGTTTACAGTGTATTTTTTCCGTTCGTCGCATTTTGTTATTGTAAAAAATGACGGAAAAATTAGATCAACGAATTTGCATCAAGTTTTGCTTTAACCTTGGAAAAACCTGCTCGGAAACAATTAATATGATGAATAAGGTATTTAGAGAAACAAAGCGACAGTCTCCACAGTGGAAGCATTCTGAATCGCCAAGACCAAAAAAAGCACGTCAAAGTCGGAGGAAAGTGAAGACAATGTTGACTGTTTTCTTTGATTATGAAGGTGTTGTGCACCACGAATATGCTCCGAGAGGTCACACAATCACTAAAAAATACTACGTTGAGGTATTGAAAAGATTTCGTGACGCAGTCAGAAAAACAAGCTTTGGACAAGCGGTGATTGGCTGCTTCACCACGACAATCCGCCAGCGCATTCATCAAACCTTGTGGAGCAATATTTAACAAATCACCAAGTCGTACAGCTTTGCCAGCCTCCGTACAGTCCCGACTTTTGACTCTTTCCCAGATTAAAAATGCGGCTCAAAGGACACCGGTTCGATGACAAAGAGACGGTTGAAACTAATGCGACGAATGCACTGAAGGCAATTCCGAAAACTGACTTCCAGGGCTGCTTCAGGAAGTGAAAGTACCGCTGGTAACGTGTTATTCAATTAATAGGGACTACTTTGAAGGATGTCACTCACCGGATGATAAAGAATAACGCCAATGCGGAGATATGAAGGCAGGCATACTTTTGGGACAAACCTCGTTTTATTAAGAGTGTGATTTTATATTTATTTAGTAATCGGATTTAACCAAAGTCGTCCGGCATCTTAATTTCCTAATTCAAGCAAAAATTAACGGCGAAAACGCTCCGATATTGATTTTGAGCTGAATTATTCCTTCAATAAGGAAACTCATCCTCTCTTATCCTGCATCGTAAATCTGTCATGTTAAATTAAAAAAAAATATATATTTATTTAATCCTAATATTCACATTCAATGACGCTATTTTGAAATTTTTAAAATAAAAGTGTGAATAATGTATTATCATTTAAATACGGGGGTCAGATTTAGATTGTAAGATTTGACGCAAACATACTGACAAACATGTGAAATTAAATGAAAGCTTCTAAAGAACAACGATGCTAAAGTGCTTGCGCTGTTAAATTAGTTCATAGATTCGCCTTAAAATGCATAGCGTTAGACTGGATTGTCATTCCTGAAAACAAATCAGTGGGAGGGCACATGTTCGTTTAATCTCTTTGAATCGGCCAAATACGTATAGCGGTTCTGGATGTGACATTGATTCCGCATTATCTCGTGAACGTGTGCAGAAAAGCAATAAAGTTCCCACTGCAGGATAAATGTCATCACAATATACAAGAGGAAAATAAGTAAAAGTATAGTTCACGTATTTGCGGACCATCAATAGATAAAATTTTCAGCATTATAAGGACGGCCAAAAGCATTAGTTTTTAAGTGGAATAATTAACATAATTTAAAAGGAATATGAATGTGCCTATCTAAATAATTTTGTATTTATAATTTGCACATAAAATTCTAAGCATTTCGGATCAATATCCGGAAGTCAATGTTTCAGTTCGTACGAGGCCAGATTTTCAGGCTTTTAGGAAAATATATTAGAGGCAAAAAATTAAACCGTTTAATTAAAAAAAATTTAGTTACTTATTTTATGATTTTAACTTATCTCATATATTTTATTCGCTCCAAAATAAAATTATTTGATGGATATCGACAGCTTTAAATTAACAATGCTCTCAGTATAAGTGAAGGGAGTAAACTTAGGCAGTACACTTCAGGAAATCAGCTGTCTATTCCTATTTCCTACCGTGAGCACTACTTTTACAAAATAAAGTATTCAGAAAATAGTATTTTTTATTGTCATTTAAATACCATACTCATAATTGTAGCTAATTTATTTCATTGAGGGGGGAAGGGATCAGACATCTACTTAACTTTAAGTGTATGTGCAGTGATGTCAACAATGTTTTCGCAGCCGATGAAGAGACATGGCTCCATCAAAGGTTTTTATATGTATTTCGACATCCTGATTACGAATACTGTGGGAGGAATCCCGAAAAATTATCAAATAATTTATTATAAACAAAAGAATTTTTTTTTGTAGAATAAAAAAACATTTTCTTGTTCCCCGGCTGATTCTAAGCCTGTGTAGTCTTTTGTAGTAAATAACTTTTGATTAAGCAAATATATTCTGCGCTCCGCAATTGACAGCTGAAGTCAAAAACTACAAGCTGAGATTAATTTCAATGTGAAAATGTAATGTTTTTGTTGATTTTAAACACTATGAACAAATAACGTTTTATCTGTTAAAACTTATACGCCGCGGTATATGAAGGGAAGTGGAAGTCTATTTACAAGCGCTAAGCTAGTGCACATAATTCATTATAAGTTTCGCTGATCGTCGCATATATTTTGGTGTAGCTGAGAATTTCCACTGTGCAGTGTTTCCTCGCAAATAATATATTTGTTAGTATCTATCACATAACTATTAGAGCACCTCGTCGATAATAGCGTTGATATTGATCCTTAACTTTTTAACATTCCTCGACATTATCTTTAATTCGATCACTATTTTCTTTTTTTAGATTTTCATTTTTAACTTTTACAGTATCTAAGGTTTTTTCATATGAATATTTTTTATAGGACTTATTAGCCATATGATACCTAAATAAATCTTAAAATTGCGTCAAACGCATTCAATTATCACATCTTGTATTGAATTAATGTTTATTTGTTTAAAATTAAATAAAATGTGTGAAATTTGGAGGTATATGAATAAAGTTTGATATAACATAATTTTATATTGTTTGGATGTTACATTCAAGACAACATTATACAAAGTTACCCTTATTTTTAATGCTTAATATGATAAAATTATAAAAATATTTGCTCTCTGTTTGAAAAAATTGACCTTTGACGATTTTTTAATTATAATTTTATTCTTCTTTTTAACCACTCTATACTAATAATTTTCAAAATATCATAAAAAGACTACTAACGTCGATCTTCGTCTACAAGAAAACTTACCCAAATTAAATAATAAAGACTTTCTTTAGGAAAAATTTATAGGTAAGTTTTGGTCTCCTAACGTCATTATGTATATATATATATATATATATATATATATATATATATATATATATATATATATATATATATATATATATATATATATATAGTTGTAATCTATAAGCAAGTCGAACGGGTAACTTTTCGACTTATCCCTGTACACTCCTACAATACAAACAAGTTCGGTTTTCTTTCTTTGTCACACGTATGGGTTGTCAATATTTCTGTCTCTCTTCGGGTCATTGTCTTCATCGGGCTATTATGGCAGGGAAAACCTAGAAAAGACCTGCCGTGTCGCAATCAGGTTAAAGTCTTATACGAATTTCTCTCAAAAATGTGGGTGTTTCGTCCCGGTACCAACTATAGGACTCATCAGTGGGATTCTAGTTGGCACCTTCCCAGACACCCCGTCCTCGTACTTATTAATACTCGGAACTTGTATTTGAAGTTAAATCTGGTCGGGGAAAGGCGGTAAGATGTTGGATAATACGACACCCCTCCCCTTTAGGCCAGACAACTTCGCTGTTCTTCGAGATATTAACAAGTCCTGATCTTGAATGAATCGGCGAACGTTGGATGCCCAGGAACTACGGGGACTAACACCCCGAAATTCCGTATTAGCCACACATCTCTCGTGACTTGGGCCTCACCGAACTTAATATGTTTTTCGCTATATGTCAGACCCCCTGGCTGATAGCTCAACTATTTTCTCGCCGGTTATCCCTTTTCGTCACGTATTTTAGGTGTGGGTTCTTTTCTATGCAGGGGTTTTTCCCGCTGCACTTGTCCAACTACAGGGATGCCATGTTGGAATCTAGAAGCAAGTCGAACGGGTAACTTTTCGACTTATCCCTGTACACTCCTACATTACAAACAAGTTCGGTTTTCTTTCTTTGTCACACGTATGGGTTGTCAATATTTCTGTCTCTCTTCGGGTCATTGTCTTCATCGGGCTATTATGGCAGGGAAAACCTAGAAAAGACCTGCCGTGTCGCAATCAGGTTAAAGTCTTATACGAATTTCTCTCAAAAATGTGGGTGTTTCGTCCCGGTACCAACTATAGGACTCATCAGTGGGATTCTAGTTGGCACCTTCTCAGACACCCAGTCCTCGTACTTATTAATACTCGGAACTTGTATTTGAAGTTAAATCTGGTCGGGGAAAGGCGGTAAGATGTTGGATAATACGACAATATATATATATATATATATATATATATATATATATATATATATATATATATATATATATATATTATGTCGGATATTCTCACGGGTGTGATATGTAATCGAAGGTTTTCGGGCATCCCGTGTATGTACTGAGTCCCTCTCAGGACTGTAAGGCACCTGACGTCTTGGTGAAATCTCATTCACCATTTTCAAAGCTCACTGTATGGCATCTACGAGCGAACTGACGCCTGTGACTCGGGAGCTCTAGATCCCGTGTGTACGTCGGATGCGTTCGTTTTCTGAATAGTTCTGGCCAATCAGGTTGCCACACCTGTTGCGCGTCATCGGCCCTGTTGCCAGTGGTTTCTGCCTACAAGCCAATAAGAAGAGACCACACCACTTATCTAGAAAAGATTACCAAATCATTGATCAGGGCATCTCCACTTACCGAAAAAATAAAGAAGAAGATTACACCAAGAGAAAATCATCCATATGTCCCACACTTTATGGCTTATCTCAAATACACAAGTCCGGAGCCCCCCTGAGAGCAATTGTAAGCTCTGTTGGCTCTCCAACTTACGCCCTAGCAAAATATTTAGCCACCATTCTCCAACCCTTCGTCGCAAAAATGGACTCCTACGTTAAAATCTCGAGACATTTTTGCGATATAATCAAAAACATACGATTACAAGAAATAGAATATCTAGTTAGTTTCGATATAACACCACTTTTCACGCAAATACCTGCCAAAGAAGTTCTTTCTGTAATAGGAAACAAATACAATCTGCCAAAATATATCATCGAATTAGCTAGACACTGTCTTGATAACACCTATTTTACTTATGAAGGCCGACGATATAAACAAGTTGAGGGAGCCCCGATGGGATTGACGCTATCTTCTGCATTCGCTAACTTATTTATGGAAGTCTTCGAATCAAAAGTTTTGGAGACCTCTTTACACAAACCACGACTATGGCTGCGTTACGTAGTTGACGCATTCGTTATCTAGCAACATGGAGAAGAAAACCTCAGAAGTTTCCTAAATCACATAAACCGTATACATCCAAAAATCAAATTCACCATGGAGACAGAACAGGAAAGAAAACTACCGTTTCTAGATATCCTAGGAGACACAACTTTGAAACCATTTTCACCACAGACCGTAAAGTAAAAGATCTCTTGCCAACACCTAAAGAAAGAATCCCTCTAGAAAACCAGGGAGTATACGAAATTTCATGCCGAGAATGCAGCTCATCTTACGTAGGCCAAACCAACCGTAAAATACGCGCCAGAAGAGACGAACATATAAACGCTGTCAAGCAAAAAACAACTTCTTCTGCACTGGCCCAACACTGGTTAAACACAAGACATAAGATAAATTTCTCAGGAACAAAAATGCTATCGAGATTTTAAAACCTGTCTACAAGAGTTAGAAGGGAAGCCATTGAAATTGCAAAGAAGCCCAATAACTTAAATAACAGAGATGATAGCCAGCGAGTGCCTAATACTTGGAGAAATCTGCTTAAAAAACATCAACCAGTACTACTTAGGAACGAAACAGTTTACAACTCGGCAACGCAACCCCAAACACTGGCAACAGGGCCGATGACGGGCAGCAGGTCTCGCAACCTGATTGGCCAGGACCATTCGGAAAACTAACGCGTCCGACTTACACACGGAACCGACAACACCTTCGATTACATATACATATATATATATATATATATATATATATATATATATATATTTTTCTGAAATTTCTTGGGTATGAGGTTTTTTGTTTTTAAAACAATCTAATCAAAATTTGACGTTTCGCCCATTTTTTTTGGGCTTTATCAAAAATATATTGTCAGTCAGTCTATGGATAAAATCTACAAAGAAAAAAACAGAACAATCAGCCATCACTGAAACAATTAAATACACTTAAAATAGACATACATATTTTATAACTAACACACTGTACAATATTAAAAATGTAAATTTAAAATTCTTTGCTAGATACGCACCCGTTGTAGTTGTACCGTATATAATTCAACTAAGAGTATACATTGTCAGTATGAAGGAATTTGGTATTATCAGTAAAAGTTTTTTTTTATAATATATTTTTATTAATTATTTGTGGAGCAATTATTATATTATTAAAGAATCAGATATTTTTTTTGGTATTTTAGTGTTGTATTTGTTATAATTTTTAATGCAGTTTTTAATTAATTAGGTTATTATAAATTTGGCTGAGATTTTTTATATCTTGTTTGTCATTTACGACATGCTTTTCTTTTTTAATATGAATCATCTCCTTAATAAGCAGTTTGCGGTAGCTTTGGTCCTGGGCTAATATCTGTGTATTTGCGAAATCAAATTCGTGTTTTTGAGAAGATTCGTGCTTATGTAACGCAGTTGAAGCATTTTTGGTGTACTTGTGACCATTCAGTCTACTATCCAAATATTGCGTTGTCATGCCTATGTATTTTTTTGGGCAGTTTAGACAAGGTACAGCGTATATTAAATTTGACTTCTTTTTGGTTGCTACTTTGCTTTTTAACGGAGTGAAAAGTGAAGACAAAAGATTTTGAGATTTGTGGCATACAACAATGTCGTGTTTTTTTAAGGTGTATTTTATTTTTTCTGAAAGTCCTTGAGTGTACGGCATAGCTATGTATTTTTTGTTACCATCTGGATTCGCTGATTTGTTTATATTACTAGTATTATAAAATTTGTGAATTCGTTGTTTAATAATTTTATTAATTTGGTATTCTAAAAAGTTATTTTCAATCAGAATCCTTTTGACTTTCTTAAGTGTTTCGGCTCGATATTCAGGAGACGTTAAAGTTAGTGCTCTGTCTGTTAGACCGATGATAACGCTGTTCTTTTGAGATCGGGGATGGTGTGAATTGTAGTTCAAATATCGGCCAGACCATGTTTCTTTTGTATACCACTTCGTCTTAAGGCATTCATCAACATTGTTTCTTATTATTGTTATGTCCAAAAAGTTAATCCTACTGTTTTGTTCGATTTCTGATGTAAATTGTAATTTGGGGTGAAAGTTATTGAAGCAATCTAAAATGTCTTGTACATGGATTTCTGGAACGGCAGTAAGGCAATCATCAACATACCTTTTGAAAAAGGTCATAGGGATATTAGTATTTTTTAAGACGGTTTCTTCCAAATACTCCATTACAAGTTGTGCAACTGTGGAAGAGATGGGTGATCCCATGGCACAGCCATCTAATTGTTGGTAAAAAGTATTTTGGTATTGGAAGTAATTATTAGTTAACGTTAGATTTATAGATTCTATAAAAAGATCTTGATTAAGGCTGGTATGTTCCTTTAAAATTTCCCACTTTTCTTTTATTATTTGATTTAAAAGTTCGTTAGGTATATTGGTATATAATGATACTACGTCAAGAGAAAGTAAACTATAATTATTTGGAATTTTTGTTCTGTTGATGAATTCCTTAAAACTAAAAGAGTCCTTTATATAATACTCATTTTTACAAGTAATTTTTGATAAACAATTACTAAGATATTTAGATAATTTGTAGAACGGTGATTGTATGCACGAGACTATGGGTCTAAGTGGAATGCCTGGTTTATGTAATTTAGGCAGTCCGTAGATCTTCGGTGCAACTGCGTTATGTATTAATAATTTTTTGCCTTCCGTTTCAGACATGAGTTTTTTGGATATCATTTTCTTGATCAAGGTATTATTTTTTAATTGAAAAGTGTTAGTAGGATCACTGCGAAGTTTCTTGTATGTTAGGTTGTCAGATAGTAAATTATTTAATTTTAAGTCGTAGTCCTTTGTGTTCATAACTACAGTTTTATTTGTTTTGTCTGGTTTTAAAATGGTTATATCGGGATTATCTTTAATAAATTGTTTTGCTTTATTTAGTTGCTTGGAAATTTTTTTCTGGAAGGTATTTGGTTTTTGATTTTTATGTTTTAATTTCATTTTATGATTTGTAATTATATTTACAATATCAGCGCGTATGGTATCTTTAATTTCAGTAGGCTTGTCATGTATGGCAGATTCTAAACATGCTATATATTCAGTTGTTGGGAGTTGTTTTTCAGTTACCACTGGTAATGCGAATTTATCACCCAAAGCCAAAACCTCCGCAACATCCTGTGGAATTTGCTTATCAGAGATATTTTCTAACCAATCAGAAGTTTTACATTTGTCATTATTATTATTATTAGTATTTGAAACAAGCTTAGATATTTTATTTTGATTTTTAAGTTTTGTATAATTAAAAATTTTTTCATATTTTAAGGTTTCATATTCTAAAAATTTCGTAAAAATCTCTAAAGGTATTTCATTTTTTATTTTTTGTGTAAGTGTGTTTCTTTGAAAATTTAAGGAATTTATACTCTTAGTAGTTTCAGTGACACATAAATCTAAAATTTTTTGTTTAGTACTATCTATAATATATTTAAACTTATTTTTAAGGTACGTACCTGCAAAATGTATATTTGACACTTTAAAATTTAAAAACACAGGAAAAACATTCAAATGTTTGCATCTTAACAGGAAGATTCTTCTGTTCTTCTGCTTTGCCAGTTTACTGCAAGTTCTAGAGAATGCTTTCATCGTTTCCGCACATTGTAATCCATAGGTTTCTCCTATTGTTATCAGGAACGTTCGGTTAGGTGTTGTTTGCATTTTTCACCCATGCAATTCTTTATAATATCTTTGTTTTCTTAAACCATCTATATTTATTTTTCTGAAATTTCTTGGGTATGAGGTTTTTTGTTTTTAAAACAATCTAATCAAAATTTGACGTTTCGCCCATTTTTTTTGGGCTTTATCAAAAATATATTGTCAGTCAGTCTATGGATAAAATCTACAAAGAAAAAAACAGAACAATCAGCCATCACTGAAACAATTAAATACACTTAAAATAGACATACATATTTTATAACTAACACACTGTACAATATTAAAAATGTAAATTTAAAATTCTTTGCTAGATACGCACCCGTTGTAGTTGTACCGTATATAATTCAACTAAGAGTATACATTGTCAGTATGAAGGAATTTGGTATTATCAGTAAAAGTTTTTTTTTATAATATATTTTTATTAATTATTTGTGGAGCAATTATTATATTATTAAAGAATCAGATATTTTTTTTGGTATTTTAGTGTTGTATTTGTTATAATTTTTAATGCAGTTTTTAATTAATTAGGTTATTATAAATTTGGCTGAGATTTTTTATATCTTGTTTGTCATTTACGACATGCTTTTCTTTTTTAATATGAATCATCTCCTTAATAAGCAGTTTGCGGTAGCTTTGGTCCTGGGCTAATATCTGTGTATTTGCGAAATCAAATTCGTGTTTTTGAGAAGATTCGTGCTTATGTAACGCAGTTGAAGCATTTTTGGTGT
The DNA here is from genome assembly GCA_034092305.1 of Diaprepes abbreviatus. Lineage (NCBI taxonomy): Eukaryota > Metazoa > Arthropoda > Insecta > Coleoptera > Curculionidae > Diaprepes > Diaprepes abbreviatus. The sequence continues at coordinate 1,651,603 of JASJET010000260.1, read as the reverse complement.
ACTTGTGACCATTCAGTCTACTATCCAAATATTGCGTTGTCATGCCTATGTATTTTTTTGGGCAGTTTAGACAAGGTACAGCGTATATTAAATTTGACTTCTTTTTGGTTGCTACTTTGCTTTTTAACGGAGTGAAAAGTGAAGACAAAAGATTTTGAGATTTGTGGCATACAACAATGTCGTGTTTTTTTAAGGTGTATTTTATTTTTTCTGAAAGTCCTTGAGTGTACGGCATAGCTATGTATTTTTTGTTACCATCTGGATTCGCTGATTTGTTTATATTACTAGTATTATAAAATTTGTGAATTCGTTGTTTAATAATTTTATTAATTTGGTATTCTAAAAAGTTATTTTCAATCAGAATCCTTTTGACTTTCTTAAGTGTTTCGGCTCGATATTCAGGAGACGTTAAAGTTAGTGCTCTGTCTGTTAGACCGATGATAACGCTGTTCTTTTGAGATCGGGGATGGTGTGAATTGTAGTTCAAATATCGGCCAGACCATGTTTCTTTTGTATACCACTTCGTCTTAAGGCATTCATCAACATTGTTTCTTATTATTGTTATGTCCAAAAAGTTAATCCTACTGTTTTGTTCGATTTCTGATGTAAATTGTAATTTGGGGTGAAAGTTATTGAAGCAATCTAAAATGTCTTGTACATGGATTTCTGGAACGGCAGTAAGGCAATCATCAACATACCTTTTGAAAAAGGTCATAGGGATATTAGTATTTTTTAAGACGGTTTCTTCCAAATACTCCATTACAAGTTGTGCAACTGTGGAAGAGATGGGTGATCCCATGGCACAGCCATCTAATTGTTGGTAAAAAGTATTTTGGTATTGGAAGTAATTATTAGTTAACGTTAGATTTATAGATTCTATAAAAAGATCTTGATTAAGGCTGGTATGTTCCTTTAAAATTTCCCACTTTTCTTTTATTATTTGATTTAAAAGTTCGTTAGGTATATTGGTATATAATGATACTACGTCAAGAGAAAGTAAACTATAATTATTTGGAATTTTTGTTCTGTTGATGAATTCCTTAAAACTAAAAGAGTCCTTTATATAATACTCATTTTTACAAGTAATTTTTGATAAACAATTACTAAGATATTTAGATAATTTGTAGAACGGTGATTGTATGCACGAGACTATGGGTCTAAGTGGAATGCCTGGTTTATGTAATTTAGGCAGTCCGTAGATCTTCGGTGCAACTGCGTTATGTATTAATAATTTTTTGCCTTCCGTTTCAGACATGAGTTTTTTGGATATCATTTTCTTGATCAAGGTATTATTTTTTAATTGAAAAGTGTTAGTAGGATCACTGCGAAGTTTCTTGTATGTTAGGTTGTCAGATAGTAAATTATTTAATTTTAAGTCGTAGTCCTTTGTGTTCATAACTACAGTTTTATTTGTTTTGTCTGGTTTTAAAATGGTTATATCGGGATTATCTTTAATAAATTGTTTTGCTTTATTTAGTTGCTTGGAAATTTTTTTCTGGAAGGTATTTGGTTTTTGATTTTTATGTTTTAATTTCATTTTATGATTTGTAATTATATTTACAATATCAGCGCGTATGGTATCTTTAATTTCAGTAGGCTTGTCATGTATGGCAGATTCTAAACATGCTATATATTCAGTTGTTGGGAGTTGTTTTTCAGTTACCACTGGTAATGCGAATTTATCACCCAAAGCCAAAACCTCCGCAACATCCTGTGGAATTTGCTTATTAGAGATATTTTCTAACCAATCAGAAGTTTTACATTTGTCATTATTATTATTATTAGTATTTGAAACAAGCTTAGATATTTTATTTTGATTTTTAAGTTTTGTATAATTAAAAATTTTTTCATATTTTAAGGTTTCATATTCTAAAAATTTCGTAAAAATCTCTAAAGGTATTTCATTTTTTATTTTTTGTGTAAGTGTGTTTCTTTGAAAATTTAAGGAATTTATACTCTTAGTAGTTTCAGTGACACATAAATCTAAAATTTTTTGTTTAGTACTATCTATAATATATTTAAACTTATTTTTAAGGTACGTACCTGCAAAATGTATATTTGACACTTTAAAATTTAAAAACACAGGAAAAACATTCAAATGTTTGCATCTTAACAGGAAGATTCTTCTGTTCTTCTGCTTTGCCAGTTTACTGCAAGTTCTAGAGAATGCTTTCATCGTTTCCGCACATTGTAATCCATAGGTTTCTCCTATTGTTATCAGGAACGTTCGGTTAGGTGTTGTTTGCATTTTTCACCCATGCAATTCTTTATAATATCTTTGTTTTCTTAAACCATCTATATTTATTTTTCTGAAATTTCTTGGGTATGAGGTTTTTTGTTTTTAAAACAATCTAATCAAAATTTGACGTTTCGCCCATTTTTTTTGGGCTTTATCAAAAATATATTGTCAGTCAGTCTATGGATAAAATCTACAAAGAAAAAAACAGAACAATCAGCCATCACTGAAACAATTAAATACACTTAAAATAGACATACATATTTTATAACTAACACACTGTACAATATTAAAAATGTAAATTTAAAATTCTTTGCTAGATACGCACCCGTTGTAGTTGTACCGTATATAATTCAACTAAGAGTATACATTGTCAGTATGAAGGAATTTGGTATTATCAGTAAAAGTTTTTTTTTATAATATATTTTTATTAATTATTTGTGGAGCAATTATTATATTATTAAAGAATCAGATATTTTTTTTGGTATTTTAGTGTTGTATTTGTTATAATTTTTAATGCAGTTTTTAATTAATTAGGTTATTATAAATTTGGCTGAGATTTTTTATATCTTGTTTGTCATTTACGACATGCTTTTCTTTTTTAATATGAATCATCTCCTTAATAAGCAGTTTGCGGTAGCTTTGGTCCTGGGCTAATATCTGTGTATTTGCGAAATCAAATTCGTGTTTTTGAGAAGATTCGTGCTTATGTAACACAGTTGAAGCATTTTTGGTGTACTTGTGACCATTCAGTCTACTATCCAAATATTGCGTTGTCATGCCTATGTATTTTTTTGGGCAGTTTAGACAAGGTACAGCGTATATTAAATTTGACTTCTTTTTGGTTGCTACTTTGCTTTTTAACGGAGTGAAAAGTGAAGACAAAAGATTTTGAGATTTGTGGCATACAACAATGTCGTGTTTTTTTAAGGTGTATTTTATTTTTTCTGAAAGTCCTTGAGTGTACGGCATAGCTATGTATTTTTTGTTACCATCTGGATTCGCTGATTTGTTTATATTACTAGTATTATAAAATTTGTGAATTCGTTGTTTAATAATTTTATTAATTTGGTATTCTAAAAAGTTATTTTCAATCAGAATCCTTTTGACTTTCTTAAGTGTTTCGGCTCGATATTCAGGAGACGTTAAAGTTAGTGCTCTGTCTGTTAGACCGATGATAACGCTGTTCTTTTGAGATCGGGGATGGTGTGAATTGTAGTTCAAATATCGGCCAGACCATGTTTCTTTTGTATACCACTTCGTCTTAAGGCATTCATCAACATTGTTTCTTATTATTGTTATGTCCAAAAAGTTAATCCTACTGTTTTGTTCGATTTCTGATGTAAATTGTAATTTGGGGTGAAAGTTATTGAAGCAATCTAAAATGTCTTGTACATGGATTTCTGGAACGGCAGTAAGGCAATCATCAACATACCTTTTGAAAAAGGTCATAGGGATATTAGTATTTTTTAAGACGGTTTCTTCCAAATACTCCATTACAAGTTGTGCAACTGTGGAAGAGATGGGTGATCCCATGGCACAGCCATCTAATTGTTGGTAAAAAGTATTTTGGTATTGGAAGTAATTATTAGTTAACGTTAGATTTATAGATTCTATAAAAAGATCTTGATTAAGGCTGGTATGTTCCTTTAAAATTTCCCACTTTTCTTTTATTATTTGATTTAAAAGTTCGTTAGGTATATTGGTATATAATGATACTACGTCAAGAGAAAGTAAACTATAATTATTTGGAATTTTTGTTCTGTTGATGAATTCCTTAAAACTAAAAGAGTCCTTTATATAATACTCATTTTTACAAGTAATTTTTGATAAACAATTACTAAGATATTTAGATAATTTGTAGAACGGTGATTGTATGCACGAGACTATGGGTCTAAGTGGAATGCCTGGTTTATGTAATTTAGGCAGTCCGTAGATCTTCGGTGCAACTGCGTTATGTATTAATAATTTTTTGCCTTCCGTTTCAGACATGAGTTTTTTGGATATCATTTTCTTGATCAAGGTATTATTTTTTAATTGAAAAGTGTTAGTAGGATCACTGCGAAGTTTCTTGTATGTTAGGTTGTCAGATAGTAAATTATTTAATTTTAAGTCGTAGTCCTTTGTGTTCATAACTACAGTTTTATTTGTTTTGTCTGGTTTTAAAATGGTTATATCGGGATTATCTTTAATAAATTGTTTTGCTTTATTTAGTTGCTTGGAAATTTTTTTCTGGAAGGTATTTGGTTTTTGATTTTTATGTTTTAATTTCATTTTATGATTTGTAATTATATTTACAATATCAGCGCGTATGGTATCTTTAATTTCAGTAGGCTTGTCATGTATGGCAGATTCTAAACATGCTATATATTCAGTTGTTGGGAGTTGTTTTTCAGTTACCACTGGTAATGCGAATTTATCACCCAAAGCCAAAACCTCCGCAACATCCTGTGGAATTTGCTTATCAGAGATATTTTCTAACCAATCAGAAGTTTTACATTTGTCATTATTATTATTATTAGTATTTGAAACAAGCTTAGATATTTTATTTTGATTTTTAAGTTTTGTATAATTAAAAATTTTTTCATATTTTAAGGTTTCATATTCTAAAAATTTCGTAAAAATCTCTAAAGGTATTTCATTTTTTATTTTTTGTGTAAGTGTGTTTCTTTGAAAATTTAAGGAATTTATACTCTTAGTAGTTTCAGTGACACATAAATCTAAAATTTTTTGTTTAGTACTATCTATAATATATTTAAACTTATTATTACATCAGAAATCGAACAAAACAGTAGGATTAACTTTTTGGACATAACAATAATAAGAAACAATGTTGATGAATGCCTTAAGACGAAGTGGTATACAAAAGAAACATGGTCTGGCCGATATTTGAACTACAATTCACACCATCCCCGATCTCAAAAGAACAGCGTTACCATCGGTCTAACAGACAGAGCACTAACTTTAACGTCTCCTGAATATCGAGCCGAAACACTTAAGAAAGTCAAAAGGATTCTGATTGAAAATAACTTTTTAGAATACCAAATTAATAAAATTATTAAACAACGAATTCACAAATTTTATAATACTAGTAATATAAACAAATCAGCGAATCCAGATGGTAACAAAAAATACATAGCTATGCCGTACACTCAAGGACTTTCAGAAAAAATAAAATACACCTTAAAAAAACACGACATTGTTGTATGCCACAAATCTCAAAATCTTTTGTCTTCACTTTTCACTCCGTTAAAAAGCAAAGTAGCAACCAAAAAGAAGTCAAATTTAATATACGCTGTACCTTGTCTAAACTGCCCAAAAAAATACATAGGCATGACAACGCAATATTTGGATAGTAGACTGAATGGTCACAAGTACACCAAAAATGCTTCAACTGTGTTACATAAGCACGAATCTTCTCAAAAACACGAATTTGATTTCGCAAATACACAGATATTAGCCCAGGACCAAAGCTACCGCAAACTGCTTATTAAGGAGATGATTCATATTAAAAAAGAAAAGCATGTCGTAAATGACAAACAAGATATAAAAAATCTCAGCCAAATTTATAAAAACCTAATTAATTAAAAACTGCATTAAAAATTATAACAAATACAACACTAAAATACCAAAAAAAATATCTGATTCTTTAATAATATAATAATTGCTCCACAAATAATTAATAAAAATATATTATAAAAAAAAACTTTTACTGATAATACCAAATTCCTTCATACTGACAATGTATACTCTTAGTTGAATTATATACGGTACAACTACAACGGGTGCGTATCTAGCAAAGAATTTTAAATTTACATTTTTAATATTGTACAGTGTGTTAGTTATAAAATATGTATGTCTATTTTAAGTGTATTTAATTGTTTCAGTGATGGCTGATTGTTCTGTTTTTTTCTTTGTAGATTTTATCCATAGACTGACTGACAATATATTTTTGATAAAGCCCAAAAAAAATGGGCGAAACGTCAAATTTTGATTAGATTGTTTTAAAAACAAAAAACCTCATACCCAAGAAATTTCAGAAAAATAAATATAGATGGTTTAAGAAAACAAAGATATTATAAAGAATTGCATGGGTGAAAAATGCAAACAACACCTAACCGAACGTTCCTGATAACAATAGGAGAAACCTATGGATTACAATGTGCGGAAACGATGAAAGCATTCTCTAGAACTTGCAGTAAACTGGCAAAGCAGAAGAACAGAAGAATCTTCCTGTTAAGATGCAAACATTTGAATGTTTTTCCTGTGTTTTTAAATTTTAAAGTGTCAAATATACATTTTGCAGGTACGTACCTTAAAAATAAGTTTAATTATATTATAGATAGTACTAAACAAAAAATTTTAGATTTATGTGTCACTGAAACTACTAAGAGTATAAATTCCTTAAATTTTCAAAGAAACACACTTACACAAAAAATAAAAAATGAAATACCTTTAGAGATTTTTACGAAATTTTTAGAATATGAAACCTTAAAATATGAAAAAATTTTTAATTATACAAAACTTAAAAATCAAAATAAAATATCTAAGCTTGTTTCAAATACTAATAATAATAATAATGACAAATGTAAAACTTCTGATTGGTTAGAAAATATCTCTGATAAGCAAATTCCACAGGATGTTGCGGAGGTTTTGGCTTTGGGTGATAAATTCGCATTACCAGTGGTAACTGAAAAACAACTCCCAACAACTGAATATATAGCATGTTTAGAATCTGCCATACATGACAAGCCTACTGAAATTAAAGATACCATACGCGCTGATATTGTAAATATAATTACAAATCATAAAATGAAATTAAAACATAAAAATCAAAAACCAAATACCTTCCAGAAAAAAATTTCCAAGCAACTAAATAAAGCAAAACAATTTATTAAAGATAATCCCGATATAACCATTTTAAAACCAGACAAAACAAATAAAACTGTAGTTATGAACACAAAGGACTACGACTTAAAATTAAATAATTTACTATCTGACAACCTAACATACAAGAAACTTCGCAGTGATCCTACTAACACTTTTCAATTAAAAAATAATACCTTGATCAAGAAAATGATATCCAAAAAACTCATGTCTGAAACGGAAGGCAAAAAATTATTAATACATAACGCAGTTGCACCGAAGATCTACGGACTGCCTAAATTACATAAACCAGGCATTCCACTTAGACCCATAGTCTCGTGCATACAATCACCGTTCTACAAATTATCTAAATATCTTAGTAATTGTTTATCAAAAATTACTTGTAAAAATGAGTATTATATAAAGGACTCTTTTAGTTTTAAGGAATTCATCAACAGAACAAAAATTCCAAATAATTATAGTTTACTTTCTCTTGACGTAGTATCATTATATACCAATATACCTAACGAACTTTTAAATCAAATAATAAAAGAAAAGTGGGAAATTTTAAAGGAACATACCAGCCTTAATCAAGATCTTTTTATAGAATCTATAAATCTAACGTTAACTAATAATTACTTCCAATACCAAAATACTTTTTACCAACAATTAGATGGCTGTGCCATGGGATCACCCATCTCTTCCACAGTTGCACAACTTGTAATGGAGTATTTGGAAGAAACCGTCTTAAAAAATACTAATATCCCTATGACCTTTTTCAAAAGGTATGTTGATGATTGCCTTACTGCCGTTCCAGAAATCCATGTACAAGACATTTTAGATTGCTTCAATAACTTTCACCCCAAATTACAATTTACATCAGAAATCGAACAAAACAGTAGGATTAACTTTTTGGACATAACAATAATAAGAAACAATGTTGATGAATGCCTTAAGACGAAGTGGTATACAAAAGAAACATGGTCTGGCCGATATTTGAACTACAATTCACACCATCCCCGATCTCAAAAGAACAGCGTTATCATCGGTCTAACAGACAGAGCACTAACTTTAACGTCTCCTGAATATCGAGCCGAAACACTTAAGAAAGTCAAAAGGATTCTGATTGAAAATAACTTTTTAGAATACCAAATTAATAAAATTATTAAACAACGAATTCACAAATTTTATAATACTAGTAATATAAACAAATCAGCGAATCCAGATGGTAACAAAAAATACATAGCTATGCCGTACACTCAAGGACTTTCAGAAAAAATAAAATACACCTTAAAAAAACACGACATTGTTGTATGCCACAAATCTCAAAATCTTTTGTCTTCACTTTTCACTCCGTTAAAAAGCAAAGTAGCAACCAAAAAGAAGTCAAATTTAATATACGCTGTACCTTGTCTAAACTGCCCAAAAAAATACATAGGCATGACAACGCAATATTTGGATAGTAGACTGAATGGTCACAAGTACACCAAAAATGCTTCAACTGCGTTACATAAGCACGAATCTTCTCAAAAACACGAATTTGATTTCGCAAATACACAGATATTAGCCCAGGACCAAAGCTACCGCAAACTGCTTATTAAGGAGATGATTCATATTAAAAAAGAAAAGCATGTCGTAAATGACAAACAAGATATAAAAAATCTCAGCCAAATTTATAATAACCTAATTAATTAAAAACTGCATTAAAAATTATAACAAATACAACACTAAAATACCAAAAAAAATATCTGATTCTTTAATAATATAATAATTGCTCCACAAATAATTAATAAAAATATATTATAAAAAAAAACTTTTACTGATAATACCAAATTCCTTCATACTGACAATGTATACTCTTAGTTGAATTATATACGGTACAACTACAACGGGTGCGTATCTAGCAAAGAATTTTAAATTTACATTTTTAATATTGTACAGTGTGTTAGTTATAAAATATGTATGTCTATTTTAAGTGTATTTAATTGTTTCAGTGATGGCTGATTGTTCTGTTTTTTTCTTTGTAGATTTTATCCATAGACTGACTGACAATATATTTTTGATAAAGCCCAAAAAAAATGGGCGAAACGTCAAATTTTGATTAGATTGTTTTAAAAACAAAAAACCTCATACCCAAGAAATTTCAGAAAAATAAATATAGATGGTTTAAGAAAACAAAGATATTATATATATATATATATATATATATATATATATATATATATATATATATATATTTCAGTCAGAATAGGACAAGTCAACGATTAACAAAGAAATCTATACCTAATATTAATAAACTTTGGCCGTAACTAGTTTTCTATAAAATCACAAAGTTTTAATCGTACAACCTGCAAAAATCACAAATGTAGCTAAATGAGCCTTTTTCAACATCAGCACATGCTTCATGAACGCAGTGATTACAAACTTGACAGCAAATCCAATCTTCATCATTATCTTCTTGGCAGATTAAACAAGTTGTTAAATATTCGGTCACTGATGTTGCAGGAATCGTCTTTAGTGTTGTAGTCGGTTTCTTTGTCTTTTTTATTTTTGTCGGGTCGTTAGTTTTCTTGTCTTTAAGTTGCATTTTAAACACGACAGGCTTAGCCTTTGATGCTTTATTTTCAACGAGCGCATTTTTATAAGGGGAGGATGTTAAGATCTCACTTTTCTCAGCTTTTCGTCCTCGACACTCTGCTCGCTTTGATGTAGCATTTGGAACTGGTGATAGCTGATGAATCACAGTGATAATACCTGTACTTGACGACGGTTGTGTTGCAACATTCTCCTTTCCATTGACATCCAAAGTCTTTTAAGGCAGATACTGGAGTGTTTCCACTTTTGCGTTATTGCAAACATTTCCTTCAGTAACAGGCTGCATGGGCACGTCGGTTACAGCTGATGGCAGAAAATCTAAATCTGTGTAAATATTTGGATTCAAAGGCAGAATTCCAGTGAATTGAAATCCAGATTTCGCAATATTCAAACGTAAAAGCTTGTATCACCATTGCAGCTACTTCATATTCTGTTATTTTTGCACCAGAGTTGGCTCTCATCCATAACCTACACGCTTCAAAATATGCATCCTTGAATGGTTTCATAAAAACCCTGTCCAAAGGCTGTAGTTTGTAGGTCGTGTGCGGTGGAGTGCTTAACATATGCACGTGGTTATCTTTTCCATAACTTATAACAGCAAGATCTTTGTGACTGCAATGACCATCTAAGATTAAAAGCACGGGCTTCTCTTTAGAAGGCTTTGAAAACTAACAAAGTGTTGAAGCCACTTTAAGAAAAATTCAGCGTTCATCCACCCATTTCTCTGTGCCAGGGCTACGCTTTCTAATGGGGCACCAATCATCAACCTCTCATTAACTCTCTGTCTAGGGAAAATAAATAGTGGTCGGATAAAATAGCCGCCAGCACTCATGCAATACATAACTGTGACATTTTTACCTCTCTCTGCAGAAGTCAACTTGGCGATTACTTTTGAGTGTCAATACTTTAACTTGCTTCTGGACAGTGCTGACCCCTCTATCGTCGTAGTTATAGATGTCCAATGGGCCAAAATGATATTTTTCACAAATTTCTCTCAAATTGTTAAAGAAACGGTCAACTCTTGGTCTATTGAAACCAACAGCTCTCATCAGACTCGTTGATTCTGGGCTTCTCAAGCTGAGTTCGGGATGACGTTTGATAAAATCATAGTAAAAATGTTTCCCAGCACTTTTCTTGACCCTGTTGGATCTGTGATTCAGTTTTAATTGTTCCGCAAGATCAAAAGCCAATTTCAGAAATTCTTTTCTAGTCAACGTACTCCTCGGCAAAAGTTGGGTCAAATCTGCCTTTTTTGAGTGGTAATTTTATTTCTTCTCCTCATTTTAATTTTTTAATGTAGTCGAACAGTGTATTTTTTGGCACATTGTAGACTTCAGATGACTTTCTCAGAGAAAACTTTCACTAACACTCACATTGACTGTTATTTATCACAAAAGAATGTGAATTATGACAGTTCCGTAACATAGCAATAATAATTAACCATAATTATTGCCATTCCATATTTTAAATACGTTTACATACCCCAAAAATATTACTTCGAACAAAATTTTTTACTAACCTCAAAATTTGCACCACGCTCCACGACGAACAAATCAGAATTGGCAGGGCGCTTCTCCCCACGCACTGCACTTGTATGCAACTTTCTAACCGCGACACAAGTAACAAATTGGCGCGCTTTCTTAGACCAATTCAAATTCTGTCCGGCTTTGGAAACTGTCCGGGGTTACGGGACTTCCCCCTAAGTAGCTGAGAGCCCGCAACATGTCGGGGTAACGACACCAGAAGAATTGGCAGAAAATGAGTGAAAACAGTACTGGTCAGAAGTGCTTGAAATAATACAAGAAGCTGGGTGACGGTAATCTATTTTAGTAGGTAATGCAGCCTCTTGGATTACCAGGTTCTATAGACTGAAACTTTCTTTATCGACTGGAAAAAAGTAAAATTACTGTTTTCCCTTAGGAAAATTTCTCGCCTTAGATTATTTACGGGTACACAAAACAACTAATCAAGATATCTAAAATTTCCCTCAACCCACTTTCTACGCCTATGCAGATACTTTATGTTTTAGTTATTGTAAGATTGGGCCAAAGCATGCGTCTCTCTGTCACACGTCTTATAATTTCAAAAACTATTAAAATTAACGGTGCATTTTATCAGAAACACCATGTTTTCTGCATATAACCATCCTTAGTATGTTTTTGTTACTCCACGAATAAATTCTGACCACAGGCTCAAATGTCGGAACAAGAAATAGTTCCAAAAGTTTACACTAGATAGAATTTAGTCCATTTAGGTCCATCGGGTCAAAATTTCCTGAAACTGCATTTACCCCATTTCACTGAATTAATAATCAATTTATAGATAGGACGTTATTTGGTTAGGACCTTCAACAAATTCCCATTTTGTAACACACAGAATGAAGAGTGTTATTTGATAGATAAGCCATTTTGTTGCATATATTACTGTTGTCCTAAATGAATCGAATTTAATTACTTTGATATGGTAGTTTATTTGAAGAGCCTTAATAAATGGCATAAAGTTTATTTTATTTGATTAAAAAGGACGACCAATTAAAATAATAATAAGTACAAATTTATCGATCTATATATATATATATATATATATATATATATATATATATATATATATATATATATATATATATATGGATTGGTGTTTCTCCGGTTTTAAATCTGTTCGTCGATAGAAAAATTGTGACGACGTCTCGCCAACATTTCAGCTGGCATTTTCAAGTGCTGATCCTCTATCTGCCTTTTTATTGTCTGACGCTTGCGCAGGTTATACTTTGGTTTGGGCAGGTTGGTTTCCTTGCTTCCCTGGATCTGAGGCTCCTCTCGGATCTCAGCCCTGTTCCTCTGGTGTATTGTTTTTGGTTGGGTTTTAATTGGAGTTTTCCATGTATTTGCGATGTTTTGTATACATCTTTCTTATTAAGGTTTTCAGTTTTTTCTATTTCGAGAGATTCTCTGATGATGCGGGTACTATACTGCTTTATGGGTGTAATCTGTTTGGTTTCTTCGAAATTTATAATGTGTCCTATTTCTTGATGATGTTGGAATAAAGCTGATGTGGCTTGCTTATTCTTTATGCTATTTTTGTATTCTTGAACTCTGGTAGAGATTCTGTTTGTCTAGCCGATGTATTCTTTTTCACACACATAGTTTCTGCATTGAATGCTGTACACTCCCTGGTTTTCCAATCTGATTTTATCTTTGGGTTTGCTCAATAATTTGTGTATTGTTTTTTGTGGCTTGTAAATTATGCAGATTTTTTGCTTCCTCAGAATTCTTCTAATTGCGTCTGTTACACCTTTTAGGTATGGCAGTGTAGTTTTTGGTTTGGGTTTGTCATCTTTTTCTTTTTTCTCTGCTATTGCATTTGTGTTTCGTTTTATGGCCTTTTTGATATTGTGTTTTTTGTAGTTGTTTTGTTTCGGAGCTGTTGTGATCTTGTTGAGTTCTTCTTGGCGATTCGTGGGTTTGTTTAGTCACAAGAATCTGGAGATTAATGTGTTGGCGACAGATTCTAACTGTGGTAGATGGTGGTGAGATTCAGCATTTAGTTATTTGTTTGTGTGTGTGTGTGGGTTTTCTGTAGACCGTATAATCTATGCTTAAGTAGTCTTTTCTGGTGATAAGAAAGAAGATCAAATGTGAACTGTATGTGGTGATGAATGCTATTTAGTTCCTCTAAAAATAGTTCTAAGTTAGATAATCCCTGTGGCCATATGATGAAGATATCCATGTAACGTTTCTAGAGGGATGGTTGTGTTTTGGTTTTTCTTAGGGCTTCTGTTTCGAAATATTTCATAAAAAGATTTGTGATGACTGGTAATACAATTACCAAACTAGTTATGAAATATTTGGAGGAAAAAGTTATTCAAAATTTTAATTTAGGCTTGATCTTCTTTAAACAATTTGTGGGCGATTGTTTAATGGTAATTCCTAATGACAAAATAGAATCTGTTGTACAATTTAATAATTTCCCTAACAAACTGAAATTTGTGTCGGAATCTGAGGTAAACGGAAAAATAAACTTTCGTAATATGACTCTAGTACTCAAAAATGATAAAATTCTAACACACTGGCATATCAAACCAACCTGGTCGGGAAAATACCTTAAGAACTTTTCAAACCATTCAAAATATCAAAGAATAAGTATAATCATTAACTTGGTTGATGGAGCCATTTTATACACGTCGTCTATCTTCAGATCCTTGACTGTAACGAAAGTTGAAGAAACAATTATACAAAACAATTTTAATAATATAAACATTATAACAACCTAAGAATCAAAGTCAAAGGTAATTCAAATCGGGAAACACAAAAATGATTCATAGTATATACTTGGTACAACAAAATAGAAAAATTAAAATATATTTTAATAACACACAATATTGTTACATGCCACAAGAGTTACAACCAGCTATACTCAATATTTACCTAATTAAAAAGTAAAACATGATCTATGAAAACCTCCAATATTGTATATTCAGTTCTGTGTGCAAACTGTCCTAATATATATATATATATATATATATATATATATATATATATATATATATATATATATATATATATATATATATGAATGGAAACCAATTATTAAAAAAATCGGCTAGATAGAGACAAATATACCAAAAATGCTACTACAATATTGACAAAGCATGAAAAGAATGAAAAGCAATCGTTGAACTTCGAAGACCCAAAATTGTTGACACGGACAGGAATTATGAGAAATATAATAATAAAGAAAATTACAGAAACACATACCGTAATTAATACAACTGACATAAATAACCTTAGTCCAATCTAAAATAACATAAGTGCAGTATATTCCTTTAATAACATCGCCTTAAATGTAGAAACAAATTCCTTTCATTTTTTTGGTCATTATGTCCCCAAATAGATTATGTAAGTCCTTGATAGTTTGTTAATATTAGTAATAGCTTTGACGAAATCTCAAGATGCGTAAAATTTGCAAAATATTATATTTTGAATAAATTTTCCTGCCTCTGGGTTATTTTTTATATACGTATGTTAATAATTATAGTAAGATTTAAGTTTTAGACAGTAATTTTTTTGAAAATTATACCTTTAATATGTGTGTCATTGCTTATACTTATATTTATAATCCCTTTTAAATTTTAAACAAATATTTTGAAAATATTCCGAATAAAGAACGAAACGTTAAAATAATATATATATATATATATATATATATATATATATATATATATATATATATATATATATATATATATATATATATATATATACCAGCCTAATTTGAACAAAAAAATAATTATCTAATCCTGTTAATAAACATCAAAAATTGAATATCCTCTTAAACATAAATTTAAATATATGTGTTCTTTCGGTTTTTTTTGGTGCATTGTAAAATATAAAAAATAAAACACACTCGCATTCCATATATCCTCAGTACCTACATAGGCGATGTAAAATTTTCATTTCATTATTAATAAATAAACAAAATGTCAAGGTGTTTACTGGTAAAATTAAATAATTTTGTAAAAATTTCAATAATGTTTTACAGTGTTTGCTTGTTTTTTAAAATTGTAAATATGTTCTTGTATGAATGTTTTTAATTATATAAAAGAATTTAGAAAAATAAATAAATAAAAATACAAAAATTTTTGAAGGTGCCTTAAATAAAGGGCGAAACATCAAATTATTTTAGATTTTTTGTTAAATAAAGAACCTAAACCCAAGAAAAGACAAATTAAAAAAATGATATGGTTCAAAAATCTGGAAAATATAATATATATATATATATATATATATATATATATATATATATATATACATATATATATATATATATATATATATATATATATATATATATATATATATATATACATATATATATATATATATATATATATATATATATATATATATATATATATATATATATATATATGTATATACATTAATCCCATCTTGTAATTCATGACTGAAAATATTGATTGATGGACACATAATTTGAAACTATTTATTTAATCAAAAGCTATTTCTATTAAAAACTAGCGAAAAATGTAATTTTTTAAATGTTTAACCATTTTGATCCAAAAACTATGCATCCGACGGAAAAATTACAATTGTTTTAAATTATTGATAGTTTCTTGCTAATAACAATTTACCTATTTTTCGCGAATTCACCCTCAATATTCGTACATAGGGGTCCAAATACATGTAAAAAATTCATTGGGCTCCCGGACTATTAACTTGTTACCTTTCTCAAGTGTTTGAAACATCATTTTTCGGTTAATTACTTTGTTTAATCACCGTTTGTATTATTGATGATTATAGTCGGGTATCAAGTTTTACGGGTAATATCCTGCGGACAGTTAGCTTTTCCAAATATATAGATTGTGAAATTATTTATTTTTAATAACCACCTACCAATCTGGAATATATTTAGGTATTTGTTTGTACTGTTGATAATTACATCAAGTTGTACGGGAATCTTCTGCCGACATATTATGGAACTGGGGATTTGAAATTAACCGTTGTTCCTCTGAATTATGATTCGGATTACTGAAAAAGGTCGAATCACAATATTTCCAATAATGCTAAAATATGGAAAAACTTTTTTACCCATTTCTATTACTAAATATTCCCAATAATGTTAAAAACTGTAAAAACCTTTTTCCCATTTCTATTAATAAATATTTCCAATAATGCTGAAAACTGAAAAAACTTTTTTGCCTATTTCTATTAATAAATATTTCCAATAATGCTGAAAACTGAAAAAACTTTTTTGCCTATTTCTATTAATAAATATTTCCAATAATGCTGAAAACTGAAAAAAAAACTTTTTTGCCTATTTCTATTAATAAATATTTTCAATAATGCTGAAAACTATAAAAACTTTTTTGCCTATTTCTATTAATAAATATTTTCAATAATGCTAAAAACTGAAAAAACTTTTTTGCCTATTTCTATTAATAGGAGTGACATATTTTACTTCATGAAAGTATTTCCATGACAGGTTTACGCAACGAGGCTACAAACTGAAAAAACTGAACAAAAATTAATAATGAGTAATATTTTTGCTAATAAGTTTTCATGATTTTATTTGGTTTATAGCACGTTGTAGATATACTTCTAGTATCGTTCTGTAAATTTATTTCTACACCATCCTTATCAATTATGGAAGTAACAAGGTTATATACAAAAATACGTTTAAAGTGTAAATAAGTGAATATTTAATTCCACTCATAGCCGAATTGTAATAAATTATAATGTGTAGTATTAATTTTTAATCAGCCTTCATTTATTCAGAAATAATGTTTCCACATATCAAACGATATTTTCAACTACATAAATAATATTCTAGATTTTATCATAATCATTATTGGGTAAGCTATAATCAAAATTGTTCCGTAGAGTGAACTCATTATCATTATAGCAAACTGTCTGTGATTAAATGTGGCATAAGTGTTGTATGAAAGCAAAATTATTAATGATGAATCATTAAAAATAAAAAATAATTTTACTTGATTAAAAACTACTAAGCAAGTCTTCTGTCGGAACTTCTTTTATATGTAAAAATGGAAAAAAATGAGGTGATATAATAGGCTAGAAAACGAGGCAGATTAAAACTAACAATGAGAGAAGACATGGATGAAACATCAGGAAATAACAGAAATTATGAATACAGTAGTGAAAATAACATTGATATGAAACTGAGTATGGATCATGAATAACTGATGATAGATGAACACCACGAATTATCAAATGGCGGCTGAAATCGGGTACCTACAGAAACAGAGAAAAACTTTTTCAGACCTGAACTAACGACATTAGGCTTATCTCAACAAATTGGATAAGAGAACCCCATGATCACAAACAAGGAGCCATAATAAGTATATAGCCGGCCACAACAATTGACATTTTTCTGAAATCATGGTGTAGGTACTGAAGTTTAAGAAAGCAATCCTATTGCACTCTCCAGTTTAAATGTAAAATTAAACGTGAAAATACAAGGTTTGCTAGGGAGCATAGAGGAGAGATCAAAATAAACCTATTTTGTCATCGAAAATGAATTCCTAAAGTGCCCCTTAAAGGAGATACAGAGCCCTAAATTGGTACCCGGCGATTTACTTTGTCGGCTCTAAGTTTTGAACCAACTAATATATTATAATGAAATTCTAATATTTTTAGTGACCTTAAAACTCATTGAACCATACTACAATAGATGTTTTAGACAATCAAAAAAGTTTGAAACGGACTTGCAGCCGAACTCGTTGGGCCTATTTTTTGATAGGTGTCATTTTACATAGTTGAAAACTGATTTTTTTAATAATTTGGTCATTCCTCTTCAAAAAAGATATTTTTAATTTATTTCGATAAAACTGGCAGTTTTCTAGATAAATCGGTTTTTATGCGAAACACTCAAAAGTTACTAGTGCTAAACACAGACAGGTAAAAATCATATTGTTATTGTTAATATCTACGTAATGAATTACTATTGACGGAACTTGCCAAAACCGCCTTCAATTAAAAATTATTTTAAAAAATATAAGAATATTCTTACGCAGAGTTTGCTGATATGTACTTAATTTATAGTGAGGGGCTGTCAAATTCTACGAAGGCAAGAAGCACGAGTCCCTCACGTAGAAGAACAAATTTTGCAAGATATTGCTGACAACTCTTCAAACAGCATAAGAAAGACCGCGACACAAAACATGTTACAAAATGGATTGTACATGAAACTAACAGAACAGTTACGTCACATGTACCACGTTGAAAGAGTACACACTGTCTCCGGATGATTATCCCGCAAGACTTCGATACTCCAACTGGTTTATGCAGCAAGATAAACTAAATCTAATTTTCTCTAATCTTATTTTGTTTACCGATGAGGCCGATTTTACAAGATATGGCATAATATACTCACACAATTTAAATTTTTGGGCTGTTGAAAACCCGCACCTTATAATTCAAAACAAACACCAAACAAAGGTTTATTGTCAATGTGTGGGCTGGCATCATCGGCAATATCCTTATAGGTCTATTTGTTGTGAAAAAAAGACTCAATGGTGAGATTCCTTTACATTTTCTGCAGCAGAATTTAGATATATTATTGGAAAAAGTATCTCTTGAGAGAAGAATGCAAATGCGGTACGTGAATCATGGTACTCCACCTCATTTAACCGCTTAGTACGTTAACACTTAACTAACGTTTTTGGCCCTGGATTGATAGGTCAAGGTGGGCCTGTTTTATTGCCACCAACGTCTCTAGACCTAAATCCGTTAGACTTTTACTTCTGGAAACATCTAAACCAATACCATGAATACTAGAGAACTACTAGCGAGAATAGCACAACATTCTAATGAATTCCGTAATAATGCCGGAATATTATTTGCAGTGCAGCGGGAAAATATTCGAAGAAGAAGGTATTGATGTACGTGGAGCCCATATTGAACATTTGCCAAAATAATATTGAAACGTTTTTACTATTCTTGCATTTTAATAGTACTGTAAATTAATTGAGCCCCTATCAACCCTTTGAAAGTTTTCTGGACTTGACAATATCTGGGCTGGAAATCTTTCAGTATCACATCTTCTTGCCCTTGAAGAGTGAGGCAGCGCTTTCCCATAAATTAAAGCACATCAGCACATCCGACGTGTTTTATTTTTAACTGTTGTGCATAGTATTAGTAACTTTTGAGTTTTTTACATAAAAACCAATTTATCTCGAAAACCGCCAGTATTATCGAAATAAGTTAAAACTACCTTTTTTGAAGAGGAAGGACCAAAATATTTAAAAAATTAGTATTTTCTTCTATAAAATTACAGCCATTAAAAATTATGCCCAACGAGTTTGGCTGACAGTCCATTCCTGACTTTTTGGACGATCTAAAACATCGATTGTAGTATAGTTTAATGAGTCTTTGTAGTCTCTATAAAATGCTAAAATTTTAATAAATTTTATTATTAGGTTCAAAACTTAGAGCTAACAAGGTAAATCGCTGGATACTCCTTTAGGGCTCTGTATCTCCGGTAAAGGGACACTTTAGAAATTTCTTCTCTATGACAAAATAAGGTTATTTTGACTTCCCTGTATGCTCTCGAAAAATTAGGACGTCTTTACCAGACACCCTGTATATATATGAACAGTTTGTTAAAGGTTGGTAGACAAAGATGCCCGGCTTAAAAGCCCCCTGTCTCGTCATCTATTAAAATGTGTTTAAAGTATTATGTGCACTAGGTGAGCGCCATAAGTGGACTTTCACCTCCTTTGACGGCGCGTACCTTATAATTTATGAAACGCCTTTTGTTTATGGCATAAAAACAATTGCAATTCGTTACTTAAAACTATCAATTGCTGTGGTTCAATATCCTGTAACCAGGTGTCTAAATATAGATAAAAACTTTGCCATCATCGACTACCAAAATCCACTGGAGCTCCCCGATCATATTGAGATTTTTTTTTTCAAAATAGTTGACAATCCGAATAGTAAATATCGACATAAGTGTTAAGTATTTTAATCATAAATAGAGTTAATATTGAACTAAATATTAATAATTAAGCAACTAATTGTTGATTTATTTTGTATTGTTTTAACAAATATAAACATCCTAAAAATGAGGGATAAAGTCTGCAACAAAAAACATGAGTCCAACTAGTGAACAAGTGTTTATGATGGCTGCAAAAAGAATGTTATTACCAACCTTTTTCCATTTTAGACACGAAAACCCTGGGCGACAAATTAACTGCACATAAACACTACTATCGTGAAGTTTTTAGTATCCGAGGATGAAATGTAGTTTGTCGCATTTTTCTTCTCTTTTTTTTTCTTTTCTTTTTTACTCTGTTGGTGGATTAGGGTCAAGTTTTGCTGCCAATTTGAGAAAGCTGTGTCCAAAATAAGACTTAAAAGCACGATAAAAATGTTTGTTTCAACTGAAAAGAAGCAGAAATCTATGAAACTAAAAATATTTTAGAAGCAAATGCTGAGGAATAACGGGCTACGATATCATAGTTCGTTATTTTGCAAACTAGAAATTAGAGGCAAAAGTGTTTTGCTTTAATAATTAATAGTTTCCGTTTGAAAAACTAATGTTATAAAGTTTTTTGACAAGGATCTTTTCAATTTGGATTGATTCGCAAACATTTCTAGGCAAAATTAATCGCAAATCCATTAAAAAAAACATGTTTCATACCAATTCTTAAAATTGTAGACCAAAATTTAAGAGGCTTGCCTGACTAGCCTTTTCAAGCTAGATGTTTTAAATTGTATTAGTTTTTTAGTAAAAACAAAAATTTTTTTTAAATAAAAACGATCTCAAAAACTTATACAGGGTTGATAGAAACTTACACTTAATTTTTAATATCATGAAAACTTTATTATTTTAAAGGGCATCCTGAATTTAATATCGAATTTATATTATAAATTTAACAGTCTTTAAAATTATATTAAGGTTTTTTACCTATCTTTTATAGTTTTTTAGTAATTTAGCTTTTCTAGTTTTAGACATATACTTTGGAAATTTATTTTTAAAAAGTAAACTTTGACGGAATTGACGTTATTATTGCGTACATAAATGATAAGTAATCACTACTCAGTAAAAAAAACCGCACATAATTTGGTTGATATTTTCTTTAAATGCATACTTATTAAATAGATAACACGCTTAATTTAAAAAATTAAAGAAAAAAAACTAATTTGTTCAAACGAACCAGTGCTCAAAGTGATCTACATCCCTTGTACTGCACAAGACAATTCTTTTCTAAAATGACTGTTTAATTTTAATTAGCATATTTGTTGTTATATAGGGAAACTTATTCGTTCTTTTATATTTTTGGGTGTGCTTAACGCTATCTCATACTCATAAACGATATTTTTAATATATCCCCATACAAAAATCAGGACTTGTTAGATCTGGAGACCTTGATGGCCAGTATTGAAGCATCTAAATAATTTCTAGCGTTAACTTGGAAGTGCATAGCGGCACAATTTCACTGCGGCCATATTCTTTCTCGAATGTTAAGTACAACATTCTGAAAATAAACAGGTAAATTATGCCTAATAAATCTAAGTAGCATGCCACCGTTTAAGCGAACATTGAAAAAGGATGAACCTACCACACGTTCCATTTATTTAGCCCAACACATTAACAGACTACCTGTGTTAATTCTAAATAAATTGGGATTTTCATCACTAATAACACTAGTCAACAAACACAAAAAAAAAATGCGACTGATGTCCTGCCCGTGAGAGCTTAAAAGATCCTGATTGGGAATTCAGCAATGAAAATTTTCCACCACGTATAGATTTTGAGTTATAGAAAGTATAAGTTGTTTTTATTTAGTACAAACATATTTTTATATAACGTTTATACTACAAAACGATAAAAAAAAAAGGATATATTAAGGGTAACAGGATTTATTTACAAAAATACAAATGAAAATGCATTTATAATAGGTCTTTTGTACATAACTTTTTTGCAAATGTTGACTTTCGTTTTTATTCCTGATCGCTTTTTCTCATAAGAAACCAATAATAATCCCCCATCATTGCTGGATCCCATCTGCCCTAGTAGTGTTGCTACATTGTTAATATGTCTTGCTGGAACTTTCTCTTTGCTCGTCACTAACCGCTTCCAAATTTTGTAAGAAAAAATTTTTTAAATGGGAGTGCGAGAAGTATATTTTAAGAGACTTGCGATAGCCCATTTTGCAGTAGTTTTCAAACTGCTCTTCTACAAATTTTTCGTAGTTTTCTACTTTTTTGTTTCTTAAAAACTCCGAAACAATTGTTTTAAATGAACTCCATGCAGATAATTCGTCATCACTTTATTTTTGATCAAACTGTTGATCCCTTAGTATTTTTCTAATTTGTGGTCCAATAAATATTCCTTCCTTAAGCTAACATCGCTTAGTTTAGGAAAAATTTGTTTAAACTCATCTCCCTTATCTAATGCTTCAACGAAATTTTTAATCAGTCCCATTTTAATGTGTAATGGAGGTAACAGTACTTTTTTGGGATCAACAAGAGGTATATTCTTTACGTTAGTTTGACCTGGAATATATTGATCTCTCGGAAGGCATTCTTTTACTTGGCCCTGGCTCTGTATTGCTTTACTGTCTCAAAGATAAAGAAAAGCAATACTTCTTAAATCTACCCCTATGACTTTTAGGTCACCACATATTTGCCATTTATGCGTATCATAGCTTATTGCATTTAGAATAAGTGGCATATGTTCGTATGTTTCCTTCATGTCAACTGCATGTGTAAGAGGAATAGAGGGTCTTTTGTTACCATTATGGAGCAGAACTGCTTTTAAACTTATTTTAGAAGAACCTATATATAAGCGCCATTCGTCCAGGTTATGTGCAAATCTTAATTTTTCCGTAACACTATTTGGATTAACACAAAGACACTTTTTATCCTGCAGAGTAAAAAACGAGAATAGCTCCTGGTTCCGGTTGCTAAATATTGTAACTTTGATTCTAGTGTCTAGTAAATTCCATTGTAATCTAGAACCTAATACTTTAGCATGCTCTTTAGACAAGTGGAAGTTCCGAACTAAATCATTTAATTCAAGTTATTCAATTAAATGGGGTGCTTTTCCTTCACTTTCGGGAAAATAAGAATCGTCTTTTTCTGATATATTATCGGGTTCTGCCTTATTATCATACATTTCTAAATCTTCCTCCCATTTTTCCATGGGCGCTTAAATTATTCCATGAAGAAGCGATTTTATTGCTGAGGGAATATCCGAATATTCAGTATTATGTTTGTTCTCTCTTGAAAAACCACAACAAAAGTACAGTCGGTAAAATGATTTGTTGATTCTCGCCAAATCATTGGAACTACGATAGGCATAGAAGAGCGTTTTCCATTTTACCAGTTACTTAAATTTGCTGCACTGGTTTGGCAACATATGTGTGGAGGCTATTCCCTAAATTGATCATCAATAAGACATCCAAAATACTTATGATAAGTTACTTTGTTCATTTTTTAACTGTCATTTTCTGCGATATAAGGATAAACTGACCACATATGTAGCAAAAACTATTCGCGGGGTTAACACAGTCACGTTTCTGTACTTTAAACTTTTTCTACTGTCACGTACGACGGTTCAGAGATGTATACTACGTTTACAGGCGTCACCTAACTTAATTTAACACAAAGAAAACAGTAATACAAGATTCTTGCTATTGGCTTGTTCGTGCACTTCGTTCTCTATCTAATCCTGACCACTACTCGTGCTAAACCAATACTGATGATACGACTGCCGGCAGCTGCTTTTATAGCCCTAACGTACTGTTTTTTTCTGGAAACATCAAGTATTGGTAGTTTGAAAAGCAACGGCGTACTTCTCGTGTACAGGAGAGATCTATAAAGAGATTGGTCTACGGGACATCGTGAAATTCGGAATTATATGGGTTTAAATGAGTACTTCCGTTATTTTAAGCCCTAGACGATTGATACTGCGTGGTTGATTTACCATCTCTAAACACCTAGACTTATTAGGACGTTTTTACTATCATTTTCGCATATAGAGACTAAAAATTAACCAAAGGCTGCGTTTGGCTATAGAATAGTGAATGAAAATTATGCCTGTTGACTAATCTGTTATTATGGAGAGTGGATTCATCCGAATAAAGGACAAAATCAGAGAAATTTTCATCATCTCCTAACATTTCTAAGTCGATAGCAATTTACTTCGAAGAATTCTTGATGTAATTGAATGCGATATAGTGAAATTTTTGTTTTTTTTTTAATTATTCTCTCAATGCTACGAGAAGTTATTCCTGTAAATTCTTATATATATATATATATATATATATATATATATATATATATATATATATATATATATATATATATATCATTTTTCTTAATTTTGTATTTTCTTGGGTTTAGGTTCTATAATTAATAAAACACAAAACGATTGACGTTTCGCCCTTTATTCAAGGCATTTTCAAAATTTATTCCTAAAAAAATATATAATTAAAATACATCAATATAAAAAACATACTTTACATTTTGGGAAACAAACAAGACACTTAAAAACAGTAGTCAAAAACTTTAAAACATTTTAAAAATATTTAATTTCACCAGTACATACCTTGACATTTTGCTGTTCTGTTTCTAAATAAACTTTAAATTTTCATCGTTTACTGAGGATACGTGGAATGCGAATGTGTTTTATTTTTTTAAATATTTTTTATATTTTACAATGTATATAAAAAAACAAATAAGGTATATGTTTGGTTTTATGTTTAAGAGGATATTCTATTTTTGATTCTTATTTGACCGGATCGAATACTTAATAGTTTTGTTTAAATTAGGTTTGCGTAAATGTGGCTCAAATTTCCTATATCTGTTCTGTCGTTAACAGTGTTTTTATCTTTTTTAATTTCAATCATTTCCTTTATCTGTAATTTTTGGTAATTCATATCTTTGTTTTTTTTTTTTTTTTAAAAGCATGATATTATCGTATGCCACAGGTCACATAATAAATTAAATACATTATTCACAAATTTAAAAAGTAAAACTCCGTTAATGAATAAATCAAATATAATATATTCGATCCCTTGCACAAATTGTCCCAAAAAATATATAGGCATGACGAGCCAATTACTGAAGAACAGATTAAATGGCCATAAATATACAAAAAACGCCTCAACAGCGTTAAACAAACACACACAAGACGAAAAACACACTTTTGATTATAACAGTACCATTATAAAAAACAAAGATATGAATTACCAAAAATTACAGATAAAGGAAATGATTGAAATTAAAAAAGATAAAAACACTGTTAACGACAGAACAGATATAGGAAATTTGAGCCACATTTACGCAACCCTAATTTAAACAAAACTATTAAGTATTCGATCCGGTCAAATAAGAATCAAAAATAGAATATCCTCTTAAACATAAAACCAAACATATACCTTATTTGTTTTTTTATATACATTGTAAAATATAAAAAATATTTAAAAAAATAAAACACATTCGCATTCCACGTATCCTCAGTAAACGATGAAAATTTAAAGTTTATTTAGAAACAGAACAGCAAAATGTCAAGGTATGTACTGGTGAAATTAAATATTTTTAAAATGTTTTAAAGTTTTTGACTACTGTTTTTAAGTGTCTTGTTTGTTTTCCAAAATGTAAAGTATGTTTTTTATGTTGATGTATTTTAATTATATATTTTTTTAGGATTAAATTTTGAAAATGCCTTGAATAAAGGGCGAAACGTCAATCGTTTTGTGTTTTATTAATTATAGAACCTAAACCCAAGAAAATACAAAATTAAGAAAAATGATATAATCTATGGTTCAAGAATCAAGAAAATAAATATATATATATATATATATATATATATATATATATATATATATATATATATATATATATTGTGACGATTTTTATTACGCCCACAAAGTATGTCCGTAAATAAAATTTAGAAAACTTTGTAATTCTTTTACTTCTGAATTTATATTTTTAATTATCAATATATTGCCAAAATTTAATTAAAAATTAGTATTTATTGCATATATATGATTATATTTTTGTTGTTGTTGAGCGCCAGATAAAAAATAATTATAAAAAAATTATAATTATTCTTTACCAATTTGAAATATTTTCAAATATTCAAATTTTCTATATATAGATATAGATGTGTTCTTACCTGTAAATTGACTCCTCAGTTGAGTTGAAATGTTATTAAAATATCAGAAAAAGAATAAAAACACAGAGAGTAAAACACAAAATATTAAAATTTTATTTAACAATAAATATGGCACAATATTATATTTTATTTTTAGATGGAATTGAGTGGTCAATACTTATTTCCTTTAGGCAAGACTACTGCTAATCAATATTACTTTTTAGTTAATTTGATCTACTATGCATTAACTTTTAACTAACTGGATCACAAATGGGCAACGTTTAATTTTATAATTGTCTACTAGATGGCTATAGTGTTATTTTACAAGGAAAGCGTCGTTTATCTTTAGAGAAATAATTATTAATTTAAACAAATTATCGTGTGCTGTGTTGTGATACATGATATTAATATTGTTTTAAACCGAATATTTATTATGCTAAATATTATTATATTCGATCAGGTTAGTACACAAAACTATAATTTATTAGTTTTACTATTTTTATTTAAAAAAAAGTTATGTTAATTTTTGATACTAGTATTCAATGTCTATATATACAGTGCCTTCATTTCAAAACGAACCATCCTTAATAACTTTGTTAAATAGAAAAATTTAAAAAAAGAAAAAACACGTCAATTTAGATATACAGGAGGAAGTTTAATTTTGCATTTGTTAAAAGTCTGTCAATCACCTCCTCACCTCTAGCTAACCTCACTTTGATATGTCAAATGGGAACCCCCACCTTGTGACACATCATTGTAAGCAGCATAAAATTGTCTATCCAACCGTATAAAAAAAATTAAATCGGTTGACGTACAAGCGAATAGTGTGCAAAAATGTCTTGTAATAATGCATAATATATCGGCCTCGAACTTTGGTATGTCAAATGATTACCCTATAGTGTGATACATCATTTTAAAGGACGTACGATCTGCTATCCAACGATGTCAAAAAAAATTAAGTTAATAGACGTTATAGGCAATTAGGATGCAAAAATGTGTGTTAAATATAAGCAGTTTATTCAGTTTTATTCAGTTGAAGAAAATTATTTTATTAAATGTTCAAAATGTGCGCCGTTATTAGCGAGACAATAAAAAAGCCTATTTTGAAATTCCCCACGAACATTGGCAAGGGGTTCTCTGCTAATTCCTCTACATTCCCGAACAATTCGATCTTTTAAATCGTCAATATTTTCAGGTGGGGTTTTATAAACCTTGCTTTTTAAATTCCCCCAAAGAAAAAAGTCTAGAGGGGTTAGGTCTGGAGACCGTGCTGGCCATTCAATTGCACCACGTCTGCCAATCCACGTCCCTGGAAAATATTCATCAAGCCACTCTCGAATTGCCAAAGCGTAGTGCGGGGGAGCTCCATCTTGCTGGAAATGCAAATTATTTTCATTTAGTACCATAACAGCATTTTCATCCACTTGATTTTCTAAAGATTGCACAATGGCAGGGTATATTGTGTTTTCTAAAAGGTTTAAATAAATTTGCCCAGTTAAATTATCTTCCAAAAAAAATGGCCCGATGATTTCATTGCCATAAATTCCTGCCCACACGTTAATTTTTTCGGGATATTGAGTATGCCCTTCTCGGAAAAGGTGCGGATTTTCATTATCCCAGTATCTGCAGTTATGTCTGTTAACCAGTCCATTTAGAAAAAAAGTTGATTCATCACTAAAGCAGATATTCTTAGGTAAATGGGGGTCCTCGTCAATTCGTTGGCACATTAATTCGCAAAATTGAATTCTCCTATCAAAATCGTCTTCTCCGAGTTCTTGAAGAATTTGAATTTTGTAGGGAAAAAACTTATTTTGTTTTAAAACTTTATGCACAGAGCCAGCAGAAATGTTGGTTAAATCTGCGACCTTTGAGATGGATAAAGTTGGATCTATTGCAAACTGTCCTAGTACCTCGATTTGGCATGCTTCATCTACAACCCTTTTCTCAATAGATTTTTTATTACAAACGGATCCCGTTTCTTCAAACTTTCGTACCAATTCGAGTACATATTTATGGCCCACGTTTTTGTCTTGATGCCTCTCGTTAAATGCTCTGGCGGTTCTACGAGCGCACCGATCTTCAGCTCCATAGAGAAAAATTATTTCTATTCTTTCGGCTAGCGTATACACCATTTATATTCACGTTTCAACTAGGCGTCACAATGACAATTTTAACAATAATAAACAACTGGTGTTTAAAGATCTTAAAAATTTTATTTATTGCAGTGATTTCTTGTACCTATCAGGTACCGCAAAAAATATCATTGAAATAAATACACTAGATTGATTAGACTGCAATGAATTTTGCGATGAATTTTAAAACAGGCTTAGTTTTTTTCTCGCAAATATTTTAACTGTTTATTATTTTAAAAAAATATTTATTTTAAATTTAAAATAATATTTTACTCTATGAAGTAGCCATTTGACATAATAAAGTTTAATGTGATAAGGTGTCTATTATTACCACACATCTTTTCTTACTATTCGCTTGTACATCAACAGATTTTGTTTTTTTTTATTGGCTAAATAGGAGATAGTATGCCCTTTAAAATGATGTATCACACTATAGGGTAATCATTTGACATACCAAAGTTCGAGGCCGATATATTATGCATTATTACAAGATATTTTTGCACACTATTCGCTTGTACGTCAACCGATTTAATTTTTTTTATACGGTTGGATAGACAATTTTATGCTGCTTACAATGATGTGTCACAAGGTGGGGGTTCCCATTTGACATATCAAAGTGAGGTTAGCTGGAGGTGAGGAGGTGATCGACAGACTTTTAACAAATGCAAAATTAAACTTCTCCCTGTATATCTAAATTGACGTGTTTTTTCTTTTTTTTTAAATTTTTCTATTTAACAAAGTTATTAAGGATGGTTCGTTTTGAAATGAAGGCACTGTATATATATATATATATATATATATATATATATATATATATATATATATATATATATATATATATATATATATATGTTAATGCGGATTTCACGGATTCCTCCGTGTGAGATGCAATAGCAGTGGATATATCCACATTATGCCGTTGTAGTGCTGAAATCACATTCAGCAAACATACAACTATATGCAGCTCCGCGTATGGATGAAGTAAAATGCGAACAGTAAATGCAAACTTCTCTCCATCATATCCTTTCTGTGTTAGAGGTTGCACAGTTAGAATAAATTGTTATAAAACGCAATTTATCCTATTCCACTACCATCGAGATGATGGCCTACCTGTACCACCATACCGAGAAGAAAGTCAAAACTTACCCTCCCCGCCACAGTGATACGGCAGAGGTACATGTTTCGTCTCTACTAGACTCATCAGGGTACCGACATGCACCTGACTGTGCAAAGGACAGATCGGAAGGAAGCATGCACATACTGAACGCGGCTTCTCCGGCCTCCCGCCGGATGGCGTATATATGTTAATGCGGATTTCACGGATTCCTCCGTGTGAGATGCAATAGCAGTGGATATATCCACATTATGCCGTTGTAGTGCTGAAATCACATTCAGCAAACATACAACTATATGCAGCTCCGCGTATGGATGAAGTAAAATGCGAACAGTAAATGCAAACTTCTCTCCATCATATCCTTTCTGTGTTAGAGGTTGCACAGTTAGAATAAATTGTTATAAAACGCAATTTATCCTATTCCACCACCATCGAGATGATGGCCTACCTGTACCACCATACCGAGAAGAAAGTCAAAACTTACCCTCCCCGCCACAGTGATACGGCAGAGGTACATGTTTCGTCTCTACTAGACTCATCAGGGTACCGACATGCACCTGACTGTGCAAAGGACAGATCGGAAGGAAGCATGCACATACTGAACGCGGCTTCTCCGGCCTCCCGCCGGATGGCGTATATATGTTAATGCGGATTTCACGGATTCCTCCGTGTGAGATGCAATAGCAGTGGATATATCCACATTATGCCGTTGTAGTGCTGAAATCACATTCAGCAAACATACAACTATATGCAGCTCCGCGTATGGATGAAGTAAAATGCGAACAGTAAATGCAAACTTCTCTCCATCATATCCTTTCTGTGTTAGAGGTTGCACAGTTAGAATAAATTGTTATAAAACGCAATTTATCCTATTCCACCACCATCGAGATGATGGCCTACCTGTACCACCATACCGAGAAGAAAGTCAAAACTTACCCTCCCCGCCACAGTGATACGGCAGAGGTACATGTTTCGTCTCTACTAGACTCATCAGGGTACCGACATGCACCTGACTGTGCAAAGGACAGATCGGAAGGAAGCATGCACATACTGAACGCGGCTTCTCCGGCCTCCCGCCGGATGGCGTATATATGTTAATGCGGATTTCACGGATTCCTCCGTGTGAGATGCAATAGCAGTGGATATATCCACATTATGCCTTCCGATCTGTCCTTTGCACAGTCAGGTGCATGTCGGTACCCTGATGAGTCTAGTAGAGACGAAACATGTACCTCTGCCGTATCACTGTGGCGGGGAGGGTAAGTTTTGACTTTCTTCTCGGTATGGTGGTACAGGTAGGCCATCATCTCGATGGTGGTGGAATAGGATAAATTGCGTTTTATAACAATTTATTCTAACTGTGCAACCTCTAACACAGAAAGGATATGATGGAGAGAAGTTTGCATTTACTGTTCGCATTTTACTTCATCCATACGCGGAGCTGCATATAGTTGTATGTTTGCTGAATGTGATTTCAGCACTACAACGGCATAATGTGGATATATCCACTGCTATTGCATCTCACACGGAGGAATCCGTGAAATCCGCATTAACATATATACGCCATCCGGCGGGAGGCCGGAGAAGCCGCGTTCAGTATGTGCATGCTTCCTTCCGATCTGTCCTTTGCACAGTCAGGTGCATGTCGGTACCCTGATGAGTCTAGTAGAGACGAAACATGTACCTCTGCCGTATCACTGTGGCGGGGAGGGTAAGTTTTGACTTTCTTCTCGGTATGGTGGTACAGGTAGGCCATCATCTCGATGGTGGTGGAATAGGATAAGTTGCGTTTTATAACAATTTATTCTAACTGTGCAACCTCTAACACAGAAAGGATATGATGGAGAGAAGTTTGCATTTACTGTTCGCATTTTACTTCATCCATACGCGGAGCTGCATATAGTTGTATGTTTGCTGAATGTGATTTCAGCACTACAACGGCATAATGTGGATATATCCACTGCTATTGCATCTCACACGGAGGAATCCGTGAAATCCGCATTAACATATATACGCCATCCGGCGGGAGGCCGGAGAAGCCGCGTTCAGTATGTGCATGCTTCCTTCCGATCTGTCCTTTGCACAGTCAGGTGCATGTCGGTACCCTGATGAGTCTAGTAGAGACGAAACATGTACCTCTGCCGTATCACTGTGGCGGGGAGGGTAAGTTTTGACTTTCTTCTCGGTATGGTGGTACAGGTAGGCCATCATCTCGATGGTGGTGGAATAGGATAAATTGCGTTTTATAACAATTTATTCTAACTGTGCAACCTCTAACACAGAAAGGATATGATGGAGAGAAGTTTGCATTTACTGTTCGCATTTTACTTCATCCATACGCGGAGCTGCATATAGTTGTATGTTTGCTGAATGTGATTTCAGCACTACAACGGCATAATGTGGATATATCCACTGCTATTGCATCTCACACGGAGGAATCCGTGAAATCCGCATTAACATATATACGCCATCCGGCGGGAGGCCGGAGAAGCCGCGTTCAGTATGTGCATGCTTCCTTCCGATCTGTCCTTTGCACAGTCAGGTGCATGTCGGTACCCTGATGAGTCTAGTAGAGACGAAACATGTACCTCTGCCGTATCACTGTGGCGGGGAGGGTAAGTTTTGACTTTCTTCTCGGTATGGTGGTACAGGTAGGCCATCATCTCGATGGTGGTGGAATAGGATAAATTGCGTTTTATAACAATTTATTCTAACTGTGCAACCTCTAACACAGAAAGGATATGATGGAGAGAAGTTTGCATTTACTGTTCGCATTTTACTTCATCCATACGCGGAGCTGCATATAGTTGTATGTTTGCTGAATGTGATTTCAGCACTACAACGGCATAATGTGGATATATCCACTGCTATTGCATCTCACACGGAGGAATCCGTGAAATCCGCATTAACATATATACGCCATCCGGCGGGAGGCCGGAGAAGCCGCGTTCAGTATGTGCATGCTTCCTTCCGATCTGTCCTTTGCACAGTCAGGTGCATGTCGGTACCCTGATGAGTCTAGTAGAGACGAAACATGTACCTCTGCCGTATCACTGTGGCGGGGAGGGTAAGTTTTGACTTTCTTCTCGGTATGGTGGTACAGGTAGGCCATCATCTCGATGGTGGTGGAATAGGATAAATTGCGTTTTATAACAATTTATTCTAACTGTGCAACCTCTAACACAGAAAGGATATGATGGAGAGAAGTTTGCATTTACTGTTCGCATTTTACTTCATCCATACGCGGAGCTGCATATAGTTGTATGTTTGCTGAATGTGATTTCAGCACTACAACGGCATAATGTGGATATATCCACTGCTATTGCATCTCACACGGAGGAATCCGTGAAATCCGAATTAACATATATACGCCATCCGGCGGGAGGCCGGAGAAGCCGCGTTCAGTATGTGCATGCTTCCTTCCGATCTGTCCTTTGCACAGTCAGGTGCATGTCGGTACCCTGATGAGTCTAGTAGAGACGAAACATGTACCTCTGCCGTATCACTGTGGCGGGGAGGGTAAGTTTTGACTTTCTTCTCGGTATGGTGGTACAGGTAGGCCATCATCTCGATGGTGGTGGAATAGGATAAATTGCGTTTTATAACAATTTATTCTAACTGTGCAACCTCTAACACAGAAAGGATATGATGGAGAGAAGTTTGCATTTACTGTTCGCATTTTACTTCATATATATATATATATATATATATATATATATATATATATATATATATATATATATATAGGTTCTTATGTTTTCTTTTATTTCGTCCTAATACATTACCAAACACAATTCCAGCTACTTTATTTATTTTTTATTTTCAAAAATCTACCAAATCTCCAAAAAATATTAGTTGTGATTTCCTGTGAAATAAGGAATTGACAAAAATATTTTCCAAAATCTCGTTCGGCCAAGTTTTTCTTAGTTCGATTCTAATAATTTTCTTCTATATTCTTCTAATCAAAAAAATATCTTATTTGTTGTTGTTTGAGAGTTGCATAATTATTTAATAAACAAAAAACTTATAAACTTTTACTAATTGCTTTAAAAATTATTAATTTCTTTATACTTCACAACAAAAGTCACACATAACCTCTTTTAAAACCAAATATTTAACTTTTGTTTACTTGTGACGTAGGAAGAACTTTTGTTTAAAAGAAAAATGAAAAATTGAGGTTGTGTCAAGTTTCGGGAACTCGAGAAACGCAGTGCTTCCGGCAAACTGATTATTTCCTTTGAAAATTCCTTCACCTTGGTTTTTTATAGTCGGCCAAAACATCAGAAATTTCTGTTTTCTGATTAGTGTCATTTTTGACACTAGACAACTTGATAAATTTTTATATCTTCAAAAATTGAATTTTATTTTACCAATTTTTCACTGGAATTTAAATGTTTTTTTTTAATATATTGACAGAAATTTGACTTTTGAGCTTTATTGAACTTACAATAATTAAACTTTAGAGTTTCCTCGATATTTTGATATATATATATATATATATATATATATATATATATATATATATATATATATATATATATATATATATATATATATATAAAAGCTACTTTGGCACATTATTTATATATTTAAATCGACTAAAATAAACACTCTGCCTGCACTTTAAAATTTATGACAATTTTTATCAAATTTTGTTCATAAAGACTCTAAAACGTTTATTGCTGGTTTAATGTTATTACAATTTTATTCAGCAAAATTTTCTTTATTTTGTCCGAATATTTCCTAAACTAAGCTTAAATTTACCTTACAAACTAATTAAAACTATTTTAAGTTCTATGCTTTTATATAAAAATGATTTAAATTTGTACATAATTTATTCAATAACCCTTAAAACTAAAGCATTTTTCTGATATTTTATACATTAGTGTTTATTTATCACTATTCGTGGTAATTTTCTCTGAATTTTGTACTAAATTTTCCACTTCACGCGCTTTTGTGTCTTGCGAGTGATTATTTTAATAGTACATTCGAAGATGTATTACAGTTCATTATTAGCTTTTTTAAAAGCATCCACACCCTTTTTATTCATTTTAGCCAATATATTTGTTTATACTGAACCTTACTTTAACTAATATAATACCTTTTATATAGTTTTTTTATTAACTTTAGTTTTTATGAGAAGATATATGTAATTTTTTTTTAAATATAACAATTCTCAGTTCTTTTTCTTATTCGAGAATTTTGGATTTTATTGTCTTTTTTTTTGAGAGTTTAAATGTTTATTTACTCTAATATTTTCAACAATACATCTTATGCTGTACCTAAACCTAATTTTATCCTATTCTAAACTAAAACTACTGGTATATTAACCGTTAAAATGCATCTCTTATACTTTCTGTGTCTAATTTCTTCTCTTTTCGTCTCAACCAAAAAAATTTCGTCGACAAAAATTTCTCTTAATTTAGATTTTTTGTTTGTTTAATTTTTATATGAAACAAAAATATTTCTTTTTTAGACTCAAATTAATATTTATACAGTGATTTTACGTCCAAAAATATTTATTGCGTGACAGAACTTATATTTCATAATCAAAATCTTTTATTTTTATGTATTTCGTGCTTAATCATGTCGGAATAAATCTACTTCGGTCGAAAATATTATTTATCAAAAATAATGAACTAGATTTTTATTAAAAATCAACGTTAAGTGAAAACGACAAAAATGTATTAACAACCATTTAGAAAAAGCGCTTTGTATTGGTGGTGAAATTTGCATGAAATAGAACATGTTTAAAAAACGCAGTTTCTCTAGCGTATGTTAATTTTTTGGAAGTAATTTGCCATCTAAATTGTGTATTTTAAAGTAATATATTTCATGTACACCTTCTAGTCTTTTAGTCTGAATATACTACCCACCCTGAATTGTAAATTTAAGATAACATTAAAACTAAATTGGAGAAAAACATAGAAAAAACACATATTGTTGGCAGCATTGCGTGCAAAATTTATAATGGTGAATACATAGGACAAACAAGTCTAAAAAGAGAACGAACAGCCCGTAATGCGACAAAGAAAATCAAATGGCGTTAATAACACATAGCATGGAAAACCACCATTATTTCGATTTTGAGAATGTCAAAATATTAACAACTGAAAACCATACAAAACATGAAACATTTTTGAAATGATTGAAACACGAAATGAAACTTGTATAAAAAAATTGAACCGACTTCTCAAAGTGCGCTAAAAAGTGGAAAATAACTAGGATATTGAAATTTTTGAAGTCGGCGCCAAATTATTTCTAAATGAAATAAATATATAATATATACAAATTATGGTAAGAAAGTAATTACAAATAAAGTACTTTTAATCTGCTTATGCGAATCACAAATTGTCAGGTATTAATTTGGCGCCGTGCTTCAAAAATTTCAATGTCTTATAAAAATTTATAATTATTTTTCACTTTTTAGCGCACTTTGAGAAGTCGGTTCAATTTTTTTATAAAAATAATTTTTTTCGATTTTTAGTTCTGAATTCATTATGATATCCATAAATTATTTGAACTAAGTATTAATCGAATACCAGTGAAATTGTGTCAAACAAATATTTAGTCTGTCATAGTAAATCCGCTACCTTAAATTTCAAATTAATTTTAGATTGGTGATATAGGCATCAAAACCTTCCAATATCGATATTTGAAGAACTTGAGACGAAATTTTCTTAGCTCGATATATTTTATACTGCATATTGAGTGTTTATACGCCCCAAGAACCCCGCAATATCAATTTTAGACAAAATCGAAAAATGTAAAATTTTCAGTCTCTCATATCTTATTAATCTAACAATTGTAAAAAATTGACTTCGTATTCGCAATACACGACCCCGAAAACCAAATCTGAAAAAATGCGAATAAGGTAAAATTTTCACCTCACCATATTGGATCCGCCATATTGGAATTCAAAAAAATAATTTTAACGTCTTAATCTAATCTAAATCTAAACCCTTCAAAGCCCTCTACTATCAATTTTGTATGATATCCAGAGATCTAAAATTTCCAGACCGTCATATTGCATCTGAGATATTAGATTTTCCTAAAATAATTTTATATTCACTATTTACATCTTCACAAACGATTCAGTCCCATCTTTGAACAAAATCGAAAAATGTAAAATTTTTAGTCCGTTATATTGGATTCGCCATATGAAATCCTGAAAAAATACTTTTAAATTCATAATTTACACCCTCAAGAACCCCCTATATGAGTTTAAGAGGAAATCGAAAAATGTACAATTTTTATAACACCAGATTGAGTTCTCAAAAAACATTTCAAATTCTTAATTAACACTAATAAAAATCCTCCAATACTGCTTTTAGACAAAATCGAGAGATGTGGAGTCTTTAATCCGCCATCCTGAGTCCTCCATATTTAATTTTTTTAAATAACTCCAGATTCGTAATGTGTGATTCCCCCATATCAATTTTGAAAGAAATCGGTCAAAATTAATCTTTTATCTGCCATATTAGATACGCCATATTCAATTTTTGAAAAATAATTTCAGATTCGTTATGTACGACACCAAAAACTTACACATAACAATTTTGGAGAAAATCAGACAAAATTGATTTTTTCGTCCACCATATTGGATCCGCCATATTGAATTTTTAAAATTTAATTTCAGATCCGTTATGTGCGACCCCGAAGGCTCCCCATACCAATTTTGGAGAAAATCGGACAAAATTGATTTTTTCGTCCGCCATATTGGATCCGCCATATTGAATTTTTTATTAATAATTTTAGATTTGTTATGTGCAACCTAGAAAACTCCTCCATACCACTTTTGGAGAAAATCGGACAAAATTGATTATTTTATCCGCCACATTGGATCCGCCATATTAAATTTTAAAAAAATTGGATTCGTTATGTATGATCCTGAAAACTCCCCACATCAATTTTGGAGAAAATCGGACAAAATTAAATTTTTTGGTCTGCCATATTGGATCAGTCATATTGAAATTTTTAAAAATAATTTCAGATTCGTTGTGTACAACCCCGAGAATTCCCCTATACCAATTTTGGAAAAAATCGGGCAAAATTAATTTTTTTCGCCGCCATATTGTCGACGCCATCTTGGATTTTACTGCACCAATTTCATCCAAAAAAGTATGGGATCACCGCAGCAACTTCCTGAATATAACGTAAAAAATTTTGATTCCAATCGGTGCCGCCCTTGCGAAGTAATCGTTGTACATACATAAAAACAAGAAAAAATACATAATCGACTAATTGAGAACCTCCTTCATTTAGAAGTCGGTTAAAAAATAAAGAATAAAGAAACTATTAAAATTTAATGTTTATGGCACACATTGACAAGACAAAATAAAAAACATTGTGACAAACACAGACATTATCTTGTTAATTTTGATTCGCTGATTGTATTTTAGTTTTCTATGTTTTTCTTTGACCCTGTGCAAGGGTGCCATATTGGCTATAGAGACTACATCTCGGGAAGTACCCCTGCGGCAGCGTACGGGGTGAATGAGCATTTAGTTCTATCTGCACTTTTCTGCCGGGCAAAATTAATTTCTTTGGTCCCCATATTGTCAGCGCTATCTTGGATTTTACTACACCAATTTCATCCTAAAAAATATGTGACCACCGCAGCAACTTCCTGAATATAACGTAAAAACTTTCATTCCAGTCGGTGCCGTCGTTCTGGAGTAATCGGTGTACATAGATAAAAAAAAACACATATTCAACGAATTGAAAACGTCCTTCTTTTAGAAGTCGGTTAAAAATAAACATTTAGTAAATGCTAAAGTAGATACTCTATAACTTGCCAAAATGCATAATAACTGGTGGACATAAAAGACTTAGAGAATTTAACTATGCAAGAATACTTTAGATCAGTTGATCTTCAAGGACAGAATACGCCAAATTAGATTTTCGCGGAACGTCTGCAGTTTCTACAAGAGACCAAACTAAGGAACGGATTTATCCCCGGATTAATAGTGTATATATATATATATATATATATATATATATATATATATATATACATACAGGGTGTCCAGTAAGTTCCTCATAATTGCTCGAAAGCATACAGGGGAGGTCAAAATAATCCTACTAATGCTAAACACAAAGAGGTAAAAACAAAATACGCAGGATGTGCTGATGTGCTTTAATTTATGGACTGGTCAGACATTGTCAAGTCCAGAAACCTTTCAAAGGGTTGATCTGGGCTCAATTAATTTACAATGTTATTAAAATGCAAAAGTAGTGAAAACGTATAAATGTTATTTTGAAAAATGTTCAATATGGGTTCCACGTACTTCAATATATTTTCTTATTCTTCAAATATTTTACCGCTGTAGGGAATTTAATATTCCGGCATTATTACGAACTGCGTTACAATGCTGTGCTATTCTCTCTAGTAGTTCTTCTCTAGTATTTAGTGGTGCTTAGTAAATTAGTTCTTATAGATATCCCCAGAAGTAATAGTCTAAAGGATTTAGGCCTGGAGACCTTAGTGGCCGTGAAACAGGTCCACCTCGACCTATCCGTCGAGAGCCAAAAACGTTAGTTAAATGTTGACGTACTATATGGTTAAAATGAGGTGGAGCACTATCACGCATGTACCACATTAGCATTCTTCTATCAAGAGGTACGTCTTCCATTAAATTATTTAAATTTTATTGCAAAAATTTTAAATAAATCTCACCATAGAGTCTTTCAAAACAAACGGACCTATAAGTTTATTTCCGAGCATGCGAGTCCACACAATTACAATAAACCTTTGTGAATATTTGTCTTGAATTATAGCCTGCGGGTTTTCATCAGCCCAAAAACCGGCTTTGTCGATAAACAAAATATCATTCAAGAAAATCTTTATTTAGGTTATGTTGCTGTATAAATGGAGTATTGAAATCTTGCGGGATAATCATCCGGAGACATAGCATGTACTTTTGGTGAAGAAACTGTTCTGTTATAATTTCACGTACAATCCATTTTGTAACATTGTTTTGTGCCGTGAGCTTTCTTATGCTGTTTGAAGGGTAGTCAGCAGTATCTTGCAAAATAGGTTTCTCTACGTGAGGGTCTGGTACTCTCCTGGTGGGCTCTCACCGCCATGTCGCTGCAAAAATGATCCTGAATAGATCGTGTGTACCTTAGGCTTCGATCAACCTTTTGGACTTAGTAATATTCGAGAAATAGACGGGTTTTGTATTAGTAATATTCGAACTGGAAATCTTTCAGCATAAAGTATTCTTGCTTTCGAAGAATTTGACAGCGGTTCACCATAAATTAAATGCATATCAGCATTCTCTGCTTCAGAATATTCTTTCATGTTTAAAAATTATTTTTATTTGAAGGTGGTTTGGACAAGTTCTGTCAATATTCATTATATATGTATTAACAATAACAACCTGATTTTTACCGATATTATCATTTAAGTGTTTCACATCAAAACTAATTTAGCTCGACAACCTCCAGTTATGTCGAAATAAATTAAGAGAACCTTTTTTGAAGAGGAAAGACCAAGGTATTTAAAAAATCAGTTCTTCGCTCTTAAAATGACATCTGTCAAAAATTCGGTCCATCGAGTGTAGAGTCCGTTATGTGTAAGTTTTCGGTGTCGTACATAACGAATCTGAAATTATTTTCCAAAAATTAAATATGGCGTATCTAATATGGCAGATAAAAGATTAATTTTTACCGATTTCTTTCAAAATTGATATATATATATATATATATATATATATATATATATATATATATATATATATATATATATATATATAGATAAATACATTTTCAGTGTCAAGATATTTAATTCACATCAAAGAACTCCAAGACTCTTGTGTGTAAGAAATGAAATGACGATATAACTCTTTACCCTCGACTTTTAATATTCTTTGAATCAAAAGGAAAAAGTAAAACGGATAACGCTTCAGAATTAAATTGAAAATTTTAACGTGCTTTTCGAAAAAAAGAAATGAAAACAATATAAAAACAAATATACGTCCTTAAAAAGAACAAGGAGGGATTTCAAAGAGCAACAGCAAAAATTAATACTACACTTTGAAGTTTTAAAATCGTAAACATTACAAAGTTGTACCGGTGTTACAAAGGCGAATTTAATAAAAATATTCTACAGCAAAAAAAGGTAGAGTTTATTTTTATTAAGAAAATAACCTGTATAAGAGATATTTTTATTAAAATTTTATTTTTATTAAGTTTTATATTTTCCAAATATTAATAAAAATGTGTTGTTTGGTTTTCTCTTATTGGTAATATTATCTATGATGTACATAACAATTTCCAACCATATTGGACAGATGTTTATAATAGGCAAGTGAGGAGGATATTGGTGTGACGTCCACGATTTTCTAATTTTTTAAATGAAGAAATTAAGAGTCTCTTTAAGTGTTGCGTTAAAAATAAATTAAAGTGAAGTAATATATTAAAAATATTTGAAGTCAGCAGCCATATGAAAATATGAAAAAATAATACTGTAATAATGTTTTAGCCAAAAATTTTCACTGATGCCCTGGTTTTATTATTCCCATAAAAGCGAAATAAATAATGAATAAACGTTTCGCGACCATAGAAAGAATAAAAGGAAAATCATTAAATGGGCTAAAAGGTCATACCAAAAATTGACCACATGAACATTAACGAAGGAATAAATATTTTTTTAAATAATAGAGGGTTCGGGAACTTTCCGATTAAACCCCGTATAAATTTTGATTAAATTGTTATTAACTAGTCAACTAACATGTTAAGTCGAGTAAAAATTCTTATCGATTGCTTTATATATCCGAAACTTTCAATGTTTATCCGGAAAAATTTTGAGGTCTAATTGCTACACTGGTTTTTAAAAAGAGAAAGCAATACCTCACAATAAAGGGGAAAAAACAAATGTTGGTTTATTGCACCAAATCACTAGAATATAGTGGAAATCTGGTAGTAGCACCAGCGAGCAAAATGCCGACGTAACCCCTATGCCAGAGAGTAGGGGGCGAGTTATTTAAGGCGCCACTGCATCGGAGCCAGGCTGAATGCAGAAGCCTTCCACGATGTTGTGGGGATCTAACTTTTAACTCTACTCATTAAAATTAGCTATCAACAATAAACAAAAGATTCAAACGCAAGTAGCATGAGGGACAAATAAATCTCGATGTAGATAGTTATAATAAAAATCTTTAATTGAAATTTAAAATGTGGAATTGTCAGGAAAGGTTCACAAAAAAATAAGTCAAATCACATTAATACACAATACCGCCTACTGGCTTAAAGCAAAACCTATAATAATGGATTTATTCTTGTTGCGCAACTACTAATACTAATTAAGAATAAGACACTTAAATAAATATGTAAAAGTAATTCAAGGCTTTCCTGAGAAATGGCGGGGCTGCCAGTTGTTTAATCTCTCGGCTACGGTGTAGGCTCTGACGTAAACACAAGACGGAAATACGCATATTAGGTAGATAGCTGTTATGTTCTAACCCGTAAGGTGAACAGCAGTTATAAGTTCAAACCCGTAGGGTGGATGCCTGTAGGGTCGACTACATAATGGGATAACCAGTAGGGTATATCCCCATGTTGGAGGGGTCTAATAGAATTCCTTCGTTGACACGTGCAAACTGTTCAAAGTCCCTGTCTCCAGGTATATTTATCCCGATAAAAAAAAAACATAAATTACAGGAAAATAAACGACTTTCCAACTCAGAATCCCAAAAAAAAATTGGCAACTGAACATTGAATGCAATTCTGCAGTTTTCTCGGTCGAATCAAACCAGGAAAAATTGAAAATCAAGGCAAAATGGCCTCCATTTATAACCATGACCTGGCTTGCTCAC
The DNA here is from genome assembly GCA_034092305.1 of Diaprepes abbreviatus. Lineage (NCBI taxonomy): Eukaryota > Metazoa > Arthropoda > Insecta > Coleoptera > Curculionidae > Diaprepes > Diaprepes abbreviatus. Next base: position 1,609,192 of record JASJET010000260.1, on the reverse strand, counting down.
TAGTTGCCTTCCAACAGGCGGGTTTAATTGCCACGTTGAAAGAAGTTACAGCTCAAATACAATGACACTCAGCAGCAACCGTTGGCTAAAATAAATGTGTTACATAAGCCAATTCGTTAATTATTAGCATTTTCCGCTCAAAAGGAGGAAATAAAATAAGTATCTCAATAGTTATTTTTTAAATTAAAGAAATAGAAATTCGTTTCGAATGAAGGAATAAATTTCATGCAACCCAACATACACACAATGCCATTCAAATGGCAGTGGATAGAAAAAAACGAGATCTATCTGAATAAAAAAAAAGTGTATAAGAAAATACCTAGGCACAGTGTAGTGAAATACCTAATAATGGTCAAACTCGAAAAAAAAAATAAAATTAATTAAAACGGTACTTTATGAAATCTTTTTCTTTAAAGAATTTCTGGGAAATACTTAAGGAAAATGACACTGTGTTGCCCATAAGGAGAGTAGTTGCAAAAATAAGGTTAAATTAACTGAATTACCCATGGTGAATTTAAGCGGAAAATTGAACCGTGACATGCTCCATAAATAAGGTACAAAGTATGTTCATTTTAATTCTGAATCCTCCGCACGCATAATTGTACAAAATTGCTTCAAAATAAGTTTTTGTAAAATCTAATTTAAATTTGATGTAAACTCGTTTAGGCAGTGATGTTGATTAAGTATTAACATTTCCCGAGAGATAACCGAGAATTTAAAATAAAATTGAATTAGTTTGCAGTGCAGCATTGCGGTAATTTGCAACAGTTCGCCAATGAACTGGAAATAAAGAGTGTGTTTGTTAATGAAATTGGATCATTCTCTCTTTACGCATTCATTTGTTTTGGATTAGGATGAAAAGTTTTGTCACAATAGATCTATTACTCGAAATGACTGGATTCACAAAGCAATAAAGTTAATTCTATTAGGATTTTGAACAATTAACGAATACTAGAACTACAGAAAAGCAAAAACCTGGGTCTCATGGATTGCGGAAATATAAAAATAAGAATCAAGAATAGAATAAAAAAAAATAACAAACAAATCAGAAAAAAATAGACAAGTAAATGCAGAATGGTATTGTCAAACTGAAAAAATACCAATCAGCTGATTAAAATCAATATCTCTGAGCAGAAACAGAGCAGAAACATTTAGCCGTCTTGAAAATATTTTGATGCAGGACTGGTAATACTCAGTTCAGTTACCTAATGAACTACGGATTTGACAAGCTTTATTTGATGCTTTAGTACTGATATCCCACCGTCATTTATGATGATTATTATGTGCAGTATAATTCGAAAAATCTTTTGATAACAAAAAGTTCTGAATACCGAAGACAACCGCTATTGATTACAAGGATATATAGATAATTAATTGCAAATTTATACCGAGATTAAACGGCAACAGTGCAATTATGTCATCAAATAAGAGAAAGAAATCGCATTAAACAATTCATCCACCAAGACAATATTCTGCCTCCTCTGTTTTCCAATCTCTGCTCCGAGGAAATAACAATAAGCCAGAGATGCTGTCTTGGAGGAAATAATTATTTAAGTAAGTAATTTTAAATAATATTAGATTCACCAATGATACATTGGTCCTTGCTAATTTAAATGGAAATCTACCTACAAACACTCAGTACGCACTTAGAGTCTTGTAATAAATAACATAAGCAGTTTATATAATAATCGCAACATTGAGTAACAACTCATTTATGTAACCTTAAAAAACCAAGTCGTAGGTTACATTTAGCAATAGTTATTGTTAATTGAATATAATAACAATTTTGACCTTGTTTTTCATTTTTCCCAACAACAAATAAAAATACCGAGATCGGTAAAAAAACAGTTTATAGGTTTTTCAATTCTTTACAAGATGACCATGCCATTTTGTCCAAAAATTTCTTTAGTTTTTGCTGGTAAGCAAAAAAATGCAAAAAAAATATTTTTTCGACACAAAATCTCGTGCAGAGACCACATACGTTTCATTTCTTTAGGCCTATATTATCTAATAAAATTTTTATAAAAAAATTGAACCGACTTCTAAAAGTGCGCTAAAAAGTGAAAAATAAGCATACATTTTTATATCAAATTGAACTTTTTGAAGTCGGCGCCAAACTAATACCTGACAAAATGTGATTTGCATAAACAGATTAAAAATACTTTATTTTTAATTGATTTCTTACCATAATTTGTATATATTAGTAGTTATTTATTTCGTGTACAAAAAATTTGGCGCCGACTTCAAAAAGTTCAATTTCATATAAAAATTCATGCTTATTTTTCACTTTTTAGCGCACTTTTAGAAGTCGGTTCAATTTTTTTATAAAAATTTTATTTTTCTATTTTTAGTTTTAGAATTCATTGTGATATTCATAAATTATTTGAACTAAGTACTAATCGAGATTAGTGTACCTCCCAATGACTCCAAACTGGCAAAAAGTACTCATTTTATCCAAAGTTGTAAATCACTCTAAAATGAACCACTAAAAATTCATTAGTTCCAAATACCAATCAAATTGGGTCAAACGAATATTTAGTCTGTCATAGAAAATCCACTATCTTAAATTTCAAATTAATTTTAGATTAGTAATATAGGTCCCAAAACCTTCCAATATCGATATTTAAAGAAAATAAATTAATTTTTTATCCACCATATTGGATACGCCATATTGAATTTTTTTAAAATAATTTTAGATTCGTCATGTGTGACCCCGAAAACTCTCCCGTACCAATTTTGGTGAAAATCGGACAAAATTGATTTTTTTTGTCCGTCATATTGAATCCGCCATATTGAGTTTTTGAAAAATAATTTCAGATTCTTTATGTGAGGCCACGAAAACTTCCCCATACCAATTTTGGAGATAATAGGGCAAAATTGATTTTTTCGTCCGCCATATTTTATCCGCCATATTGAATTTTTTAAAAATTATTTTAGATTCGTCATATGCGACTCCGAAAACTCCCCCTTACCAATTTTGGAGAAAATCGGACAAAAACAATTTTTTTGTCGGCCATATTGAATCCGCCAAATTGAATTTTTTAAAAATCATTTTAGAATCGTCATATGCGACTCCGAAAACTCCCCCGTACCAATTTTTGAGAAAATCGGACAAAATTAATTTTTTTGTCGGCCATATTGGATCCGCCATATTGAATTTTTAAAAAAATATTTTAGATTCGTTATATGCGACTCCGAAAACTCCCCCGTACCAATTTTGGAGAAAATCGGACAAAATTGATTTTTTCGTCCGCCATATTGGATCCACCATATTGAATTTTTAAAAATTATTTTAGATTCGTCATATGCGACCCCGTAAACTCCCCCTTACCAACTTTGGAGAAAATCGGACTAAATTAAATTTTTTTGTCCGCTATATTGGATCCGCCATTTTGAATTTTTTAAAAATAATTTCAGATTCGTTGGGTACAACCCCGAAAATTCCTCTATACCAATTTTGGAGAAAATCGGACAAATTTAATTTTTTTGGCCGCCATATTGTAAGCGCCATTTTGGATTTTACTGCACCAATTTCATCTAAAAAAATATGGGACCACCGCAGCAACTTCCTTTACATAACGTAAAAAATTTCATTCAAATCGGTGCAGCCGTTCCGGAGTAATCGGTGTACATACATAAAAAAAATACATAGTCGACGAATTGAGAACCTCCTTCTTTTAGAAGTCGGTTAAAAATCCGGGTCTTTGCTTAGATGAATGAGTATCCACAACTAGGTCTTTTTTTCGCTTATTTGACGGGAGTATATTCCCACTATGTTAAAATCACTCGGCCATTGAAAGCTTCACATAATCTATATCATAACCCCTATAAAAAGTTGTTTTATCTGACCATTTTAGTTTGTAAAGTTCCATTATAAAACACTATCTAGTCCAGGTATAGAAAATTTTAGAAGTTAATGTAGTTAAAAGTGTTTACTCGAAAGTTAACTCTTTACTGGTAGTTAGCCCGCGTATTTAATATCGAATAAAAGCCGTGCACTTGTATATTTCTTAATAAATACGTCGTAACAAAACCCGCAAAGCCATAATCCCCGTTATTAAAGGCATTCCGGGTGCTACAAGAGTGCTAAATAGTAGTGGTTATTGATCTACTTTAGCAGTAGATTAATTTTACCACTCTGTTTCATTTTTAATGGACTTTTTGGCTGCTGGAATATTTTAAATCGCCACTGAAGTGGCAATTATTGTATATTTTTTTATTGGCTAATTTATAAACGAGAAATCGTGGCATATAATTATAGTCTTGAAAAATACCTCTCATTATATGGTAAAGGATTAAAAGTCATTGTTAAAATAATTACACTTTGTGTTGTTTAATGTCACGATTATAAAAAAAATAGTATTACATGTTTTATAATTATGATGATGAGTTAGATTAAGTAAAATCCACGAAAATTGCATTTTTTCTTAAAAAGAATTCTTTTACATGCCACTTATCTGTAGGATATGCAAGGTAATGGCTCTGGTTTTCTATAGTTTATCCTGATGTATCCATAAGACACAAAAGAAATATTTTTAGCTATTTTTATTTTTTGATAAAACACCGAATTTTGGTAATTATTATTGATACCAGATTTACATGCCAAACGACTTCGCACTCCCTTCAGAGATTATTGACCCATACCATGTATACAAAGATACCAAAAGTATGGAGTGGGAACCCTTTCCATGTTATCGCGTCCTAGGTGGCGTGGTTTTCTGTACTTCCTACAAACTTTTGGACGGTCTCCGCGGTTGCAAGGAGAACTGCTTTCTGCATCGGTTTTTACAGATGCTCACTAAGACCCAATCCCTTGATATTCTGCAGTAGGTATCACTCCAGTTGTTAATAGTATTATGGAGATCGTAAGGATTTCATTGCCCACTGTTTGCGGAGTTGCACCTCCAGATCTCTGTATTTGTCAATCTTCTCATTGTATTTTGATCTTAGGTTGTTGTTATTAGGTATAGCAATGTCAATCAGTATGGTTCGCCTAGAAATTCTATCTGTTAGTATAATGTCTGGCTTACTATAAGCAACTGTTTGATATGTTAGAACCACCCGGTCCCAATATAACTTGTATTCGTTGTTTTCAAGAATATGCTCCGGATTGTATTTGTAGTAAGGCAATTTTCCTACATGCAACAGTTTTAACTTATCTGCTAACTCTTGGTGGAGTATCTTAGCGGCTGAGTATTGCCTTTTCTTATACTCGGTTGCGGCAAATGCTTGGCATCCTCCAGTTATGTGCTGAACAGCCATATCTACATTGGTCGTTTTCTATTGAGGGATCTCTGATGATGAACTTCCGATAGTTCTTCGTTGGAATAACCTGGTCCTGGATAGCTAACAAGAAGCCTTCCATCTTCGAAAAGATCTGCGTGAAATCAACCAATTGTTTGACGCTGAGTTGTCGACATTGTCCTGGATGACTTTATTTGGATACCGTTCATGAAGTGGTTTCTGTAGCCAGGCTTGTAACTTCCCTTGAACTCTTCGGTGGTTGTGTAGAAGACTCCGCTAGCCTGTCGAAATAAGAACGTAAGTTTATTATTTGTTTATCGATTATTGATACTACTAATTAAGATATTATATGTAATACATTTTAACTTTCTTATTCAAATGTGAACAACCAAAATAAATCAAACTTTTATTTTTAACGAAAAAGCCAAAATAAGTTTTGCAAACTTCATCCACATTTCTACTACTTGTCTACAGCGCAGAATTTTACAATGTTGCCAAATGTCAAGTATTTTCATGTAAAAAATGTATTTAAAAAATACATAAAATTTGTCCATCTCCGATTACAACATATATTATTTTTTTTAAGTATAATCAAACGTAAAATTAATCTTAATCAATAAAAATTTTTTGTTAGTTCAGGAGAGTTTCGATTAGTTCAGGGCTAATTTTGCTAGCGAAAACCATAGCAAATAGAATAGTAGACACTATGTTCTCAAGGCCGGCGTTAAATCGGTGTAAGAGAGAAAAAAAAAGTTAAAATCGTATTTTTCTCTCCTATTTAAGCTATAGCAACAGAGAAAATTATTCATCACGACATGTATTCAACAGTTTTTAGACCTTTGTGGTCGATTTTCTTGATTTTGTGATTAGCAAATTGCAAATTTAAAAAATTTTCTTTAACATAAATGCATGAAATTTTGTGGATGTAACCAAGTATTTTTCTATATTTTCTGAAGAAATGGAGAAAACAATAGAAAACTAAGGCCTGACTCAAATTCGAAAGCCTCGAATTGTGACAGAATTTGACTATAGACTCCTGCTAATGACATATTGAGGTAGCGTTAATCATTTTATCTATAATCATGTTTTACCCCATATTAATTAGTAACTATTTTAATAACCTACAATTAAATTTCACAGTAATAAAGACACTCTGGAAGTCTGGTCTTCTCTCTTGCAGCTTTAGTACCAAACAACTACGGTTATTTTCACTTACCAACCACAACTCAGAACGTCAAGACTAAGGAAAGGCTGCTAATTAGTTGGTCAGAAGACATCTCTTGTTTTGTAGGTTTCGCAACAGCGCGCCCGCAGGTTAAGGTTTTAATTAAATTGAATAAAACAAGTTTCTCAAAACCCTTAAATCTATTTAACAAAAATAAATAGAAAAAACGAACTATTTACAATGAGAAACTTAGAACTAATAACAATTACAAAAAACTAGTATAATTGCTCTTCTCGGCCGTTATTTTAACCAAAAACGTAAAACCCAATTTTGAAAAACACGTATAAATAGCTTAATAAAATATTAGACAAAAAAACAGCTATTTATATTACTTAATCGAACCGTATGAAAATCGCGAAATGCTCCACTAAAATAACACACGATAATCCCTTAATTTCCTAAATTAAACAAAGATAACCTTTTTCCCCGACGATTATACCCGTGACGTAATTATTCTACGGCACTGGTACTCACGGTACCGTTCTAATGACATTCAAATTATGACTGACATTTACTATTCCTTAAAACAGTGTCTTCGAATCTTACACCCCCTCGACACCCCTCTGTTTCCCGTTTGTACCCATATTACCCGATGAAACCCGTTAAACGCCAAATTCTTTCCCTTAAAGTTCGAAGGTTTCGATCGTTACGTGCTGAGGGCGTTAGCTATTCTATACCGGATGCTTGATTCCCGAATTGGCCTCTGAGCGTCTTAATCTTAATTTTTATATCAACACAATTAATAAAACTATTCTATTTCTTTCTATAACTAAAGGAATAAGATAATTTAAGGTCTGTGGAAAAACCTGAGTGCCTTTTTATTCATATTGCTGGTATTTAATTCATTATTTCTTGAAATCAGGAAAAACAGTCGCCATATTAGATTCCTTACACAGGTCAAACGTTATATTACAGTATAATGAGTTTATTTGATTATTCTTTTGTTTCCTAATAATGGGAAAATCGTTCAATATTTTAATACATTTTAACGGTATTTCATATACCATATATTAAAAACTACCCCTAACACGTATGGTTTTATTTACATAATCAGAGTAGGATTATTTCGACAGATTTATAGCCAAATCTTAGACAGGGTCTCTTAGTTTTATGTCTTCATAAATTTACTGAGTTTATATATTTTTAAGAAAACATTTAAACGACAAAGATAATAAAAGTTAAGTTCGATAACTGATATATTTTTCCTTCAAACTTTCGTGGATAGTGATAAAAAATATAACCACCCTATTCCCACGGAAAATCTATTCACAGAGTGATTATTTAATTATTCATTTTAACAGAATATAGTTCACATTGGATGGTGTAAAATAATTAATATTTGTTCCATTACAGAAATACGGGTATGTAAAAGAATTTTCTTAGATTTAACTTAATTTAAATAATTTATGAAGTCACTGAAATTTTAACGAGAATTAGTATTAATATTACACCACTTTGTTAACCTTGCTTGATAATGTTATCGCAACTATGTAACAATATTTATTTATCTTAAAAACAGAAACCCATTCAAAATATATTTCGTACGCCATAGCAGATGGATCTACCTATTAAACTATTTAAAATGACAGAATTCAAAGAGATAATAGATAATATAAACGTTAAAAAGTCCCTTAGCCATAATCTAGTTTTAAAAAAACCTAACAGAAAAGTTCTAACTTTAACATATAAAATTTCGCGGAAATATCAGTTTGAATTTAGAAACCAATATGATACTATAGATACGGTGTGGATCAAATTACAGAACAGAAAAGAAAAAACCATATTCTATGACTGTCTTCTGAGATATCCCACAAGATTTTGATAAGGTCTGGTACAAGGGTTTAATATCAAAACTTAAAACTCAACTACCATATTTGTTGTTAATGTTCCTAAACACAGATACTTTCTAGTACAGCAAAGTGGGGTCAGGCGCGGATCCAAGGGGGGGGCGATCGCCCCCCCCCCCCCCGAAGAGTTTTGAGTTTAGGAAAATATACCCGATTTTGCAGCTTATACTATAGTTTATGCAAGAACTAGAGAGAGCAATAAATCATTTGTGACCATTTCTTTCTTTGCAAATTACCTGTGTTCTTTAGTCCGGTGTGGAAAAATCTGTTAGACATATTTATTTTTCATAGGAATGGATTAGAAATTTTATAATCAAAAATACAGATCTAAAATAATGGCCTATTTGGGTTGGATAACAATAGATATTTGGAAGTGTAAAGCGTTAAAAAGGATTTTAATGCTTGTCATAGCCGTCGAAAGGAGGTTTATTTTATCACTAAGTATTTATGGCGTAGAATATTATTTCGGTAACAAACTTAAAATAAAAAAAAAATTATTATTTTATTTCTTACGATTTCTTAATAATTCACATACATTACAAAATATAGATAATTTTGACATATTTAACACAAATCACAACTGTATTTTTATTATTTTTAATTTTTGCATAAAAACCGTTTTAGGCACATTCAGACTAAAACATAACCTTTTTTTCTCAAAAAATTATAAGTTATAATTTAAATACTTACAAAATACCCATTGTCAAAAATACAAAAAGTTAAACATATATAAAAAAATAAAGTCGTCCATATAATATTAAAATTTTTTGCGGCTTTTGGTCATTTTATTATCAATTAAAACCATTTTTAGGACATTTGACGTTTCAGTTTTCTTATTTTTTAAAGCATCTGCACAATTACGATTAAACACTAAAAAGGGATTCAAATGTAATTTATTTTTATATGTTACAGTTAAAATTAGACCTACTTATTTTTATTTCTATTGCACTGACATTTTAATTTAATTTACTTTATTATATGGAAATCTGATATATAAATAAACGTGTTAATTCTACACGCTTAAGAAAAAGACATAAATACAATAATGAAATAATAAAAAAATTACGGTTAATTGGAATTAAATATATATATATATATATATATATATATATATATATATATATATATATATATATATATATATATATATATATATATATATATATATATATATAAAATTAAAGAGTGGGACATACTAAAATAAAAAAATAAAAAAATATATAAACAAACATTAAACAATAAAATACAACAAAAACAAAAATTTGAACAATAAATTGTGTTTGCACTTGTAAACATTAAGTATTTAATTCGTAATCAAAGTCAGTGAAACTATCTTCGCTCAAATTAATTAAAATTGGTTCCTCTATTTCACTGATCATGAGATCGAGTTTCCACATTTTTATTTATTCTTTTATTATATGGATTTTTCACTCAATTTTCCGCAGTAACTTTATTCAAAAAAATCTTTCAAAAGTTTAGTTGAATTACTAATTTTGTAAGTTGTGTTATTTCTAGCAACTCTACTTTTAACTTGAGAGATATTTCCTTCTCCAACGGATATTTTCCGGACGATCTATAGGAAATCTTTCCTATCTGGTTTTTCCCAGCAAAAATTAAGTTCTCTGAGCAATTTCCAAAGCTCAGTTTTTTAAATTTCAGGTAAATCCCGATCTTCATTGATTTCAGTTAGAATTTTGTCGACGGTTGGGATCTGCTTTTCAGAATAAAATCTATGTACAACTTCTTTAATTTCAGTTTTCATCTCTTCTTCCAACGAGGTTTTTCGTCTGCCTGTGAACAAGTGTGGCTTGGGAGTACTAACAATTCCAGTCATTTTTTCCTCCTTCAGTATTCGGTCATGTTGGAACACATCTCAACATTATTATCTAGATATTGATATCTTAAGGCATCATAAACATTCATCGTAATAAGTTTTTTGTTGAGGAAAAAATGCCTTGGTTTAATGATTTTGGAGTAAATATAGAGGTGGAAACCATACCTTTTGGGTATCTTACTAATCTCAAATAATGTATAAAAACCAGCGCAAACAAGATAAATCACTAAGGATACACAGTAAGGTGTACTTTGCTCACTGACAGAAAATAAATTGAACTATCAGAAATTTTATTATTGGAGTAAATTTATAAAAGCTTATAATATTTAAATATAATTAGATTTTCGGCAGTCCCCAGTTACCTGCGGCAATGGTACAGGTACGTTGGAGGTTTCGGTAACAGGTTTATTACTCTCTTTAGTTCTTGAATAGAGTATAGGAATGTGTATGCTTGCGATCTCCCCCCCCCCCCTCTCAAGAGCTCAGAGGTAAGATTCTGCTTTTTTATATTATGAATGTGTACGCTGCCTGCATTCCCCACTTCGTTGTTTTTTTGCGATATCCGCCCCCCAAGAGCATTGAGTTCCGGAAAATAGACCCTATTCTGCCTCTTATACTAGGAATGTGTATGTTGCTGGCATCCCCCTCCCCCTCTTCAAGAGCTTCAAAGTCAGAAAAATAAACCCGACGCTACCTTTTACACTAAAAATGGGAATGTTTCCGGTGTCCCCCCCCCCACATCGACAACTTGCTTCCGCTTGCCATACTGTACTTTTGTGATATCATCGCCCCCTCCCCCCAAAGAGGGAGGCTGGATCCGCCCCTGAGTGAGGCATATACTTTTCTATACGTAGTACTCTCCGAAGTACCGCAAGTTCCCATTCTAAGTCCTTTTCTCTACTTATATCCTATAAACTTCTCTATTACTAACAATATTGAAATTGCAACTTCACACTATAGCTAGCCAGTTCCTTCAAAATCAATTGCTAAAAGTAGACAAATAATTCAAGCGGTGGCGGATAAAAATCAATAATTTCACGTTTACTAATATTGTAGTTAAAATTAAAGGAGGGACATATCCGACAGCTCTCGTTAATAATTCTCAACTATCAATTAAAAATTATGTCAAATAGCTGGATATACTGAATCAAACTAATCAAGAAAAAAATATTAAGAATTTTAAAAATTAACGTTAATTGGAACTGATTTTCTCATAAAACCGTAACCAGTATGTTTACAACACAAAGATTATTCATCTAGACATTTATAAAATATATCTTCTTTTTATAAAAACATATCTAAAATAAATTTATATTTAAAACGAAACCAAAAAGTAAACCGCGTATACATATTTAATTCACTAGTTGATGTTTTTCGAAAAGTTACCCGCCTGTCTAATGTTATCAGTCTCTCGAGCATAATTTTAAAAGCCCCATACAAGGTCTTTTATTTGAGTTTTATGAAAATGAACGTTCTAATTTACTAAACAGTTTAAAACGAATTTATTTCCGGGAAAACTAACCTACATGATACGAATTAGCGGAACACAGAGATATTTATATGGAAGTTTTTGTGGTAAATTATTCGAGATGAATGTATTTTATGTTTTTAGTTTTTTTTAACGATTTTAAGAGAGGCTTTGAAAATATAACAAAAATAATAAAATTAATAAAACATTTATAATGTAGTGATTACTGAAAAAATATTCTAAAAACCATTATATTAATTAACTAATTGGCTTTAATAATAATAAAAATAATAATCATTAGGATAGCTGACGGAGTATATCAGGGTCACAAGGACAACTAAACGGTAAATTGGGAAAATCACGAACCGTCTCCGATACCATTCGCAACAAGATCGAGCGAATGCTACTGCTCAGCAACGCTTTGACACGCTGAAACAGAAGCTCTGTTATTGCAGGACGGCTAAAGAGATACAAAACCAGCAATAACTGAAAGCGAGATAATGCACAGAAAAGACTTTCTGCCGTAAGCTAAACTCTCCGTCTAACACGGCAGATAGATATCCCAATAGGGAGCAGGTAGAAGAGTTCTTAGGAAGCCAATTTTCTAAACCCACCAATTGTAACATCGCAGCAAGCTGGGTCAATAAAGAGCACCAAATCTGCCAAGATTACAGCCAGATGCCGTTTGACTCACTTACCACCGAGGAAATTGCAGAAATAGTCGAGGGATCCCATAACTGGAAAGTAGGTTTTTCTTAACCCAGAAAAAATGCCATTGTTTTTGACAAAAGGTATTACGTATCTTTTACCAAAAGACCAATTTAACACACATGACCCAGCTAACTATAGACCAATCACCTGTCCTCCCACACTATATAATTTCATCACCTCCTGCTTGACCCAACGCATCTATGCGCATTGTGAATCAAATAACATCATCGCAACTCAACAGAAAGGATGCACCAGAGGAGCAATGAGATGCAAGAAGCAATTGATTGTTGACTCTGTCATATGTAACCAAGCTTGACCAACCGAAAAAACCATTTTGTTGCCTACGTGGATTAAAAGAAGGCATTCGACTGAGTCCCATATGAGTGGCAAGGCTATTCACTAAACCCATTGTGATTCTGCCTTGCAATGAATCCACTATCACACCGTTTAAACTCCGCCAAATACGGCTTTAGTATTAGAAATAACAACGAAGAAGTAGTAAAATTGATTCATCATATACATGGATGATCTTAAACTCATGACTGCCACCAGAAACCAGCTGGAGCGAATGTTAAAAATTGGGAAGGACTTCTTCGGGGATATCGGAATGCAGTTTGGACTTGACAAGTGCCGTATTTTAAACATCTTTAAAGGAAAGATTCAACCGGTAGCATTTGAGATGCAGACCGGTGAAACTCTAGCTGCAATGAAAGTAGAACAAACATATAAATATCTAGGTATCAAACAGGCTAAAAGAACTTCTTTAAAATCAATTACATTTTCAGAACTTTCTTCTACGTCAATATATTGGTTTTGTGCATTTTTGCAAGTTTGTCCGTTGCAGTTTCAGCAGTAATCAGTACATTTTAATCCATGCTAAATACAGCCACATAATTTGGAATACTCTTTTAAACATTTACAGCTTATTTTTTTCAATAGATTATCTGGCAACAGTATATCTGTGGTTTCAACTGGTTCCAAACATGATTTCTGCACTTCCCAATCCCAGTCTTTTGTATTACTTATAACTTAAAAACTATTAAGTTTTCATATATGATTTATATAAAATAATTATTTTATTTTTATCTGTGTTTTACGAATAAAATAATTTAAAACCAAAATTTTTTTCAATTCTTTTAAACAATGATTGTTTAAACAATTTTGATAATTAAAGTAAATATATATATATATATATATATATATATATATATATATATACAGGGTGTCCAAGATAAGGATCCTAAGCATGGGGATCTCGGAAACAGTTGGAGATACGAGGTCGGTTAAAATAGAGAAAAGTTGCGCAATTTAGTGCTAAATTAAACGCAGTTAAAAAAATTTAAAAATTTCAAACACTTCCGGAGATTTCCGGAAAAAAACGAAATTTGGCAAAATCGTTTTTAATTTTTGCAGGCTTTATTTAAAGAGATATCCGAAAATAAAAGGTAGATTCTCATTGCCACTTTTTATTTTTTATAATTTGGTCTAAACAAAATTTAAATCCGACGTTTCGTTTCTGAGATACCATCATGAACTTTCATTTTTTATATGGAACAAAAAAAAGTATCCCATGTATTTGATAGCATTTTTTATTACAAATTCAATGGTGTGTCACACTTGCATATCAAGTGTGTAGTTCATTGGCTTTTATAAAACTGATATACCTTTCTCTCTCGCTCTCACGGAGCTCTTATGGAAAGTACTTGAACTACGTATTCGATATGCAAGGGTGATACACCGTTGAATTTGTAATAAAAAATGCTATCAAATACATGGAATACTTTTTTTTGTTCCATATAAAAAATGAAAGTTCATGATGGTATCTCAGAAATGAAACGTCGGATTTAAATTTTGTTTAGACCAAATTATAAAAAATAGAAAGTGGCAATGAGAATCTACCTTTTATTTTCTGATATCTCTTTAAATAAAGCCTGCAAAAATTAAAAACGATTTTGCCAAATTTCGTTTTTTTCCGGAAATCTCCGGAACTGTTTGAAATTTTTAAATTTTTTTAACTGCGTTTAATTAAGCACTAAATTGCGCAACTTTTCTCTAATTTAACCGACCTCGTATCTCCAACTGTTTCCGAGATCCCCATGCTTAGGATCCTTATCTTGGACACCCTGTATATATATATATATATATATATATATATATATATATATATATATATATATATATATATCGTTATATAATCCTTAACTATATTAATAAACAAAGATTTGCTTGGAAATCCCAATACTTAAAGGATCAGTATGCTGTGAGTATGATGCATAAATAACGTCATTTGTTTATAACAAAATCCAATATTTGCGGTAAATCGGTTTTAAAAAAATGATCAAAATCGCCCCATTAGAAGCAGAGAAAATGAAATTTTTTTTCAGATATGTATTTTGAATCTTCGAATTCAATTTTAAAATGAGCGCTCACCACTATTTTTTTAAATTTTTTAATAAAGTTTCCGATAACATAAATATTTAAATATTTGTATCAAAAAAGAAATTGGCAAATCAAAGTTTTTGGTTCAAGAATCAAGTCTGTATTGTTTATAGATTCACCGTAACAGGCTGTCAACTTTGACAGTTTGTATCTCAGAAACCAGTTGATGGATTTGAAATTTTTTTTCACGGAAAGAAGAGTCTTTTCAAGTACTTTCAAATCACGTATTACAAAAAAAAATCCAATGGAAATTCGCCGAGATAATTTATTTGTTTAGAAGCAAAAATATCAACAATGTCTCTAAACAATTCCTGAGGGCGTCCAAATCATCCGATTTTGATTCTGAAAAAAGCATTGGAAAACTTGAGTTCCCTACTGTATGTCGAAAATACATTTAAATACGTTAACGTGATATTTTGGACTCAGACAAACTTCAAAAATGGTCAATTTTTGTAAACGAAATCGGATTGCAAATTTATTGTGCAAAAACTATCGATTCGATCCTAACGAATTTTAGAGTGTTATTTTATCATGGCATAATATTTTCTTTGCTCTAATATGAAGGTCCTCAGAAAAATTTAAATGGTCGAAAAAAATTGATTAAAAAACTGCGTTTTTTTACTTTTTCTTTAATTATTGGTATTTTGCAATAAGGGAAAAATATTTTGAGATTTTCGATCAACCGTATCTTATGGCAAATTTAATTGCGGAACTTTCTTTCCTCTAAAATGGATACCTTCAAAATTACACGAGAGAAAAGTTAAAAAAAAAAACGTTTTTTTTCCTTAATTTTATATTTTTATTAATAAAAACAATGTTGCCTAACTTTTTCAATTGACTCGTATCAAATTTATCGTTATTCAGGTTATCCTGAAGGACCTCATGCAAAAATCTCTATGTTCCATTTCACCTCCACGAACTTTACAAATAAGCCCTGGTCTATTATTTCTTACGTTTAGAACAAAGTTTTTTTCAAAGTTTCCTTTATTTAATGGAAAAGTGGAATGTCTTTATATTAAATTTTGAAAAGAAGTTGTGGGTCTTCTATAAATGTCAAGTGTTTTTTTATATTGATATTCAGAAAGTTAATTTCATTATTTTTGTGTTTTTCGATGGTAAATAATATTTTATTATTAAATGAGTTTAGGAAGCATAAAAACTGATTCATATATCTCTGTGTACCATTCCAAATACAAAAAATATCGTCTACTTTTTTTCCAACAAAAAATTGAGATAACGTTCGTATTGGATTGATTTTTCAAAAATGGCCTTGAAAATTTCAGATAATAAAAGCAAAATTGAGGAGCCCATAGTTCATAAATTTAATTATTAAATTGAAAATAGTTTTGATCCATGTAAACTCATAATCGTTATGGAGTACAGTTTTTCTCTTGTTGTCTAAGGGTGATTTACTAATTAAATTATTCACAATTGTTGTAAGTGTTTTTATCCGTATCGATGCAAAAAGGCTCTAGATATAAAAAAATATTTTTTTTTATTTGATCACTAAATACAATAATTTCTTGATGCAGCAAATTCATGGAAAATTTATTAGACCTGGTAATAAACTAATCGATTTTAGCAAAGATCATTGACATAGGCAACGACCGGTCTAAAGAGATTGTTTTCTTTGTGAATTTTCGATAAGATATATAGAATTGATCCGGAAGGTCTCATAATTTTATATTTTCCTATATATTTTAGATTTTCTGTAATAATAGGGCCATTTTTTACCGTTTCAATAATCGCTGATTAAAATTTCTTTGTAAGGTCATGTTTCACATTAATAACGTATTATCTTTCAGTAATGTATTTACTTTACTTATAGGAATTGTAATAGTATTGCCTTTGTCTGCTTTATAAAGAATAGTGCTGTGATACTTTTTGTTTCAAATTTTTTATAGTAGTAATTTCACCTTTATTATTATTTTGATTATTAATGTTATTGAACAGCAAAATCAATCAAATGGTCATGCAAGGTTACCGTATCCATTGAGGTTAATGCTATTGCGGTGTTAAAAGCTAAATTTTCCAATTCTGGTTTGAAAAAAAAAAATATGTTTTAGATTTTTTTCAATTTTTCGATAAATCAAACACATACATTGTAAATGGCTCTAACATAAAACTCAAAACCCTAAAAACTACTGAAATGTTACAGAGCAAAGACTTTTTTGTTTATAAGTATTTAAAAAATGTTTTACAGGGAATGAAACGCAGAATCAACACATCGTATTTTTTCCGTTTATATTTAAATCAATAATAAATGCCCGTATGTTTGCAGCAAAAAAAATTGTTCGGATTTTTTGTGGTGTGTTGATTATATCAAAGGTGATGTAGTAGATACAGGATGGCGCAATAGTATTACAAAGTATCCTTTATCTCTGATTTTTCAAAAATTTGAAAAAATATTTTAATAAAAGTTGTACAATTTGAAAATTTCTACAATCTAAAAATATTTTCAATCATACATGCTCTTTCAGGACAGTGTGGCGCTAAAAAATAGTCTTTTTTATGAGATACCCTCTAGAACTTTGCATATTTGGATTCTCCCAAGACCTCTCCATATAATAGCATATCTGGTTTTGCATTTTATTGCGAAATTACCAACTTTTTCAAAAAATTCATCAAATTTTGAAAAAAAACATGATCTTCTATAATCTACAAAATCTTTCAATCCAGAGCATTTATAATACACAAAATCGACGTTGAGCAAGATAAGTGTACTATTAAAGGTCTAATATAGCGCCTAAGCAATTATTTCATACAGGATGTTGGCCTATTTGGTGAAATATAAATTAATTTTTCTTTGAATTTTTAAATTGAACACCCTGTATATAATAACTTTATCATATACAGTTATTGTTTCTCTATCATTTTTATTAAAGTTTTCCTATTCCTATCAGTGCTAGTTTTTCTGGTATATTCATTTATATTATCTTTAACAAAAATAAGTCTGCGCCAATAGAAACAATAACTGTACAGGAAAAAATAGTTACATACAGGGTATTTCATTTCTGAAATCAAAGAAAAATTAATTCATATTTCATATAATGGCAAATGCCATGGATGAGATAATTACTTAGATGCTAAATTAGATCTTAATTTATCTTTTTTAATGTCAATTTTGTGTACTATAATTGTAGTCTAAGCCATAGGTAAAAATTATTGCTGTTTTTGACATAAATTACCAGATGGATAAGACCTATCCAATGATGTTGGAGACAATATAAGAACAAACCCTACATTAAATGTAACAGCAAAAAGTTAGGGCCAAGAGGGGGAGGATTAAAGTTAACCAAAACAGATTTTTTAAATCTAGAAGCCAAGAAACGCATTTTGAAAAAAAAGTTTCAATGAAAGTTTGTCATTGCAAAAAGGACAAAAAATCCTTAAATTCTGACATTTTTTACCTATCAATTATTTACTACAAAATTAAACCTTTTTGTACTTTTAAATGGAATCCCTTGGCATTCTGAACAAAATGATATTTTATAATAGTAAATCGGATAATTTGTTGCTGAGATATTGCTATTCGTTCGTCCCAAGACGCAAAATGTTGATTGCTAAAACTGTTTTGTGGTGAACATTTTGATTTTTTCAAAGACTCAACATCTTCATGAAGGCCTAAATTTTCATATTTTTTTTAGAGGCAAATGAAGAAATTAATTTTTAAATCCTCAAATATTGCTTTAAAAACGGAGTGTTTTTTTATGAAAAAGTAGAGCTGGAGGCTCCCCCTTACATGTTAGACATTTCTAATTTGAAAATTCGAATAGCTGAGTTAGAGACGAGGATATTGAAGAATGGGGCCAAGAGGAGCCGAGTTAGGATTTTTTTTTTCAAAAAATCGGAATCCATTTGATTATAATAACTAAAAAACAAATCTAACAGCGTTTGGCACTCAGAGAATTATATTCTTAAAATCCATGATTAGACTTCAGAAAGTGCGGCTTTTGTTATTAAAAATCCTATGTAAAGTCGTCCGAAAGGCAACTGGCCGACCGTCTAAATTTGGTGAATTTGACTGTTCGGTCACTTTTAATGTGATCTATCTCTTTAATTGCTTTCTGGGCTTGTAAACGAGCTTTTGGGTGTACATGGAGAGTGACACCTAAAGTGCTATTTTAGATATACACTATGGTGATCCGCCCCATGATAACGTACGCCGCTATTGTATGGTGGCGTAGTACAACAAAGCGCAAACACATTCCTGAACTTGACAAAGTTCAGAAAATGGCTTGTGTGGGAATATTGAGTGCGATGAGGACTGCTCCCACCAGGGCTCTGGAAGTCCTGGTGAACCTGCCTCCTCTTCACTTATACCTAGAGAACGAGGCCCTGAAGACTGTTTATCGTCTCAGTTGTCTGGGACATCTTGGAATTGGAACGACCCGCGACTCAGGTGTCTGGGAAAGCGCGGTGAAAAGGTGTCCATCACTCCCCATGCGGATAGACTACATGACACCGCTTTTAAAACCCAACTTCTCCCTGGAGATATTTATGCCAAGTAGAAAATATCGGGAGGGAGAATAAAATCTTCCGAAAAACGGATCTTGGTGGTATACTACGCTCTCGGACAATGTGCGACAATTTTCACAGCGGAAATTTATGCTATTCTGCAGTGTGCCCATCTCTGTGAGAGGGATATAGACAGGAATAGGGTAATAAACATATGCTCAGACAATAAGGCCGCGATATTGGTACTGAACCCTAGTGTCGTGACTTCGCGATACTAAATGGTATGACAAGGAAAGGCTACACAGTCAGACTCGTATGGGTCCCGGATCACTCGAGCATACACGGGAATGAGAAAGCATACCATCTGGCGAAGTTGGGTTTGGCGACGGAACTATATGGACTTGGATGGGAGGTCCTGGAATGAGATGTACTAAGGAACATATAACCGGGCCTAGCGCACGGCGAAAAGGAAAGATCTGCGAATTGTGGTGGGATTGTTGACAGGACATTGTCACCTCAGGGCCATCTTCATAGAATCGGTGTCGAAGGCGACCCGACATGCAAATGGTGTTTGGAGGAAGATGAAACTCTTGACCATGTTCTCAGAGAGTGCCCAGCACTTAACAGACTGAGACAGAAATATTTCGGAAATACAGTTTTGTTACCGGAAGTAGTTAGACAACTTCAACTAACGAGGCTGCTTGGATTTGCAAAGGCGATCGGCCTCGAATAACCTGCAAATATGGTGGGATGTAAACGACCCATTGGAGGTCTAGGCATCTATGATCTCATATCACCACCCCTTTTTCATTCATTCATTCATCTGTTTAATTAAGTTCTCGTTGCAGTTTGCAAAGATCTAATGCTTTATCTACGAGGTTTCTTACAATTCCTTGTTTAGTGTTGTTGGAATGGCTGGTTGAATTGCTTAGATATTTATAAAATAAGGTTCCTATTTGCCTGCCATTTCGTTAAACCAAAACGTCTAAGAATTGTAATTAATTTTGTATTTGTTCCTCCATAGTCTAATACTATTGACATGAGAAATGAAGTTTTGAAATTTTGAAGTTCTTCATCGTTTTATTTCAAAAAATGAAGCTCTCGTCGACATATCTAATACATAATTTTGATTTCCTATTTATGAATTCAATCGCAAGGGTCTTGAATTATTCTACGAAAATGGCTGCGAGCACTGGTCAGAGCGAAGTTCTCATTCGCAGTCCGTCACCCTGGTTGAAACATTTTTCCTTTTCTTGGAGATAGAAATTGCTCAAATAATATTCCAGCATGTGTTAGTACAAAAATCCTTTCTGTTAAAATCGGATCTTCTTTATGATATTTAGAGAGTCCTTAACTAAAACGTTGGTGAACATGCTTTCCACATCAAAGCTAATAAAAAGTGCCTTCTGGTTGTACTTCAATTTCACTTGTAATTTCTACGAAATGTGACGAATTCTTGACCCAGGCCGAAATATTTATTTTTAATGATAAAAAAAGTTAAAGGAGTGTTAGGTGTACGAGTTCCAGTTTGACTAAAAATTCGTATTCAGAATTTTACAGACAGTTTTGTACTCTCTTATACTAAAATTCAATATTCCATCTTAGAATCGAGCTAATAAAATGATCCGGCACCTTTTCAGAGTATTCGTATTCAAATGACAATTTTTCATGTGCCGTATAACATAAAAGATAGGTTAGGTTAAATAAATTCGAACGCTTAAATGAATATAAAATATCAGTCAGCGCTGTAGCAGACAAGCCGGTTCGCTTACGGAAAATGCCGCTTTCTCGACAAATGACTGATGCCCTATTCGTGCCTGCACCAGTTGCAGCTATTTACTTTAATGCAATTTGCAACTGCATTGCAAGTTCTTGGATGAGTCGAAGTGTGGAGAATTTCGTGCATTTTAGCTACGTTGTGCTCATTAGAATTATAAACCTCGGGGGAAACAATAGTTGGATGCCAGAATGAGCTACTTTTCTTGGTATATCTGTGAAGCTATACACACAGTGGAGTTAAATATTTAATTGTGAAACTGATAGATAAACAAAATTTTATTTTTTTATACTCATAGATGATATATATATATATATATATATATATATATATATATATATATATATATATATATATATATATATATATATATATATATATATATATATATATATATATATATATATGTATAATGTACTTATCTTCTTGAACCGTGGATACTTATATTTTCTTTATTTTCATGGGACTAGGTTCAATTTAAAATTAGTTTTTCATTGTTTTGACGTTTTGTCCTTTATATAGAACAATTTTAAAAAATAATAATTGCTTTGAGAGATTTATTATTCTTTGAAAATATTCTTAATTTATATATATATATATATATATATATATATATATATATATATATATATATATATATGTATATTTATAAACAATGAAAAACTAATTTTAAATTGAACCCAGTCCCATGAAAATAAAGAAAATATAAGTATCCACGGTTCAAGAAGATAAGTACATTTTATATATGGGAATATGGTTCATTTTTATATTGAAACTACATATATAAACTAGTCATACTTATTATGAATATATATATATTTATATTTCTACAAAAATGTACTTTTAATATTATTATATACGGAATAACAGGATAAAAACTTACCATTAAGAACAGAGATTTTTGTTTCAAAATAAAAAAATTAATTACAACACAACCAATTATAATATCATACTCTATTATATATTAACTTTTCAAAACTATTTTTATAAGTCCAGCTAGGAGAATGGACACTACATTTTTAACCCTATAACTGCCTTGACTTGACTGAATGTGGAACCCAGATGGTGTATGTTTTAGGTATTTTAAGTGACGTAAAAAGTTTGGGTCTTTTAATTGAAGTGATATCTTTCTGAAAAAATATCGTGATTCAATTTAGAAAAATTGAAAGCACAGAATTAGTCTTATATATTCTTTTATTTATTTTAGAAATTCCCTTATATTGGTTTATTTTAATATGTTGGAATATATTTGATTAGATTATTAATGTATGTTTTATCGTTTACGGAATTTGGATTTTTTTTTTATTGCGATCATTCCGTAAAATTCTCGTTTTCCTTTGTTGGTTTTAGTTTTCAAGATTTTTGTATTTTCATAATCAAAGGTATGCTTGTGTTTCATTTCGTGTTTTTTAGGGCTGTAATATTTTTTTTATCATATTTATGTCCATCGAATTACATCGGCCAAACTAGTCAGTATATGCAAAATCGTCTAAATGGACATAAATATGACAAAAAAAATATTACAGCCATAAAAAAACACGAAATGAAACACAAACACACCTTTGATTATAGAAAATCCGAATGCCATAAACGATAAAACAGACATTATTAATCCAAATCAAATCAATTTCAACATATTACAATAAACCAATCTAAGGTAATTTCTAAAAATTTGTTCTTTTTACGCCCCTTAAAGTACCTAAAACATACATCATCTGGGTTCCATATTTAGTCAAGTCGAGGCATTTGTAGGGTTAAAAATGTAGTGTCCATTCTCCTAGCTGGACTTTCAAAAATAGTTTTGAAAAGTTAATATATAATAGAGTATGTGATGATAATTGGTTGTGTTGTAGTTAATTTTTTTATTTTATAACAAAAATCTGCCGATACGCTCAGCTGAAAAAGATTTGAAAGAATCGAAACGTCCTGAAATATATATATATATATATATATATATATATATATATATATATATATATATATATATATATATATATATATATATAATAAGTATGACTATTTTATACATGTAGTTTCAATATAGAAATGAACCATATTCCCAAGAAAATAACCAACTAATTTTCATGTTTGTTAACTTTTTTACTGAGATTTATGGATCTAAAAAATATATACTTAAACTTTTTTTGTTCATAACCAATGGAAAACATTTTTTATATATGTATGTATATATATATATATATATATATATATATATATATATATATATATATATATATATATATATAAATTTATATTTTTCCTTTGTTTTTTTTCTTGTGGATTTATCTTTTAATATTTTTGATTTAAATTTCAAGGTTAATTTTTTATATATGTTTTTTTTTGTAATATATTTTTTAAGCTCTTTCGCATTTTTCCTTTTTCATATTTTTTGTTCTGTTCTTTTGCTTCAATATTTTACAGTTTAATCTTATTAGCTAAAACAAATTTGTATAGTAATTTATATACATTTAAGTTATTTGAGAGCACGAGACTTTCTAGATTGAAAGGGAATCCGATTTTTTGTAATAAATCACTGTATAAGGTGTTAAGGAAGGCTTCATTTTTCTGGCATTGTAAAACATGAGACAGGGGATTAAGTTCACCCTAAAATATGTTTCTCATTGTTTTGACGTCTTGTTTTTTAGTTAGAACATTTTATTTTCTCAAAACCATTATTATTTTTTGAAAATGATAAATAAATAAAGAACAAAGCACAATGAGAAACATATTTTAATGTGAAGCTAATCCCTAGAAAATATATATATATATATATATATATATATATATATATATATATATATATATATATTATTTTTATCTTTTTCAAGGTATTTTTTTATGTATGTTTTTTTTATCAATATCGATGATGGAATTGCGTACACTCCCTGGTTTTCTAGAAGAATTCTTTCTTTAGGTGTTGGCAAGAGATCTTTTACTTTACGATCTGTGGTGAAAATGGTTTCAATGTTGAAAGGAACAAGTTTTGGAGCTATTCTCTTGGTTTTCGCAATTTTTTGGGGCCAAGTGTTTGTTTTTTAGAGCCTTGTCTATATGTTCTCTCTTATAACCGTTTCTTGTTAGGGCGTCTTGCAGGATGTTTATCTCTTTGTGGTAATTTTTTTGATCTGTAAGGGACTCCAATCGAGACGCAAGTGATTTCACTACTGCGAATAGTTGAGCAGGGTGGTGATGTGAATCGGCGTTGAGGCATCTGTTGGTGTGAGTGGGCTTTCTGAATACAGTGTGCGAAGGCAAGCCATCCTCTTTTCTTTTCAGTAGGATATCTAGAAACGGTAGTTTTCTTTCCTGTTCTGTCTCCATGGTGAATTTGATTTTTGGATGTACACGGTTTATGTGATTTAGGAAACTTCTGATATTTTCTTGTCCATATTGCCAGGTAACAAATGTGTCATCTACGTAACGCAGCCATTGTCGTGTTTTGTATGAAGAGGTCTACAAAGTTTTTGATTCAAAGTCTTCCATAAATAAGTTATCGAATGCAGGAGATAGCGGCGATCCCATTGGGGCTCCGTCGACTTGTTTATATCGTCGGCCTTCATAAGTAAAATCGGTGTTATCAAGACAGTGTTTAGCTAATTCGATGGTATATTTTGGCAGATTGTATTTTTTTTTCTATTACAGAAAGAGCTTCTTTGACTGGTATTTGCGTGAAAAGTGATGTTACGCCGAAACTAACTAGACATTCTTTTTCTTGTAAACGTATGTGTTTGATTATTTCGCAAAAATGTTGCGAGTTTTTATCGTAGGAGGCCGTTTTTTCGATGAAGGGTTGGAGAATGATGGCTAGATGTTTTGCTGAGGCCTGAGTTGGAAAGCTAGCAGAGCTTACAATTGGTCTCAAGGGGGCTCCGGGCTTGTGTATTTTGGGTAAGCCATAAAGTTTAGGACATATGGATGATTTTTCTCTTGGTGTGATTTTCTTCTTTATTTTTTCGATAAGTGCGTAAAGATACCTCGATCGTAATATTTTCAGCTGTCAAAGGAAATTCGACAGTGGTCCTATACAAGACAGACGATCATAAAAAGATGATCGCCCTGCTAAACGATCATACCACTTATCTAGAAAAGACCACCAAAACATTGATCAGAGCATCTCCACTTATCGAAGAAATAAAGAAGAAGATCACACTATCCATATATCCTAAACTTTATGGCTTACCCAAAATACACAAGCCCGGAGCCACCTTGAGACCAACTGTAAGCTCCGTTGGCTCTCCAACTCAGGCCCTAGCAAAATATCTAGCCACCATTCTCCAACTCTTTGTCGAAAAAACGTCCTCCTACGTTAAAAACTTGCAATATTTTTGCGAAATAATCAAAAACATATGATTACAAGTAAAAGAATGTCAAGTAAGTTTCGACGTAACATTACTTTTCACGCAAATACCAGTCAAAGAAGCTCTTTTTGTAATAGAAAACAAATACAATCTGCCAAAATATATCATCGAATAAGCTAGATGCTCTCTTGAAAACACCTATTTTACTTATGAAGGCCGACGATATAAACAAGTCGATGGAGCCCCTATGGGATCGCCGCTATATCCTGCACTCGCTAACTTATTTATAGAAGGCTTTGAATCAAAAGCTTTGGAGATCTCTTCACACAAATCACGACTGTGGCTGCGTTACGTAGATGACACATTCGTTATCTGGCAACATGGAGAAGAAAATCTCAAAAGTTTCCTAAATCACATAAACAGTATACATCCAAAAATCAAATTTACCACGGAGGCACATCAGGAAAGAAAAGTACCGTTTCTAGATATAAAGAAAAGAGGATGGCTTGCTTTCGCACACTGTCTACAGAAAACCCACTCGCACCAACAGATCCTTCATCGCCGATTCACATCATATCAAATTGATAGTTATGTTTAGTCCTGCAAACGCCATTTTTGACATAAAACAGTTAGACTTAGATGTAGGACATTGTACATGAAATATATTTATAATCTCAAGTAGAATTTAAAATGCAATAACATAAGGGGTATTCCACCTAAAAATAAGCAAGGGATCAACTTCCGGAATAGCCGGAAGTGCCACAATGTTTAAAATATTTTACCCGAATGGATTTTAGTAAACTGCCAAATCTAAAAAATTTTTCAAACTCTATTTTTTGAGAAATCGATCGCGACAGTTAGTTGTGGAACACAATATATATATATATATATATATATATATATATATATATATATATATATATATATATTATTATATTCGCAAAAAATCTGCTATTCCTCTGTGTATAAAGACACACTGTAGAATACCATCCTTCCCATTCGTTAAAGCGAATTTAAAATCTTAGTCAGACAATCAAACTAGCTTCAGTACGCCATTTTCTTGGAAAATGACGGATGCTATTTTCGTGCTTGCACCAGTTGTTGCAATTTGTTTTAATCAAATTTGTAACTGTATGGCAACTTCTCGGATGAGCCAAACTTCGTCGTTTCTCCGGAGACCTCCATGCATTTTGGTGAAAATTAAAAGTTTATGAAATACGAAACATCCCATGTGAGGAAGTGCCGATGCAAGTTGTGTGTAATGATACTAAAATTGTATAAAATATATCAAAGAAGAAAAAATGCACTTTATCGTAAATTAATTGAAATCAAAAGAAATTGTATTAATTTTTATTATTTGGCCATTTCAGATCTAATATGATAAAATTTACAATGAGATAAGAAAATTGTTTATGTTCTTTCATTCTCGAGATAACAGATTTTTAATGTAAAAACTTTTATTTAACTGAAGCCACATTATGCAACTCAATTTCCTCAATTTTTATAATTAATTTCTCAAAATAAAACAGATGCTTGTCTTGAAATTTTTCTTAGAGCATTATCTTCTCATAAACTTTCACACATTTTGGTTTCAAATTCGAGGTCCACAAAATAGGCTAATTTTCATCTATTTTTGCGGTCACTCGTTGGTACCAAAAAATTTTCTAGGTATACTAAAGGGTGTTTTTTATAGAGGTATAGAACTTTAAGTTGGCAACACTTTTTTAACTGGCGGCCATTTTGTCAGCTGTCAAGAGATTTATGTTTAGTTTGGTTTGGCATTTCAATATGAATAGACTGACGCCTGAACAATGCTTCCAAATTGTGCAAATTTATTTTGAAAATCATGGTTCTGTTCGAAATAAGTATCGCGCACTACGTCCATTTTACGGTCAACATAATCGTCCATCAGAGCAATTAATTCGATTAACTATGGAACGTTTTCGCACCACGTTTACTCTAAATGATAATACGCATCCACAGAGACGTCGTACAGTGCGTACAGAAGAAGCCATTGCTGCTGTAGAGCGCAGCGTAGAGGAAGACCCGTATCAGTCTATCCGCCATCGTGCACAGGAATTGGATATGTGTCCATTCACTTTATGGAAGATTTTGCGGAAAGATCTTGGTTTGCGTGCTTATAAAATCCAACTCGTGCAAGAATTGAAGCCATACGATCACCTAGCAAGGCGTAGATTCGGTGAATGGGCCCAAAACAAGATTGCCGTTGATCCCGATTTTCATAAGCGAATTTTGTTTAGCGATGAACCTCACTTTTGTTTGAATGGATACGTCAATAAACAAAACTGCCGTATTTGGAGTGATGATAATCCTCAAGTGGATGTTGAGACACCGTTACATCCAGAAAAACTGACTGGTGTGCTTTAGGGGCTGGTGGAATCATTGGTCCGTACTTCTTTAAAATCGATGCTGGTTAGAACGTTACCGTTAATGGTGACCGTTATAGAGCTATGATTACTGACTTTTTCGTTCATCAATTGAACAAACATAATGTGCAGGAGCTGTGGTTTCAACAAGACGGCGCAACATGTCACACAGCTCGTGCCACAATTGATTTATTGAAGGAAATGTTTGGTAACCGCATAGCTTCAAGTTTTGGACCCGTGAATTGGCCTCCAAGATCTAGCGACTTAACGCCGCTAGACTATTTTCTGTGGGGATATATGAAGTCGCTAGTCTAAGCCGATAAGCCCGAAACGATTGATCACTTGGAGGACATTCGCCGCGTTATTGACGATATACGGCCACAAATGTTGGAAAAAGTCATCGAAAATTGGACCTCCAGATTAGACTACGTCCGAGCCAGTCGTGGCGGTCATATGCCAGAAGTTTTAAATTATAATGCCAGAAGGTTACCTTTCGAATAAAGTAAATTTCATGTCAATTTAAAAAATTCATCTTTGTTTTATTCCATTTAAAAGTTCTATACCTCTATAAAAAAACACCCTCTATTTCATTGCTGCTCCTAATTAGACTATTTGATTCTAAGTCGACCCACTTTGTGACTAAATCGCAACTTCTAAAGCAAACCAATCTTTAAAGTATTTCATAATAAAAACAGAAAATTAAGTTTTATATTGCTTATTTCTAAGTTCAAGTTTACTTACTTAACCTATTTATTTTAGAGTGCCTTTACCGCTCTATAATATTTTTGAAACTGAAACTTTTTAATGTGTATTTAAATAAAGAATTAGATGGAAAAAAATTTACTAAACATCATTTCATTTATTCACAAAAGTGCACTTCAATTTAACATCTAGGATTATTGTTATAGTGCATATACCTAAAACAAGCCGTTCTTGAGATAGAGATAGAAAGAGATTAACAATTTTTCAAATTATAGATTAAAATTCAAGCGGCGTGCTTGCCTTTAAATTGTATAGATTTTTTAGTAAAATCATTACAATTAATTGAAAATTAAAAATTATCTCAAAAATAATTCAGGGTTAATTAAAATTTACATTTAATTTTTATGATCATTAAAGCCAAATAACTTTACTATTTTAATACCCTGTATGGAATATGGAATTTATATTCTAATTTTAAAATTTTTAAAATTGTATTAAGGTTTTCGGTACCTATCTTTTATAGTTTTATTAATTAAGCATTTTCAATTTTAGATAGTTTTTTTTGAAATATATTTTTGAATAGTAGGCATTGACGGAGCTGACGTTGTTATTTCTTACCTAGATGATATTAAAAAAATAGTCATAAATAGGTTAATAGCAAAGACTAACTTTATTAAATATATAACAAACTTAACTTAAAAAATTTAAAAAAAATGATATTTTAACATTTGCCCAAATTAATAAATATATATATATATATATATATATATATATATATATATATATATATATATATATATATATACAGTAAATGCAAATTTCTCTCCATCATATCCTTTCTGTGATAGAGGTTGCACAGTTAGAACAAATTGTTATAAAACGCAATTTATCCTATTTCACCACCATCGAGATGATGGCCTACCTGTACCACCATACCGAGAAGAAAGTCAAAACTTACCCTCCCCGCCACAGTGATACGGCAGAGGTACATGTTTCGTCTCTACTAGACTCATCAGGGTACCGACATGCACCTGGCTGTGCAAAGGACAGATCGGAAGGAAGCATGCAAATACTGAACACGGCTTCTCCGACCTCCCGCCGGATGGCGTATATATGTTTATGCGGATTTCACGGATTCCTCCGTGTGAGATCCAATAGCAGTGGATATATCCACATTATGCCGTTGTAGTGCTGAAATCACATTCAGCAAACGTACAACTATATGCAGCTCCGCGTATGAATGAAGTAAAATGCGAACAGTAAATGCAAATTTCTCTCCATCATATCCTTTCTGTGTTAGAGGTTGCACAGTTAGAATAAATTGTTATAAAACGCAATTTATCCTATTTCACCACCATCGAGATGATCCGCATAAACATATATACGCCATCCGGCGGTAGGTCGGAGAAGCCGTGTTTAGTATTTGCATGCTTCCTTCCGATCTGTCCTTTGCACAGCCAGGTGCATGTCGGTACCCTGATGAGTCTAGTAGAGACGAAACATGTACCTCTGCCGTATCACTGTGGCGGGGAGGGTAAGTTTTGACTTTCTTCTCGGTATGGTGGTACAGGTAGGCCATCATCTCGATGGTGGTGAAATAGGATAAATTGCGTTTTATAACAATTTGTTCTAACTGTGCAACCTCTAACACAGAAAGGATATGATGGAGAGAAGTTTGCATTTACTGTTCGCATTTTACTTCATTCATACGCGGAGCTGCATATAGTTGTACGTTTGCTGAATGTGATTTCAGCACTACAACGGCATAATGTGGATATATCCACTGCTATTGCATCTCACACGGAGGAATCCGTGAAATCCGCATAAACATATATACGCCATCCGGCGGGAGGTCGGAGAAGCCGTGTTCAGTATTTGCATGCTTCCTTCCGATCTGTCCTTTGCACAGCCAGGTGCATGTCGGTACCTTGATGAGTCTAGTAGAGACGAAACATGTACCTCTGCCGTATCACTGTGGCGGGGAGGGTAAGTTTTGACTTTCTTCTCGGTATGGTGGTACAGGTAGGCCATCATCTCGATGGTGGTGAAATAGCATAAATTGCGTTTTATAACAATTTGTTCTAACTGTGCAATCTCTAACACAGAAAGGATATGATGGAGAGAAGTTTGCATTTACTGTTCGCATTTTACTTCATTCATACGCGGAGCTGCATATAGTTGTACGTTTGCTGAATGTGATTTCAGAACTACAGCGGCATAATGTGGATATATCCACTGCTATTGCATCTCACACGGAGGAATCCGTGAAATCCGCATAAACATATATACGCCATCCGGCGGGAGGTCGGAGAAGCCGTGTTCAGTATTTGCATGCTTCCTTCCGATCTGTCCTTTGCACAGCCAGGTGCATGTCGGTACCCTGATGAGTCTAGTAGAGACGAAACATGTACCTCTGCCGTATCACTGTGGCGGGGAGGGTAAGTTTTGACTTTCTTCTCGGTATGGTGGTACAGGTAGGCCATCATCTCGATGGTGGTGAAATAGGATAAATTGCGTTTTATAACAATTTGTTCTAACTGTGCAACCTCTAACACAAAAAGGATATGATGGAGAGAAGTTTGCATTTACTGTTCGCATTTTACTTCATTCATACGCGGAGCTGCATATAGTTGTACGTTTGCTGAATATGATTTCAGCACTACAACGGCATAATGTGGATATATCCACTGCTATTGCATCTCACACGGAGGAATCCGTGAAATCCGCATAAACATATATATGTATATATATATATATATATATATATATATATATATATATATATATATATATATAGACATGACAAGCCAATTGCTAAAGAACAGATTGAATGGCCATAAATATATGAAGAACGCCTCAACAGCGTTAAGCAAACACACGCATTATGAAAAACATACCTTCAATTTAACAGTACCATAATTAAGAATAAAGATATGAAGTATCAAAAATTGCATATAAAGAAAATGATAGATATTAAAAAAGATAAAAAAGACTGTTAACGACAGAACGGAAATTTACACAGTCTGATTTAAAGAAAAATATTAAGTATTCGATCCTGTTAATAAACATCAAAAATTGCGTATCCTCTTAAATATAAAATTAAATGTATGCGTCCTTTCGGTTTTTTTATGGTCCATTATTAAAATATCAAAAATAAAACACACTAGCATTCCATGTATCCTAAGTACCTAAATAGATGATGTGAACATTTCATTTTATTATTAATAAATAAACAAAATGGCAAGGTACATATTGGTTAAATTAAATATTTTTTAGAAATATTAAATCTAAGAAACAATTAATCCATCCTACACATTAATGAATCGTCTGTGCTGATGATCGACAGTTCAAAATAAATTTGGATTTTCATCATAATATTGAAAATTAAGCTTGTTGACTAATTCATTATAATGAAAAGTGTCTTTATCCGAAAAAAGAACAAAATCAAAGAAATGTTTATCTTTTCCAATATTTCTAGAACCAATAAACAAAATTTGTGTCATCTATCGTAACCTATTTTCTAAAGTTCCTGATGTAATTCAATGCAATAAGGGTGAAATTTGTGTCTTTTTATTATTTTTTCAACGTTACGGCTACTTCTTCCTGTAGTTTCGGCAGACATATTGCCTAAATCACTATGTGCAAAATAAAATGTTTTTACTTGTCTGACGATTTAGTTGAACTCATACAGGATTATTTGGCCAATAGGAGTCAGATGGTTGTTATTATTGATTCTCAATCTGAACCAAAATGACATACTAGAGGGGTCTCTCAAAGGGCACACATTCTATACTGTGCATCAACAGTTGACTGCTGGTGGCGGTTGTACACACCAATTTGCTGATGACACCCAGTTGTATATTAATTTCAAAAAGGAAAATGCAAAGAAGTTAATTGCTTGACTGAATCTGGCATTAGAAAACCTATATGATTTTTCTGTTAGGCAGGGATTGAGGTCGAAAGCTTCAAGATTGATTCATTTTGGAAACGCACCTGGGGGCAAGAATACTCTTGATATATCTATAAATGGCGTGGTTGTAAAACCTGAAGATACTGTAAAAAATCTTAATGTATTAACAGATAAAAATTCACGTTTTAGATCTCTTACAAAAGCAGTAAAACAAAACGTTTATGCTGCTTAAAAAAATCTATACCACCACGGTAACATATTAAATACTGATTTAAGGAAAAAGTTTTGTAATGCTATAGTTTTGAATCATATAAATTATGCATACCTCGTATATGGGTCTTGTCTGGACGTTTTTTTTTTGACAAGTAATAGGATACAAAAAATTCAAAATTTTTGGGTGAGAATTCGTAAGTGAAACCATATTTCTCGTTGGTTAGCATAATCATGATGGCTAAACATGTATGACAGAAGGAAATTGCATATTGCTACTTTCGTTCGAAAGGTTTTGAATACGGGTACTCCGTCGTACCTAAGAAATAGGTTAATTTATAGATCTGCAATCCATATCCTGAGAACTCGCAATGTTCATCTTTTGGAAGTTCCGCAGCATCGAACTGCCCTATTCAGAAGATATTTTTGTTATACAACTGTTAATGTCTAAAATTTCGTACTCCTTCGTATTCATGAGCGTTGGCTGTCAGGTTTTAAAAAAGCATATCGAAGGTATATGTATCAAACTTTTTAATATTATGAAGTAGTTTATCTGGAGTATCGTGCACAAATTGTAAAATTGTATTTCCATGTCTGGTGATTTGTGAGTTTATTTACTCGGTTCTGTACGGAACCTTGTCGAGTTTAAAATAAAGACACTTTATTTATTATTATTACTTTTATATTCGGTACTTGCTGGTTGAATATCAACTGAAAAAGTATGCAACGTGTCTTTATACGCTATCGTAGTGCTTATTTATTGGTTAGCATTGACATCTGTTTAGGCTCCATTTCGATACAGTGGTTTTCATATGGAAGGAAAGTCAGTAATTCGTTTTGCTTGTTTAAAGTGCCAATTTCTGCATTTGTAAGAGGTCAAGGTGTGAACTAGCAATAAGTTATTTGTCAGTAAAGATAGTATTTCGACATAATTTATGTTGTTAGTGTTTTGCTACTAAGACGCCAGAAACGGAGCTGATTATTTAACGCAAGTTCCACGGTGTACAGTTTCTTCGGAAATTCAAGAAGCAGTTGAGCTGTTGCTTACCATGAGGCTGCGAGGCAATGCCGGATTTTAACTTTAAGATGGAATTCTTGAAACGCTTTGGTCTCGAAATAAATTACGAATAGATTTGCAACAGACCCAGATAATGATGAGCCCATGGCAGAGCCAGTTATTTATATTCTAATAAAAAATGGATGTTCCTAAGGTTATGTATTGAGAAGGCCACAACATGGACTGAGAGCCTTCTGTACCAATACTTAGGTGAGATAGGATTAAAGCTATGTTTCATCTGTCTACTATTGTGTTAAGTAATGCATAAGCACAGGTATGTTCGTCTGTATTATTTCTATATTCGAAATTGACAGTTTCTGATTTTTGTCTAGTAGATTCTACAAGTTCCTTTACAACTTTAATTTTAGTTTATTGATATTGTAAATAAATATATATTTGTACTAATAAAATAAGAGCAAGCAACTTGCTTTAATAATGAATTTATCCTATTTCAAGTTTTACTGTATATTTAGTTACTTATTTCCTTTTAAAATCATTGAATAATATTTTAGTGTAACTTTTCGAATAAATCTAACTTAACACATTTTTCCGAAAGTTACATACATTCTGGAAAGAGTTAAAAGCCAACAAAATTTTATATATCTTGTATGCTTCACCAGCACATGGATTAAAGTTTCGTGGAAGTTCAGATTGACGTTGTTACCGACATGAACTTTCGGGAAGGTTTTGTTTACATAAGATTATATGAAAATAGACATAATTTTAAATTTAGCTATAGAGATAGAGTTAAAAACGCCTCTAGAGATTTGCGATGTATTTTAAGCTATATATATATATATATATATATATATATATATATATATATATATATATATATATATATATATATATATATATATATATATATATATATATATATAAATTATTTCTTCAATTCTTGTTATTTAAAGTTCAGCAATACCAAATGAAATTCTGATTTATTTATTTTTCTCTTCTGGATCTACCTATATTTATTTATAAATTGTATAATAAATTTTAAAATTTTCTGACCCTTTATAAGCAGGGTGTCCCGGAGGTCAATATAACCCTACTTTGTCAAAGACAAAAATTCCTTAAGTTTCCGTTAACAGAGATACCCAGCGATTCACCTTATCGGCTCTATGTTTTGAACTGACTTGTAAAATTTACTGAAATTTTAATGTTTATAGAGTCTATAAAGACTTATTAAACCTTACTAGAGTAGATGTTTTAGATCATCGAAGAAGTCAGGAACGGACTTGCAGCCAAACTCGTTGGGCCTAATTTTTAGCAGGTGTCATTTTACCACTAAGAACTAATTTTTTTATATACTTTGGACATTCCTCTTAAAAAAAAAAGGTACTCTTAATTTATTTCGATAAAACTGGCTGTTTTTGAGATAAATCGGTTTTTATGCGAAACACTCAATAGTTACTAATGCTAAACACAAACAGGTAAAAATTAAATACGCAGGGTGTGCTGATGTGCTTTAATTTATGGAGAGGCGCTGTCTTACTCTTCGAAGGCAAGAAGATGTTATGCTGAAAGATTTCCATCTCAGACATTTTCAAGTCCAGAAACCTTTCAAAGGGTTGATGGGGGCTCAATTAATTTACTAGTTATTAAAATGCAAAAATAGTAAAAAAGTTTAAATGTTATGCTGGCAATTGTTCAATATGGGCTCCGCGTATGTCAATACATTTTTTTCTTCTTCGAATATTCACATTCACATTTAAATTCATGTTCACATTTACGTTCACGTTCATCTTTACCTTCACCTTTACGTCTATATTCACATTCACCTCTATGTTCACGTTCACGTTGCATATATGTGCGTCAGAACTCTTTTTTGGAAAATACAACAAAAGACATTTGAAGAAATAATTTCAGCACTTAAAAAATTTTCTCCTTCTCTTAATGACAACGGTTCGGAGCATTGTCGATGTGGTTCTTGGTTTTTTTCTTCAGTTGCTGTATGTTTTTCTCTATAGGTGACTATGGTCCAGGAGGTTTCATTCGTATTTTTTTTTGGGGGGGGGAGGTCTAAAATGAAATTTATATTTAGTTAAATAGTTGTTTATGCAATCGAAAATTCCAACACTAAATAACCAAGTTGCCATTTACTAGTTCAGTGTCATTTTTGTTCTCACCGGAAAAATTGATAGCATCTTCTCCCTTCTGAAGAAGCTCTTTTTTATTGAATTCTGGTAATGTTTCAATTCCGACAAGGCTTTTCGTCTTAAAAAAAGGGGTTTCATAAAAATACAAAATTTACAGTAAGCACAATGCTACCTTTTTATCTCAATTTCTTACATTTATTTATTTTTACGTCACTTACAAACGGCGATTGTTGTATACGATGAAGGTATGTGCAATTTTTCTGCAGTTGACAGGCCTCGAGGCTCTCCCTCCAATGATTAGTTTTATTATCGTCTATCTGGGCAAATAATATTTTCTGTACGTCTTGATTAGCACGCTCAATGCTTCCCTGACTTTGGGAGTGACGCCGTTTGACATGCACTATGGACAATTCGGGGCACATAAGTTTCAACTCTTCTACGACACAATTGTCAAATTCTCGCCCATTGTCTGACTGAAGCATAGAGGGTGCGCCCAAAGTACAGAAGATATCAAGAAGAACGTGACCTTTTTAATATGCTTTTTTTGCATGTAGGAGACGTAGTATCAAAAATTTGTCACATAATCTAATCACTTCAACAACACCAAACAAGGAATTAACTCTCTGCAACTCCAACGAGAACTTGATAAAAGAGATAGATTACATTAAAAATGATCTGACAGCCAACGGATACCCATTATATCTAGTAGATACATTTCTTGAACAACGCAAAAATAGGACAATATCGACAACGAATGAAGAACGAAAACCCGTATTGAACATCCCCTATATTAAAGGCATTTCAGAAAAAGTTAGAAGAATAGGAAAACGATATAAAATTAACGTCGTTTTCAATTCAAATAACTCTCTGAGAAGTCGGCTCACTAGGGTCAGACCAACAACTCAGAGAGACATGAAGAACTGTGTATATTAGATACCATGTGAATGTGGCAATTCCTACATTGGCGAAACAAAGAGACCTCTTGACGTAAGTATCAAAGAATTCCAAAAATGCACATCTCGAGGAGAAACAGAAAAATCTGGTGCCACCAACCATGCCTGGACTCAAGGACATCACATAAAATGGTCTGAAGCTGAAATACTACACCGAGAACAACATTGGAGAAAACGGAAATTCAAAGAAGCCGCGGTTATACATCAGAACCCGAGTTGTTTTAGTAAACCATCTTTAGATATAAGAGAAGTGTGGAAACCACTTCTTAGTAATTGTAGACTAAAACTAAATGCAGCATAAAAAAAGGATTTTGCCATAGCAGGCATGACTGCACCCATCTCAGTCACATTCTACTGCATTTACTTTTAGTATAAATAGTCGTGTAGCTAAGGGATTTATTTAGTTTCACTTGAAAATGGCTAGAGATAACTACCAGCCGAAACGTCGTGATATTCAACAAAAATAAAGACAATGGAAGTCCAACAGACATCTACTACTTCGCAAGAAACATCATTGTGTATGACCTTCAAACAAACACATGATCTTAATAGTTTAAAATGTAGTTTTAAACACGATCAAGACACGTTTGCTTGTCTATAAGGTCCACTTGTCCCTGTGAGTGGACTGGCCTCTTTTTAGGGCGCCTTGTTTTTCTTGTGACACGTTTGGCATAAATCTAAATAAAAGTTTATATATTCTTTTGTGTCATTTGCATACTTTTTATTCAAGGCTTTAATTGCGAGATCTCTACCGCCATGACCACATTAGTGAAGAGCGCTTGGAATCACATCGAATAACTCGTCATTTAACGTAGTATTGGATATTTTTTGTATCAAATAAAGGTTTGATAAATTTTTTTTCCACGAAACACACAACGTTCTAGTATTTAAGACGGCATTAGTGTAAAGAAGTTTTCCTAGCAGCTAGTTTAGTATATTCTACCTTACCGACAATATCCACATATTTTTGTTCATTCTCAATATGAAATGAACACTTACTTTTATTCAAAATACTAATTTTCTGCTTAAATTTCGCTTTTACCACATCTACAGAACTCACTATGTACTTTTGCCCACTCCACGTGAATACCAGTTGCAAAGTTTTATATTTCAGTAAGGGATAATCATACGACGATTTTCAAAAAAGCATTTTACAGCTCTTTCCAAGTACTTTCAGGTAATGTAAAGTGGGAGTTAAATTTTTCATTTTTAAAGATTTTATTTGAGAATAAAGAAATGAAAAAAAAAACGTTTTTCTTGGTTTTGCTAATATCAATGCAGTTTCGTGGGAAATACTCGTAGGAAAATTCTAAATAGCAGGATTTTAGGTTTTTCCGAGAGCTTTAAAATGCTTTTTTAGAATTTGTTCTAGGTGCATTTTTGACCAAAATACGACTTTTGTAACGGAAAAATGACTTTTTTTCAATGTTCGATATACCTGTAATACAAAAGCTAGAAGAAACTTCAAATAAAAAAAATATTTATTTTTACACAAAGAATTATTTTAGATTGTTCCGGAAATTTTTCCGCACTGATTTTTTTTCGATTTTTTTGATTTTTTTAAAAACATAATAATATGATTATGAATGTAACTGAAAACAAAATTGGAACAACTTACGGTCATTGTGTGACTCTTTCTCCTAAGTTACGGCCTATTTAATGAAAAAAAAAACATTTTTTAATTAGCTCATATGTATGGTCTCATATGTACGATCTATAAAAAAAAATGTTTTTTTTTCATAATATACAAAACTCTGTAAAGAAAATCACACCATTACCCTGAGTTGTTCCAATTCTGTTTTCAGATACATGCATAATCATATTATAAGTGTGGAAAAAATTCCGGAAAATTCTAAAATCATTTTACAAGTAAAAACAAACATTTTTTCTATTTAACGTTTTTTTCTGTCTCTTGTAATTACATAAATATGAAACATTGAAGCAAAATCATTTTTTTCGTTAAAAAGGCCGTATTTTGGTAAAAAATTCACTTAGAACAAAATTTAAAAAATCGTTTTAAAGCTCTCGGAAAAACCCAAAAAACCGTTTATTCAGAATTTTCTACGAGTTTTTCCCGCGAAATTGCATTGATATAAGCAAAACTAAGAAAATGCGTATATTTATCTTTTTATTTAAAAAAAAAAACTTTAAAAAATTAAAAATTTTACTCGCACTTTATTTTAGCTGAAAGTGCCTTAAAAAAGCTTTAAAATGCTTTTTTGAACATTGTATGATTATTCCTGACTGAAATATAAAACTTTTAAACTCTACTGGTTTTCGTGTGGGTTGGGCAAAAGCACGTGGCGGACACTGTATATCCATATTTTCACTCACAACACAATTTAGTTCACGCATCTTTAAGCTTACACACCCACACGTTCAATGTACAGATACGAAATAATAAATGGATTTATTGGAAGGTATCAAAGAGTTAGGCTAACATATAAAAGCCTGTTTAAAAATGTAACAAATGCATTACAAATCGGCGTTTGATGAATTTTCCTTGGTCGCTTCAAGGATAGACCAGAAAAAGCCCGAAACAGATGATTTTACTTTCGACATGTGACTAAAAAGTTTAGGTACTCCTAGCTTTGACTAAAACGACGACAGTAAAAGACAGAAATTCGGATCTATTTCGACTTTTGCCAAAAGACGTTCGTCAAGGCGACAGTCATTCCGCGATGAGGCTACATATCTTTGACTATAACATATATACATTATTTTTTTACTCTTTATTTAATGGCTATTAATTTAAGTACAAAACCATTTTATCAAATGTACTTGTAAACCGTAAAAAACCGTAATTATTTTTTTCTATCCTACCCGTTGTATAGTTTCCAGTAAAGTAGACTTTAATTGTTTTAAAACATGATCACGAAAAAGGACAAAAACAGTATGATTGATTATGGCTTGGTATAAAATACAGCAATTTATTTTCCTATATATGACAATGTAAATGCAGGAATAGTTATTTAAATTACTCCAGTATAACTGACTTTTAAAGCAGCATTAAAAGAGTATACACGCTTGTCAGATTAATGATTATTATGTTTATTTTTGCGTTTATTAAGCACTGCAAATTTATGCAGATTGGTATAATTTATTTTGTAATTTTGACATACAGAAACTTAACTTATAATGTCCA
Organism: Diaprepes abbreviatus; assembly: GCA_034092305.1. Taxonomy (NCBI): domain Eukaryota; kingdom Metazoa; phylum Arthropoda; class Insecta; order Coleoptera; family Curculionidae; genus Diaprepes; species Diaprepes abbreviatus. The sequence goes on along the minus strand of JASJET010000260.1, from coordinate 1,569,428 downwards.
TTTCGATGCAAAGTAGTAGATATCTGTTGGACTTCCATTGTCTTTACTTTTGATGAATATCACGACGTTTCGGCTAGTAGTTATCTCTATCATATCTTGCTTATGTATTTTCGGGAGTCCATAAAGATGTGGAGTTTTGCTATGGTGTGGCGTCAACTGAATCCGGATCCTCTCAGGAATATAGCGTTCATGTTTCTTAAGAACGCGATAGATTCGTCTTTCAATTGCAGATGTGGGATCTTTAGAAAGAGATGTATAATTTCCTTTACTTAAAACTTCGTCAATTTTTTGATTGTAGATTTCAGCATTCATTACCACTGTAGCATTTCCTTTATCCGCTGGTAGAATTTTGATACTGGAGTCCTTCTGTAGTTTAGCTAGGGCAGTTTTCTCGTCTTTGTTGATGTTTGGTTCGGTTTTTCTAGATTTTTGTAGATTTTCTCTTATTTTCCACCTGAACTCATTTGCAAAAGGGTCTTCGATGTTCGCTGAGTCTGCGGCGCTAATTATATCGAGAATAGGAACCTCTTTTGGAGCAATCGTAAAGTTCAAACCTTTGGCAAGTAGTGAGTTTTCTGCTATGATTAATTGTCTGGCAGATATAATAACAATTGTGCTCTGCTGAAACATACAATCAAAAAATTGACGAAGTTTTAAGCAAAAGAAATTATACATCTCTTTCTAAAGATCCCGCAACTCTCCGACTTCTGAACTTGCCAAATTTCTTCTTCCAACCCTGAGACCATTACAAGGAAATACATTCTCCTGGGTTAAGAACTCGCAACATTTCGTAGAAATTATACGTGAAATAGAAGTACAACCAGAAGACCATTTTATTGGCTTCGACGTGAAAAGGCTATACACAAACGTTCCAGTTAAGGACTCACTAAAAATCATAAAAAGGAAACTTGAAGAAGACCAGACCTTAGCAAAAAGAACATCTTTACCACCGCACGCCATTATGGACTTGGTGGAAAGTCGTTTGACTAATTCCTATTTTCAAGAAAAGGAAAAATTCTACATCCAGGATGATGGACTACCGATGGAATCTTCACTCTCACCGGTGGTCGCAAATATTTTCATGGAATGGTTCGAGATATTTGCAACTAAATCCACAACTAAGAAACCAAAGTTATGGCTGAGATACATAGACGATACTTTTATTATTTGGAGTGGAAACGACGAAGAACTTCGAAACTTCCTTTTTCATCTCAACAATATCAGCACAACTATTAACACCATGGAAAAAGAAGCAGATAATAAATTACCATTCTTAGATGTCTTGGTCGAAAGAAATGGCAGACCAATTCGAACTTCGGTTTACAGAAAAGCCACGCACACAGGACAATACCTTAATTATTCATCTAATCACTCCAACAACACCAAACAAGGAATTATAAGAAATCTCGTAGATAGAGCCTTAACTCTCTGCAACTCCAACGAGAACTTGATGAAAGAGATAGATTATATTAAAAATGATTTGACAGCCAATGGATACCTAGTATATCTGGTAGATAAATTTCTTGAACAACGCAGAAATAGGACAATATCGACAACGAATGAAGAACGAAAACCAGTATTGAACATCCCCTATGTTAAGGGCATTTCGGAAAAAGTTAGAAGGATAGGAAAACGATATAAAATCAACGTTGTTTTCAACCCAAATAACTCTCTGAGAAGTCGGCTCACTAGGGTCAAACCAACAACTCAAAGAGACATGAAGAACTGCGTATATCAGATACCATGTGAATATGGCAATTCCTACATTGGCGAAACAAAGATATCTCTTGCCGTAGGATCAAAGAACACCAAAAATGAATATCTAGAGGAGAAACAGAAAAATCTGCTGCCGCCAATCATGCCTGGACTCATGAACACCACATAAAATGGTCTGAAGCTAAAATACTACACCGAGAACAACATTGGAGAAAACGGAGATTCAAAGAAGCCGCGGTTATACATCAGAACCCGAGTTGTTTTAGTAAACCATCTTTAGATATAAGAGAAGTGTGGAAACCACTTCTTAGTAATTGTCAACTAAAACTAAATGCAGCATAAAAAATATGATTTTGCCATAGCAGGCATGACTGCACCCATCTCAGTCATACTCTACTGCATTTACTTTTAGTATAAATAGTCATGTAGCTAAGGGATTTATTTAGTTTCACTTGAAAATGGCTAGAGATAACTACCAGCCGAAACGTCGTGATATTCAACAAAAATAAAGACAATGGAAGTCCAACAGACATCTACTACTTCCCAAGAAACATCATTGTGTATGACCTTCAAACAAACACATGATCTTAATAGTTTAAAATGTAGTTTTAAACACGATCAAGACACGTTTGCTTGTCTATAAGGTCCACTTGTCCCTGTGAGTGCACTGGCCTCTTTTTAGGGCGCCTTGTTTTTCTTGTGACACTTTTGGCATAAATCTAAATAAAAGTTTATATATTCTTTTCTGTCATTTGCATACTTTTTATTCAAGGCTTTAATTGTGAGATCTCTACCGCCATGACCACATTAGTGAAGAGCGCTTGGAATCACATCGAATAACTCGTCATTTAACGTAGTATTGGATATTTTTTGTATCAAATAAAGGTTTGATAAATTTTTTTTCCACGAAACACACAACGTTCTAGTATTTAAGACGGCATTAGTGTAAAGAAGTTTTCCTAGCAGCTAGTTTAGTTTATTCTACCTAACAGACAATATCCACATATTTTTGTTCATTCTCAATATGAAATGAACACTTACTTTTATTCAAAATACTAATTTTCTGCTTAAACTTCGCTTTTACCACATCTACAGTACTCACTATGTACTTTTGCCCACTCCACGTGAATACCAGTTTCAAAGTTTTATATTTCAGTAAGGGATAATCATACGACGATTTTCAAAAAAGCATTTTACAGCTCTTTCCAAGTACTTTCAGGTAATGTAAAGTGGGAGTTAAATTTTTCATTTTTAAAGATTTTATTTGAGAATAAAGAAATGAAAAAAAAAACGTTTTTCTTGGTTTTGCTAATATCAATGCAGTTTCGTGGGAAATACTCGTAGGAAAATTCTAAATAGCAAGATTTTCGGTTTTTCCGAGAGCTTTAAAATGCTTTTTTAAATTTTGTTCTAGGTGCATTTTTGACCAAAATACGACTTTTGTAACGGAAAAATGACTTTTTTTTTCAATGTTCGATATACCTGTAATACAAAAGCTAGAAGAAACTTCAAATAAAAAAAAATATTTATTTTTACACAAAGAATTATCTTAGATTGTTTCGGAAATTTTTCCGCACTGATTTTTTTTCGATGTTTTTGATTTTTTAAAAACATAATAATATGATTATGGATGTATCTGAAAACAAAATTGAAACAACTTAGGGTCATTGTGTGACTCTTTCTCCTAAGTTACGGCCTCTTTAATGAAAAAAAAAAAACATTTTTTTATTTGCCCATATTTATGAACTCATATGCACGATGTATTAAAAAAATGTTTTTCTTTTCATAATATACCAAAACTCTGTAAAGAAAATCGCACCAGGAACCTGAGTTGTTCCAATCCTGTTTTCAGATACATGCGTAACCATATTATAATGTTTTTGAAAAATCTTAGAAAATTAAAAATTCGAAAAAGGTATCAAAAGTGCGGAAAAAAATTCCGGAAAAATCTGAGATCATTTACAAGTAAAAACAAACATTTTTTCTATTTGACGTTTTTTTCTGTCTCTTGTAATTACAGAAATATGAAGCATTGAAGAAAAAATCTTTTTTTTTTTGTTAAAAAGGCTGTATTTTGGTAAAAAATTCACTTAGAACAAAATTTAAAAAAGCATTTTAAGCTCTCGGAAAAACCCAAAAACCGTTTATTTCCCGCGAAATTGCATTGATATAAGCAAAACTAAGAAAATGCGTTTATTAATCTTTTTATTTTCAAAAAAAAAACTTAAAAAAATGAAAAATTTTACTCGCACTTTATATTAGCTAAAAGTGTCTTAAAATAGCTTTAAAATGTTTTTTGGAAAGTTGTATGATTATTCCTGACTGAAATATAAAACTTTGAAACTTTACTGGTTTTCGCGTAGGTTGGGTAAAAGCACGTGGCGGGCACTGTATATCCATATTTTCAATCACAACACAACTTAGTTCACGCATCTTTAAGCTTACACACCCACACGTTCAATGTACAGATATGAAATAATAAATGGATTTATTGGAAGGTATCAAAAAGTTAGGCTAACATATAAAAGCCGGTTTAAAAATGTAACAAATGCTGTACAAATCAGCGTTTGATGAATTTGCCTTAGTCGCTTCGAGGATAGACCAGAAAAAGCCCGAAACAGATGATTTTACTTTCGACTTTTGACTAAAAAGTTTAGGTACACCTAGGTTTGACTAAAACTACTTCAATCAAAGACGAAAATTCGAATCTATTTCGACTAAAGCGGAAAGACGTTCGTCAAGGCTAGGATAAATCAGTCATTCCGCGAAGAGGCTACATATCTTTGACTATAGCATATATACATTATTTTTAAACTCTTCATTTAATGGCTATTAATTTAAGTACAAAACCATTTTATTAAATGTAGTTGTAAACTGTAAAAAACCGTAATAATTTTTTTCTTTCGTACCCGTTGTATAGTTTCCAGTAAAGCAGACTTTAATTCTTTTAAAACATGATCACGAAAAAGGACAAAAACAGTATGATTGATTATGGCTTGGTATAAAATACAGCAATTTATTTTCCTATATATGACAATGTAAATGCAGGAATAGTTATTTAAATTACTCCAGTATAACTGACTTTTAAAGCAGCATTAAAAGAGTATACACGCTTGTCAGATTAATAATTATTATGTTTATTTTTGCGTTTATTAAGCACTGCAGATTTATGCAGATTGGTATAATTTATTTTGTAATTTTGACATACAGGAACTTAACTTATAATGAAAAAGTTATTTCATCTAAAGTCCATTTCGATGATAATCTTATTACGGAGTGAAGTATGATAACTTTACAAATAAATGTTTCTCTTTTCAAGTTGTCATTTATTGAAATTACAATTCGATTAGTGAATTATTTTTAATAAATTTCAAGAATTAAAATTACAATAAACAGGAATCAGGAAGAATAGCGAAGAGATTGTCATCATCTCGAATAGTCAAGCAGCCATCAGTGAGCTGAGCTGTCAAGTTATCAGCTCCAAGATGGTCTGGGAATACCTAGAGGAATTAAATGATTTGAGTAAGAATAATAAAGTCACCCTTATGTGGATACCTGGACGCACGGGGATAGAGGGGAATGAAATAGTAGACAGGCTCGCGAAAAAAGAGGCTAAGGCACCATTTTTGGAGCCAGAGCCTTTCTGTGAAATCAGAAGCAGCATAATGCTGGCAGAACTAAAGAGAAAGTGAGAAAGCAGGGGATCCAATTAACTGCAAGGACTTGGAAAAGCGAAGATACTTCTTGGGAACTATGACCAGAAGAGGTTCAGAGAATGCACCTCAAGAAACTAGGACTGGCAGAAACAGAAAAATGCAGATTCTGTGAGGAGGGAAACGAAACTTCTATTCACATCTTTTCAGAGTGCAGCGATCTAGGAAATCCTAGGATGCGGTTCTTCAGAACACACCAATTAGAAGAAGAGAAGCTACCCACCTTGAAGCCATACAACATCCTAAGGTTTCTGATGGAGATAGGACTGGAGGACCTGCTCTAGCCGATTAGGTAACTTTTACGACTTAGTAGCAGTAAGGGGGCACAATAGATCTACCAGATCGCAGTGTACAGTCATACATATATCAGTAAGAATAAAAGTTTAAATCTATGCTACTATAATAAATGACAGACCTAATAAAAATTCTGCTAAGTATCTTAAAATTTATATCGCCATATCTTCACATGATAAAGAAAAGCTAGAAAAAATGACTAATCAACTTTTTGAGACTGAAAGAGTCGGAATCGAAAATATTAACTGTAGAAGGTAAGAATATAGAATAGAATCGGAAAATTTCCTTTACAAAAGACATACAAGATTAAGAAAACACTTCGAGAATATTCTGAAGACTAAGCTAGACGAAATATGGAAATTTAAATTACGTTATGAGGAAGAATTAAGGACAAAGGTATAAAACGAATATTTTTTTCCTATCATAACATATGAACTCGAAACATGGGTCTTGAAGAGAGAGACACTAAACGAGCTCTTAGGGCAAAAAAGAGTGACAGAAAGAAATATTTTCAAAATCAAAATTTATTTATCTATCTCAGTAAAATTACACAATTTTTCCCTAAATTAGTTATTAACACGACAAAGAAATAAAAAAAAACTCCCACTGAAGACTATGCTGTACGTGGATTCAGTTTCATTCATCTTGTCCTATGGTAATTATAGATAGAGTTATATTAATTAATTAAATACGTTTAAAAGAATATATAGAAACAACAATACGATGTTTTATATGATAAAAAAGTGTAAATTTAGAAGTTGTGGTATACGCTGTTGGCGACTCTTAGAATTTTTATTATCAGAAAATTGATGAATTTGCATTTTTAATACCGAACATAATCATTTTTTTACTTTTCTATTAAAGAGGGCCAAACTACTCACGATTTTAACTTCAGAAGGAATAAAATTAAACTACTTTGGACCCAAGCACTGACCTCTACTATGGACCCCTACTCTTGTCGGCTGCTAAAGCCAAAAATTGGCAAACCATGGGCGAAAAAATGCGTTTCTGCACATCGGGCGCCAGTCATATTTTTGGACGTTGATCAGATAAGGGCATGCGCATAAGCGACTTCCTATTATCGGTCGGTTGTTTTGTAGCGCTATCCGTAAACAGCACAGTATCGGCTCAACGCCATATTTGTGTTTATTTTTTCTTTGTGAGTTGCGTGCGATTTAAACGAATTTATAGTGATTTATTTTATTTGTTTTTGTGTTTTTATTTAATATAATGGAATGTGTACATATTTTATTTGTTTTATTTTCCTTTTTTTCTATAGGGTAAAAAATAGTGTTGTTTTACAACGTTTTTGGATTTATAGTGTTTTCGTATAACATTAAATTTCCAAAATATGTAGTATGATATATTTTCAGCATTTTCCAAATGATTACCAAAAGGTAAACTGAACCTTTAAGCAATCAGTTCTTAAAAAAAATCTGAAAATTTGCACCAAACCATAGAATAGTTTATTCTATCATATGAAAAAAGTACATTCATCAATATGTCAAGAAATGGTACAGTTTCTCCATCTATTACATTACTTACATAAATAAAAACATACATCCTCAAAATGAAGTTGGAATATTTTAAAACATACATATATAACTTACAATAATTATAATGCATTATTATTTTGTTATATACATAAAATATCTCAGTACAAGTTTTATATTTTAGCCAGAATCGGCTATTGGCTCTATAACTTCTAAGCTCTGAATTATTTTTTCAAATTGCCAACAACTTTTTTCCAATTGCTAATTTGCACAATGTCCATATTCGTGCATAACTTCATCCACTTTATATTTAACCGATGTTTCCACCCAGCTCAAATGTTTTTTTTTGTTCTGCAGACATTCTATGATTTATTATTTTGTATGTCTGAAGATTGAGATCATGACGTTAAAAAGCGTTGTTCATTATTAATACTGGTTTTGGAAGTAACTTCAGATTTGTTATGCCCGTACTCATTTTATGAAATTGTCATGATTCATGTTATCATGCCAATCCCCACTTTGAAATCGTCAAATTAAAAATTCATTAATATGTTAACAGAAGCAAAATATTACGAAATAAGTTAGACAAATGTGAATTTCTTTTGTTGGTATATTTTTTTTATTCACCCTCAGCAATGACCTTGTTCATTTATTTTATTTCAAATAACATTTTCATCCTTTTGTCGAAAAAATTAATGAGATAAGAAAATATATGCTCGGTTCACCATTACAGCAGAAAAATATTATTATATAAAATTATTTTTAAATCCTGCATATCCGTTGACAAACCCATTTCGTATCAATATTTTCTTAAAAAATGAAAAAAAAAAGATAAGGAAAAGAAAGTCATTATTTTTTAATAATTAGAGAATAAATTGCAGGACCTTAAAAATGTTAATTATTCACTCCCATCCTACAACAAGAAAGTTAACGCACACAGATGGAAACAATAGATTAGAGAAATAGTAAGATACATTTTCTTCACAATTTTACTTTCACAGTATAAGAAATGACTAAACTAACTCCCATCGGTAGATACAGACCGGAATATTCCCTTCTGCTTCAGATATTATTTGTGCCCATATGATGTGACTCCCAGAACAAGAAAGTTACATGACACCGACTTTTTTACTAGAGATTGCAACCATGGTTGCAACTTTGATAACTTGCTTGATTTAGACACCATTTATGACTAATTGAACTAATTAAATAGATTTTCGAAGTTCGGTCCTGTCGATGGTCACCTGATCATTTTGTAGTGCGCATGCCGACATCTGATCTACGATGTTTACATTTTGTTGTCGTAAATTTGCTGGTTTTGGGATTAAACTTTGCGGATCTATAAATATTTTATCTATGGTCCCAAGTAACAAAAATTTCTTTATAAAATAGATTTTTCTGTCCATGGTACGACATTTAACCTACTACTATGTCTTGTATTATATTTATGATTAACGTTTACTAATTCTGATCTATAAATAAATTGTCTACAGGTATATATCAAAAAATAGAGTTGCCGGATGTCAAGTAAGTTACTTTCAGAGTAAACGGCGCTGGAAGAATAAGAATATAATTTCTTAAAAATTATTTTTAAAATTAACTCTTGTATAATTTCACGACTGCTGATAAGTTTTGTTTGCCGCCCCCAAAGCTATGATACCATAAGTTAAATAATTCTGTATTAGAGCGTAATAAATAGTTTTAAGTTGACTAATGTCCAAAATTTTTGATAAATCTTTAATCTTTTGCCAAATATGCCTTATTTTTTTAATCACATTGTTTATGTGTACACCCCACGGAAGATGACAATCAATTATAATTCCTAAATAATTTATCGTATTAACGGGCTTTATTATAATTTCATTGCTGTTGTTACATTCAATAGTATGGGAGTTAAAAATTGGGAGATATCTACAGTAGGAAGTGAAAGAAATGTAATGTGTTTTGTCAAAGTTTACTATGAGTAGTCGACTATTAAACAAACTGTATATTTTTTTGAAATCATTTTCAATTTTATTTTTAAAGAACACCACCGTACAATACTGCAGTGTCATCTGCAAAACTAATAATGTTCCCTACGACATCTAATAAAAATTAACCATTCAGATTTATATTAAAAAGGGTCGGTCCAAGAGGGTGCTCTGCATATTACTAAAAATAGTGTAAATATATACATTTTACCGACTGCTTCCAATATCCGCAGTAAAGGTTTATGATCTGCACTATCAAAGACCTTAGCTAGATCAACAAAGATGCCGGTCGTTTTTTGTCTATAAATTTACTAACTTGTCAACTGGGCTATTGCGTTCTGTGTCGATCAATCCTCCCTAAAATCAAACTGCCTATCAAATAATATATTGTATTTTTTAAGGTAATCAGAAATTCAAGTTTATATGAGTTTTTCAAAAATTGGGATTAAGGAAATTCGCCGATAATTATTAACGCTAAGATGGTCACCTTTTTTTAAAAACAGCTATATTAAAAATATGTACTAAGGGCAAGAAAATTCGTTGATAATTGGCTTTAATATTTCACCCTTTAAATTATCTCTACCAGGTGCTCTGTCGTTCTTTGGATTGCTAGTCCTTTTTTTAACCACAGTAATGTCCATCGAAAGGAGCACAAAATAATTTGGTGGGGTTGTTTTTATGAACGGTTTAATAGTGTTGTTTGCTTTTATTTTATGGGCCTACATTTGTGAAGTGATCAGCAAACAGATTTGCGATTTCAGTTTTTTCGGTCACAACATTAACATCGTGAGATTTTATTCCAGAAATATCAGTCTTAGTCTTATTTTTCGTACATGCTATTGTATTAACAACCCTCCATAAATAAGAAGCATTGTTTTGGTTTTCTTAAATTTCTGTTTGATAACAATCCTTTTTTTGTCGCGTCAGTTAAGTTGCTTAGTTTATTGTTATATTGTTTATATACCGTTTTGTTTCTTCCATCGGATACAGCTGCATTTTTTTATATAATTTTTGTTTTTGTTTATTGATTTGAAAAGACCGTTTCTTTTAATTGTGTAGATAATTTTCTACAGTGATTAAGTTTTGGCAGAATGATATTTGGCGCTACATTTATATCATTGTGTTTGAAAACATTCATCCATTTATTTTCATTTCTAACCAGTGATATAAACTTATTTTGATTAAAGAAACTTTTAAATTTACTTTTGGTATATATATATATATATATATATATATATATATATATATATATATATATATATATATAGTTGTTTTCTGCCAAAATTTACATTAAAATACTGTAGTGGTCTGTTATTAAAGTTTCATATATAAACAAGATAAACTTATTATTATTTTTTAAAAATATATGATCTATGCATGTTCCCACATTATTATGCATTCTAGTATGCTTATTTAGAACAGAGAAAAATCAATATTCCGCCAATACATTCAAGTAGGTTTGCACTAGAAAATCATTTTCTAAAATATTTATGTTAATATCTCCAACAATAAGGTGAATATCGAAACCATGAACAGCAGTAATTAAAAGTGTTCGGTTATTAAAATTAGTAATTTAAATTATTTATATATATATATATATATATATATATATATATATATATATATATATATATATATATACCACAACCCCATCATTTTGATTAAAATTACCTCCACTGTATACCAGATTAAAACCCTCAACATTATCCAATGAATTATCTTGAAGTTGTCAATTTTCAGTAAAAACTAAAAAATCCACAGTATCCTGTATTTCGTTTAAAAATGTTTTAGTTTTATCTAAATTCTTTTCCATACTTCTAATATTATTATAATATATTTTTATATTTTCATTTTTTTACTGTTATTAAATATACTGGTTATTTCTAAACTATTTTTAATTATATATTATTCTCTTGTATTTATTTGAAAATATTGTATATACCTATCCATTTTTAACTATAGAAAAAAAATATTGATTACAGTATAATGAAAAAAAATGTCAATACATCATCCCCAATTAAATATATATATATATATATATATATATATATATATATATATATATATATATATACATATATATATATATATATATACATATATATATATATATATATATATATATATATATATATATATATATATATATGATTTTTTACAGTAATAATTCAAAACAGTTAACAAATGTTTAATTCCATTATTATTATTTTCGAACCCTGCTTCCTATACGTTTCTCTTTTTCAACTTGATCGTTCAGTAATTGAATAGGTTTATCCTACAACTTCTTCAAGGTATACTCTTCCTCTCCGACAAAAATTAAATTTTTCTTAATTATGGCTTCAGGAAACTTGAATATATTAAACTTGGGTATAACAATGAGAGAACATTGAACCATCATATGTATAAGACAACAAATCCAACTTGCGCGAATATGTTCGACACACCTAACAATGGAGTAAAAATATAACGCACAGGCGACCTTGGGATGAGAGAAGAGACGCTGAAAGACCACCACAGCGTTGGTACGACGACCTGAAGAAATTTACAGGATTAAATTGGTACCAGAAAGCTTCGCCCGTGTGGGGTTGCTAGATCCCCCATCGGGCGCCTCCCCAGGTGGTGGATAGGGGAACACCTCTCAGATATGAGTGGTACCGAAGAAATCAAATATTCGGGGCGAACCAAATACTAGCTTGAGAATGGGCAGCATCATTCTCAATACCAAGTTGAAGCATACCGGAAATGATCCTAGACTGATTCAATTATGGATAATGGAGGGCATGACTGTAACAGTTTGTTTGGTCTCCACAATGCGATGAGAAAGGCAAGGGGAAACCATCTCATTAGATATCCCTAGTGAAATCATCATGGTGATAAAAGCCAACGAAGATACGTTTACTGATCATGGTTTTCGGAACCCAAGATCCGGCAGGGGAGGAGGAGACAAGGCCTCTCAGGTCGTTAGCCGGCGAAATCCTTGTCAGATGAGCAGAGATGACAGAGTAAGATTGAACAACATGAAGATTGGTACATGGAATGTCCGGAGCATGTTCCAACCTGGTAAGATGCATAATGTGATTCAGGAAATGAGTGAGTTGAATGTGGACATACTGGGGATTAGTGAAACAAGATGGCCCAACTCAGGTTGCATCTCAACAAAAAAAGGAAAAATTTACTACTCAGGTAACAATGATAACCAACATAGACACGGGGTGGCAATAATGATCAACAAAAAATCTTCCGGAGCAGTGGAGGGCTTTTTCCCGATCTCCGATAGAGTAATAATCTTAAAACTAAGGACAACCCACGCCAAACTAAACTTGATCCAGGTATATGCCCCCACAACGGATGCAGACGAAGGGGAAATAGAAATGTTTTACCAACAAATCAAAGAAGCGTTAAAAATAACGAAAACCAGAGAAATCACGATAGTCATGGGGGATCTTAATGCAAAGATCGGAAAGGGAAAGAGTGGTCGAAATGTAGGAAACTATGGACTGGGAGAACGTAATGAAAGAGGAGACTGTCTATTACAATTCTGCCAAGAAGAAAACCTGATAATCACAAACACCTTTTTTAAACTACCAGATAGACGGTTATACACATGGCGATCACCTGCGGATAAACCAGACAAAATAGTCAGAAACCAGATAGACTATATTATGATTAATGAAAGATACCGGAACGCTATGAAAGCAGTAAAAACATACCCCGGAGCGGATGTCGCCTCAGATCATAATCCACTGATCGCCAGGGTTACACTTACACTCAAAAACATTAAAAACCATCAAAAAAGACATACAATAGAAACAGGGAAACTTAAAGAACCTGAAATAAAAGAAAACCTCCAACAACAGATAAATGAAAACATTAACAAACTGAACACAACCAACAATGATATTGAAGAACAATGGGAACAACTTAAAAACTGCCTACTGGATCCAAGTAAAGAGATATTAAAGCCCTCTCTAAAGAAAAAAGAAGAATGGATGAACGAAGAAATACTGAATATGATGAAGCAACGAAGGCAACATAAGAACAAAGACATTCACAAATACAGAAGAATTAATCTCGAGATCAGAGGAAAGATAAGAGAGGCCAAAGAACGCCACTTTGAGGAGAAATGCAAAGAGATCGAAGACCTTCAAAATAGATACGACCTATTTAACCTACACAAGAAGGTTAAAGAAATGGCAGGGATAAGACGACTAAATCCCACTAATGCATTATTGGACAAACATGGAAAAACTATAATACAGACAGACAAAAAAGTGCAACGGTGGAATGAATACATTGAGGAATTGTTTGATGATGAAAGGGAAGACTTGGACCAGGTGGAACTGAACCCGGAAGAAATTGGACCGAATATAACGAGAGAGGAAATATTGTATGCACTAAAAACAATGAAGAATGGAAAGAGCCCCGGACCTGATGAACTTCCTATCGACATACTGAAAATCATAGAGGAGAAGAACTTCGATACCATAGTGACACTTTTCAACCAAATCTATAAGACAGGTATATTACCAGAAGAATGGTTGACCTCGATCTTTATCTGTCTTCCCAAGAGGACGAACGCCAGAGAGTGTAGCGATCACCGCACTATCAGCTTAATGTCACACACACTAAAACTTTTCCTGAAGGTCATCCATAAACGCATATACCATAAATTAGACATGGACGTGAATGAGACACAATTTGGTTTCCGTAAAGGCTTAGGTACGCGGGAAGCCCTCTTTACACTTAATGTACTGATTCAAAGGTGCCTGGATGTCAACCAAGATTTGTACATATGTTTCATCGACTATAACAAAGCATTCGATAGAGTCCGCCACGATCAGTTAATTAATATTCTCAAGACAAAACAGTTAGACTATAACGACCTTAGAATCATATTAAACTTATACTATAAACAAAGAGCAAAGGTACGCATCGAAGAACATCACTCAGAGGAAATGGAAATCAAACGCGGAGTGAGGCAAGGATGTGTATTATCACCACTCCTCTTTAATGCATACTCAGAAGAAATCCTGAAAAAAGCTCTGGAAGGAGAAAGTGCTGGAATAAGAGTAAACGGAGTACCGATTAATAACATTAGATATGCGGACGACACGGTCATAATTGCAGAAAATATGGAAGACCTTCAGAGACTGGCAAACAGAATAGCGGAATGTGGACATGAGTATGGACTAACAATGAACGTCAAAAAGACGAAATTTATGAGAATATCAAGAACACAAAGAAACAACGAAAATCTGACAATTAATGGAACCAACGTTGAACAAGTAGAAAAATACACATATCTGGGTACAATGATTAACTCCACAAACGATTATATCCAGGAAATCAAGACACGGATAGAAAAAGCAAGAACAAGCTTCAATAAAATGAGAAGAGTTCTCTGCACAAGAGACTTAAAGTTGGAATTGAGGATTAGGTTGGCGAGGTGCTACATTTTCTCGATTTTGTTTTATGGAATAGAATCCTGGACCCTGAATGCGACATCGATTAAAAGATTGGAGTCATTTGAAATGTGGGTATATAGAAGAATCCTAAAAATATCATGGGTAGACCACGTCACAAATAACGAAGTTATGAGAAGAATGAATAAAGAGATGGAAGTCCTGAATACAATTAAGGTTAGAAAACTGCAATACCTTGGGCACATTACACGTGGGGAGAGATACGCCCTGCTTCAGCTGATTATACAGGGAAAAATACAGGGAAAGAGAAACGTGGGAAGAAGGAGAATATCATGGCTGCGTAATTTGAGAGAATGGTATGGATGTACATCGAACGAACTGTTCAGAGCAGCCGCCTCTAAAGTACGAATAGCTATGATGATTGCCAACCTCCGTCGCGGAGATGGCACTTGAAGAAGAAGAAGAAAGCTTCGAATGGTT
The DNA here is from genome assembly GCA_034092305.1 of Diaprepes abbreviatus. Lineage (NCBI taxonomy): Eukaryota > Metazoa > Arthropoda > Insecta > Coleoptera > Curculionidae > Diaprepes > Diaprepes abbreviatus. The sequence continues at coordinate 1,554,339 of JASJET010000260.1, read as the reverse complement.
TATCATAAAGAGAAATGAAGCGATGATGTTTAAATGCTGCAGAAAAATAATTCATTTAATTTTTGACTTAATGTAGAGTACAAGCTAAGCTTGAGAGTCACGTGGCTGCATATTTAGTTCATTAGAAAGAGAGAAAGTTATGGCTCTCAATCTTCTTTCCCTTTCGCACTGTGGAAACCTGGCATTGGGGACACGCATTTGGTGACCATCAAGATAAAAAGTAAAATCACATAAGTCACATCAGTGACTTTGTGGCAGGCTATTTTAGAATGGTTAATAAGAAGTCTGTTGAAATTACACCTCCTAAAAACGCATTACACGAGATATTCATTTTGACTAGCGACGTTGATAATAAAATATTTCTATCTTTTTTTCGGGCTTTTATCGTTCCATTTGTATATCATTTCGTAAAAGATAGAACTGACAGTCAAACTATGTAATTAGTAATAGGGTTTACGTATGCTACGTTATAATATATTAATCAATGAATTCTAAACAGTTACAACAACCCGCCATTTTATTAACAAAATATGGAAATCAGAAACTATTACACTCATCCGGCATGTTGAAGTTTTAACTCCACATAGATGATAGGGAAATATATTTGTAGTTATCCGGGTTACATTTTGTAGCATGCAAAGCAAATTCTGATTATTATTATTATCAAAATCAGTTATCTAAAACTTTCTAATTGTATTCGTTATTTAGATTGATAAATATTAAAAAGCTTTGCAGAATAGTTGTTTTTAATTTATTTAAAATAATATATTTGTTCCTTGTTATATCCTATCTTTCATTCAGCAAATATGCGACTTAGTTTAAAAATGTAATTAAACTGGTATCGATGAACATTTGATTACAATATATATTATTAAAACTAAAACACTTTTCTATATCTAAAGTCCATCATTTCTGTCAGTGATTTATTTAATACCGGCCACCAAAGCAACGAAGCGGCAGAATAAACATCGCATGCAGTTATAAATCATTTAAAACTTTGTCGCTCTATTAACAGGGCGGGGACTAAAAGCTTAAAACGCATTGTTGTCATATTTCGCGAGCCTTAAATAGCCATCAGCTGATCCCATTAAAAATAGCACGGCGATGCCTATTAACATGCCCTTGTTTTTTATCGCGAAGATAATAGATGTGGCAACACACATACGCGACATGTCTACTCTTCAATAGACTTGAAAATAAGCATCTCCAATGGGTTTTAGCATAGTTTAAATATTTTGTTAATTTATTATTGATTTACGGATAGATTCTGTGAGTTCGCATTCTAATGATTATATATTCGTTGTATATAGATATTGTGTTGTATAAAAGAAGTTTATTATAGTGTATATTTGGGGTATATATTTGTCGTAAACTATGGATATCAACGAACCTTCTACTAGTGGTGCGCCTTCAAAAAAAAATGGTCAGTTGGCATTAAAAGAACGAATAATGATTAAAAATGTTTATCATGGTATTCGAGAACGAAACCCTGAAATAACAACTTCGGATGCTGCAGAAATATGTGGTACTTTAACGAAAATTTCTTCGCGTACGGTGTTCAGGGTTTTAAATGATTATTATAAAGAAAACTACCAAGAAAAAAAGCAAAGCAGAAAAGAAAACGGAAAAAAATAATTCTGGACGATGACACAAAATACGCCATTTATCACAAAGTCCATGATTTCTTTTCAAAAATGAAATACTAACAATAAAAAAATTAAGTTAGAAAATAATAACGACACATCTTTACGTAAAATATCATTAAGATTTTTGAAACGAACTTTAAAAGAAATGAGTTTAAGATATCTTAAACGGAATCGCAAAAAGTTGCTAACTGAGAAGAATGAAATTATTTTTGACAGCGAAAATATTTGGAAAAAATACGGAAGTTTCGGAAAAAATTGTATTTTACAGATGAAACATGGCATATGGCCCATGAAGGGTACACGATTGGAAAGGTATGGTAAGATCTGAACACTAAGAGTTCGAAGCAGATATTTATGAAACTATGCAATCCTAATGAAAAAGATCGTTGTCTTATAATAGCTCATATTGGAAGCGTGTCACGCTCATTCGATGGCGGCCTTAACGTTATTGAATACCAATGTATTTGAGGCATGGTTTTCTTCGGTTTTAAACCTTATGAAACCCGATTCGATAATTGTAATGGAACATACCCCGTATCATAGTCAACGCCAAGAAAAAATTGGTTCCTCTCAAAAAACATTGAATTTGACGAAACAATGCTTAAAATACAGTTGCTAGATTTAGTGAGGGCAAATAAACAAACATATCAAAAGTGGCTCAGAAAAACAAAATATTCAAATCAGCAGATGTCAAAATATTATTGGACGAGGCCATTACTAACGTGACGACCAAAGATTGGAAAAAGTGTGTCGATCATGTTAAAAAAGAAGAACAAGGAATGTGGGACATTCACGGTGAGACAGTGGTTGAACCATTAATAATCACCCCTGACGTTGATGGTTGCTCAAAATCAGATATGTCTATTGACAGCAATTCTGCCCATGAATCAACGTGACCTACATTACTTATGTCACACCCCTGACGATGATATTAAACGCACTCCGATTGGTCCGAAACCAACAAATCAGAAGGGAAATGTACTGGACGCCATTCATAGGAACAGGTGAGCAACAAATTTCAATTAATATGCATAAAATACCTTAAGGGAACCTAAAGTGCATATAAAATATCTTAAAATGACAACCCTAAATTGTAAGCAAACTGTAGGAAGAGTGCGAAGCAATGGGTTCAACAAGCACCTGGAGTCGCTACACTGAGTGAAGACCCAAGGTTTGTTAAGACTTAATAACCTGGAAATCGGAGGCCTTCCTGAATAACCTTGGGGTCCCAGCAGCCATTGCTAATGGCAGACCAAGGAAAATTAGTAACATCTTCAGTTCGGGAAGGTTTCAGTCAGTATAAATCTGACACTACCTTTGATACTTTGTGAAGGTGCCTATGCAAGGTTTCTCCTGTAGAAAAAATTGTATCGGTTGATAAAAATGTAAGGAAATAATTTAACTTAAAAAATACTTTGATATTCCCACAAAAATTCATCATTTAATATTTTCTGAAATGCCCACGTCGAGTGATGAGTCACTGACAGAAATTATGGACTTTAGGTTTATATGTAAATATAACATAAACTTTTCTGGACTAAATAGTGTAAACTTTGTATATATAAAAGCAAAAACAAATTCCTATAATATTTTGTTCATCATGTCTTAGAATATAAAATGCAAGTCCTTAGTGGTTTGTTGATATTAGTAATAGTTTTGAGAAATTTCAAAGTACGCAAAATTTACTAAGGACAAGCTTTTAAATAATCATTGTTTCCGTTTAAATTATTGTTATAAATGTTGAATTTTAAGTGTGTGTCATGGTTGTATTTATATTATATTCTTAATTCGCTTTAACTTTTAGACGATTGTTTTTGAAGATGTTCTAAATAAAGAACGAAACGTCAAGAGATGAAAAACCTAATCCCAAAAAATTAATAAAAATTGAATAAATATATATATATATATATATATATATATATATATATATATATATATATATATATATATATATATATATATATATTTATTGTGCATTAGCAATGAAAATTTAATTTTGATTGTAAAATTTTTAACTGACGCAAATTATTTATTTGTTTCTTCTCGTATTGTCTTTAAATGTCGTATTCTTATACTAAACGCTTTTTTTTTAAATTGAACTTCAAATACTAATTAAATTGAACCAGTACAAATTGACAATATTCGTTCCCTTATTTTCAATTACTGTCTTAAAAGAATTTTCAATTCAATAGCTTAGTTTTTATTTCGTTTCCCTGTCATTCTTTATTTCTTTTTATTGTGTTCGAATAAATCTTGCAGAGAAAAAGTTACCTTAAATAAATTATAGTCTAAACTCTACAAACTTTTAAACTGGATTATTTTAATTTTGAACTGAAACCAAAGAATAGAAATGAGCTCAAAGATGGAGCAGAATGTCAATTTGTATTTGGTAGAAAGAATAATGTCGAGAAAGAATCTTCGATTTTATCGTGTAACAACTTTTCGAATTTAAAGTGATACAAATTTTTATTATCTGTAATTCAGTGCTGCCAGATTCATCAAAAATTCTAATTCTGTTTCGAACTTATAAACTACAACTTTTTTTCCGGAAAAAATTTATTATAGATAATAATCTGTAACTTAAACTTTTTTAAACACAAAAAACCTAAGTAACAATTAGTATAGTTGGTAATTCTGTATACTTATATACATATATCTAAAACCGAGAGAAAAATACGAGGGGAAAATTTACAATAAAGAATTATGACAAAAAGAAAAATATTTTAATTGAAAAAAAAAGACGCTTGAGATCTTGTGGTTTCTTTTATTTGCGATGTAAACGAAGAAATATAGGTTTATTTTCAAATTATTTTTTAATAAAACATGGTTTACTTCCTACATAATTATAAACATGGAGGCACGGATTTCATAAAAACAAAATGGATGACAGACTGAAATTGAGCTGTCAGACAAAATACGTTCGAAGTATGCTCGTAATCATTATGGGGACAGAGTAGTTTTGACACGACAAATTAATCAAGTGAAGTTGTTGACTATCATTAAAATGATTGTTCTCTTTATGGATTAAATTTATTTTATATTACTTAACGACCAAGTAATGTAGACTATGACCAGTCAAATGTTCAGGTGTAAATATAAACTACTAAATGATCTTAAATTGGCACTCTAAAACTGTTAAATGGAAATGCATACAAAAAGCCAAACATTTTAGGAGTCTAATATATAAAAAAGGGGGTATCAAGAAAAACAGAAACTTATATATACTGACGACTATTGGAATACAGGCTCCCTATATACAGTAATAGCAGAAAGCCAGCATCGAGAAATCTGGAAACGGTAGAAACCACAGCTTTCCATAGTATCACTAAAATCCATCATCCTATCAATCCACTACATAAACCATCTAATCAGTTATTATATGAATTCACTAAACAACGTTCAGCTTATTACTGCCAGTCTTCCTGTCCTAACAACTAAGTTTGACCAACCATAAACGCATCCAGTGATAAAGGAACTTTTTAAGACCAGAGATCAAAACCAAAGGCCAGTCAGAAAACATCTATTAACGACACTGGCAAAACTCATATTTATCTTTCAATTTACCTTTTTTATTTTGTAAAGATTTGTAGAGGCTTGAAGATCAAATGTCCCATAAATAAGGTTCTTATGCTGAAGGACCTCGGTTAGTGGCGTAATGGATTCATATTTACATGTCCCAATAAATTACACGGATTTACAAAAAAAAATGTATGCCTATTGGAGCACACCATTTTATTCTTATGTAATTAGATGCCCCAAATCCAAATCTGAAGTCCGATAACCTCTATCACGCCAAGTTCAAGGTCATCTCAAGGTCAAAGGGAGTAAAATTCTCTAAATAAATCTGAAGACGTAGATACGTAAGTTCTTGGGGTCGTTAAATCCGAATTTGTGGTTTGTTTAATCCCTTCAGTTCTGCCAGAGGTCATTTTAGGGTCCTTTCAAGATCAAATTGAGAAAAATCTTCTAAATAGATCTGTAAAAGCAGATATATACACTTTTGGGGACACTGAATCTGAATTCGTGGTTTGTTTAACACCTCAAAGTTAACCAGAGGCCAAAGTCATGTCAAGGTCAAACTAAAAAAATCCACTAAATAAATCTGTAAAAAAGAGAATACAGGCGCAGCTAGATCGATATTCGTTTCAGAGTAGACAGGCAAGCGTATCGAGTTTTTAAGCCGAAACTCTAGCTCCCAAAACCACGTACCCCACACAGGCACCTGAACGAGTTTTCAATGCGAAATCCAAGCTTCTAAAACCACATATCCCACGCGTAACTAGATCAATATTCATTACAAAACAGCTAGGCTAGCGAAACAAGTTTTTATAAGTGTATAACACAAGCCCCAACTCTCATACATGCTGTGCCTATGGTTTCGACGGACTTGATTTTTATTTCATACACTCATAAATCCTCGCTTTTCTCTTCTGTCTGCTGCGTAACGGGAACCGATCTCGCTGTGTGTGGGATATGTTGTTATAAGAGCTTATGTTTTGGCATATTTATAAAAACGTGGTCCGATCGCCTGTCTGCTGTATAGTGGCAATCGATCTAGCTGCATCTAGAGTGTGTGGTTAAAGGAGCTTGGGTTTCGCCTTAAAAACTCGATCCGCTCCCCTGTCTGCTGTTTAATGGATATCAATCTAGCTGTGCATGTATTATGTGAACTTGGAAACTTGAGTTTTCGATTACTATTTCTTAATTACTAATTCCGTGAGGTACGAAGTTTTAGGAGCTTAGGCTTAAAAATTTAATCTGCTATGCAATGGATATTAATCTAGCTGCCCATAAATTCTCTTCTTTTACAGATTTATTTAGTGAATTCTTTTTAACTTGACCTTGAAATGGGCTTGAAATGATCTCTGGTTAACCTTGAGGTATTAAACAAACAACAAATTTAGACTCACCGTTCTTAAAAGTCTACCTATCTTCTTTTACAGATCTATCGAGTAAATTTTTGTCAATTTGACCTTGAAATAACCTCTGGCTGACCTTGGGGATTAAAAAACACGAATTTGGATTTAGCGATCCAAAAAACCTACATATCTTCTTTTCCAGATTTGTTCAGTGGATTTTTCTCAATTTGACCTTGGAATGACTCTGAAATTACCTCTGGCTGACCTTGGGATATTAAACAAACTATGAATTCGGATTCAGTGACCCCAAAAACCTACATTTTTTTTTAGGTTTATTTGGTGATTTTTTTAAATTTGAACTTGATTACCCAAAATGACCTCTAGTTGACCTTGGGAGATTAAACAAACCACGAATTCGAATTCAGCGACCTCAAAAACAGACGTATCTATTTCTTCAGATTTATTTAGTGAATTTGACTCAATTTGACCTCGTAATAACCTTGAACCTGATGCGGATTCGGGGCGTCTAATTACATAAGAATAAAATACTGTGGTCAAATAGTCATCCATTTTTTTTATTTTTTAAACCTGTGTTATTATCATAATAGTAATTATTTAATCGAAGTTTATTATAGTGTTTAACACAGCTTAATTAAGTAAAATGTTGTAGTTAACATTATTTAAATATAAAATTAATGTTAATTACTTTAAAAAATGTTTAAAATTTTCTACTAATTGTTATTTCTCAAATTTTGTATAAGTTGTGCTGATAAAAACATTTATGTTAGACTTTTTCATACAAAGATATTCAGAATACTTTGTATAACTAGTAGATCAAATACTTTAGCATCTATAGCTCTCTATAACTGAGTACTTACAATGAAGATAAAAGGTTTTTAAGTAATTACGTAGAATAGAATGGAAATCAAATTGACTGTTAGTTATTTTTTATATTGAAAATCTCCAGTATTTTTATGCTTCACTTCTAACCATAGTATATATTCTCCAGTATTTCAAACATACTCCATGATATTTTGTCCGTATATTGTATAGCTCTTGTACTATTATTTTGAGCTTCAACTTTTTCCAATAAAATACTTGGTTACCTTATAGATATGGCGAATCTTATTCTATAATATCGTAAAAATGTCTAATAATTTTTCATATTTTTTACTTTTCGCTATGGGTTAAGACCCAAAGATGTACCACTGAAAGACATATGAATTTCAATCTTTAGATTTCCGCTTTTCAAAAACCATAGTAATTGCACTCAAAAACTCCCTATTTTAGGAAAAGCTGTTATAGACATGACACAGGTCTTTATGTTAAATTCATAATCAGAACAAGCCGTAGAAAAATATTTTTAAATAGCACACTCATGAACATAACCTCCTGCAATAGTTCTGTATGTCTATAATGTCATATTCTTTTGTTTGTGAGACCGATTCAATTTTCTAAGGATATTTTAATTAAAAATAAGAAAACACTCAAAATAACGGAGGTGCTCCCTAATTAAAATTCCAAAAAATAAACGTTTAGAAAAAATGATTAGTCAACATCAACCAGTTATTTTTAACAACCAAAAATATAATAATGCTTTACAATCCATTTATTTTTACGATCGACCGATAGAGTCGTAAATATCCAGACATTATAATAAATTGACTTTAATTGGATCAGACGGGTGACTTAATAACGTATGATAACCAATTATATTTAGCCCATATAATTTTTAAATGTCGACAGCGAATTCATTGTTGTCACAAGTGAACTATCCCCAAAATGGCAGATGACATAATAAGGACATTTTGTGTTTATTACATTAGTACAATTACTTTATATGTACGTGGGTGAAGGACAAAATACCCATTTGTATCAAAAATTAAGTACTCCAATTTCCTAATGAACACTGAGTATTGCATAAATTTAATGTACTATATCAAGGAAACATACATAATTTAGTTATAATAACTATATTTAGCTGCGAATATGTCGCAGAAGATCTGGTAAATTATTACTATTAATTTGAAACTCTGCATTAGTTTCAACATTTAATTTGTATAATGAATAGTAAAATGATATGAAAATTAGTTCAGTTTTTCTCCATGTCCTCTATTAGGTTCGTGCAAAAAGTTCTGGGACTATTTTTGTAAAAACAAATGAAAACCAGAGGTTAGAAAAAAGATTTTTAGTTTTCTACATAATTCCCTTCTCGTTTTAAACAAATTTTGCTGCGCTCGTATTGCCTCTGGAACGACCTGGAGAACTCTTTTGGAATTGTTTTCAGAGCTCTCGTCACATTCCTTCGAATCGCCTCAACGTCTTAAAAGCGTTGTCCCTTTATCGTAATTTTCAATTTAGGGAATAAAAAAAAGCCTTCCGGAGCCAGATTTGGCGAGTAGGGCGGGTGATGAATCATGGAGACTGACTTTTGGGTCAAAAATTGTGTGATGAGTATTGAGGAATGGGCTGGTGCATTGTCGTGCAACTGAAATCAGTCCCCGATGCGGTAAGTTCCAGTTTCACGCAAAGAATATCCTTCCAAAGTCGATCCAGGATACTTTTGTAGAATTGTGCGTTCACTGTTTAGCTCTGAGGAATAGGCTGATGCATTGTTGTGCAACAGAAACCATTCAACGGTGCAGTAGAGTTCCGGTCTCATGCGACGAATTCGCTTCAAAAGTCGATCCAGGACACTTTGGTACAATTGCGTATTCACTATTTGGCCCGTGGAACCGAATTCGCTATGGATAATTCTGCGAGAATCGAAAAACCAAGTGAGTATCGTTTTGATTTTCAACTTTGTCGCTCGAGCTTTGGTGGGTTGCCCTTTGCCCTTGCCTCGCCACTCCGCGGTTTGGCGTTTAGCCGATGGATCGTATTGAAAACACCATGATGTCACCAGTTACAAATTTATTTAAAACATTTTCATGCGTGTCTGTCCATTTAATCAAATCGTGTGAAGCTTCCACACGGCGCTTTTTCAACTCTTCCGTTAACAAATGCGTAACGAATTCGAGCACATTTTTTTTCCAAAGAACATCGTGCAAAATGTGGTGCACGCTTTTTACACTGATGATGAGTTCCTCTGACAATATTTCAACCTTAATTCGTCGATTACGAGACAGTACGACGCGTACACGTTCGACATTCCCATCGGTAGTCGAGGCTAAAGGGCGTCTCTCCCTTGGATCGTTTTCTAGTGACTGCCGACCATTCTTGAAGCACGCATACCACTCGAAAACTTTTCTGTGGCTTAAACAATGCTCATCATACGCGGTTTTGAATATTTTTTGACCACTTTTTCTAAATTTGAAATAAGATTTTATTGCGGCAGGTTGCTCCATAGCGAAAATATTGACGCAGTGGCAAAAACTTCAAAAGAACACAGCTGGCCAATAAATGAAATTACAGCGCTTACATCTCTACTGTGGGAACTTGTGCATGATATTATATAGTTCTGCCGTCGGGTAACAGATAGCGCTAGTAAATTTTATGCAAAATAAGTCCCGGAACTTTTTGAATGAACTATATATATATATATATATATATATATATATATATATATATATATATAGTATTATATGTATATATAGTAGCTTTGAGATATTGTAGTAGAAAATAAATTAACAACTGTTTCGTTCCCTAATCAAAAATTTTGCCGGCAATTATGGAACTTCCTGCTAATTTAGGAAACATATAGTTAATCTCATTGTTGAACCCTTACATATCTTATAAATTGCTTTGTAAAGAGGGTTCTTTTCCTTCTATTCTAAATAGATCATAGTCTTAAATACCAGGTTTTTCCATAGGTTCTCTGACATATCCGGCTTTCATCTATTACCTTTCGGCGAATTTTTTCATTGTAGCTATTCCAGGTCCAGGTCTATTATTTCTCTTTGGAGTACGAGGTAGTGCCTCTAACAAGAAGTATTGCTTCCAAATATTCTTTATCCATCTGAAATAGCTTGCGCTAGGAAAACTTCCTGTGGTCTCTGTTAGTTATTATATTAATATACTACACATTCTGTTCAAAATCAGAAAATAATCATTTGTTACTATTTGCATATAATACTTCTGTAGTTTCAGTAAGCACAAGTCTTGCTGATTTCAGCAAAAATGCTTACAAATCGAGAACTCCATAACATTTCAAAATAATATTTTACAGCTATGGTATATATTTTACACTCGATACAGAATTTGGCAATATACGAATTTCTAAAATAGAACGTTGGAGTTTAAATGTATTTATTTCATTAAAGGGGGCATTGTCGCACGTCAAAATATACCGAGATCCAGGAATGGCTGCTGAACAGTGTAAAACGGATTTCCAGGTTTGTATTAAACATATTTTATTGTTTACTTTGATTTTAATTCAAATAAGTAGTTAAATTAATTTCTTTAAAATAATGATGGTAGTTACACAATTAATTAAATAGAATATTAAATTAACTCGTAGTATTATGATAATAGATTCAATACAGCAATATATATATATATATATATATATATATATATATATATATATATATTGCTGATCGATTTAAAAGATTTCGATGTACATTTTTTTAGTTAAAATTTTCAAAAAAAAAAGAAAAAATTTTAATTTCAAATATTTTGTTAAAAAATTAATTTTACGCTTCCAATTTAAAGGCAAGAATTAGTTATCTTAATAGTTTAGGATGGGTTTTCGTAGCCGATGAAGAGATATGGCTTCACTTATAATTTTTACGCGTATTTTGACTTACTAATTAAGAATACTGAGGGTGGTTTCCCAAAAAAATTGTTGATAATTAAAAAGGTTGCTTGTTGTAAAATAAAAAGTTTTGTCTTATGATTAGTAACTTAACTCAAGAACTTTAAGTTGGGAATAATCTCAATGAGAAAATGTATTGTTATTGTTGCTTTTAACGCTATAAACAAATAACGTTTCATCAACTACGACGTACGTGCCATCATATATGAAGGGAAATGGAAATTTACTTATAAGCACTCACCTAGTGCCCATAATCCATTAAAGCTTTCGCTGATTTCATTAATACTTTAAACATATGTTAATATATAATTATTTTTATCTCTTAATTATTATCTTCTAATCATAAAATAAACAATACAATAACATAAAAAACTTCAGTTATTATAACTATTTTTGCATGTGTTGGTGCGCTGCTTCAGTTTTTTAAATTTTAATACTTTCCATATATCTTCTTTCATACGATATAAAGCATTAAGCATAATACTTGAGTTTCAAAGCTACTAAACTTTCGGGTGAAAAAATTAACACAGTTTCGTTGCAATCCCAATCTTAAAATAATCGTATATAATTTTTCAGCACATACCCATGATTCAATTTCATGTAGTTAAGAATTTCCTTTGTATAATATTTTCTCGCAAATAATACACTTGTTATAATCACATAACTACGACTTCATTTAAATCGACATTTTTAGAGTCAGCTTCAAACCGAAGCCGCCTCAAAACTTATTTCAAATCTAGGCGTTTATTTCACGAACTTAAACCTGATATGACATTGGTTTCAAGTTATTTTTGCAAAAGCTTATACGCAGATGTCTTTTCTGTACCTAACCTTAAAATAACGCATTGTTTTGTTATCTTTTTGTATTTAAAAACCAATTGTTGACTATTGTGAGAGGTAGATTGTTTTATTCTGCAATTGGCCTTTTACTTGGGTATTCTTAAAAATTAAAAATAAATCAAAATAATATATTAACGCCCATCTGATGCATGATACACAATGATTCATATATCCACAGCTGATTTCCAGCGCGCTCGAGGTGTTTATTTCGTACTCGAAGCGCGCTTGGGTTTAGTCAACCTTAAATCGTTTCGGGCTTGACTAAATAAATCCAAGTCGGCTTCAAGTATAATTTTGCCCGTTATTTTTAAGCCGCTTGCAGAAGGCGCTTGACCAAGAGCGCTCAAAATTGTTGATATAAACGTACTGTATTAGAGCGCTTCGTTGATAATTGCGATGATATTGATTCTTGACCAAGCTTGATCAGTACTTGTTAAACTTATGCTAAACCAATGTTAAAAAGATAATCTTCTTTGGATTTATTTAAACTGAACAGAGCGCGCATACGAAAGTACAGGCAGTCATTAACAAGTTGCAACCTGATTATTTATTAACTCACGAAGACGTTCATACGATCATAATTTTACGAATCGCCGAATCTCAGCTTTAAAATTCTATTTATGCCTGTAATAAAATGTGTATATACTTACTACAGTACGATATTGTATTTTATTCATTATGCCACATTTTAAATAGGTATTGCATTTATTATGCAGAACGGACATTAAACAGCCCACCCTCAAAAATAGTTATAATAACTGAAGTTCCTTATGCTGATGTATTGATTAATTACATAGTTTTTAAAAAGTTCCCAGAATGAAAACAAGACTTTAAAAAAAAGATTTTATTTAGTTTTCAAGATAATCCCCTTCTTGTTGTATACAAATTCTGCTAGGCTCGTATAGCCGCTGGAACGACCTGGAAAACTCCTCTTCTGGAATAGCTTTCAGTCCTTTTTTAATCTCCTTAATGTCTTCGAAACCTTTTCCCTTCATCGCCATTTTAAATTTAAGGAAAAAAGTCTGCAGGAGCCAGATCTGGCGAGTAGGGCGAGTGATGAATCATGGAGACCGACTTTTGGGCCAAAAATTGTGTGATTAGTATTGAGGAATGGGCTGATGCATTGTTGTGCAACAGAAACCAGTCAACGATGCAGTACAGATCCGGTCTCACGCGACGAATTCGCTTCAAAAGTCGATCCAGTACACTTTTGTACAATTGTGTATTCTCTGTTTGGCCTGTGGAACCGAATCGCAATGGATAATCCCGCGAGAATCAAAAAACGAAATGAGCATCATTTTGATTTTCGACTTTGTCGCTCGAAATTTGGTGGGCCGCCCTTCGCACTTCCCTTAACCAAATCGCGTGAAGCTTCCACACGGCGCTCTTTCAGCTCTTAAGTTAAAAAGTGCGGAACGAACTACGCATACACTTTTTTTCCCGAAGACATCGTGCAAAATGTGGTGCACGCTTCCTACATTGATGTTGAGTTCCTTTGACAACGTTTCAATCGTAAATCGCCTATTACGAGACAGTACGACGCGGACACGTTAACAATTCTCAGCGGTAGTCGAGGTTACAGGGCACATATCCTGTGGATCGTCTTACAGCGACTGTCAATCGTTTTTGAACCGGGCATACCACTCGAAAACCTTGCTGCTGTTTAAACAATCCTCGCCATACGTGATTTTCAATAACTTGAATGTTTCCAATCCACTTTTTCCCAATTTGAAACAAAATTTGATTGCGGCACGTTGCTCCATAGTAAAAATTGTGACGCAATAGCAAAAGCACGTCTACTTCAAACGAACACAGTTGGCCAATAAATGAAGATACAAGCACACATCTCCACTGTGGGTAACTAAGGCATGATATTGCATAGTTCTACCATCGGGTAACAGATAGCGCTAGTTGTAAATTCTATACAAAGTTAGTCTCGAAACTTTTTAAATAAACTGTGTACGATTAGATACTTGTAGTTAATAAATAAAAATGGATTTATATTAAAATATGTTCAAAGTATTAATGCAACGATCAACGAAAACTGTAATCGATAATGTGCACTAGGTTAGAGCCTTTAAGTAAACTCCCACTTCTTCTCATACACGGCGACGCGTACCTTATAACTGATGAAACGCTAATTGTAAAGAGCATTTAAAAGCAGTAAAAATATTACGTTCTCACATTGCGATTAGTCCCAGCTTGGCTGGAGCTGTCAATTACTACTCGCAGAATTTGAAAATATTTAACTGGCAAAAAATGTAATTTTTCAAATTTTTAACGATTTTAAACTCCAAAAATATGCGTTGGATGGAAAAATTACAATATACACTTTGTGTTTAGAGTCGACAGAGGAATACGAAAATATTTTATTTTACAAAAAAACAGATTTTTTAATTATTAACAATTTTTTGGTTTATAACAAATTATCTAACCATATTTGTAATCAGGTAGTCAAAATATTTATAAAAAACGCCTAATATATCAATTTAAAGAGAATTAGGGCAGAAAGTAGTAGATCCAATTTTGGGAAGTAAAAAATAATCCGTAATTTCCAGGCAGTTTGTTTTACCTACATAGATTTTGTCCAAAATAATTTATTCTCATAATGGAGGAAAAATAATATGAACCAACAGACGCAAGTAGTGAATATATGAGAGAGCTTAAGAAGAGGAGGAGAATAAAGAATTATATTCTTTCAGTACATACTATCTCTATAATCATATTTGCATATGCCCCGACAGAAGATAAAGACGAAACATTAAAAGACGACTTCTATGAACAACTCGAAAGAACGCTAGAGAGAATCACCAAACAAGACATGCAAATAATCTGTAGAGACTTCAACGCAAAAATTCGCAAAGAACCTAACCTAAGACCGACAACAGGACAACACACCCTCCACAATATCTCAAACGACAATGGACAGAGGCTCATAGAGCTAGCATCGGCCAACAATATGCTTGTAAAGTCTACTATGTTTCAACAACAACACCACACGGATCCAAATTGACCACGTAGTTGTTGATGCTAGACATGGAAGCAATGTGCTAGATGTAAGAAGCCTCAGGGGTTTAGATGGAGATACAGACCATTATCTAGTGAGAGCAAAAATCAGGATGAGAATATCGTCACAGAAACTTAAAACGAACGAAGCATTGGGACAATGGAACATCGAAAAAATGCAAAATAAGGAAAGCCGCGAAAATTACTCACAGGAAATTAAACAACAACTAAATAAAATAGACCAAAGTAATGATATCGAAAAACTATGGAAATAAATGGAAGAAACAATTACAGATACAGCAGAACTAATGATCGGAAAAAGCAAGAAGAGAACAAGAAAATGCTTTTATAAAGAATGGCAAGAAAAACTACAAGCCAGACAGAAGAAACGAAACATTATGATTCAACAAAAAACGACAGAAAACAAAGAAAGCTATACAACATCCCGACGAGAAACAAGAAAACTAGACAAAAGAAAAGTGAATATGAAAAACAGCAATATGAGGAAATGGAAAGGAATAGATAAGACTCAAACAGTCGAGCATTCTACAAATCGGTGTCAAATGAAAAGAAAGGCTTCAGACCTAACTCTGTGTCTATACTTACAAAGAATAATAATGAACTCATAATCAACGAAATAAGAGATTCTCCAAACATGGCAAGAATATTTCCAAAGTCTACTAAACATACATCAAGAGGAAGAACATAGAGAGGATATATATATATATATATATATATATATATATATATATATATATATATATATATACATATATATATATATATATATATATATATATATATATATATATATATATATATATATATATATATATATATATATATTGACCCACCGGTAGAGGACCCAACAATAGAAGAAACAGTACAAGCATAACAAATTAAAGAACGCAATATCCCCAGGCTCCGACAATATACCGGCCGAATTTCTCAAGTACTGAGGGGAGGTTTTACATAGACAATTACACACACTAATCACACTTATATGGAAAGAAGAGAAAATGCCAGCAAAATGGCACGAAAGCATAATAATCCCTATCCATAAAAAGGGAAACCAAACGAAGTGCTCCAACTATAGAGGAATCTCTCTACTTAACACGGCATACAAAATCTTATCGAATATCCTATTAAGTAGACTAACACCTTTTGTAGAAAATTTCCTAGGGGAATACCAAGCCGGATTCAGGAATATATCGACTATAGATCAGATCTTTACTATAAGACAGCTACTTGAAAAAGAATGGGAATTCAATAGAATTATCCACAATCTTTTCATCGACTTCCGACAAGCATACGACAGCATTAAAAGGGGTCAACTGTGGAATGCAATGGCAGAACTTTCGATTCCAAAAAGAATGATCCACCTCGCCAAAGTATGCGTAGATCCAGGGTATGAATAGGTAACCAACTCTCAGAATCGTTTGAAATAAACAGTGGCGTAAAACAAGGAGACGTACTGTGACCCCTCCTATTTAATATAATCCTGGAAAAAGTAGTGAGGACAGGAACAGAACTAATTACAGTAAATGGACCATACGCGGACGACATTGATATTGTTGGAAACACCTTCACCAATGTAAAGGAAACTTTCAACCAAATAGAGATAGAGGCAAGGAAAACCGATCTAATGGTCAATGAGGAGAAAACCGAATACATGTGCATAAACAGACAAAAGAATCGAGATAGAATAGGACAAAATGTAACAATAGACACATATAACTTTGAGAGTGGAGCGTTATAAATATCTCGGAGCGACCATCACCGCAGATAACGATATTACAGAGGAGATAAAATAGAGAATTCAGGCAGCAAACAGATGTATGTATAGTCTCAACAACACCATCAAATCCAAGAACTTAACACGAACTTCAAAAATCAGGATATATAGAACAGTGATTAGACCAGTGCTCATGTATGGCTGTGAGACGTGGACGCTGACAAAAGCAATGGAAATGAAACTTATATGTTTTGAAAGGAAAAGCCTTAGAAGGATTTTCGGACCCTATCACGACCCCATTACTAATCAATACCGAATAAGAACAAATGCCGAGGTCAAACAGATATATAACGCTAGCGACATCGTACAAGAAATTAAATCTCAACGCCTAAAATGGGCTGGTCATGTCCATAGGCTCCCTAATAATCAGCTTATCAAGTTAATTTGGGAGGAGGCCCCGACAGGGAAAAAACCCTTAGGACGCCCAAGAATGCGATGGAAAGATAACATATGGTCAGATTGAAGAACAATGGGGTGACCCAACTGACCCAACTGACCCAACTATCATGGACGACCGTGTGAGATGGAAGCAAGTTGTGCAGTCAGCCAAGACCCAATCCGGGTTGTAGGGCTACTAAAGAAAGAACGAAAGTACATACTCTGTGTCAAGTATTTTTTCTAGGCTGTCTGATTATCTTTTTAAATTATCTCGTAAACGTCACCTTGTGTTTAATAATTCAGGCTATTAACATATTCTTCCTCTTTTCTTCTTATACTGGGGTTGACTGATAATGAAAATAATATTTTTAATTTTTTTTTTATTTCTTAACATAATCTTCAGAAAGGCAAATAGATTTTTCATATTGGTGCTCTAATTTAGTTATCTTTATATCGCGAAACATTGAACCCCTCAAAATAACCATTTACAGCTCCAGGAACAACTTTGTTGCTCTAAAATCTTTGTCTAGCAAGCCATTTTCTCAGGTTAGAAAACAAGTAGTAGTTATGGGGTGTTAAATCTCGCGAATAAGGAGCATAAGCAAACAGTTCATTAATTTTAACCATGGGAACGACTGACGAATATGCTAGGGCGTAAGCAAACATGGTATCCTCTATGCATAGAGTCTCCGCATTCGCAAGATATTTAAAATGTTACCTACGCGTTCTTTTGAGATTTTTACAGTTGATGCTATCTTGAAAATTGTAATTTGTTGTCTTTTAGCATGATTTTATGAATTTCGGTTATTAGCTTGACTAACCTTGCATTCCAATAAGATAATTCTTAAAAGAATTGACCTTGTTTTTAGCCTTGAATTCGAAACCCTGAGAAATAAAATTTTAGTAAATGTATAAATACGTATATCAAAAAATTGAAGTCGATTTTTTGAAAGTTAAATATTACATTTCAATAGCAAATTAGTAAAAGTTTTAAATATCAAATTCTAGAAAGTAATTTAATATAAGTTTTATGGCGTTTCAACTCCCAGAAGAGATCCTAAAATATCTTAAAACGATCCGCTAAAGCCCGCACAAAAGAATTATTGCTGAAATTTTAGAAATTGTGGTTAGCTCGGGAATAGCTCAGAGGAGATTGGTAAATGCAAATCTGTTTAGAAAAATCCCGACTAAAAAGAAAGCCCCATATTTCGTTAATATATCAGTCGCAAAACTTGCATTTTCACGTTGATGTTTAAACTGGACACTAGATAAGTGGTAAACGGTTCTATTTAGCAATAAAGCCCTTTACACGATTATTAATTCATTTACAAAATCGCCAATCAATGCATTGTTTAATTCCAAATATGTTACACTCACAGTTAAACATGCTAAAAGCAACGTTTAGAGTGCACTTTGTTGCTTTACTTTCATACAGTAGTATAGATATATCGTATCTAAGTCATCTTTAATTAAATTTGTTGCGAAAAAACTTTACAAACAAAAAATCACTATTCATGAATATAAAAATCTTCAATTTTAATTTCAAATTTTTTTTTACTATTTTCATTAATTTTGGTATGTTGTTGTCAAAAGTATAAAAACAAATAATCCACTGTAATTTTTAATATAGCGCAAATAAACAGAGGCCACTTATTGCTGTATAAATTTACACATATTAACTATTCAACAACTAACATGGTTAAACCGTTAAAATTCGCAAAATTTAACATAACGAACTTCGCCAATAATATGCAAAATAGTAACTAAACTTGACTGGACATATTTTATCTAATTACAACCCTTTGATAGGCTACCACTGCGCATTAAAATTCGGCTTGATTATATATTTTTGAATTTAAAACCCGATTTATGTGACAGAGTCAGTTCAAAAATAGCTGTGCGTTTCATTAAAATTAATTAAATTCAAATAAAATAATTATTACTAAAACAGAAATTGCGTTGGCGTTTTGTTTGAGGGTATTTAGAAGGTTTTTATGGTATATTTCCAACATTTTGGGTCTTATTATCTTTTTAAAAATATGGATGATTTTAAACAAATATACGTTCCCAAAAGTCCTTTGATAGCTAATTTAATTAATTTGCTACTGATAAACACGAATTTGGTATTGACATTAATCAGTTGGCTGTTGTCTCCAAAATATTTTTGTAGGAATAGGCCGATAACTCATTATTTGTAATTCCTAAGGCTTTTTACTCTACCTGCCTGAGTTCCAATTAATAATTCAGCGTTTAATGGTTTTAACTTCAAAATTCTTTCAGATAACACCGATTTAGGCAAAATTTTTAAAGTAGGTAGGAAATGACTCACGGATCAAGAGATATAAAGTGCCGAGGTGTGTTTTTACCCTGGTAGTTGATGCCGTCCCTTCTGGGATTTAAAAATAGTAACAGGAGTTAATAGAGTCGCAAATTTTAAGCAAAAAATGTTCTATAAAGTTTTTTTTGAAAAGTCAATATTTTTTGAGTTATCCATGTTAATCTTTCATCAAAAAAAATGCATGATTTTGAATGATTTTTCACGTACAACTCGGAAACCTTACTTTTATTTGAAAAGGGTAAGTACAGAAAATGAAGCTTATAAAGAACAAGACTGTTGGTTTCCTTTACATTTCTGTAGATGCAATATTAACCAAATTAGAGCTCTTTGAAAATGACGTTTCGTACGCGGAAATTGAACTAGTATCATTTAATATTAAATACCGGAAAAACAAATGATGATGAAATAATGATATAATTGGAAGGCTTTCAAAATAACTTTTTGTTAGTTTTAAGCTCAAAAACTAACCAAGATATAATGAAAATAAAACTTTTAGTCACTTTCTTAGCGAAAAATCAGTATGTTAACCAATGACGTTTCCGCAAATATTGAAATTTAACGTAACCCATGTACAGTTCATTTTATCTAAGTATCAGTATTGTATTCTAAAAGTTTGAACGGTTTAAACTGTTTAGTTTAGCAAAAATAATCGATTGATATTAAAAATTATTTTTTAATTTTCTTAAATGTTTTTTTCTAAGTAGGTCGAAAACTAAATAAGTGAAAAATACTACGGTACAATTTTTTTTTCAACGAATATTTTTTTTTATTTCTGTTGTATAAAAATTAACTAAAATATCATTATTTGACATTCATATTTCAGTATGAAGACCACCTTTTCTGAAATTTCAACTTTTTTTTTCGAAAATTAAGGGTTCAAGGCAGTTTAATTTTACAAGATCTTATAGCTCCTGAAATTCCCTGCAAAATGCGTTGTGTTTTAGCTTACTTGCTAGCTAAAATGTGACTCGGCAATAAAAAAATTCTTGGGTTGGATTGGGGGTTGTTACAAATTGAAGGTTATTCACAACCTGTTAAACTGATAAATCAGCCTTTACCGAAAAATGCTAAAACTGATTTTTTACAATTGCAAAAGGGATGGGGCGCAGCTTGCAGCTGACGAAAAGTTGGTTTATGTTGCAATAGGAGAAATTGCTTTATTTTGCAATAGCACTTGCTAAAGCTGCTCTGGTGACAATTACCAAAATTGTCCTCCAATTATGGACCAGGAGGAAGAGGAGGAGATTGAAAATTATGATTATAACTTTTAAAATATATGTAGATTTATTAATGTAAATAAATTTTTTCTCTAAATATATAATCAAAATATAAATTTGTTAATGTGAACATTTTTTTTTCTTTTCGATTGTAAGGTTAATTTGTGGTTTATTTTTATCATAAGACCTTGTTTCGATGGGTTGAATGTTACAAGCAATAATAAATTATTGAAAACTACTTTTTAAATTTCATTATAAGTAGCGGTATCTAAGGGATAAAACGTTGCAGTAAGTTATTCATAATATTATAATGCGTGAAGATATTAAAATTCGCAACAAATTTATCATTAAAACATTTGAAGCTGCTGAAGAGTAGTTTTTTTATTTCACCATTAGCAGTGATTTTTATGGGTTGAAGCCTTGGAATAATTCATAAATTACATTACAAACTTTAAAGGGATTACAATCTATAACAAATAATCCATTAGAATATTTCAAAATTAAATTTTTGTCTGCGGGGTCGTTATTTACACTACTGTCTCGAGGGTGAAATAAACTTAATTACAAATTTTCAGAAAAATCGTTTTTATCCGAAAAAACTCGTAGGTAATAGGTACTCTATTTTTACCGTCAAACACTGAACACATAAGGCGCAAAATAATTTCACGCCAACAAGCAATAGCACCAAATTTGGAACACATAATTTTTATTTCTCTTGACCTCAGCTTTCCAACGGTACTACGATTTTTTCGAAATTTTCTCTTTTTCACGGCAAAATCTCAAAAAGAAAACTTCTTCTGCATTTTTCTCGATGAGAGTCATTTTTAGTAGTATTTCAAAGATAATCAAATTTTGGATAACATATTCGCGAAGATTTCTCCAAACTTCAATAATTTTATTTACAAACAATTTTATATTTGGAAACATTTATTTTACAGTTTACAATACTTTACTGTCCTCTATCAACTTATAAGTTATATTTTGGAAACTGAGTGCTCTGAATGTCAGTTAGTTGTCATCGTAGATTGTAATTTATTTCATTTCCTGTATACATCAGATAGCTATAATTTTATTCTGGAACACTGTGAGAAATCTTCCCCAGGAATCTATATTTTTGTTCTTCATTTGAGGTCGAATATTCCTAATTCTACACCTACTTTACATGGCATCCTATTTCTAACCTTGTAAGTCGATGTTTAACATCTTAGCTTCTAATAAAGCATAATGAAATATAAACCGATTTTCACAAACATAGTCTTATTATAGCAACATTATGTACTAGTTCAAAACTTTGAAATCCACCTAGTTTATACTTCTTAACACGTAATTATTTTTTTGTTTGATTATGTTTTTCTTTGGTAGGATTTTATAACAACTGATGAGGAAAATAATGTAGAAGATAATGTAAGTAGTTTTGTACTTATTTAGTACTAACACAATATAATAAAATAAGTGAACGAATAATATTCTAGATGAGAATAGCACAAGTGATTCTACCTATAAGTAAAAATGTATTTAAAAATAATAACCTTATTTCTAACGCAGCGTACCGATCCGATTGAATCGATCTAATAGAGTAATATTCATTTTTAATTCATATAATAAACAATTTTGATTCAAGTTCCTCGCGGATATAATATTTTAATGTAATTATTTTGTTTTCAGTATTGGAATCTAATACTGCTGTTTTTCTTACATACCCCGACTTTCTGAATTACATTTGTCTTTAAATAATTGGACACATCTACCTTTCTCAAGTACAATTATTGCTATTTTTACAGAGGAAACATCCAGTATCTCTTTTTTTTTATTGAATTTTTCAGTTTGTCTTTAATAAATTGAACTTGATAGATCAACTTTCTGTAAGAAGTCCTTAAATTTGAGAAATACTTCCTTCAAGTATTTCGATTCAATCGACACTCTGTGTTAGAAACATACTCTAAAGCATCTATATTTTCAAATGCAAATTAAATATTTTAATTAACATTTATTTTTTTAACTATTTTGTTGCTTTATTTTCTTTAGTAATTTCATGCTTATTATTTTTCTAATTTTTATTTTTTTATTAGGAAGTTGTTGAAGAAGAAGATATCAGTAATGATATAGATGTTAATGTAAGTTATATTTTAATATCAGATATTTTTACTAACAATCGCTAACTCGAAATAAAACTGTTTTGCTAACCAAACTAACGTTTTCTTGTGCAGCTTACGAAATTTATATTTTATGATAATTATTTTACCAGAATAAACTTACGTGCAAATAAATAATAACATTTTATGATACTTCAAACATGTTAATAGAACAAACATAGTAAAGAATTGAAACCACTTTCTGGATGGGAAAATATTTTTATAGATCTTTTCTTCGGTAAAATATCTCGTCTGAAATCCGTATTTTAAATTGTTTTCTTCGAGAACCTATTTCAGATATTTTCCTTTTAATTTAGAAAAAAACTTTTTGAATTATAAAAACTATAAATATATGTAAATATGCCAGAAACAAATGATAATAAAATTTAAATCTCATGCATACACTAACCGACAAAAATATTACACCATATTTTTTATTCATACTATAATCCAATATTTAGCATATATATATATATATATATATATATATATATATATATATATATATATATATATATATATATATCCTGCCTGGTTTACAGGAATATGAAATTCTAAAGAAATAACTTTTTGAGTTAACACAAGCGTACTAGACGGTACACTGATTGGTTGGCTTAGAAATATCTGAGAAATTTTGTGATGTCTGCAGTGAGAGATACTAAGCGAGCATACCTAAACCATACTTATCCAGTTGATAGTGCTCGGTAAATGTGGAAAGCTTTGAAGGACCTCATTGTGTACTCCAGGAAGTCTGTGGAAGTTCTTACTCATTTCTGTGCACCAAATAATGTAAACTCATATTTTTGGCCTCTGTAAAATCCCTTAACTGTCAGACTAATCCTGTGACTATTCAGTTCTACTCTAGAAACAGAGTTTCCCAGGTTTTGGAACCTTTTCAGGTGCGGTTTATCTTGGAGATTGACGTAGTGAAAGCTATTGCGTTGACTAGAGCCAATGCTGTTGGATCGGATGGAATAAATATAAGAATAACAAAATTGTGTGGTGAATGTATCATTCCGTACATAACACATATACTTAACTTATGTATAATTGGTGAGCGTTTTCTTCATGCATGGAAAGTGGCTTTAGTGCACCCCCTTCCGAAAAAATCTAACCCAGAATAATTCTCGGATCTTCGACCAATAAGTTAGCTGCCTATTTTAAGTAAAATCTTTGAAAAAATTCCTTATTTGCAGATGACTTACTTCATAATAGAGAATAGATAGTTTTCGGAAGTACAGTCAGGTTTTCGTAATGGGCATCATACTTCAACTGCTTTGGTGGATGTATTGAATCATATTTCTCAGGCAGCGGATTGAAATAACACTACTTCACTGGTTCCTCTAGATTATAGTAACATAATAATAAGGCATTCGACAATATACAGCATGACCTCCTATGTGCAAAATTAAAATATTTTTGCTTCTCTGATAGTTTGGTGAGACTCATGCGGAATTATTTGGCCAATAGGAGTGAAGTGGTTGTTACTAATGATTCTTAATCTGACGCAATAGAAATTATCATAAATTAGTCATCATAGAAATGATACACATAAAAAACGATAAAAATTTTGTAAATGACAAGCAAGATGTCAAAAACTTAAGTCAGATATACCATAATTTGATATTTTAATAAAACATACTTGAAGCGACTCTATAATAAATATTATTAATGATGCTTGGGACGATTTCATATACACTAATACAAACGAAAGAACGTTATTAAAAAATAAATAATAATCTTTTTTCCTATTTTTTGCTTTTTATAAAAAGAAATCTATCCATAGCAATTGCATACAAAGTATCATAACTGAATTTTATTTTTAACATACACACAAAACTACTTTCAAGGTATGTACTATTCTATATTTTTCACAATTTTAACCTATTTTAACCTGCTGTATTGGTTTAAAATTTTAAACTTTAAGATTATTTTAAAATCTGTTTTATTTTTATTAATTTTAATTAAATTAAAAATATAAATGTGTATTACTGTGATATATGTTTATTATAAAAAAACTTTGTAATTTTGTAAATGTAAAATAAATATACCAGCTCTTTTGAAAAAGCTCACTATGTAGAGCGAAACGTCAAAAAAAAATTGTTGTCCTTTGTTTCTCTAATGGAAAAACCAATACCCAAGAAAATATTAGAAAAAAATATTTAACAAAAGGTTTAAGATACAAGAATAAATTATATATATATACAAATTGAAAACTTTTTACTGACCAAAGAATGTTTATGAGTAGATATTTCAACGAACATTTTTAGCATGAATTATATTTATAACAAATTTTAATGAATAAACGTAAATAAATTATCACATATAATTCTGGTTTTCTTTCCTACTAAATTATAATATATTATTAACCATTTCATGGCTTGTTGTTACATTTTATAAACCTAACATACATTAATGTGAATATCGTGGAACACTGCTTTATTTTAGAGAGTGATAAATTATAATTTAAAATTTATAAATTCAAATATTGTTATTTAAGACGGTAATAAAAGTAATAGTAAAAATTTTAGATATATTTTAAATAATCTTCATCACCTTCAAGTTCACTTATTTTTAAGACAAACAGTAGAAAATGTTGACCCTATTAAGCCTGAAGCATATCTTTCCTCAGGCCTTCGCCATATCCGTCGACGTTCGTGTAACGCATTGCGGCTGATCTGAAATAGTACCTTGCTCCAGTTCTCATTATTCCATGCATTATTGCACTCTTATAAGATGTATCACGCAAATTTGAACCTAGAGTTCAAGTAATTTTAGTTGTAATTTTGTAATCTCAGCACCAGTTCAGGTTACAGTAAGCTTACCAACTTTTGAAAGAGTTTTTTGAGGATAGCATAGTCATCATTTTGATTATATTTTTTAGATACCATGTCATTTTACCTACAAAAGCCGATAAATCCCTTTTTTCATGTTCAATAATCAGTTAGTTATCAAAAAGTAGTAAACATTGCCTCCGATATAGGCACAAATATATCGGCAACCCAAAACCTATAGAGTTACGGTTACGCTTTCGTTTATGGCAACATGTTTTATCGGTTAGACGACCAATTTATAGAAAATCTCTTCAGTTACTGTACTTCCGTGGTATCATAAAAATTTAATTTTCTTCTCTGTAAAGAGGGCATATAAGTAAAACATCCCATATATTTTTTTTGGTTGATCGTAAAGTTTTATTCTGAAATATAAGATATAAAATATTTATTATTTGCGGGAGCTGTGTATACAAATCTGTTTTCTTAAGATGTAAACCATATGTTATTCTTATATTGATATAAGTTTTTAACTTTTGAAAAAAATTACCCATTGATTTTAAAGATAACATCTGTTTGAAATGGAAATTTCGAATTTTTATAGCTCCTTGGTTCGCAAAATTGAGCTTCTAATTTGTAAAAAGTATAATATATTAATAGATTGCAGATTGACGATGGCAATTTACAAATTATTTATAAAGGTATTAAAGAATAGGCCGCATTCAGGTCAAAGGCTACAGTACATGTGATCACTGCCTCACGATAAGATTTCTAATGAAATAAGTAACAAAATATAACCTAGATGTTTGTTTGGGTTTTTTAGATTCTCTATATCAACGACCTAAAAAGTGCATAAATTATAAAAATATATTTATAGAAATTGGAAATATATTATCAACGAAATATATGTTGGCAGAGGAACTAAAGTCATTACAATTAGCTTTCGTTTTTCACATTGAAAATAAGTGAATTCTAAATAGATTAACTGCTTCATATAGTTCCGACTGGATTAAAATATAGTGTTACTTTCAGTGTTTAAATAATCCATATTTTTAATTCAATTCATTTGCGATGTTGGTAGAAGAAATCTTGCACATATCTATAAAAACTGGGGACATGATTATTGTTGGGTAGCTGGGATCATTTCCGAAATAATGTGCTGCATAAAATCGGATTTCAAAGTCAAAATTGGCCCATCACGTCTGAATTGAATTTTTTCTTTGACAGCTTTTGAAGTTATATGCAGGATTAACAAAATTGTTTTGGCCTTTCTTTCTTTTTACATTATTTATAACTAGTCATTACCTTCAAAATAAGCCATTAAGCGATGACCTATTATTGGTTCTTGCAAAGTTACAACCATTTTAAGTAAAGTACGGTTGCCAAATATCGCTCGCTTTTTGCAAAAATGTTGTAGAAAAAAAACTACAAGTAAAATAAAAAATGTTCAGACAAGTTGTACAGATAAATTTAGGTCCTGGATTTTCAACGCAATCCTCATGCATCCATTGGAAACATTTGACGCATCTTATCCATTTTTCTCCTTTTTTGTCTTGGGAAGAGCTTTTGCGACCAACTGGGGCATTCAGCGTTACTATTTTCTTCGTTAGTAAAGACCAAAGTTGAGTCATCATCAGATGTTTCCTCGTAAGAAGATTGTTTCTCTTGTCGCTTGTTGGTTCTATTTTAAATTTTGCTATTCCCTACTGCTTCCGCTTTTTTACACTTCTGTCATTTTTTCCCCTCTACTCTTTCATCCTTCTCCTTCCCCTTCTTTTCCTCATCGATTAATTCTTGTTTATTCAATGAGGTCGTGACTATCATGGCTCTGACCCTTCTAATTGACAATGAGTTTGGTTCAATAATTGGAAGTGTACATCTGCAGGAACTATAAATGGGGCTGAAGACTTTCCTGATAGTGATAATGGAGTTGATGTTATCGGTCGTGCCCTTGTAGAGTCCGAAGATGATGAGACGTCATTTGCCTAAGATGTTGTGTTGTTTGTATTGTTTGAGGAAGGACCATGTGTCATCTAAAAGCGGACTGCAATCAGTTAAATGAGAGAGGAGGCAGATTACAGATACACCATTGTCACATGCAATGTCAATTACGTCCAAATTTCTTGTATAACTGTAATGTCCGTCTAGTACTAGCAAGACAAAGTCTTCTTTAGATGGTTTGATAGTACAAAACGACATATGTCAGCCATTTTGTGAAGAGACCATGCTGGATTCAGCCAGTTTAGTAGCATTCACCGATGGTGCCTGGAGGTGCTTCAATAATTCAGCTTCCATGTTTTTTTCTTAAAAACATCATCAACGGAGGAATACATTCACCAGTAGCTGACATAAAAATGACAATAGTTACCAATGCCCCCCTTTCAGAACATGAGAATTTCTCTTTCAGTCTTTATGCTGAACGGTGCTGATTCCAGTTTCATCAACACTAAATATTTTATTAGGTTTGAAGCTAATCATTTGCAATTCATGTTTCAATATGTCAATAAATTTCTTAACATTCTCTGTAGTAAAACCTTGTACACGAGGTCGTGATAATGACTCTGGTTTAGGCAATGACCAATAAGGATAACGAGCAATAAATAACTTCATCCTTTTTTGGCCCGCCTTCTTTTTGGTTTGTAAAAATGGGTGTGAAATATTATTCTTATAACCAATTGAAAAGCCATTCATTTTAAATCTGCAGCGGTGATGCCACAGTAAATTTTCTTTATTTGCAAGCAATAGTTTACTAACTCCTCTTATAATTCTACCAGCAAAACTGGTTTTCTTCCCATTTTCTCATAAACTAAATTTTGTACAGATTTTTCTGGATTTTTCACGTAACCTTTCAAAGTAGCTTTTGGGATGTTAAGTAATTTTACAGCCTTTTTATAACCGTATCTTTCGTTTGTACAGCTTCACAGCTTTTTTAATTGCTTTAGAAACCCACAGCTTTCTCTTTGGCATGTGTAGAATAAATAAAAATATTAAATAAGTATAGGAAACAGTTAAAGAAAATAAACTTAAAATGTACCTAAATATCGCCCCTAGGACCATATTAAATCCACGTTATTTGGAACTTGCTATTTGTTTTAATAAACATCGAATCGTTTTAAATCATAATGTAATAATGTTTATTTTCACAAAACTCCCATTTCAATAAGTCAAGCATATCAATTTTTAATCAAATTCTAGGATATTTTAATTAAAAACTTACCTTGGACAGTTTTTCCTTTTTGTAAATATCTTGTTGTGGACGCTTCATTTCACCACCACTTTTCTACAATGGCCGACTTAGGTAACTAACTTTTATTCCGGATATCCAAACTAGATGGTGGTTTTGAGAGAAAAAGGAATCTAAGGGGACGAAATTAGGTTAGGGAACGAAATTTGGTGACTGTATCTTAGAGGTTAGTAGGTTTTAAGAAACCAATATCGTTTTTTGCAAATTTGAATCCACCATTTTAAAAATTAAAATTTCTATTTTCTAATTTCATATTCGTACTTATTAGTGATCCCAAAAACCTTCAGATACATATTGTCGAGAGAAATGTATACAGTAGAAAAATGTATGCCTCAAAGCGTTAATGTGAATACTCATGACACAGCTGGAATATATCTCATACCTTAAAATGGCCATAATTTTGCAAGAAAAAATGATGCAACCAGACAAAAAGACCTAAAAGATTTTGTGCATCCTGCACAAAACTTCAAAAGTAGCCAAAAAACATTTCTCCAATACCTAACTTTAAATACCTCCAAATCCTCTCGCGATGGAACAATTCTGACCTTGGATTCATCGCAGAAAATTACTTCAGAAATGACTTTCAGCTGCCCAACAGTAGAGCCTTGTGCACCTGTGTTAAGTTTTTAGCATTTCTGTATCTAGTAAAATAAACATAAAACATAGTTAAATTCTTCTTACAGTGATAATAAGCAAGGGAATTGTTTTACATGTTTCATAGGCTATCGACTTTGTTGAAAAAAGAGGGGTAAAAAGAATTAAATATTAAAGTATTCTCATTATTTCGTACGTTCAATTGACCTTCAAATATGACAAGTCACAAAGTGCCACTAAATTAAGTGGTGCGTTTTTCAGATTAAGGTAGATTTGTCCACTTTTCAGTTTTTGGAGTTTTACTCGAAAACTATACCTTTTTCGTAAGTACATGTCTATAGAAAAGTGGTAGGTAATGAAATATTCTTTTGAAATTATACTTTATGAATTCCAAAAGAGTCTTTTCTCGAAAAAATACTACTTAAAAAGAAATAAAAAACAAAACAAAATAATGCAGAAAAAAAATTTTCCACAACTTTTTTCCAAGTGAAGGTAGGTATAGGCATTGCTTTATGAAAAGGAAAACTGACGTTATTCCCGTTAAAATGAGCTCCTGCAGAAGTATATACGATGAAAAGTAACCGAGATATCTCTTCTTAAACTGTGTTATTCTTCTCGATATTAGCAAATTTTTGCTTCGTTTTTGAAATTTCGTCATACAACTTTTGTAACTGAAATTAGGTATAAATATTATCCCCTTCAAAAGAAAACTGACATCACGCCTATTAAAATGATTCCTAGTCGAAGACTGTACTATGAATAGTAGCTGAGAATTGACCTCTAAAATTTTCAACGTTTTTCCTTTTTATAACTTTTTACCCGCACATTATATAATTTTATATTTTTGCGTGAAAATTTTTCTTTATTCGATAAACAAATTAATTTAAGGTGTTCAGTAATAAATTTAATGATTAAGTTTTGAAAAAACTATTAATTTGGAGTATGGAAGAAAAAAAATTTATTACATTATTTTACACTTTTTCGAGATAGTTGTTTAAATGGTATACCACTCAGTTTCACTTACTTAACAGCTGTTTAGTCATGAATGAGTTTTTGTTTAAAGTCTATATTTAATTTATATTTACCATGCCTTAGGGTAGCTAGCGCAGCCATTGATATGTTAGTTGAATATAATGTGAAACCAGTGTACAAGGTCATTTGCTTTTTAAACCGACTTCTAAAAGAAGGAGATTCTCAATTCGTCGACTATATATGTTTCTTTTTATGTATGTACACCGATTACTCCGGAACGGCGGCACCGATTTAAATGAAATTTTTTACATTATGTAAAGGAAGTTGCTGCGGTGGTCCCATATTTTTTTAGATGAATTGGTGTACTAAAATCCAAGACGACGCTGACAATATGGCGGCCAAAAAAAATTAATTTTGTCCGATTTTCTCCAAAATTTGTATGTGGGAATCTTCGGGGTAGTACACAACGAATCTGAAATTATTTTTAAAAAATTCAATATGGCAGATCCAATATGGCGGACAAAAAAATTTAAAATGGCGGATTAAAGATTTTACATCCCTCGATTTTGTCTAAAATCAGTATTGGGGGATTTTTGTTAGTGTTAATTACAAACTTAAAATATTTTTTTAAAAACTCAATCAGGCAGATTTAATATTGGATCCTAAAAAATTCACATTTTTCGATTTTCTCCAAAACTGATATAGGAGGTTCTTGAGGATGTAAGTTATGAATTTAAAAGTATTTGTCGAGAATTCCATATGGCTAATCCAATATAGCGGATTAAAAATTTTACATTTTTCGATTTTGTTCAAAGACGGGACTGAATCGTCTTTGAGGATGTAAATAGCAAATATCAAATTATTTTTAGAAAATCTAATATGTCAGATGTAATATGACGGTCTAGAAATTTTAAATTTCCGGATTTCGTCCAAAATTGGTACTAGGGGGCTTTGAAGGGTTGAGATTTAAATTAAATTAAGATATTAAAATTACTTTTTTGAAATTCAGTATGGCGGATTGAATATGGTGGGTTGAAAATCTTACCTTATTCGCATTTTTTCAGATTTGGTATTAGTAGGTTTTCAGGATCGTGTATTACTAATATGAAGTTAATTTTTTACAACTATTAGATTGGTAAAATGCAATATGAGAGACTGAAAATTTTATATTTTCCGATTTTGTCTAAAATTGACAGTTCAATTTTTTTTATAAAAATTTTATTTCATACATCCATTCTGCTTGCCAACTGCAGCACGTGCTTTTTCTTTAGAAAGAAGGTATGAATGCAAAACCAAGTAAAGAAAAAGTGATAGCAAAACTTTACAACTATAATAGCCTCAAGTGTATTCTTCTTCAAAAATACCTTGACTGCATAAACGTAATCAAAGGATGCAACACGACTTCTTCTTTTTTTAGCGTTGGTAAAAAAAAAAATCTTAAATTTTGTCAATAAAAATATTTGACTTTTGCAGAAGTACTTAGATGTATTTTTGAACAAAAATGCAAGTTCTAAGACGTCGGTGCTGCATCTAAATGCATTGTAACTTTATTATACGGCTTGAAAATTGAGAGCCGAAGATCTAACGCTATCAGTTTTTCTAGAAACATTCAATAAAGGATTCCAAGGGAATTGTGGTTGCAGGACGTTGGAAGTCAATTGCTCTTTGTTCTGTAAATAATATTTGGGTATAAATTGTGAAAATGCTAATGTTCCTGACTTTACTGAAGACGATATTCTCAAAGATATTCAAAAGTAAACTGACAAAATGATTGAAAATAATTTAACTGAATTCAGCTTTTGAATAAAAATAAAATCAAAAAATGTATAAAATAATGTGATAAATAATTTTAGTTTTTATTTCGTACCCCATATTAATAGTTTATCAAAATATAATTATTTTTACCATTAAACATTATATATTTGTTTATTGGATAAAGAAAAATTTTCGCCCAAAAATATCTTCTTCTTCTAGGTAGAACCAAGTTCTGTTATCTGTACAATGCCTCATCGTTCCTCGTTTGAGGTCGAAATTCAGCTGTCTTTCCATCTTTTGAGGGGCCGTCCAGGCGGCCGTTTGGTGTTTGGTTTCTCTCTTATCACGATTTTTGCTAGTCTGCCATCGTCCATTCGTTCCACGTGGTCTCTCTACTGCCTACGACGATTTCGAACCCACTTCACAACATCCCCCACTCCGCTGTCCTCACGTATTTTTGCGTTTCTTATCCTAGCTCTTAAACTTGTTCCCGTGATCATTCTCAGCGTTTTCATTTCTGTGGTTCTCATAATTTGTTTTGTCTTTGTGGTTTCATTTCTTGTTTCTGCGCCGTAGGTCAGTATCGGTCTTACACAGACCTTGTAAATTGTTGCTTTGCTCTCAACCGTCATATATTTATTGTTCCAGATTATATCTCTTAGTTGACCTGATATCATGGCCACATTGTTGGCCTGTGTGCGTACTTCTTCCGTTACTGCCCTGTTACTTGTTATATGTGCTCCTAGGTATTTAAACTTCCCAACCTGTTCGATATGTTTGTCATCAACCATTAGTTTGCATCTTACCGGTTCTTTTGCTATTACCATTGCTTTGGTTTTCTCCACAGATATCTTCATATTATACTGTTTGGCTGTTCGATTGAGATGGAAAAGCATTCTTTGTAAGTTATCCTCGCTATCTGCTGTCAAGGCAACATCGTTTGCAAAGCATATAATCTGAACGGTGTTGTGTCCCATTGGGTACCCAATATTTTTGCTTTTTACCTCATCAGTGATTTCGTCCATGATTACATTGAAAAGTGTTGGACTTAGGCTATCACCCTATCTTATTCCTATGGATAGAGGGATTTCCTCTGTTAGAGTGTTATTTGTTTTAATTACCATGGCGCAAAAATATAAAATCACATAATATGCGGGCAAAAGGTTATAAAAATTGTAAAATATTGAACATTTTGAGAGACGGTTTTTCAGCTACTATTCATCGTACAGACTTCGGCTGGTGACCATTTTAACGGGCGTAATGTCGGCTTTCTGTACAAAAAAGTTGTGGGACGAAATTTTAAAAAAAGGAAAAATTTGCTAATATCGAGAAAAATAACAAAGTCTGAGAGGGCATATTTCGGCCACTCTTCATTGTATAAACTTCTGCAGGAGCTCATTTTAACTTAACTTCACTTAGAAAAATATATGCAGAAAATTTAAAAAAAAAATGTATTTTTTTGTTCTTTTTGTTTTAATTTTGTTTCTGGGGTATAGTTTTTTGAAAAATGATCTTCTGGGCTTCGTTCGAAAGAAAATTTCATAACTTACAATTTTTCGAGTAAAACTTAAAAAACTGAAACGTAGACAAATGACCTTAATCTCAAAAACGCACCCCTTAATTTGGAAGCATTTTATGACTGTCATATTTGGAGGTCAATTGAACGTATAACGTATGAAACAATTCGACCACTTTAAAGTGTAAGTTACTTTCTCTAGTATATAGCCTATTATAATAATCTCACATTTTGTGCCACGTATAGGTGTTTATTACCTATCCAAACAGTAACGAGTTGCCACAGATTAAATCTAATTTAACAATCTTGGGCAACAAGCTTTATTAACACTTAATTTTAATAATTAAAATCTGGACGAATTTTAAAAATATGTTTTAACTCTTATAACAGTTAATAATAAAACAATGCAAAACTAATTTCGCCTACTTATAAACAATCAGATAGTCATGAAACATATCCCTTATATAAACAAAAGAGAGTTATAGGTTTTTATGACTTTTCATAGCAACAATAGTCAAAAAAATACACTCTTCATCGTCACAACAAATGAATTTAAAACAGACAATGAAAGTTTCATTTCGCAGGCCGCTTAATATTTATTCTTACTTTTTCAGGTGGAAAGAACAGATTACCCGCCTTTTCGGGAAGAGGATGCAGACGGCCTGGGGTTATTTCCTCCACCTCCCCCTCCGCCCGATGGTAAGAACTGTTTTTGCGGTAGTGAACACTGTTGTAATTTAATTTTTAATAATCCACAAGCTGCGGGAAGATATCGAGGAGAGAAGGGAGAAAGAGGCCCGAGGGTGAGTTGATAATTTATTTATTTCGTTGTGTTTGTGCGGGCTTATTTTGTATTATGGGAAGTAGGGGGCTTATTTGTTACCTTAGTCTGAATATATACTTTTTATTTGAAAAATTCCTCGCATTTTACTGAAAGTGTTCTATAAACTTAAAACAAATGCAAATCTACAGGGTGAGTCGATAAGTATTTGGTTTATACATAAAATGTATCAATAAACTATTATCTCTGTAATGTAGATATATCAACTAAAAATAGTACAGAGTATTCTTTTACTTCACAGATAATCCTAAAACTCTTTTGATTCTCAACAAGGTTAGAAATAAAGCACAACCTCAGATTTCAAGAACATTGCCCTTATTGTATAAGGTTTTCTTAGCTGGTTGAGAAATAAAATAGGTTCTAAACTGGTTTTACAACTACCGGTACACTGTTATGGGGAAGACTTCTACCCTTTCCTGGCATTTCCTTGCAATCTCGGACGGCTCTTTGTCTCGTATTGGAACATAGTATGCTTGTTCTTATAGTATAATTATTTTTAATTGGATTTGACAACAAAATAATTACAGTGAAATATATCAAGTTTATCTTTTAGACGATCACAAGGGGAACACATAGAGTATAATGGGGAGAATTATAATACATTAGTTTTTGATTTCGGCAAATAGAAAAATATTGGAGATCTAGTTATCCTAGGAACATGAAAATGAACTATTGCGAGCAAATCAGTTGCCAAAATCTTGTTATTGATAAATTAATACAAAAAGAGTACACGAGCCCGGTTACTGCCCGATACTACCAGATAACTGTGGCTTATTCCAATTTGATTCATACAAAAGAATAATTTAACGTGCTTATAATCTGGAGCGGCCGAAATTCTTGATCAGATCTCACTAGAAAGTCTAGCGTTCGGTAAGATCTCTATAATATGATTGACAAATGTAAGTCTGGAGTCAAACGTGACTCCTAGTTCTTTAATGTAGTTAAACCGCCTTAAAAAAGCACCGTTGATCCCATAATTATGCAACATTGGCGTTTTACTTCTTGGGAATGATATAACATTACACTTGTTTACGTTTATAGGTAGTTTGTTTTTTACACCAAGTGTTTAGTTTCGTGAGATTCAGTTCAAGGCACAAGCAATCGCTCGGGCTCCCTATGTCCCAGAAAATCTTTAAATGGTCTTTATAACGTAAGCAGCTGTTATTCAACCCACATATGATATCTTTAATTAAAACGTTAAAAAATAAGGGATTTAAATAGACCCTTGAGAGAAATTGGTATAGAATTACTAGATCTATGACCACGGTATTCTACATAGTGAAAGTGGTTTAATAGGTAACTTTCAAAAAATCTAATAAGGTTGTCATTAACACCAAAGTCCGACAATTTGGAAAGTAAAACACCTTGATCAAGTCGATCGAACGTTTTGGAAAAATCTGTGTAAACGACATCGACCTGAGTGATGGTGGACTTTCCAGAAGCAAAACCATGCTGCTGATTGATCGTAATAGACATTATGTAAATTAGTAATTTACATAACAAATTAAAATTTACATCAAACTCTGAGGTAAATGGGAAAATAAAAATTTCTAGATACGATTCTAGTAGGTTAAATTAATAAAATTCTAATTCCGAATTATACCAAACCAAAGAAGTTGGGGAAAATACCTTAACAACTTTTCGAACCATTCAAAAAATCAAAAAATAAATTAGCTAAATTAACAGAACTATTTTTAATGTCTCCTACCTTCATATTCTTGAGTGTAAGGAAACTTAAAGAAACAATTGTCCTGTAGCAACTTAAGAACCAAAAACAAAGATAATTTACAACAGGAAACACAAAAACGATACATACTATTACCTTATACAGAAGAACTGTCAGAAAGATTAAAACAGATTTTAAAAAATATTATATCGTTGCATTTCACAACAGTTACAACAAACTAAACTCACTCTTTACCAAATTGA
This sequence comes from Diaprepes abbreviatus, assembly GCA_034092305.1. Lineage (NCBI taxonomy): Eukaryota > Metazoa > Arthropoda > Insecta > Coleoptera > Curculionidae > Diaprepes > Diaprepes abbreviatus. The sequence goes on along the minus strand of JASJET010000260.1, from coordinate 1,517,750 downwards.
AAAGTAAAACACCAACTATAAAAATCTGTAATATTTAGTTCCGTGTGCAAAATGTTCCAAAAAATGTATAGCAATGACAAACCGATAACCAAAATATTGGCCAAATGGATATAAATATACCAAAAATGCTAACTACATTGACAAAGCATGAAAAGAATGAAAAACACTCGTTTCCTCAAGTGCACTAAAATAATCGATAAAGACTGAAATTATCAGAAATTAATAATAAAGGATACCCTATTAATATAGAAACACATACTATAAATGACAGAACTAACATAAACGACCTTAGTCAAATCAACAATAATTTAATTTAAACGCAGTATATCGCCTTAATATCATCAATAGGATATATCCCCTTAAAAGTAAAACAAATTCCTTTAATTTGTTTTGATCACCATGTATAATATATATATATATATATATATATATATATATATATATATATATATATATATATATATATATATATATATATATTAATTTTTCTTCAACCTTGGTATATTTTTAATTTTATCTGGATATCTTCTTGGGTAATAGGTTGTAAAATAAAATTCAAAAGTTAATGTTTTTCTTTCATATATTTACTGACGAGGTTTCGCATATAGGGTGGTGCTTTTTCAAGTTTATTTTCCTTAAATAGAAGAGTTATATACATTAAAAACAAAAACATTTAAAACACACTCAAACATCTTAAAACTCTGAATATGTTTTTTATCATTTACTGCGTTTTATTCTTTTTTAATTTTTATTATTTCTTTTATAGTAATTTATGATAATTTGGGTCTTGAGTTAATATTTTGGTGTTGTTGAAATCGAATTGATGTTTTGTTTGGATTTCGTGCTTGTGTAATGCAGTTGAAGTGATCTTTGTATATTTGTGACCGTTCAGGGTTTTTCCTTTTTAGGTACTTTACTTTTCAAGGGGAAATAAATTTTTCAATTAATTTTGGGCTTTATAACAAACGGTTATATCATGTTTTGATAAAATATGTTTTATTTTTCTCGAAAGACCATTCGTATAACACATACTGATATACTTGTTCTTTTCTTCTTGATTTATATTTTTTTGTTTTTTTTTTCTTTTATTATAGAACAGATGTGTTCTTTGTTTTATTATTTTGAAAATAATCACTTTTCGAAAAAAATTATAAACAAATATATCAGTATGCCTTATACGATTAGTCTTTCAGAGAAAATAAAACATATTTTATCAATACAATATATAACCGTTTGTCATAAAGCACAAAATTTACTGAAAAATTTATTTATTCCTTTAAAAAATAAAATACCTAAAAAGAAAAATCCAACATTATTTATTCAATACCATGTCCAAACTGTCCTTAAACTTATACAGGAATGTCAACACAGTACTTAGACAATAGATTGAATGGTCATAAATATACAAAGAACGCTTCAACGCCATTACACAAGCACGAAATCTAAACAAAACATGAATTCGATTTTAACAACAACAAGATATGAACTTAAGACCCAAATTATTCTAGACTTACTATAAATGAAATAATAGAAATTAAAAAATGATAAAAAAGATATAAGTAATCTCAATTAAATTTACCATAACCTAATTAACCAAAGTTAAAATTTCAAAAATGAATAAATAGTTGAACAGAAAAACTCTTGAACTTGTGTTATACCCTGTACTAGTTCTATAACATATTCCGGACACTGTATTTAGTAAAAAAAATTTTAATATAAAGAATGGACTACCCAAAGAAATAGGTCAAAAAATAAATTACGTCACATCAATTTAAGACATATTTAATAATTTTAATATTCTTGAACTTACAAACTCCAAGGTAAGCTATCTAAAAAATAATTTGGTTTTTTCTGTTGATGATTTTAAAATGAAATGTAATATGTTACACAAAACTTTTTAGTGTTTTAAAATTTTTTTGAGTGTGTTTTAAATGTTTTTCTTTTTAATGTATATAGATCTTCTGTTTAAAGAAAAAAAATCTTCAGAAAGCACAAACGATGTGCGAAACATCGTAAGTAAATATAAGAAAGAAACAAATTAACTTTAAATTTATTTTACCCAAGAAGATATCCAAATATATATATATATATATATATATATATATATATATATTATACGCAGAAAAAACAAAATTTTAACTGAATGGTACACCAAACCAACTTGGTCAGGTAGATATCTAAACTGTTTCTCTAATCATTCAAAAACTCAAAAAAAATAGTGTTATAATCGGTCTGTCTGATCGTGCTATCTCCCTAACGTCATGGCCATAAATATACGAAAAACGCCTCAACAGCGTTAAACAAACACACACAGGACGAAAAACATACTTTTGATTATAACAGTACCATAATAAAAAACAAAGATATGAATTACCAAAAATTACAGCTAAAAAATTAAAATTAAAAAAGATAAAAACACTGTTAACGACAGAACAGATATGGGAAATTTGAGCCACATTTACACAAGCCTAATTTAAACAAAAATATTAAGTATTCGATCCTGTCAAATAAGAATCAAAAAATTGAATATCCTCTTAAACATAAAACTAAACATATAGTTTTTTTATGCGTTGCAAAATATAAAAAAAAAATAAAACACATTTGCATTCCATGTATCCTCAGTAGACGATGTAAAGTTTGAATTTTATTTAGTAATAGAGTAGCAAAATGTCAAGGTGTGTACCGGTAAAATTAAATATTTTTAAAATTTAAATACTGTTTTTAAGTGTCTTGTTTGTTTTTTGAAATTGTAGATATGTTTTTTGTATGGTGTATATTAATTTTATAAAAATATTTTTAACAGGAAAAAATTTTGAAAATGCCTTGAATAAGAGGCGAAACGTCAATTCTTTTGCATTTTTTGTTTAAATATAGAACCTAAACCCAAGAAAAGACAAAATAAAGAAAAATAATATAGTCTATGTTTCAAGAATCAAGAAAATATATATATATATATATATATATATATATATATATATATATATATATATATATATACATGAGATATTTTTAAACCTTGTCGGTAATAAACTTTGCGTAACCCAAAATATTTCCTGAATTTTACACCAAAGATTGCTTAAAATTTAAGCGGAATCTAATTTTAAAATTCTTGCAGTTCCATAGTAGATTCGGGACGTGTTCAGAGTGGTATATCGAACACTTTTTAGGTTCAGTGGCCTGTGATTTGTACCTTTTTGCCCGGTGTTTAATTTAAAAAGCGCCAAGAAATTTCGTACACTGATTACATGTTGCGATATGCGGCTTTAAAGGGAAGCGACTGACCAAAGCAAGGATTAGTTTGTAAATAATTGTGAGAAAAGGCTTGTGTCGGTTTTATTTGATTTTAGCATGAAGATTTGAAGAGCATTAAAGAAGGGTAGAAGGATTTATAAGTTCTAATATGTTGTGTAGATTTTATCCATCGATTATATATTGTGTTGGAAAATATGGATTTGTGAAATAATTAAATTACTGAAAATAGGTTTCATCTTCTTTCAGCTTGAATGCGGCATCAATAAAAAATAACTAAAATGTTTATTTCCCAGAACAAGAAATCCCTTTCTTATTTTACGCTCTAAAATTTATAGAATTTTTATTTCAAAATTTAAACAGAACCCATATGAATACGATACACATATTGTCAGTTGCAGATCTGATGTAAATAATTCATCCATTAACATATCTGATGCATTCCAGATATTGCAATCGTCATAACTATCAGCATTTTGTTGGCTGATGCTTAAAATAGTCCAGTCCATGTCCTTGAAAACCAAGTTTTCAGATTTTAAGTAACGATACTGATTGTTTCCCATATCCATCCTGGTCCTAAGTAGGGCTAAAATTATGGCATACTATTAAAGTACCTTAAAAATACGTCGTCTTTTAAAATATATATTTTTCAATGAGGGGTGCAAAATTTAAAGTTTTCATCTATCTTCAATTTTAAGTTATACAAATTTTAAAGTTAGAAACTGTTGCCATTAACGTTGTTGGTTATTCTATCAACTTCATTCCTTAAGCTCATTGAAACGATGCACCTGGAAATATTATAACGAACTTTATAACGTAATACATTTCACAGTATTAGTTTGTGTTTGTAGTGTGTAGGGTATTAGGTTTATTTTCTACTAGTTCATAATTTATTTAATTAATTTTACCTTTGTTCATTTTCTCATGAGACGTCTATGCAAGAAGGTCTGCAACTTTTTAGAAAACTCTATTTCCTTATTTTTAACATGAAACGCCTATGACAGAAAGTCTAGAAATCGCGAGATTATCCCTTTTTCTTATTTTTATTACATCATGTAGTACAAAAATCCTTCTGGAAAGATGCAGAATCGTCTAGTATCGGCAAACCGGGTATATAAAGGGTCCAGATCGTTATTCGTAGACTGTTTAGTTTGAAAGTTCGTTAAAGTAACTTAAATTGTTTAACAAGTTGTGTCAATAAAGGTTATAAAAAGAAAACAGTGTGTGTATAAGGATACACCATCCGGAACAAATTGGTGTCGGAAGTGAATCAAATCCAGAAGAGGTTAAAGAAAAAAGTTAATTGAAATTGTATGCGAGTAGAAATTAGGAGACACAAAGTAAAGATGGAAGAGCAACTACAAACTAGTTTAAATCAGTTATTAATGATACAGACATGAAAACAAGCCAAGAAAGGATGAAACGAGAATTGAAAGAAAATTTAACGAAATACCAAGACAATATAAAACAAGAATTGATGACACTGAAAACAAGCCAAGAAAAAATTAACCAAGAATTGAAGACATTAAGAAAAATCAAGAAAGTATAAAACAAGAACTAAAAACAAGCCTGGAGGACATGAGAAAGGGACTTAATTCAAGTTAAGAAGATATGAAACAAGAACTAAAAGAAGGCATTAAAAAATCAAGCAGATATGAATCGCATAGAACAAGAAATGCAACAGAAAATAAGCAAAATTAGAGATGATGTACATGGCGAGTACAACATGAGGTGACGGGAATCCAAAAACAAATGCAACAATTACATCTGCAAATTAGAGACGACGTACTTCGTGAAATAGAATATGAGATAACAGGAATCCACAAACAGATTCAACAGTTACATGTGCAAATGGAAAAGATAACCAGTACAGGTATAATAAAGATAGATGTTGTTCCAGTAACTAGTATGATGAAGCCATCTATCTTTGATGGTAAAGTACCTTGGCCTACCTATGTCCGTAAATTTGAAGCCGCCACCACTGGCAATAACTGGAGTTCACCGGAGAGGGCATGTGCTCTTGTTCTAGCATTACGATGTGAAGTTATGGAGGTTCTACCTAATATTCCCGAAGAAAAACAGAATGATCACGAGTTTATTGTTACTTTTCTGGAAATGCGCTACGGGGAAGCCTACCTCCAAGAAGTTTATAAGACCCAACTTCAAGGAAGAAGACAAAAAAACAACGAAAGTCCCGAAGTAATAAGACAAGAGTTAGCAGTAAATAATGTTATCGAAAGTCTACGTGACCCAGAAACAAGTCAAACGCTAAGAATGGCCCGACTGAAGAAAATTTCTGAGACTCTTGCTTATTCCCTTCAGTTTGAAACAGCCAAACAGACCTTAAGAAACCAAGGAAGAATCACAGGAAGGGTCAGGTTTCCTAAGATGGTCGCAAGACCAACGAGGAATCCTTCATAAAGCTAATGAGGGAGATGCAAGAATTTTTGAACAAACACAAACCAATACTATGAAATGGATAACGCTATTAAATTCCTTACAATATCACTGGAAAAGATGAAGAACAGACAAAGCCATAAGATTCTGTTTCATATACGGACAGTCGGGTGTACATTACCAAACTATAAGGGTCCATACTTGACCCCGAAACCCTAAAAACCTTATTTTATAAAGCTCTAAATCAAATTTTTAAAAATATCATTTTTCTAGACGCTAACTATCAGGAAAGCGTAACGACACAATGTTCTATATAATAAATCCATCAGTAATTAAAAACAATATTTTCTTAACTTAAAAGTAGCATGTCGACCACCATGTCGGTTAACTCGCCTTTGATTCGTATCTTTTCACTCGACTTTAATTTAAAAATCGCAACTTGCAATAAACAACTTTAAAGGGAGCGACCGACTAACCCAAGGATTAGTTGGAAAATTGTAGAAACGAATTTTAGCTGTTAAAATTGACTTTTTCAGAGAGACAACAAAAACCGTTGAAAATTGGAAATTGGAAAACCTAAGCTTAAGCAGTGTTTTTGTTAATTTTTTTTTGGTGTATTCACTTACAAAAATGATATAAAAGTTTCACGTTACTAATTTAAACACTTTTAAGGAACGGTACCACAAAATCATATTTTTATTACGATTTTTTACACTATACCATCTCAAAAACATACTATGAAAGTTTAAAATTGATTCAATGAAAATGGTTATTAGTCTGTTGTATCATGGTTGGCGTAGGTAAGTAGAGTCTACTGACACGTACATCCAGATTGCAATCGAATATTCCTGATACACAGGAACCTGGATTATCCTTCATTGAGGCTAAAAAATTCCTATTTTTACGCTCCTAAGGATTCAAGAGAATTGAAAGAGATTATTTGTAGTATCAAAAACGAAAATAGTTCGAGCTGGGATAATATTTCAATTAGGACTTTGGCAAAATCTTCACAATGCTGCAGTTAATACCCTGGAACATGCTATAAACTACTCATTTACTACTTGAAAATTCAGCTTCTAAGTATGTTACGGTTATTAAATGCGAAAGATGAATTATTCGAAAAATAAATTGTTCTCTCTTTATATCAGTTTGGTTTCTGAAATGCAAAAAAATCCAGGATGCAATATTTCATTGCTTGAAGGAATAATACAAAAGCCTCAATGAGAAAGAAGCTGTAGCAGCTGTTTTTGCGACATAACTAAGGCCTTTGACTGTGTGTGCCACAGAATATTACTGAACGAATTGAAATATTGTGGATTTAGACGCCAGATTTTATGTTGGATGGGTTTATATTTTTCAGAAAGAAGTCGGATAGTTTGTTTCTAGAGAGAACCTTTTGCTTCACCTAATATCTCATCTGGGATTCCGCAGGGGTCGGTATTGAGTTCTCTTTTATTTCTTTTGTATGGCAACGATTTATCGCTTTACATAAAATATCGACATTGCACTTTATTTGCCGATAAAATCACAACTTGGCACCATAAAGACTCTATTATACTAAATAGGATCATAGATAAGGATACAGTTTCAATAAAAAAATGTGTGATTCAAATCTTTTTGTTTTCAACATTTCTAAGACTAATATTCTCCATTTCAAGTGTGAATCAAATAATGTACGTATAAGTGTACAAATAATTAATGAACGTAACGAAACTAAATTTTTAGGAGGGTTCATTGATAAAAAGCTTAAATTTGATAGTCGCATAAATAATTTATGCTTAAAATTAGCTTAATCTTATTTTGCTCTTCATAGTGTAAATAATCAATTAAACCACAAAATAACAATAAACGTTTATTTCTCACTTACAAAATCATTCTTGAGATACGGCATCTGTTTTTGGAGTTCTTGTAGCACGGATCTTTTTCATTCCGTGTTTGTTTTACAGAAAAGTGCGATTAGGTATCTTTGAAAACTCGGCAGATAGGACTTTTAAACTGAAAGAATAATGACATTTCCTAGTCTCTTGATTTTCGAAACGCTATGCCACATGCACGAGAAGTATTGTGATCAAATACAATCGCATGGGGCAAGTAATACCCACAGTTCCTTTATTATTGCAAAAACCAATTTATTATAACAGTAAAAAACTAATTAATAGTCTTCCTCTTCCTAAATTCTTCAGACATCTTATCAAAAAATTAATGACTGAAAAGAAAAATGAAAAATTCAACTAAAAAATAATTATTCTTCCTTTTTTTTTACTTTGCTTTGTTTGTCTGCTTGTGTTTCTGTATTCGGTTAGTATTTTTTTTTTTTTGACTACGCTTAAATGTGACTTTCTAAATAACTTTTATTGATCTGACTACTTTATATATTCTTTGTCTATTTGTTTTTTGGATTCACTTTGTACTTTTGTGACAAGGTTTTTATCTGACTTTGTAAAAAGTTTTATTCGACTCAACATTTGGATTTCACTTTTATTCTTTTAATGTTATGTAATTCTATTATTGATGGTTTTCTTTTTTGTCCGTGCTTTGAAGAATGCTTGTGAAATTATTATCATTGTTATAGTACTACATAACAATTTTGTATCTTTATTATTGATTGTATATACATTTTATTCGCTTTGTCAACAAAACTGTATGATTTTTTGATAACAAACTTATTTTGAATTTAATTTATATTTGAATTGACTAATTCACTTCAGTTTTCGAATTCTTTAAGGTTTTCTTTATGATAAAATGCGTGAGGATTAATAAAAACTACACGTCAATATTTTTAAAACAACTAAAATATCTGCCTAGTAGGTAAATAACATCGGAATTTATATAAGTTTACTGAGTTAATTTAAAATTATTTTCAAGGAATAGAGATCGATTGGTGGTTCGATAATTTTTTCCATAAATACAGCAATTGTTACATTAACATTTAATTAATTTAATTAGTATCAATATCCTTTCATTGATTTTTTTACAATTCTCTGCCTGGCCTTTAGGATTAAAAGCTTTTTGTTTTCTTCGTGCAAAAGAGCAGCTTAGAGTCTTTTCTTCGAGGATTGATAAAAAGGCACAGGATTGTATGATTCTTTTATCTCTATAAAAAGTCCTATATTGTGATATTATAAAATTCCAAAAAAATCAGCATAGATCTTGCTTCTGTAATGATAAATACTAATTTTTTTTGCATGGATCAAGGAAGTTCCACTATTAAAGTCTTGGGCAAGTAATTCAACTTTAGACTGCAAATCTTCTATAAGATCGTTGTGTTTAGTCTGTTATATGAAATATGGACTGTTAACTGTTACCGGTCTGATGCAATTGAATATTATTCGAAGTATCTGTAAATTTTATCTTTTCTGTTGGGTAGTGTAGAAGTCGACATATTCTTTGAATGATACATATGTGCATATTCTCTCAAACACGAACCGTTTGAGTGGAGAACAAACACTCACAAGAATTTTTAGTAAAAAGAAAAGTACGACAAGACTGTATAGTGGCGCCGCTTTATTTAATACATCTCTATTAATGGAGAAATAATAAATAACATTGCATATGCCGATGATAGTGTCCGCCCGACCGACAATCCCATAGGACTGCAAGAATACTCTCGTAGAAATATGCGAGAAGTACGGTATGATACTCAACTATAAAAAGACCAAAATTCTTATTGTGAACAACAGTGAGGAGACACAACATCAATTTAAAGCCAAAGAAATCTAATTAGAATTTTTAATAAAAACAGGAGTATCTAATTCATCTCTATTAATGAAGAAATGATAAATAACATTACATATGCCGATGACACTATGCTCCTAACCGACAATCCTGTAGGACTGAAAAAAAAAGGATCATAGAAATATGCTGGAAGTACGGTATGACACAACTGTAAAAAGACCAAGATTCTTATTGAAAGCAACAATGAGGAAGCACAACATCAATTTAAAGTCAAAGAAACCTACTTAGAATTGGTGGATAGAATAACATACTTAGGATATATACTGGGTAGAAATTGTGCCTGGAGTTCCTACATAACTGAATTATTGTACATGAAAATGAAGAACCGGAAATTCTGAAGTCAGAGGTTCTGCATAGCATAAGATGTGCAAAATGTCGAAAAGCAACCGGCCCTGACGACATTTCAGTGTAACTCTTCAAACTAATTCATGAAGACAATATCGATATACTGCTTAAGTTTCTTAATTCGGTATACAACACTGAAGAAATACCGGAAGAATAGCTGAAATATGTTTTTATAATACAAAAAAAACAACGGGCCAGAAAATACAACGAATACAGGTTAATGAGTCTTGTGAGTCACATCTTGAAGGCAAGAAATCAAATGCCTCACAGAAAATGTCAGATTTACCTTTAACCGTCTTAGAAAAATCTTGTGTAACATGAGCTTAAATCTGAATGAAGTGTAGTCTTACCGGCGTATTCTTAGAATAACTTAAAGCGACCACAGCAGAAATGCAACCGTAATGGAAAGAACGCAAAAAGAAACAGAAATAGAGACTACTATTAAAGATGTCCTATTTAGGATACGTAATACGCGACGACAAGTACAGGTTACTTTAACAGATTCTCCAGGGCAAGATTGAGGGCAGAAGAAATCCGGACCGTCGCAAAACCTCTTGGCGAAAATATCAAACTGTAGACTAGGATGACAACAGTCGAAATATTTAGAATAACAGTCAACAGAATTATATGGTCAAATGTTATAGCTGACATCCACGGAGGATGGGCAACAGTTTTGGTCAAATAAATGCAACAGTTGGTTGCGTGGTTAGTTTTTTCTCTTCAAATAATTAATTTGCAAAGATCTATCTTTACCTCAATATCAGTAATTGTGGATCAGCCTGGAATTTGTGTTAACCACATAAGGAACCTAAAATTTATCTTTATGTGATACCACAAACCCAAAATTTGCGAATTATGTTTTAAAGTTTTTAAAGGTTTTATTTGAGAATAAAGTGATGAAAAAATTCGCATTTTCTTTGCTTTGCTAATATCAATGCAGTTTCTCAAGAAGGACTCGTACGAAAATTCCATTGAGATGGTATTTTGAGTTTTTCCAAGAGCTTCAAAATGGTTTGTTTAAATTTTGTTCTATGTGAATTTTTGACTAAAATATGGTCTGTTTAATGAAAAAACTACTTTTTTCAATTCTTGATATATATAATCCAAAATGCTTGTTTTTATACATACAATCATTTTGGATTATTTCGGAATTTTTTCAGCACTTCTGATTTTTTCCATTTTTTAATTTACTTTAATTTGTTTTTTAATTTTTCAAAAACATGATAATAAGGTTACGCATGTATCTAAAAACAGAATTGCAAGAGCTCAGGGTCATGGTGCAACGTTTTTTACAGAATTATGATCTTTTTTATGAGATACATATGACCTATTAAAAATGCTTTTTTTTCATAACATAGACCAAAACTCTGTAAAAAAAAGTCGCACTACGACTCTGAGTTGTTCCAATTGTGTTTTTAGATACATGCATAATCATATTATCATGTATTTGAAAAATTTCTAAAAATCAAACCGGAAAAAGCCGAAATGATTGCACGAGTAAATACAAACATTTTTTCTATTTGAAGATTTTTTTTATATTTCTCGTAATTACAGATATATCAAGCATTGAAAAAAAAACGTAATTTTTTTCGTTAAAAAGATCGCATTTAGTCAAAAAGCACTTAGAACAAAATTTGAACAAGCATATGAAATCTCTAGGGAAAATCCAAAAATCTGCCAGATCAGAATTTTCCTTTGATATTAGCAAAACTAGAAAAAAGTGTTTTTTTTTCATCTCTTTATTCTCAAATGAAACCTTTGAAAATAAAAAATTAACTCCGCACTTTATACTACCTTAAAGTACTTGGAAAGAGCTTTAAAAAACTTTTTTGAAAATGTCGTACGATTATTCTTTACTGAAACATAAAACGTTAAAACTCTCATAGTTTTCGCGTGGGGTGGGCAAAAGTACCTACAGGGACTTTATATATAAAATTTTTCAAGAAGTTTGTTATTGGATTCCGCGATTTAACTGAAAAATTTTGCCATAAACATAGCAAAAACAGTTCAGATTATTTTCACACTCTCTAGAAAGCATTTTAAAACAATTTACTTCACTTAGCTGTTTACAGAGTTGAATAAAAAGTGACCTACTACTGCGGATCGATAAAAAATAAGAAAGGCTTTATCTGAGGAATTATAACGGACAGAGCCGAAAACAAAAAATACTTTCTTTACTACCCTATTGTGTTCAATGAATAAAAATATGTATTTATTTTTGTGTAAGTTTTTTCCACTATTTTAAACAGTATTAGAAATCTTTCCCAACGATTAAAATCAAACAAAAATTGTTTTGAATTGCTCCCATTTAAAAGGCGTTAACTGAAATGCTCTTCCAGGAGAATGCGGATTGTATAGGTCAGTTTAACAACATTCAATAATCGTTTTATCGCTGAATACTGCCAGAAGGAGAATAAACCGAGTTTCCGAATTTAACGCTCTTGAGATATGAGAAATCTTTTCCTGGATTGAACTAGATTTACTAGAATGAACGGTGCTTTACGAATCGTTAAATATTATATATTTAGCTCTGCAACTAAATAATCATCTAAATAATTTTTCTTTAAAATTGTATTGATATCATATGTCACATAAAATGAGGACATAAAATCTGGAATAGATTCATTATCTAAAAACCTTGCGTTTTTTAAATAATTAATTTATTTCAGACTCTTCACTGTTTCATTAAAAAGGTAACTTAGGAAAAAATCTAGTGACGTGCTTAGTATTTTTAAACTTTTTACATGAAGAATATTACAAAATAATTTCTACTATACAAAGCGCGGCGCGGTCAAATGATATTTTTTTCCCAAACGTATATTTTATTGCAGAAAAAAATTACGAAATTTTTTTAACCCCATTATAGGCTCATAAAGAATACATTTACTCAATATATCCCCTGCTTGCTTGAATGACCGCCTCCATTCTCGATCTGAAACGTCCGCAGGCGCATTTTAATGTATCACGATTCATATCTGCTCTCAGGACTTGTTCGTGATCCTTTCAACTACGCTTCATACATAGAAGTTCATTTTGGAAGGCCTGAATTATTTCAGCAAAATCAAGTCGACTTTATCCAACAACCAATTTTGCACCAAATGACTTCTCTGGGCAGGCGCACCATCCTGCTACCGTTTCCAGATAAGACAGTTTCCATTAACGGCTTCACTACATTTGTCAGAACACGCAAATAAACTTCTTTGGTAATATTTTTCCCATTGTTAAAGTAATGCAGTGGTATGACATCACCTTCAAGGGACACAAAATCTAGCACATGAACTTCGCCGGAAATTTCCTTCTTGCAACAATGAAGACATCTTCAAAGTTAGGGGTGAGTTAGCGGCCATTCTTTCGATTGATTTCCGCATCGACATTATAAATCATTATGTCATAAAAAAAACTTGAGTCATTCTGCAGCATTGTTTTTTAAGGAACACAATAGCAGATTGCAGCGTTTATCTCGATTTGTCTTGGCGGCTTTGGAAAGTATCTGTCTCACTTTAATTGTAAGACTTATCGCGAAGGTCTTCCTCGATGATTCAACGTATAGTTGACAATTTTCAGATCGATTGTTTCGGATCCTCAAAAATCAGCTCCCGAGTCTACTGAATGAATACGGACATCCTGATAACGCGCTCGTTCGAGTATATTTTCCTCGCAAGTGTTGCAAAATCTTCGTTGTACTTCTTCGACTCATAATACTTTGCAACGAAATCACACAAAAGTCAATCTTTGGTACCCAAAGAACTGCTTAATGTTCAAACTAAAAAGCAGAATTTTTACATTTTTTATAATATTTTTGGATTTTTAAATCTAATTCACTATCGTTAGGAGCAGAAAACAAATTTCATTTTAATATATTTTGCGCTTATGAAGTTTTGCTGTTATAATTAAAATTTAAAGAAGCAATGCAAGACCATATTACCATTGTAACTTTTACAAGATAAATAATGAAAGTAATAGATAATTAGAAAAATATAATGACAGAAAAAAGAGGAGGAGGAAAAGAGTATATGCTCGGAGAGTATATAATCTTCCTCCTGCTCCTCTTTTGTTCTCTCATATATTTACTACTGATAATCGGGACTTTCCAGTTATACTCCGGACTCGGTTTCAACATTATGACTGTTTCGATAGTTTAGTTCATAGATCAAGTTATTTGAACGCCAATTGCGACATCTACCAGTGCTACAGAACAGCGGAAATTTCAAATTGGATTTTATCCAGATATTTGTTCTCGAGTTTAGTGGCAAGTCCGCTCCTGGCTTTCTTTGTAATTCCAAAGCCAAAATTTCTCTACTTTGCTGATGATTTGATATATATTTACTGAACGCATAATGATAGTACGGTACATACTTGAAAAAAAAATACTTTTATCATATAATTATGACGGTCATAAATGAAGACTCTAAACAATTTAGAACGCATTTACACATGAGATATATGTTTCTCGGTCTTGCGAAATTTCCCACGGTAATGTTTACTAAATTATTTCTTTATCTCTTTTTATTCGCATAGAATTGACTTTTGCAACAGTTTTTATACCTTAAAACAAATAACGTTCTCGGTAATAAAAAACTAAATAAATCTAGAATTATGGTAAGCCGGTCAATTTTAAAAATACCCCATAAGCATCGTTTAAAGGCATTGATCCGAACTAAACAACTTTTTCGCGATGCAGTAAATGCATAGTAAGGCTAGGTCAGTAAATTTACGGCACCAGTGGTCGTTTCGTCGGCGTCGCTGGCGTCGTTCGATTCAGATAGCTCCGATACCGAAAAGAAAATAAACATCTAAATATACGACTTTCGTATTTTGGAAATCCAGAAATTTCCTGCTAGGTTTCCGGGCAGTTAAAGAGATTAAATGTGGCCTGGATATTTTAATTTAAAAGAATGGAATGAATTACTTTATTAGGTAACTGTTTATTTTTGCGAAGTAGAAAATATATGTTTTATTTTTATTGTCTTTATTTCTTGTTGAACATCACGTTTTGGATAGTAGTTAACTCTAGCCCTTTTCAAATAAAATTGAACAAATTCTTATGCTACACAATTATTTATACTAAAAGTAAATGCAGTGAAGTATGACGATTTATATAAACAATATTAGAAAAGACCTGACATCCAACGTATGCTCAGTAAATCTGGTTGATAAGATTCTGGAGTAACGCAGAAATAGGACAAAATTGACAACGCACGAGGAAAGAAAACCAGTATTGAAAATCTTCTATGTTCGAGGCATTTCAGAAAAATTGGAAAACGATATAACAACAACGTTGTTTTCAATTCAAATTATCCTCCGAGAAGTCAGCTCACTAGGATCAAATGAACAATTCAAAAGGACATGAAAAACTGTGTATTTCTTATACCATGTGACTGTACAAACTCTTGCAATGGTGAAACAAATGGCCCCTTGAAGTAAGGATCAAAATACATTTCAATTATATTTATATGTCGGCGGAATTAGCCCTGGAAAAAATTTAGTGTTGAAACCTTCGTAATGTTAATAATAATTATTTAGTATCTTATGTCGCATTTTTCTTTTGGCGAAATTTTTTATTTAACAATTAAAATGTGGAAAAACAGTTTTTTCGCGTTCTATGAAAAGCGATTGTTATTCAATAAAATAGTTTCAAACAAAAGTTGTGCAACATAAAAATACCTACACAATGAGCCCACCCGAATGGGCTAATTTGTTCGTTAGTTACTCCAAAAGAAAGCTAAAATGTCTGTTTCTTCAATTTTTATTAAACAGTAGAAAAATATACTGCATTAACTTTATACTGCATCGAAAGGAACCTCTTGTTGCATATAATCCGTGCACAATATTTCAAGTTAAAATATTTAAAACTTTTGTACAATTAATTTGTTAATAACTTTTTATATTTTTTGATTGTTTATTCTCAGCGATCTAGATGTCGTACAGGGGTCTGCTGGAGCGCAAATGAAAGTTCAAGACTTATTTTAACTACAAAAAAGAACCAGATGAATTGTTGATTTTAAATTGTTGAAACAGATAAACAAATTTGGGGTTGTTTTTTTCGTTATAAATAAATAGAACAACTCTTTGACAATTGTTGGTATCGAAATGCCGATAAGTGAACGTGATAGGTGAAATTTTGGCGCATATTTAAAGAAAAAGTCTATACGACAACTGGAAGCTGAGCTAGAGGTTTTTTTCAAAAAATCGGTGCAGTGTTGTTTACTAACGTTAACGGATTATTTAAGTAGGAACTCATAGGAAGTTGGTTAAATCATTGTATGCAGCAGCTTTTAACTCAATTATTTCGAAACTGTTAATGCTGCAATAGTTTAAAGTTGCACCTACTCAGAGTCATAAATTGAGCAGTGGAGTGGGGGCGTTCTTTCAACCTGCGGCGCGTGGAAAAGACGCGGCTTGGACTCTTCAAATTCGTTTCGCCTGAAAGATTTGGAATATTTCGGCGGATATTGGTCGTATAACCTTTATTTATTTTTTTTTTTAATATGTGATTTCTCGAACATGAACATGAACAATGGATGATATGTTTTTGTAATCAAATTATTGTTAAAAATAGCAATAAATAAATTCTTGCACTTTCATGCATTTTATTCATATCTATAATTTAACCATACTTAGTGCTTTTCAAGTTGCAAAAAATTGTTACTGTTGTCAACAGTATACTACTATAGTTTGTTATATATGTAATTCTCCTTTCAGGCAGAGAATATGAATATCTATATATATATATATATATATATATATATATATATATATATATATATATATATATATATATATATATATATATATTGTTGTAATATAGGAGAGAGTCTATCGGAGACCACTAGTTATAGACTCGCCCCTGTATACTCCTACATTACAAACAAGTTCGGTTTTTTTTTTCTTGTCTCTCGTAAGGGTTGTCACTATCTCTCTCACTTCCGGGTTATCTTGTCATCATCGGGCTATTTGGCAGGGAAAACCTAGAAAAGACCTGCCGTGTCACAATCGGGTTAATGTATATGCGAATTTCTCTTCAAAAATGTGGGTGTTTCGTCCCGGTACCAACTATAGGACTCGTCAGTGGGATTCTAGTTTATACCTTCCCAGACACCCGTCGTCGTACTTATTAATATTTGGAACTTATATTTGAAGTTAAATCTGGCCGGAGAATAGCGGTAAGATGTTGGATAATACGACAATATATATATATATATATATATATATATATATATATATATATACAAACATTTTATTTTCTGCAAATATCGCTCTGCTTCTCTCTCCATATGCGTTTCGATCACCTCATGATCTCGTCAGTGGAGCTGTATCGGAGCGGTAAGATGTTGGATAATACGACAATATATATATATATATATATATATATATATATATATATATATATATATATATATATATATATACAACCATTTTATTTTCCGCAAATATCGCTCTGCTTCTCTCTCCATATGCGTTTCGATCACCTCATGATCTCGTCAGTGGAGCTGTATCGGAGCGAGAGCAACATTAGCAGGAAATAACTGATATATGAAATATAAGTTTAAATGTATGTCGGCAGGATATTGCACCTGCCATTTTAGTAAAAAATAATTTTAAATTTTAATTTTTTAAAAATTTTACACTACTCCGGTGATTCATAGATGTCGTTTGACTGGCGATATTTTTCAGTCTGACATCGAGGTCGGTAGATGGCAGGTGCAATATCCTGCCGACATACCTTGAAACTTATATTTCATATATCAGTTATTTCCTGCTAATGTTGCTCTCGGTTCGATATAGCTCCACTGACGAGATCATGAGATGATCGAAACGCATATGGAGAGAGGATCAGATTGATATTTGCAGGAAATAAACTGTTTGTATATATATATTTTTCATATTCTCTGCCCGAAAGGAGAATTACATATATAAGAAACTATTTAAATACGGCAGAAAGATTCATTTATATCTTAAAGTATACTACTAGTTATGAATAATAAAAATCAAATTGATTTTTAATGTACCATTAACATTATCCATTTAACATTATGAAACAAATTGTAACTGTCATGCCAAATTATTGGTTGTACAATAAAAACACATAAAAAACCAATATTCGCCAAGATATTCCAAATTTTTCCAGTGAAATGAATTTGAAGCGTCCTAGCCACGTTTTTATCCGCGCGCCGCATTTTGGAAGAACGCCTCCCTTCACTGCTCACTTTCTGACTCTCGGACTAAGTACAACTTTAAACTATTGCAACATCAACAATTTTGAAATAATTGAGTTTAAAACTGCTGCATACAATAGTTTAACCATCTCCCTACAAGTTTCTACTTAAATAATCCCTTAATGTTAATAAACATCGTCGCAACGAATTTTTGAAAAAAGCACCATCTCAGCTTCTAGTAGTTGTACAGATTTTTTTTTTTCAAAATGTGCGCCATATCTCACCTATCACGTCCACTTATCTACATTTCGATATCAAGAGTTATTCTATTTGTTCATAACGAAAAAACCAACCCCAAATTTGCTTATCTGTTTCAACAATTTAAAATCAACAATTCATCTGGTTCTTTTTTGTTGTTAACATAAGTCTTGAACTTTTATTTGCGCTCCAGCAGACCGCTGTGCGACTAGATCGCTGAGAATAAACAATTAAAAAAAAATCATAAAAAGTTATTAACAAATTAATTGTACAAAAAGTTTTAAATATTTTTACTTCAAATTTTGTACACTTGTTTTGTGCTGCAACAAGAGCCTTTAACTCATATTATAGGTATTTTCAATGCGCATAACTTTTGTTTGAAACTATTTTACTGAAAAACAGAAGCATTTCCTAGAATTCGAAAAATTGTTTTTTGCATCTTAATTGTTATATAAAAAATTTCCCCCAAAAAAATGAGATATAGAGTACTACATAATTAACATAATTCTTAAGGTTTCTACGTAGACAGAAGTCTACTGACATTAAATTTCAAAATTACCTCAAACTCCACCGGCTTATTACTATAAAATGAAATTTCAGTTCTCACTAATTTGATACTACACAGCGGTAATTCCCAGAAATTGGATTTTTTAATATTGAGTCTATTGAGTATTTCATTACGTACTATTTTTGATGTAAGCTGCTTCTGGTTTACCCAATATACATTTCACTGCTCTTACTCGGAACCTTGAAAGTATTATTTTGCTACACTGCTATTTAAAGGAAAAACCTCACGATTAAGTGAGAAGGAGAAATATAGTTAATGACACCAAAGCAAAATCTCCGGAGTACTGTTGAAGGCTAGTAGCAACACCAGCGAGCAAAAATGCTGAGCTAACCCCTAGGCCGGAGAACGGAGGTGGGTTGCTCAGGGCGCCAGCTATATAAAAACTAACTTTCAACCTTACCTTTAAAGATAAGCAAATACATAAAATAAAAACGAAAATGAGCTTGTTGTTCAAATAACTGTAGGATATAAATAGTAATAGTAAAATCTTTAACTAAAAGATCAAGATGTAGCTGTAGCGTAAGCTAGATATATTATAATAAAAATGTAACTCAAATAAATTCACAAAAATAAATCAAATAAGATATAAGACAATGCACTCTTTAACCTACTGGCGTTAACAACAAAAAGCAAACCCATTTATTCTATGATAATAGGATAGTATACCGGATTATTGCGCAACGTTTTTCAAAAATAAAGAATAGAATAAATTTATTACAAAACTAATAAATCGTTATTAAAATATTAAAAGATATTAATAAAGTTTGCCAGTCAAATGATATGACTGCCAGCTGAATGATCTCCCAGTTTAACGGCTCAGACACTAGTGTAACATTAACAGCTACATACAGAATATAAACCAGGAACAACTAATAATGAGGGTCCGTACGTAGAGCCCCGTAAGTAGAACCTGTAGGTACAACAACCAGTTATAAAGTAACCAGTATGGAGGATTCTAGTAATAAAATAACCAGTAGAGAGGACCCCGATGTTGGTATTGGGGTTTAATAGAATTTCTTTGTCGAAATGTACGAAATTGTTAAAATTCCTCTTTCCAGATTGAGCCCGATAAAAGTGACACAAAAACGCCAAACAGGCAAAAGATAAAGTAACTCAATAACTCAACATGATTAGCGGGATAATCTAAATGACTTTTCAGCACTAAATCCCAACACGTGATTCAAATAAATTGAGATGGAAGTCTTCAGTTTCTCCAATAGGAAGGAAAAAGTGAAAGTTGAGGCAAAATGGCCTCCATTTATAACCAATATGATTGTTTGCGCACCACATGCTTCTTCATTCAAACGCAAAAAAATAATTTTAAAGGGGTGACACGTTTGACAAAAATGACAGATCAAAACTGACCCTGAGCAACAATAGTGGGCTAAAATAGATTTGTTTAATAAGCTAATCTATTAACTACTAATATTTTCAGCTCCAAGTCAAATAAGTAACTCATCGATTAATTTTATTTTTAAATTAAAAAATATATTTTCCGCCAGCGATTACCGACACAGAATAAGTTAACTGTCCAAATTTCGTCACAAAGGTTACAAAACAGATTTTGAAATCTAACATAAAACTGGCTAAAAGGATAAGATTTCACTCGAGTACTAGACATGAAAATCCAAATCCATCTGAAAAAAAAACTAACAGTAAATTCAACGTGGTCAAATTGAAAATAAAATTAACAACACATTAAGCTTAAAAAAACAATCGAATTGGGAAAGAAATTAATAAGGAAGTAGAACTATCAGGGTTTGTAATCTAGGAAAAATAAAACTGCAACAAATGGTATGCTTTGAATCAAAGCATTTATGAGAAATTCTCAAGGAACATGCTGTTATGATACCCATAACGTGAGTATTTGCAAGAATATGGTAAAATTAACTGAATTAGCCATAGTAAACTTAAGTTGAAATTTGAACCGTGACAATTTCTTATCAGTGCTCTTAGGCTTTAATTTCGTTACGTGAACGTATTTCCTGATTCGAACGCTGTTTCTTTATTGTAACTTTTGCCAATGTACTAGAGAAAAGGAAGACACGCAAAATAATATAAACATGAAAAGAAAACAATTTAAAGAAATAGCTAATATCAAAAATTTAAGCGGATTTCTCCATAGGCTCAACACTGAATACCTAATCTTTCACAGTCACTGCTTTGTAACATCAAATCACTGAGGTGGGCGCATCGGAAAAAAGTCTCAATTACTAGGATACTACTTTCAGTTTATAAGTGTGAAATATTAGTAATAAAACTGTCGAACTTTTATTCAATCTGAAGTTGTGTCCAAGTCGAAATTTGAACGGGAACCATTTTTCTTACTAATAAAAACTTCTGACTATATTCAATTTTATGTGCACCAAACATACTTAATACATACAGTTTACAAAGTAGAAAGACTTACGTAATTTTTAATGGCATTATATTATATTTTGTGTTTCACCCGATAACTTGTAAATTTATTCGGATCGAAATTAGATGGAAAATCATTATTTTACTGGCACAAAGATGTCAATTGCACTAGAGTATATGTAGATCAAAAAATAATGATGTAAACGTGCATCTGCCATCATAATGCGAATATTCGCGACGCACTAGCACAATTTTTTTTTAATTATTTGGTCGAGCTTTTTAGGGATGTATGCAATCAAAGAAAAATAATTTGTATCACAAGACACACACTCTTAAATAGATTAATGTATTTCTGATATAATACATATACAAATGGCTCGTCTGAAGTTAGTTTGGCCCACAATTAGATCTAATGAATGATTCAAACAAGATCTTGAATTTTAACAATATTATAATGAGTTTCGTAAAAATTTTTATTGATATATTATTATATTAAACGTGAAATAAATATCAGTCAAAATTTCGGAATACGTTTTCGCGCAACGGCCGCTATATTTCAGAAACTAGAAGTTTATTTTCTTCCGTAAGTCTTTGAATCATTTCAGGATGTTCACATAGACCATACTTTCTAGAAAACTTCAGAACAAGAAATTCAAATAGGTTAAATATTCTTGGTCAGCAGTTTTAGTCTGGAGATGACACGATCTGGGTAGCTATTCTGGTTCTTTATAGGAAGTGATCATTCTCTTGAGAGAATAGGGACAATCCCATTCCACGGTTATTCTCTCGGTCGTGTATTATCGTATTCTCGTACGATATGATGGGAGATCGGAAACGAAATCTAGTAACCTATGTTGTGTATGTAACCATATAAATAGTGCATTTAACCCTAAAAAAATAATATAAATATGAATATAAGCCTAGTTAGCAAGAAAATGTTTGAATTTAAAATAAATATAATTAAAATTTTTCACCTATTTAATATTCTTAATGAGAGGAAAGAATTAGAAAAGGAGTTTCATAGAAAAGTAAACGTTTGGCATCCTCCAGTTACGTGCTGGATTGTCTCTGATGTTCGACAGACATATTTGCATTGGTCATTTTCTATTGAGAGATCTCTAATGATGAACTTCTTATCGGAACCTTTATTATTTAATATTTTTATTAACGATCTAGCTTTTGATGTTAACGCTGACATTTTACAAAATGCCGATAATGAGAATAAGTTGCTTACAGGACTGTATGGAGATTCAGTGAAACCTGGAACAGGTGATTTCAGGTTAGTTCTTTAAAAAAATTGTCTACAGCTCAACGCATGGAAATGTAATGTTATGTCTTTCACTTCAAAATTATCTTCATTTGAGTATGAGTATACGTTAAATGCCATCTTGTTAGCAGAGGCTGAACTTTCTAAAGATTTCGGAATCACTTACGACTCAAAGGTTCGATTTTCTTATGTAAATAATATCATTTCTGACGCTCTAAAAGCTTTTGTGTCTATTTTGCCTACTACTTCAGATTTTTATAAAACTGACGTCATCAAAATAGTGTATATCACATATGTGTGATTTAAATTACAACACGCATCAGTAGTTTGATCCGCAGGCTACAATACTCACATTAATAGTTTGAAAAGGGTCCCAAGAAGGTTGTGGAAACATCTCAATTTTAAGACTTTTGGGGTTTCTCCTGAACAAGGTTTTTTATATGAACTAATGCTTCAGAAATTTAGTTTTTCATCTTTAAATTTAAGGCGGAAATTTTTCTTACTAATAGTTCTTTACAAGATTCTTAACAATTTTATTGACTGTCCGTATATTTTATCTAAAATAAACTTATATATTTCCCGTACAAATTGTCGAAACTGTAAAATCTTTTGTCTCAGAAATCCCAGAACTAATGTATTAAAATTTTTGCCTCTATATTCCATGTGCGACACAAAAACTTGGAAATATTTAGCTCATGTCTGGTCACAGTTTGCTAAATTTTGGCGCACCGAGGACTATGGCAGTTATTTTTTCTTTTATTTCCCTTCCTTGATTATGTTTACATGTTCACTTTTGTAAATAAAAGTAGGTATAATAGTATATAAAACATTTGATGTTAGAATTCATATTATATTTATATTTGGATCTAATTTAGTTTTTAATCTTCCATAATATAGTGCTAATTTGAAATTGCTTGTTGATCATTGTCTTGTGATTGCATTTTAAATCTTGTAAGTTAGTCATTGGAAATAAATAAATAAGACTGTCTCCACAACTAGCAGACGAAAATGACCCGTAATTGGCAGTTCAACTTCTTATTATAACATATATATATATATATATATATATATATATATATATATATATATATATATATATATACATATATATATGTGTGTGTATATATATATATATATATATATGTATATATATATATATATATATATATATATATATATATATATGTTGTCAGCGAGTAACGAGACGAACCGCACTTGAAAATGCCAAATGAGATTTTGGCGAAACGTCGTGAAAACGATTTTTTGAACGAATAGATTGAAACCCGAAATAACCAAACTATTCATTCTACCATCCGTGAAAACCTACGATATAACATATATATATATATATATATATATATATATATATATATATATATATATATATATATACTTTTGTAATATTTTCTAGGGTATAGGTTTTTCCATTATACCCAGGAAAATATTCCAAAAAAATATTAACAAAAGGTTTAAGATACAAAAATAAATTATATATATATATATATATATATATATATATATATATATATATATATATATATATATATGACCGATTCCATTCAAAATCATGTAGTGAAAATTGTCGACAAAAAAAAATAAAATGCTTTCTCCGTGAAATATATTATTCTAGAACCCAAAAAGTGGGGGCACATATTTTGCTGTTTTGCGAAAAAGTATTTTTCAAGGAAGTTATCGAGATTATAAAATTGAACTTTTATAGTGAAGAAAAATATAACTAATTTTTTTATTCAAAATTTTATATTTTTATGAATAATAGACGTAATTCTGTTTTCTCTTTTGATTACGATCACGAGTCATAGATTTTCAGGGAAAAATTTAAAACCCGAAAATTTTCAAAATTAAGAAATGGCGGCTATTTTTCGGAAAAAAAAACAAACGCGATTTTATGAAAAAATACCTTTTTTTGGAATTTTTTTTCGAGGGTTCCTTGTTATGCTTTTGCAATTACAACTGTTTCCATGGGTGCTTAAATGTTGGGAAAGATACAATAATTTTTTTCAGTGGCCGATTCCATTTCAAGTCATGCACTGAGGTGATTTAAAAAATAGATAATTTATCCGTGATGTATATCATTATAGAAACCAAGATACACATACACATATTTTGCCGTTTTACTAAGTTATCGTTTATTTTAAACTTCAGATTAGTAGGTTGCAGTAAAGAAAAATACAGCAATTGTTTTATTCAAAATTTTATATTTTGATGAATAATCTACTTAATTTAATTTTCTCTTTTGATTGAGATCAAATGAGTTATAAACTTCTAGAAAAAAATTTGAAAGTCGAAAAATTGTTTCAATTTTCGGAACAAAATCAAGAATTTTTTACCGTTGTCTTTTATGTGTTCATTATATAATTATCATTTTTGTAATTTTTTATAGAATTTTTTTACCAAAAAAAGCATCTTGCGATTTCAAAAAAGTACAATAATATGAGGAAATATTTTCAAGTAGCAACGTTTTTAAGAAGTCGATTTATTGTACAATTTCAACAAACATTCAAAAAATAAGAAAATACACTCGAGATGATTCTTTTATTACGAATACCTGCAAGGACTTGATTAAATTGCCCATAATAAGTTTATTCTACAAGTCGAGTATACTACTATGTTACAGTTGTTGGATTGTAAAAGAAATCTTTCTTGTTAAATATTGTATTTTATATCTAAACAAATTGCTGTATTTTTTATTTATATAAGATACAGTAATTAACACCCAAAATTGACTTTACACTCTAATCACTGTAACATAGTAGCGTATTCGACAAGTCGACCTATAGAATAAATTTATTATGGATACAAGAATCATCCCAAACGTAATCTATCATCTCCTGAATGCATGTTCAAATTGTACAATAAGTTGACTTCATGAACGAGTTGCTACTTGCAAGTACTTTTTCAATAATCGTAAAAAACTTTCTTGGTAAATAAATCATATAAAAAAATGAGAAAATAATTACAATTATATAACGAAGCATATAACAGGCAACGGAAAAAAAATTCTTGATTCTCTTTCGAGAAAAGGCCGCCATTTTGTTAATTTTGAAAATTGTTGGGCTTTCAAATATTTTTGTTGAAAGAAAAAAAAGATATATTTTCGCAAAACAGCATAATAAGTGTACACTTTTTGATATCAACAATCATATATTTCATCAAAAAAGCCTTTTTTTTAAAGAAATCTCATTGCATGATTTGAAATGGAATCGATCATTGAAAAAAAAAGTTATAATGTTCCCCCTTACATTTTAGCACCCATGAAAACAATTGTAATTGATGAAAAATATGATAAGGAACCATAAGAAAAAAATTCATCAAAAAAAAATGTAAAGTTTATGACTCATGTGACGCTAATCAAAAGAGAAAACTGAAATAAATCGATTAGTCATAAAAATACACAACTTTGAATAAAAAAGTAACTTTAATTTTTCTTCACTACAAAGCTCAATTTTAAAATCTCGATAACTTCTTTGATATATGTATATATATATATATATATATATATATATATATATATATATATATATATATATATATATATATATATATATATATATATATATATATATATATATATATGTATGTATATGCAGGGTAAGTCATTTTAATTTAAAGTTCCAAATATCTTCTATCTAAACAGAAGTTGTCATTTATCTTTATTAATGACCTTGACCTTGAGGTCTATTTTCTAGGTCATTTGAAGGTCAAGGTGATTTTTTTAAATGGAAACTCTTCTTTTATTGCAGAATTGAAACTCGGAGAAAGTTTCCTATCTAACGGTATAAATAGCATAAGGGGTAAAATCATATCTTGAGATAATTTAAAGGTCAAATTTCCTCATACCCTTAAATTTGACCTTGATTTTGACCTTGAGTATCATATCAAAATCATGAGAACTTTTTAAATGGGGCCCCATACTTTTGACCCCGAAAATGAAGATAACGGAATATTTTACTATGGGATAAGATCTTGGAATGACCTCGATGATCAAGGTCAAGGCCATTTTAAAGTCAAATATAACAAAAAAACTAGAATACTGGGGTTTGGATGAGGATAAAAAATGTTTCTTTTGGAGATGACTTTCAGTGACCCCTCTTGAAAGTTGCGGGTAATCCACAACGTGAAACTACTAAAAATCCACTAAATTAGGACAGCTGAAGGAATTCAAATGATAAAGAGAAATAAATAAAAACGACTTGATTCAACTGAAATTTGTTTCCGGGAATAACAAACGTTGAAGGTACTTTCAACAAGTCGATAAAATGGAAAGGTTTGAGCAAGATCACTGCAGGTCGAATTCGTTTGCTTTTAATGGAAACTTCTATTTTTAATATCACATTCGAAAAGAACTGTTTAAAAAACACCAAGAAGTTTTTATGATGAAATTCATCGGAGAATATTCAATGATAGAGGTGCCCTCAACAAGCAGATACTACACGAAATGCACAAGCTTTGACGACCCGTACAAACTTGACCTTCAAGTCAATTTTCGAGGATAGTGAAATTCGAAGTCATTCTTTGTTAAATAAAGTGAAAAAATTATTTATTTTCCCTTATTTTTTGAATTTTTCCGGCTGTCCTAGTTTTCCGCAGTTTCACATTGTGGATAATCCGCAAGGTTCAAGAAGGGGTTACTAAGGAAAATTTTTCACACTCATCCAAACCCACCGTTCTCTATTTTTCCCTTAAGCCTTGAACCATCCCCAATATCCTGACATTTCGAGATTTTTTAATATTTGAAAAGGCATTAATCTTGACCTTCGAGATCATTTCAAGGTCATATCCCATCGTAAAATATTCTGCTATCTCCATTTTCTGGGTCAAAAGTAGGGTCCCATTTAAAAAGTTATCATCGCTTTGATATGACCGTCAAGATCAAGGTTAAATTTAAGGTCACCTTAACATACACGGTTTGATTTCCAGAAATTTTTGTAGAAAAAGTTTTTCTCCAACACCCTTAGTTTCCGAATTTTTAGTTCATTCGTCATATGAGAATATTTGACCTTCAAATGACTTTTAAATGTGATTTTACACCGTATGTTATTTACACTGTTGGATAGGAAATTTTCTCCGCGCTTCATTTCTGGAATAAAAAAATAGGGTTTCCATTTAAAAAAATTACGTTGATCTTCAAATAAACTTGAGAATTTATCACAGTCAGGGTCATTAGTATAGATAAATGCTTCCCTCTATTCTTGACGATTTTTATCTGAGCCATTTTTTTGTAAATGGAGCATTGTAGAAGATATTTGGATCTATAAATTAAAATGGCTCTCCCTGTATACTTACACCCAGTCTATTTAGTCCACACCAATGATGAAATCTATCTTAATCTGTCTGCTAATCAAGGAGACTTGATCAGCTCTTGATAAATCATGATAAATACTGTCTGCCTTTATTGTGTAAAGCATTCAACAAATGCTGCTCATAACGCAAACGTTTAGTTATTATAGATATTCCAGCTGGAAATTCATGCTGTTCTTCCAAGAGTAATTTTTTTTGACGCTACTTAAGAAAATTATTCAAAGGTATTCCTTTTGTACACGTAAATAGCAGTGCAGAATTAAACGCGAAGCCGAAAACTGAAAGCAAACGGACTTTTCTTTTACCTAAAAACAACTTTTTGGGTCTTTTGTCTGCATCCGAAGGTAAATAGGAATACACGGAAGTAAGCTCGGCGTTCTCGTCTGTCTCGAATTATTAATTAAACAGACCTGACAAGGCTTCTTGATGGTGTAAAAGCGACGCCAAAATGTAAGTTGTGCTTCGCAAATTTGAATAAGATTTATTTTATGAAAAAGGAGCCTTGGAAATTATATCTGGATGGTGTTGTCGTCAAACCATTTATTGTCCGAAATATAAATAAAGTATTATTAGTCTTTGTGTTTACACAAATTTGGTTCTAAATTAACGTTGTATATAAAATAGAGGACAAACATGGCGATCGAGTGAGTGTCATTTGATAAATAGAAATTTTAAAGGGTTTGGGCAACTACAACGTCAAATTTAGAGCAAAACTGGCCCAAGCCCAAAATTTCCATTATGAAAAAAAAATAAAAGAAAATTATTAAAATTATTGGAGATTAATTTTGTAATTACACTACGTAACAAATTTTAGTTTAATTGTTGTATCTTGTATGAAAAGTGCTTCTTGTTGTTAATTTTTGAGCGCTAAACACACAAATGATAATGAAATAAAAACTTAGTTGCAATTTTCAAGATCGTCTTTCTTAATTCATTTTCAACAAAATAATAAAAAAATACATACTTTTACACATATAAAGACACCAAATATCCCCTCTTTTTGTTTTTCTTATATGAATTGTTTCTGTAGCATTTCTAACAAAAGTCCAACAGCAGTCGGCAAGCATGGAAGCATTCCACTTTCCCTGGTACCTTTTCTCCATTGTTGTTATATCCTGATGGAAGCTTTCGCCTCACTCATCACTTACAGCTCCGCAGTTGTTAGGAAAAAATCCAGATGAGTGTAGAAAATGGATCTTTAGAGACATATGCAATCGATTTTTTGATATGAAGACAGCATATTTTCAACAAGAGTAACGTAATTGTCAGCTTTTTTATTTTCAAAGAAATTAGTGACCACGAGGCGAAAGTCATTTCAAGCATTTTTTTCAATATCTATAAAGATATATATATATATATATATATATATATATATATATATATATATATATATATATATATATATATATATATATTTTTCTAATATTTTCTTGGGTATAGGTTTTTCATTAGAGAAACAAAGGACAACAATTTTCTTTCTGACGTTTCGCTCTACATAGCGAGCTTCTTCAAAAGAGCTTGGTATATTTATTTTACATCTACAAAAATTACAGAATTTTTTATATAATAAACATACATCACAGCAATTACATTTTTATATTCCTAATTTAATTAAAATTAATAAAAACAAAACAGATTTTAAAATAGTCTTATAGTTTAAAATTTAAAACAATACAAACAGGTTAAAATAGTGAAAATTATAAAATAGTACATACCTTGAAAGTAGTTTTGTGTGTATGTTTAAAAATAAATTCAATTATGATCTTTGGTATGCAATTTGTATAGATAGATTTATTTTTATAAAAAGCAAAAAATAGGAAAAAAGATTATTATTTATTTTTTAATGACGTTCTTTCACCTGTATGAGTGTATATGAAATCGTTCCAAGCATCATTACATTATTTCTCATATTTATTATAGAGTCGCTTCAAGCATGTTTTATTCAAAAATCAAATTATAGTATATCTGACTTAAATTTTTGACATCTTGCTTGTCATTTACAACATTTTTATCTTTTTTTATGTGTATCATTTCTTTGATGACTAATTTATGATAATTTCTGTCAGTATCTAAAATATGGGTGTTTTTAAAATCAAATTCATGCTTAGATGTTTGTTCATGCTTATGTAAAGATGTCGATGCGTTTTTAGTATACTTGTGTCCATTCACTCTATTTTCAATATATTGTGTCGTCATGCCAATGTATTTCTTAGGACAATTTAGGCATGGAATTGCATATATTACGTTAGATCTTTTTTTGGTGGGAACTTTGCTTTTTAACTTCGTATAAAATGACCCAAGTAAATTGTTCGCCTTATGGCATACCGTTATGTTATGTTTATCCAAAATATATTTTATTTTTTCAGATAGTTGGTGTATATACGGTAATGCAATGAAAGTGTTTTGTGTTTTGGTATTGTTAATTTTATTTTTTTTGTTTGAGTTATAATGTAAATAGGTTCTTTGTTTAATTATTTTTTTTATGAGTAGTTTAGGAAAATGGTTCATTATTAGGGTCTCTTCTACTTTTTTTAGCACTTCTGGGCGAAATTCGGGTGAAGATAATTTTATAGCTCGATCAACTAAGCCGATTATGACACTATTTTTTTGTTTATTTGGATGTTCAGAGTTAAAATTCAAATACCGGCCCGACCAAGTATCCTTCGTGTACCATTTTGTATGAAGACTATTATCCGTCTTATTCCTGTGTATAGTAAAGTCTAAAAAGTTTATTTTTTGTTCTATTTCAATTTCAGCTGTAAATTTCAGTTTTGGGTGGAAATTATTAAAATATTGTAACAAGCTATCTATTTTGTTTTCGGGTACAGCAGCCAAACAGTCATCTACATAGCGTTTAAAAAAGATTATATTAAAATCAAGTTTTTTCAATACTTCTTCTTCTACATATTCCATAACTATTTGTGCTATTGTTGATGAGATTGGTGAACCCATAGCACAACCGTCTAATTGTTGGTACAAACTATCTTTGAATTGGAAATAATTATTATTTATTGTAAGTTTTACAGATTCTATAAATTCATTGAGTGTCAATGTTGTGTGTTCTTTTAAATCGTCCCATTTTTCTTCCAAAACTTTGGGAATGATGTCATTGGGTATATTTGTATACAAAGAAACTACATCTAGTGAAACTAATTTATAATTTGTTGGTATTTGTATTGTATCAATGAATTGTTTAAATGTGAAAGAGTCTTTTATATAGTGATTATTTTTTCCTGTGATGTTTGTTAGGCAATTTGATAAGTATTTGGACAGGTTATAAAAAGGGGACTGTATGCTTGAGACAATTGGTCTGAGAGGTGTATTTGGTTTGTGTAATTTAGGTAACCCATAAATTTTTGGTGCTATAGCATTATGTATTGTTAATTTTTTACTTTCTTCCTCAGTTATATGTTGATTTTTTAATAGTTTTTTAATTAGTGCGTTATTTTTAGTTTGGAACGATTTTGTAGGGTCACTTTTAAGTTTCTTGTAAGTGTTAGTATCATCAAGTAGTTCGTTTATTTTTCTATCATAATCAGATGTATTCATAATAACGGTTTTGTTACTTTTATCAGGTTTGAGAATAGTAATTTGAGGGTTATGTTTGATAAATTGTTTTGTTTTATTAATTTGTTTTTGTATTTTAATTTGGAAATTATTAGTTTTGGCTTTATTATGCCTGGTCTTTAATAATTTCCAAATTAAAATACAAAAACAAATTAATAAAACAAAACAATTTATCAAACATAACCCTCAAATTACTATTCTCAAACCTGATAAAAGTAACAAAACCGTTATTATGAATACATCTGATTATGATAGAAAAATAAACGAACTACTTGATGATACTAACACTTACAAGAAACTTAAAAGTGACCCTACAAAATCGTTCCAAACTAAAAATAACGCACTAATTAAAAAACTATTAAAAAATCAACATATAACTGAGGAAGAAAGTAAAAAATTAACAATACATAATGCTATAGCACCAAAAATTTATGGGTTACCTAAATTACACAAACCAAATACACCTCTCAGACCAATTGTCTCAAGCATACAGTCCCCTTTTTATAACCTGTCCAAATACTTATCAAATTGCCTAACAAACATCACAGGAAAAAATAATCACTATATAAAAGACTCTTTCACATTTAAACAATTCATTGATACAATACAAATACCAACAAATTATAAATTAGTTTCACTAGATGTAGTTTCTTTGTATACAAATATACCCAATGACATCATTCCCAAAGTTTTGGAAGAAAAATGGGACGATTTAAAAGAACACACAACATTGACACTCAATGAATTTATAGAATCTGTAAAACTTACAATAAATAATAATTATTTCCAATTCAAAGATAGTTTGTACCAACAATTAGACGGTTGTGCTATGGGTTCACCAATCTCATCAACAATAGCACAAATAGTTATGGAATATGTAGAAGAAGAAGTATTGAAAAAACTTGATTTTAATATAATCTTTTTTAAACGCTATGTAGATGACTGTTTGGCTGCTGTACCCGAAAACAAAATAGATAGCTTGTTACAATATTTTAATAATTTCCACCCAAAACTGAAATTTACAGCTGAAATTGAAATAGAACAAAAAATAAACTTTTTAGACTTTACTATACACAGGAATAAGACGGATAATAGTCTTCATACAAAATGGTACACGAAGGATACTTGGTCGGGCCGGTATTTGAATTTTAACTCTGAACATCCAAATAAACAAAAAAATAGTGTCATAATCGGCTTAGTTGATCGAGCTATAAAATTATCTTCACCCGAATTTCGCCCAGAAGTGCTAAAAAAAGTAGAAGAGACCCTAATAATGAACCATTTTCCTAAACTACTCATAAAAAAAATAATTAAACAAAGAACCTATTTACATTATAACTCAAACAAAAAAAATAAAATTAACAATACCAAAACACAAAACACTTTCATTGCATTACCGTATATACACCAACTATCTGAAAAAATAAAATATATTTTGGATAAACATAACATAACGGTATGCCATAAGGCGAACAATTTACTTGGGTCATTTTATACGAAGTTAAAAAGCAAAGTTCCCACCAAAAAAAGATCTAACGTAATATATGCAATTCCATGCCTAAATTGTCCTAAGAAATGCATTGGCATGACGACACAATATATTGAAAATAGAGTGAATGGACACAAGTATACTAAAAACGCATCGACATCTTTACATAAGCATGAACAAACATCTAAGCATGAATTTGATTTTAAAAACACCCATATTTTAGATACTGACAGAAATTATCATAAATTAGTCATCAAAGAAATGATACACATAAAAAAAGATAAAAATGTTGTAAATGACAAGCAAGATGTCAAAAATTTAAGTCAGATATACTATAATTTGATTTTTGAATAAAACATGCTTGAAGCGACTCTATAATAAATATGAGAAATAATGTAATGATGCTTGGAACGATTTCATATACACTCATACAGGTGAAAGAACGTCATTAAAAAATAAATAATAATCTTTTTTCCTATTTTTTGCTTTTTATAAAAATAAATCTATCTATACAAATTGCATACCAAAGATCATAATTGAATTTATTTTTAAACATACACACAAAACTACTTTCAAGGTATGTACTATTTTATAATTTTCACTATTTTAACCTGTTTGTATTGTTTTAAATTTTAAACTATAAGACTATTTTAAAATCTGTTTTGTTTTTATTAATTTTAATTAAATTAGGAATATAAAAATGTAATTGCTGTGATGTATGTTTATTATATAAAAAATTCTGTAATTTTTGTAGATATAAAATAAATATACCAAGCTCTTTTGAAGAAGCTCGCTATGTAGAGCGAAACGTCAGAAAGAAAATTGTTGTCCTTTGTTTCTCTAATGAAAAACCTATACCCAAGAAAATATTAGAAAAAAATATTTAACAAAAGGTTTAAGATACAAAAATAAATTATATATATATATATATATATATATATATATATATATATATATATAATATTTGTCTTTCAGAATATTTCGGTTCTGTGGTCCAACAAAAATACCCTCTTCCATTTTTGCTTCACTTTGGGAATTTCTGACGTAGATACCGAGAAGCTGGCTCATCTGTATTCAGTACCTTAACTAAGTTTTTCATTAGGCCAATTTGATATACAGCGGTGGCAACACCGCTGCATATCAAATTGGTCTAGATTATTTTCACCTTGATTGTCGAACGGACCAGTCTTTTCTCTTGTAATGAAGTGCCTTTGTCCGACTGGCCCATTCACACAAGAAACAGCAAAACTTGGTGTAGCCTAGCTGCAACCCAAGTAAAAGTGCAATCACCTTTAAGTCGCCATAGATCTGCCACTGGTGCTCATCATCTTTTATACTTGTCAATAAGTGCTTCATATTGTCGTATGATTCTATCATGTGAACTGCATATCCAACAGGAATAGACGGTAAAATATTTCCCATATGCAGTAGTATTTAAACGTAATGTTGAACTGCCTATAAACAATCTTCATCCTACTGGCTTGTAAATAAAGCCGCCAATAAACCGCTAATGTTATAGCAGACAACCAAGTTCTTTTCCATGTTAAAAAATGGTGCTAATCCTTTATAGTGTTTACGAAAACACATACTGAAACATCGTCTCTCAATAAGTTCCGCTGCTACAATCTTGATACTAGTAACTCTACTTTCCCTTGTGGCAGTTCTAAGTCTCTCACAAAATCGTTTAATTCTAATTGAATTATTTTGTGGAGTTGGCATTATAACGTGATGGGTGTGAAGTCAGGATCTCTTCTTGAGAAATCGTTGTATCGTTATGATCTGATTCGTAAGTGAATGTTTTTGAGGGTTCTGGAATAGGAAGTTCGTCACTACGAGGCGCAGGTCTTCTGGGAGATGGTATATTTGGATAGTTAATAACCGACTGTTTCTTCTTGGATATACCTGTACCTTACCCAACATGAGATATGATGCAGAAATAGCAATTATTAACATGATCTCTCAAGATCATTGGCACAGCAAACCGCATAGATCGTTTTTACTAATTAACTAATTTCTCAGAAGCGCATGCATTACACCAGATATGGGGCGCCCACTATTTGTCTAGATCCCCAATATTATAACCGAAATAACGCTGATATGCCTTTTTTATCAATGGGGAATGGACTGCTTCTGAGACGCAAAAGTTAGTTCACTACAAACATAACAGAAGTGATCTGGATTGTTTACACACATTCGAGACATGTTACAATCTCAACTATTCGATTCGACTCACTAACTTTGACTGACTAACCCCTCCGCATTGTAGCTGTTTATATACCCAAATACGGCTTCTACATTTTTAGAGTATATTCGAGAACTTTCTATTCAATTCCATAATATTCGCAATAGTGACATTTGTCATTTATTTGTATACAGAGGTTATGCAGCACAAAGCAGACATAAAAGTTGATTTACATGGCTGTAAATGGCTATCTCCCTGAGGTGAAAAATTTCCTTAACTTAGGGAAAACTCATATTTGGCAACGTCGCACTCCTCTATTATTATAACAATACAAATATACCACATGCATTCTTGAGGTTACATTGTGAATATGTAGGGAGACATGACATCACGTATCTCTAAAACTTGAACTAATATTAAAAAGATAAGTTTAGTTCCGGTTTTAGGACACTAAAAATTGTAAGATTTAGTCGATTTTATTTTAGATACATTCTGGCTGTTTTCCAGTGTTATTAAAGGCAATATAATAAATTATTTAATTTATTGGAATTCAAGTAAATATTAGGACATATTAATAGTAAAACACTTTTTTTACTAAATTTCCACTATATTGAACAAGATTACATGACATGTTTCGCTGAATTATCAAATATAGCAAATATCAATGTTGATAAAGCTATAGTATAGCGAGACATGTCATGTAATTTTGTTCAATATAGTGGAAATTTACTGAAAAAAAGTGTTATTATTAATATATTAGTCATGGATTTCCACCAAGTATCAGCTCAAATAATCAAATATAATACATAGTTTTTGCCCTAGTCTTCTTGAAAAATAAAAACCTGAGTAAGGTAACTTTGGCATAACCTTTTTTTTTACAAACTTATACATAAGAAGAGATTGTGCCGCAAAATAAGTTCTTTCTGGATACATACGATATTTTTGAAGCACAAAACTACATTCAAACTGTCTTTATTTATAATTATATTGTTTTTTCTTCCCTGTGATTTTCTTCAAAGATCTTCTTCCTACGTGCACTGTGAACAAGTTGACAATAAAATTCGTGGTTTACTGATGAAATATAGTCAAGCACATTTAGCTAGTCTTAGTATTTCTTTTCCTATATGGCGTTCGGTTTCTTGAATATAGAGAGAAGTTTGGCCAATTCTTGGAAAGTTTGAATACTTCGCTTTTTTGCATTAACTTCGTTAAATAGAACATTTTTTTTATCGGAATACTTATATCGAATAATACCAGGTTTTTCTTTATCACACCGAAACCATTCGATACGCAACTACTGTACTTATTCATCAGCTTCGATGTGTTAATGCTCTTTCTAGTTCTTTTGTTGAGCAAAAGTCGCTGGATTTCATAATCACTACCCTTTTGGTTTCACGAACTACTTGCACCCAATCATAGGAACATGTAATATATTTTGTTTTTTTCAATTATAAACTATTTTAATATTGCAAATCTACATATAAAACAATTCAACAGAAATTTGAACACAGTTGGTTGATTAATAGATGTGTAGAAGTTTAATTTACCACTAATAGCATCCTTTTAAAAAATCTCTCTTCTGGAGAATTGACTTCAAGGATTTTGGAAAATGAGGGAATAGTCCAAGTTATCCAGCAGCTTGATCATTTGAGGGATACGAGTGACCAGAAACTAGAACTTAACCTAAAAAAAGATCGTTCCCACAAGTATAAAACAAGGTCAACGACTGGGTAGCTGAATTCAAATACAGTGTCTTTAAACCTTTTAACAATATAAACTTGAACTCAAAATCTATTTAACTTTTTAGTCTTAAACCCTAAGCACCTAAGATATTACACCGTAAACCCTTGATCCCCAAATCCTTAAATCCCAATACCCGGTTCTAATTTGACAGAACATTATTTAAATTATTTTCTTTTATTACTGAACCGGCAAAAATGGAGAATTTTATTTATTTTAGGGCTACGATACGACTATAATTCTTATATGTTTCAGAGCTTTATCGCTAGATTCTTATCCTTAGTATCCCTTAGTAGTAGGATTTGTTGACATATGTAATATAAATTGCGACAATACCATAAGCAAAACAACACTGGCCTGCCAGAAGATCAATTTTTTTTAGCAACTAGATTGGGTTTAAATCTTAAACATTCTTAGTGAATCTGGCTGTTTAAATCTTGACTTATAAACTACAGAACAATAAATCCTTAAATTATAAGTCTAATGTTTAAGAGCTTAACAGCTAGATTCACTCAGGAGATGTAAGATTTAAGCCCGATCTAGTTGCAATGAAAATGAAAATCTTAGTCGGCCAGTTTTATTTTCCTTATGATATTGTCAATTTATATTAAATATGTCAACAAATATACGCTTATATAGGGATATTAAGGATAAGAACCTTGCGATATAGCCTGGAAATATTTTGGGGAAATAGTAGTATCCCTAAAACAAATAAAGTTCTCCATTTTTGCCGGATCAGTAATAAAACAAAATCTTTTTTTATGCTTTAAATTTTGCTTGACTTACTGTTGCTTTTGTCAATTTAAGAACTCAGCTGTTAGTTTAGGGCGGTTTTAAATTTAAACCGTTAGTGAATCTGGCTGTAAGAGTTTAGGATTGTAAGGTTTAAGGTTAACTTAGGTAGGGTTAGGTATAAGGGTTTAGGGTTGTAGAATTTGTAGTTCAAGTGCTCAGTTATTTAAGGTTAGATATTTAAGGATTTAAAAGTTTAGGGTTCAAGGCTTCAAAGATTATGAGTTAAGGTTAAAGTGTTGAAGTGAGATTAAAAGGCTTAAGGGTGAGGTTTAAATGTTTTGGGTTTCGGATTTGAGCGCTTAGGTTTAGGTTTACGGGGTTAAGTCCTAAGGTTATACTGTAATACTTACGTGGATTCTACTAAATTTCTGTCTATAGAATTTTGGTAATTAAATCCGGTACTCTAAAAAATCTAGGCCCATTTATCTTGGGCGTATAGGCGTTAAGCACATAGGCCTTGGATTTATAGAACCCACGTCTATAGATCTTCGTCCTATACAACCTAAACACGTAGACCGTATTTTATGTTTTTTTTTTCATTTATGGACTCATTGATCTTGACACCATAGGTCCTAGGACCGAAATCTTGGGCCCTTGCACTCCAAGTTTTTAAACACTCTAGGGTAGGCCTTAAAACTGGTAGAACCTTTACCCACAAATAATAAGCCCATAGTTTTATTTGACAATTTTTTTCTGCATATCCGTCATTTTCGAGCTGCCATCTAGAATTTCTGAAAACAGACCATATCTGAATTCAGCTACCCCAAAAACTCTTTTTTAGTGTATATAGTGTCGTTGACATTGTTTTATATATGGGCGATTCTTGTTGAAGTTGAATTCAGCAACCCCAAATATCTCTTAGTAGGGTATACACATTCCTTGCCGTTATTTTATGCCACTGAAATTACGATTTTTAGCTTTTTGAGATTAGGTACAACCAGAAGACCTATTCCTTCAGGAAATTTTCGACCCACACACACACACACACACATATATATATATATATATATATATATATATATATATATATATATATATATATATATATATATATATTAGAATTTATTTGAAATATATATACAAAAAATTATATTTATATCTTTCATATTTTAGGGACAACCGGGTGAGTCAATTAGAGGCCCACCGGGACCACCAGGACCAGCCGGTCTACCAGGACCTGCGGCACCAGAAGTGAGTATTTTTCACACATTATCGTTAGTGTTTATTTATTTTAAAAGAAAAATTATCTGAGTAGCAACTAGACAAAATTTAGTTTCTCCTGTGGAAATCAGAAAACAAAATGTGTACATTTGCATCCTAAAGTTAATAAATCATTGTGGTAAACAATTTGTTTGTCAAATGATTTAATTAATTAAATTTCGGTAAATAATTGAACGATGCTTTAGCATGATTGTGTATTCATGAAACACAGACGAAACGTTTTAATTATACCGATGAGCATGGCAAACTCTCGTTACTATTTTAAATTAACTAGTCGTAGGTAAAACTACTTTACATTATTAACAAGAACTTTTAAATATTATAGAAATTAAAGATAAAAAATATTCATATTGAATCCTTCTCAAAATCAATACAATACTACATATTTTTTGATATTTCTTTTAAAGCTAATTAGAATGCCATTAAAAACATACCTTCAAAAAACTCAGTGAGATTATACACTGCAGAATTGAGAGCAAAACGCAGAAGTGCAGAAGTATTACAAACAATAGCAAATAAGATAATAGCAAACAACTGTACAATGATGTTTCAATAATCATAAGGCATAAGCAGGATTTTCAGGATATATTAGTAGAACTTTAACGAGCTGTCGATAATATTGTAATGTTTTTCTAATCACACAAAACTAACAATGACCTATTCATTTACAAACGACAACAAGAACACAGTAACGACTAAACACTAGTAGTTCAGAGGTCCAGTGGGCTTTCGGAGCCGATGAAGAGACATGGCTCCACTAAAGTTTTTTTATATGTATTTTGATACCCTGATTACGAATATTGAGAGTGGATTTCGGAAAAATAATCAGGTACTTTGTTATAAACAAAGAACGCAATGTTATTAATTAAAAACTGTTTTTTTTTTTATTTGAAAAAATTCATTTTTCCCGATTTTAATATGAATAACTTTTAAATAAATATATATTTTCAAATTCTGCGTCCAGCAGTTGAATGTACAATTTTTTTTTATTTACCTATAGGCCTAGTTACACGTTTTCAACTAAAACTGGTCACAAGTGACCAACCAATAATTTTTTCCGAATATAATCTAATTTCTTAACTTCTAAAGTTATCCAATGATGTCCCTTAGTTTGTTTTGTTGTCTTAAGCTAACCTAAACCAGACACATGTTCTGCTTTCACACAGCACTACACTACTTCAAACGACTTGGTTCTCTTCAGTCTTCGGACAAGATTCTGGTTATCCAGCAGCTGAAGGGCTCTATGAATGTCTTTGTCTCTAATGTACCACGGAGCATTGATCATATTTCTCAATACTTTATTTTCAAACTTTTGTATGTGTTTGATATTTGACTTGCTGGCACATCTCCAGAGTTGAGCTCCATAGGTCCAGATTGATTTGATAACTTGGTTGTAGATCAGGAGTTTATTCTGTATTGATAATTTTGAGCTTCTTCCTATTAGCCAATAATATTGTCTGTATTTGAGTTTGAGTTCTGTTTTTTTCTTGTTAATATGTTTGTTCCATAATAATTTTGCGTCCAAAGTCATCCCTAGGTATTTTGCTTCATTATCAAGCGGAACAGTGTTATCGTTTAGCAAAAGCCTTGATGGAGTTTTAATCTTTCTGTTCGTGAAATTTACATGTATCGACTTCATTTCATTTAGTTTTATTTTCCATTTTTCTGCCCATTCTAAGAATTTGTTGCAATCTTCTTGTAGCCTTCCAGTGGCTGTTTCTGGTTCCTTGCCGACAGACAATATAGCTGTATCGTCGGCAAAGGTTGCTATTGTTGAATTATCCATAGAAGGAATATCACTTGTGTATAGTACATATAAGACTGGTCCCAGTACGCTACCTTGTGGGACCCCTGCTTTTACATCTTTCAGTTGTGAGTACTCATCTTCTTGTTTTATTCTGAATGTCCGCTCAGTAATATAAGAGGTCAATATTTCCACGTACTGCTTCGGTAGTAATCCATTTAATTTGTGTAGCAGGCCTTTATGCCACACTTTGTCGAAGGCCTGGGCTACGTCTAGAAATACAGTTGAACATATTTGTTTCTCGTCAAGGGCTTTCTCGATTATATCAGTAATCCTATGTACTTGGTCTACTGTACAGTGTTTTTGTCGGAAACCGTATTGGTATTCTGGTATCAGTTTGTTACATTCCATTATTGGTTTTAACCTCTTTAACAACAGTTTCTCAAAAAGTTTGGAGATAACTGGTAGCAATGATATTGGCAGGTATGACTTAATATTGTTAGGAGGTTTTCCAGGCTTTTGTAACATAATAACTTCTACACTTTTCCAGACAGCTGGGACGTATCTTAATCTGAATGAAGCATTTATTAGGTATGTTAACAGTACAGTACCTTTTCTTTGGAGCTGCTTGAGTATTTCTCCTGTAATAAGGTCAAAACCTGTGTGCTTTTTTCGCACTTACGTCATCCCTTATCTCTTTTGTTACCTCTTGTGGTGTTATCAGTTTTATCTTTAATGAATTTTCATTTTCGATTTTTTGTAGCTCAGCATCTTCCTGTCCTTGGTTTGATGTAAATACCTCCGCTAGATGATCTGCAAAGACATCAGCTCTTTGTTTATTGCTTCTTGCCCATGGTCCTACTCCTTTTCCAATCGGGGGTATCGATGTTACTGCTCTTTTGACTCTTCTAGTAGCTTTCCATATTGAATAATCTGTTGTTTGGTCTAGTGTTAAACCACTTAAGTAGCATATATGATATGTATTTTGATACCCTGATTACGAATATTGAGGGTGGATTTCGGAAAAATAATCAGGTACTTTGTTATAAACAAAGAACGCAATGTTTTTAATTAAAAACTGTTTTTTTTTTATTTGAAAAAATGCATTTTTCCCGATTTTAACATGAATAACTTTTAAATAAATATATATTTTCAAATTCTGCGTCCAGCAGTTGAAAGTACAAGTAAATAACCACAAGCGGAGATTAATCATAATGCGGAAATGTACAGTTTTTATTTCCTTTTAGGGCTATAAAGAAATAACGTTTCATCAGTTATAACATCCGCACTGCAGTGTATGAAGGGAAGTAGAAATATTAATTCAGTTTGTTTAATGAAAACAGATCAATTTGACTGAAAAATGTATTACAGATATTTGAAGGTTCTAAATCTTAACGGGGACCTAGTAAATAATAAATACGTAAAGAGGTACTATTTATCAAGGCCAAAGTCAGAAAATTCGTTTTTATGCTCGTAGGATTTTCCGATGACATTTTAGAGAAAAGTTGTGTTAGTGAAAGTTATAGGTATTGAGATAATTGCGAAAAATCCCCCTCTTTGTGCTATTAGATAAATGTTAATAACTTTTACAATAATGGCCGAAAGTGACATATCATTCCTTGGTGATAACGCCATTATAGGTATTTACAAGTATACAATAGTTCAGCCAGATGGATTGAATAGTTTATGAGTGATGTCGATTGTCTATTAAAAACACCAAAAGTTTAAACAATTGTTGCTCAGAAGATAGAGACATTTTTAAAAGTGAAATGGATTCGTGAAAGGCTAAGCTACAAGGGAAGTTAAATATATGTATATATATATA
Organism: Diaprepes abbreviatus; assembly: GCA_034092305.1. Taxonomy (NCBI): domain Eukaryota; kingdom Metazoa; phylum Arthropoda; class Insecta; order Coleoptera; family Curculionidae; genus Diaprepes; species Diaprepes abbreviatus. The sequence goes on along the minus strand of JASJET010000260.1, from coordinate 1,475,535 downwards.
TATATATATATATATATATATATATATATATATATATATATATATATATGTATATATAGATATATATATATATATATATATATATATAAAGAAGAAAAGTTATCGTCCGTGTAATTATAGAATAAGAAATTCTCGGCTATGCAGACACAAAGACCGTTGATAAATATTATTCTCATGCTAAAAGATGCGGAGAACTCCAAAAAAACATAGAAAAACTCAAAACTCCGGATCCGAAAAATGACGACAGCGCTGTCTCGTCCTAGTGTGGGACTCATCAGGCCATTGCATTCTGTACAAACCATCATCTCGCATCTGTGTCTCATAAACAGATTCCATGGTTGGAAAATAGTAAATAAGGCACAGTAGCGACATCTCTATAGTTCACTTAATAACATAAGAATAACAAAAATCAACAATGTTGAATAAAACCGCCATGTGGTGGCGCGACGATAAATTAAAAAAGAATTATATCAAAACTCGACACACGAACTTGCTACTCTAAGGATAGAGGTCGCATTATTTGTCATCAGCAACCAAACTAACTATGAATTCTACAGTTTAAGTTCAGTATCGCACGAGCGATAAAAAGAAGACGTTCGTGTAATTTTAAAATAAAATAAGAAATTCTCGGCTATGCAGATAATTCATAAGATTATAAAAAACCTTCAGATATCTGTAATAATTTTTTTCGCCTTTTTTTAAATATACTAGAATATCTACTATCGCAACATCAGTCGGTCGGTATCTGATTCACGTACCTGTTCTAAGGGTATGCCGGTGCCATGATCTGATACGATCGCTGCTAAATTTGACATAGCATCTGCGTTAGTAATCGTTTCTGAATCTTGAAGTGTTTGTGCCCTGTGGCACTCGTCGGTTGTTCCACCAGGATTTGTCTCTTTTGGTTGTGGTTGGTGAAGCCTAAATGCCGATACTTCTGGGTTCGCTGGCATTAGGTTGAACTCTATGCTACTATCATCAATGAATTCCGGAAATTGCCTAAACTCCGCATCAAAGGATGACGTACGCACAGGGTTAGTTTGTAAACTTTGGAACATCGGACGTTGTTCCGGAAATTGAAAGGTAGGGCACCGCGCAGGCGGTGCCGGAGAGGACCAACCATAACAGCCCGACCCGGCGAAAAGCCAAGCCGCCTCACCTTTCTTGATGTTTGTTGAGGGCACCTGAGGAAGATGAGCCATGCTCTTAAATTTGTAAAAAGAAAAACTTTTATGCCGAAATTTAAAAAGGGGCTATGGGATTGTGCATCTGGGAAGCGAGCGTGGATGCTGAAGACGACTTAAGAATAAAATGAAAATAATTTAAGTTTTTTTATTAGAGTTCAGGTTTTATACTAAATATTTTGTGAAGAAATAATTAGTATAGGGGGGCAAGGGTCAAGTATACTTTGTCGTGACCAAATGTTTTTTTGAGCACAACGAACCTACTTTACCGAATAAATTTATTTATTCTTCTTGCCGATAAAAACTTGGGTCGAACGCTAGGTCGCACCGCAAGTCGCAAATTTATTTATTTATTGTTAAAATTCTCAATGATTTTCAACACCGAAATTTTAACGCAGAAAAAGTATAAGTAATTGTAAAATTTTAAAATGCGCAAGAAAAGTATGAGTAACCGGACTTATAAATTTTCAAAGTCAAAAAAAGTAAGGGTAACAGATCTCTATTCAAGAAATTTTTTTTTGTTACAAATTAAATTATCACGAAAAACTAATAAAGGGTTTCCGCAAGTAAATTTGGAAAATTTAATGAGCGTAATGTCTCTGGAGGATGATATTTTTCAATCCAATTTTTTAATTTTTTTCCCCAAAAATTTACAATTTCTTTTGAGTATTGGAAACTCAAGTTAGAATAGCTACGCGATCTTTATGACGGTGATCCGAGATTGCAACACCAGTTCGCGTATACAATCCCGAATATCGCCCGTCTTTCGAACTGTAGTATACCGGGCTCTGGGAAATGAAACCTATCTTACCTAGACAATATTTATTTTTATCTAGAGAACTCCCGATACACCGTATTTAAACCGATTTTTTTGCAATAGGTTTATGATTTTTAAAGTCTTCAGGCGCCCCAGCCTTTGGCAATTACCCGGGTAAAAGCTACTAGTTCGTCCAGGGGCCTCGGAGGTACTTTATTTTATATGATTAAAAAAAACTATATCACTTTCAGCAACGCAGCCCTCTAAAAAGATCGTCGATGTTGTAACCTATTCTTGGCTATTCAGCCGTCCTAAAAGCGATGAAAGTTCTGGAATTTATCGTCTTTTTTTGAATTTCTTTTATAAAAAGCGAGTTTTTTTCCAAAAAATCCCGAGATCCGACAAATTCGACGTTTTCTGCAACATTCTTCTCAATTTGCATCCACTTCTTAAGACAACTGAATTCCGCTACTCCCCTTGAATATCATCTTTGCTTAGATCTCATCTGCTACCACTTAATACCACTTAAATTCTGCTACCACCGCTGATTTCTGTATAAGATCTGACGGTTATTATACCTTCCAGGAAGCCACGTCCTAAAATCAGGTGATGTGCTTACAAAGTGACGTCATATTGAAGCGCAAATTTTAACGTTAAATTTTGTCGCCGATTATGCATAAATTCTTTTAAAAAATGCTTTTATTGCATTTAGGCAGATAAGAAAAACAATTTACAATTGCAATATAAATTTTATTTCCTAATATATGTTTGAGAGCGGACGGGTTGAAATCTGTTCTGCATAATAATTACACTCCCTGTTTAAAATGTGGCGTAATGAATAAAATGCAATATCGTACGATAGTAGATATATTCGATACATTTTATCAATAACGCACAGTTGAACAATATTTTTCGGCTGAGATTCAGTGACTAGAATGATTATGATCGTATTAAATTCCTCGTAAGCTAATAACTAATCAGTTTGAAACTTGTTAGTGACGCCACTTTTTTTCACGCGCACTGTTCAGTTTTATATTCGAGATAGACAAGTTATGAGTAAATTCGAAAAAAAGAATTTTTTTAATATTAATTTGTGTGTTATTTGTCAAGAAAATAAAAAATGCATAAATTTAACAAGTACTCACTAAGGTGGGTGATGAATACGCGATGCTGCCGATTTGCATCGAAACATTGTGGTTTGTTACTGAGATTTAACAGCCAAAAAAATTAAATAAATTTATAAAAAACTTTATGCATATAATTCTAAACTTCAAAATTTGATTTAGTCTTAACTTTAAATAAACCTTGCGATTGATGTAAGTTTGAGATTTATTCAAGTATCACATGACCAATTAGTGCTATAAAAAATATACACACAGTAAAACCTTAGATAGTTTAAAAGTTGAAAATGGAAATCTCGAAGAGAAAACAGTGAACTAAATAAAAATAATATTGAGGAATGTATAAAAGTTAAGTTTAGTTAAGAATTAATATCAATGCAATTATCAACGAGGCACTCTAATAGTTATATGATACATACCGAAAAATGTATTATTTGCGGGAAAACATCTTACAAAGGAAATTCTTAACAACATTAGATGGAATCAGGAGCACCTGCTGCAAAATTATATACAGCTTCCCAGTTATTTATAGATTGTATTTAAAACAATGTGTTAATTTTTCACCATAAAGTTTATTAATATTAAAGTCAAGTATCACCCTCAATGCTTTACATCGTATGAAAGGAAATACATAGAAAGTATTAAAATAAAAAAAAACTGAAGCAGTGGGACAACACATGTAAAAATGGTTATAATAACTGAAGTTTCTTATGCTATTGTAATGTTTATTTTATGATTAGATGCTTATAATTAATAAACGAAAGTAAATATATAATAAAATGTGTTTAAAGTACTAATGCAACGATCAGCAAAAGTTGTAATGGATTATATTATGTGCACTAGGGGAGTGCCTATAAGTAGACCTCCACTTGTCTTCAAACACAGCGGCATGTATGTGATAATTGATGAAACACTATTTTTTATAGCGTTAAAAAACAACAAAAATATTACATTTTTTCGTTACGATTAATTTGAGTATTTCTAGACTTGAGTTATGAATGGCTGGGCGCAGAATTTAAAACAATTTATTTGATCAAAACTTATTCGTGTCAAAAATGAGCTAAAAATGCTTCAGACAGAAAAATCGCGCTTAATTATTAATGATTTTTTTGTTTACAACAAAATGTCTAATCGTTTTTTAGGAATCTATCAAACTTCGTAACAGGGAGTCAAAATACATATAAAAACCTTGATGGAGTCATGTCTCTTCATCGACTACGAAAATCCAGTCGGCTCGCCTACTATAGGGAACAAGTTTATCCATCGCGTGACCTGTGCACATGTTTGTACTCGAAAATTTAAACTCGCCGCTGAATATCGGAGGATTATCTTCAGCTGCTCTGCTCGTTGCTTATATTTCAGTTGAGAATAATTTCCTGATTATTCACAGTCTGCCAGAACGTCAGACTGTCCATCTCAAAACTTGGTTTCTTCGAAAGACAACATAATGCCACAATTGCCGCGAACTACCCGACTAACTTGCCACAAATTTTGCTTTTAAAAATTGATAACTCGCAGTACTATAAGAAACCCAGACAACCCTTTGTGAATCGTTATCTGTCGTTTGGGAACCATTGACCTGGACTACCAACGACACATCTATTTTAGATTTGTGTTCCTTTGTTACTCTTGGTACCTAATTATAATAGAACTTTTGAGATACTAATAAAATTTTTGGAGATAACTTTTGGATGATGCTTTAAAGACATATATCGCCAAATTCACTAACATGATTTAACTTAAAAGCCGTTCTAAATAGACAACAGAGAGCTTAAATTGATAAGAGCAACATTAAGCAAGCAAGTCTTAAACCATGAAAATGCAAGCATAAAAAAATTTTTTTATTTTATTATTGAACTGGCAAAAATGGAGAATTTTATTTATTTCCAGGATAAAACTATTTCTCTTACGCCCGATTTTATTCAAAACCATGCAATGAAAATAGTAAAAAAAAAATGCTTTCTTCTTGAAATATATTATTCTTGAACCCCAAAAAGTGTAAACATGTTTTGGCCTTTTGCAAAAAAATCATTTTCAACAAAGTTATCGAACTTCTGCAGTGAAGAAAAGTTAAAATCTTTTTTTTTATTCTAAATTGTATATTTTTCTGAATAATCGACTAATTCAGATTTTTCTTTTGATTAAGGTGATAAGAGTCATAAACTTTCAGAAAACAAAATGAAAACTCAAGAATTTTCCAAATTAACTAAATGGCGGCCGTTTTTCGAAAAAACCAACAAACGCGATTTACTCAAAAACTACTTTTTTTATTTTGATGAATTTTTTTTTCAATTGTTCCTTGTTATATGCTTCTTCAACTACAGTTGTTTTCAGGGATGCTAAATGCAGGGGGAGACCCAATACATTTTTTTTTCAATGGCCTATTCCATTTCAAATAATACAATAAAATTTAAAAAAATGCTTTCTCTGTGAAATATATCTTTATAAAAACCAAAAAAGTGTACATGTATATTGCTATATTGCGAAAAAATCATTTTCAGTGAAGTTACCGAGATTTTAAAGATGATATAAGTGTTCTAGTGAAGAAAAATACAGGCATTATTTTATTCAAAATTTTATTTTTTTTATGACTAATCGACATAATTTATTTTTCTCTTTTGATGGAGTCACATGAGCCATAAATTTCAAGAAAAAAAAGGTAAACCCAGGAAAGTTTTTAAAATTAACAAAATGACGGTTATTTCTCGAAAAAAAATCAAGATTTTTTTTACAATTATCTGTTATATGCTTTATTATATAATTGACATTTTTGTATTTTCTTATATAGATTATTTTCAAAAAAAGGTTTGTTACGATTATCAAAAAAGTAGCATAATATGAGCAAATATTTGTAAGTAGCAACTTGTTTAGGAAGTCAATTACAATTTAAACATGTTAAAATTCTACAATAAATCGATTTAGTAAACAAGTGACGTCTTGCAAATATTTGCCCAAATTCTTCTAATTTTTTCATAATCGCTTGAAACATTTTTTGGTAAATAAATCATATACACATTATTGAAATTGATAATTATGTAATAAAGCATATAACATGTAAAAGCCGTAATAAATTTCCTTGGTTTCGTTTCGAGAAACGGCTGCCATTTTGTTAGTTTCGAAAAATATTCGACTTTCAAATTTTTTTCCTGAAGTTTATAACCGATGGGATTCAATCAAAGGAGAAAATTAAACTACGTCTATTTATCGTAACATCTTAAATAAAAAAGGATTTATTTTTCTTCACTGCAAAAGCACGATAAAACATGTTTACTCTTTTTTTATTTCTATAATGATATATTATTACCTGGGAGTAATTCTGGATTCACGACTGAGCTAGAGTGATCATATTGAGACTCCAACTAAGAAGGCCATAAGTGCTTTATGGACTTGTAAACACTATGGTGATCCGCCCCATGATAAAGTACGCTATGGTACGTATGGTGGTGTAGTACAACAAAGCGCAAACACAGCCTACAACTTAACAAAGTTCAAAGAATGGCTTGTATGGGAATATTGAATGCGATGAGGACTGCGCCCACTAGGGCTCTTGAAGTCCTAGTGAACCTGCCTCCATTCCACTTATACATAGAGAACGAGGCGCTGAGGATTGTTTATCATCTCAGCTGCCTAGGGCATCTCGGAATTAGAATAGATGGCTGCAAAAGCGTGATGGAGAGGTATCCATCACTCCCCATGCAGACGCCGCTTTTAAAACCCAACCTTTCTATGAAGATATTTTTGCCAAGTGGAGAGGATTGGGAGGGAGATCAAAATCTTCCAAGAAATGGATCCTGGTGGTATACATATGGATTTCGATAAAATAAAAGAGCTGTGGCCAGAATGTTCGGCAGAAGCGCAGGAGTCAGAGAGTACTATCCTTTTTGACAACGTCCCAAATGCCGTGGGCAAAAAGGAATTAAAATTGTTGCTGGCCAGCAAATTTTTTGAATCGTGGACGGAAGCTCTTGAAGTGAGGTTTACTAAGGAACATATAACTGGACCTAGCGCGTGGCGTACTAAGGAGCTTCTGTCCATAGGAAGGGAAGAGTTGCGAATTGCGGTGGAATTGTTGACAGAATATTGTCACCTGAGGGGCCATCTTCATAAAATCGGTGTCAAAAAGGACCCGACATGCAGATAGTATTTGAAGGAGGAAGAAACTGTTAGCCATGTGCTCAAAAAGTGTCCAGCACTCAACGGAGTGAGACAGAGATATTTCGGAGATACAATTTTGCTACCAGAAGCAGTTAGTCAAGTTCAAGCAACGAGACTGCTTGGATTCGCAAAGGCGATCAGCCTCGAATGACCTGCAGTTATGGTGGGATGTAAAGGATTGAAGGCATCGATGAAATTGATATTATTTACTGTGTCATATTAATATTTACAAAATTAAAAATATTCAATAACTCATTGTAACAACAAATCAAATTAAACAGATAATGATCTAAAAAGTTTTAATAATTAAATGTAGGCAGCTAAATGGATAATGCGAAATTTGTGGTGGTTTGAAACATTTATTAGATTGGCTGCAATATAGGGTTTAATTAACAATAAACCATTCATTGTCATTTTAACTGCTACGTCATAAATAGAACGATAGAATCGGATAAATTTTAAAAAGCCATTGTTAATTGATACTATTGATATATGTATGCAAGTACGTAAAATCAATTTTTACTTGTTTGTGTAAGCGAGACCGCGAGGTATATCAGGACAAATTATGGCCAGTGTTCAATTAATAATTATTATTTATAAAATAAGATTTATTGATAAATAGGTATACCTACTAACAATATATCAATAAAAATACAAATCAAAAATTAAATTTCAATAAAATCAAAACAATGAAATAATAACAGGACAAATTCCAAATAATATATATATATATATATATATATATATATATATATATATATATATATATATATATATATATATATATATATCAAAAATTACAAGGATTATTCTAATAATAATATGAAATACAACTAAGCGAAAGGATGCAACTAGAGCAACAGTTCCTAACTCTTTTTTCTTGTGAAAACTGGCTTAATAAAATTTTACAGAAAAACATTACTTAAATTAAAGTGATAGATTAACCTACAAAAAAGGATTAATACAAAATAAATACAATACTGCAAACCATGAAATGGGGCATTTGCTCCTGTTTGGTGGAACACAGAAATTGAAAACTTGGTTAGATGCTTGAAAGGTTGAGTCTTACAAGCAAGGCACCTGAAGTGTCCGGCACCGATTTTAATGAAACTTCAATATATTTTAGAGGGTACAAAAATAAGAGACACGTATTTTTTTATCTTTGGAGATTAGTTTTACCGGGATGAAAACCGCCCCTAAATTTCACTCTTAAAAACATTTTTTTAAAGGTTCTCAGTGAGATGTCTTTACAAAACAAAATGAAAATTACTTGTTCGAAACGATATTAAACTATAGTTTTTTCACTCCTAAGGATATCATCCCTTACTTTTTATAAGGGTACACAATGTATTCGAACATGTAGGATAATTCTAAAACTTACGAAATTTAAAGAAATTGTTTGAAAATACCTTTTTTCACGAATACTATAAGAAACTTAAGTTGCCGGGCTACGGGTTTTCTAAAAATAACTAGTAAAAGTACTTTTTTTCTTAAATCTCAAGTTCTTAATGAGATATCTTTACAAAACACAATGAAAATTACTGTAATTTGAAATAATATTTAACTATGTTTTTATCCCCGAAAATATCATCTTTTATTTTTTATAAAGGTGTGCCATCTGTCCGTGCACGTAATTTAATTTTAAAAATTACGAAACTTAGTAAAATTGTTTGAAAATATTTTTTTCACGTATATCATAATTAACTCAAGTTAACATCTTTTCAGGTTTCCAAAAATAAACTAGTAAAAGAGGGTGGGTTTCCCCCAAATACTTTTTTTAATATCTCAAGTTCTATTCAAGATAGCTCTACAAAAAAAAATACTTGTTATTCGAAATTATATTAAACTATGGTATTTTCACCCCCAATGATTTTTTATTAGGGCAAACCATATAATGCGCACATACTTTAATTGTAAAAATTACTAAATTTAATAGAATTGTTTGACAATATTTTTTTCACAAATACCATAAACACTTGTCGTGTTTCGGGGTTACTAAAAATAAACTAGTAAAAGAGGGTGAGCCACCTTTAAATGTTTTTTTTTACATCTCAAGTTCTAATTGGCATGACCTTGTGATACAAAAGGGAAATTACTTATTATATGAAATGAATTTAAACTACAGTATTTTCACTCTCAAGGATATCTTTCGGAGTATGTTATTTCATACATGTAAAATTATTCTTAAGATTGCCAAATTTCAGTTGATATGAACGTTACAGAGCTTACTGAAATTTTTTCTTTTAATTAATAACAAAATATAGACTTATTTCATTGGTTAAGTATTCATGTCTTTAAATTGTTATAATTCATGACAAATAGTGATTTTAAATTCTGTAATATTCATTTAAGTTGAAATTTGACAGTTTTAAGAACAATAATACATGTATAAAATGACGGTTTGCTTTTATAAAAAGAAAGGAATAATATCCTTAGGAGTGAAAATACCATAATTTAACATCACTTCGAATAACAAGTAATTTTAATTTTGTTTTGTAGAAATATCTTAATTAAAACTGGAGATATTTAAAAAAAACGCATTTGGAAGTGGCTCACCTTCTTTTATTAATTTAATTTTATACCCTGAAACACGTCAACCTAAATTGTATTTGTAAAAAAATATTATCAATAAATTTGGTTTAATTTCGTAATGTTCAAAATTCAATTATGTAAATGAATTACAAGATTAACCATCATAAAAGTAAAGGATGATATCTATGGGGTTAAAACAACATGGTATAACCTCACTTCAACTAACAAGTAATTTTCGCGTTGTTTTGTAAAGATATCTCAATTAGAATTTGAAATTTGAACAAAAAATGGATTTAAGGGTGACTAACCCTCTTTTACTACTTCATTTTTTGAAACCCCCAACATGTCAACTTGAGTTAACTAGGGTATTTATGAAAAAATACTTTGAAATAATTTCATTAAATTTCGTCATTTTTAGAATTAAATTACTTGCCCTAATAGACGGTTTACCGAAATAAGGGATGATATCTTTGGGGATGAAAATACCATTATTCAACATCATTTCAAATAACAAGGAACTTCCATTTTGTTTTGTAAAGATATCTCAATTAGAACTTGAAATTTAAAAAAACGTATTTAGGGGTGGCTCACCCTCTTTTACTAGTTTATCTTTAGAAACCCCAAAATCTGTCAACTTAAGTTACTTATGGTATTCGTAAAAAAAATATTTTCAAACAATTCCATTAAATTTCGTAATTTTAAGAATTACATTAAGTGCGTAAACATATGATTTACCCTTATAAAAAATAAGGGATGATATTTTTGGAGGTGATAATACCATAATTTAACATTATTTCGAATAACAAGTAATTTCCTCTTTGTTGTGTAAAAATATCTCACTTAGAACTTGGGATATTTAAAAAAAAATTTTAGGGGTGAAATTTAGGGGCGGTTTTCACTGTGGTAAAATTAAACTCCAGAGATTAGAAAATACGTGTCTCTTATTTTGTACCCTCTACAACATATTGAAGGTTCATTAAAATCGGTACCGGACACTTCAGGTGCCTTGCTTGTAGGACTCAACCTTTCAGGAACCTGAGATATTTCAAAAATGTTATTTTTAGGGGTGAACTTTAGGGGTGGTTTTTACCACGTTAAGGTGAACTTGGCAGAAAAAAAATATGTGTCTATTATTTTTGTACCCTCCAAAACATATTCAAGTTTCATTAAAATCGGAGCCGGACACTTCAAGTACATTCTTGTTAGATCAGGTCCTGAAGTTAACCTGTACTTATCTTTCAGGTAAGTGTATGTTGAAAATCCTTCCTCACATAAATATCTTATGTAAAAGGGCAATACACTTTTAATGGCTTTCTTCGCCAAAATAGGATACTCATTTCTTACATTAAGCCAAAAATCAATTAAAACTGTTTTTAGGAAATTGTCACAGAATCGGTCAACCAGCTTCTCTTCTTCCAGTAAAGTTAAGGAAATATCCGAAGTTACACCTCTTTGAAAAGAAATTATGTATCAAGTTAATCAATCGAGATGTAATAGGTTAATTACGAAAATAGTCTTTGAACGTTAATTGGAGTTGTTTGAGATGTTCAGTAATATCCCTTTCAATATTTTCGTTAAGTTAAATTCCATTTTCTAATAAACTGGTGCTGAGAAAACCGAAGCGTCCATACCCATTAATCTGAAGACATTGAATCCAATAGTTCAACTTCTTTAGCATGGTTACTATTCTGTTATGCACATTGAAAATGATGATACCTGCACCTTGTAAAGACAGATGTAAATAATTGAATTTAGAGAAAATATAGGCTAACTATGCAAGGTTTGGCAGCCAAGAAATATTAGATACACAAGAGGACAAATGAAATGGATGTTCAAGAAAAAATACTTGAACTTCAGACTTCAACTCAAGCAAGCGGGTCAAAATTTTGCCACGAGAAAGCCAGCTAACTTATATGTGAAGTAGTAAAGAAACGTGGTGGCTTTCAAAGTCCTCACACAGCGCATAGAATGGACGAGAATTTGTTGTACGTGATTTTATAAAATTTAGAAATGTTACAGCTTTGTTTAAAGCACTGGATAACTCTTCAGAAATGCCCTTATATGCTAGTATTTTTCTATGAATGCAGAAATGAATACATTTACTATTCTCGTTGATCTTCTTTACCCTCATCAGCCAATGGAAAAAACAAATTTATTTCTTTCAAAATAGTCATTGTTTCTATCGCATTGCTGCACCTGTCTTATAGGTTTTCAGTGGTTTTGCAAATAATACATCTTCTTGTATGGAATTCCATCAAGCTAAATAGCCAAATAATTCAATTTTATTTTACTTTGCCATCAATGCTGTGGGAGATATCTTGACCAGACTGTGAAATCAATGAATTTGTTAAATATCAAAACTGTGAACCTGTTATATATCGCTTATCACTTCCTCCAAACTAAAAGAAATTTCTTACTTTACGAACAAACTTCTTAATTACCTTAACTCGATTCGGGAATACAAATTACTATGCAATTATTCTTCTTAAATAGAAAATTTCTCCTTAAGTTCTCAGCTAACATTTTAATTAAATCATCAAAGAAAGGGGTGAACAAATAGAAGATATTACTAAATTATAAAGTTTTGTACATAATCTTGACATAAGTTCTATTTGAAAGAAAATTGAAAAGGTTTAGTATATACTTTAATGCCTTTTCCGTAAATTGTACAAAATTTAAAAACGGCTTAAAATGTTCCATTATCACATACACATATTTAATGGTCAACCAACTGATGCTTTGACAAAAAGATTTTTATTATTTTCATAGTTGACAAAATCTTGGGTTAGCTTTTCTCGTTATCATTTGCTACTAGCTTCATCAACTATTGTCGATCTGGTGTTTTTAAATATTTATGTCGGAGCCGACGACTCCATTTTTATCAATCTGCCTTGTTGGGGGTCATCGTTCGACCATGATTATTCAATATGGCCTGCCCAGCTTCATCTAGATTTCCACATTTGATATACTGTCTTTTAAGATGATGTCCGACATTATTAATTTCAGGACTCGTTGGACAGTTTTCAGTGTATTTATTATTCTTTTACTGAAAACTCACGTCTTAGTATCATAAGTGAAAACTGCAACAATTTGTATTGGTAAAGTATTCGGTAGATTTCAGGTAAGTAAATCCTTCAATTTGCCGAATGTTGACCATCGTTCTTGAAAGTCACTATTATTATTTTGCAAATTATTGGGTCATCTCAAGTTTTGTTAATCAAATATTTTGTATTTAACATGTTCATTTTTAATTCTAGCTCTTTGGATTTATTTTTCTATTGACACGCGTTTTGGAGTGATGGAGAAAAGTTTTCCTTTTGATAAGATTATAAGATAAATTAATCCAAAGACATATTGGTCAGTTTTGATGTAGAATCCCTGTATACAAATGTTCCTATAAATGATTCAGTTTCCATAATATTGGACATGTTACGAAATAACCACATGGACTCCACTCTACTAGAATTAATTAAGACATGTCTGATTTCCACGTATTTTACTTTTCAAGAAACTTTCTAAGAGCAGACATATTGGTCACTTTTGATGTAGAATCCCTGTATACAAATGTTGCTATAAATGATTCAGTTTCCATAATATTGGACATGTTACGAAATAACCACATGGACTCCACTCTACTAGAATTAATTAAGACATGTCTGATTTCCACTTATTTTACTTTTCAAGAAATTTTCTAAAAGCAGACTTCAGGAGCGGCCATGGGATCTCCGCTGTCATCCGTGGTAGCGAGCATCTTCATGAAAGCTTTGGACGAAAATGCCTTGTCTTCTTCTCCACTAAAACCTAAATTTTGCTGCAGATATTTAACAGTTCGTAATTTGGCCGCATGGCACAGATAACCTCCATAATTTCCTGGATCATCTAAATCAACAACATCCTAGCATAAAATTCACTATGGAAACTGAGTCCAGTGGTGTCCTTCCCTTTCTCGATGTACTAGTACAAAGGAAAGATGGTTGCAAATTAGGACATTTCATGTACATCCATCACATACAAATCGATATTTCACTGCAACGTTACACTATCATTCTTCTCAAAAACTTCACCCGTCATTAACTTTTTTGTACATAGAGCTCTTTCAATATATGACGAACAATCACTGAAATCAGAAACAGAAAAATTGACTAATGCTCTTGGAAGCAACGGATATTGCGCAGAGGATATTAGACGTTCTATTAATAAATATAAAAAGTCAACTCCTCAACAAATGACATAAATAGTTTGTTATATATGTAATTCTCCTTTCAGGCAGAAAATATGAAAAATATATATACAAACAGTTTATTTCCTGCAAATATCGCTCTGGTCCTCTCTCCATACGTCATACGCCATATTTGTAGGAAATAAACTGTTTGTACATATATTTTTCATATTCTCTGCCTGAAAGGAGAATTACATATATAACAAACTATTTAAATACGGCAGAAAGATTTCCTTATTTCTTACTGAAATTTTGATTGTTTAAATGTCATGAATGTAACCGAAAGTCCAACATTCGGACAATTTTCAAAACATTTAAGAAAGCTGGATAATATTTGAAGTCACCAAGGGAGGCAATACCATTATAAACATGAGGCATTTATAAGATACCTTGCTCTTTTGGTAAAGTGTATGTGGGGACACTAGAGGACTATATCCTCTAGGCTTAAGGAACCTAAAAGATATATTAAAAAGGCACAAGTTGTACAATCTGCAATAGCTGAAAACCAGTTATGCTCGGGTCACACCTGTAATGTAACAGAAACATTAGTGTCTGGTTTCTTTAAACGAATCAATCGAAATTTGTAAATATCCAAATAGATTAATAGCGATACAGGTTACAGTCTACATCATACATCGAAATCGACTGTAACGCTGAATCACGTTTAGCTGAGCACCATTCGTGTATGAAAACCGGGTGTGTCGTATTCTCTGCAATTAACGTCCCTGCTACGAGAATCACAAACTGTAAATCCATTTATCAGCGTTTGCCAGCGGGCCAGACCTGATGTATGCCTCTAAAAATTTGGGTGTTTTGGTCCTTGACGCCAGCGGAGGACTCATCAGTGGATTCGTCTGCGCCTTTCTCAGACACCCGTCGTTTATATTTCAACTGATTCCGCAGCGGGAACTATCGGTGGGATGTTAACTTTCACAACACCTTCCCCTCTAAGGCAATCCACTTTTCAGGAATTGGAGATTAGTGTCCTAATTCCGATTCATAGGAAGTCGGATGCCCGAGAATGTAGGACTTACACCCGCCGTGGACCCTGTGCTATAAGCAGTACTCAGGGAGACCATGCCGTATTCCCTGCAATTAACGTCCCTGCTACGAGAATTACGAACAAACTGTAAATTCATTTATCAGCGTCTCCCAGCGGACCAGGCCTGATGTATGCCTCTAAAAATTTGGGTGTTTCGTCCTCGACGCCGGCAGTCGATTAATCAGTGTATCCGCCGGTGCCTTTCCCATACACCCCTTATCGGTGAGATGTTGAGACTTACAACAGCTGTTGTCCATCAATAGTCATTTAGAGTTCTAATCGTGGAGTCAAGACCCCGAAGATGCCTCATTCAATCGTAGGCCAAACGTCGGAACTTTAAAAAGAATAAAATTAAATTATTTCGCTATTCATCTTGAGTCCACTGATGTAGCAAATGCTGCACTATTACTTGTTTATGTTAGCTATATTTTTAAGAATTCCATTCAAGAAGATATATTATTTGCAGAACCAATGATAACCTAAACGACAGGTGCAGCAATTTTTGATATGACCAATGCCTATGGTGCAGCAAGTAGATAAAATCAATGAGAATATTGAATGAACTCATTGCTGTATTCATGGACAAACACTGGCATAGAAGCGCATTTAAGCAGACTTTCGTAGTACTTTAAGTGTTCACACTTTCGTCTATTCCATGTGCTTTGTGAAGACTTTGGAAGTGTCGACATTTCTTTTCTACTTCATACAGAAGTTAGGTGGCTTTCTCATGACAAGGTTCTGACCCGCTTGTTTGAATTGAAGTCTGAAGTTTAAGCATTTTTTCTTGACCTTCCATTTCATTTGTCCTCTTGTGTATCCGATATTTTTTGCTTGCACGCTGCCGATATTTATTCCAATTAAATTATTTAAATCTGTCTTTACAATGCCCGGGTATCACTATTTTCATTGTGCATGAGAGAATAGCAGTCATGCTAAACAAGACTTACAACAGCTGTTGCCCTTCAATAGTCATTTAGAGTTCTAATCGTGGAGTCAAGACCCCGAAGATGCCTCATTCAATCGTAGGCCAAACGTCGGATAATAATTCCAATCTAATACGATCTAAAAACAAGAATCATGATTTTCAAGATGGCTATATATAGTTTATATATTTTTTTTGTTGTTTCTCTATTCTTTAATGCAAACAAGATTATTAGTTGTTGATAAGACAAAATTTATAAAATAATCCATGTAAAACGTCTTCAGCATAACTTTTTAAACAGTGAAAACTTGAAATTAAGGGGTCATCCGCCGTAGAGGCCTGATTTGGCACACACTGATTTCTTTTTACTTCCGTACATGAAGAAGAATAAACTGCATGGTCAATAATATTTTATACCAGAGGAGGCAGTTGATGCATTTAAAATCTATATTTTGAAGATACTATCTACATGTTTTTATTTATTTTTTTGGTTTTGCATAAAAAATAATTTTCTTAAGAAACACGAATACGACAAACAAATTGACTTTATTATTTCGCACACTTTCTTCTCGACATCATACATATTATTATATTTTCATCTTTTATGCATCAGATGAAATTAAAGGCGGAAACGTGATACCTTATTCGGATGTGTTATTTAATACTACATGAATAGAAAAAGTTTCTAATGAAGTTTTATCCCGGGATTTCATAAAATACGATGAAAAATCCTCATATGAAATACGAGATTGCGGAATTTGTGTTGGTGTAATACGACTTTTGTTATATTGAGAGAGGTATAACACATAAAAAAAAAGTCTGTGCTTTTTTATATATGCGGTTATTCAGTTATTCTGCCAGTAAATACGAAACAGTATATTATATGTTAAGTGCAAAGACTAAATCGCATTACCACCTGAAAATTGAGTAACTAACTTGGCAAATGCTAAAATATTTTCTGTTTCGGATGTTTAGGAGTGCTTTTAATCAGTTCTAGAAGTTTTTAATACAGTTCCACTTAATGCGCAAAACAGAATCATTTCAATTCAGCCTATGAATAATGAAACTTAGCCCAAAAAGTTGATGCTGGTAGCCGTTACTATGTGATTAATCATCTTCGGGAAATGTTTAAAACGGAACTAATTATTATTTGGCGACAATACATAACGGGAAAAACCCAAGTTCTGTCTGGTCATTAAGCAAATTTACATTTTTATTTTTACTATGTTTATATATTTCTAAAGATTCAAGAATATTTACCTTTTGGCCCTTTGTTGAATAATGTAATATGTCAGTGTTGCTTAAATCAAGAAAACTGTAGCTGTGTTCTAAGCAATGGTTGGCAAAGCTCGAGTCTGTTTTTTGTAGTCTATATGATCGGCGATATTCTGAAAAGCGAGTTTTAATGCTTCTACCATTTTGTCTAATATACAAGCTATCACACTCTGAACATTTTAACTTATAAACTCCTGATTTATCAAATTTATTATTTTTATCTTTAGCATTACTAAATTGGATAGTGGACAGATTGTGTTGAGATTTAAAGGCTACTTTTATGTTATGTTTGGAAAGAGTATTAGCTATGTTTTCTGATAGGGTACCACAGTATGACAAAGATATATAAGTTGAACTATCTTTATCATTTTTTATTTTGGGATATATTGAATTAAAAGCTAGTTGTTTTTGTTTTTTAGTTATTAATTTCTTTATGGTTTGTTGGGAGAAATTGTTTGATATTGCAATCCTTTCAATGATATTTAGTTCCTCTTGAAGATCTTCTTCAGAGAGAGGCAAAGAGAATACTCTATGTATCATTGAATTGTATGCAGCCATTTTGTGTTGTAAGGAGTGAAAAGAGTCATTAGATTTAGTACTACCTGTAAACGTTGGTTTTCTAAAAATTTTAAAATTACACTGATTATTGAGATGAGATATGGTGAGATCAAGAAAATTTATTTTACGGTTATTTTCAGTTTCCAGAGTAAATTGAATTTTTGGATGGCAATTATTAATGTATTGTAAGAATTTTTGAAGCTGTCTAGTAGTGCCTTTAAAACATGCTAGAACATCAACCACATATCTATACCAAAATTGAATATGGTTTTTGCTTAAAGGGGAATTAAGAATTTTGTTTTCTATGTTTGACATGAAAATGTCTGCTAGGAGAGGGCTAAGAGGAGAACCCATTGGTAGGCCTGAATTTTGTAAATAAAATTTATTATTAAACTGGAAATAGGTTTGTGATAGGCAAAGTTCAAAAGAGGACAAGATTTCAGTAGTAACTGCTGAATTTATATATCGTTCCTGTAAGATTTCTTGAATAAGTGTAAAACATTCATTTGTTGGAATATTAGAAAACATGCTTTTTATGTCAAAAGAAACTAGTATGGAGTTATCTGGGGTTTTTATGTTTTTTAGTTTTTGGACGAGATCTACTGAATTATTTAAACTGTGACTTGGTTTAAAGTTACTTATTTGTTTGAAGAATGAATTTAGTTTCATACTGAGTTCTCTCGTGAGGCTATTTATGTATGAAACGACTTGGCGAATGGGATTTGTGTTTCTATATTGAATACTTAGTCTACCTTTGTAATTCAGTTTGAAAATGACTCTGTAAGTTGAAACTGCAGTCACTGTTTTCTTAATAAATTTAGTGGTATAAAACATAGTATTTCCTTTTTAAACATTTCCCAAAATTTAGCTCTATCTACAGTGACTTTGCTAAGGCTCAATATGCAGATTGCCTTTCAAGTCGTCATGCTAGTTTTTAACAATCAAAAATAAGCTCACAAAAAACTATGAAGCAAAAATTTAGAGTTTGTGATACAGAAACAGTCACGTTTCGTTGTAACCTCCTGAATGTGGTACATGGTCAAAATAAATAGCGTTGGTAGAGATCAATCAAAACAAATAGAGAGAAAGAGGGAGAGAGAGAGAGAACTATGCTTGCAGACAAAACATTGTATCATGCTAAAAAAGAACGTGATCGGGTTTATTCATCCAGGGACATGTTCGTTTTGTCAAATATATTTGAAATATATTTGAGTAAGAAGTTAATACTTTCTTTTGATATCAACTTTGATTTCTTCAAAATTTATGAAAATTGAGCCTATTATCAGCCCAAAATCAATATATGTATATTATTTCGTAATGTTTGTCCATCTGTTCTTTCAAAGCTTTTCTGGACCTGCTTCTTATCCTAGAAGACTGAACTGTGTATAGTTGCGCTATAGGCCCTGGAAAGGAACGGTATATTTTTATCCCAGGAGATACACGTTGAATACAGTACTGGCATACTTTTCGTACTCTGCATAAAGCATTGAATAAAACAAGGGGTCGACCCGATAAATTTCTGAATTCCCTTTCTGTGGCGTTTCTTAGCTCCTGCATCGTATGATTTTGTGTATTATAAATTTTATTTTTTAGATAGCCCCACAGAAATAATCCATTACTGACAGATCCGGAGATCTAGCGGGCCATTTTGTGGGACTTTGTGTACCAATCCACCGCCCTAAAAAGTTATTTTCTAAATAAGGCGGAATGAGACGGAAATTGCGGGCAGGAGCTCCATCTCGTCGCAACAACATACTATTTAACTGATTCAAAGGCACATTTTCACGAACTTCTGGTTTATTGTTTTTCAGTACTTGTAAATAACGATCTACGGTGAGAGTTTCTTCATATATGTGATATTTAATTATAGATACAATAATAAAGCAAGAAACGCTCTCTGTCTTTCGCGAGGAAATGTTTTATACCAATAGTGGATGCAATATACTTGAAATTGGGTGTATAAAATACAATTATATAAGAGAAAATTAGTTCTCAACCAACAAAATAAACCCTATACTATAAGGACCAACGTAGCCTGCTTTAACACAGTTAGAGACAAAGCACTATCTAAGATTTCAGGAATACCAGGAAAGCTTGGAAACCTTTCCCATGGTGGTGCACCGCCATCTCTAGACCGGTTTCGAACTTGTTAGTTCTCGTCAGTACAGAATAAGGTAGCCATGTATTAGGTTTCATATTTTGTCTAATATCAGTTGCTTATTCTGGCTCGCTTATTCTGTACTAACGAGAACCAACAAGTTCGAAACCCGTCTATATATAGCGGTACACCACAATCTTAATTGAATTGTATGAAACAACACAGCATATCATATTTTTCGCGATTTTCAAAGGGCTCATTTGGAGCTGTAATATAGGAAAATAAATAACTGAATAATATATCAAAAACTGACAAAATAATAAATGAAATGTGAAAATTACGTAAAAATCAAAAACCTTATTATAATTTGAGACTTTGACAGCCGCATTTTGAACTTATTTTTTGTATTTTGTATTTCACGACCTTCTAAAAAATTAAAACATGTAAACTAAAAAGTAAAATTTAATGGTTTAAACAAAAAAAGAATTATTAAATGTTACATATCGTTGAAAGCCCTTAGTAAGCGGAATGCAACAGTCTATGAATATATGGACTGTTCTATTAAAAAAACACAAATTTGATTTATGTTTAAAAAAAACAGTAGTACTTAGAGAAAAACTAACAACGCCACTGAATTTTACGTAAAAAACTTTGTTTGAGTCAATATTTACCTTTTCAATAAAGAAAGGGATAACCGAAATACGAGGGGTGTCTCAAAATAGAAAATTTTCTAAAAAACCCTATATCTAAATAACTAAGAGTCCTATGAAAATTCTGTCACTTCGCAAAAACCGCATCCCGCTAACTTTAAAAATAACGGAGCTACCCGGCAAAAACAACGAAATCTGGACACCCTGTACAATACATATATGTGAGAAAGCATTTTCAACGTACACGTATCTGAAAGATAAGTACAGAAATAGCAGAACCTGATCTAGGACTAAAACTTTCAGACATCGAACCAAATTTTGAATTTCTTTGTTGTACCATACAGGCAGAAATATCCCATTGAGGGTATTTTTCGAGTTCTGTATTATTGTATTAATTCTGTTTTGTAGCTGAAGCTGTCATGTTTTAATAATGTTTATCTGTAAATGTTTTACGATTATGTTTAGTTTTTCGTTATGAACTGTTATTTAGTATGTAAAATAAATTTTAATAACCCATTTTTATGGTTTCGTTAACTATTCTTAATGAAAACATAATGTAATCGCCTATATATTTTGGTTTTTAAAAGGGGTTCGCAAGAACAAAAAGGTTGAGATCCTTAGGTAAAACAAGATAATTAGTTTCTTGACAAAAGGCGAACGTTCGTTATTAATTTTGATATAGTTTGGGAAGTGTTTCAAATATAAATATTTAAACATTTTTATTTTTACTTGTCAGAGACAAGCCTACATAAACATAATTATTGTTTAGTAAATGAAGTCATTTTACAAGAATTGCAAAAATGACCCTTAATCAAATCTTTTAAAGAAATTATTTAATGCATTGAAATTACAAAGTTGATATTTCTGATGGTTTTAATATTTTATTCTAGGGTGTTTGTACCTGCAACGTCACATCTATACTTAGTTCGTTAGGAGTCAATGTACCATATTCCCCTGCAGTTTCTGCTCTTCCTGGTAAAGAAGGACTTCCTGGAATGCCTGGGGAAGCTGGACGTCCTGGCGAAAAAGGTGCTGTGGGACCAAGAGGAGATAAAGGAGAAAGAGGTGAGTAGGATCCTATTTTACTGGAAACTCATAATTTAAGAGGTCCTATTTAATAGCAACTTTTTAAAAAGTTGAATTTTTGGTTATATTTCATTGAAGTATAGTATTTCGAAAATACATCGTTACAATTTCAAGTTAATTCTTTAAAAATTTAACAAACAGATGGCAGTTAGTGAAACAGTTTTATCTGGGAATAGGATTATTCATTATACTTAGGCTTCACACCAGGGTTCAATCGATTTAAATCATTTGATTAAAACACAATTTTAATCAATGATTTAAATCATATGATTTTTTCATTTGAATCCACGATTTAAATCAAAATAAATCAAAACTAGGAATATAGGTGTAAACATTGTTTAATACAAAATAAACATTAAACATTACAAACTAATCATAAATAAGAAAACTTTTCTTAAGACAGATAGGTAATTTATGGACAATAAAACACATTTCAATTTTCATTGTAATATCTGTAAAGAAATGCTAATTTTCCTTCATCTTTTATTCCTAATTTATTTCTTAGCTGCGAGTGAATGAGTCCGAATGTAGAAAAAACTCTTTCTACTAAAGCTGACGAGACAGCACTTAAATAAAAACTTCTTCAGAATTGGGAGAAAACGTTCAATATCAGGAATGTTTTTTTTTTGTGAGACCCATCACTGTATTGCACTAACATTAGATTAAACCATCTCTGAAAACTTAATTATTGAATTGTTCCATTTTAGTTTGAAGTTTTATAATAAATGGAAGAAATCCAATTTTTTTAACCGACTTCTAAAAGAAGGAGGTTCTCAATTCGTCGAGTATATATATATTTTTTTTTATGTATGTACACCGATTACTCCGATACGGCGCCACCGATTTGAATGAAATTTTTTATGTTATGTTCAGGAAGTTGACGCGGTAGTCCCATATTTTTTTGGATGAAATTGGTGCAATAAAATCCAAGATGGCGCTGACAATATGGCGGCCAAAAAAAATAATTTTGTCCGATTTTCTCCAAAATTGGTATGGGGAAGGTTTCGGAGTCGTACACAACGAATCTGAAATTATTTTTAAAAAATTTAATACAGCGGATTCAATATGGCGGATAAAAAAATCAAGTTTGTCCGATTTTTTCCAAAATTGGTATGGGGGACTTTTCGAGGTTACACATAACGAATCTGAATTTATTTTTAAAAAATTCAATATGGCAGATTCAATATGGCGACGAAAAAATCAATTTTGTCTGATTTTCTCCTAAATTCGTATGGGGGAGTTTTCGGGGTCGCACATAACGAGTGTGAAATTATTTTTAAAAAATTCAATATGGCATATCCAATATGGCTTATAAAAAATTAATTTTGTCCGATTTTTTTCAAAATTAATGTGAGAGAGTTTTTGGGATCGCAAATTACGAATCTCAAATTATTAAATTAAATATGGCGGATCCAAGATGGCGGATTAAATATTTTACATCTCTCGATTTTGTCTGAAATCAATACTAAAGGATTTTTATTCGTGTTAATTACGAATTTAAGATATTTTTTGAAAAGCTCAATCTGGCGGATTCAATATGGCGTCCTAAAAATTTTACATTTTTCGAGTTTCTCCTAAACTGAGGGTGTTCTTGAGGGTGTAAATTATAAATTTAAAAGTATTTTTTCAAGAATAAATATGACGAATTCAATATAGCGGACTAAAAATTTTTCTATTTTGTTCAAAGGTGGGACTGAACTGTTTTTGAGGATGTAAATACCGAATATAAAATTATTTTAAGAAAATCTAATATGTTAGATGCAATATGACGGTCTAAAAATTTTAAATTTCCGGATTTCATCCAAAATTGGTACTAGGGGGCTTTGAAGGGTTAAGATTAAGATTAGATCTTACATTAAGATTATTTTTTTGAAATTCAATGTGGTGGGTTGAAAATTTTACCTTATTCGAATTTTTTTCAGATTTGGTATTAGCGGGTTTTAGGGGTCGAGTGTATTACGAACAACTATTAGATTGATAAGATAAAATATCAGAACTTTACGTCTCAAGTCCTTAAATATCGATATTAGAAGATTTTGGGGCTTATATTACCAATCTATAATTAATTTAAAATTTTAGATAGTGGATTTACTATGACAGACTAAATATTTGTTTGACACAATTTCACTGGTATTTAGAGAACTCTAAGAATAAAAAAAATTTTTGGTGGTTCATTTTAGGGTGATTTACAACTTTGGATAAAATGGGTACTTTTGGCACTTTGGAGTCATTGCGAGGTACACTAATTGCGATTAGTACCTAATTCAAATAATTTTTGGATGTCATAATGAATTTAAAACTAAAAATATAACTATAAATTTTTATATGAAATTGAAATTTTTGAAGTCACGCCACGTTATTTCTAAATGAAATAAATAACTACTAATATATATAAATTATAGTAAGAAAGAAATTACACATAAAGTATTTTTCATCTGTTTATGCGAATCACATTTTGTCGGGTATTAGTTTGGCGCCGACTTCAAAAATGTCAATTTCATATAAAAATTTATAGTTATTTTTCAATTTTTAGCGCACTTTTAGAAGTCGGTTCAATTTTTTTTATAAAAATTTTATTATAAATTTCTTTCACAATCTTTGAAGTTTATTTGTTTTCTATAACAGCTTATATTTGGTTTTAGTTATATCTACAATATAAGCTATAAAGTGATAGTCCGTAAGTGCCTGTTTATATTGTTTTTGAACAATATCAAGCTGGGATAACCATAATTCTAATTTATCTTCGAATATACTTCTCAATTTCTTCCATATTTCTACTGCGTCCGATGGAAAACAATTTTTTCATTTCAATTTATTAATTGCCACGGCTATAGTTTTCAAGATTTTCAGATATTCCTCAGCTGATCTTTAAAGACCAATGTTTGAAACTTTTTAGTATGAATAAATGAATGAATGAAAATGGGGTGGTGATACAATGCCTAGGCCCCTTTGCATCCCACGATATCTGCAGGTTATTCGAAGCCGATCGCCTTTGTGAATCCAAGGAGCCTCGTTAGTTGAACTTGCCTAACTGCTTCCGGTAACAAAATTGTATCTCCGAAATATCTCTGTCTCAGTCTGTTGAGTGCCGGGCACTCTCTGAGGACATGGTCAACAGTTTCATCCTCCTCCAAGCACCATCTCCATGCCGGGTCGTCTTCGACACCGATTCTATGAAGATGGGCCCTGAGGTGACAACGTCCTGTCAACAATCCCACCACAATTCGCAGCTCTTTCCTTCCCAAGGAGAGAAGCTCCTTAGTACGCCGTGCACTAGGCCCAGTTATATGTTCCTTAACACACCCCATTCCAGGAGCTCCCCTCCACGATTCAATAAATTTGTTTTCCAACAACAATTTTAATTCCTTTTTGCCAATAATAATTGGTACAGGTAATATTGGTTGGGGTCCATACGGTTCAGTCGCCGAACCCAACTTTACCAGATGGTCTGCTTCCTCATTTCCGCATATACTTTTTGGTATGTGGTCGAATCTATTTCTTTCTTATTTTCTTCACAAATTTTTAATGTTTTCTCTCATTGGCTTACATCTATTTCTAGACAATCTCTCATACTGTTCCATCTTAAGTCACTTGGAAGTACTAGTGCTTTTCCATTGACCTGTTTGTACTTTGCTCCTGCCAAGTGGTTATTTCTGAAATATTTAATGAGTTGTGTATTATATTCTATAACATCTCATATTTCTAAGTCTGTGCAGAGTAGGTTTAGGAGGTGAGTTTAACGTCCATATGTTACGACTCTTCCAGTAATGTCTAACTTGTGTTCTATAGTTCTTCTCATAACTACCATGTTCGCCGCATTATCTGTCACAAACGACTTAACATCAGAGTTGTGCGCGAGAATTTTCCGAAGTTGTTGTTTCATATAAGAATGCACGTCCATCTTCAGTAGTTACTGTGGCACAGACTGCAAACTCATTATGCTCATTCGACTAGTCGTCCAACGACAGGTTAACATTGTGTCCAGAAAGCTCTCCAAAACATTTTGCTTATTCATTACCATAAATTTAATCTAAAAGTGTTGTAGAGATCGTTTTTCCTAAAGGAGGTCCATAACCAGATCGTAACATTTCAAGCGCCCTTATTACATGCGGATTGTCGACATATCTAAAGATGCTGTAAGTTACAAATACAGCTTTGGCAATTGGTATGTCTCTTTCTTGCTTTGTATTTGCAGGTGTTCGCAAAATATTCCTTAAATTTGCTCAGGAACTGTTTTTATTTTCTTAGAGCTCATTAGGGAATCAGTAAATTGTTTTGCCTCGATAATGACAAACTTACAGACAAATCTTTGCTTGGAAATGATCGTTTTTAATAACTACTGTTTGAGTTTGTTGAAGTCGCACTGCTTGGAATATTTGGGGTGCTTGAGTTTTCATTTTCCGTAAAAAAATATAAATATAAATACAAACCATCAGAACTATTTTTAATTCCACCATTCAACTTTCTAAAAAATCTTAAATTTGGTGAAAATTAGGTAAAATATCAGCATAAAGGAGACATATATATTTAAATTTTCATAGCTATTAATGTCAATAATAAAAAACAACAATTTTAAAATCAGTTTACATATTTTTAATGAATTTCAAATATCCACTTGTTCTACCGAAATCTGTCAAAAAAGAAAACAAAATACAAGAATTGAAATTGTCATTGTAAAAAAAATATTCTTGCATATTTTACAACAATCATTCAAATTTGGTTGAAATCCGTCCGTAAATAAAGGAGATATAAACTTTTAATTTTTACAGCTGTCAAAAAAGTATTTTCCATTTACGGTTCAAACTCAAAATCAATATCGTTCATTTTCGGGTTAAGAAGTATTTTTTTTCCAAAATTTGTTTCAAATCGGTTCAAGGGTTAAAGTGAAATTATGTAACATCCACAGAGACCGACAAACAGACACTTTTTGAAAATAATTTAGATCCGTTTAAAGGCATCCAAAACATGCATTTTACATGGAATCGAAAAAATATTTTTTCCGAAAATAATAACTACTTTACTAGCATACTAAGAAGGTAAAAATAAATCACTTTACATACTTGCAATTAAATAAAATTCTTCGCTAATTACTTCAGCGACTTCTGTATCAACACCGAACGTTTTGCCCTGTCCATGATGGTCTTTTAATCTTTTAATGAGACTTTTATTGCTCTACTATCATTCTTTCTTTTTTTGTTTTTTTTATAAAATATTCTCAAATATTATCTTTTCTCTTTCCACCCATTTTTATTTAAACTTATTTACTTTTAGTTAACCTGGGACGAACTTATTTACTTTATACAATTTGATCGTTAAAATGTCCTTGGATGGCCTGGGTTTTCCACACGGTCGACGTGGGACTTCCCTAGTTTTCAGCTGAGATGAAGGGTCTCGATTCATGGAATCAATTTACTTATGCGCTTGCTTACGGTAGTCGTGGGCACTTTGCAAAATAACTGATTTTTTGTCCATTATTAAAAGGATTATTAATAATATTTATTATTATTTAGGCTATAAAAAGTACACTTCTACTATTGGTGTAGTTATTTTTAGTATTAATCCGAAAACGAAGTTTAAAAAAGAAAAAAATGAAAATAAACATGATTTCTTAAAATTTTTTGATAAAGATCATTGATTTTTGATTTTTTTTTTAAATTATGATTTTTTCAAACCCTGTTTCACACAAAATACCAACTTGATCTAATCAGAAATAAATGAAATAGTTAGTGGTTTTATCCATAAACATTCTCATTATGCCACATCCGTGTCCTAAAAATAAATATAAAAATTAACTCTCCATAACACCATTAATATAATGTTTTCAATTTATTTATTGCCAATAGGCAATAACAAATTATGTGGCTATATAAAATAATATATGTACTACTGTTTATTGTGACTAATCAACCGATAAATGATAAATTTCATTTTGGTTTTAATTACGCAAACAAAAAGCTTTATTAAAATGTACTCTCAAATTTTCAGAATAATTTGAAACGGACAGGTAATAAATTTAACTTTATTAATAAATTATATGGCACAATTAAATTAAAAATTTTTTGCATGTTCAAAATACATTTATATAAAAGGCTAAAACACTATATGAAGTTTTTCTGAGAATTAACGTCTAAAGACATATAAGTAAGTGAATTCTGTGTTTTATTAAAAACTTATAAAGGTGCGTTGTTTGGTCATGTTTTATTAGTAGAGTTTCCTATTTTTTCAGAGTATATAACATTTCATTTTTCATAAGGTCCTAATTTCATCCATAAACCATATTTTACACTCATATGCTAACAACCACTCCCTGTTATTTCAAATTAGTGATATTTTTCAAACATAATATCAAATTCGACCCCGAAGACTCCCAACATTATTTTTTATTGGCCATATTGTAAGGGCCATCTTGGATTTCGGCTAAAATGAATCGCTGCAGCAACTTTTTCAATAAATATATATCTATATAAATATCTTCAAATGAACATTATTTTAAAATATTAAAATTAATTAACATCCCTAACGATAAAATACACTTTGTCTAAATGATTAAAATCACAATTTAACATCTTTATAAAACTTAAATGTACGCACCTCGAAATTTCATGTTCTTTCACTCACTGCCATTGCCTGGATTTTGAAGTCGGCGCCAAACTAAATGAAATGTTATTCGCATAAACAGATTAAAAATATTTTATTTGTAATGGCTTTCTTACAATAATTCGTATATATTAGTAGTTATTTATTTCATTTAGAAATAATTTGGCGCCGAGTTCAAAAATTTCAGTTTCATTAAAAATGTATAGTTATTTTTTACTTTTTAGCGCACTTTTAGAAGTCAGTTCAGTTTTTTTATAAAAATTTTATTTTTCGATTTTTAGTTTTGTATTCATTATGATATTCATAAATTATTTGAACTAAGTGCTAATCGAGATTGGTGTACCTCGCAATGACTCCAAGGTGGCAAAGAAGTACCCATTTTATCCATAATTATAAATCACTCTAAAATGAAGCACTAAAAATTCTTTGATTCTTAGAATTCTCCAAATACCAATAAAATTGTGTCAAACAAAGATTTAGTCTGTCATAGTAAATCCACAATCTTAAATTTCAAATTAATTTTAGTTGGGTAATATAGGCCCCAAAACCTTGCAATATCGATATTTAAAGAATATGAGATGTAAATTGCTTAGCCCGATATATTTTATATTGCATATTGAGTTTGTGTACTCCCCAAGAACCCCGCAATATCAATTTTAAATGAAACCGGAAAATGTAAAATTTTTAGTCCCTCATAGTGTATCTTATCAACCTAAGAGTTATAAAAAATTAACTTCATATTCGTAATACACCACCCTTCAACTCCCTAATACCAAATCTGAAAAAATGCGAATAAGGTAAAATTTTCAACCCAGCATATTGGATTCGCCATATTGAATTTCAGAAAAATAATTTTAACGTCTTAATCTAATCTAAATCTAAACGCTTCAAAGCCCCCTAGTACCAATTTTAGATAAAACCAGAAATTAAATATTTTTAAGCGGTTATATTTCATCTGACATATTAGATTTTCTTAAAATAATTTTATATTCGCTATTTACAGCCTCAAAAACGATTCTGTTCCATATTTGAAGAGAATCGAAAAATGTAAAATTTTTATTCTGCTATATTGCGTTCACCATATTGAATCCAGAAAAAATACTAATAAATTCATAATTTACACTCTCAAGAACCCTCTATATCAGTTTTGGAGAAAGTCGAGATTGAGTTTTTCAAAAAATATTATAAGTTCGTAATTAACACTAACAAAAATCCCCCAATACTGACTTTAGACAAAAGCGAGAGATGTGGAATCTTTAATCCTCCATCTTAGATTCGCCATATTTAATTCTTTTTAGATAATATCAAATTCGTAATGTGCTATCATATCAATTTAAAAAAAAAATGGACAAAATTAATCTTTTATCCACCATATTGGATACTCCATATTGAATTTTTTTAAAATAATTTTAAATTCAGCACGTGTGACCCCGAAAACTCTCCTGTACCAATTTTGGTGAAAATCGGACAAAATTGATTTTTTGTCCACCATGTTGGATCCACCATATCGAATTTTTTAAAAATAATTTCAGATTCGTTATGTGAGGTCCCGAAAACTCCCCCGTACCAATTTTGGAGAAAATCGGACAAAATTGATTTTTTCGTCCACTATATTGGATCCGACATGTTGAATTTTTTAAAAATTATTTTAGATTCGTCATATGTGACCCCGAAAACTCCCCCATATCAATTTTGGAGAAAATCAGACAAAATCGATTTTTTTGTCCGCCATATTGGATCTGCCATATTGAATTGTTTAAAAATGTTTTGAATTCGTTATGTACAACCTCGAAAACTTCCCCATACCAATTTTGAAGAAAATCGGGCAAAATTAAAGTTTTTTGTCCGCCATATTGAATCCGCCATTTTGAATTTTTTAAAAATAATTTCAGATTCCTTAGGTACAACCCTGAAAATTCCTCCATAACAATTTTGGAGAAAATCGGACAAAATTAATTTTTTTTGGCCGCCATATTGTAAGCGCCATCTTGGATTTTACTTCACCAATTTCATCTAAAAAAATATGGGACTACCGCAGCAACTTCCTGAAGATAACGTAAAAAGTTTCTCTCTCTACAGTGATACGGCAGAGGTACATGTTTCGTCTCTCACTAGACTTATCAGGGTACCGATATGCACCTGACTGCAAAGGACAGATCTTAAGGAAGCATGCATCATTGAACGCGGCTTCGCCGACCTCCCGCCGGATGGCGTATTTATGTTTATGCGGCTTTCACGAATTCCTCCGTGTAAGATGCAATAGCAGTGGTTACATCCACATTATGCCGTTGTACTCCTGAAATTACATTCAGCAAACGTACAACTATATGCAGCTCCGTGTGTGAATGAAGTAAAGTACGTACAGTGAACGCAAACTTCGCTCCATCATATCCGTTCTCTGTTAGAGGTTGCACCGTTTGAATAAATTGCTAAAAAACACAATTCATCCTATTCCACCACCACAGAGATCGTGGCCCTCTCCGCTACAGTGATACGGCAGAGGTACATGTTTCGTCTATATATATATATATATATATATATATATATATATATATATATATATATATATATCCCATAACATATCACATAGCTTATTAACATGATTTAACAATGGATTTTATAATAAAACAGAAAATATATGGACAAGTTACAATAATTAAAGAAATACATATTTTTCGGCTTACTTAATTAGGTCATTTCATTTTAATACGAATAGCACTCACACTCTTTAGAAATTTTACGAAAATATAGTTTACGGACATAGGTTAAAACGCCACTATATAGTATCAATATCAGTGTATACATTAGTGATTTCCCACTTTAACTTTTCCTATATGTTTTTTATGACAGTTTTTATAATGAAATTTATATATTTTGATTCATAATTTAATGTTCCTTTTGGAAAGTAATTATTATAAATACCCAGTTTATCAAATTATGGTAGATTTTGCTGATCTATTTTACATATTTAATTTCGAAAATTTCCCTTTTTTGTTAATTAAATTCCGCTTGTAATATTTTTGTGTCTGGAAAATTGATTTATGTAGGTTTTCACTTTCATGATTACTCAGTGCTGTTTTATATTTTTTGTCGTATCGATGGTCATTTAGGCGATTTTGTGTATATTGGGTTCTTTAGTTGATATAAACCTTGGAAGACGTAGTTTAAGTATATAATGAAAAATTTGTTTTTTTTTTAATTGCTAAAAAATATTATCTCTTATAAATATCGATACAAACTGTTGGTTAGCTGACATGACCAGTTTTAACACTTATTTAATTCAAATATTAGGACCTGCTCAACAAAGATCTGTTTTTATTAAAATGATTTTACCAATTTAAATATTAAAACAAAGCTTCCATAAAAACAATTGTGGCTCGTTTAAAATAAAGACTATATTGAAGCCAAAAATTTCCGCATTTCTCCCCGTCATTTTAACATTTGCGTGGGTTAATAATTTATTTAGGAATCTCAAATTTAATTTTAATTAAAATAAGTTTCTCTTATTTATACCTTGAAAATTCATTTCAGTCTTTTCCATCCGTTTAATGAAATTAATTTTTTTGTATAAATAATGAAGAAATTCATTCTATTTATTTTGTTTTTATTAATTATTTTCATAATCACTTGAAAAGATACTTATTAGTTCAAAACGTCCATCTTTTCATTGATATTATTATTATTCCAGGTGATAAGGGAGTAACTGGCCCACCTGGCCCCCCAGGCGCCAAAGGAGAACAAGGCAAGGATGGATTACCGGGACCTCCCGGGTCTCCGGGTCCTGCTGGCCCACCGGGTCCTATTGAATTTGAAAATGCTGACGTAAGTACTTTCTTTAATTCAAATTTATTTTGAATCCTTTTAAAATTGAAAATTATTAATCTGTTATTAAAGTTTTATAAAAAAAAAACAAAAACAAACTTATATTGTCGATTTTCTTATTAAACCACCAGGAGATTTCAAATAATAATAATTGATTGCAAAATGAAACTTTTTTATAATTCTAGAACCGGTATAATCTTTAAAAAGTGCATATAATTTATAATGGAAACAAGAAGCAATGAAATATATATATATATATATATATATATATATATATATATATATATATATATATATATATATATATATATATAGGGAGAAGCAGGCGCGGTTCCAAGGGGGGAGGGGCGGTGGTGGCGATCGCCCCCCCCCCCAAAGAGCTTTGAGTTTAGGAAAATGAACCCGATTTTTCCTCTTATACTACAGTTTATTTAAGAACTAGAGAGAGTAATAAATCATTTTTTACCCTTTTTCTCTTCACAAACTACCTGTGTTCTTTAGTCCGGTGTCTTTAGCAAAATCTGTTAGACACATATATTTTTCATAGGAATGGGTTAGAAATTTAATAATCAAAAATACCGGTCTATAATAATGGACTAAAATGCAGCCTTATTCTCTCAAAAAATTTGAAGTTATAATTTAAATACTTACAAAATATCCATTGTCAAAAATACAAAAAGTTAAACATATATAAAAAATAAATTCGTCCATATAATATTAAAATATTTTTGGGGCTATCAGTCATTTTATTATTAATTAAAAACATTTTAGGGTATTTGACGTTTAAGTTTATTTATTTCTTAACCATCTGCAGAATTACAATTAAAGACTAAAAAGGGATTCAAATGTAATTACTTTTTATATGTTACAGTTAAAATTAGACCTACTTATTTTTATTTCTATTGTACTGATATCTTAATTGAATTTACTTTATTATATGGAAAAAAAATAAAATAAACATGTTAATTCTACACGCTTAAGAAAAAAACACAAATACAATAATAAAATAATAAAAAATTTACAGCAATATATATAAAATTCAAGAGTAGGACACACTAAAATAAAAATTAAAAAAAATATGAACAACATTAAACAATAAAATACAACAAAAACAATAAATAATAAATTGTGTTTACACTAATAAACATTACGTATCTAATTCCTATTCAAATTCAGTGAAACTATCTTCGCTCAAATTAATTATAATTAGTTCGTCTA
The DNA here is from genome assembly GCA_034092305.1 of Diaprepes abbreviatus. Classification (NCBI taxonomy): domain Eukaryota; kingdom Metazoa; phylum Arthropoda; class Insecta; order Coleoptera; family Curculionidae; genus Diaprepes; species Diaprepes abbreviatus. Next base: position 1,442,299 of record JASJET010000260.1, on the reverse strand, counting down.
ACTCACCGATCATGAGATCGAGTTCTCACATTTTCTTTTATTCTTTTATTATATGGATTTTTCCGAATTTTCCGCAGTAACGTTATTTAAAAAAATCTTTCAAACGTTTAGTTAAATTACTAATTTTGTTAATTGTGTTATTTCTAGCAACTCTACCTTTTACTTGAGAGAGATATTTACTTCTCCAACGGATGTTTCCGGACGATCTTTAGGAACAGATTTTCTATCTGGTTTTTCCCAGGAAAAATTAAGTTCTCTGAGCAATTTCCAGAGATCAATTCTTTTAATTTCATTTAAATCGCGATCTTCATTGATCTTAGTTAGAATTTTGTAGACGGGAATCTGCTTCTCATAATAAAATGTATATGCAACCCCTTTAATTGCAGTTTTCATCGCTTCTTCCAACAAGGTTTTTCATCTGTCTGTGATCGAATGTGGCTTGGGAGTACTAACAATTCCAGTCGTTTTTTCTTCTTCAGTATTCGGTACATAGTAGCTTTTCCAACTCCTGTTATGTTGGAACACATCTCAACAGAACTTTTAACATTATTATCTAGATATTGATATCTTAAGGCATCAAAAACATTCATCGTTTTTCGTTGAGGAAAAAAAGCCCTGGTTTACAAATTTTGGAATAAATATAGAGGTGAAAGTCATATCTTTTGTGTATCTCACTAATCTCAAATAATATATAAAAACAAGCGCAAACAAGATAAATCACTAAGAAAAAACTGTAAGGTGTACTTTTTCATCACTGACAGAAATTCAATTAAACTATCAGAATTTTTGTTGCTGTAAATTTATAAAATATATTGAAATATAATGAAATATAATTATATTTACGGCAGTTCTCAGTTACCAGCGGCACTGGAGCAAGTACGTTGGAGGTTTCGGTTTTATTACTCTCTTTACTTCTTGAATGTGTATGCTTGTGATCAGCCCTCCCCCCTCCCAAGAGCTCAGAAGTAAGGAAAATAGAACCGATTGCCTTCTATATTAGGAATGTATATGCTGGTGGCACCCCCCTCCCCCGCTGACAACTTCTTTTTCTTGCCATACTGTACTTTTATGATATCACCGCCCCCCCCCCCCCCCAAAGAGAGAGGCTGGATCCGCCCCTGAGGAGAAGGGTATTCTTGACCGACTCGTTAAACAACAAAAACTGGGATATACACACCCCTGCACATGTTTTTGCCATACCTAGATAGAAATCTGAAAATACCCATAAACATAGGCATTAAACAATATCATCAAAAAGCAAAAAAAAATGAAAAAATGATATTTGTACTGTTATAATTTCAAGTGCAAATATTTCAGAACACAAAAACCAAGACAGTTTGAAAGAGTATTGCTTCACTTTTCAAATGAGCGGTAGATCGTCCAATTTGGTCCTTTTGGACCAAAGTTACAGACATTTTTGTAAGAAAATATGTTTTTTTTTTGAAACGCGTATGTTCAAAAACTAAACAAAATAAAAATAAAGTGCAAATATAAAATGACGTGTTCTTGTGTAAAGAACACAGATATATAGTTTAAAAAAAATCGTAGAAAAAAAAATTCTACCTATTTTTTATAACATAAAAAACTTCAAAATTGTAAGATTAATGAAAAAAATTATACGTTATTTTGTAGAAGTTAAAAAAAACACGTTTATTTAACAAATTTTAATTAATATTTAAATTTACTAGGTAAGCCTTTAAATGAAAACAAAAATTCATATCAGTCATTAATAACTAATTAGCGATCAGTTCTTAAATATCAGTATGCATAAAATTCTAAATTTAAACCAATAAATAATACATACAAAGAATTTTAACAAACAATTATAAAGAAAAGAGTAAATATCAATTTGTTAGATAGTATAATAGTTGTTTCTCAACATTTTTCTCATCAAAGTGGTAGCCTTTGCTTTTAATTATAGCCTGGTAGATTCTTGGCATTCGCAAGATTAATTTGTGAGTGTATCTGTCTTGATTTTTTTCCACTCGTCTCGTAAGATTTCCCATACGTAAGAAACCGATGTCGGACGTTGCTTTTAAACAGCTGTTTAATTCATGTTATAATAATTTTATGGGGTTTAAATCTGGGCTCTGTAGTGGCCGCTCCATGACTTTCACTTTCTTTTTTTTTTTCAAGACTTTCCAAGTAACTTTTGTAGATATCTATAGTGTATTTTGGGTGGTAATCATGTTAGAAAGTAAAAGGAGTACCTACTATACGAGTACCAGACGGCAATATGTTTTTGTGTAAAAGTTTATATAGACTTCCTTTTTCAAGATTCGTTCTACTTTTACAGAGTCACTAACACGGGATCCGGCTTGGCCACCCCGAGCCATTACTGAGCCAACTCCATGTGTAACACTAGGAACCGAACAATCTTTCAAAAACTTTTCATTTGCTTTTCTAAGTACATACACTTTTCTTTTCGATCCAAAAATTGCAAACTTCGATTAGTCGCTAAAAGCACTTTTTTCTACTAAACAATACTTCAATTTTTTTATTGTCTTGCCCATTTTAATCTTTTTTTTATACTTATGAGTCTTAACAACGGTTTTTTAGTAGGTCGTCCAAAAATTCCATTTTCATGTCCCGATGTACTTATACTTTCAAATTATAATATATTAATTATAATTTTCACAGTTATATCATAAACACTGAAACGTCTATAATGTAAAGCAGTGTGAACAATATATATGTCTTCTTTAAGAGTTGTTTTCTTCAGATATTCTCTATTACGTCTACGATTAATAGAGCCAATTTCCTTAATATATTTTCTAACGTTATAATCAACAGTACGTCTACTTATATTCGACTTTTCTGCAATTTGTTTTTCCCTAACTTCAACAAAATATCGTGTCATGTTTTCATTAATTTTACAATTCTGAAATTTTTTTTTCTCCGATTTTTTAAAAATTATAAATCTATGTTCTCTACATAAAAACACATCTTTTTTCTATTTACATTTGTTTTCTATCTTGTTTAGTTTTTTACACATACGCGTTTCGAAGAAAAACATACTTTCTTGCAAAAATTGATTTGTTTCAAACGGACCAAATTTGACGTTTCATGACTCCTTTTAAAAGTGAAGCAATACCCTTTCAAACTGTTTTATTTTTTTATTCTGCAATATTAACATCTAAAATTATAACAGTATAAAGATTATCAAAATTTTTTCAGTTTTTTAACTTATTCTTGATACTATTTAAAAAATATGATTATGGAATTTAAAGATAAATGTAAAGGTTTTTGAAGCTTCTTACCCAAATTTTAAGATGTATTTGAAATTTTTACCCTGGACCCATATATAGAGAGGCAGAAAATGCACAGCATATGAGACAAATATTTATCTTTAAACTTAATGAAATTATTTTATTTCGAAAAAGTTCTGCAAGTCCCAAAATCAAAATAGGGCCCCTAAAATCCGGTGAAACTCTTAAAGTATACGAGGGAGAGTCAAAAATTTGAAATTGCGCTAAGAAAGAAAATATTTTTATTTAAGAATGTTTTTTATATTTAAAAGTATTTTATTTTTCGAGGAATTAAAAAATAATAATATAACTATAATTTTATAATACATTTTAACTCAAACCTCCATTCAAATATTATATTTATTTATAAAATTCCGCTTTTTTTTATTCAGGCCATAATCGTCATCAGCATTAAAAAAACTGAAAAATAAATATTTTTTGTGCGTAATATATTCGCCACTAAAATAAAGCTCCATATAAGTTTGAACGCAAATAAAAAAACGTATAATTTTCATTTAAAGTGCATACCAATTTATCTTTATATCATCTCATAAATAATATAACTATAATAATTTTTATTTGCCAGATTAATTTTGAGAATAATTTAACTGATAACTATAGATGGACAGTGGACAAAACCATTAAATTAATTTATTTACACTACCAATGATAATTTTACATTTCAACTTGTTCTCCCCAATTTTTTATACATTTTATAGTTCTTGTATTGAATTCTCTTGTTACATTCCTTAAAAAGCAGGATTGATTCGAGCAATACAGTTTCTAATAACATTTTCCAAATGGTCCAAATTTCTAAAAGGCCGATGGGGTAATATCTGGTGATCTTGAAGGCAAAGGATTTTCTGAAAATCATCCGATTCATTTATTGGCGAATTGTTCATTTAGATATTCTCGTATTTGAAGGGTGCTATGGGCAGAAGTACCGCCCTGTTGAAAGTGAAGATTTTCTCTTAAATTTAAAATAAGCGGCTTATAAATTTTCCCCGAAGAAATATGGCTCCACTACTTGAGTATTTAATATACTACAACAAACGTTAGTTTTAAATGAATTACATTGAATCACAAAGTTAGGATTTTGGTCAGTCTACGACTTGCAATTCTGTAAATTTGCAACACCGTTGCTTCTGAAGGTTGGTTCATCCGTAAATAATATGCGATTTCCAAAATGTGAATCATCCTCCGTTTTGCCTTAAAACCAAATGCAAAAGTCAATCCTAGCATTTAAGTCCCTTTTTGGAAGCATTTAGATAAATTTGGATTTGATGGTAGGCTCCAGTTTTTTTTTAAGAAATCTTCTAATCAACTTCTCTGAAATACCTACTTTGTTGTCTCTTTCAAAGGCATCGTAGGAACTTCACCTACTGATAATACAATATTTAAACTGTTTTCTTCGGTAGGTACACTTTTTTGATGGAAAATCTTGTATTTATATTCCACCGATCCAGTCTGTTTAAATTTATTTACAATTTTCAATACAGCGAAATTGTAAATATATTTATTATGTTTATTTTAAAAATATCTGCTGTCTCATGAAAACTGCTATAAGTTTCTCTATAAAGACAACTTTTCAGCTTCCATTTTGACAACACAATCAAATAAACGGAATCTATTTATTTTTTTTTTCATTTGTTTTCATGGCTACTTGATCTTAGCTATATTGATCATGAAAAGGACATTATATTATTATTATGCTTCAAATTTGGATATAAAGTTAAGTGCGTACGTATTATAAATGAAAAATACGTGTTTTTCGATTTGTGATCAAAATTATATTGAGCTTTATTTTGATGTCAAATAAAATACGTACAAAGATATTTTTTATTTTTTAATTTTTTATGATGGTCACGATTAAAATCTTAATTATAAGTATACCATTTGGAAGATAGCTTAAATGTAAGTGAACCAAAAATTTTAGTTAGATTCAATTCTTCTAGTTTCTCAAAAAATAAAATACGGTTTGCATCAAAAATAACTAATATTTTTAGGTTAATAGTTGGACCATAATATTTCTGAAATTGACTAATCTGTTATAATATTTACAATTTTCTCTAACATAGTCATCATATTTTTTTATTAAAAGTGAGCAAAAATTTGTTATTGGGAATAACTCTTAAATTAAAGAAACATTGCCTTGTAAAAATATTTTCAAATGTAACAAACGTGGGTGCTTTACTCTAAACACAATTTAAAATTTTTGACCCACCTTCATATACCATAAAACTTTCACCGGATTTGATAGGTGTTATTTGGATTTGGGGTTATTTGGAAGAACTTTTTCAAGATAAAATCTTTATGAGATTCAAAGATAAAAAAATTTCCTATATGCTGCGCACTTTTTGCCAGTCACTGTAAATATGTATATATAAAGGGTGTTTTTTATAGAGGTATAGAACTTTTAAACGGAATAAAACAAAGATTAATTTTTTAAATTGACACGAAATTTACTTTATTCGAAAGATAACCTTCTGGCTTTATAATTTAAATATGACCGCCACGACTGGCTCGGACGTGGTGTAATCTGGAGGTCCAATTTTCGATGACTTTTTCCAACATTTGTGGCCGTATATCCGCAATAACGCGGCGAATGTTGTCCTCCAAGTGATCAATCGTTTCGGGCTTATCGGCGTAGACTAGCGACTTCACATATCCCCACAGAAAATAGTCTAGCGGCGTTAAGTCGCACGATCTTGGAGGCCAATTCACGGGTCCGAAACGTGAAACTATGCGGTTACCAAACGTTTCCTTCAATAAATCAATTGTGGCACGAGCTGTGTGACATGTTGCGCCGTCTTGTTGAAACCACAGCTCCTGCACATCATGGCTGTTCAATTGATGAACGAAAAAGTCAGTAATCATGGCTCTATAGCGGTCACCATTGACTGTAACGTTCTGACCAGCATCGTTTTTAAAGAAGTACGGACCAATGATTCCACCAGTCCATAAAGCACACCAAACAGTCAGTTTTTCTGCATGTAACGGTGTCTCAACATACACTTGAGGATTATCATCACTCCAAATACGGCAGTTTTGTTTATGGACGTATCCATTCAAACAAAAGTGAGCTTCATCGCTAAACAAAATTCGCTTATGAAAATCGGGACGAACGGCAATCTTGTTTTCGGCCCATTCACCGAATCTACGCCTTGCTAGGTGATAGTGTGGCTTCAATTCTTGCACGAGTTGGATTTTATAAGCACGCAAATCAAGATCTTTCCGCAAAATCTTCCATAAAGTGAATGGACACATATCCAATTCCTGTGCACGATGGCGGATAGACTGATTCGGGTCTTCCTCTACGCTACGCTCTACAGCAGCAATGGCTTCTTCTGTACGTACCGTACGACGTCTCTGTGGATGCGCATTATCATTTAGAGTAAACATGGTGCGAAAACGTTCCATAGTTAATCGAATTAATTGCTCTGATGGACGATTATGTTGACCGTAAAATGGACGTAGTGCGCGATACGTATTTCGAACAGAACCATGATTTTCAAAATAAATTTGCACAATTTGGAAGCGTTGTTCAGGCGTCAGTCTATTCATGTTGAAATGCCAAACCAAACTAAACATAAATCACTTGACAGCTGACAAAGTGGTCGCCAGTTAAAAAAGTGTTGCCAACTTAAATTTCTATACCTCTATAAAAAACACCCTTTATTTATATTTATATATATATATATATATATATATATATATATATATATATATATATATATATATATATATATATATATATATATATGTTGTAACGTAGATTTTCACGGATGGTGGAATGTGTACTGGTGTTTTTCGGGTTTTCAATCCGTTCGTCAATAGAAAAATCGTGATGCTTCCTCGAAGACTGCTCGGCTTGGAATGAGCGTGCTAGTCCTGTGTTGCCTTTTTATAGTGTGGCGCTTGTGCAAGTTATACCTTGGTTCTGCTTGGTTGGTTTCCTCGCTTCTCTGGGTCTGGCCCTCCTCTCGGCTCGCTGTCCTATTTCTTGGATGTGTTGTTTTTGGTTGTGTTTTAATTACAGTCTTCCATGTTTTTGGGATGTTTTGTGCATCATCTCTCTTGTTAAGGTTTTTAGTATTTTCTATTTCGAGAGCTTCTCTGATGATGTGTGTTCTACAATGCTTTATGGGTGCGTTCTGTTTGGTTTCCTGGAAATTTACAGTATGTCCTATTTCCTGATGATGTTGGAATACAGCTGATGTGGTTTGCTTGTTCTTTACGCTATTTTTATGTTCCTTGTTCCTTGGACTCTGGTGGAAATTTTTCTGTTTGTTTGGCTGATGTATTCCTTTTCACAGTCTCTACATAGGATGATGGACACTCCTTGGTTTTCATTCGTTTCAACGTTTTGAAATAATCCATTCTATGTAGTTGTCATATTAAAATTAAATGTCTCCTTCATTCAAAAATATTTCTTTAATAGCGCCAACTTGCCTTGCTTGCGGAATCGTTGTGATTTTACACGCATTTTCCTCGTCTTTTTATATTTTTCTTTTACTTCAAAAACGCCATTTCCAAGAGCCATCACTAGGTACTTTGAGATACATTTTCCTTTCTTAGCAAAAGTTGAAATATAGATTTTGTAATGGAATAGAAATGATATGTACGATGATATAGGCGCCATCATTCTAAAGTTGTAGATATCCACGAGATTGCAAAATAAATTTATTGTTTCTCTGCCAATCCATTTTTGATATCCTTTCGACCAGAGCGACACATCAAAACGAGTTTAAGGTTAAAGCCTCCATTGCTAACTGTTTTTCTCATCTCTAAAACAAAACCACAAAACAATACCCCTCTAGAGCATAATATTTGCCTAAGTGGTTCTAACTCTTTTCTTAATGTTCGAAGTTCTATGGATTACAATTATTATCGAGTTCTTCACTTGTGAATACTTTTCCTGGATTTGCGATAAATACAACATAAATAAATGCAACTATATAAAATTACGGTGCAGTCTTCGTTATTTTTTTCGATTTTGAAACTTTTCTTGAATCGAATCGACTTTAAAATTCTGAACAATTTTAAAACAGGTTTTCATGTAATATTCAAACGAGAACGAGTATTAAAATCGATTTAACATCTTGGAGAAACGTACAAGTTTTCTCTTGGAAGTAATATATCGATGTGAGCTTATTGGATTTTTAAATATATATGAAAATTTATAGGAATATATATGTCTTTATTTTACATTTGAAGACATTTCGATTTTTATAACTTTTATTATTTATTTTTTTAATTCATGATTGAGTAAGATTTTTTGCTTATGCTGCTGAATACCACACTAGGAATGTTTTTGTATTTTTCTCACAGTTTCAGTGCAAAAGTATTTAGCAAAGTATCAAACAGTTTTTGGCCTAGGCGCGGTTACAGGGGGTCCGACTAAAGCACAATTAATGTACTGTACTCTTTTGAGAACAAATTTTCTTGAAAATTGGAATATTTTTCCTCTCCCTTCCCTAGGAAAAATCATGTATCTGCAAAGATTTTGAGCGGTACTGTATCTGTATAGGGCTTGCATAAAGTAAAAAACATATAAAAATAGAAATAATACTAGAACTAACTGTAACGTGAATGAATTACAACATTAATGTATCCAGTCCCCTAAACACCCTTTCAAGAAACTAAAAAAATATCAGCCCTGTTTTTTATGTCTTCATTTTATTAACACATAAAAAAATATTTTATAAAATATCTTTATGCACATAAAATCTAAACATTACAAGTCCCGAAAAGTGATAAATAGAAAGATAACCACTCGATATAAATAACTTTTTTACATCTTAAATAATCCCTTGTCATAATCAGCTCCTAAAACTGTATTTAAATAAAAACGAAAAAAAAATGGATAAGCACTGGCCCCAATTTATCACTATAAAAAAGATTTTTATCCCTTTGATAACCCTTTTTATCGGCAAGGCAAAACACCCTCACATTACTAAGGTCATTCCGGATTATTTGCTGCTATTATAGGCATTGAGGGTTCCTGATTTGACCTCATTATTTTCACCATTATTTTATTTCCAAAGAGGCAGTAGAAAATCCAGAGATTACCGCCACTCAATTAAATGCCTACAAAAGTATTAGATTTTCTTTTTTATAAAAATTACCCATAGTTTAGTGTATATATATATATATATATATATATATATATATATATATATATATATATATATTATATATATATATATATATATATATATATATATATATATATATATATATATATATATATATAAATATACACGTTTCGCCCTTTATTTAAGGCATATTTAAAATTTTTGGTTTGTTTTCTTTCTTAAAAATATTATTTATATAATTAAAACATTCACACAAGCACATATCTATAATTTTAAAAAACGAACAAACACTTTAAAACAGTATTTAAATTTAAAAAAATATATATATTTAATTTTACTGTTACACACCTTGACATTTTGTTTATTAATTAATAATGAAATGAAAAAACCTTCACAAATTTAGATACTGAGGATACATGGAATGTGAGTGTGTTTTATTTTATATATATTTTTTATATTTTTTACAATGCACAAGAAAACAAAAAAACGCATGCATTTAATTTTATGTTAAGAGGATATTCAATTTTTTATGCTTATTAACAGGATTGAATACTTAATATTTTTGTTTAAATTAGGCTGGTGTAAATGTGGCTCAAATTTCCTATATCCGTTCAGACGTTAACATTGTTTTTATCTTTTTTAATTTCTATGATTTCCTTTACCTGAATTTTGTGGTAATTCATATCTTTGATTTTAATTATGGTACTGTTATAATCAAAAGTATGTTTTTCATTCTGTGTGTGTTTGTTTAACCCTATTCTGGTGTTTTTCGTATATTTATGGCCATTCAATCTGTTCTTTAGCAATTGGCTCGTCATGCCTATATATTTTTTGGGACAATTTGTGCAAGGGAGCAAGCAAAGCAGAAAAGAGAATGAAAAGAATTAATCCTAGATGAAGATTGAGAAATGTAATACCAACATTAAAAAAAGTTAAGACAGAAATTAATATCGACATATATTTACCTAAAATAACATTAAAAGTTTTAAAACGAACTTTAAAGAATACGGAAATTTAGGGAAAAAGGGACTAAATTGTATTACACTGACGAAACATGGCTCACACGGTTGGGAATATATGGCAAAATCTGAACATTAAAAGTTCGTAGCAAGCATTTATGGAAGGATTTTCGCAAGGACTATGCAATCCTAGTGGAAAAGTCATCATCTTATACTAACTCATATTGGAAGAGTAAGTGGTGGAAAAACAACAGGAAACATTTTGTACATCCTGCTGAATAAAATACTTAGTTCAAAACACATAACACTCAGTTGGAACGAAGCAGTGACTCTTTATACTATTTAAAAAAGGACATCGAAAGAATTTGAAAAACTTAATAAATGTACTTAATATCATGTATAAACTGCTAACTAAAATTCTAACAAATAGACTTACCCCCAAATTCGATGGCTACCAAACACGAGAACAGGATGGAATGAGGAAGGACTTCAGCACATGCGAGCACCTAGCGACAATAAAAATTCTAATTGAAAAGGGTAAGGAATATCAGCTTCCTCTCTCTCTCTCTCTCTCTCTCTCTCTCTCTCTCTCTATATATATATATATATATATATATATATATATCTCTCTCTCTATATATATATATATATATATATATATATATATATATATATATATATATATATATAGCATTCATAGATTCTGAAAAGGCCTTTGACAGCGTTAAACATTGGGCAGTTAAGAACTCGTTGTAAAATGGCAGGATCAACCATAAATACACAGATTTAATAGCAAACATATATAACAATGCAAAGATCACTATCAAAATAATAAAAGAACACAGCACTAAACCAATAAAAACAGGACGAGAGGTCAGGCAGGGAGATACAGTGGCACCGAAACTATTCGTCCAAGCTCTAGAGGATATCTTAAAAAAATTACAATGAGACAATTATAGGATCAACATAAACGGAGAGCTACTGAATCACATAAGATACGCAGATGATATAGCTTTGATAACAGATAAGAAAGACGAATTGCAAAAAATGATTGAAGAACTGGACAACGAATCGTCAAAAATAGGATTAAAAATGAACTATGACAAAACGAAAGTAATGACAAAACAAACTGAAGAAATGGTTATAATGGTCGCACAAAGTAAATTGGAGGACGTGTCAGAGTATAGATATCTAGGTCAAATAACAAAACTAAATAAAGACAATCAAACTGAAGAAATAAAAAGAAGAGTAAGACTGTCCTGGATATCATTTGGTAAACTTTCATACATCCTAAAAAACAAGAAATATCTGCAGTATCTAAGAACTAGAGTAATCAATCAATGCATACTACCTGTCTTAACATATGGATCCTAAACATGGACATTTACCAAAGAAAATATAGATAGAATTGCCAAAACACAAAGAACAATGGAGACAAAACAAAAGTAAGCGATGTCTCGACACAAGTAGCCAAACTTAAATGGCAATTTGCCGGTCATACTTTAAGACAGAAAGACAATAGATGGAACAAAATAATCCGAGAATGGAGACCCTGGCAACACAAACGAAGAAGAGGGAGACCGCAAATGAGATGGACAGACGACTTAAAAAAAGCAAGCCGGACAAAGATGGGTAGAAACAAGATAGAGAACAATGGAGAAAACACGGGGAGGCCTATATCCAAAGTTGGATGATTGAGGCTCATTAGATAGATAGATAGATTGGAAGAGTGTTTGATCTCTGAGATGATAACTTTTTCAAATCTCGAAAAACAGAGAGCTACCATGAAGACATGTAACTGTAATGGACAATGCTCCATGTCATAGTCGAAGCCAAGAAAAAATTTAGACTTCGGTGTCTAAAAAGGTAAAGATATGTCAATGGCTCCTCTCAAAAACATTGAATCTGACGAAAAAATGCTCAAAGTCCAGTTGCTAGATTTAGAGGGTAAATAAACAAAAATATATCCAATATGTTATTGACTAAGAAAAAAATATAACTGTGTTGAGGCTGCCGCCGTGCCATTGTGAACTTAATCCAATCGAATTAGTATGGGCGCAAACAAAAAGTGAAGTGGCACGGAAAAACAAAAGATTCAAATTAGCACATATCAAAGTATTATTGTACAAGGCAAGTACTAACGTGACGATCAGTGATTTGAAAAAGTGTGTCGATTACGTTAAAAAAGAAGAACAAAGAATTTGAGACTTGGACATTCACGTTGAGGCAGTGGTTGAACCATTGATAATCACCCGTAAGGGTGATAGTTCCTCAGATTCAGATATGTGTTTTGAGAGCAATTCTGCCGATGAATCAATGTGAGCTTAGTCACCTACCTATGTCACACTCCTGAGGATAATACTAGACGCACCTTGGTTGATTCTAAACGAACAAATGCCACTTGGAAGAGTAGGTAAGCAACAAACAGTCGATTAATATGAATAAAATACCTTAAGGGCACCTAAACCGCATATATAATATCTTAAAATGACAACTCCTCATTGCAAGCAAAATGTAGGAAGAGTGTAAAGCAATAGATGCAACCGACACCTGGAACAGCTATACTAAGTGAAAACCAAAGGTTTGTTAATGCTTAATTGTATGGAAACCGGAGGTCTCACGAATAACCTTGGGCTGCCAGCAACCACTGCTAACGGCAGGCCAAGGAAGATCGGTAGGACCTTCAGTCCGAGGGGATTTCAGTCGGTAAAAATCCGACCCTATCTTTCACACTTTGTGATGGTGCCTATGTAAGGTTTTCCCTTCAAGAAAATAATTGTAATGGTTGATAAAAATATGAGGAAATAAATTTCATTTTAAAAAAAGTTTTGATATTCCCACGAAATTTCATCGTTTATTATTTTCTGAAATGCACACGTCACTGGAATTGATTCCTCTGACGACACACAACCCAGAGCACTGTATGTGTGAGCCATAAGTCATTGACAAATTATTGACTTTAGGTATAAATGATGTCTCTACAACTTTAAAAGCTCGATATATATAAAAGATATCATTAAAAGTTGGTTTTCTGAATAAAACAAGATCCTTTCCATTTACTTTTAAATTTAGCGTAGTCTTTCCTAATATTTTCAAGAGATATCGGAGCAATAATAAAGTTCCTGGTAGTAATTTATTTAATTCCCATTTTAAAAGGATTCTGCAAACTTTATTATCTAACTGCATTTAACTGTCAGTTTACATACTTACTAAATTTACAACTTATCTTTTATTGCCGCCATTAGCCGAGTTGGAAAACCAGAGGACCTTTTAAGGTAATTATGTGTCCATTTTAATGTATTAGAAAAATGTAATTTAAATTTTACTGTTTTTTAGTAGTCAATTATATTATCGTCACCATAAAAATTAATACGTCTTTACTTATTTTGGTCTATAGTCCAAGTCTAAGTACCATCACATGGATCAACTTCTCGATTTTTAATTAGTGATTTACATTTTAACCTTGAGAACGAGCTTGAAGGTTATTTCAAGGTCAAGTTATTTTTTAATAGTGGAAATCCCATTTTTTATTACCGCGGAAAATTTTTCATTTTTTATATGATTGACGTTTCGGTAATTTATTTTACCTTTTTCAGAATTTATAGAGTGCTAAAAATATACATCATTTTTTTAATGTAATTTAAAGTGTTTAAAACATATTGTATATTTACCTTGAACAAACATTTACGAACACATTAGTTTAAATTAATATTATGTTATCTTAAGAAATTAGTTTTCATAAAATAACAGTATAAAGATAACCATGTGGGTCATCTTGAAGTTTGAGTAGTATTGAAAGAACCAGATGGGATGTTTAAGGGTTCTAGTCTGAAATTGTAATGCGTTTTTGATTTTAAATTACGTTTTTAGTTACTATTTTATAATATTGTTATGTATTCTGCTAAGTTGCCTGATATCCGCCTTAGCATTTATTTTTACTTAGCATACACTATCATTTCCAGAATTCCTCTTTTCTTTGTGTAGTTTTCAGTTTTTAAAATTTGACTCTCTCAAAATCAAAAGAATAGTTTTCCATGCTGTCTTGTTAATGCCGTTTTATTTATTTTTTGTCGTATTTATATCCGTATATTCTCTTTTTAAGTATTGGCTTGTTTGTCATATGTATTCACCATTGCAGTCTTTGCATGGAATACTGTAAACGATATGTGTTTTTTTTACCTTTTAGTATTTCAGATTTTAGTTTGCTATAGCATATTTTTAGGAGGTTGTGATCTTTATGGCTGACGGTTACGTTATATTTCTTATTTTTGAATATTTCGGAGTGTCGTGATAAATGGAAGTACCACATATTTTTCGTTTTTCTGTTTTGTATGTCATGAGTTTTCGTTATAGAATTTATGAATTCCTTTTTAAAAAATATTGTTTACTGGGTTTTCTGGATAACTGTTCATTTTTAAGACTTCTTTTACTTTTTGAATTTCCTGGTTTTGGTATTCAGGATCTGATAGTTTAATGCTGCGATCTGCACGGCCTATAATGACTGCTTTTTTTTAGACAGTGGGGGATTGAAAATATAAATATCTGGAGGACCAGCCTTAAAAATGAACAGCTTTACCGAAAACCTGATAAAACTATATTTAAAAAAAGTAATTAATAAATATGATAACAAAAACCTGACTCTAATATAAAACAGAAAAACAAAAAATACATATCACTTACATTTATCCGGATCCTCTCCGAAATACTCCCAAATGCTTTTAAGAAGCATAACGCAACTGTCAGCCAAAAGGATCGCAACCTCCTAAAAAATGCCATTTTCTTCTTCTAAAGGTGCCTGTCTCCTTATGATGTTGGTGACCACGTTGACCCATCTTAACATATTCACCACAGCTCGGAATAGGTCAGTTGATGTTAGGCCAGTCCATTTTCTAAGATTGGCCGGCCAGGATATACGCCTGCGCCCAGAGCCTTGTTTGCCCTCAATTTTGCCCTGTAAAGTCAGCTAGTTTTTTGTTCTTTATAGTAATAATAATTTCCTTTTCCTTTCTGTGCCTCTCGAGAATCGTAAGTTAGTTACATGGTGTGTGTATGAGACCCGTAACATGCATCGGTAGCACTACATTTCGAATTTCTCTAAGCGTCTGGCGACAGCCTCGGTAAGACTCCAGCTTTCAATTCCGTAAAGGAGAACACTGGGTGTAGCATTTGAGAATTCTTATGCGTATATTGATAAGGTTACAAAGTACATTCTTAAGGCGGGTAAAAGCGCTTCTGGTTTTTTCAGTACGAGTTCTTATTTCGTAACCGTAATCCCATGTATCACTGATATTGCAACGCAGATATCATATTTTCTCCACTGTCTCTAATGGAGCATTGTTTACTGTAAATTGGGTATTTATGTTGATGTTCTTGCTAATAATCGTTATTTTAGCATTTTTATAATTTATTTTTAGTCCGTATTCGTTGCGTGCTTCTACAACATTATCCATCACTCTTTAGAGATCCTCCGCACTGTCTGCCAGCAGTACCGTGTCATCTGCATATCTAATATTATTGATGTTGACCATTTACCACAATACCGTCTTTTGAGTCATCCAAGGCTCTTCCGGACATATTTTCGGAATTTATAGTAAACAATGCCTGTGACAATATGCATCCCTGTCGAACTAAAACCGACTAAAAAACTATTGGAGAGTGCGTTGTCGAGGCGCACTATTGCTTTTTGCCGAAGATACAGGTTTGAGATTAATCTTATATCCTTACTATCAATTCCTCATGTTTTTAAAATATCAATTAGTTTTCCGTACGGCACCATATCAAACGCTTCCTCCAAATCAATGCAAATAAGAAACAGTTGACATCTCTCGCTCTCTGTATTAACACTTGCAAGCTAAAAAGTGCTTCCCTAGTTCCAAGGCTTTGAATCCAAATTGCACCTCACTAATATGTTCTAATTTGGTGTAAATGCGAGAATGAATGATATTAAGGAATAATTTAAGTGCGTGGGTCATTAAGGTAATCAATCTGTGGTCCTTGTATTTGCTACCGTTGTTTTTTTTTTTTTAGGAAATGGGATGAATATTGATAGCAGCCAGTCTTTCGGTAAAGGTTCAGTTTCATATATGTTGTTGAATAGCTTAGTGAGAGTTGTGATTTGGGATGCCTCTAATAACTTCAAAATTTCCTCATGCATGTCATCAGGTCCCGGCGATTTCCAATCTTTAACTCGTTTAATGACCATTTTAATTTCTACATTTGTTATTTATGGGCCGTAAAGATTGTTGCTACAGCAAACTAACATTTGAAGTACCCAAAGATTAAAAAACACAGGTCATTTACAGTATTCCATGCAATAATTGCAATGGTCAATACATAGGACAAACAAGCCAATACTTCAAAACAGAATAAACGAACATAAATACGACATAAAAATAAAATACATAGCATAGAAAACCACCATTGCTTTGATTTTAAGAGGATTAAAAACTTGAAAAATTAAACCCATACAAAGAAAAGAGGAATTCTGGAAATCATAGCGAAATAAAAAATAAACATGCAGTAAATGGTAGGTTGGATACGAAGCAATTTAGCAGAATATATAACAATATTATAAAATATTTACTAAAAAACATCATTTTAAAATCAAAAACGCATTGCACTTTCGGACTAGACCCCTTAAGCTCTCAATAGTCAAAACAATTTTAATTACCTTACAAAATATCCTATTTGGTTCTTTTAGTACTGCTCAAACTCCAAGATGACCCACGTGGTCATTTTAATACTATTATTTTAAGAAAACTAATTTCTTAATATAACATAATATTAAATTAAATTAATGCATATATAAATATATATATATATATATATATATATATATATATATATATATATATATATATATACCATTTTGTCAGTTTTCGGAAACAAATCTCGCTTTAATATTTCTGGTTCATTTTAACCATTCTGAGCTTACCAAAAAGAAAATGAACGAACGAAGAAAATAAGAAGTTAAAAGTCAAAACAGAATCAAAATTTGTTATTTTGTAAGAGTTTAACACATCACGCAAATTACCAAAATTAGCTAAAACATCGTTGGAGAAATAATACTGTAAAAAAAGCTGATGTTAACTAAAAGCAAATAGTAAATTAACAGATTAAACATATCTTTTCAAAACACTTTTTCTGAATTTGGCGAGCATTTGAAAACATACGAAAACTGAGAAAAAACAGCGATTTCAAATGAGCATATATATATATATATATATATATATATATATATAATATATATATAATATATATATATATATATATATATATCAAGTAGTACCCAAAATATCCCTGAATCCATTATTTATTTACTTTAACCAGATTTACATGAATTTATTCGAGAAAAAATATATCCACTCGGTACAATAGAATATCCCTTATATCATTTCAGTATGGGGTATTATTGCCTTAAAATCCAGAGGTATTTTTTACTATTATTGCTCAATAAAAGGTATTTTTGAAGATAATAAAAAAAATTTTTGATACCCTTGAGACATGTGGAAAACGAAGGATTTGTTATCCTTTGTTGACAGAAACTTTTATATTTTTATTTTAAAAGTGGAAGGCTTTTATCTGAATAAAAAGCTAGCTATCAATGGCCTTTTTCTAAAATGGCTTTGCCCGTCCTATTTCCGATCAAAGTAGTTTGGGACATGTACAAAAAACAGAAGACATAAAAATGTTTGCTTTCTGTTAAAAAAACAAAGTAATTGTGTAAATTTTAATCCCACTAAAAACATTTAGGGGGGAAAAAAGTTAAATTTTTTGTTGTTTCGGTTTGCTATCAGGGATCATTTTTGAAAATCCAACTCTAAAATAACTATTGTGATAATTTTATATATGCATATACATACATATATTACCCTAGGGGAGCTACTACGTGTACACTTTCCAGGCTCAAATCAATATGAGGGCGAATGTAAAGAACGACGCCTCACCTTAGTACATCATGACTAAAAGTTAGTTAAAACGATATTGATATATGAATGGCTGAAATGGTCGATGAAAACCTTTGCTTCCTTCAAGCCACCTGGTAAGGGTGGTATATTGCTAGCTTTACTAAAAATTTCTTGAGTTTGGGATACATACCGATGGCATGGAGGGAAACAAAAGTCGTCTTTATTCCCAAGGTAGGAAGGACAGACTACACAAACCTGAAGTCTTTTCGCCCTATTAGCTTGACCAATTTCTTATTAAAGACACTGGTTGATGGATGAATAAATCAAGGAAAGAACGATGGTGCAGTATCCTTTACATTCTTTACAATTTGCCTATCAGGCAGGAAAATCCACAGACACGGCACTGCATCGTCTAGTCAAAAGAGTCAAAAACGCGCTGTCGAATGGTCGATCTGCCTTAGGTACCTCTATCGATATCAAAAGGGCCATCATTAAATATGTAATGCTCCACAACCACCAAGCTCTTAACGGACAGTAATCGAATTAACCAGAGCAATGTTAACTTAAAGACTGAGTTAAAGCACTGTCAAGTAAGGGCTGTCCACATGGAGGAGTTTTATTGCTTTTGTTGTGGAGCCTTGTGGTAGACAGCCTGCTGAGTGAACTGAATGACGCTAGTTTATATACGCAGGCCTACGCCGATGAACTGGTCACGATATTCAGGACCTAGAGGGACCAATGATGGAGGGAAGAGCTCATAATAAACTCAGGCAAGGCCGAGATAGTACTTTTTACAAAAAAAGTGAAAATGAGGAGACCATATTTGTCCTTTCGACTCCTTAATATAAGGAAATAGTTAAACACCTGAGAGTAATTTTGGGCTCACGGCGGAGCTGGAATGATCATAAGGAGTGTCGAATAAAGACCATGCGTGCTTAATGGGCTTGTAGACAAGCCCTTGGGTGCACATGGGAGCTAATACCGAAAGGCTACATTGGATACACAATATGATGATCCGCCCCATGATAACGTATGCCGCTATTACATGGTAGCCTAGTGCAAACACCGTCTTCAACTTGACAAAGTTCAAAGAATGGCTTATGGAGGAATATTGAGTGCGATGAGGACTGCCCATACCAGGGCTCTAGAAGTCCTGGTGAACCGGCCTCCTCTCCACTTGTACATAAAGAACGAGGTCTGGATGACTGTTAATCGTCTCAGTTGCCAAGGGCGTCTTGGAATTGACATGGGCAGCTACTCAGGTGTCTAGGGAAACGTAGTGGAGAGGTATCCATCACTCTCCATTCAGCCAGATTTTATTGCTCCGCTTTTAAAACCCAACCACTCTGTGGAGATATTTCTACCAAGAAGAGAGGATTAGTAGAGCAAAATTTTCTGAAAAATGGATCCTGATGGTATATAAATGGATCTTGACAAGATGAAAGAGCTAGAGCTAAAGTGTTCGGCAGGAGCACGGGAGTCAGAGAGTTCTACTCTCTCGGACAACATGCGACAATCTTTATAGCGGAAACTTATGGTATTCTGCAGTGTGGCCATCTCTGTTAGAGGGACATAAACAAGTAAACATGTACTCAGACAGTAAGGCTGCGATAATGACACGGAATTCCATTGCCGTAACTTCACGGCTGGTATCTGAACGCAAAAATGTGTTGAATAGTCTAACCAGGAATGGCTGCAAAATCAAACTCGTGTGGGCCTCGGGTTACTAGAGCATACGCGAGAATGAGGAAGCGGGCCGTCTGGCAAAGTTGTGGTCCACAATCGAACCATATGAATCTAAACCAATTCTATCTGTCCCAATTGCCGTTGGTAAAAGGGAATTAAAATTGTTGCTCGAAAGCAATTTTATCGAATCGTGGAGAAAACCTCTTGGAATGAGGTGTGCGAAGGAACATATAACTGGACCTAGCGCACGGCCTACTAGGGAGCTTTTCTCCTTAGGAAGGAAAGAGCAGCGAATTGTGGTGGTATTGTTTAGAGGACATTGTCGCTTGAAGGTCAGTGTCGGTATCGTAGACGATCCGACGTGCAGATGGTGTCTGGAGGAGGATAAAATTGTTAACCATGGCCTCAGAGAATGCCCAGCACTTAGGGAACTGAGAGAGAGAGAGTAATTTCGAAGATACAATTTTGATACTGGAAGTAGTTAGGCAAATTGAATTAACGAGGCTGCTCGGATTCATATATATATATATATATATATATATATATATATATATATATATATATATATATATATATATATATATAAACATATATATATATATCTTTTTAACGGAATTTAACGTTTCGCCTTTTGTTCAACAAATTCAAAAAGAATTATTAATTATTTTTCTTAATTTAATAATAACCACACAAAACGTGGTTAAAATTTAACAGAAAAGGTTTAAAGACACACTGAAAATTTCAAAAAAATTATTTTACAATGGACATCATTTTCAAAATATTCAATTTTCACAAAAATCTGTCGGTACCTACGCAACTTGAACTTGCTATTTTGGTAAACTCTAACAATTGTGGTTTTGCAAGAAAAATTTTTTTTGTTAAATATTTTTTATTCATTAATTACGAATTCTTTGATTTTTTATAACTGATAAAATATAATGTTTTAACAGTATATTTCTAGTTGTTTCATTAAGAAGAAGTTAGTTTTTAATAAGATTTATATAAATTTGACTCAGGTTATTTATACCAGTTCTGCCATTTACTGCCTTTTTTTTATCTTTCCTTTACACTCGATTTGTTATAAGTGTGGCTACGTTCAACTGTTGTAGTTATTTTTTAAAAATAAAAATTATGATTCATTTTTTCTTAATTATAAACCCAATTATAACCTAAAATATTTGACACATCTCTTTAATCTGCTATTTATAAAATGGTTTCAAGGTCTGCAAAACCTGTATTAGATAAACCGAGAACGAGGTTTAATGACATACAGAATACAGCGAGGTACCTACTACCCACCTACTTACCTGCTACCTACCTACCTACTACCTACCTACCTACTACCTTAGCTAACCTGAATTAACTTGAACTAACTTAAACTAACCTTCCTTAGGAAAGAAGTGAAAGCTTTATGTAATAAACATAATTTTCAAATTCTAAATTGTAGAAAATTGAATTTTTGAAAATATTTGATTTCAGTAACTATCTTTTTCTTCTGAATTATTAACAGGAAACTCGGGACTCGATTTACATAGTATTATTTTGACCCTGGGACTCAATTTACGCAGAGATCAGCAAACGAGGATTCAATTTATATTTTTCAGTGTGTACAAGTTTCTAATGACTATACCGTCGCTTTGAAGTTAACTTCCTTGCCATTATACAAAAAATCTAAGATATATAATAAATATCGTGTTAAATATATTTCGGTTATTTTTGTAAAGTATTCTTATATATTTTGTTAAGTTTATTTTTATAATTTTAATTGAGTTATTTGGAAAATATGTTCTATTTTACCATTTACCATTTTAACGGAAAATATACATTTTCAATAAAATATGATTGCGTGCAAAATGTAATTTCAATAGATAAATTTTGCTTGATGTCATTTTAAAGATAAATTATTACTTGCTAATAATGGATTCAATTTTGATATTTGAAGTAATTAGGAGTAAGTAAAGCATTTTATTAAATGCATATTTCATTTTAGACTTCGATAGGAATTGTAATATTTTAGATTAAGCCTGTTTATTTCAATATATTTTCAAAATAGTTACTATTAAATGAAGTTAAAGCCTTTAATGACAAATTATATCGATTAAAATAAAGTCTGAGTTTTACTAAGATGATAAATTATCTTCACTAAAATTCGCTAGGTTTTCTGTGCCTACGACTGTTACTCAATTATAATTTGGATAATAAATTTGTTAACATGTGGTTGTCGGACTTGCATTGTCTTTATTTTTGTTTATTTTTAGGACGTTTCGAATAGCTTGTATCTCTAATCGTTATCAAGTATAAACTAAATATTGTGTCTTAAGGCTACGAACTTATATAGGGACTGTGTCCCTTGAAGCTCAAAGTTTCGCTTCACTGTACACACCTCAGCGATTTGATGTTATAAAGTAGTGGTTGCCAAAGATTAGATATATTAATACTAGCTTTACTGAAGATTTCATTATTATTTTTAATGTAAGCTGTTTCTATAAATTTTATTTTTTTTCATTTATATTGCCGCAGCTTCAGACCATTTTATATGTGTTGTTTTTCCCAAGCGTGTTCTGCAATACCTGATCTTAACGTTTCCTCTTTTTATGTACGAGTTTTATGTTATTTAATTCTAACTTCTAGTGGTCGCTTGGTCTCTCCAATATACATTTTACCACACTTACATGGAACCTTGTAATCACATCCTTTCTTATCGGTATTTTTAGATTTTGTTTTTGTTAAACGATTTCTAATTTTATTTCCTGATTTGAAGGCTATTTTTATATTATAGCTGCTGGCAGTTCGTCGATGGACCTTTTGGATTGTTGCCTGCGTAGTGCTTACTTTCAAGTAAAAGACACATTCTACGCTTAGGACGACGGGCTTCCGATGTGTTCTTCACTCTCTCCTGTCCATATATGGAATGGTTCGAAATTCATGCCATAGAAACAGCAATAGTGAAAATGAAAGTCTGGTTGAGATACCTCGATGATATCTTCATCGTATGGAAGGGCAATAATCAAGAACTTAATGACTCCTTGAAAGATCTAAACAGCATACAGGAAGCCAACTCATACTGGACAATATCTTAACCATAGTTCTAATCATTCTGTTGTAACAAAACGGGGAATTATACGCAACCTCTGTTATCGCTCGATATCTATATGCAGTGATACTGATTTATTGGTGATCCTTTAAAATTAATTTACGATGTTATACATGACTTTAGAACAACGACCACTGGATAGCAAGAAACACATTCCTTCTTCACAATTCCGTACATTAAGGGAAACTCAGAGAAAATAAGACGAATTGCCAGCAGTCATATTATATATTATAAAAGCAGCCCTAAAATCAGGAAATATACTTAGAGCTCATTTAACAAAAACAAAACCGAGAACTACCGATAAGAAAGAATGTGTTTACAAAATTCCATGTGAATGTGGTGAAATATATATTGGAGAAACCAAGCTACCACTAGATATTAGAACTAAAGAACAAAGAACTGACATACAAAAAGGGAAAACATCGAGATCATGTGTTGCAGAACATGCCTGGGATAAACAACACTACATAAAATGGTCTGAAGCTGCGGCAATATATATGGAACTCAACATGAAAAAAAAATTATAGAATCAGCTTTCATTAAAAGTAATAATGGAATCTTCAGTAAACCCAGTATTGAGATACCTAATCTTTGGCAATCACTACTTTGTAACATCAAATCACTGAGGTGTGTACAGTGAAGCGAAACTTTGCACTTCAACGGACATAGTTCCTGTATAACTACATTTTAGTCAATTTTCAACAATGTCTCCAACCTTCAAACAAAGAAATTTGTTGTTATTAATTCGAACTTTATCCCTGTCACAATAAAGTTTTGTGAAAGATATTATTTTTATATTCGCATTTCTTGCATATTGTTGATAATAAAGCTTAGGGGGGTTCATATCTAAACTTAGATCATATGGACTAGAAAGAAACTGTGTGTGTGTGCAAAAATAAAAGTCAAAAAGAATAATAAACAATGTATTAACAATAAATAGATAATAGTTAAAAAAATCGATAAAATATTGCTGGGTTAGTTTCTCAGCAAATCGTGCAAAAGTTATAACATATCCTGTACAAGAAATACAAATTGTTTTAAAAGTCATCAATAAAAACACAAAGACGTTAGGCACTAACTCTATAGTACATAAAATAGCAAATAAGTTTTCTCTTAATTCACATAAAAGGTTAACTATACCGTTTAGATACAATTCGTTATTAAAAATCTGTGACTATTTAACATTGTTAAATTACCAAAAATATTCAAATACTAAAAGTTACAATAGTAATAAAGTAAAGGAAGGAAGTTGGTCAGGCGTTAGCCGAATACAAAAACAATGATATATATAATTTATTTTTATATCTTAAACCTTTTGTTAATTTTTTTTTTAATATTTTCTTGGGTATAGGTTTTTCATTAGAGAAACAAAGGACAACAATTTTTTTCTGACGTTTCGCTCTATATAGTGAGCTTCTTCAAAAGAGCTAGGTATATTTATTTTACATCTACAAAATTACAAATTTTTTATAATAAACATATATCACTGTAATTACACTTTTATATTTTTAATTTAAATAAAATTAATTAAAATAAAACAGATTTTAAAATCGTCTTAAAATTTAAAATTTAAAACAATACAACAGGTTAAAATAGTAAAGATTATAAAATAGTACATACCATGATAGTAGTTTTGTGTGTATTTTTAAAAATAAATTCAATTATGATCCTTGGTATGCAATTGATATGGATAGATTTCTTTTTATAAAAAGCAAAAAGCTCCTTAAATTTTCTTAAATGTTTGGCGTAACAAACCAACCATAAAAAGATGACTTAAACTAATAAAATATTCTAAACTTTTTAACTAAATAAGTTGAGATATAAAAAAAGAATTATCTTTTTTCTTTTCACAAAACACTCTTTTGAACACAAAATTTTGAGAAATATGAAAAAATAGTTCAATGAACCGACTTTTATTTGTAATCGATTCACATCTATACCAGCTGATTATGGAAGGTTTGAAGTAATTATATATCTTCGTATGGGTTTTTAATAGCTGTTAAAAGTAACAGTGACGGAATTGCAAAAATTCCGGAACACGACTGGCATTGTGGTGAATGACGAATTATTATTATATCATAAACATGCGTTCTTCATGAGGCCTCATTCAAAGGATCACATAGAAAGCTATAATAGTCATGGGGAAGTATGGAAGAATGAGTGGCTATACACAAAAAAAAATAGACTATGGAATAATAGTAAGGTGGACCAAAATAAAATAGAGGAAGGCGATAGCCAGACTAAATAGAGGCTAACTTGTCTATGCTTAATTGAAGTTATCAATACAATGACCAGAGTACTTTTAGAAAAACTTCGTAACGTACCTCCACTACATCTTTATAGAGGACGAAGGCAAATTTCAATTTTAAAATATCACACGTCACTTTATACTTTTACAATACATAATATTGTATCTTGTGTTACAACTGACAGACGACAGCAACTGCCATGCCGGTGAATATACAGCTTACGCTGAAACCTGATGTAGGGCTTGGGGTAGATTTGACAAGATTGAGTTGATTATCTAGCGGGACTTCAGTGAATCTTCAACTATACTGAGATTGGTAGCTTTGAAATATAATTATTTTATTAATTAAATTAATTGCAAATTGAGTTTGGCTTTTCGGGGAAAAATGTTGAATAACTCCTTCAATTTATTTACTGGGTTTGGGGGGAAATATTGCTGTATTGGGTGGTTAATTATTTAGTATTCGGGTTGAACCAGCTCTCGAAAAGGGAGGTGTGAAGAGTCTCGCCCTCCGGTGATGGTGCAAGCCGACGACTAATTATGATATATCGCATTTATTGGGACGTGTCATTGTATATAAAATATTGTTGGAGCCGTTTCAGTTACTTGCGATGTCCTTATTTCTCGGTGATGACACCTACATTTTATGATATGATTTGGTTTAAACTTTATATATATATATATATATATATATATATATATATATATATATATATATATATATATATATATATATATATACCGACAAAAAATATTTCTGGCTTGTAGTAATTTATATGTTATACGTTGTATCACAGCGGTTCATGATACAGCGGTGATCCGCTGTATATGGTGTTTTGTGAGTAATATTTATATTTGGGTCACAACGGGTTTGTGTTATATTTCGGGTCATTTCATCGGAGTTAATGTTCTGTGTATAGAATTTGGCGCTTATGTTCCTCGTCTCTGATGTATTTAATACCTATATTATCATGCAGGTCTGCTATACGCGCGTATCTTTCTTCTCTCGTAATTTAACGGAGGTAGTCTGGAAAACTGCGTGATGTTCATCGAGCATCCCACAGGTGTTGCATAAGTTATTATAGGTCTTATGAATGGTCTATGTGTTTTTCGATTTACTTGTTATTGAAGAGCGGTTATAGCATTTGCGTCTCTATGAATGCCTTGTGTAACAGAGATGTGATGTTTTGCTTAAATGAGAGCTGCGAATCAAAGATCATCTCAAGGCACTTCACGTTGTACTTTATCGATACGTTTGTGCTGCTTATTTTGATTGGTACGATAATGCGATGGTTAGTGAACCTCCTTGTGATTACCATTGACTCGTTTTTCTCAGGGTTTATTTTGATTTCTTGTATGTATGTATGTGCGTAGAATTGGGGTCTGTACCCTGCGATCTTGTACATGTATTGGGCCCCTCCTACTTTTGCCAAATCGTAGGAGATACCTTATCGGCTAGAGCAGGTCTTCCAGTCCTATTTTCTTCAGGAACCTTAGGATGTTGCACGGCTTCAAGTTGACAAGCTCCCCTTCTTCGATTTGGTGTGTTCCCAAGAACCGCATCCTAGGATTTTCTAAAGCGCTGCACTCTGAAAAGAATAGTGGTTTCATCCTCCTCCTCACAAAATCTACACTCTTATCCTTCTACCAGTTCGAGTTTCTTGAGGTGTCTCTTCAGGTAGCAATGCCCTGTCAGGACCCCTGTCAGAACTCTCAATTGATATTTACTTAAGCTTATGCTTTCTCTTCTGGTCTTAATTCCCAAAAAGAAACTTCGCTTGTTTCAATCCTTGCAGCTCCGTCCAATATTTGGATCTCCTGCTTTAATCTTCTATCTTTAGTTATTCCAGCATTACGCTGCTACTGATTCCACAGAAAGGCTCCGGCCCAAGAAATGGTGTCTCAGCCCCTTTCCTTGCAAGCCTGTCTACTATTTCATTCCCCTCTATCCCGGTGTGTCCCGGTATCCACATACTGGTGACTTAATGATTTTTACTCAAATTATTTAATTCGTTTAGGCATTCCAAGACCATCTTGGAACTGATAACTTGAAGGCTCGGAGTATTGATGGCTGCTTGACTATCCGACATGATGTTAATTTCTTGGCCGTGATCGTTTTTTCGTTGCTGAATTGAATACATTTTCTAATGGCATGTATTTCTGCATGGAAAATGCTTGGTGACTTAGCCAAGCTTTCGTAGTGTCTGATGCCGGGTCCATACACTCCTATTCCAGTTCCCTCCGTTGTTTTGGAGTCATCTCTATACCATTTAATGGATTTCCTTTTGAGTTTTTCAATGGTGTTTCTGTCCCATTCGGTTCTGGGACTCAACTTTGTGCTGAAGTTTTTTACAAAGTTGAATTTCTTTTTCATTTCATTTTGGGGCATAACCCAGATTTGTTGATTTCTGGATAAGAGATTGGGCCTTCGTTTTATGACCTCTTTTCTCATCATCCAATAAATTGCCCCTACGTGAACTCTTTTTAGCATTGATTAAGATCCTTCAATAATAATATGGTAAACAGGTTTGTACTAGATCGAACACGTGTAGGAATATTACGGCTGAAATCAAATAAGGAAACGTAATATTAATTTATAGTCGCAATTGTAATAAATGTATATTTAAAAATAAAATTTTAACAGCTGGTAGCGTTCGTTAAAAGGTTATCGGGGAAATGAACAAATAGCTTGATAGACATTTGAAAGAAATGAAAAAACCCATTGTGTTTCAAACCAGCCATGTGTTATTTCTCATTTATTAAATTATTTCGAAACATTACATAACTGTTCTGGTAAATTGTTTATGCTGCTTCCGAATAAATTGAAACGTACTTAATAGAATTCAGTAAGTTTCGTCAAAGCCAGAAATCTCATATGTATATTTTTGCCGACGTTACAAAGAATATACCGGGTGTCAACGAATCTATTAGACAAGTCATAATTTCTAGAGTATTACGTGTATCAAAATGAGAATTGGTACAGGTAAATGTTATGTGAAGAGGAGAGTTTTCGCATATTTTCCACTTTCCGGTCACTTCCGGTTTCACCGGAAATGGCCCCGGTTTTGAATTCTTAAATAGAACACCCTGTATATTTTAACATCTTTGGATTTCTGAGACAATTCTAGATCAGAATGTGACATTTTAAAAACTTTTTACGTCTACTTCATTTTTTTAGAGCCACTTTTAAAATTGCATCTAGGTGGCCATGATCGGACGCAAACTAATCTAAGGGCCTTAGGTGATGTCAAAAAAATACAATCGCAAAGTTTTAGTTACTAGTATGAAAGACAGGAATAAGACAAGTTGACAAAATTACGTTTTCATTTCTAACTATTAATTTTCAAATGGCGACCCCTTTTTGACAACTACTTTTCGAAAAAAGCATTCTTTGACAAATCTAACGGTACTAATTTATTTGCGATTGGATTAGACATAAGAACAGAAATTAAATATTATTAAGCAAAATACTGGATAATTTATTTACTTATGACAAGTGCGCCATGGACAGCCATGATGCATAATAATTTGCAACTGTTTTTATCAAGTCTTCTTTGGAAAACAAAGCACTCACTTAAGTAGATAATGACAGTGACATACGCTCTAAGAACAGACGTAAAAGTTTCTTAATTTTCGTTAAGTTGAGTTTAAATTTTCGTTAAAATAATGTATACTCAAAGTGAAAAAGTGGATATGTTATTAATATTTGGAGAATGTCATAGAAATTCAAGGAATGCTGCCGAGTTGTATGCTCATAGGTATCCGAATCGGCAACATCCAGCCCATCAGTATTTTCCGTATGTCGAGCCTCGTTTTAGGCAAATAGGAAATCAAGAGACGGAACAGAGGTTTATCATAAATGAAGAGACTGAGATTAACGTACTTTCTATGGTTGAGGTTGATAAAACAGTTTCGTTAAGAAAAATTTGTCAAGAACTGCAG
The DNA here is from genome assembly GCA_034092305.1 of Diaprepes abbreviatus. Taxonomy (NCBI): domain Eukaryota; kingdom Metazoa; phylum Arthropoda; class Insecta; order Coleoptera; family Curculionidae; genus Diaprepes; species Diaprepes abbreviatus. The sequence continues at coordinate 1,413,117 of JASJET010000260.1, read as the reverse complement.
ATAAGTTATGAATCAGCAAGAAAAATACTGAAAAAGCATGGATATCGAGCATTTAAATATCAGTTACATCAACATTTGTATACTGAGGATGGCGATAGACGGGTAGTGTTTTGTGATTGGCTGCTTCAAAATCATAGAGTTAACCCAAACTTTATCGATTTTATTCTATTTTCCGACGAATCTCGATTTACAAATAATGGTATGTTCAATAAGCAAAATACTCGGTACTGGGCCCAACAAAATCAACATGAAATGAGAGAGGACAATGTTCAAGAAAAATTTGGCGTCAATGTCTGGGCTGATATCGTTGGAAACAGAATAATTGGGCCAATATTGTTTCAAGGTCAGTTAACAGGGGTTAGATACTTAGGTTTTCTTCAAAATGAAATCGAAAATCATCTCAATGATATACCTTTAGCAGTTTTACGGCGAATTTACTTTCAACAAGATGGAGCACCGCCTCACAATACTAGAGAAGTTCTTAATTATTTAATAGAGCATTTTAATAATCGAATTATTGCAACCAATGGTCCGGTACGGTGGCCAGCCCACTCACCGGATCTTACTGTGCTCGATTTCTTTGTCTGGGGATATGTTAAAGAAAGGGTTTACTATGGAGCAGCCCCAGCTACTCTTGAAATATTAGAAGAAAGAATTTTACGGACATTTAGAAGTATAACGCCCCAAATGCTACAAAACGTGTTGAGAGAAACAATTGAACGAGCTGAAATGTGTCCTGAAAAAGAAGGAATGCACTTTGAACATTTACTACACTAAACTTTTTAACAAATTCAGCTACTGTACTTTCAAATATTTTAAGTGCGTCGTCTAAGTTATTAGTTTATTTTGTTAGTTTTTTGTTAATTTTGTTAAATTTTTAATCCAATTCCTGTCTTTCATACTAGTCACTAAAACTTTGCGATTGTATTTTTTTGACATCACCTAAGGCCGCTAGATTAGTTTGCGTCCGATCATGACCACCTAGATGCAATTTTAAAAGTGGCTCTAAAAAAATGAAGTAGACCTAAAAAGTTTTTAAAATGTCACATTCTGATCTAGAATTGTCTCAGAAATCCAAAGTTTTAAATATACAGGGTGTTCTATTTAAGAATTCAAAACCGGGGCCATTTCCGGTGAAACCGGAAGTGACCGGAAAGTGGAAAATATGCGAAAACTCTCCTCTTCACATAACATTTACCTGTACCAATTCTCATTTTGATACACATAATACTCTAGGAATTATGACTTGTCTAATAGATTCGTTGACACCCGGTATAACAACTTATTTATAGTTTAATTAAACGAAAAAATCCTTCAACCTACTCAAGAAGAAACAATAAAATTTGAGCAGAAAGGACGGCCGTTACCTGCTGTCTTTGAAATAGAAGTTTCGAGCCATGGAAAATCTCATAAAATACAATTTAACCGTAAAATATATACCACAATACACGCTTGTAATAAACAATTTTTTTTTGTTTTCCTGCTTATTTTTTGGCGGAGATTAGGAATGAGCATAAATTGGCGTAAGGGCATTTAAGTGAAAAACCTCAAATCACAGGGTATCCTAAAATTATTTACACGCCTCTTGGAAAATATGAATATCTCAAAAGTTTCTTTGACGACTTTTAGTGATTTTCTGGGCATATTAAACGTTGAAGGTACCTACCAGGCGCCGATCCAAGGGGGGGGGGAGTTCAGGAAAATAGACCATATACTCTTATACTGTAGTTTATTCTAGAACTAGAGAGAGTAAATCATTTTTTTCTTCGCAAACTACCTGTGTTCTTTAGTCCGGTGTCTTTATCAAAATCTGTTAGACACATATATTTTTTATAGGAATGGGTTAGAAACGTTATAATCAAATATAACGATCTTAATAATGGACTATTTGGGTTGGATAACAATAGATATTTGAAAGTGTGAAGTGTTAAAAAGGATTTTTATCCATAGGCGTTGGAAGGAGGTTTATTTTATCACTAAAAATTTAAGGCATAGAATATTATTTCGGTAATAAACTTAAAATAAGAAGTTTTTATAATATTATTTTATTTCTTAGAATTTCTTAATAACTCACATACATTACAAAATATAGATAATTTTGACATATTTAACACAAATCACAACTGTATTTTTATTATTTTTAATTTTAGCATAGAAACCGTTTTAGGCACATTCAGGCTGAAACGTAGCCCTATTTTCTCAAAAAATTCTAAGTTATAATTTAAATACTTACAAAATATCCATTGTAAAAATACAAGAAATTAAGTATATATAAAAAAATAAATTCGTCCATATAATATTAAAATTTTTTGTGGCTATCGTTCATTTTAATATTAAGTAAATTTTAGGACATTTGACGTTTGAGTTTATTTATTTCTTAAACCATCTGCAGAATTACAATTAAACACTAGAAAGGATTCAAATGTAATAAATTTTTATATGTTGCATTTAAAATTAGACCCACTTATTTTTATTTCTATTGCACTAACATCTTAATTTAATTTTCTTTATTATATGGAAATCCGATATACCAAAAAAAAAGAAATAAACATGTTAATTCTACATGCTTAAGAAAGAGACACAAATACAATAAAAAAATAATTAAAAAAATTACGGCTAATTGGAATTAAATGTATATAAAATTAAAGAGTGGGAAGCACTAAAATGAAAATATATATAAAGAAAACAACATTAAACAATAAAATAAAACAAAAACAAAAATTTAAATAATAAATTGTGTTTCCACTGGTAAACATTACGTATTTAATCGAAGTCAAGGAAGCTATCTTCGCTCAAATTAATTATAATTGGTTCCTCTGTCTCACCAATCATGAGATCGAGTTTCCACATTTTGTTTTATTCTTTTATTATATTGATTCTACCCAATTTTCCGCAGTAACTTTATCCGAAAAAATCTTTCAAAAGTTCAGTTAAATTACTAATTTTTTATGTTGTGTTATTTCTACCAATAGATTTCCTATTTAGTTTTTCCCTGCAAAAATTAAGTTTTATGAGAAATTTGCCGAGCTTAGTTCTTTTAATTTCATGTAAATTCCGATCTTCATTGATTTTAGTCGACGTTTGAGATCTGCTTCTCATAATAAAATGTATATACAACTCCTTGTATTGCAATTTTCATCCCTTCTTCCAACGACATTTTTCGTCTGCCTGTGATCGAATGTGGCTTGAGAGTACTAACAATTCCAGTCGTTTTTTTCTGCTTCAGTATTCGGTATATAGTAGATTTTCCAGCTCATTAACATCATTATCTAGGTATTGACATCTTAAGGTATTATAAACATTCATCATAATAAGGTTTTCGTTGAGGAAAAAATGCCCTGGTTTAACGATTTTGTAATAAATATAGAGGTGGAAGCCATATCTTTTGGGTATCTCACTCATTTCAAATAATATATAAGAACAAGCGCAAACAAGATAAATCACTAAGGACGCAGTGTAAGGTGTAGTTGCGCACTGACATAAATTAAATTGTACTATTAAAAATTTTATTGTTGCAGTAAATTTATAAAAGCTTATAATATTTAAATATAATTAAATATAATTAGATTTACGGCAGTCCTCAGTTACCTGCTACACTGGAGCAGGTACGTTGGAGGTTTCGGTAACAGTTTTATTACTCTCTCTAATTCTTGAGTAGAGTATAGGAATGAGTATGCTTACGATCGCTCCCCCCTTCCAAGAGCTTTGAGTTCAGGCAAATAGACCCGATTCTGCCTCCCCCCCCTGTCGGCAACTTGTTTTTCCTTATCGCCCACCCTCTCCAAAAGCTTCAGAAAAATAGACCCGACCCTACATTTTACACTAGAAAAAAACTTGCTTTCGCTTGCCATACTGTACTTTTGTGATATCACCGCCCCCTCCCCCCCCCAAAGAGAGAGGCTGGATCCACCCCTAGTACCTACAACAAGCTTTAGATGAAATGCACAAGTTTTGACGATTTTGACAAAATTGACCTTCAAGCCTTGAACAATCTTCAATATCCTGCCATTTCAAAATTTCTTGATATTTGACTTTCAAATGGCCATGGCCTTAACTTTGACCTTCGATATTACTTTGACGTTTACTTCTTTCGTTTAATAATTATGGCTAACTACTTATCAAGAGGTTAACATATTTTTGTATACAGTTAATGAATATCCCGGAAAAACTTGCGCTGATAGGAAAACTTTAGGAAAAATGATAGAGAAACAATCATTCTACATGATAAAGTAGTTATATACCCATTTAAAAATTTAATGAAAAATTAATTTACATTTCATCAAATTGGCAAAATTTTGCCCAACACCCTGTATGAGATAATTCCATAGGCGCTATATTAAACCTTTAACAGTACACTTATCTTTCTCAATACCAATTTTTGTGGCTATAATTGTTATAGATTGAACGATATAGTAGATTATAGAGGACCATCTATTTTTTTCAAAATTTGGTAGTTTTTTTGGAAAAATAGGCAACTTCGCAAAACAAAATTCAAAACCAAATATGTTATCATATGGATAGTTTACGGAGGAATTCAAATATGCAAAGGTATATAGGGTATTTCATTAAAAAAAAATTTTTAGCAACATGTTGACATAAAATATTTTTTCAAATTTTTGAAAAATGAGGGAGATAGGGTATTTTGTCACACAATTGCGCCACTCTGTTTAAAAAAAAATACTTCCCTAAGTTCACAAGAACGACAAATCAGAATAAACACAACATAACTTCTATCTAAAGTACTTTAAATTATGAATAAAATTCTCGTTTTTAACACAAAATGGAAAATTTATAGCGGACCCACTTTTAATATCTTATTTGTTTTGAAACTGTTGCAGCGCCTGTGAAAATTTATTGGAAGCGGAACAATATAAATTTTAGTGGAAATGTTGAAAATATAATAATCCCACGATTAAAAGACCTTTTTAATAAAATATCATAAGCCGTTTGTAATACGCTTTGCAAATCCTATCAAGGGTAATAAATAATAATAATAATACATTTAAAATTTATACGGAAAGATTTATATTAAATTTCGACATCTGGAGCTTAAGGATTCTTCGGAATGCTTTTAGTCGGAAAGGTAGCAAACATGTCAGAAAAGAATTTTATCAAAGTTAGTTCAGGTTTATTTTATATATGAAAACGAGCATTTCTGAAGGTTCTTTTCAGATTAATGAAAAAAGTCTAATTGCTGGAGAAATATTACGACATTTCGTTTTTCTAGAGTAAATTTTATGCAGGTTCTTTAAATGCTATTGCCAGAACAAGAAAATGTCAAGGTTGTCAGAAAATTAAAATTTCCACTTCTATTTATAGACAGATATTACCAGACTGTTACACTCAAAAGAATCTATAGGTCTTGATCTGAAATGTAACGCAAAACCGTTAATAAGTACCAATAAACTTGATATTTTTTCATACACATATGTGAGACCCAAATATATGGAAGAGAGTATATTTTATTGGAATCAGGTACTCACTTCATGAGGAAAGGGAGCTAATACAAAGGTAAAGGTTTCCCGGTTAGTAAAAGAGGCGCTTCTCACGTAACAACAGATAGATCCGAATCGTTTAACAAATATTTTATAAACATCGGGAAAACAATGTCAGAGGCAATAAATTATCCAGAAAACCCTTATAGAATGAAATGTACAAATACAGACGAGGTTTCTATGCATATAAATAACCTAAAGAACTATTGCTCCTCGGACTGTGACTAAATCTCGACCAGGACACTTAAGTTTCTGCATGAATACAGTAGCATGCTCCTTATTCATATTGTCACGCCCAGTTTTGAGATGTGACTAGGGACGTAGCATTTAGGAATTTGATCTTCAGAGATTGCATTCTAACTAAACTCTTTAACTTCCGGTTATATCTATATATATATATATATATATATATATATATATATATATATATATATATATATATATATATATATATATATATAAAGAAATAGTTTATTTAAAATAAGGGACATTAAACATTTTGGACTGTATTATTATGACTAATTTTTTAACTTTCATTAAGATTATCTTCATCTTGACACTCTTGACGGGGTTGTCACTAGAGTTCCACTATTTTTCGACCTGCTCTGGACTGGGACACGCTTGGGATTTTCGCTTCACTAATCTTCTGGGCAATTAACTGATTCACTATAGACTGGCTGCTCTGCATCGGATCAACTGATCCTTAAACCGATTGACCTGATTGAACCCTATCCCAAGCATGTCCGTCCTTTTTATCCTGTTTTGTTTTTTTTTATCAAGTTAACGAATCGCCTTCTTACAACCTCAGCTCATCATAACCCGGAAAGCGACCTTGCTGACTTGGTGAATTTGCACGATCGACTACCAGTAAATAAACATAACATTTCATAATTAAAAGGTTATAAAATTATAAAAGGTGACGCGATTGTTATTGTTTAAATTTAAAATAAAAGATTAGTAAAATTGGAAAAAGTCAGTTTATGAAATATTATGTTTTAATGTTTTTCCCTATGTGACAATATCATAAATTTATTCTTTAAATTTGGAAAGGTTCCCACTCATTTTAAGGAATTTGTTGTCACTCCGATCTGTAAGTACGTTGATAAAAATTGTATGGGATGCTATAGACCGGTGAGTGTGATCTTCAATGTGGCAAAAGTATTTGAGAAATGCTTAGAGACGCGTCTTATAGATTTTTTGAATGAAAATGATATGCTGTTAAATAACCAGTTTGGATTCAGAGAGGGTAACAGTAAACAGATACAGTGTTTGAGCTAGTAAATAGCGTCACGGAACATTTGAGCGAATGAGATAGGTGTATTGCTCTTTTCCTTGATCTGGCGAAGGCTTTTGACACGGTGTCCCAGGCTCTTCTTCTTGAAATATTGGAAGTATGTGGAGTGAGGGGAATCGTGCCTGAAGTCTTCCGAGATCATCTCAGGGATCGTTCCCAGGGGGTCAGAATTGCGAAGACTGTAAGCGAAGCTAGAATGGTGGAGCATGGCATCCTGCAGGGAACTGTGATCGAATCTGTTCTTTTTAATTTGTATATCAATAATGTTTGCAGTTTTGCTTTAGAGGGGAAGATAGTGTCATATGCCAATGATACTGCTGTGATCTTTTTTACTAACGCATGGGAAGAGGTAAGAGGAAAGCTAAAATCAGGTTTTAAAATAATAAGGCACCTTCTAGATACCATTAAACTAAGTTTGAACATAAAGAAATCTCATTATATTGCTTTTTCCCTAACCGAAGCGAACAATCAATTTTTTCTCAGATGGTCTTAGAGGGTATAAGTGAACTTCTACGGGAAAGAGCTACTACTGGATACCTTAGTGTAGAAATTGATAATCATCTCAATAGGATCAACATTAGCTCCATCTAGTTAAAAAGGATAAGATGTTTAATTCATAAATTTTATATATTGAGAGAAATTATGTCAAAAAATAATCTAATAATGATTTACAGATCATTTGTTGAGTCTTTGTTGAGCTATGGTGCACTGATTTGGAGAGGGGCATGTAACTGTCATCAAAAACAATTAGCAGTTACACAAAACTATATTGTGAAAATTGTGTTAAAAAAACCAAGATTGTACCCTACTAATTTGTTGTACGATGAGGAAATTTGTAGCTTGAACACTATCACAGTGTGTAATTTTATACATCGTATGGAAATATTTGCAAATCTAGTAATATCTCACGTGTATGAAACGAGGGGTAACACCAATAATTTACTCAACACCAGATATTGTGGAAATAACCAGGGGCATCATTTTGTTCTTTATATTGGTCCTAAATTGTATATCATACCTGTAAATATACGTAATACTACAAGCAGGAGACATTTTAAAACGGTGTTTAGGACATTTTATTTCTACAACAGTCATCTCTTTTTAAATATCTTTTAAAATGATAAATGTAGACTGATTGGTGAATATGCAGTCATGTTGAAATTGTATTTGGTTATGCTTACTCCTAATGCACATACAGGTATTTCATATCTAAGTACACGATAAATTCTGTAATTTGTCTAAAAGTCTGATTAAGACCAATGGTAGGATTTGTCTGTTTATTGTAACTTAATATTTGTCAAATAAATTATATACTAAGAATTAATAGGCGAACACATATTAAAATAATATGCACGAACCTCTGCAATTTGAGAAAACCGTACTACTTATAAACTTATTGTTGGAAATTTAATGTCAAACTTGGTTAAAAACAACAAGAAAGTGAAGTATCAATAGAAGAATGTAAATATGGTAAACGCAATGAGAGAGTAAATAGGTTGCTATATTTCATTAATAAGTTCAATCTGTACTCAACTAACTCTATGAAAAAAGCAAACAGGAAATGAAGTCCCAATAAAACCACAAAGAATGAGACTGTTTACATTTTGATTGCGGAAAAACACATTATACAAGACACATCTGTTCTTAATGCTTTTGATGGCAGAGTGAGCAGCAAAATCACCATAAATAAAAAGATATATAGCAACGGAGTACGAATTATACAAAGCGAATTCAAGGAAACATCAGGCCAATACGTGACATTGGAAACAAGACTGGAAACAATTGTTTTAAAGCAATACATCGATGTGGACGAATTATCCACTTCTATAACTGTCACTAAATCAACATAAACAAGAAACAGATAAAATTGATAAAAATATGCAAAAATTAATTAAAAAAAACTTATATTACTGATTAAACAAGGCGAAAAGAGAACATGAGAATATAAAAATTAGAATTGAACAAACTATTGAAAAAAAAATTCTACAACGTAAATGGAAAAACAGAAAGAATTAACAAACCATACCATTGAAAATAAAAAATTATGGAATCTTTACCCTTCATAGAAAGAAAACAAATACTAAAAAGAAGAAAACTACAAGTTAACAAGATATATTGAAAATTATAAAAACATTATATAAAAATCTATGCACAGTAGAACATATGGAATATATAAACAAGATGGACGAATTATCTCGGGAAAATGAAAGATCGGAGAATTTACCTCAGATAACGAGTGATAAAATAATAAACGTTTAGTATGTTAACAAGTAAAGAAAAACAAAGCAGCAGATGAAGATGATATTATAATGGAAATAACATTGGATGGAAAATAAAAATTATTTTTAAATACTATTACAGTGTTGTTTAACAAATGGATTCATTAAGGACAAATTAACTCCCTTCTGGCAAGTATGCTGGACAAATAGCAACCTTATAAACAAGCAGACTTTAGTAAAGGAAATGCACTCGACATCGGATCATCCTTTCACAATAAACATTTTAACTAAATAACGTAATGAATATTAATTATCGTTATATCTGGGATTCGTTGAATTAGAAAAAGCCTACAATCGAACATGAATGCATAATGCAAGCACTGCATAACTGCAAAGTGGACACTAGGTACATCTAATTAAGTGCTGAAACGATGAAACAAGGGAATCTAACATATCACTTAAATATTGAATGAATTACTCTAAGAATCAATGAAGGCAGGTCGAAGCAATAATCTAAACGAAATGAAAGCAATGCATATCAATAATTAAGTCATCAAAATTCCTGTCGAAAAGGTGAATGCATATAATTAGCTGCGACAGAAGTTTGTGTAAGGGAAACTAAAAGGAAGAAGAAAAATGAAACTATTCCGGGCAGCATATGGAAAATGAGTTTTATCTTATAAAATAGAAACATTTCAATATATCACAAAAGAAAAGTTTTTTATTCTCGTATAATTTTGGTGATGATCTATGGTGCTCAATGTTGCATCTTTACTAAGAACTTGAGTATCCTAAAAGTGACATTATATACAAAGAAGAAAAGTATATTGGATATAACTGTACAAAACCAAAAAACCAACGATTGGATTCGATATTAAACAAAAGTTGTGGATGTAGAGGAACAGGCAGCCAAAGTAAAATAGAGACTGATACTGACTTGAAGACTTTATGATCAGAAAAGGCCAATAGGAAGACCATGTATGCGGTGGAGAAACGACCTCAAACAGTCAGCGGGATTTAACTGGATGATGCAAAATCGTTGCATGTGAAATGCTGAGAAGGAAAAGAAGAACAGAAAGTCTGAAACGACTAATCAATAGAGTATTGCTTCCCTAACGTGCATAAAAATATGGCGTGATGTGCTTGAGTCGTGCCAGCAACGCATCTATCGCAAGCCTGCGACGGGCTTTCTAGCCTAGGCGTCCCAGGGGGTTTCGTGGAACAAAAATTAGATACAAATTAAAATGTCTTAAAACATACACTATAAAAGAATATATCATAAAATATGTAGACAGTTACTGAACCCGTCAATTTTAGCATAATATCCACGTCCACCCATAGAATACAGACATATATAGGCGATGATTGGCTTGCTTCAACAACGATAGCCCCTTTACAGCCCAAGAATAGGATGAGAAAAAGTCAAAAAAATTGCATGCAGTTATATACGACTACAAGTATACTATTCAAATACATCATATCGTCTGATTACTTTACATAGCCCAAGAAATAAAATTTAAATGAACGAAATAAAATAGAATTAAAAAGGCCCAACAAAACATATAACATTTATAAAAATATTTCAATATATTTTAATTGTTTATAAAACTAACCATTGTCTTTATAGCTTAAATGGAGGCTATCTCAACTATTAATTTTATTTTTTTTTCATCATCAGCTACAACTCGGGTCATTTAAGTAATTTACCCAGTTTACGTTTTGCAGTAAATACATTTTTGTTCGGACTTTGTTGGTAATAAACTGCACAAACACCAATAATATTTTGCTATAGCATCATTTTTTTTCAATTAAAGCTTAAAATCAATTTTAAATTTTATTCTGCTTCAATAACCAATAATAACTTGTTATACGGTTTGTCTTTCGAAAATATTAACGAATGCACTGCATTCTTAGGTATTTCAAGGTATTCAGCTAATCATTTAACACAATAATACTAAAATTGTTTTATTGACCCAGAGCTTCAATTGTTGCATCTTTAATAGATAGAAATTATGTTTCCAATATATATATATATATATATATATATATATATATATATATATATATATATATATATATATATATATATGAAGTAAAATACGAACAGTAAATGCAAACTTCTCTCCATCTTATCCTTTCTGTGTTAGAGGTTGCAAAGTTAGAACAAATTGTTATAAAAAGCAATTTATCCTATTTTACCACCATCGAGATGATGGCCTACCTATACCACCATACCGAGAAGAAAGTCAAAAACTTACCCTCCCCGACACAGTGATACGGCAGAGATACATGTTTCGTCTCGTCGTAGATATTCTTACTTCTTCAACTAATCAAATTAAAAATAATAAATTATATCAGAAACAAATTTTACTCAATTGAACTATAAACAGGCAGCTTAAGGAACCATTTTCCAGGTCCATATTAGTTTGGAGCTATTTTATATTAAATGTTAACTTTATATAATGAGATTACTAGTTGCATAATTCTAAACCAATACTATTCTATACGAGTTTTGTATGATAAAGCTTTAGTTTAATTGTTATTACTCTCGATTTAAATAAGTTTGGCTTTGGGAGTAGCAGAAGCGTTAATATTATTATTTCTGTTATATCTGTTTACATGTGAACATGTAAATGTTTAGTTAAATTGGAGTAATTTCAGTTCCACATTTTCGCTTCTTAAGGACTGTTATACTGTTGTTTATTTATCAATCCCTTTTAATATAAATGGGAAGAAAAACTTATTAACTAAGTATACAAATGAAGAGCTGGAAATATTTTTGTGAAAATGTTCACACAAGTTTAATTGTAAGTCTTCTTGTGTCAAAAGGGTGAAAAGGTCTACTACATTCGTAACATACTGTCAAATGGAGTGAATCAGGACGGTTTTTCAGTATTTTTATAAATATCTTCTTTAAAAAGTTTGTGAGAATTTTCACAAGTCACCAGAAGTAGTGCTGCTACTCAAAAATAGCTAATATGATTTTTTTTGGTTAAAATGATTGGCCAAAAAATTTTTTTTATTTCACATAACCCCGCAAATGGGGTCAATCAAGAGAGCTTACAATGCTCAAATATCCCCGTTTATGAGGTAATTCGGGACAAATAAATTAAAATAAATATATATGTTTACATATACACACTACCAAAATATAAGAAATAAAACGAGGGAATTTACGAAAATATTAATTATTTCACAACAGTAAACTTGTTAAGGTACAAAGTTTACAATAGTTTACTGTAAATAACTAAATTAAAAACAATTATAAAACAACAGAAATTAAAAATTATTATAAAACAGCAGAAATTAAAAATTATTATAAAACAACAGAAATTTTAATAAAATGAGACAACTTGAACATAAAATTACAAGCTCTTCGACGTATAATTTTAGTTGAACGTTCACAGGAAACTCATATACTCCTCTACGAAGTTGATTTGGTGCTGGAAGTTTTTTTTATAACTTAGTTTAAATTAAGTGTATCAACAGGAAAAATAAACTTTTACTTTTTCTGTTAGCGTAGAGAAATGTTACCTCAATTCCTCCATCAAGTCTCCCATAAAATTTTGTTAATTTTGTTAGTTTTAAATTGATTCTCAATAGAATCATCAACAGATTTTCAGAATAATCTTTTTCATATGCATTCAGATTCGGAGGCTGAACTGTTATTGGTATTATTGAAAATATCGGTGTGCCATCCAGTTATTCTTTTTGAAAGTCCAGTTTGTGCTTCTAGGGAAAAATCCTCTTTGGAAATGCTTCTACCGGTTTCACCCTAAACTTTCTTCTTTTAGACAATTGTTGATTTATAAGCATTTCTGCTTTTATGCAGCAAGTTCACAATAGTCGGTCTCCATCTTTAAAACATCTTTTTACGTTATACGTTTTAATATGTGATTCCTGTCAAGTGAAATAATTCCTATCCCTGAAAATCTGCTTCTAATATTTAGGGCCATATTTCCTACTTTTTTATAGCTGTATTTAATATTGAAGGAAAATATTGCTTCGGTACAAATCCCTTATATTTTTTCTTACAATCCTGCAAAACTAATCTCTTATACTTTTGCATCAGACCAAATAGGGCCCCATCAAGTGGTTGATTCACATGTGTAGAATTAGGGGACTGAAAACAAATTGTTATGTCGTTTTCTTCACAAATTTTACTCGTTCTATATGATAGGTGACTACATAGGCTATCTCCAATAATTACTCTTGACTCACGCTTCCTACTTAAAAATAGGAGAGTGATACACATAAACCGCTCTTCTAAGAGTGGTTGGTCAAACCAGCCATTAGTATTTCGTCCATAACGAACACCTTTTGATCATTTGTCAACCAAGTATCATAGAGATATTCGCTTTTATAAACGATAGAGTGTGTACCCACACCACTTGCTGAAAACATCACTGTTCTTGAGGTTCTATTAAATCGATTATACGTTTTTTTCTTTTAACAATGACTGTTTTTAAACATAAATGATGGATTCTGGCTTAATATTTTGTAAAACCTCTCGGAAATTTATTAAAAAATATATTTATTATTTCTGGCTATACTGCCTCACGAAGTCATTTGATATATTTATAAAGTATCTCGGTAAGAACCCCTCTATATCTGAAATTTTAAAAATCGCCCAATCAATACTGGGGAAATTGTCTTTAAATTTGGTCACCCGTATACCTCTTCTATCAAGATATCCTTTAACTATACCGAACAGCTATTTTTTCCAGTGGACATACCCACTCTTCAACCAATGTAATTAATTCCACTAGTCTGAATTCCTCAAGCTATAACAGGGTAATTTGAACACCATGTTTTTTTAGGGTTCCAAGAATGTCGTTAAATCAACCTTGGCATATAAAATACATCCTTTGCAACACGGAGGCTTATCTGACCTTTCTTGTATTATGTCAAAGCTGTTTTTAAATTGATTTATCATAATTTTAATAGATCTTCCTTCCAGACGTTTTTTTTATATTTTAGTACCATAGTTTCACTTCGCCACCGAAAGTGTACAAAATTTAAAAAAAAAATCTAAAAAAGAAAACACACTTAACAATAACATCATATTACAACTAACATCTAAGCAATATTCGCTAAAACACTGCATTAATCTACGAATAAGAGAACTGTATTATAAATACCTTTTTCAAGATAAGTTTTCAGCACATAAAAGTAACGAAATAATTATAAATTGTTGATAACGTCGAATCAGCCGACAATTTGAAAAATACCAACAGCCCCATAGATGGTTCTCGTTGCAGTTCTGTCACCTCCCGATTTCCTGTATTACCCATCCTAGATCCAGGTTGTATGTGTCGATACTTTAATGCATCGATACACACGGCATTGATATTCGATATTTTATATCGATATAACTCATATTGCAATACGTAGGTTTCGATACACTTATATAGATGTTATATCGTTCTTTTGTAATTAGATCCTATTCCAATACGCTGAAAATTATGATAGGCAAACGGTCCGCAACTACGGTTTTCGAACATCGACCTCGCCCAAATGTTTGTCATGTATTTCACTAAGGCTGTACAGATGTACTTTATCACTTTTTAATTGTATTAAAAAGTAGAGGATGGCAATACACTCGGGTACCTTTATGCAGGGAATCATTTATATATATATATATATATATATATATATATATATATATATATATATATATATATATATATATATATATATATATATATATATATATATATATATATATATATATATATATATATGTATATATATATATATATATATATATATATATATATATATATATATATATATATATATATATATATATATTTGCAAGCCTTTATTCACTTTGGTTTATTGTTGATTATTATTTTAACCATGCCTCCTACGAAAAATAGTGTTTGAAAATATTGTATTAAATTGTCAATCGAAGACAGATTCAAACCATGTTGTTCACAAGTAAAATCCGCTGGTACAACAATGAAGTTTTTGTTATATTTGTAAAGGCGATGTTACAAAACAAAACAAGAATAAAAATCTGGACGATACTAAATGTATCGATATTTAAAATTGATACATAATATCGATATACTTGAAGATATTTCCCGGCCCTAACCCATCCTGAAAGCATTAGCGACGAAAAAGAAAACTGCAAATTTTGTTCTAATTCACCCCGTTTAAAATTTTCTAATACCTACGTTAGAAACTTAAAAACTTATTTATGCTCCTAATTAATAGAGTATTTATTTAACCTTTACTCAAAACTATAATTTGCTTTTATAGGTTTTAATAATAAATTATGTTGTCTCTTGGTAGGTACATAAATTATTTCCTTTTCAGAACTGCTAAAGTTTACATTTCTCTAATAGTTTCTACATTTTGCACCATTAAAAGCTATTAAATCATAGCGTGAATTAAGTTTATTAATAACTGAATGTGTTCGTTAATTCCCGTTTAGTAAAGTCCCTATAATCTATCTAAGAGCACACGCAATGGTGCGCCAGCCAAATTTGATTTACACTAATGAACATAAAGCCTTAGAAATCGGTTGTGTAATGGACAGAGTCTTTCTTTTGGAGACCTATTCCTTCCAGATGTTGGGGATCTTAACTTTGTTGATTGCTCTCCTAGAGAAGCCCGTTGGTATCATTGCGAAGCAAGTTGTTATATTCTTAATCCACAATATCATTTTTATTCGGTGTCTTACCATGTAAAATATGCTGCAGGAAACCGTATTAGTTGTTGTTTTTCATCACATGCCTCAAATACTTGCGCTTTCACTCCGGAAGTCAGCTTATAAATTCTACCTATTTCTATGTTTTATCCAATTTCTTTTGTAATGAGATCATTCGTTCATAAAAGTCTCAGTTCTTCAGTATAACCATATCTTAAAAGTCAATTCTTTTATTTTTCACAATATCTATAATTGATTAAAAGGTATAGATGCCAGAAAATGACCCAGAACATTTCCCAAGTACTAGGTCGTATTAAAGGTTCGGAGTCACGTACAGCATCAAGATCTGACCGACCGCTGGACTTTCTATTAAGAACTAGTCACGAATAAATATATTAGCAAAGTGGGTAAATGTTTGTTTTGAAAAAAAATCAGCTATGGGATTGGAGGTCGTTTTAATAGCTTACTAATCTACTGGTAAGTTGTTTCCGTTACCGTTAGACAGTTGTTTAAAAACACTATACCTAAAGTACATAATTCCTGTCAGTGACTCATCGCTAATAAGTACCTTGAGTTTTGCGCCGTCAAGGGAATCAATTCAAGTGGCATGTGCATTCCAGATAATAATGATAAAATTTCGTGGGAATATAAAATTATTTTTTTTAAGATGAATTTATTTCTTCACCTTTTCATCAACCCTTATAATTTTTTTCCCAAGTGAAAGTGGCGGATTCTTACCGACAGAAACCCCCCCTGGTCTGAAAGTTGTACCAATTTTCCTTGGTCTGCCGTTAACCGTGGCTGCTGGTAGTCCAAGATTATTCAGTGATGCCTCCGGTTTCCAGGTAATTAAGTCTTAACAAACCTTTGATCTTCACTCAGTGTAGCTACTCCAGGTGCTGGTTGAACCCATTTCTTCGCACTCTTCCTAAATTGTCCTTACAATATAGGGTTGTAAAATATTTTATGCATATGAATTGAAACTTTGCTGCTTACCTGCTCCTCTGAGTGATGCCCAGTGCATTTCCTTTCTGATTTTTTCATCTCGGAGTAACGCCGGTGCGTCTAATGTCATCCACAGGAATGTAACATAGGTAATGTAGGGTCACTCAGCTCACATTGATTTATTATCAGAATTGCTATCAAGAAACATATCTGAATCTAAGAAACTATCAGCGTCAGGGGTGATTATTAATGGTTAAACAATTGCTTCAGTGTGAATGTCAAAGTCCTACTTTCTTTGTTCTTATTTTTTAACATAATCGACACCAAGCGCGGATCTAAGGGGGCGGGGATCGCCTCCCCCCCCCCAAAGAGATTTGGATTCTGGAAAATAGACCCGATTTTTCCTCTTATACTAGGAATATGTATGCTGCTGGCTGAAATGAGAATAATACTGGTGTATCCCTCAGTCGACAATTTGCTTTTATTTGCCATACTGTACTTTTATAATATCATCGCCATCCCCAAAGAGAGAGGCTTGACCTGCCCTTGATCGACACACTTTTTCCAATTACTGGCCGTCAGGTTAAAATTCGCCGCGTCCAATAATATTTTGACATCTGTTAATTTCAATGTTTTTTCCGTGTCACTTCACTCTGTATTTGCGCCCATACTAATTTGATTGGGTTAAGTTCACAGTGGTACGGCGGCAGTCTCAACACTGTTATATTTTTTCCCGAGCCATTTCATCAAATGCATATTTGATATATTTTGATTTATTTACCCTCACTAAATCAAGCAACTCCACTTTAAGCATTGTTTTGTCAAACTCAATGTTTTTTGAGGGGAGCCACTGGCATATCTCCACCTATTTAGACGAAGAAACTGAAACTTTTTTTGGCGTCGAGTACGATACGAGGCATTGTCCATTACATCTAACGAATCGAATTCCACGAGGTTTAAAATCGAAGAAAACCATCGCTGAAAAACATCGGCGTTCATGTCTTCATGGAAATCTTCTATTTTTCGAAATACAAATGCATCCGCGATCTAAAAAACCGGACGCACTTCCAATATGAATTATTATAAGACGACGACCTTTTCCACTAGGATGGCGTAGTCCTTGCAACAATGCTTCCATAAATGCCTGCTTTGAATTTTTAATGTTCAGATCTTGCCATATATTCTCAACCATGTGCCCTTTATTGAGCCATGTTTCGTCAGTAAAATACAATTCTTTTTCTATTTCCAAAAACTCTCGTATTTTTCCCAAATATTTTCACTGTGATAAAACAATTTCATTCTTGTCAGTTAATAAGCTTTCTCGATTCCGTTTAAGATATCTGAAATTCACTTCTTTTAAAGTTTGTTCAAAACTTTTAATTATATTTTAGGTAAAGATGTGTCGTTATTAATTTCTGTCTTAATGTTTTTTAATATTTGTATTTCATGTTTGTAAAAGAAACTATGGACTTTGAGCCGAATGGCATATTTTGTGTAATTGTCCAGCGTTATTTTTTTCGGCCCCTTGTTTGCTTCGCTTTTTTTGATTGTTTTCTTTATAATGACATTTTAAAACGTAGAACACCGTGCGCGAATGAATTTGCTTTAAAGTGCCACATATTTCTTTAACATCCAAAATGGTGACTTCAGGGTTTCGTTCCCGAATACCATGGCAAACATTTTTAAACATTATTCTTCCTTTTAACGTCAATTGATTAATTGTTTTTTAGGCGCAATACTAGTTAAAGGTTTGTTAATAAACATAGTTTACCACAAACATCAAATATTTAATATAATAAAATTTTTGCATAACATAATATTTATATACAACAAAAGTAAAGGAATTAAAATGTAAACTCCCAGACTCTATCCATGAATTAATATTAAATCAATAAAATATTCAAACCATGCAAAAACCCAGTCGGTACAGTTATTTTCAAGTCTATTCAAGATGAACATTCCGTGTATGTATATTGCCACATCCATTATCCTCACAGTAAGAAACCAAGTATGTGTTGAACGGTATCACCGTGACATTTTAAATGCGATTAGCTAATTGCTACTTAAGGCTCGCAAAACATAACAACAATACATTTTAAACTTTTAGACCTTGCCCTGTTAAACTAAAATGGTGAATAAACTATACAAAACTGGCTGTAAAAACATTGATAAGCGTATTAAGGTGCAACGCGAATATAAAATTAACGACTTTCTCTCATGTAACTTTGAAGGTATTCATTTTACAAGAAAGTTGAAAATGAAAAAAAGTTTTATAATTTAATTTGCTATAAGATAGGGTTGGTCGAAAACCTCAAAATATATTTTCCTCATTGCAAAAATAACAATAATAAAAAAAAAGGTAAAGAAGCAGTTTTTTAATCAATTTTTTTCGACCATATAAATTTCTCTTAGGACCTTCATATTAGAGCAAAGAAAACTTTATGCCACGATAAAATAACACGCGAAAATTCGTTAGGATCGAATCGATAGTTTTTGCACAATAATTTTGCAATCCGAGTCCAAAATATCACGTTAAGATATTTAAATTTATTTTCGACATTTAGTAGGGAACTTAAGTTTTCCAACGCGTTTTTCAGAATCAAAATCGGATGATTTGGACGTCCTCAGGAATTATTTAAAGACATTGTTGATATTTTTGTTTAAAAACAAATAGATTATCTCGGCGGAATTTCATTGGATTTTTTTGCAATACATGGGTTGAGAGTACTTTGAAAGACGCTTCCTTTCGTGAAAAATAATTCAAATCCATCAATTGGTTTCCGAGATACAAATTGTCAAAGTTGATAGCCTGTTACGGTGAATCTATAAACAATACAGACCTGATTCTTGAACCAAAAACTTTGTCTTGCCCAGTTCTTTTTTGATAAAAATATTCAAATGTTTATGTTATCGGAAACTTGAATAAAAAATTAAAAGAATATCGCCCACGCCTGTGAAAAATAAAAAAAAAAGAGGAGTGGGGAGCTCTCATTATAAAATTGAATTCGAAGATTCAAAATACATATCTGAAAAAAATTTTCATTTTTTTAGCTTCTAATGGAGGGATTTTGATAATTTTTTTTAAACCGATGTATTACGAATAATGGAGCTCAAATATCATAATGCCATGTGCCCATCATGAACTCATTTTATTATAAACCAATGACGTTATATATGCATCATACTTACAGCATACTGCACCCTATAGTATTGGACTTTCCAATCGAATCTTTGTTTATTAATATAATTAAGCATATTATAACGATATATATATTTACTTTAATTATCAAAATTGTTTAGACAATCATTGTTTAAACAAATTGAACAAAATTTTGGTTTTAAGTTATTTGATTCGTAAAATACAGATAAAAGTAAAATAATTATTTTATGTAAATCATATATGAGAACTTAATAGTTTTTTAAGTTATAAGTAATACAATAGTTCTACAAATATTTAGAGATACAATATTTTCGGAGATGAGAGCATGAGGCTTTAAAATGTACGATACGAAATAAAAATGCCCGCTTAAAAAGTATAGCTGTAATGTACGGTGGGAAAAGAAGCATTAATTTAAATTTAAATGAGCTGCGATGCTTGTGTTTTAAGAACCCAGCTCATTTGCAGTTTGCTTTTTTGCAATAAGGGAAATATATTTTGAGATTTCCACCAACCCTATTTTATGGCAATTTTAATTACGAAATTTCTTTCCTCTTCAACTTTCCTCTAAAATGAATACCTTCAAAGTTACACGAGAGTAAACTTGAAAAAAATGTTTTTTTTTCGTTAATTTTATATTTTTATTAATAAAATCAATGTTGCCCAATTCTTTGAAATGACGCATATCAAAATTATCGTTATTCAGGTTGTTCTGAAGGCTCTCATGCAAAAATCTCCATGTTTCATTTCACATCCACCTAAAAACAGATAAGCCTTGGTTTATATGTCAACTCGCCGTTTCTACGGAAAACTTATCAGAATGGTATAATTGAATTAAAAACCATGGCTAAGAAATTACAAAATAAAGTAAAGGAGGTAAAGAAGTCCATGGACTTTATTAATGAAAAGTACGATGAAGAAAAAAGCATAATAAAATCATCTCTGAGATGTTTCTCAAAATGTCTAAAGATAATCAGGTTTTAGAAAAAAACTTGAAAGTGTGATTATATCAATCAAAACTCAAATAAAATTAAACAAAACGTATTCATATCTGGGCTCCCGGTAGACGATGACAACAAAGCAACCTCAAGTGATTTAGTAAAATTCTGCAATTCTCTGGATGTTCTTATTTTCGTTAATGATTTTGAAAATATACGCCAATTTAACACACAAGGGAGTTAAAGTTAATGTTAAATTAAAAGACATGCTACTTAAAAAATGGATTTTGACTGTCCGCTCTAAAAAAGGAAATATAGATCCCATGATATGTGGTTTGGAACCAAAGACGTATATAATCTAGTTTAAAAAAATAGATTTAGAAAACTCGTTAGAGTATATATGGCATCGTGATGACAAGGTTTTGGGTCGCAAAAGCAATGATGATAATCTAGTAATTAAACACAATGAAACTGTACTCGATCATTTATTAAATCCAATATAGTTATATTAATGTTTATCATATCGATCATTACTTTTTGTGAATATAAATCTACATAGATCTATATTTAAATCTTGAAAATATCTGTTATTTTGTTTTAATTTTTGTGTCATTCGGAGAATACAATTCGATCGGAAATCCAATTCTCTACAATATATATATATATATATATATATATATATATATATATATATATATATATATATATATATATATATATATATATATATATATATATATAATGAAAATGCCGAGTTTTTGAGTTATTTTTGAAAAACTGGAAAAATTAATTTAGTAGCATTTTGTGATTTTATCATATTTGAGTGTCAGTGGAACGTATTAAATTATCTAAATGTTGTTAATAATTTGTTTCTTGTTATCTCGTTTTTTCTTTATATCTAGTAGCCTATGAGCTCAGAGCCAACCGTCCCGATTTCGATAATATTGTCCCGTGTCCCGACAACATATCAGTTGTGTCCCCATTTTTATTAACATGCGATAATGAAAGGGGGGCAATGTCACAAGAGTATAATATTACAAGCGAAAGAGAGTTGACGGGGGGGAGGGGGGGGGAGGAGGAGAGTCAGCAACATTCACGTTCCTAACGCATCAGGCAACGGCAAGTCTATTTTTCTGTTTTTGAAACTCTTGAGGAAAAAGTGATCGCCCCCACTGCCCCTCTTAGATCCGCTCCTGATTGCCACTGATGGCCGATTTTGTTTGTCCTAAAGGTGGCAAACCTGTGTGAGCTCTCTGACCTTTATATTACTTTACTTTTGTATAAATTAATAACAACATTTTGGCATTTAATTTGCTCTCTAAAGTTTATTTTCATATTCCAGGAATCACTTGATCTACAATAATTTTTATTTGCCCAAATCCCACATTCATATACTACAGTTCTCCCCATTATACTCTCTGTTCCCTTTATGATCGCCTGAAATACAAATTTCAAATATTTAACTGCATTTACTCTGTTATCAAGTCGATTGGTTATGAATATTTCTGATTGATTTCTAATAGACTATGTTGTACCTATTGCACCAATATCCAGGATTTAAGTAACACCGTTCTTTTTTCTTATCTAATATAATAGTCCTGTCTTCTTCTTGCGGTGCCTATTCGTTCCGAATGTTGGCGACTAGCATGGCTATTCTTACTTTG
The DNA here is from genome assembly GCA_034092305.1 of Diaprepes abbreviatus. Classification (NCBI taxonomy): domain Eukaryota; kingdom Metazoa; phylum Arthropoda; class Insecta; order Coleoptera; family Curculionidae; genus Diaprepes; species Diaprepes abbreviatus. The sequence goes on along the minus strand of JASJET010000260.1, from coordinate 1,390,747 downwards.
TTGGCAGCTGCGCGGAACAGTCCAGTCGTGCTCATGTTGAACCATTTTCTTAAGTTTTGGAGCCAAGAGATTCGTCTTCGTCCTGGCCCCCTCTTGCCGTACACCTTCCCTTGCAGAATTAATTGGAGGAGGTTATATCGCTGTTCATTTCTCATAATATGTCCTAAGTATTCCAATTTGCGTTTTTTAATTGTTTTGATCACTTCGCACTTCTTTCCCATTCTGCGCAGGACTTCATTATTTGTGACTTGGTCGACCCAGGAGATTCTTAAGATGCGCCTATAGCACCACATCTCGAACGCTTCAAGTTTTTTAATGGACGCTTCAGAGAGTGTCCAAGCCTCTGTTCCGTAGAGCAGAACTGGAAAAACATAGCACTGTAGTATGAAAACCTTGGTTTTCAGCGGCAGATCACGGCCCTTGAAGACGGTGCTCATTTTTGTAAACGCTGCTTTGGCTTTTGCTATACGTTGTTTTATTTCCAATGAGTGATCCCATTGACTGTTTACACTGGTGCCAAGGTATGTATAGCTTTCAACCCTTTCAATTGTTTGTTGGTTGATGGTCAGTTGTGTGTTTAGGATTGGGCGTTTGCTGATGACCATATATTTTGTCTTCTTTGTATTTAAATCTAACCCATAGTGCTTACTCACTTCAGTTATGCTTGTCATCAACATCTGCAATCCCTCCAGACTGTCTGCGAATACCACTGTGTCGTCTGCGTATCTGATGTTGTTCAGACGTTCACCGTTGATTAGTATTCCCTCATCACATTCTTCCAAGGCTAGTTTGAAGATATGCTCAGAATAAACATTAAATAGCATCGGGGACAGTATACATCCTTGCCGTACTCCGCGTTCTATTGAGATTGCTTCTGTCAACTGGTTGTCTACTCTTATGTTAGCAGTTTGGTTGTAGTAAATATTTTTGATTATTCTCAGATCTTTATCATCTATGCTGATCTCTTCAAGTATTGATATAAGCTCGTCGTGTTTTACCCTATCGAATGCCTTCTGGTAATCCACAAAGCATGCATATATATTGCAGTTGACATCTCTGCATCTTTGGAACAAGACCTGGACAGCAAAAAGTGCCTCCCGTGTACCCAGAGCATCGCGAAACCCAAATTGTGTGCGTGTTAGTTGTTCTTCGCATTTTTTGTATAATCTCTTCTGGATGATTTTTAGGAAAGTCTTAAGTAGGTGGCTCATAAGGCTTATAATTCTATAATCATCGCACCTTTTTGCATTTCGTTTTTTTGGTAAGGTCACAAATGTTGATTTCAACCAACTCTGGGGAACCTTTCCAGTATTATAAATATTATTAAACACTTTTGTGAGCCATATTGTCCCGTTGTCATCCATTAACTTTAAAAATTCTGAATAAAAGTTGTCAGGTCCTGTAGTTTTGCCATCCTTGGTTCCTCCTATAGCAGTTCTTACTTCCTCGATTGTAAATGGAGGCCCAGTTATACAATCTGTGTTTTTTGTGTCATTGTGTCGTTCATCTCTAAAGGTTTCCTCTACATATCTCATCCAAGTGTTTCTTCTCCGCTCTGCTTCTATTATTAAGTTTCCTTGAGTGTTAGGCGTCCAACTTGTTTAGGCTTATATAGGCCTGCCGCTTCTTTGACTTTTTTGTGGAGGTTAAACGAGTCATGCTTTTGTTGTAGTAATTGTATTTCGGTGCATTTTTTCGTTAACCATTCATTTTTTGCATTTCTAATAGCATTCTTTATTTCTCTGTCTACTCTTTTATATGTTGTTATGTCACTGTTCTTAACCTTTCGTCTATCTTCCATCAGATCCAGAATCTCTTCCGTCATCCACCCCTTCTTCTTTACTCTTGTTGGTTTTAGGTGCTTGTCAAGTATGTTCTGAGTTATTGTGTGTAGTTTTCCGAGTTCTTCTTCTGTATTACTAGTGTCTTCCTCAGTATTTAGCTGTTCCTTCATATACTGTTGTGCGCTCTGTTTTATGTGTTCATTTTTTAGTTGTCTGATGTCGTGTTTGTTGGTCCTTGTTCGTTGCATTTTCTTTAACTTAAGTTTTATTATGCCTAGGAGTAAATTGTGATCAGACTTGATGTCGGCTCCTGGATGTGTCTTGACTGATGTTATCGAGTTCCGGAATCTTTTGTTGATCATAATGTAATCAATCTGGTTTCTCACTATGTGATCTGAGGTGTCCTGAGGTGATTTCCAGGTATACAATCTCCTGGGGGGAAGTTTGAAAAAAGTGTTGGTGACCACAAACTGTTCCTCCATCACGAAATCAATAAGCCGCTCTCCACGCTCATTACGCTCTCCGAGTCCGAAAGGTCCTACGAGATCTTCAATTTGGCCGTTGCCAACTTTGGCGTTAAAATCTCCCATAATTATTGTTATCTCGTTTTTGGGGAGTCTTCTTAAGGTGTTCGTTAAATCGTTGTAGAATGCTTCGATTATTTCGTCCGCTTTGTCGGCTGTGGGGGCATATATCTGTATGATGTTAGACTTTATGGGGATAGTATTAAGCTGAATGAGTAACAGTCTCTCTGATATTGGGATAAAGTCTGTAACGCATTCAGCAGTTTGTTTATTTAAAATCATGCCCACTCCATTCATATGTTCTCCGTTGGAATTTCCTGAATAATATATTTGATGGTTATTGATAGCACACCGACCAGAGTCTATCCACCGCATCTCGCTTACCCCCATTATTCCTATTGATAGTCTTTCCATTTCTTTTATAGCGTTATGGATTTTGCCAGCTTCATACATTGTTTTGACGTTCCAGGTTCCAATCTTAATGTTAAGGCCCCAGGTTCTCTTTTTATCTGCGTTATAGTGTTGGCAAGGGTTTCGCAGGCTGACGACCGAGGAGGCCCTGCCGTCTCGAGATTGTCCTCCCCTGCCGGATCTTGGTATCCGATGTCCATGATCAGTAACATTTTCTATTTGGTTTGTAACAGCCATGTTAATATACTAGGGATCGATAATGAGGTGGTTTCCCGTTGCCTTCCTCATCGCAGTGTGGAAACCACTTAGACTGCTTCAGTCATGCCTTCCAGTATTCATTTTTGAACCAATCCTGGATCATTTCCATTATGCTTCAATATGATACTGAGAGTGCTGCTTTCCACTCTCAGGCTAGTTTTGGTTCGCCCCGAGTATTTAATTTCCTCGGTACCATCCATATCTGGGAGGCGTTCCCCTATCCACCACCTGGGGAGGCGCCCGATGGGGGATTCTAGCAACCCCGCACGGGAATAGTCCTGTAGGACCGTGTAAATAAATAAATAACTAAAAATATATTGACATCTTCCTAAAATTGCAAAAACATTCTAATTTATAAATTTAAAAACTGTTAATATTATAATAACAAAAATGTAATTTTTAAAGTTGATGCTGGTAGCCTTTACTATGTGGTAGTTAATCATCTTGGAAAAATGTTTAAAAAGGAACTACTATGTTTTATAACACTAAATTTATTAAGAAAACAGTGACTGCAGTTTCAATTGACAGAGTCATTTTCAAACTGAATTGCAAAAGTAGACTAAGTATTCAATACAGAAACATGAGAAAATTTAACAATAAATAAAAACTACATTATTACAAAGGGGAGGTACTAAATTTTGGGAACTAATTATTATTTGGCGACAACAAATAACGGGGAAAACCCAAGTTCTGTCTGGTCATTAAGCAAATTTACATTTTTATTTTTACTATGTTTATATATTTCTAAAGATTCAAGAATATTTAACTTTTGGTCCTTTCTTGAACAATGTAGTATGTCAGTGTTGTTTAAATCAAGAAAACTGTGGCTGTGTTCTACGCAATGATTGGAAAAGCTCGAGTCTGTTTTTTGTAGTCTATATGATCGGTGGTGTTCTGAAAAGCGAGTTTTAAAGCTTCTGCCACTTTGTCCAATATACAAGCTATCACACTCTGAACATTTTAACTTATAACTCCTGATTTATCAAATTTATTAATTTTATCTTTAGCATTGTAAAAGATAGTGGACAGATTGTGTTGAGATTTAAAGGCTACTTTTATGTTATGTTTGGAAAGAGTATTAGCTATGTTTTCTGATAGGGTACCACAGTATGACAAAGATATATAATATATCTTTATCATTTTTTATTTTGGGATTTATTGATTTAAAAGCTAGTTGTTTTTGTTTTTTAATTATTAATTTCTTTATGGTTTGTTGGGAGAAATTGTTTTATATTGCAATCCTCTCAATGATATTTAGTTCCTCTTCAGGATCTTCTTCAGAGAGAGGCAAAGAGAATGCTCTATGTATCATTGAATTGTATGCAGCCATTTTGTGTTGTAAGGTGTAAAAAGAGTCATTAGATATAGTATTACCTGTAAACGTTGGTTTTCTAAAAATTTTAAAATTACACCGATTATCGAGGTGAGATATGGTGAGATCAAGAAAATTTATTTTATGGTTATTTTCAGTTTCCAGAGTAAATTGAATTTTTTGATGGCAATTATTAATGTATTGTAAGAATTTTTGAACTGTCTGGTAGTGCCTTTAAAACATGCTAGAACATCATCCACATATCTGTACCAAAATTGAACATGGTTTTTGCTTAAAAGGGAATTAAGAATTTTGTTTTCTATGTTTGACATGAAAATGTCTGCTAGCAGAGGGCTAAGAGGAGAACCCATTGGTAGGCCTCAATTTTGTAAATAAAATTTGTTATTAAACTGGAAATAGGTTTTTGATAGGCAAAGTTCAAAAGAGGACTAAAAAACATAAAATTGAAATGATTGCAATATCAAACAATTTCTCCCAACAAACCATAAAGAAATTAATAACCAAAAAACAAAAACAACTAGCTTTTAATTCAATATATCTCAAAATAAAAAACAATAAAGATAGTTCATCTTATATATCTTTGTCATACTGTGGTACCCTATCAGAAAACATAGCTAATACTCTTTCTAAACATAACATAAAAGTAGCCTTTAAATCTCAACACAATCTGTCCACTATCCTTTACAATGCTAAAGATAAAATTAATAAATTTGATAAATCAGGAGTTTATAAGTTAAAATGTTCAGAGTGTGATAGCTTGTATATTGGACAAAGGGGTAGAAGCTTTAAAACTCGCTTTTCAGAACACCACCGATCATATGGACTACAAAAAACAGACTCGAGCTTTTCCAACCATTGCTTAGAACACAGCCACAGTTTTCCTGATTTAAGCAACACTGACATATTACATTATTCAACAAAGGGCCAAAAGTTAAATATTCTTGAATCTTTAGAAATATATAAACATACTAAAAATAAAAATGTAATTTGTTGTCGCCAAATAATAATTAGTTCCCAAAATTTAGTACCTTCCCTTTGTAATGATGTAATTTCTCAGGTAGTTTTTATTTATTGTTAAATTTTCTCATGTTTCTGTATCGAATACTTAGTCTACCTTTGTAATTCAGTTTGAAAATGACTGTGTGAATTGAAACTGCACTCATTGTTTTCTTAATAAATTTAGTTGTATAAAACATAGTAGTTCCTTTTTAAACATTTCCTGAAAATGTAATTTCATTATTATTTTTTCTATTTATTTCCTTGGATGACCTGAAAATGGTCTTTTTGGGCAAAAATGACTTATATGGTATAAAAAGTAAATCCCTTCGAAATATTTTGTAATTAAATCTATTTCATATCTAGTAAAACCTATGTCGCGCTTTACTCTAAACGTTCCAAACGCAATTTACAAACATTCAATCTCGTTTTAAATGTGGCTTATATGTTTGTTAATTAATCCGATTTAGTTTAACTATCTGCGATCAACTCGTTTTATTCTAAAGGGAAACGACACTGACGGGTTTAGACTAGCATGTCTATTACCTCTGTTGGGGTAAATTACACGGCCCTAAATTGTACAATATCGAATACAGATTGATTTTAATGAACGAAAATATATGGTTGGATAAATCTTTCGTTTGTAAAGGTAATGAAAATGTGGTAATTTTTTTGTTTTGCAAAATTGTAATGCCGCATTTTCGTAATTGTTTCAGTTAAAAAGCAACAACTGATACACGAACATGGCAGGTTATTTGAAACTCAAGTTATTGTTCAGTTTGCTGCAGATATTTCGTCGCAGTATATTACTCTGCAGCTAAAATTCCCTTTAGGGTGATATCCATACTTTTTTGTCCCATACCTTTTTTTAAAGAGTGGCCACAAAAATAGGTGAAAATTAGCTTATTTCGTAGACCTCGTATTTTACAACAAAACGTGTGCCAAATGGATAAGATAATACTCCAAGGAACGTTTCAAGATGAGCATTTGTTTCAATTTTGAGAAATTAATTATATCAAAGTTGGGGAAATTAAGTTGTAGAATATGTTGAGTTGAATAAAAGTTTTAACATTAAAAATCAAATATCTCGAGAATGAAAGAATATAAATAAGTTTATGTTATCTGATTTTAAAGCTTAGGTAATTAACAGTTAAAAATACCACAAAAATTTATAAAAATTTTAAGAAAATTATTTCTGCTTCCCACATGGCATGAAAAATACCACACGTCACACTGAAGCTTTCGGATTCAAGTTTCGTGTAAGTTTCCTAAGTAATCTTCCAAAAGCTTTCCAGGAAGCTTATGAATAAATTTTTTAAAGGATCCCAATTAATCTTTCACGAAATATTCTGAGAAACATAAAAAAATGTTACATGGAAGATTAACATGAAACTAACTGTAAAAGTTTCGTGAAACCTTCCTACAAGTTTCTGAAAAATAACTTGCAGCCTGCTAAGAAAAGACATTGTAATTTACCAAGCAAGCAAAGTGGGTACCTTAGCGTAACTTTTCAGTAAGATTTCAAGAAGAGAGTTGTTATTCCATATTGATATTTTGACGAAAACTTTCTCTAATCATCCAGCAACCTTCTTAGAACCTTTACGGGTAATTTGCTGCAAACTTGGATTGAAGATTCCATTAAGAATTTATGAAATCATCATATAAGCCTCTTATATATTTTTCTTGAAAGCCTAATGCAAACTTTATGAAAGCAGAGATATATCTTCATATTTTCGAAAACTTTCGTGAAATCTTCTGACGATTTTCTGAAAAATAACATACAATCTTCTTAGAAAAGTATATGTAATCTAATAAGTAAGCTAACTGAGAAGCTTAATGTAACTCTGGAAGATAACGTACAATCTTGAAAGAAAAAAAAATACAATTTATCAAATAAGCAAATTTTGAAGTTTATTGTCACTTTGCAGTAAGATTTCAAGGTAAGTTTTCGTCATTCCAAATCCATTTTTTTAAAAAAGCTTTCCGTAATCATTCTATAACCTTCTTAGAATCTTGACGGAGAGTTTGCTGCAAACTGGAATAAAAGCTTCCCTCAAAAATTAGTAAAATTATTATGTAAGCCACTGTGTGTTGTTTACTGTTTTTTACTTTTAAAATCAGTTTATAGTACACAGTTACGAAATAATGGTAGAAAGCTTTTTGTCAGGTTTCAAAACTTTCTTGAAAGCTGGCTGGAAGCCAATTACAATTTTTCATACTATATGAGTTCATATAAATTACAAGAAATATGAAAAAGATATTTGGATTAAATCCAATCCAAATACACCCCATAAAGTGGGTATATATCTGCGATTAATCTGAACTTTTAATCGATTAATATTGTTACGATTTGGTCTCTACAAAATTGCTCACTGAGTTCGCAAAATAAAAACTCAATACATTTCACTAATACTTTCAATACTTATATTAACAACACATTTGCATTAATATCACAACTCATTTTTTTCCACTATTACAATAAAACTCTATAATCTTAACGATACCACTATACGACTAACTACTAGCTAATCATATCTCTATTTATATACCTATGGATATTTCTAAATAAATCTAGAACATAAAGGTTGAGATCTATCTAGAAAGATGAGTCATTGAGACATTATTCCTTTCGGCACATTATAATAAAGATGACTCATCGCGTCGGAATATTTGTATATACGAGAACGTATCAATAAGTTACTTCCAGTTATTCGTAACACTCCCCCCTCCTAATTCTGATTGTCCTAATCAGCTTTCATATTTCCGTGGTATGGCTTCAACCTGTGTAGATCTAGTAGTTTTATTTTGGTCTTAGAACTTCGTTGAATTCTATAAACAACGTCATTGATTCTTTTCAGAACAGTATATGATCCTTTGCATGATGGCATCAACTTGGGTGATTTGCCCTTCTTTCTGTGTGGATTCTAAAACCAAACTCTATTATCTTGCTGTAATCCTGCCGAGTTTGCTTTGATGTCATAACTTCCCTTCATTCTATCGGTGGCCAGATCCATGCGTTCTCTAACTAGGCCATTAACTTCTCGCAACTTCTCTGGTAAAGCATCTACCAGGTCTTCAATCTCCATACTTTCTTCAGTTAAGGAACCGATCATTATATCGCAAGGCAATCTAAGTTCCTTTCCAAAAAAGACCTTGGCTGGTGTAATTCCGCTAGTTTCATGAACTGCGGTTCGCAGAGCTTTTGAAAAAGTTTGCATTCAAAGTTACGTCCTTGGTCAGAATGTAGCTTCAAAGGAATTCCAAATCGACTAAGGCTTCAGCTACTGTTGATGCTTTCTGTTTAAGGATGGCGAATATCTCAGGCCATTTACTGAAGTAGTCAATAGCAATCAAGATGTATTTGATGCCTTGATCTGTTTCTGGAAATGGTCCAGCTATATCAATAGCCATCCGTTCGAATGGCATTCCAACATTATATTTCTTAATTTTTCCTTTAGATATTGTGCTTGGACCTTGGCTAGCTACACATTTAGAGCACTGTCTACACCATGATTTTACATCTTGACAGTAGTTAATCCAGTAAAATATTTCTCGGAGTTTTTCTAGTGTTTTATTAATTCCTAAATGAGCACCAGATTTTCCATTATGAATTTCTTCTAAAACCATTGGAACTTTCTTTCTAGGTAGCACTATCTGAGTTTTAATTTTCTTACCATCGGCACTTTCCCAGGATCTCTTTGGTAACCGGTCTTTAATTAAGAGCGAGTCTCACTGAGTCCAAAGTGCTTTGAATGTGAGTTCTTTATTCGAGATCTCTTCCCAAATAGGACGTGGTTCATTATTTTCTTTAAGTTAAGGAATAGCGTCAAATGATTATCTTTAAGCTGGTCTTTCCCATCTGAGCTATACTCCAGTCTTGATCAACATCGAAAGTGACTCTCCGAATAGGAAACCCTTCTCTTTGTTCTATTCTGCTACAGTGCTTGCATTCTTCTTTACATGGCCTTCTTAACAAAGCATCTGCTTGGTTTTGCTTTCTGGTCTATGTTTGATTGTAAAATTGTATTGTTGTAGCTTTTCAAGCCATCTTGCCACTTGTCCTTCAGGCTGCTTCATGTCTAAGAAGAACTGCGTGGTCTGTTCTCATTAAAAATTCCTGTCCGTACAAATATTTATGAAAATGTTGGACTGCTGTGATTATGGCAAGCAATTCTTTCCTCGTGACATAATAATTTCTTTCCGATTTTGAATTTACTCGGCTGAAATATTCAATAATTCGCTCTTGACCATCTTGTATCTGAGACAATACATCTCCTGTCCCTATGTTACTGGCGTCCGCAGCCAATATGAATTTTCCCTGATCTTGCGGGTAGCTTAAAATTGGATTGGAACATGAGACAGCCTTTAGTTTCGGAAACCCGAGAGAGCTTCTCAATTCCTATTTGGCACGTGGTCGGGGCCAATCTTTTATTGTTTGAATTTTCTTTTAATCCGAATGGATTCCCTCTAGTGACACTATATGTCCAAGAAACTCAACTTTTTGTTGGAAAAGTAAGCCCTTTTTGGGGCTAAGTCGAAGGTTAGCGTTTTTAATTCTTAAAAAACTTCCTGTAGATTCTGTAAGTGTTCATCAAATGTTTTCCCCATAACCATGACATCATCAAGCTAGACTAGACTTGTTTTCCATGTAAGGCCTCGCAGTACTGTTTTCATAAGTCGCTCAAAGGTGACAGGAGCGTTGCAGAGTCCGAATGGCATAACATTAAAATGATATAGACCGGCCCCAGTAAGAAAAGCCGTGTTCTCCTTATCTTTGTCGTGGATGCCTACTTGCAAATATCCACTGTGGAGAACCATTGTGATCCAGCCAACGTTATCAAAGTGTCATCAATTCTAGGAAGTGGATAGTTATCATTCTTACTGACGTCATTAAGCTTCCTGTAGTCAACACAAAATCTAGTAGTTCTATCCTTTTTGGCTCCCAGTACAACCGGATATGACCAAGGACTAGATGACTCTTCTATACCTCCTTCATTAAACATTTTATTAACAAGTAACTTCACTTCTTGGCGCTTAGCTATGGGACGTCTTCTAGGTGGTTGGTGTATTGGTTGTGCGCTGCCAGTATTTATTTCATGCTGTATGGTGTTCGTTTTTCGCTACCTCCTTTAGTTTCCAAATAGAATTTTCGAGAACTATGTTGAAAATTCGATTCTAAGGTTGTTTGTTAATGAAAAATCCGATGGTGAAGTCTGTTTTTCGATATTTTAGTTTTAGTTTTAGAACTTTCCAGTTATCCGTAACAATATAATCGAAAAAGTGATATTCGCCAGTAGTCAGTTTTGTTTGCGAAGTTGGTAAAAACCGGTTTTAAAAATATTTTTTCAGCATTTAGGTCACTTCAGATGAATTAACGTGAACTAATTCTTAAAACAAATTAAAAGGGTGGAATAATTTATTTTTATTATTAGAGACTAGAATTTTATTTTTTTATTTTCAGCCTTGTCGTTAGACTGAACGTTTTCTTTTTCTTCAGTTATTTGTTTCGATGGCACTTGTTCACAAAAAAAGTTTAGCTGTAATTTACCAACAGCGACATACCCTTAGCGCCAAAAATTAAGATGAGTTTAGCACTTTATTTTTTGTTTCTGACTGTAGCTTAGGGTAAAAGTTTAATTTTCTTCAATTATTTATTTCGATGACATTTGAATGTGTCTCAATCTTTGTCGTCATTTACTAATAGGAACCTATCATTAGTGCCTTAAAATCAGGGTAATATCGACAATCTAACCTAGAGCGTCGGAAATAATATAATATAAAATTTTATTTTTTTGCGCCAATAGTGGGTTTCTGTTAGTAAAGTGGAATTTTTTTGTGTCATCGAAATAAATAATTCAAGAAAAAAATCAATAAATCTAACTTACAGAATCGAAAATAAAAAATAAAATTCTAATCTCACCACTATTTTTTTGCGCTAATCTTTTGCTTCTGTTATTCAATCAGTGCAAAACTTTTCTTGTTGTCAAGTTTCATTGAAATTAATAATTTAAGAAAAAATAAACGTTCAGTCTAACCTACAGGGTCGGAAATAAAAATAAAATTTTAATGGGTTCCTGGTAGTAAATCGCGGCGAAGCTATTTTCACTATCAAGTGTCATCGTTATAAATAATTTAATGAAAAAAACCCTCAATCAAACTTACAGGATCAGAAATAAAAAATTATATTCTAATCACACTTCTATTTTTTTCCATTAAGGGTGGGTTCTTGTTAGTAAATCACGACCAAACTTTTTTTACGGTTAAGTGTCATCGAAATAAATTATTTAAGAAAAAAAACTTTCAATCTAATTTACATAGTCAAAAATTAAAAAAAAAATAAATATATTTTAATCTCACCCTTTTTTGCGATTAGAGTAGAGGTACACAGCAGCGACGTAAGAATTATTAAAAATCTATATTGGCGGCAGAAAGCAACAGTAAGGCTGAATGTAAAACTCACAGAAGAAAGTAAAATTCTGCGAGGCGTCAGACAGGGCTGCATACTATCTCCACTGCTTTTTAATATATATTCAGATAAAATCTTTAAACGGGCTACTCAAGGACAACGAATGGGAGTACAAATCAATGGAGAATATATAAATACAATACGATATGCTGACAACACTGTTATCCTAAGCGACAAATTACAAGACCTGCAACATCTATTAAACTGTATTAACACTGAGAGTCAAGAAATGGGACTCAACATAAATATCAAAAAGACAAAATTTATGGTCTTTAGTAGACAACCTCATCTTAACGCTTCAATACAAATAGAAGGAAAAAGTATAGACAGGGTGACTCATTTTAAATATCTTGGATGTTATATCACCGAAAATCTAAACCCAGATAAAGAGATAAGGTGTAGAATAGAGACTGCTAGAGCAACTTTTCAAAAAATGAAACCACTTTTCTGCAATGATAACCTCAACCTAAAACTACGACAGAGAATGATAAGATCATACGTCTGGCCATTGTTACTATATGGGGCAGAGATCTGGACAATTAAGGCTGCCACGATTAATCGGTTGGAGGCTCTCGAAATTTGGTTACACCGGCGAATGCTGAGAATACCTTGGACAGCTAGGCAGACCAACGAAATGGTACTCAATAGGGCCGAGACAACTCGTCTACTATTAAACACTGTGAAGTGTAGAAAAATCTCATATCTTGGACATATATTTAGAGGGGAGCGATATGGAATTCTTCAGCTAATCATGATGGGTAAAGTAGAGGGACGTAGTGGGGTAGGAAGGAGACAGGCTTCCTGGTTGAGGAATATTCGTGAATGGACAGGTATATGTAGCGCGGGGGAACTGTTCCAGTTGGCGCAGGACCGTGAAAGACTTGCCAATGTAATTGCCAACGTCAGGGCGAATTGATTTGGCACTTTAAGAAGAAGAAGAAGAGTTAGTTCCTGTTAGTAAATCACCGTCAAACTTTTTTTGCGGTCAAGTGTCATCGAAATAAGTAATTGAAGAAAAAAAATGTTCAATCTAAACTACAGAGCTGAAAATTAAAAAAATAAAATTCTAATTTCAAATAATAAAAGTAAGTTACTCCATGCCGTTCTAATGCTTTTAATTAGCTTCAAGGATTAGTTCACGTTAGTTCATCTGAAGTGCCCTAAATGAACAAAAAATAATTTTGGAATCATTTCTTACCAAATTCGCAAACAAAATTGACCACTGATGAATATCCTTTTTCGATGATATAAATCGATTAAAAGTTGGGGTTCATCGCAAAGATATACTCTTTTTTTGGGGTGTATTTTTATTTGATTTAATGCAAATATTTTTTTTTATGTTTCTCGTAATTTATTTGATGCAGAAATAATTTTTGTAATTATTTTTTGGCATTTTTGACTGCCAGGTGTTGTTTTCAAGTCCATGGAAAGGTGAATGTCAATAAAATCGAACCATAAATATACGATAATTGCTGCTTAATGATCAGCTTAAATTATTACTCATGAACACAATTTTTTTCAGGTATTTTATAATTTATTTCAATTTTTGTGCGAATTTCAAAATTTTTTTACGTTACTGATATTTTTTAGTATTATACGTGACCTAATCTTTAACATGAGAAAAGATACATTTGTTTATTTCCTATTCTCGAGATATCGAGTTTTTGATGTCAAAACTTTTATTCAACTGAACTACATTATGCAACTGAATTTCATCAACTTTGAGAAGTAATTCCTCAAAATTGAAACAGATACTCATCTCGAAACTTTTTTTAGAGTATTATATTATCATAAACTTTCAATTAGCCCATATTTTGGTTTCATATACGAGGTTTATGAAATAGACTAATTTTACAATCACTCTTTTATTGGAGAATTAGAGAATTATATTCGCTTCATTTGAACTACTTAGAAATGGGTGCTGTTTTATTTGAATCTTTCTCAGAATTTAATTTTTCATTTTAATATCTAATTTTAATCTCTTTGTGATGCAAAATAATAAAAAGAAACTAAAAATTGCCTTAAAAAAATTAAGACTAGACCACAGATCATATAAACATTAAATTTCCTTTACTCCGCAAATGGAATTTCTCGGCTTAATGATCTTGGATTAAATTTTTTTTTCTATATTTGAAAGGATGTTTCTCCTACATTGCCTTAATACTGGAGCCTAATCGATTTGTTTTTCATCTCGTAATTATACAGGGTATTCAAGAAAGCATTTTGGATATGTAATCTATGTCGGTGATGCTATATAGGGACAACAGCGTGACTGCCGATTACGTCAAAATAAACTCAATAACAAAATTAACGCAATAATATGAAATTATCCAAAAAAAAAATAATTTTTCTTTTTCTTATGCCACTTTTGAAGTTTATGGAGTATTTGAATAGTGGGCTATTGTTTCATTGCTAATGACAGCAATCAAAACAATTCCTTTAGAATTACAGTTTTAAAGAATTCTTTAGAAGATAAACAATTTTGTGCTTTCTTTGAAATTAACCTTATAATTTGTTTATTTTTTTGAAAGTAGTACATTTTTATGGTAGATTGTTTTATTTGTGACTCCGAGAAATTGGAAAAATAAATCGAAAAAGGAATTTAATTGAACAGGAGGTAGTGCGAGCATCAGTTTAATTGGACGAAGAATTTTATCAGAGATATGTTGCCAATTTGTTAAGCAAACATTGTTCCACAATAAGACGTTTGACTGAAGTAGAAACTTATTCTAGAGGGCCAGGGGAGTGGCGAAAACGATGCAATAACGACAGAGATGAACGTTTTCTTAGACAATATGCTTAAAGAAACAGGACTGCCACTAGTTCTATGATGAGAAACGAACTCGAAACTACTCACAATGTCGCAATTTCTTCTAGAACAGTTAAAAGACGGTTAAATGAAGCTGGATTAGACAGTAGGAGACCAGTCACTGCACCCTTGCTTACTAGAGAAAACAGAGTTGCCAGGTTACATTTTGCTCGAATTCATCAAAATTGGTCTGTGGATGATTGGAAACAAGGTTAGCCTAACACATCCAGATGATCGTGAGCAAGTGTGGCGAAGTCCAGAAGAAAGGTTTGCTATTTGCAATATTTCTGTAAGAATTCCATTTGACGGTGGCTCTGTTATGTTTTGGGGTGGCATCTGCTCTGACGCTCGCACAGAATTAGTTCCTCTCCATACGAGATCTATGAATGCTGACTACTTTCTTGACAATATTTTAGTAGAGCATGTGATACCTTTCGGCAATTTTGTTGGACCCAATCTCTTGTTTATGCAAGACAACGCTCGATCGCACGTGGCTAGGGAGGTACTCGATTATCTTAATCAAGTTGGTATATGGTTGGTATGGTTGGTTATGCAGTGGCCACCAAAATCTCGAATCTGAATCCAATCAAACATGTATGGAATTACCTCAAAAGAAATGTGAAACGTCATAGACCTGCACCTAGACACCTGAGGGAACTTAAAAATGCAACTATCACCGAATGAGAACAAATTTCTCAAGATTTTATCCAAAAATTAATTTCTATTCCTAGGCTCATAAATGCTGTAATCCGAAATAGATACGCTACTAGTGTCCCAGTTAAACCATTAATTTATTTCGTTCATCATTTCGTAATTTCAACGGTTTTGTTATTATTGTGGCAAATTCACTTTTAGAGTCCATAAAAAATTACTAAAATAAATTAAATATAGCGATTTGTATGATTTAATACGTTGTTGCGTTAAGTTTTTCCAGGAATATGGATGTACTATGGTCAAACATTACCAAAAAACTCGTACTAATTTTGAATAAAAAAAAATTCAAAATTTTAAATCAAGAATGTAACTATAAAAGCAGGCTGTTTCTTTAGATATCATACGAATAAAAATAAAAACCCAATCAATTATGAATGTAACACCAGTCAGTTAATTAATATTTATTGTAACATTCTTAATTTGATAAAAACATACATAATTTTTCAATCCTCAATGTAGGAAATCAGTTATAATTATACGTTCTGTTCGTTTTAAAATAAAAGTATACACTGTTTTGTTTTTAGCTTTAATACTATATTTAACGTGAAAATAGGTTGAATTAAAAAGGACTGACATTAGTTTTCAAATGAATTCATGATCTAGGTATTTGAAGAAGTGTTTTATTTCTCCTAAACACCATTAAGAAAGGGGGCAGACAGTTTATTCTCTTCGAATTCCACTCTGATTCTCTTTCTAGTTTCAACCACCTGCTGATCTCATCAGTGTAAGTGCAACAAAACGAGAGTAAAATGCACAATAAATAACTCTCTACTTAACATTTCCCATATATATATATATATATATATATATATATATATATATATATATATATATATATATATATATATATATTGTAGATTGTAAAAAACTTCCATATGGTGGCGCGACGGTGAATTAAAACAGAAATATGTAAAATCGAGTATACGAAACGCGCTGCCCAAAGGATAGAGGTCGCATTTTTCAGTACTGGCAAACAGACCTACCGCTCATTTTAGCAGCCAAAGCCACGTGTCGCACCAAACGATCCCACCATGAGAGCAACGTTTAGCGTGTTTCAAAGCCAAACAAGTAAATAAATAAATAGATAAGTTTTTGTCAGTGTAATTTAAAATAAAATAAAATCAAATATTGGCGAAGCGGACGTGAAAATTTGTCAATCTACATGATTCTCGTGTAAAAAAGTGCGGAGCACTCCAAAATATGGAATAACTCCGGGTCCGACAGATGGCGACAGCGCTGTTTCGTCCTAATATGGGACTCGTCAGGCCACCGCATTCGGTACAAACCATCATCTCACCTTTGCATCCTATAAAGCTGAATTTAAAATCAACAAACAGCAAACAAGACGACAAAGGCGACATCTCGATGGTCCACTTGTTTTCGTGTACTCGATTTTACATATTTCTGTTTTAATTCACCGTCGCGCCACCATATGGCGGGTTTTTACAATCTTTGTTAATCTGTGTGGTTCTTGTGTTATCAAGTGGACCATCGAGATGTCGCCTTTGTCGTCTTGTTTGCTGTTTTTTGATTTTAAACTCAGCTTTATAGGATGCAAAGGCGAGATGATGGTTTGTACCGAATGCGGTGGCCTGACGAGTCCCATATTAGGACGAAACAGCGCTGTCGCCATCTGTCGGACCCGGAGTTTTTCCATATTTTGGAGTGCTCCGCACTTTTTAACACGAGAATCATGTAGATTGACAAATTTTCACTTCCACTTCGCCAATATTTGATTTTATTTTATTTTAAATTACACGGACAAAAACTTATCTATTTATATATATATATATATATATATATATATATATATATATATATATATATATATATATATATATAAAATATTGTTTTCCACTTTTCCACAACAAATATAACTATTTGTCTGTACAAATTAAACGTAAAGTTTAATATTTTGGTAAAAATCCCTTAGTCTTAATGATTTCCCTACATCTTCTTGGCATTGGCAACTGAAATCTTCCGCCATTCATCTTGTAAAACTTCCCGTAGATGATTTTCATTATGAATTCTTTTCCTAATTTTTCGCTCCAAGTGTTCTCAATATATATAGGAAAAAACGTTGATATTAAGTATCAAAAACCTACCGTGAAGCATGAGGGTGGCAGTATTATGGGCTGAAGATGCTTTTTCAGGTCTGAGACGGGCCTGATAGTGAATATAATTGGGAAAATGGATCAATTTATGTACCGCGACGTATTACAGAATACTATATTGCCCTATCCTTAAGAAGAAATGCCGCTTTTATGTAGATATCAACAAGATAATGACTCCAAATACTCATCCCGTTTAGTAAAAAATTGGTTTTTAGAGAAAAGAGAAATTGAGCACCTTTGAGAACACTTGAAGCGAAAAATTAGGAAAAGAATAATTCATAATGAAAATCATCTATGGCAGGTTTTGCAAGATGAGTGGCCGATGATTCCAGTTGCCAATGCCAAGCAGATGTAGGGAAATTATTAACACATAGGGACTTTTATGTGCATAGAATGGGAAAGATCAGATATCTTTCTTTCGACTTTACTCATATTTTTCTGTGGGTTTGACCCATGTAAGCAGGTGCATCATGCATTGATTTTCTTGATTGATGTTGTCCTTGGGATTTATTATTTCTCCAAAAATATTTGCAGGCATAATATCCTGCCAATATATCTCGAACTAGTGATTTTATTACACAAATTTTTTCTATGTAAATATTGCTCTGAGTTCGTTGGAGTACCACTGAAAATGGTTTTTTTATTTATACACCTATACATTTTTCTATATTTTAAATCATTATCTTAATTCAGGACACTCTAAATCATCAAAAGGTTTCAATTTTTTTGTTATTGTCATAAGAATTGAGCATGCAATTAAATTGACAAAGAACTTATTATTTCTTTCAACTCTCTCTGAGTTAAAGTATCAAAATTCAAACCGATATAAAGCATTATTTTATATCAAATGCTAGACACCGTTATTTTTATATAATGAACTATTAATGCAAAAAGATGCAAAAAATTAAACAAATCTCATACTTCGAAAGTTTTTTGTTAGAAACATTGCTAATCCAATTTTGGCTTACTGCGGACAAACAAAAATTGCCAAAAAGTAATTAAGAATATTCTCAATTTATACTTCTATTATTTAATTCATACAAATGAAAACGGATTAGAATTAAATAGATTGAAAATCCCAAGCGACATGTCCGTAGAAATAAACTTTGTTTAGACGTTCGTGTTCATTACCCTTGTTAAATTAAATTACATGTCACAAGTCCCCCGAAACTTTAGTTAAACATGAACCTCTTTACTTCAAAAACGAGTTAAACCCTTGAATAAGTTATGTTTTTTTTTTATTTTAACAAAGTATTGCGAATTCAGGGCTTAATCTATGGTACAAAAATATATAAATAAAAATCTGTCATCAACCGGATTATTTATCTTTCAAATAATATTATATGTATCCTCCAACATGTAGCCGAATAAAATAAAATTTATCTCTTAAAATTTTGTATTTTATTATTTGCCGACAACATCGCTGCATTAATACAATAAAATTTTGAATAATGAATATTCTTTGGAAATTTTCATTGATTTTATTTACTAGTGATTGTTTATTTGGTATATCTAATTTTAATATATTTTTGCCCAATGATAGGATACAGTCCTTGGTGGTTCAATGGTTCAATTATATTTACTAGTGAATGTTTATTTGGTATATCTAATTTTAATATATCCTTGCCCAATGATAGGATACAGTTCTTGGTGGTTCAATGGTCCGACCAGGAGTCCCAGGTGCCAAAGGTGACACTGGGAAACCGGGTGATCCAGGCCCGAAAGGTGAAAAAGGTCCAATGGGACCAAAAGGAAGTCCTGGAAATAAAGGAGATCGAGGCGACCGAGGTTTACCTGGTGAAAAAGGAATAGCAGGGCCAAAAGGTATTCTTTTATTTAAGATTTTTAAGAAAACATGAAAAATAACTGCTTTAAAAAAATTCAATAAGTTGAGTGTAAAGAATAGAAATATTGATATAAAAAGTCATTTTGTAAAGTATTATTTCTATTATTATTATTTACAGGAGCAACTGGTGCCCCAGGAATAGATGGTATGCCTGGAAACCCGAGCGCTCCAGGTAAAGATGGGCAGAAAGGTGATCTAGGTCCGCCAGGTCCTCCTGGATTACCTGGTATATCAGTTTCCAGTGATGGTTTGACTGACTTTGTACCAGGACCGCCAGGTCCGAAAGGAGAATCTGGGGAACGAGGTCCAAAAGGTAATAATATTTTATAATATATTGTATTATCACTATATTAACTATTTTTCAAGAGTAATTCATATGTTTGTTTGAAGGTCATATACTCTGTATGGCATGACAGTCGAATATATTCGACACAACTCTATACAGCTTCAGATAGTCTGTAATATTAATATGCAACTGGTCTTATTTTTATTAAAAACTTGCAAAAACAGTGCAAGATTGCTACTCTGGAGTATCCCTCTCGTAGCGCTAAACCTAAATAATTGATGAGCCCTAGCTCGTGTTATAGCTCTCAGTACCTTAAATAGGAAAAATAAACAAGATTATGACCAAAGCCTATAGCGTCAATTTTCTTAAGAAAAACGACATGATAAACCCAATTAAAGATTTTTGAAACATTGAATTTATCCAATGCTTCATCGACATATTGAGAAAAGTATGCCCAGTTAGTGACCGTGCTGCGACCGCTGAAAATTCCAACCAAATTGTGCAAAACTACATCACAAAGTTTTTTCTAGACTATACAATTCTTTTTTTAGAACAAAACACAGAAAGTTGTCTATATTTATTCTTTTTTCAAGCAGTTAAAGGATAGGATATATACAAATAGTTTGTTTCCTGCAAATACAACTCTGGTTCTCTCTCTATATGCGTTTTGTCCACTTAATTGTCTCGTCAGTGGAGCTGTACCGAGAGCAACATTTACAGGAATCAACTGCCCATATAACATATAAAATTAAAGACATGTCGGCAGGATATTGAATCTGTCGAATTTTCGATGTCAAACTAAAAAAATATCACCAGTTAAACGACACTTCTACGTCTACCTGAGTAAGACGATACTTAAAAATTAAGATTTCAATAGGAAATAAATTTATTTTTTACTGAAATCTTAATTTTTAAAAACACATAGAATTAATAACGATGGGTTTTTAAATTTATTTCCCAACATAGTAAGCGAATAATTAATTGAACGCCCTTCTTGTGCTACAGCTCAACACTACAGTTCCTTCTCTAAGGGAGTTTTGCATTTTAAAGATATATCTCAGTGATAAATTACTTGCACAAGAAAAAATTTAAACGTGTAGACTGCTTCTTTAATAAATAGCTATCTTACCTTCCATTAAACTTCTAAAACAGTATATTTTAACAACAAAATTCTCTCTTGTCATCCAGCCTAATTATGACAGGAACAGATACTCAAATAAACCGTATACTTTTCAAATAAATAACACTAAAAAAATATAAAGGCAATGTAAAGGTGTCAACCTCCATCATTTCCAACTAGGTCGCACAAAACCAAACGAAAAAGTTTTTTCGTTATATAAGCGCTTTTCTTGCAATACGTTAAATGTTTCTGACAGAGGCTTTAAATCACCAAACTAATACCAATACATACATTTCCAATATTTCTTGGAACTTTTCTTATTTATTCAGATCAGTAACTTTTTCGAAAGCTGCTAGTTAGACTTTCCTACATTTCCACGTCTTTATTTTCGTAAGAGAAATGAAATAATTATTTATACAAGGTGTTCAAAAAGTTTATTGGCAATAGTTTGAAGGATTAAGGAGTCATATGAGTTCACAAAAATGATCGCCTTTAACCCAAAAGTGTGCGTCGCGGGACCCTAGGGCGCCGTGAAGAGTAAACACGGGCGCCGCAAGGCGCTCATGTCTTCTTTTTACAAATATTCGCCGGTACAAAATAAACAATTCAAATCGTTTGTTGAGTAGGTAAGGTCGACCGCCATTCACTCAATATTGTTACGGGAGACCAGTTTCCCGCAACACTGAGTTTGGGTTAGGTTTGGCCACGCACATATAAAAGTAACTGTACTGATCGTCAAATAAACAGAAAATGTCCGGACCATGCTATGCGCCTTTTTGGGTAAAGTGAAGTTATAACAACAGTGAATACGCTGTCGCCACTGAAAAATTATAACGACTAAACATAATCGTTTACCTCCTACCTCCCACTGACGAGGTTTGAAGCAACTTGCATACCTGTCCGAAATTTCATCGACATAAGTAGTTGGACGAAACGAATGGTAGAAAGAGATAAAATGATAATATTACGTTATAACCTTACCCAACTTATCCAATTCGTGTCAATTGATTGTTATGTGTGGATGTCTGCTATTCTATTTAGTCGGTCGTAAAAATTAAAATTTTTTATTATATTTTTGGTTGTTAAAAATAACTAGTCATTAAAAAAAGCAATATGTTGACGAACCGTCTCTTCAAAACGTTTTATTTTTCGAAAAAACAGTTGAAATGTTAATTAGGTGGTATCCCGTTATTTTCAGTTATTTTAATTAAAATATCCTTAGAAAATTGAATGTCTCGCAAATTTCAAGTAAATTTGAGATTATAGACAGACAACATTATTACACTAAATTCTGTTCATATCTCAATAGTATGAGCGTGCTGTTTAAAAATTGTTTTCCTACATAAACACTTGTGTCCATATATCCATAACAGTCCAGTATCTTACTTTGAAACGGTTAAGTGTAACATAATTGTTTTCATCAACACAACTTATAAAAAATTTGAGATATAACAATTTGTAAGATATTTAAAACTTTTATTTAAATAAGTAACATTAAATTTTATATTTAAATAATGTTAAATGCAACATTTTACTTCCTTACGCTGTGTTAAACACTATATTATACTACAATTAAATAAATATTATTATGATTATGATGATAATTTATTACGACATATAACCCTACAGGCCATCAAACGAGGTCCTTCAGAATAAAAAGCTTATTTATAGTACGTTTGGTCTTCAAGACCCTACAAATCTTCACAATAATAATAAAGTATATTAAAGGTTGAATAGTATCATTAATGGAGGTCTTCTGGCTGGCCTATGGTTCCGGCCCCTGGTCGTACACAGTTCCTCTATTACCGGTCAAGTTTCAGGTTTTCTTTCAAACTTAGTTGTCAGGACAGGAAGCCTTGCAATAATCGGCTGGATGTTTAGTGAATTCATACAATAATTGATTGGTGGATAGCTAGGACGATGGATTTTAGTCCTACTACATAGAACAGTGGTTTCTACCGTTTCAAGTTTTATGAGTGCTGGCTTACTGCAATTACTGTATGTAGGGGGTATGTATTCCTATTAAAGTCAGTATATTGCTTTGTATATATGAGTTGTTTTTCTTGATATGCCTTTTTCTTTGTATATTAGACTCCTAAGGTATTTGGCCCTTTGTATGCATTTTTGTGTAATAATTCCAAAGTGCCAATTTAAGATAATTTTGTGGTCTATATTTACACCTAAATATTTGAATGATGGCTTGGTGCATATTAGGTGGTTGTTAAGTTATATAAAATAAATTTAATCCAGGGAAAAACAAATATTGCTTCACAATAAAAACAACAATGACACTTTTTTTTGACTTTTGACGGTTAATTTGGCGTGCCAAAACGTCACTTTTACCCAAAATGGCGCAGAACATACTCCAGACATTTTTCGTTTGACAGCTCCAGTACCATCTGTCATCCATTTTATTTTCATAAATCCGTGAGTTTCGCAGTGCCGAATTCGCTGCTGGCCGGGCGCGAGAGAGCGGATTATATTCTTAAAGTCCGTATTCGAGCGTCAATGGGAATTTTCTTGAGCGCTTATTGATAATATACGGTAAGTACCTCCTAATTTCTCGTAAGCATACAAGGGAGGTCAAAATAACCCTACTTTATCATAGAAAAAAATTCATAAAGTGCCCCTTAATGGAGAGACAGAGCCCTAAAAGGGTATCCAGTGATTTACCTTATCGGCTCTAAGTTTTGAACCGATTTGTATAATTTAATGAAATTGTAATATTTTATAGAAGCCATAAGGACTCATCTAGCCATACTACAGTAGATGTCAAGAACGGACTTGGACCCACAATCGTTGGCCTAATTTTTGTCAGGTGTTATTTTACAGAGCTAGAAATCGATTTTTTAAGTACTTTGCTCATTCCTCTTCAAAAAAGATACTCTTAATTTATTTCGATAAAACTAGCAGTTTTCGAGATAAATCGGTTTTTATGTTAAACACAAACAGGTAGAAATAAAGTATGCAGGGTGTGCTGATCTGTTAATGAAACGAAATCTGAAAATGTTATGGTGAAAGATTTCCAGCTTAGATATTGCCAAGTTCAAAAACTTTTCAAAGGATTGATCGAAGCCTAAGGGATATAGGTGAAAAGGAATTATAAAACAATTATTAGAATTAGCGGATTAATTTTTTACATGTTTTATTTAGGGTCATTTTTTCCGCGATGTGACGATGAGGGTCCTCCTAGGAGAGCACGAGATTCTCACGTAGAGGAACAAATTTTGCAAGATATTACTGACAACCCTTCAAGCATTATAAGAAAGCTCGCAACATAAAACAATGTTTCAAAACACTTACTTCACCCGTACCATATTGAAAAAAGTACACGTTATGTCTCTGAATGATTATCCCGCAAGACTTCAATAATCCAACTGGTTTATATAACAACATAACCTAAATCTAAATTTTTCTAACCTTATTTTGTTTACCGATGAGGCCGGATTTAAAATAGATGGCATAATAAACTCACACAATTCGCATTTTTGGGCTGATGAAAACCCGCACACTATAATTCAAAACAAACACCAACAAAGGTTTATTTTAACTGTGTGGGCTGGCATCATCGGAAATAACCTTACTGGTCGATTTGTTTTGGAAGGAAGACTCAATGTTGAGATTTATTTACAATTTTTGCAGAAAAATTTAAACAATTTATTGGAAGATGTACCTCTTGATAGAAGAATGCAAATATGGTAAATGCATGAAGGTGCTTTACCTCATTCTATCCGTATGGTAAGTCAACACTTAACAAATATTTTAGCCTTTCATAGATACGTTGAGGTAAGTATGTTTTATATCCACCAAAGTCTCCAGTCCTAAATTCCTTAGACTTTTACTTCTGGGGCATCTAAAAGAACTAGTTTATTCAACACCAGTAAATACTAGAGAAGAACTGCTAGCGAGAATGGCACAGTATTCTAACGAAATCCGTAATAATGCCGAAATATTATTTGGAGTGCAACGGGAAAATATTTGAAGATTAAGAAAATGTATTGAAGTACATGAAGCCCATCTTGAACATTTGCCAAAATAGCATTTAAACTTTTTTGAATTTTAATAACATTGTAAATTAATTGACCCTCGATCAACCATTTAAAAGGTGTCTGGATTTGACAATGTCTGAGCTGGAAATCTTTCAGCGTGACATCTTCTAACCTTCGAACATTGAGACAGTGGTTCTTCATAAATTATTTTATTTTTACCTAGTTGTGTTTAGCCTTAGTAATTTTTGAGTGTTTCGCATAAAAATCCTTTTATCTCGAAAACCGCTACCATTCTATCGAAATGAATTAAGAGTATCTTTTTTGAAAATGAATAACCAGAGTATTTAAAAAATCAGTTTTCAGCTCTGTTGACACCTGTCAAGGATTACGCCCAACAAATGTAGCTGCGAGTCTGTTCCTGACTTCTCTGATGATCTGAAACATTTACTGCAGTATGGTTTGATGAGTCTTTATGGCCTCTATAAAATATTAAAATTTCATTCATTTATACATATCGGTTCAAAATTTCGTGCCAATAAGGTAAATCGCTGAGTAGCGATTTGGGACTCTGTATCTCCGTTAAAGGGCACTCTAGGAATTTGTAGCAGTATGGTTATTTTGACCTCCACTATATGTCCTGAGAAAATAAGAGGAACTTACCTAACACCCCGTATAAGCCGCTGTAGGCCAGTAGGCCGCATTATCAAGTTTATGTATTGTAAGCGTAAGCAGTTGAATTGATATGATAAATAGAAGTAATGATAAAGTATTCTTAGTACTTAAAGTAGTGATACAGAGTGTTGTGATATACGAACACAGGACAGATACCATTAAATTGTAAAGGTTACAATAAACTTATGTACTCAAGCAAATAGGCTGCTTTGTCTTAATTGCTCCGCTTTGGGTTTTCGTAAAAAGTTAGTCACAAAATGGAAAGATTTATATTAAATAAGCAAGTCGATAGTTCAAGTCAGAATGATGAAGCTTCTACAGGTGGCGGAGGAGCAAAAAGGTAGTAGAAGTAAATAATTAAGAAAGACCGCAGTGTGTGCTGTGTTTGATAATTCTGGCGCCAGAGAGTTTGCTCCCTAGTAAGCTAAAGAGACATCTCGAGATCATTCACCCTACCAGGTTTGAAAAATCGCGCAAACTTTTTAAATGGATGCTGCAAAACTTAAAAAAACAAAAAACGTGTTCATTTAATAAGCTTCAGTACCTTATTATGCACTGCTAGCATATTTTAAGGTGACATACAGGATAGCTAAGTACAGAAGACCTTACATCATTGCATTCGAATATATTTTACCTGCTGCTCTCGACATAATGAATTTTATAGTAGAAAAATCGGCGAGAAAACTAATTACAAAAGTACCTTTGTTAAACAACACTATTAGTCGAAGAATTCATCATATAGCTGAGAATCTCAATGACCAAATAATAGAGAAAATTAAAGGTAAGAAATTTCGTCTGTAACTTGATGACGCCACTGATGCACACCTTATTTGTTACGTACGCTTTCTGGATAATAATAGTATTGTTAAAGACCTTTCTTTATGCAAGAGCTTCACTGAAGGTGCAAAGGCTCAAGACTTTTCTTAACAAGTTTATAACAAAAAATTATTTAGATTGGAAAAAGTGTATCGGTGTTTGTATTGATGGCGCTTAATCAATGCCTTGGACGCTATGGAGGACTGCAAGCGCTTATTCGAAGTAAATTACCGCATATTATGTGGATCCATTGCATCATCCATAGGGACGCACTTGCGTCGAAATCGAGGAGCTGTGAATTGAATTTGGTATTAGAATTTATCATAAATGTAGTACACTGCATAAAAAATAGACCACTGACAGCCAGACTATTCAAAAAACTTTGAATGGACATGGCAGTTAAACATTCAGGTCTGCTATATTACTGCAGTTCACGATGGCTTTCACGTGGAAATGCATTCGAGTTACATTAAGAACTTCACGCTTTTCTGGAAGAGGAGGGTCAAACAAACTCCAAATACTTTGCCGAATTAGACTTTTACTAAAATTGACATATTTGTGCTATATGTTTGACAAACTCAATACCTTGAATCTGTCTCTGCAAGGCAACAACTCGCATATCCTGAAACTATTGGAGAAGCAAACTGCAGTTTTGAATATTATTAAGGATGGCGGTCAAGACTGTTTCCCAGATGCATAAATACGCATCCTCAAATAAGCTCGTTGTCTCTCAAGACTTGTTGTCCCTTTCACGGAACACCTTTCGAAGGTCTTTGAATGGTTTGCAAAATACTTTGCAGAAAAAAATTTGGAGAAATTTCCCTGGATTCAAGATCCTTTTCATGCTCAAGCTCCACACTAGTTCACTTCACAATAGAGGAGAGTCTCATTGAACTCTCTTGCTGCAGCAGCCTTAATACAAAATTTGCTTCTTCCGATATAGTGGAGTTTTGGATAACCTTCATAAATGAATATCTAACTCTAAGTTTAAAAGCTATAAGGATTCTTGTTCCCTTCATAACATCCTGTTTATGCGAAACCGGATTTTCAGCTGCAGCTATAATAAAGAGGAAATATCGGTCAAATAAAGAGATAAACATTAATGGTAGATTCCTAAATCATCTGAGATATGCAGATGATATACTCTTGATCGCATCCGACTGGGAAGAGCTGCAGTCAATTATAAACGACCTCCATGAAACATCGCTCCAACGAAGATTAAAGATGAATCTCAGAAAAACAAAAGTAATGTCAAATTCAGACGAGCAACAAGTTATAACAGTAAATGCAACCGAAATAGAATAGGTGAATGAATATATATACTTAGGCCAGGCCATAAGGGCGACTAAGGACAACCAGACAGCCGAAATAACACGAAGAACTCGATTGGGATCGACGGCGTTCAGAAAACTCTCCTATGTTTTGAAAAATCAGAAAATTCCCTTATATTTAAGAACCAAAGTATTTGATTGTTGTATATTGTCGGTTTTAACATACGGATCGCAGACGTGGACCTTTATAAATTGAAATTTGGACAGAATCCGAAAAACTCAAAGGGCTATGGAACGACACACTCAAAGATAAAAGACGAAATGAGTGGATAAGAAGAAAAACCAACGCAGTTGACGCTATAGAAAGAGCAGCATCACTAAAATGGAAATGGGTAGGCCATAACGAACGAATAAAAGACAACCGTTGGAGTTCAGAAATTGAAAAATGGCGACCATATGAAGGGAAAAGATCCAGAGGCAGGCCACGGATGAGATGGAAGGATGACATAATCAGACATGCCGGCTTAATATGGCAAAGAAGAGCCTAGAATAGAGAAATTTGGAAACAAATAGGGGAGGCCTTTATCCAGTTTTGGAAGCATAAAAACGAGGCTAAAATGAAAATGAATGAATGAATCGCTCAGAGATTAATGTAGAACAATAAATAAGAGTGGCAGTGTCAAGTCTAATACCTCGCTTTGAAAAAATGGGTAGGAATCACCAAGCTCACCCGCTTCATTGACCTTTTTCCTACATATATTAATAATATATTCTTGAGTATCAGTTCGATATATCCCTATATAAGAGCCTCAGATTGTGGTTGTTTTCATTTTTGTGCTTGGTCATTAGTGTCAATGTATTCTCGTGTTCAATGAAGGGTTATGGTTTGCTATTTAGTAAGCAGGTTTTAAAGCAAAAACCTTGTAGGACACTTTGTTGCACACGACTGTATACATATTTCAACTAACGTATCGTGACAAAATACTAAACCTGTAAGCGCGTGAAAAAGTTTGGGAACCCCTGACGTAACTTATAATTATATACATTATGTCATTAATATTTTTAAGATTAATAATTGTACTTCAAGTAAACATACGACAATTTTTGAAAGTTCCAACATTATCTCTTAAGCTATATCGGAAAAATACCTTTCATTAGAAAAAAAAGTGTGTTATTTTTTTAAATTTAAATACAAAAATGTATATATAAATAAAACATATATTAAGCTTAAATATTTTTTCTCGTACATAACAAATTTTCAAATAAAGAAACACAGTACAACTGTCAACCTTCGTTACGTCCCACAAAACCAAAAATAAAAGTTTCTTGGTGGCCTAAACGCTTTCTGTCACTGCCCGAACATGAAAAAATGTTCTCGACAGCATCAACAGCAGGATGAAAAAAAATAATGTACGTTTAGAAATAATATAAATTTTTCTTTTATTTTTATCGATAAATATGAAGAAAAAATTATAAAATTGTAGTTTATAATATTTTTGAAATAAAATATATTTTATATACCAACGCTAAATACAATATACTTGCAGTTGTATCTAAAATATGATTTTCAAGCCGTATGGCTACGCAATCCGTCCAGGGAATATTGACTCATACCAGGTATACAAAGATACTAAAATATGGAACTCTATGGGTCCTAGGTGATGTAGTCTACTGTATTTCCCACAAACTTACGGACGGTCCGCCTGGTTGGAAGGAGAACTGCTTTCTGGATCTGCTTATACAGATGCTCACTAAGGTCCAGTCTCTTGATGTTCTGCAAAAAGTTCTTTGGTATCACTCCAGTTGTTGATAAAATTAGGGAAATCGTTTGGACGCTGTTCATTGTCCATTGTCTTCGAATTTGCATCTCCAGATCTCTATATTTGGCAATCTTCTCGTTGTATATTGGCCTTAGATTGTTGTAGTTAGGTATAGCAATGTCAATCAGTGTAGTACACCTAAAAATTTTATCTGTTAATATGATATCTGGTCTATTATGAGCAACTGTCTGATTTGTTAAAACCGTTCGGTCCCAATATAGCTTGAACTCGTTGTTCTCAAGAATAGGTTCCGGATTGTACTTATAGTAATGCACTTTTCCTACCTGCAATAAATTTAACTTATTTACTAACTCTTAGCGAAGGCTGACTTATGGCTTTCCTTATACTCCGTTGCGGCAAACGCTTGGCACCCTTCAGATATGTGCTAGACTGTCTCTGATGTTCGACAGCCATATCTACATTGATCGTTTTCATTGAGGGATCTCTGATGATGAACTTCAGATCATTTTTCGTCGGAATAACCTTGTCTTGGATAGCTAAAAAAAACCCACCGTTTCCGGAGACATCTGTTCTGAAAGCAACCTGAAGTTCGACGCTAAGTTGAGTGAACTCATTTGGACGCCGTCCATGAAGTCGCTTTCGTAGTCAGGCTTATAACTTCGCCTGGTCTGTTGTCTGAGTGTCATAAAAGAGTGGTGTTGTCAGCGAAGAGCGTCAAACTCCTCATTATGTTCAGATTTATTAAATTATTAACATACAACAAGAACAAAATTGGCCCGACCACCCATCCCTGCAGTGTACCATGGTTCACACCAGACAAAGTAGTGAAGTTGTCGCCAACCCTCACAATCTATGCCCTTCCTAAAAGACAGGATGAAAAGCTCCTGTGAGCTGTACCAAAAATGCTACAATGTTGAAGCTTTTGCAGAAACATCCCGTGATTTACATAATCGAAAGCTTACAAAAAATCACAGAATACTGCTGCAAAAGGCTCACCTTCATTGATATTAACAGTTTCTTTAATATAAATGTATTTATAGACCCAACTGCCACTATATTATATCAGCGTTGATATTTAGTATATACGTAGATATCTGCGTGGTTAAATATTCAATAACTTGGAGATGACATTACCTGTATTAGATTCAGATTGCGTAGAATACTGGGAGATAGCGCTGCTGGTATTAGACTTCATATTTTACCTACTACAAGTTGCTTAAAGGAATCGCTTGAGTTCGAAACGGATCTGCAGGTGGCGATGTACTGCGATACAAGAGGCTTCCACCCGTTCCTGGTATTTTCTTACAAACCGTGTTCGAACAGGGTACATCTGCCCTTATAGTATAAGATATTTTTCAGTTGGTTGAGAACTAAAACAGCTTCTCTCCTATAAATGTAATTTTTTTGTTTTTCTTCTTATCTCTCTTCCCCTAACTTATTTTTTAAAGCCTATAATCTCTAGGTGAAAAAGCTGAAAATGGTCAGCCTGGGAATCCTGGACCCTCAGGACCAGCAGGCGAAAAAGGAGATCCCGGAATAGATGGCGCCATAGGTCCAGTGGGACCACCTGGTTCGAAAGGTGAAAAAGGAGAAAGGGGACCTCCTGGAGCTGTGATTATGCCCAATGGTGATGAGCAAGTGATAACTTTAAAGGTAGGTCACTTTTTATTAAAAATATATGTTTAATAAGTAATGTATGTTTATTAAGCTTTCGATAACAAAATTGAAAAAATCTGAAAATCTACAAAAATTAATAATATTAATAGGTCCTTCTGTATGGAATCAGCAAAAGGTTGAGGCAAAAAATGTGATTTATTTTTGATGTTTTTAATGGTTCTCAGTTATTTCTAGTACTTATGCCATGAAATCAAATAAGTTAAATCTTTGTGAATATTATGTCAACTTCCTTGAAAAGAAAAACTTTGATTAGATTCTGGTATGAAAAGAATAATCTTGAATTTGAAAAATTTTAAAATCGCATTTTGTGAGCTTTGAAATTACTATGTTGGAAAGAATCTAAAATTTTGAGGAAATTGTAGTCCTAATTTTTAACTTTAAAAAGCAATTAGACGCGTTTTGTGTTGTTTTATAAGTCCAGTAATTACAGCGGATTAAAAGTACGTAAAAATTATAGCTTTATTGTTTAATGTTGCAAAATTTTAATGAAATTAAAATTAATTCGGTAATCTATGTGAAAAGACCTAGATGTACGTATGAAAGCGTTATTTTCTATACAATTAGTTTTCTTAGGTATTTTATTTTCAATAGATTTATAACACAATCTTTAGGAAATCTAATATCTAACTTGAAGTTAGATGATTATTGTTAACAGGAAAATTAAATAAAAGATTTTTAGTTTAGTTATTGTTGGTTTAAGATGTCGTTCCAAAAATTTCGCTTAAAAATATTGAAAATTTATGAAGTAGTGGTAGCAATCGACTTCAGATCGAGTGCAACCCAGAGCATGAAAGACACAATAATTTAACTTTAACATAACAGAAATTAAAAACATTTTTTTATAGTGAGTAAAGATGTTGCTAAAGCTTATACCATTTTTTTTTAAATTCTAATGACTTAGAAACATAAATAATTATCATACTTTTATAGTTTTAGTAGGAACTATAATAAGAAGGTACAATTACAAACAGAACGAGCTGTTATTTATTGATGCAATTAAAGTTTTAAATAGAATTTTGTTGGCAATTCTGGATGCATAAAATGTACCTTCTCATTTTTCAAAGAATTACAATATTCTCAACTATTTTTAGAATTTTCAAAAAGGTTTGAATTACTTATTATATGTAAAAAAAAAAAAAAACATTTCGAAGTAAATAAAATGTTATCATTGTAGTGTTTTCACGGGAAAAAGTAGCAACGAGTGTAAGTGAGGTAGCCAAAAATGAATCTGAATGAACCCTTTCGAGAGCGTAAGCTAAGTAATCTTATTGGAGATCACGCTTTTAAAATAATATTCAGAACTGTTGGCTTCGAAAATAAGAGAAAAAATCCTTTTTTTTTTTAATGCAAAATTGACACAATACCTTAATAGAGATAAATGATACTCTTGGTTGCAGAAAATAATATTGCTTTTTGTATTAATATTGGCGATTTTTCTAAAAAATTGATCTGAATACTAATTAAGTGAATGACATCTTTTTGTAGAGGAGAGAAATTTGAAAACTCAATAACTTTGAAAGAAGAATATTGGAAATTCCAACAGTAAATAGAGGAAATAAAGTGCCAAGATTACAAATGAGGCACCTACGCTGAACTAAAAATGTTAAATTGTTTGTCAAGGCAACAATAATATTGATTCAGAAAATGAAAAAAAAATATTGGTTTTAGTCATGGAAGTTGGAAAACAGAATAATTATGTCCCAAGGTAGAGCTTATAAAGTAATTCGTCAAAACATTAAAAAACCATTATTCATGTTTTACATGCATAGCTGAGAAGTTTTAGAACTGAAAAACTAAAAATTGGCCTTTAGAGTAAATACCTTAATTTGAGAAATTCAATAAATAATTAAGAATCACCCTGAACTGTAAATTACTCTTTAGTAAAGATTATTTAGGAAAAAAAGAAGCACACAGATGTTATCAGAGAAATTAGCGAAGTTGTAATAAACAAGAAACAACAAGTACAAGTATGCTTTGTAGATATGAAGAAAGCCGTTGATAGAATACGGAAGAAAAATGTATGTAAAGTGCTAAGAGAAAGAGACAGAAGGAGAGAGGAATTGACAAAAACAACAGAAATATTAAATAATATGCTCCAGGGAAATATGAACCTAATTTAGAATCAAAAATTTGAAATAAGGAAACATGTTAAATAAGAATAGATAATAAGTTCATTTCTATTCGGTACTGAATGAAGCAATAAAAAGAGCAAAACAAAAAATGAAATGATTGACTTATTGGTAAATGAAAACAACCCAATTGAATGTGTAGATATTTACAGACGACATGCCGTTGTTAACGGATACAAAATCTACAATAAAATCTTAAAGTAAGGGAGGAAGAAAAAGCGATGACAAAGATGAGGATCAATAAAGAAAAAACGAAATCTGTTATAATTTCGAAGACGAAGAAAGACATGAAGTAAAGCAGAATTGAAAGCAAATTTAGCAAATACATCACTTCACGTACTTGGGTTTAAATATAAAAGAGAATGGGAAAACGGGGAATGAAAGAATAGGAGATATATGCAACAATGAAGTCAACAATTCTAGAAAAAAAAAATAGTACCAAAAAAGTTAAAAACCGAATTAGTGAAAAGAGTGATAAAACTAACAATTCTGTACAGTGGCAAGTCATGGAGCTTATCTAAAAGGTAACATTTAAATTAATGAAACAAAAACTAAATTCTTGGAAACAATAGAAAACAAAAGCAAAAGAGGCGAAATAGAACAAATTAATGAAAAATATTATAGAGTGATAGTTCAGATAGTTTGCCGAAATGGCGGACTTACCCAAATAGTGGCCAAAATACTAGTGATATACGGGAGAGAAAGTCCAAAGATAAGATAGATAGATAAAATCAGGGAAGAAACAGAGAGGAAAGATCTAGCAAGGAGTTAAATAAGAAGATTAACACAAAATAGAAGACAATGAAGATAATTAATACATACTTTACCAATTACCAATCTTATATCTAACGGTAGAAAGGTTTCGGTATTAAGTGAGTTAAGTAAGTAAGTAAAGAATATTCTGGATTATTTCAAAAACGTGGAACACTTTATGAAGGTTTATGCAATCATACCCCATAGTTATAATGGGAGCGGCGGCAACAAATACCATTAAGCTGCTCGAAACAGAAAACCTCCAACCTGGAAACTCTGTTGGGCATATGAAGATTTTAATTACTAATGGAATTATATAAAACAAAACTTACAAACCTTATGTCTATAAGGCGTGACTTTGACATGAACTATGAAGTAGTTGCAAAAAATAATTTTATGATTGACGCTATAGTATCACCCTGTATACAGGGTGTCTTACGGTGACCATCCTATAGAATATTTCGGGAAATAATGCGATTTGAATAATTGATAAATTGATAGTTTCAGAGGTGAAGAATCAAATTCTATCGGTGTACTTTCTAACTGATATTCACCGATAAAGTTTTCATCTTATATTTTTCTATATCAATTTACTATTGATCTGTGGAAATGATCGCTAATATCAAAATAATGGTGAATATTCTGAAAAATCAATTTACTATCTGAATAATTTTATGATCTCCATAAGTCCTTAAACATTAATTTTTAGCTTTTTGCTGCTTAGTAGGGTGGAGACAGTTGTTTGATCATCCTTTTACATGACTGATTTAATAAATAATTTCACTCACAATTATACTTTTTGGTAATAATTTCATATTTGTATTCATTTTTAACTCCGCAAAAGCTCCGCCAACACTGGTATAATTAAAATAAAAAAAAAAAAACAATTGATGTCAAAATTATATTTAATTCAAATTATACAACTTTTATCAGGAATAATAGTCATCGAGATCACAATTAAGATTGAAAAATACAAAATATTTATAAAAAATATAATAAAACGACTAACTTAATGTCCTTATAATATTTTCGTATACATTACAAATTGCTTGATTACGAACCGCCCAGTCTAGTATGCAATTTTTTTTAAATGATACTAGGATTTATACACGATATTCGAAAACAAGATCAGAGAACTTAGGGAAGTAATTTTACATGAAAAAATGAAGGTGATAAGCCATTTAAAAAATGACAAAACTCATTGGCTTCCTGTTTACAAAAAAGCTGTTTTCTGACAGTTCTTTCCTTATGTAAGCCGTTCTGGGTTGGTGCAGCAGGTGTTGATTGCTTGGTAATGGTCTTTTTCTTGAGTTCTCGGGAATACCTTTCGATCATGATGTTAACAATTCTGGACTATTCGAGGCCATTCAATAATACAGATCATAAGCTATTAAGTGCAAAACTCGACTACTTTGGTCTGAATGATCGAGCGTTCTCCTTTTTTTTTAATGAACCTTTGGGCGATATATTCTGGAGTGTAGGAGATCGGCGATATGATCTGGAGGGTGCCTAAAGGTTTTGTATTGCGTCCGCTTTCACTCTTTCGAAAAAGAACAAATGTAACTGAGAAATTTATTGAGAATTATTGAATTTAGTGTTGTAGAAATTAGAGTCTTTATATTTTTTATTCTAAATAGAATATCAAATAATTTTTTATTATTTTATTTTTACTAAACAGGAACGCATGATGCTTCTGTTATAATAATTCATAACTGATTGATCTCAAGAGAACAGAAACTGATAATCTCGACTAGAGAATAATTAATGGTGTGATTTATTGATGGTTCTTAGATGAAAGGGGGAGGGAGGTTGGATTTGGAGTATTAGCCCCATACTTTGGATCTGCAAATCCCTATTAAACATCCTCACTATTTTACCATGCGGGAATGTAACGCCAAGTGCCTTAATAAAAACACTAAGGAGGTCAAAATATACTTATTGTCAAATAGCTGAGGAGCGGCTAAAAGCTAAAATGACTTCAAACTGTATGTAAGTCCTAAAACAATTAGCAAGGGAGAACAGGGTAACCCTGATATGGGGGCCGGAGTACAAGGAAATCAAAGAAAATGAAGAAGCGGAAAGGATCACAAAGAAAGAAGCAAAAACTCCTTTTCTTGCCCTGGAACCCTTTAGTGGAATACGAAAAAGCCATATAAAATTTGAGCTTTGGAGCTGGAAACAAAATCAAATAAAATTAAGGTGAAACAATACTCATTTACAATGAGATTAAAAGTTAATTATATTCTCAATTACTTGAATAAATTCTCGAAGAATCTTGTATCTTTTAGTGAAAAATATGATAAACTTGGGCAAAAATAATAATAATGATGGCTAATTACTGTTAAATTATTATATAAATTAAATAAAGATAGAGTGGTATCAAACTGAATATTGATATGGGCTAGTTAAGTAATTAATTCATCATTAATATTATCATTATCATCAGATGGCGAATAATTGCGAACTGATTTTTTAAATACAACATCAAAAGACATTTTAAAATTTTTATCTAGTTTCGATAAGATTACAACCATTACAATTGGAGCGAGGTAGGCAATAAGCTCCAAACCGAACTTTACTAAAGAATATATAATAGCTTCTGCAAAACTGAAGCCAGGGATCATATCATGTATTACTAAAATTAAAGAATATGGTAACCACATGAGGTAATAAATATTAGAAATACTTAACGAATAAGCTGTTTTTAAAGTTTCGTTGGTATATGTCTTTCGATATTTTACAATATTTATTAAAAGAGACGTTAAAATACATTCAACGTACGTTATATAAGAAAAATAATCAGATTTTTTCATTATCTGGCCGTTTTCATAATTTGCAGCGATAATAATTATATTAATTATTAAAGGAATGATATATGCAAGCGAAATTATCCACTTGTAAAACTTTTGGTAATGCGCCGAATAATTTTTGATATTAGCCAAAATAAGCCAATCAACTGCCAAAAGTAATACCAAAAGAAAAGTTATTTGTAATAATAAATATTCAGCAATAATAATTATTATAAATAAATGGGCATTTAAGTCGTACCACTGATATTGATAAGCTTCCAACAGACTTAATATTGCACTTGTAATGCTGAAAATTGAACTGGATATGGCGAAATTCAATATTATATAGTTCGTTTTTGTCTGAAGTCTCTTAAATTTCAAAATGACATAAATTAGTAGTGAATTATTTGCCACAAGGAACACGCACAAAATTAGTTTTATGGTTGGCACTATATAGCACTGTAAAAATATATGTATTTCGTAATAATAGTTGAATTCCTCTAATTGGTAAGGATTAAAGGGTTCTAATTCTTCCCACGAGGAATCATTTTCAAACATATCTTCATTGTCCATTATTGCGGTTTATTAGTTAACTAGT
Source organism: Diaprepes abbreviatus (assembly GCA_034092305.1). Lineage (NCBI taxonomy): Eukaryota > Metazoa > Arthropoda > Insecta > Coleoptera > Curculionidae > Diaprepes > Diaprepes abbreviatus. The sequence goes on along the minus strand of JASJET010000260.1, from coordinate 1,353,611 downwards.
TCTGCTAATTGTTGTACAAAGCAAAAAATTTTCAAAGAGTATTTTTGGCCATTAGTAAACCTGAAAGAGAAAAAATGAAAATGCTGTGGGTTAAAAAGTAAAAGAAACCAAAATTTTAATTGTGGTTTACAGGAAAATTTAATGATTTTTATTGTCAAAATGTATTAAAGACTACGTGAGTAAAAAATATTCGCTTTTGATAAAATGGCTATTAATAAACTGAGAACATAAAACTTTTTATTTTTTCAACACCAAAGAGGACCATTGTTCTAGGATACGTGTATCCTGAAACGTAGATTTCGAAAATAGAACCGTAATTTCGCGTAAATGTTTACCCCCTAATTCACTAACATGGTCTAGGTTTAAAACTGAGCTAAGTTGACAGTGAATAATTTAAATTGACGGATAAAAAAATAATTTTCTTTTATTTCTAAACTAGTAAAAATAAAAAATTGTATTTAGCTTCGGGACATAACTACCTCTTTCATCTAATTTAAGGCTTTATATCGATGTTTTTGTCATTAATATCTCTATAAAAGCGTTTACTTGTTGATTTATGTACTCGTATAAGTTATTAACAGGTTGTACACCGAAGAAATCAAAAAATAGACGGGTTTTGTATTTCAGTGTATGTTTTATTAATATCGGCCAAGCGCTTTCGGTCTAACTTAGACCATCTTCAGGGCTCAGACCCTAGAAACACCTTCGACGTATATAGGAAAAACTATTAGACCATTAGCAGTCCGAATTAGAGAACATATTAACAAACCTCAGGCATCTGTGTTTGGTCACCATATTAGTTTTACCAAATACAGTTTCTCTCCAACTCATAATAGTAAAATCTTATACCACTCCAGGGGTAATAACTCTAAAACCTTGGTTACAGAGAGGATCTTGAAATATTCAGGGAGATAAAAAGAAACCCCGACCATTGCCTCAATATAAGAATGAACAACGTAAATGACCGCAACCTCATTTTCAAACTTTTTCCTTAAATTATTAAACAATTTAAATGTCTGGGAGCTGTGATTGCGTGAGGTACAATCTTATAAGAATTTTGATCATCTTTTTCAGTTTCAGACACTTCATTCTAAAAATATATTAATAGTTAACATATTTCAACAAATTTCAACTACGCTTATGTTCGTGTAATTTTTTACTTTTTCACAAAAATGGATATCATTTCACGCCACTGAACCCAAGTGTTCGAAATATATCACAGAATGACCGATAACAGTAACGCTGTAGATTAATAAACTTTTACTGCCCTTTCTTTCTGCCCTTTTTTCTCTTTTTGCTCATTGTCAATGATTTATTGATTTGAAATACAATTGACAAGAAATTAAAATAAAACTAATACAGAAAATCTCTACTCAGGCTTACACATACTTGTATATAATTTTAATTTTTGGACAGTTTTATTGCTATACTATGCTATGACTGGGTGGTATAACCTCACTCTTTTGGGTTTTTATTAAAAAGGTTTATTGTTTCAATAATGTCAATGTACTAGTGTGTTGAATGTTTTGGTTTTAATTTTAATTTGTGACAAAGTTTTTTTAAAAAATTTTTTTTAATTGTATACGATTTGTTCTGTGTGGAGGCTACGGCTGGCGACTGCTCTCAAACTGGCAGGGTTAAGGTGTGCCCTTTGACGAGTGAGTATGGTTGGTGAGTACTGAGTGAGCTTATTTGCTGACCATATTCTCTTGTTTCTAGGGTCTGAGCCCTGAAGATGGTCTAAGTTAGACCGAAAGCGCTTGGCCGATATTAATAAAACATACACTGAAATACAAAACCCGTCTATTTTTTTATGTACTCGTAACATAAATGACAATATCATAAGCAAAACAAAACTGACCGACTGGAAGGTTTATTTTTCACTGTAACTATATCAGGTGTAAAAGGAAAAGTATCCTAACTCGACGCCTCTGATTCCAATAATTTTTTGATATGTTGGAGGTCACGATGAAATAAGAGACACGTTTTTTATCTGTGGAGAAACACTTTAAGTAGATGAAATCTGCCCCCAAAGCGCACCCTCAAAAATGGATTTTCTAATATATCTCAGGTTTTAATTGGAATTTTACAATGAAACAAACTGCGTATTACTTATGATGTTAGTGTGCCACCAAATAATTCAGTTTCAACCATAAGGGTTGCAACCCCTATTTTTTATACTGAAAATTTAATTTAATACAAAAATAAAGTTGACCACTTCTAGATTATTTTCTTAAACCACTTTTAAACGAAAAATTACCACTCAAAAAAGGTTTGTCATTATACTTAAGCTTCTGATTAATATTTTACAAATAGTCAAATTTCATGTAATTTTTAACGCAAAACTAAACTATCTGGTACATTTTGAACTGTATACGATGCGACCCTGAATTTGTATATTAAAATTTAAACTGATTTGTGTTTATTTATATTAAACAAATTCAAAATGATCTCTAAATGGTTCGAACAATTACTTTTACTGCACGAATACAAAAATAAATTTGACCTTTTCAAGATTATTGTTTGTAACCATCCGTCAATGGAAATTTCATCCCCAAAAAAGGTTCCTTATTATGCTTCAGATTCTAATTGATATTTTGTCAATGACCAAATAGCATATTACTTTAAATGCGAAAAGTGAACTGGTTGAAGCAATTTTGACCGTAAGGGTTGCAACTCTTTATTATTTTTAAATTCCTTCTTGTTTGTGCCTATTTCTCTAAGAAGATTTCAAAATGAGATAGTAATATTTGAGAAAAGTACTCTCATATTTTGAATATATAAACAAAATTGGCCCTATTTAGGTAATGTTTTGGAACCATCCTTCAATGGAAATCTTATTTCCTAAAATAGATTTTGAAATAAATATGAGGTTCTAATTACCACTTAAAAAGTTCCATACTACTGCTAATGTGCAAACACTAAACTATTTCATACATTTTGAATTATGACGTTTTCTACCTTCATGTCTTACTTTTAAAATTCAATCTTTCCTGTGCAGGTTTTCATAAAGAAGTGAAAAATTAACCTGAAAATTATTTTTACAAATATGTTTGTTTATTAAGTAAACAGAGGAATTTGTTGTGTTTTAATGTTTTTTTCGTTTACATGATCTTTATTGGAAAGTTCACGAATGAGAACAGTTTTCTGAATATATTTCATATTCTTATCGATATTGTGCAACTAGACTAGTTGCAAATTTATTTTGATGAATTAATCGAATTGAATCGAACTATTGAAAGTTTAATGGGTCGAATCCGAAAGTGCAATGCTTTTTTCATTTTAAAATTATGTTGTTATATATTCTGCTATGTTCCTTGGTTTTAGCGTTTACTGCATGCTTCCTGTCTTGTATTGTTATTATTTCCAGAATTTATCTTTGTGTGGTTTTCAGTTTTCAAAATTTTGATTCTCTCAAAATCGAAGGAATGGTGGTTTTCCATGCTATGTGTTTTATTTTTTTGTTATCATATTTATGGACGTTTATTCTGTTTTTTAAATGTTGGCTTGTCTGATCTATGTATTCACCATTGCAATCTTTGCATGGGATACTATAAATGACAGGAGTTTTTCTTATTATGTGCTATAGCAATTTTTTGGGAGGTTGTGATCATTATGGCTGACAGTTACATTATGTTTTTTTAACACATTTTAAGTTTTTCGGAGAGTGTAGGAATATACGAAAGTGATTTTTCATTTTCTGTTTTGTATTAGTATTTAGTAAATCTTCGTTATAAAATGTATGAACCATTTTTTTAGAAATATTGTTTATTAGGTTTTCGGGATAGCTGTTTATTTTTAAGGCTTCTTTCTCTTCTTGAATGGCCTGTTTTCAGTATTCAAGATCCGATAGTTCACTGTTGCGATCTGCGAGGCCTATAACAAAGGTTTTTTTTTGTAAAATATAAATATCTGGAGGACCATGTTTTTTTAGTGTTCCTTTCTGTTTTTAAGGTATTATTAATATAGTGTAAGGTTAGGTCAAGAAAATGGATTTTGTTTTGTTTCTCTTTTTCTATTGTGAACTTTAGTTTAAGGTGGTAGGAATTTTTTTTTAATACCAAGTCACATAGATTTTGGAATATTGTTGTGAAACCATCAACGGACCTATAGAAAAAGGGCAATTCGAACTTAAGGATTTTTGTTACAGTTTCTTCAAGATCCTCTAACTCAAGTTGTGTTATAACACTAGAAATGAAAGCTCTCATTTCGTATCCTTCTATTTGTTTATAAAATTTTCGGTTATGTATGAAGTATGTGGAGTTTAAGGCTCGTTCAATTGCAATTAAGAATTCATTTAAGGGTAAGTCGGTAAATGATTTTATTTGGTTCTATTTTTTGCTAAGATTTTTTTTGTTATATAAGAAAACAACGTTTAAGGACATAAGTTCGTGACCATCTAGAATGGTTATGTTTTTATTTTGTTTTTAAAGTCCGTCAAATCTTCTTAGACCAGGGCTTATCTGTTTTTAGGTGGATATGAAATGGAACATGGAGATTTTTTCATGAGAGCCTTCAGAATAACCTGAATAACGATAATTTTGATATGCGTCATTTCAAAAAGTTGGGCAACATTGTTTTTATTAATAAAAATATAAAATTAACAAAAAAAAACTTTTTTTTCAACTTTTCTCTCGTGTAACTTTGAAGCTATTCATTTTAGAGGAAATTTGAAGAAGAAAAAAAGTTTAGCAATTAAATTTGACATAAGATAAGTTTGGTCGGAAATCTCAAAATTTATTTCCCTTATTGCAAAATAGCAATAATTAAAAAAAATGTAAAAAAATAGTTTTTTTTTATCAATTTTTTTCGACCATTTAAATTTCACTGAGGACCTTCATATTAGAGCAAAGAAAACTATATGCGACGATAAAATATTACGCTAAAATTCGTTAGGATGGAATAGATATTTTTTGTAGAACAATTTTGCAATCCGATTTAGTTACAAAAATTTACCATTTTTCAAGTGAGTCCAAAATATCGCGTTAAGGTATTTAAATTTATTTTCGATATATAGTACGGAACTCAAGTTTTCCAACGCTTTTTTCAGAATTAAAAACCGAATTGGACGCCCTCAGGAATTGTTTAAAGAAATTGTTGATATTTTTGCTCATAAACAAATAAATTATCTCGGCGGATTTTTTCCTGAAAAAAAATTCAAATCCGTTAATTGGTTTCCGAGATACAAACTGTCAAAGTTGACAGCCTGTTACGGTAACTCTATAAACAATACAGACCTGATTCTTGAATCAAAACTTTGTCTTGCCGAGTTCTTTGTTGATACAAATATTTAAATGTTTATGTTATCGGAAACTTTAATAAAAAATTAAAAGAACATCGCCCACGTGCGAGAAAAATTAAAAAAAGAGTGGGCAGCTCTCATTTTAAAATTGAATTCGAAGATTCAAAATACTTATCTGAAAACATTTTCATTTTATCGGCTTCTAATGGAGCGATTTTAATCATTTTTTTAACCCGATGTACCGCGAATTATGGAGCTCAAATATCATAATGTCATGCGCCCATCATACATTCATTTTGTTATAAACAAATGACGTTATTTATGCGTCATACTTACAGCATACTGTACCCTATAGTATTGGACCTTCCAAGCGTATCCTTGTTTATTAATATCATTAAACATTGATATTTTGGACTCAGACAAACTTGAAAAATGGTCACTTTTTGTAAACGAAATCGGATTGCTAAATTATGGTGCAAAAACAATCTATTCGATCCTATAGAATTTTAGCATGTTATTTTATCATGGTATAAAGTTTTCTTTGCTCTAATATGAAGGTCCTCAGAGAAATTTAAATGGTCAAAAAAAAAATTGATTAAAAAAACTGATTTTTTTACCTTTTTTTAGTTATTGCTATTTTGCAATAAGGGAAATACATTTTGAGATTTCCAACTAACCCTATCTTATGGCAAATTTAATTACGGCACTTTTTTCTTTTTCAACTTTCCTCTAGAATTAATACCTTCAAGGTTACATGACAGATAATTTGAAAAAAAAACGTTTTTTTTTCGTTAATTTTATATTTTTATTAATAGAAACAATGTTGTCCAACTTTTTGAATTGACGCATATCGACATTATCGTTACTCAGGTTATTCTGAAGACTCTCATGCAAAAATCTCCATGTTCCATTTCACATCCACGAAACCCCAATATTTTACAGATAAGCCCTGGTCTATGCATGCTACGATGGGTCTTTGGAGAATACCTTCGCTGTGTAACTTTTGGGGTCCATATACATGTGGTTGGAGAGCATTTTGGATTTTTAATTTTTTGTTGTGATATAAATATATTATCTTCCCGACGAGTTATTATTTCGTTGTTTTCTTTTTGATAAATATTAGTTAGATCATTTTTCAGTTCTTTGTAGATGATGTTATCTTGCAGTAAGGAATTCATCTTTTGATCATACTCAACAAAATACATGACAACAGTTTTATTGAATGAAAGATTGGCAAGATTTGGTTTTTTGTATTATCACGGAAGTTGTTTTTGTAGTTTGTGATGATACTGCAACAAGTAAATCTAATTTCGTCTTTGGTTTCATTTCTGAAGTTGGTAAGTGATGCTTCTATATTATTTATAAGCTCTGGAATTAGTAAGTCTTTTTTCATATCAGTTGGCATTGCAAAGTTCGTTCCTTAATTAGGAATTTCGGTTACATTGTTTGAGATATGTAAGTCTGTCAAATTATCGCTCCAACGTGAATTATCGTTGTTTGTTTTATTAATACTGATCCTTTTTTTATTAAGTTATTAATTTTTTAGATATTGTTTTCTTTAATCCTTTGGAAAGTCAATTCATTTTCTTCATTTTGCTTATTGAAAAAATTTCCTATTATGTTCTTCATAGAATTCAGTAATTTGGCTTTTTCATTTTCGAGTTTATTTATGTTTTTAGTGGTATCGGTAATTAAGAAATTTAAAGTATTGGCGATAAAGACCTTCAAAATGGCGTTCCAAATCGTTATTCCAGGGTTTTACAATCCAAGAGAATATGCTTAGTTTTAAATTTTAGAAAAGTGTAAGTTAGTTCTTCATCCCTGCATCTCAAGAGGAATATTTTTCTGTTTTTCTATCTACAAAATTTCTGAATTGTTTTTTTAATAAGAATCATTTAGATTTAGGTGATTGGACTACTCTCTTTGTCAGTGTCGTTATGTTAGGCATATTCTCACCCATGTCGACATATGTTTTTTGTTATTTTTTTCTTGGGCCTCCAATAATATATTTTTTATTTGTTTTTCTTGGGCCTAGAGTCCGTTAAAAATTAAATTAAAACGTAATAGTTGTGTTGTACTTTTTTTATGTTTTTTATATGACGGTAATTTATTTTATATTCTTCAAAAATTTAAAGCGTGTAGCTAAAAATAATAGAGCACTTTTTAAACATCAGTTCCTTTTATTTAGAACATATTGTATATTTACGTTGAACAAAGATTCAACATGTACATATTAATTTAATATTATATCATATTGAGAAACTAGCTTTCGTAGAATAATCATGTAAATATGACCACGTGCTACATCTTGACGTTAAAATGGTACTGAAAGAATTAGATGGGACTTTTTTGTAAACTAATGGAGATTGTTTGGTCATTGAAGGTCTAAGGAGTCTAGTCCGAAGATGCAATGCATTTTTGACGTCGAACATACCACGGTAGAATTAGCATAACGTCAGAACTAGAGCCCGGCTGTTTGAACGCTGAATACCGTAGTAATATTATTATTTATATTTGTAAAAGTGTTGATAAACAGTAGATATTTAACTTCTTGGTAAACACATATGGACTTTATGCTATCATTTTCTATTTGCATTATTTAAACTATTATCATATGATAATCGGTACGTCCATTCTGAATTCATAAAAGTATGAATATATGGTTGCCTAAATTATTATTATTGTTATTTTCAATATGTAAACAATGTCTAATAATATTTACCAATGAAAATAAGTTTTTAAATCCTCTTTTTATTAATATTAATTGTAAACTTCCGCAAACATTTATAGTAATTTCTAACATTTAAAATCACTGGAAAGAGTCACGAGAAGCAATTAAACTGAAAGAGAAGATAGGTAAACATGTTTATGTCTGTCAAATATCAAAAAAGCCTCTTCCCCATCATAAACACCCTTCAAACAAATCTATTGTTAATTAAATCTATAGGATTTGATCGAAGGTTTTTGATTTTAAAATTACTGCTTTATATCTTAGCGTTTACATATATATTGAAATCATGGAATTTTTACGCTAATGAAATAATAAATTCTTTTTCAATGTAATATAATATAATATTACAAACTATAAAGGCCGTACCAAATTCTGGCCACACCCTATACGGTACTTCAGTTCAGACTTACTGCTGACTGGACTCTACGTATACGCTAGTTCATCTCAGGGTAGATTCGTTATTTTTATATTTTCCACTATTTTTAATATATTGCTTGTGTAAGTTTTATAATTGTCTAATTCAGGAAAAAAGGCACAACCAAATTTTATTTTAGAATCTGCCCTAATAATTATACTACGAGCAATTGTAGTAGAGAAAACTTGGAAAAGAACAAATATTTAATATGTCATATCCGGGTAAATAAATCACTGAGTTTAACTGCTTAATAATATTCTAATTTAAGATTATAGGAAATAAAACCAATTAAATAGAAGCCAATACATTTATTTCTGACGGCATATTCCTTCCCAGAGAATGTGTGAATTATTGCAAGCTTCTCTAATGGGGCTATCTTACTCGAAAGTTATTGACTTTCTATGACGTAAAAAAGGTGAAAATTAAAACAAAAATAGAGTAAATTAAACTTGACAATGTCCTGCACAGTGAACGGCAAACCGATCCAAAAAGTAGACAAATCAGCTACTTCACTTGAAAGGTCTGCGTCGACATAGCCTTGTCATAGAAGATAAAAATACTCCTATTTTAAACTAGACTATGAAGTTTCATAAGCCCAGCAATGCAGGAGACTATCAACCTTGCAGTAATAAAAAAAAATTAAGCAATATAAAAAACTTCAAAAATGTCTGCAAAGAGTAAGAATTAGAAAAGTGAAAATGCCAGAGATAATAAGTATTTAAGCTATAGTTAATTAGAATCTAAGCAATGGATAATTACCAAAAAAAAATAAAGCGATAGATAATTACAAGAATTAGATCATAGAAAGGAACTGTCGTTCAAGTGGTTAGAACCTTAACAAATTTTTAATGAAAAAGTATGTTACAATTTTGTACAAAATAAAATGTCCCAAATCAAGAAAGGTAATACGCCACACTGGCTGAGAAAAAAAATATCTAGTTTCCAAAATATCAAATTGTTAAGCAATTAAAATTTTCAATAAATTTATCACCATAATATTCAACACTTTAAATAATTATTAAATGGTTAATTGGCCACTCTTGGACTGATTTAGTAAATTTAACAAAATATAAATATCATTATAGAGTAATAATAATGTCACAATATTTAAAGTCTTTCAATTAAAAAGGTTCAAGATCATGTGCAGAAGATTCCCTTACCTGTTAGCCCTCTAGGTAATTGAAAAGGAAACTTTGCTCAGAAAACTAAGCGATTAAAAATACTGGTTTAATACCCATCAGGCTTAACAATCAGAAACTCTCGTGTACATGTCTTTGGCTAAAACTAGGCACTTAGCTAAATCACTTTCAAACACGTGGTTAAACAAGGCTTGTGACGTAGATGTCTTCACCAGAAAGGACGTCGACCTGGCTTAATATGGAGATTGTCTCATTTAGAGGCTTACAATCCCAGAAGTGCAGCACGATAACCCAAGCTGCATATTACTTCCCAAATGCTGTACATTACAAAATTTCACCCAAAAAAAACCAGAAAGACTGAAGAAATCCAAAGACATACTGAAATTGTCCTAAGACGTACTGTAGTTATCCCAAGATGTACTGAAATTATCTCAAGACTCTCGAACTCAAGAAAATAGTGGCGTCTGATAAAATATTAAGCCGTTGTTTCTCGGCTGGCTGAAGAAAAATTATCGCCAAACTGGCTGTAGAGTCAAACGTCAAAATTATCAAAAAAAAAATTTGCACCCCGGCTTGGTTTCGGTTTATTAAATCAGCCATTTATGGCCAAATCCCTTAACTAAGGAAAGTAGTAAAACGAACCACTTCTTCTCGCTCTTGCGATTTTTCTCAAATCACTCGCACGGAGGTTACCAAAAAAGCTTAATAAAAAAAGTCCATCAAAAATCCGTCCAAAAAAAATAACCTTAATCTCGGGGCAATAATCTCGAACCCTTTATATTTACCATACAATTTGATCTACTTCCGGAAAATATATACAAAATATATCTCAATTTTAACTAGCCTGTACTGAAGTCAGACAGGGACAACCAATATCTTAATAATCTAAACTGTCTCGTCCTACAAAATGAATTTCTTATAAACAAAGTACTTTACGGTTTCGAAATATTCAAAATAAAATCAAATAAGTTCGAATTGGTTTGAATTAGTTCGAGGGTCTAATTTCAAATATTATAACCACTCAAAATTCTAATTAGTAAAGTAAAAGGAAATAATCAACTAATAAACTAAAAACAACATAATCAAAAAGTCGATTTTATCTTATTTCGAATTTAGCATTTCGATATATTCAACAGATATGCCATCATATAGACAACCATAAAAACTTTCCATGCAATCGAGGATACCTGACTATTTATCTGAAACAGCTGATATGTGAAAATAACTAAACATTTTTTGAAAAAGGAAAATCAACAAGAAAACAAATAAACACTGTTCATATTTATCCAATCATCATGAAAAGAGTTTTTCCAATCTGTGATACATTGTCTCGAGGAACCCAACGAAACAAGTTACGGAAATAGGTTAAGTTACGATATCAATCAAAATTTCAAAATGTAATCAAAGGGAAGGATCTGATTATAGATGAAAACAATATTAATAAATAAAAAACAGAAGGTAATCATTAGTTTTATAGTAGGAAACATAGTTTATGATAAATTTACATTTCAAGTCATGCATGTCACTGACAACCTTTAAAGAAAAACGTACAAAACAAAAATATTTATTATTTAAGATCAATTTATAACTTTAACAATATATATATATATATATATATATATATATATATATATATATATATATATATATACATATTCCAAATTTTGCATTTGTTATATATATATAAATAGCATATGATACCAAGAAGTAAATTATGTATATGTTACGATTTTAAAAATTCGAGAAACAATAATTTTACTCACTTTTTTTCCTCGAAATTTATATTATTAAAACTATATTGACCTTTTATATTCATGTACACTTCAGTGGTAAATCCGAACTTAAAGGAAAATAATACTAACAAAAGATATAATATTATGACATAAAAGTCATTTAACACGCACGCTTATCAATTACTATTGTACCAGTTCCGAGTGATACTAAATTGATCTACACAAAATTACATGAACTTTACAGTAGTCTTTCTTATCTTAGGTTATGTAGGCGCAAAGACTCTTTTAAAATAATATTTATCAAAATTTAATATTGAATATTTTGATTTGTGATGACGGCGTTATTTCTTAATAAGCGAGCGGGGAACACCCAAAATTATGATATGAACCTATAATTCCTTTGCGAACCATCAAATTTGATACCAAAATGTTTGTAGTAAAGATCTGCATGAAATCTTTTTTTTTTTTTTGAGTGGGAGGGTATATAAAAAAGCATTAAAAATAAAAAAATATTTTTGGTTTTTCAGATTTAACAAAATTTTAACTATAACTCGCGATTTCTCGGGTTGGTTTGAATATTGCGATTTGAAATTTTGACATAATATAAACTCCTGGACAAAATTAACGCAACAATATGAAATTATCCAAAAAAATAATTTATCCTTTTCTTATGCCACATTTGAAGTTTATCGAGTATTTGAATAGTAGGCTATAAATATTTTGCATCGTTGTTAATGATAACAATCAAAACAATATTTACAGTTTTAAAGAATTTTTTAGATGATAAACAATTTTGTGTCATTCTTGCAATAGATTTTCTTTAAAATTAAACTTATAATTTGTTGACTTCTTTAAAAAGTAATACCTTTTTATGGTAGATTGTTTTATTTGTGAATACGAAAAATTGGAAAAATGAATCGAAAAAGGAATTTAACTGCACTGGAGGTAGTGCTAGCATCAGTTTCATTGGACGAGGGATATTGTCAGATTTATGTTGCCAAATTATTAGGCAAACATCGTCGCATAATAAGTCGTATGGTTAGACATTTGACGATTCACTAACAACCGAAATGAAGGTTTTCTTAGAAAATATGCTTTAAGAAATAGGACTGCCACTAGTTCTATTATGAAAAACAAACTCAAAGCTACCCGCAATGTCGCAATTTTTTCTAGAACAGTTAGCAGATGGTTAAGTGAAGCTGGATTAGACAATAGATCAGCCGCTGCGCCCTTACTAGAGAGAACAGAGTTGCCAGGTTATATTTTACTCGAAAGAATCAAAATTGGTCTGTGGATGATTGAAAACAAGTTTTCTTCAAAAATGAAACTAGGGTTAGCCTAAAACATCCAGATAGTCTTGAGCGAGTATTGCGAAAACCAGGAGGGGGATTTGCTACTTGCAACATTTCTGCAAGAATTCCATTTGGCGGTGGCCCTTTTATGTTCTGAGATGACATCTGCTTTAACTCTCGCACATAATTAGTTCCTGTCCGTACAAGATCTATGAATGCTATTTACTATCTTGAGATAGTATATTGTAGTAGAACATGTGATGCCTTTTGGTCATTTTGTGAAACCCAATTTCTTATCTATGCCAGACAACTCTCGACCTCACGTGGCTTGGGAGATACTCGATTATCTTAATCAAGTTGTATATCAATTATGCAATGACTACCAAAAATCCGATCAAGCATGTATAGGACTACCTCAAAAAAGAAATGTAAAACGCCATATACCAACACATAGAAGCCTTAGGGAATTTAAAAATGTAGGTATCACCGAATGGAAACAAATTCCTCAAGATTTTATCCAAAATTTAATTAGAAGCATGCCTAAACACATAAATGCTGTAATCCTAAGTAAAGGAGGCAACACACGCTACTAGTGTCTCAGTTAAGACATTAATTTATTTCTTTCATCACTTCACCAAATTCACTTTTAAAGTATCCGAGAATATTTTTTCTAACTTTTCATAAAACCAATGTCCATAAAAAAATTATTAAAATTAATTAATTATAGCAATTTGTATAATTTAATATGTCGTTGCGTTAATTTTATCCAGGAGTGTATTATGGGCGATTCCAAAAAAAAAATAGACTTGTCTGAATTTTTAAAATTGATTACAAACAAAATGTCTGACTTTTTTTGCATATTTTTTTCAATGGCCAAATAGTATCTGAGTGAGGTTACTCTATATCTATCAGCTTTCGATTTTTCTGAAGAGTCATGCGCCGAAGCTAGAAAATAATTGATAATTCTTACAGTTTGTTCAATCGGTAAATTTGTAAGATTTGAGAATTTTCGTAACTCTTCATTACTCATTTTTTTAAAGCTGAATATGCTTTTTTCTTTCTAGTCGGAAAAAAATTGAATGAAGTATCACACACTTACAGCGTGAAAAGAAAGATGTGAGCCAGTAACGAACCAAGTTTTTTCGCCAAAGCAAGTATTGGTATATATATATATATATATATATATATATATATATATATATATATATATATATATATCTCCGTAGAGTAGTACTTTAACCTGTATAAAACCATATATCTTGACAACGTTCGAGGTTTTTCATGTGTGCTAATAATAATACAAATACGAATCTATAATAAGTGCTTCAATAACTAGCCTAAAATGATCAGGCTGCTTTGCCTGAAATATCAGACGGGTATCTGCATCTCTATGAATACAATAATCTATTTAGGCGACTTTACATTAGCCCAATGATAATTCAAAAGTTGCTTCGCGAGGAGGAAATCCTCCGGCCATAAAAACCCCTCTACGTTGAAGCTCTTCAATAAAATTATTTTTTTGTAAATTTTCTTTTAAATATTCGCACAGAAATTGACTTTAACCACATTTATTTTTATCATTTTACAGTACTTTTTCAAATATTTTAATGGGCTTTCCCATCTTATATCGACTTTGTTCCCAACTATATCATACCACCGATTTCCCTCGTCTTGTATGGGATTTGGGTGATTATCGTAGTTCCGATCAAAAACTATATGAATCTCACGAGGAATTTATTTTATTTACTAACGATTATTTGAGTTAGCTTGCTCCCAAGTAAAGTGCTTTTTGTAATCGATATGAAACTGAATGAAAAAAAATATTGTAAGTCGAAATGCAATCCGCAGGCAATGTCTTAATTGAAAAAAGGTTTTTGCCCGAAAAACACAATGTTCCCCATATGATAAGTTGTTCAAATTTTTGCAATAAACATTTTTGAACCAAATTTGGTCGGTTGCCAGAGAGTTATGGGTTTCTTCTTAAAATGAGCTCGTTTTTGAACCGCGCCATTCGCCGCTCTTATTTATGCAAATGAGGTCGGGCGCTACTCGCGCGACACATAAATATTGTTATAACTTTTTAAATGTATTTATCTTTATTGTGGCATTAGTCAAAATGGAAATTTCGAAAATTCGTAAGACAACTTTGTAATTTGAAAAAAATATCCGATATATTGACTTTTTTTCAAAAATTCGTCGTTTTATTTGCAATCAATGTTAAGAGTTTGGACAGGTCTCATTTTTTTTTAATCACTCATAGTACATGGTGTCAAAATTTCAAATCGAAATATTCAAACCGAGAGAAAAATCGCGAGTTTAAGTTAAAATTTCATTAAATTTAAAAAATCAAAAATTTTGCGTTTTATTGTTTTTTATATGTTTCCCAACTCCTAACTAAAAAAATTTTGCAAGTCTTTATGCAGCTTCAAACATTTTGGTCGGTTACCTCAATAAAAATAGCCGGTTCCTCGAAAACTCAAGCACTTTTTTGGGGGTTAGCCGCTCGACTATAAGGCTTCGCCTTATGATTTATTGTTGATTTTTCCCTGTATTTTTCAACGGCTATTTTTTATTGATATTAGTTAGTGGGTTATAACTATTTGTAAAGTTTCGTTGGTGAAGTGGGGGAGGGGGAGTGTAATTCGATTACAATCTTGCTAAATAGTAATTTTAAAATATCTCGAATACCACCAAAACATTTTTTTTTTTTGGAATAAGATCGTTTTATCTTTTTTTTTTCTTGTCAAATTTTTATTGAGCTGTAAGGTTTTAACTATACAATTTTTGCCGAATTAATCATTAAAACTAGGGGCAATAGAAACAGTTTCTAAATAACAATAAAATAAAACACAATTTTTGGATAATTTTTTTTCCAACATAATCTCTTTACTTAACCGTCCTTGCGCCATTCGTCTTGAAACGATTTTACTTCATCGAAAAAAAAATTCCATTAATCTTCAAAATATGCATGAATATATTGATGCAACTGACTGTTCTCTTTAAAATCAAATTAATCAGCCAGTTGAATGCTTATCTAAACTTCTCTCTACTGTGATATATGAATATTACCTGTTTTTTCTTCTCCTGCTTGCCCGTACTTATTCATATGGTAAATCCAGATTTTGCTTCTTATCAATGGTGATTTATCTCAACTTAATTTTACAACATACTCGCCAATGACAATTTTGGAGAAAATTGGACATCATCTTGGATTTTACTGAATCAATTTTATCCTGAACAATACAGAATGAGCGCAGCAATTTCCTGAACATAATGCGAAAAATTTCATTGAAATCGGTACTGCCGTTCCAGAAAAATCGACGCACAGGGTGAATCGTTTTGGATATTTTTGTAGGCTACCTGAAAAACCATAAATGATTTTAAAAATCTGCTAAAATAATTCCGAGCTATTTTTTTTTTTTGAAAACATAATGGTGAAAACAAATTACAGCTATCGCGATCCGTTTAGAATTTACAGGGCGATTTTTGAGTTTTACAATTTTCTAAAACGTCGTATATTTTATTTATCAAAGCAACTACAATAAAACTATTAGGGTATTTTTTCTGTATAATCTAGTCGTGTAGTCAGATTTTTAATTTTAGTTTTAATTACGGAGATATAATACCAAGCTGTAAAATTTTAAATGGAACCTGTATTTTTTATATAATTTTTTTGCATTTTCTTTAAGAACGTATTATATTGTCAATATAAATTGACGAAAAATAGGTAAAAACAGTTTTTAATAAATATGTGGACTTTTTAAAATAGGAAACGTCTATTAACAAATATAAAATCATTTAGTTCATTCTTTCAATCACAGTTTCTTAACCTATAGTATATAAAATAATAAACATTCTAACAGATCTCAATTAAAAAGAAAATCTTAATACTTAAATTTTTTCCATATGTCACTGCTAAGAACAATTTTTAAGTTCGATTAATATAACATATTGTATATTATGTTTTAAAATAGTAGGCTATGACTATGGATAAATAAAAGAGTTACTTATTCGGCTAAAGCCAGTTTGAGGTGTATCAGCTTGCCAACCTAGAATTTTTCTTTTTAAAAACCAAAAATGAAAACATTTCAAAATTTTGAAAAGGAAAACTTAACCAATTTTGGACCTTTTAAGAGAATGAAATTATAAATGTTTAACGTCGAGCAAAACTGGATGTTGGGGTTTCTCATAATAAAATCATTAAAAATTTTTAAAAGAAAATTAGTTTAAATGTTACAAGGCAAGAAAAACCCAGCTTCTTCTGCCTGGCTACCCTGAACGAAAACTTAAATTCTACAATTGGTACATGGATATGTTACGAAATAATTATTTCTTCTTTAATAATATTATATGGATAGATGAGTCAAGAATAACTAATGATTGAATATTTAATCGCCATAATAATCATCTGTGGGCAGACCAGAACCCTCACCAACAAATAAATAGGGTAACACAAGGATGATTTGGGTTTAATATGTAGGTTGCTTTGTTTGGTAATCGAATAATGGCCTACGAGGTATATGAAGGCAATTTAAATACTCAAGCCTACCTAGATATTTTACACATCGTCCCATTTATGGGCAATTTTACTCCAGTCTTCCTATTGAATTTGTAGCGATTTCATGTAAAAATGTATTGCCGATATCTGACAGTTTCATGTCGTATGGGGCACCCAGTAAATGATAAATACGTAAAAGAGTACAGCTAGATCAGCCCTATTTTTTTATAAACAACATCCAAAGTCGGAAAATTCAATTTTCCGTCCGTAGAATTTTTCGGTTACGTTTTAGGGAAAACCTTTTTAAATTAAAGTTATGGGTATTAAAAAGATCTTTAATTTCATTTTTTATACGTCAAAATCGATAAATAATTTATCGAGATAATGGCGAGAAATCACCTTTTTTGCACTATTTTATAAATGTTAATAACTTTTGCAAGAAAGGCCGAAAGTGATGAATAACCCCTTGATGATAAGGCCATTATGTGTTTTTATAACTGTGCGAATGCTGGACCAAATCGGTTTGGTAGTTTATGAATAATCTTAATTGTTTATCCCAGATATTGAATGTTCAAACAATTGTCCTTGCCCAGAGGATGATTCTACAGATATTTGCAAAAGCGGAATAGATTCTTTGAAGTTCAAACTACAAGCAAAGATGAAAAAACGATGGATTTTTTAAACAATTGTTGTCAAAAAATCCGTTTAAACAACGAGTACCGTTTTTACGTAAAAACAATTGGAATAACTTTTTTAATTTTAATGATAGAAATTTGTGAAAAAAGTGGACACGTTCGCCGAGTATGTTATCAATTGAAAATATGGTTAGAAAATCAAATGGACGCAACCAAATATGGCTGGTGAAAACATAACTATGGCTTAGAACCAATTTACACATCTGAAAATTTGATACTCGACGAAACTTTAACTGTAATTACATGTAAGTGCACGACTGGGTGCAAAACAAGTAGATGCGGCTGCAAAAAGCACGGTCTCAATTCAACAACTTTTTGTTTAAACTGCAACGATGAGGGAGATAAAAATGCGACAACTACGCTGCAGTGATAATTGAAGACGAAAATGAGGCGGAGGAAGATGACGATTTGCTACAAGCAATGATAAATGATGACGAAGAAGAGCCTCCACAAAAAAAGAGCAAGAGCAGAAATATAATTTTTTTATCTTTGAGTTATATAAATAAAAAAAAATCGATTCTGTATTTAGGGTATTTGAAGTTTATTTAAAAAAAATAAAGTTTTATATTATGCATAAACATATGCCTGGATTATTTATTCCGAGAAGGTATTTATATATATATATATATATATATATATATATATATATATATATATATATATATATATATATATATATATATATATATTGTGACCGTGTTTTATATTTAATATTTGCAATGAAATTAAACTGCTAAGAAAGTTTTTTGAAACAATATTAGTGTTAATATTGCCGAAAAATGTGTTTTCCGATAAAATGTCGATTTTCCGGTATTTCCCAATTTTCTATGATAATGAAAATAAGTCAGTTCGTAATATTTCATCGAGTTACTCCAGCTTAAAAAATATGAAGGATCTACGTACGAGATATCGTAAAATTTTGTCGCGCACTCCAATTTGAAGTTTGAATTTCAGAAGCACACCGTGAGAAAGCCGAGCTTCCTCCGCCACTCGCTACAACGCACTTACAAATGTACCTTTGTTTCGAAGGGCTATAACTAAAGATGCATGAATTTCATACTTATCAATTGCATCATAAAATATAGGTCTTCGTTTAAAATCTTTGAAAATATTCGCTCTTAATGTTTATAAACAAAAGAGATATGATTTTTTTTTAAATGCCATCTTAGCTCCTATTGGTCGTATCATTAAAATTAACAAAGTTATTCCAATTATTTATACGTAAAAATGTACCCTTTCTTTAAACGGGTTTTTTAACAATCTTTTTTAAAAATCCATCGTTTTTTCATCTTTGCTTGTAGTTTGAACTTCAAAGAATCCATTTCGCTTTTGCAAATATCTGTAGAATCATCCTCTGGGCAAGGACAATTGTTTGAACATTCAGTGTCTGGGATAAACAATTAAGATTATTCATAAGCTACCAAACCGATTTGGTCCAGCTTTGCAAAGTTATAAAGGCACATAATGGCCATATCATCAAGAGGTTATACATCACTTTCGGCCTTTCTTGCAAACGTTATTAACATTTATGAAATAGTGCAGAAAAGGTGGTTTTTGGCTATTATTTCGATAAACTATTCACCGATTTTGACGTATAAAAAATAAAATTAAAGGTCGTTTCAATACCCACAACTTTCATTGGAACAAGTTTTCTCTAAAATCTACGGATGAAGCTGTACTTTTTTACGTATTTATGATCTACTGAGTGCCTCCTACGACTTGAAATTTTCAGATATCTGCAATAAAATTTTTCATCTTCTTTCATAGGAAGACAGGAATATTTGCCTTTAGCGAAAAGTAACAGATTGTATTTTCAACATGATGGAGCGCCGGTTCATAAGACGGGAATTGTTGTCGAATGCCTTAACGCTAATTTTGCAGAGGAATGGACAGCAAACAATGGACCCGTCAGGTGGTCACCTGATATTGCCCTCTTAGATTTCTTTTTTTGGGGGTATATGAAAAAAAATCTATCTAAATAGAACTAGAACTCTAGAAGAATTACAAGAAAATTTTGTAGCGGCTATGTGAAGTATTACTAATATTCATATTTATAACGCTCTAAACAGGGCCCCTATCCTCGTAAGTGTGATGTGAAAGGTGAGGTGAATGGCGATGTGAACTTTTTGACAGTAAAAGTCGTATTCTTAAAAAGCCAATGTTGCCAAATATGAACTTGCTAAAACCCGAGAATTTCCAAAAATAAAATTGATGACAGAGTGAATTGAGCTGTCAGACCGAAAATGTTCGTAGTATATTTTGTTGCCATTTTAGGCCAAAAGTAGTTTTGGTACTTTAAATTAATCGTCAAAAGTAAAAAAAAATACTGCTGTTGTTATTTTTGTGAAGTTATTGATTGTCATTACAATATTTGTACTTTGCCTGGATTAAATTTATCTTAAATTGACACTCTAGAACTGTTAAACAAAAATGCATACAAACAGCCAAGTACTTGAAGATTCTAATATATAAAGAAAAGGGGATATCAAAAAAAGCAGCAATCATATATACAAAGTATATACTGAATAATTGCAGAAAGTCAGCACTGATAAACCTTGAAACGGTGGAAATTATAACTCTACGTAGTATAACTAAAAGTCATCCTCCCAATCCACTACGGAAACTATCCAATCAGTTATTTATTGTATGAATTCACAAAGTGTCCAGCCTCTTACTGCGAGATGCCCTGTCCTGACAAGTAAATTTGAAAGAAAACCTGAAACTTGGACAATCATAGTGAAACTTTATGATCAGGGACCGAAACCAAAGGGCAGACAGAAGTCCATTAAAGATACTGGCGGATCTCATTCAACTTTAAACGTATCTATTTTTTATTTTATGTACCATAAATAAGGTTTTTATGCTGAAGGACCTTATTCGTTGGTCTGTAGGGTTCATATTTATATGTCTCAATAAATTATAATCATAATATTTATTTAATTGTAGTGTCGTATAGTGTTTAACACAGTCTAATTAAGTTAAGTGCTGTAGTTAACATAATTTAAATATAAAAGTTGTTACTTATTTAAATAAAAGTTTCAGGTAGCTTACAAATTGTTATTTCTCAAATTTATTATAAGTTGTGTCGTGAAAAGAATTATGTTAAACTTAACTGTTTAAAATTAAGATAGTCGGCTGTTATTAACACAAGTATTTATGTTAAATCCATAAGCAGAACTGGCCCCAGAAAAACATTTTTAAATAGCACGGTCATACAATTAAGTTATGAACAGAATCTACTGTAATAATTTTATATGTCTGTAATCTCAAATTTACTTAATATTTGCGAGACATATTCAAATTTCTAAGGATATTTTATTAAAAAATTCGAAAATATTAAAAATATCAGGGTATCACCTAATTAACGTTTCAACTGTTTATTCAAAAAGTAAAACGTGTTAAAGAAACGGTTCGTCAACATATTATTTTTTTAATGACGAATTATTTTGAAGAACCAAAAATAAGATAAAAATTTTTAATACTATTTTATTTTTTGAAATTCGTACGTTAAATATGTCATTTAGCGGCTGACATTTCATTTGCGCATGTTTCACCGTTCGCTTGCCTTTCACCGGGCGAACGAGGATATGAGCGATGAACATTTCAAGAATACGCGTTCGCCACCTTTTCACCGTTCACTTCACGTTCCCCAGTACGAGGATAGGGCCCCAGAGGAGTGCAAAGACGTTGCCAACTGTGGCTGGATAACAATGAACAATAGTTTGAACATTTAATGTAGTTAATTTAGTTATTTATTGTTATTTTTGCCTTTTGAGTTTTGTTTAAGTGTATTTTTCATTTGTATATTTTGTAAAATATACGGGGTGTTTCACTTAAAAAAATTAATTGATATTATATCTCCGTAATTAAAACTAAAAATAAAAATCTGATTACGTCACCGGATTCTACAGAAAAAAGTACCTTAAGAATGCCTTATTAGTCGCATGCAACTTCTCCATTGATCTTTTTTTCCT
Organism: Diaprepes abbreviatus; assembly: GCA_034092305.1. Classification (NCBI taxonomy): domain Eukaryota; kingdom Metazoa; phylum Arthropoda; class Insecta; order Coleoptera; family Curculionidae; genus Diaprepes; species Diaprepes abbreviatus. Next base: position 1,331,892 of record JASJET010000260.1, on the reverse strand, counting down.
CATATTCGTGGCTACGAACAGATTTTCTGAACTTGGCATCAAATGGTATTTTAAATTTTTGTCTTGCCGTATTAACTTAAAAGTCATCGGAACTGGAGCTACAAAAGTAATTAATTAAGATCAAAATATGTAAGACTAAAGACACAATAGTGTTATTTAAAAGTATAAAATGTGGAAAAAATAAATGTTTTGCTGAAATAATAACACAGGCGATCCCCATCGTAAAATATATATTAGACAGGGTTAGAATATATTCACATTGTAATGATTTTTCGGTATAGTTTCTACAATATTTTACGATATTATTATCGAAATTGCTTTGATAAATAAAATATAGGGCATTTTAGAAAATTGTAAAATTGGAAAACGGCCCTGTAAATCCAAAACCGATCGCGATGGTCGTAATTTGTTTTCGCAATTATAATTTTCTCAAAAAAGAGCTGATACTACTTTATCAGATCTTTAAAATCTTTTACGCTTTCCTAGATGGCCTATAAAAACATCCAAAACTATCCACTCTGTATATAAATTGAAAAAAACATACATAGTAATCGCATGTAGAAGCTCCTTCTTTGAGAAGTCGGTTAAAAGAAAAGACTAATTGATGTTAAATTTATATTTAATTCCAATTATATAACTTTTATCAATAAAAATACTCTTAAGGATCACTTTTACGAGGAGGGTTAAAGAGTAAATCTCCCTAGCTAGGAATAAATTTAAAAACTAATTTTTAGGTTATAAAATCATATTCTATAACACTTAAACTATTTGTCTACGTAGTCGCCTTCGACTTAATTCATTTTTGATATCTGTTATATAATTTTTGCAAACTTGGTTTAGAAAAAACATGTCCTGTTTCCAAAACCATGAATTTACCTCCGTCTTGAGATACTCATTACCATGGCAACGCTTGCCACTTAGGCTTCATTTCACTCGGTCGAAAATATCCCATTTGAAGTTTTCCAATAATTTTTTTTTGTTTTTTAAGGGGAATGAGGACGAGTATTGTCATGCAAAAGTACAACTCTTTTCGACTACTTGCCAGGACGTTTTCGTTTAATAACACTTCTGAGTTTTATTAAAACTCCACAAAGTCTTTCTACATTGCTATTATGATTTTTTTGCAGTTAAAACGTATAACTGCATTTAACTTGCAGTCAGACACGGTTTGTAGAGGAATCTCCACGATTGCTCGTATTGATGAGAAAAATATTTTGGGCCGGTAAAACAGGTTCCGCGCTTACCGGCAGACTCTAAAGAAAAACCAAGTACAATATGAGCCCACTAAATGGCACTCAAGAGAAATGACAAGCTAGGGAAACTTACTTCTTGATCTCCCCTAGTAAAATTAGAAAATACTAAATATTTATAAATATTTGCTAAACAGATGCATTAAATATAGGGATAATATTTTCATATACATTGGGATCAGTATGGGATTTTTTTATTAATTGCTTTATTCGAAATTTGACTTTGGCATCAATTTCTGCTTCGATCGAAATGAAAATAAAACAAAAAAATAATAATCACGTGATTACCACTTTTTTGTTTTATTTTCAAAAATAAACAAAAAATTTTAATCGAGGGCCGAGAAATTTTGTAAAAACCAATGTCAGCACCAAAAAAATTGCAATAACTTTTCACCGGATGAAGATAAAAATTTTTTAATGCGTGCATTGGATTTAGATGTAATCACGTGATTACCATTATCTGTCAAATTTTTTTTTGTTCCAAAAAAATTCAAAATTAGGGTTATATCTCAAAATATTAAGAAAAAATTTTCTCAAATGCAATAGTTCATATGCAAAATTTCAGCTATATAAAATAATTTAGATTTTTTATCAGTTTTTTGTAAATTGCACCACTGTTGCAAAATAAGATTCAACGCAATCTACAAACTTCCTAGTTTTGACAACGCTTCATCCCAGACATATTTTGTGTAAAGTAGAACCATATTAAATGTGTATTTTTCTACAAAATCGAAATAGGGCTATTAAAATTTGGTCACATCTGATACAAAGTTTATTTGGTTTTGACCCTCTATAAGGTAACTTCATAAAGTAACTATTTTTGAAAACGTAGTTTGTATGTATAAGTAATACACATTATAATTAAGACAAACAAGTACACAGTGTCATCAAAAGTCCGCGTTAGTTGGAAAATAAATTCTTATTTAACTTTTTTTTTATATTATGATTTTTTTATATAAAATTTGGGTCTTTTCAAATAAACTATTTTCTTAATATGCATGTGTATTACTTTAAGACACAAACTATGTTTTTAAAAATAGTGTTATTTTATGAAGCTACCTTATACAGGATCAAAACAAATAAACTTTGCATCACATGTGACCAAATTTTAATATTCCTATTTAGATTTTGTAGAAAAACACACATTTAGTATAGCGCTACTTTAAACAAAATATGTCTGGAATAAACGTTGTCAAAACTCAGAAATTTTATGTAGGTTACGTCCATTTTTATTTTGCAACAGTGGTGCGATTTACAAAAAATGGGCAAAAAATCTAAATTATTTTATACAGCTAAGATTTTGAATTTTTTTTAGAAACAAATTAAAATTTGACAGATAATGCTAACCACGTGACTACTATTACTAATTCTTGCCAAATTCAAATTTCGAATAAAGCTATTAATATAAAAAATCCCATATGATGCGGACTTTACTGATCACAAACAGTCTGATCCAGTATTAAATTTTTTTAAATAACCTAAAATTTATACAGGCTGCTCGAAAACAATATCAGAATATTTAGGGAGGTAATTTTATATGATAATTTCTTTTTGGAAGACGGTTAAAAAATTGTTATTTACTTTGGAACTTGTAGTAAAAATCATCATGAACTTCTCCATTGATCATTTTTTCCTCATACTCGTGGCTACGAACACATTTTCTGAACCTGGCATCAAATGATATTTTAAAATTTTTGTCTTGCCGTATTAACTTAAAAGTCATCGGAACTGGAGCTACAAAAGCAATTAAGATCAAAAAATGTAAAACTAAAGACACAATAGTGTTATCTAAAAGCATAAAATGTGGAAAAAATAAATGTATTGCTGCAATAAAAACACAGGGAATCCACATCGTAAAATATATATTAGACAGGGTTAGAATATATTCACATTGTAATGATTTTTCGGTATAGTTTCTACAATATTTTACGATATTAATTGTGGCAATTATAATAAATCCAATAAAATGCATAGTAACTATACTCCAATCTCTTACTTCAGGATTACGAAAACCAGCTAAATAGAATGGTATAATAATTAAAGGCAAAACATAGCATGCCGCAAGTACCCACTTAAATATTTTCTGATATTTAGTAAAAAAATTCGTGAAGGTGGCAAAAACAAACCAATCAACACCTAAGAAGAGTGCTAAAATACTTGAAGTTAATAATAAATAAACTGATAAAATTTGAATATAAAACATTTCTAAATGTAATAAGTATACAAATAAATTAACCAATACTGAAGTTATGGTGTAACTTGTGTTAATGGCGGCAAAATTTAGTATGATAAGGTTGGCTCTCGTTTGAAGTCTTTTAAATAAACATATTACAATAATCAGAACCGCGTTATTAACTACGATCAGGATACAAAGAAATACTCTCAAGATGAACACTAAGTACTTTTCAATGAACAATTTTGCTAACAGATCCACATCAGGCTCGTAAGGCGCTAGGATTTCTGGTTCCTGTCTCCACGAAGGTGTAATACTATCTTGGTAATCCATTTTATAATGTTTCCTAAGTTTTTTTCGGTGAAAATTATATATTTTCCTGGAAGAAAAAGAAAACATATATTAGGAAGTTTTCCGTATTAGTTCGTACAGCGTGATTCGTATTAATTATAACAATAATAATAACACAGCTCGTCGGCCATTCAGCCCCTAAGGTACTCCACTAAAAGTTAACAGATAAGATAAATCTATTGCAGGTAGGAAAAGTGCCCCACTACAAATACAACTCACAGCCTATTATTGAAAACGAGTTCAAACTTCATGGAAATTAGATCAAAAAAGTTCTGTTTTGTTAATAAAGATGTAAACATTATCTTTTTACTAGAACATGTTCATTTCGGCATCCTATAAAACATATCTCGATGGTAACTCTGAAAGACCTGTGCAAAAAATTGGTCACGATTTTCGGTTTTTTGAGTTTATCCCGAAAAGTAAAAGTTGTATCGAAAACTGTTTCAAACAAAAGTTGTAAAGAATTTATATCGATTTGTGTAATATAAGTTATAGATGGTGCCACTAGTTATCGATATATATATTTTTTTCGACAAAATTTACTGTTTTGGTTTCAAAAAAAAAAGACGTTTATTAACAAATTACCGATTTAAAATTTAACATAAATATAGGTATTATTATTCTAAAAAAAGCATGTCAAACCCGGAATCTGTGAGTTTTTTATTTTCCGAGAAATTCGATGTCAAAGTTGAAAATTCAACCTCAATTTTCCGCTTTCCTAATTAAGATACAATGCTCAATTTTAATGGATATTGTTTGTGTTGTTTTATATTTTGAAGTTCTATTAATTTTTTTTTTAATCGTGGGCCGAGAAATTTTGCAAAAACCAATTTTTGCACCAAAAAAATTGCGATAACTTTATACCGGATGAGAATAATTTTTTTTAATGCGTGCATTGGATTTAGATGTATCATTTCCGATCTAAAAAAATTTTGATTTTGGATGAAAAAATGTTTTTTTTTTCAAAAATTCATAAAGGCGTGGCGAATGAATATTAAGGGCTCAAATTTGCAGAAGGTGCTTTTTAATAGTTGTATTTTACCTGTGAATTTTTTGGATCCAAGAAATACCATACGATCGGTGAACCTTCATAAATTGGGCCGAATCTAATCGAAAATAGCTGCTACAGGCCGCTGTCGGCGGGTTGCCATAGTTCAGGTACATTATTCGTTGGCGCTTCAAGAAAACTTATGCATCACAAGTAATATTTGTGATATTGATGTTGTTTTATTAATTTATATGATAGTAACAATTTATTTAGTCATCTTAATTATTAATTTGTTTATTAACAAAATTTTTACAAAAAATTATAGAGAAAATCATAATAAATATTCAATTATAAAGGGTGTTTTTTATAGAGGTATTGAACTTTAAGTTGGCAACACTTTTTTAACTGGCGGCCATTTTGTCAGCTCTCAAGTGATTTATGTTTAGTTTGATTTGGCATTTCAATATGAATAGACTGACGCCTGAACAACGCTTCCAAATTGTGCAAATTTATTTTGAAAATCATGGTTCTGTTCGAAATAAGTATCGCGCACTACGTCCATTTTACGGTCAACAGAATCGTCCATCAGAGCAATTAATTCGATTAACGTTTTCGCAGCACGTTTACGCTAAATGATAATACGCATCCACAGAGACGTCGTACAGTGCGTACAGAAGAAGTCATTGCTGCTGTAGAGCGTAGCGTAGAGGAAGACCCGAATCAGTCTATCCGCCATCGTGCACAGGAATTGGATATGTGTCCATTCACTTTATGGAAGATTTTGCGGAAAGATCTTGGTTTGCGTGTTTACAAAATCCAACTCGTGCAAGAATTGAAGCCACATGATCACCTAGTAAGGCGTAGGTGGGGTGAATGGGCCCAAAACAAGATTGCCGTTGATCCCGATTTTCATAAGCGAATTTTCTTTAGCGATGAAGCTCACTTTTGTTTGAATGGATACGTCAATAAACAAAACTGCCGTATTTGGAGTGATGATATTCCTCAGGTGTATGTTGAGATACCGTTACATCCAGAAAAACTGACTATTTGTTGTGCTTTATGGGCTGGTGGAATCATTGGTCGGTACTTCTTTAAAAACGATGCTGGTCAGAACGTTACAGTCAATGGTAACCGCTATAGAGCCATGATTATTGACTTTTTCGTTCATCAATTGAACAACAGGAGTTGTGGTTTCAACAAGACGACACAACATGTCACACAGCTCGTGCCACAATTGATTTATTGAAGGAAACGTTTGGTAACCGCATAGTTTCACGTTTCGGACCCGTGAATTGGCCTCCAAGATCGTGCGACTTAACGCCGCTAGACTATTTTCTGTGGAGATATGTGAAGTCGCTAGTCTACGCCGAAAAGCCCGAAACGATTAATCACTTGAAGGACAACATTCGCCGCGTTATTGCCGATATACGGCCACAAATGTTGGAAAAGTCATCGAAAATTGGACCTCTAGATTAGACTACGTCCGAGCCAGCCGTGGCAGCTATATGCCAGAAGTCATATTTAAATTATAATGCCAGAAGGTTATCTTTCGAATAAAGTAAATTTCATGTCAATTTAAAAAATTCATCTTTGTTTTATTCCATGTAAAAGTTCTATACCTCTATAAAAAAACACCCTTTATATTACATATGCTACTGTTTTTTTCCTGCGATTTAAAAGACGATGATGACAATTCAGAGGAAATTAATAATATGTGTGAGAATAATTTTGACTATGAAAATGTTAATAATGATGAGAATGACATGTATAATGAAATTGAGAATAATGATGAAAATGGTATGTGCGATGTAAGTGAGAGTAATAATTGCGATGTTAAGATGGACGCCGATTACATAGAAGTATTAAAAAAAAAGAAAGATGAATGTATAATTGAGATATTGTATTTGTATGATTTTCGCACGTAATTTTAATATATTATTAAATATTTATATGACGTAGTATATATTATTTTTATATTTTTATATGATTTGCTTATAGAAATTTTCGTAAAAATTTTGTTAATGAACTATTAGGTAATAATATAAAGGGAAAAACAGTATAATATGTAATATATAATTGAATATTCGTATGATTTTCTCTATAATTTTTTGTAAAAATATTGTTAATAAACAAATAAATAATTAATATGACTAAACAAATTGTTACTATCATATAAATTAATAAAACAAGATCAATATTATAAATATTACTTATGATGCATAAGTTTCCTTGAAGTCCCAGTGAATAATGCGCCTGAACTATGGAAACCCGCCGACAGCGGCCTGCATCAGCTATTTCGATTAGTTCGGCACAATTTTCGAAGGTTCTCCGATCATATGGAAGTGTATTCCTTGAATACAAAAAATTCACGGGTAAAGTACATTAAAAAGCATCTTCTGCAAATTTGAGCCCTTAATATTCATTTGCCACGCCGTTATAAATTTTTGAAAAAAAAGGTTTTTCTCATCCAAAATTAAATGTTTTTTTCTGAGATCGGAAATGATACATCTAAATCCAATGCACGCATTAAAAAAATCTTATCTCCATCCAGTAAAAAGTTATCGTAATTTTTTTGGTGCAAAAATTGGTTTTTGCAAAATTTCCCGGCTGACGATTGAAAGTTTTTTTAATAGATATTCAAAACATAAAACAATACAAACAATTTCCATTAAAATTGAGCATTGTATCTAGATCATCTACAGCAGTTGTACATCATCCGCAAATCGTATATCAAAATATTGCTTGAAATATCAACATATTTTTAGAATTTTATGTGGAATCGAAAATTTCTAATAAAATCTATATCAGGTGATTTGTTTAAGAGAACACAACGATCAAATTAATTAAGTACTTTTGACATTGTCGGCATACATCGTGTCAAGTTACAGATGATGCCACTCTCAGTGACATTATGGGAACAAGCCGATAATTTGGAATTTAATTGCAAAAAATTATGAAAGAAAAAAGCAATAGCTACAGGATCTTAAAATAATGTGAACGCGACGAATTCGTGATCAATTTTTAAAATTCTTTTATAAGAAATTAATTGAATTAAGAAAAAGTAATTTAGCTTTAGATTTGTTCTACCTTCTTAATGGAGAAATATGGACCAGTATTTATGAGTAAAAAATTATTTAACTTTTTTCACACATGTTTGGCAAAAAGGAAAAACGTCATTACTTAAACTTCAAAAGTTATATCTTCTTATTTCATTAAATTAATGTCTTTTATTTTATGCCGTCTATGATTCCATACGAACAATATCAATAAAAATAAAGCTACTCAATGAATGTATACTAATGTTCTATAATGATTAGGGAAATAAAGCCACTCATTCGCCCAAAAAGCTGAATTTTCTTATCAATTTTAGTTAAGAAATTGTAAATTATTTTATATAAATTTTACTCACTTGTTATTTCGACAAGGTTTTGTCCTAAAATCACGAACCCATACTTTGTTCGTGGATTTCAACAACATAAAAAGTTAGAACTCAAATTATTCTCTCTGGATTTCACTTTTAATTCAGATTAGATGCAGTTCGAATGACTTACAATCAGTCTAAAATTCATACAAACAAAAATGTCCGTCCTCAATCTTATTTCCGACCCACTGCCAATTTGTTTTCATTACACTTCTAAGAATAACCAGTAGTGAGCGCAACCACTGATAAACGTAAATTAAAAACTCAAATTGAGGTCAAATTTATATTACTTCAAATTACCTACTTTTTATCTGTAATAATGCTCAGAAATTACAATTAGGATTAGAAAATACAAAATATTTATAAAAAAAAATAATAATAAAAAGGCGAACTAATTATAGTATATATATATATATATATATATATATATATATATATATATATATATATATATATATATATATATATATATTCGTATATGTTGTAAAAAATGCTTGATTACTAATAGTACGGGAGGTAGCGCTGCATTTTTTTGAGGAATTTTATACCGAACAAAGTTCGTTTTTAACAGTTGATTAACATTGAATAAGTAGTAAAATAAGTATCAGTTTCCGCATCAACGATGGAGCTCAAGGTGAGAGTATGTTAAAGTTGTTTAAAAAATCTTACTACGAGTATTTTCATACCGTGCCAAAATATATGAGACAAAATAAAAATAATAGTCAGCTGTATTGAAGAGAGGAGATTATATCAGTCACGTATATGTTTAAAATAGTAAAGAAAATCATCAGCTTTATTAATGGTGAGTATAAGAACGTCAGTCAGCGTCCTAAACATGCTACCCTCTCAGTCCATCTGACAAATGAACTGACAACATATATGTATATATATGTGGAGGTGTTTGGTACATCGATAGAAAGTTTTGAAGAGGTGATAGAGAATGTCATTTTGAATAATTTATGTCATATATGTACAAAAATGCACCGTTGTCGAGTTACAGCACATTTTATAATTTTTCGGTTTTCTGGCAATTGGTGATTGACAATTTAATTTTTATGATACTGGTATAATTTTTGGGTTTGAAATATTTTTTTTCTTATTCTTTGGTTCATACACTATAATAACAACAAGAGGACTAAAATTAAAATAACACACAGAAAACTGTGCATTCGAAAATTTTATTCATCTATGAAAATTTAAGTTTCATTCTTAGATTTGAATGATGTTTTTTTTCTAACAGTGAGAAAAATAAATGCATTCAATTTATTTTAAAAATAACTTTGTTGAATTACCTTTACAGTGGTGTATCGAAACACGTATCAGTAAAATATTACATACGTTAAATTCAGGGAAGATATTCATATTAACGAAATTAACAATTTTCTATATTTATTTTTTCTAAAATTACCAAAATCACATTAAGTATTATCTTAAATGTTATGTTCGAAATGTGAGCCATTATTTCTAATACATTTTCGGGCCTTTTTCCTCACTTGGGTGGTGGTTACGCCTAGTCTCATTTTTTCCTTAAGTGTGACACCTGCTTCATTAATTCTTGCAATTAGTTGATTACGGTCTATTATTTCAACTTTATAGACAAGTTCTTTCGTACGTCCCCAGATGTGAAAATCTGTAGGCGTCAAGTCTGGGGACCTCGCAAGCCACAATATGGGACCGTTGCTTCCTACTCAATTAGGGAATGTTTCATTTAAAAAATATCTTAATCAAACCGATAATGTGCTGGGCATCCGTCGTTCTGGAAAATTAATCTGTCTCTTACGTTCAATGGTGTTTTATCCACGATGTTCGGCATTTCATTTAGTAAAATTCTAAGTAACTGTCTCCTTTTAAATGTTCAGGAAGGAAATATGGCCCAATTCCGATTACCGCTCCCCATACATTTACACCGACTTTCTGTTGGAAGAATATTTCTTTTTTCATTTGCGGATTCTTATCAACCCAATAATGCAGATTGTGGAAGTTGGTGATTCCCTCCCGAGAAAATTTCGATTCATCGAACCATAAAATACTTTTTAAGAAAAATCCATCTTCCATATCAGCTTTAACAAATAACGGCAGAACAGAATTCTCCATGCTGGATCACCTTCTTCAAGGCTTTGAACCGGGGTATAATGAAATGGATATTTTCCTTCAACTTTCATAACGTTTCACACTTTCCAAGTAGACAAATTAAACTGATTAGCTACCTTTCTAATGGTTGGATCTGCATCAAATGAAACCAAAATTTGTTGTTCTACTTCGACAGCATGTCTGTCTGCATGCAATCTTTCTCTGAAAAGAAGATTACCGGTTTCACAAATACGGTGATATGTATTAATAAAAACTTGTACATTGGCAACTCTTCTTCCAGGAAATCGATCTCGGTATAGTCTTTGATCTGCGGCTGCATTGCCGTCTGCTCTACCATAAATTAAAGAAATCAGGTAGATATGATGCGCATAAAACAAGAGACGGAACAATTATATTTGCATATCGAGAAGGTAGCCAGTACAAGTATATTTAAGGTAGATGGTGTTCCGGCCACTAGTACGATGCCACCTACCTTCGACGGCAAACTATCTTGGCTTACCTATGTCCGTCAGTTCGAAGCCACCGCTTTCGGCAATAATTGAAGTTCACCGAAGAAAGTACGTGCTCTTGTTCTAGCATTACGAGGTGAAGCTATGGCGGTTCTATGTAACATTCCTGAAGAAAAGCACAATCATTACGAGTTTATTGTTACTTTTCTGGAGAAGCGCTATGGAGAAACCCACCTTCAAGAAGTTTATAAGGCCCAACTCCAAGAAAGAAGACAAAAATACAATGAATTCTACAGGAATACCAGGCAGATATAATGAGACTAATAAATTTGACTTACCCAACATATCCAGAAGAAATAAATTGTTTTATTTAAGGTTTACGCAACCCAGAAACTGGTCAAACGCTAAAAATAGCCCGATTGAAGAAAATTTCCGAGGCTCTTGCTTATGCCCTTTAGTTTGAGGTGGCCAAACAGACCTCAAGGAACCAAGAAAGAATCATAAGAACAGTCAACGTTTCCCGAGATTATCGCAAGACTAACGAGGAAATTTTCATGAGGCTAATGAGGGAGTTGCAAAAATTTTTGAACAATCGAAAAACACATTACAACAAAAGCACACCCTTTCGTAACGAATACAGAACTCGTTGCTGAATGTGTGGCCAAGAGGAACATGTACAAAGCCACTATAATTGCAGTACTGTTCCTCGCAAAGATCCTGATGGCTATCGGCTTTATATTACTAATATAAGTAGTGAAGTTCAAAGGAGCCACTTGGAGAAAGTCCTTGCTTCTTATGGAGAACTTAAAGAAGTCTGGTTAAATAATAGTATCCCCTGTTTTGGATTTGCTGTTTACAAAGATAAAAAAATGCTGCAGTTGCCGTCCAGACTTACGATGGAGTTGAAGTATACGGTTGTCGTATTAGAGTAACTTATGCCAGACCGAGAAGAAGGGATCAGGATCATTGGTACCATTCGAATTACATGCGTTACTAGTGCGGATACAACGGTCACTTTTACAGAGATTGCCCGAAAATTACTGCTGGTGGAGGCGATAGAATTACGGACGAGATAGAAGGAGTACTCGTGGCTACAGTGGAGAACGAGACGAGAAGGACCGTGACCGCGAAAGGGGCCACGGAAAAAGAACGTTCTATAAGTTATCCTCGAGAGGGACCGCGACCGCGGAAGGGACTATGGAAGAAAAACTCTTGGAAGTCATCCTCGGAAAGGTACAAAGACGACTACAAAATAGAAAGCGACGGAATGAAGACCCTCTATGACCTCAAAGCCAATACTGAAGGATTCATGGTTGGTGAAAAAGTGTCGTTGTACAATCCGAAAAGAACCAAGGGCCTTCACCAAAGCTTCGTAAGTCATGGGATGTTCCATACAACATAGTGACCCGACTAAACGATCTGGTATACCGAATTCAGAAAATCCCTCATGCGAAGATGAAAGTTGTGGATCTTGACATATTGGCCCATTATCAAGATCAAGAAGTTTGATCGAGACGATTAATACTTGGAAGGGGACAATCTAACGGACCTTATAGCTGTATACACTACATAAAGTTAGTTTTTTTTCTAGTTTGTACGGTTTTAGGTTTATTTTCTACGAATTTATAATTTATTTAATTAATTTTACCTTTTGTTAATTTCCTCATGAGACGTCGATGAGAGAAGGTATGGAACTTTTTAGTAGATTCTATTCCCTTATTTTGAACTTGAAACGCCTATATAGAAAGTCTAGAAATCGCCAGATCACTTCTTTTCTTATTTTTATTACATCATATAGTATGGAAATATTTCTAGAAAATTAGGGAATCTCCTGTTATCGAACAAAAGGGTATATAAAGAGTCCAAATCGGTTTCGTGAACAGTTTAGTTTGAAAGATCGTCGATGCAACTTGAATTATTTTGACAAGTTTTCAAAGTTGTGACAATAAAAGGATTTAAAGCAAAATATATATATATATATATATATATATATATATATATATATATATATATATATATAATCAAAAATTATTCATCGATTTGCTCCCTCAACACTTCGGTAGTATCTGTTTCATAGTCACCATCTTCCTCATAACTATGATTGGAGCTGTCTATGATGACATTTCATTTTTGCTCAAATTCCTCAGCATCACCTTCTTCGGCATTTTGTGATGGTTCAGTTTCATTTCTTCCATCATTTTCTGTAAAACAGTACAAATTTTAAAGCTGTATTGACATTCCTTTAAAATTCAATTTAATGTGTTATAAAAATAAATAAAAAAAAGTACCTGCAGGATTCTCATGGTTGCTTGTTACGCCAGTTATTATCTGCGACTTGAGTTTATTCCAGTTAAACCACTTAAAAGTGTATTTATGATTTTCTTCCATCTATCAGTGGTTTACGAGTGAAAACTCGGATGGAACTTACTGATGAGAAGAAAGTATATATGTTGGTTAGAATACAATGGCAGCTGGTGCATTAAAAAAGTAGGGCTTGCAATTCCAATGGTTCATTAAAAACATAGATGTGCATAAAACCTGTCATAGGCACCAGTGGATGAAAAAATAAAAGTCATTAAAAATTGGGTTAATATAAAACAAAGCAGAGTATTTTAAATAACTAAACATAAAGATTGTGGTAAATGTTAAAAATATAGCAGTTAAACCAAAATGCACGTATAACCTACTATGTAAATTATTTATAAAGAAAATCCATACGCCCATCTTTGGCATTAGCAAATTTCTAAAAATCCGCTGATTGAAATTAGTTATGCTTGCAATAAGCATTGCCAACGCAGTTCTTTCTTGGCTCACAGTATTCCGTGAAAACGTTTTTATCCGTTTCAGGATAGAAAAGCACCATTGTACTTCAGCCGATGCCAGCGGAATAGTAATTAAAAGTTTTAAAACTTCACTTAAATGTCTCCTTACGTCGTTGTTTTGCGAAAGATATTAATAAAGTACAGGAAGTACTGAACTTGACCTAAGTTCTTCAGTTTCATATATGATGGTCAGTTCTGAGATTTTATTCGATAAAAAAGGGGTAAATTTTAATCGTATCCTTAAACTTTTGTCCGAACAGAAAGATTGGCTGCTACCAAGTATAGCTAAATCGTTCTTTTGCTTGACAGATAATTATATCACACTTCTTTTGCTTTCCGAGTTTACTCCGCGGATTCATCGAGCTTACGTGGTTTTGAAGTAGATGAAGATGGCTCAACGTCTTTTGAGGTAATATTATTTCTAATTTCAATTAATTTTGATTTATTCGTAAATGATAATATATTTTGATTTGAGATAACAGCGTCAATTTCTCTCTAATACCAAATAACAAATCAACCTTTACATACCCTGATGATTGGTTCGTGATTTTAACGTTTTTACTGTCATCTAAAATTTTTTCCATTGTCTCTAGAATGATATCTTTATTATTTAATTTATTTGATTCAACAACTAAGATATATTGATTTGTCAAAAAGAATACAATTTTGTAAATTTATAATAACGATGATACAATACATCAATTAAGTATTATTTTGTTCTATCTACATAACTAAATCTACATGAATGTTATCGTTATCACCAGATGGTCAATAATTGCGAACTGATTTTTTGAATATAAGGTCAAAAGACATTTTGAAATTTTTATCTAGCTTTGATAACATAACAACCATTACGAGGTGGATAATAAGTTCGAAAATAAATGATTATACAGTTCAATTTAACAGATATTTCAACAATGATAAAGTGCATTATTATAAGACGTATCAGTAAATTTAAAGAATGTGGTAAACACATGAAACAATAAATATTAGAAACATTTAATGCATAAGCTGTTTTTAAAAATTCGTTATCATATGTATTTCGATATTTTACAATATTTATTAAAGCAGATATCAAAATATATTTTCCATACTTTATGCAAGTAAAACAGATAAATGTTCTGATTATCCATAGTATATGATAATAGAGCATGATAATTATTATATTAATTATTAAAGGAAAGAAATATGCAAGCGAAATTATCCACTTTTAAAATTTTTGATAAAGTGTCGAATAATTTTTCATATTAGCCAAAATAAACCAATCAGTTGCCAAAAGTAATCCTAAAAGAAAATTTATTTATAATAAGAAGTATATAATGATAATCCATATCTCATAGAACCAATAAGTTAGGAAAGCTTGTTCCAGACTTGATACTGTACTTGTAATGCTGAAAATCAAACTGCATACTGCGAAATTCAATATTATATAGATCGTTTTTGTCTGAAGTATCTTAAATTTCAAAATTACAAAAATTAATAACGAATTATTCGCCACTACGAAAATGCAAAAAATTAATTTTATAGGAGACATTATATAAAATCGTACATATCGATATATGGTGTGGTAGTAGAATTCTTCATTAAAATCTTTTAATTCTTCCCACGTTAAATTATTGTTAAGCAAATCTTCATAATCCATAATTGCAGCTTGTTAGCTTGTTCTGCGAGTTGTCTTGGATAAAAATTTTTTCAAGGGTATCTTTAACCATTAGGAAATCTGAAAGAGAAAAAAAAAAAGAAAATGCTGTCAGTAACAAAATAAGAACCCAAGCTTTCACAGCTTTGGTCAAGTTGAAAATCATGGTGCTTGGATTTAGACCGCGTCAAATTAGAATTATTATCCGATGTTTCGCCTACGATTCCAGAAACATTTTCAGGGATCTTTACTCTACGCGATTAGAACACTGAATGACTATCGAGGAACAACAAGGTATTTATACCTGGTGCTCAGCGAACCGTGATCCAGCGTTACAATCGATTTCCACTTGTGATGTAGACTGTAACCTGCATCTCTATTAATATTATTTGAATATTTACAAATTTCGATTGATTCTCTAATTTTAAGTTTAAAGAAACCAGACGCTGATGCTAGTTAGCCCCTTAGTTTCTTTTACATTAAAAGTGTTACCTGAGCAATGATGGTGTTCAGCTACTGCAGATTTTAAAATTTGTTTCTTTTTTATAAATCTTTCATGTTTCTTAAGCCTAGTAGATATAGACTGTCCTGTTTCACTTTTACTACAAAAGCAAGGTATCTTGTAAACACCTTCTGCTTGAAATGGAATTGCGTCCTTTGGAGAATTCGAACATTGTCCAACTTTCTTATATGTGTTTAAAATTGTGCGAATGTTTGATTTTCGGAGTAATCTGGCAATCCTGTCGGTCTTTCCGTACATATAAGGGGAGACGACAGTGTCCATAAGATGTACATTTATAATATTTGGTTGAGGAGTTGGGATTTTAAATTTATTAATAGAACGTCTTATATCTTCAACGCAATATCCTTTGCCTCTCAGAGCATTAGTCAGTTTTTCTGTTTCTGATTTCAGTGATTGTTTGTCACATATTGAAAGTGCTCTATGTACCAAAGAGTTTATGACCGATTGTTTTTGAGAACAATAATGGTGTGACTTTGCATTGAGATATTGATTTCTATGTGTTGGTTGTCTGTACATAGAATGTCCTAATTTGCCATTCTCTTTCCTTTGTACTGGTACATCAAGAGAGGGAACGAACGTATTTTCTACATACCTGCACCAAAATATCGATTTTAGAGGATCAGAATATAAGGCATTTTCTTTCAAAGCTTCTATGAAGATGTGAGCTACTACAGGTGATAGCGCAGATCTCATGGCCGCTCCCGAAGTCTGCTCGTAGAAAGTTCCTTGAAAAGTAAAATAAGTGAAAATCAGACATGCTTTAATTAATTCTAGTAGGGTGGAGCCCATGTTGTTGTTTCGTAATAGACTCACCAACCTACAAAATAGATAAATATCTGGCCAAACTTTTACATCCCTTTACAGGAAAAACCGAACCGATTGTTAAAAACGGTGTACATTTTGTGCAAAGATTAAAAACCATCCAATTAAAAACCGAAGACATATTGGTCAGGTTTGATGTAGAATCCCTGTACACAAATGTTCCTGTAGATGATTCAATTTCCATAATATCGGACATATCACGAAACAATAACATGGACTCCACCCTACTAGAATTAATTAAAGCATGTCTGGTTTCAACTTATTTAAGTTTTTAAGGAACTTTCTACGAACAGACTTCGGGAGTGGCCATGGGATCTCCGCTATCACCTGTGGTAGCTAACATCTTCATGGAAGCTTTCGCAGGAAACACCTTGTCTTCTGATTCTCTAAAGTTTACATTTTGGTGTAGATATGTAGATGATACGTCAGTAGTTTGGCCGCATGGCGCAGATAACCTCCATAATTTCCTGGATCATCTAAATCAAAAACATCCTAGCATAAAATTCACTATGAAAACTGAATCAAATAGTACCCTTCCCTTTCTTGACGTACTAGTACAAAGAAAAGAGACTGGCAAATTAGGACTTTCTATGTACAGAAAACCAACATATACAAATCGATATTTTAATGCAACGTCACACCATCATCCTTCTCAAAAACAATCCGTCATAAACTCTTTGGTACATAGAGCACTTTCAATATGTGACGAACAATCACTGATATCAGAAACAGAAAACTGACTAATGCTCTCAGAGGCAACGGGTATTGCGCTGAAGATATAAGACGTTCTATTAATAAATATAAAAACCCAATTTCCCAACAAAATGTCATAAATGGACCTCCTATGGACAGTGTTGTCTTTCCTTACATACACGGAACCATCGATAAGACTTCCAAATTGCTCCGAAAATCATACATTTGGACAATTTTCAACACATGGTAGAAAGTTGGACAATGTTTGATGTCTCCAAAGGACGCAATTTCATTTCAAACAGTAGGCGTTCACCATATACCTTGCTCTTGTGGTAAAGTGTACGTAGGTAAAACAAGATGATCTATATCCATTTGGCTTAAGGAATATGAAAGATGTATAAAAAAGAAACAAATTGTACAACCTGCAGTAGCTGAACGCCAGCATTGCTCTGGTCACACCCTTAATATAAAAAGAAATCAAGGTGTTAGCATCAGTGTCTGGTTTCTTTAAAGGTAAAATTAGAGAATCAATCGAAATTTCTAAATATTCAAATAATGTTAATAGAGATGCAGGTTATAGTCTACATCATATGTGGAAATCGATTGTAACGCTAGATCACGGTTTGCTGAGCACCAGTCGGCTATAAATAGCTAGCCGTTGCTCCTCGATAGTCATTCAGTGTTCCAATATCGTGAAGTAAAGTTTCGTTAGGATGTCTCGTGCAATCATAGGCAAAACTTCGGATAATAATTCTAATTTTACTGAGGCCAATCAATATTTGCTGAAATGAATAGTACGAGACTATTTATTAATTAATAATTTGATATCTTAGCTATTTCCGAAATTTGACTAACAAACTTTGTTTGTGATGAGGTGGTAAACATTGATGGTTTCAAAATAGTAAGAATGAATCGCGATTGTAGTAGTGGATGTGGAGGAGGAGGGAGTCTTTTATATATGCGTAGTTCTATCATTTTTTCAGTAATAAATGACATTGTGCAAAATTTTTCAGAACAAATCTGGATTAAATTTGTAGTTAGTGGTATAAAGATCGCTGTTGCTGTTATTTATTGACCTCCAGGATTTACAAATATGAATGAGTTTTTGGGTGAATTTAAATTTAGTGTTTCTAAAAAATTACTTTTGTCTGCGAATTTGCTCTGCTTGAAAAATTTTAACTTGAACGTTCTTAGGTTGGATTGTTTATATATTCAGGGATTTTTGTCACCGTTATATGCATATAACTTGAGAAAAATAATAAATAAACCGACGAGGCGTGGTCAGATCCACGCCTCGCTCATAGATCTTATCATATCCTCCAATACTAATCTTGTACTAAAGAGTGGTGTTGATCCTTCTTTTTACATTTCGGATCACTTTTTAATTAATTGTGAGTAAGCTGCGAATGAAATTATTTAAGCCTAAACCTTCGCTTATTACCTATTGAGATTTTCGATACTTTGACTATGAGTCGTTTCCACGCCTCGCTCATAGATCTTATCATATCCTCCAATACTAATCTTGTACTAAAGAGTGGTGTTGATTCTTCTTTTTACATTTCGGATCACTTTTTAATTAATTGTGAGTAAGCTGCGAATGAAATTATTTAAGCCTAAACCTTCGCTTATTACCTATTGAGATTTTCGATACTTTGACTATAAGTCGTTTTATCCAATACCTTTATATAGTAACACTAAATTATTTTCATGATTATTAGCTTGTATCTAACGGAAAAAAATATAAATGTGAGGTAACGGTAAAAAATCAGGTTAACAATATATGAAGTCAAATGTGAACACTAAATGCAAACTTCTCTCCATCATATCCTTTTTGTGTTAGAGGTTGCACAGTTAGAACGGATTGTTATAGAATTCAATTTATCCCATTCCACCACCATCGAGATGATGGCCTACCTGTACCACCATACCGAGAAGAAAGTCAAACTTACCCTCCCCGCCACAGTGATACCGTAGAGGTACATGTTTCGTCTCTGTTAGACTCATCAGGGTACCGACATGCACCTGGCTGTGCAAAGGACAGATCGGAAGGAAGTATGCAAATACTGAACGCGGCTTCTCCGACCTCCCGCCGGATGGCGTATATATGTTTATGCGGCTTTCACGGATTCCTACGTGTGAGATACAATAGCAGTGGATATATCCACATTATGCTATTTTTATTTAAGAAACATCAAAGCTTTACAATAAGATGAGAAAGATAACTAAATATTCAAATCGAATCAGGAGCGCCAGAAAAAAAAATTCGAGAGGGTAAAATTTTGCAAACCCGGAAAAAGTACCACTCTGTATATTTTTTTTACATAATAATAACTTTTTTATGAGAACTCTAAAGAGTGTTATGTGTCCCAAATTTGACTTAATTATATTTGAAAAGAAATGATATAAATTTAAAAAACCAAAAATAATAATAAAATTTTATACCCTGTTCTTAAAAACTAGGCATTATAGGACATATGTTTATATGAAGTTTTATGCCTAAAATTAGCTCAAGAATAATTGTTTAAAATTTTTTGCATTTATTTAGAAATATATATATATATATATATATATATATATATATATATATGTATCGAAATTTATATAATTAAAGCTATATTTACCTTTCATTTATTTTCATAAATTCTTAAGAGGTAAATCACAAACATAAACATAAAATTACACGAACACAACGCGACTGCCGAGAAGAGTCGTATGCATATCAAGGAAGTTGGAGGGGATAGAAGGAAAGAGAATACCCTAAAATAAATTCAGTCGGGCATGTAAAACTGTACTCCCCTTAGAGGGGCTATACTGTATTTGCGCAGTAGGTCAGGGGATAGGACTGGGCTTGAGCAAACTTTTGTTGCGTTATTATATTGGAAAATTACAATTTTTAGTTTATTATTAAATGATTAATAAAATACATACTAATATAAAATAGACTTAAATATAATTCTCTGGGAAATCTTGGACAACGATTTTTTTTGAAAAAGTTTCGGTGCTCCCCACTATTTCAAGGTCATAGACTACGATTCTGACCTGCGTTTTCCATAATTTTTCCTCAATTTTGCGGAAAACAGTGAAAAACACTTTCCACTTTAGGTTCAATTTTTTGTACTAAACGTTAAAATTTTGTTGCAACCACAAATTCCACACTGATAGAAGCCTTTGTATTATGTAGAAATTCAAAAAATTTTCAAAAAAACAAATCAAAACAAAATGGCTCTCGCTAATAAATAGTGGTGTATCTCGCTCCTAAAATCCAGAAAATTAGCACTTTCATAGATTGTCCCGCCTTTACGTGGTTTCTGGTGGACAACAACATTTTTAATTAATAAATCTAGGTCAGTTCAGGTTAATTTTAGTTTCTCAAACTCACCAAAACTGGCCAAATATTTTGGGCGGTTAAGATTAATTTGATCCTTTTCTATACATTACAAAAGTTAAAATATATTGTTACTGTAATGGATAAATTTTATAGTTTATATTACGAAAGTTTAAGTCTACGTTAATTTAGGTTAGTTTAGATTAGTTTCAGTTTTACAAATTAACCAACTTCGAGCTAAACCTGAACTAACCAAAAATTTTGGGTGGTTAATTTCTCCCTAAGACTGTATAAAACATTATAACAATTAAACTATGTTGTTGACTAAGGTGGACAAATTTTATAGTTTCTACCACGAAAGTATTTTACATCTTGCAATGTGCAAACGAATATTAGTCGTGTTTGCGAGTGTGATGGCCGATGGCCTTTCCGGAATGTATTTGCGATTTTTGGTTGAAAACATAACTTTTTCTAAATTTTTTCACTAAAATTTGTAAAAATTTATTACATACATGATATTATAACTAATATCATTAAAAATAAATATATATGTTCGCTGTTTTCTGCAGAAATAAAAGTGCTTGTTGTAGTAACGCTTGACGTTTTTTGAGCTTTCGAGGAACAGAGGAAAAATAGTGAAATATCAAACCCAAATCGTATTTTACGAAATCGGCATAGGGGATAACTATCGAATTTTTTCCAAAAAACGTCGTTTTTCTAGATGTAAATATTTACCAAAATATAAAAAATATATTTACTGAAAATAATTAACGGGATTAATAAAAAATACCCTATATTAGTGCATTGTTATAAATAAAAAGTCTTCACAAATATCTTGACAACATACACAAATATTAATTACGAAATTTAGCTAATGGCACAACAAAAAAATCAAAAGAGTTTCAAGCGTCGAGGATGATATCAAACAATCTCATTAAACACAAATAATACGCCGGGATGCCGATCGCCACATTCGTAAATCCTTGCTTTCTGGTTTTTATATTGCCAACCTCAAACAACAAATTTACTGTCAAATTTCATTCTGCGCTTACTCCACGTAGCTACTTGATATCAATTTATAATATTTATTTTCGTCATGTTAAGATAATGTTCCGGACGGCCGGTTTACAAACAAACTACACACACTGTATTCTTTTAATCACTTTTTATTGTCAACCTTACTTTTGACACTTGTCAAATAAACTCAACTTGCGTCGACAAACTCTCAGAATATACTGACTAAGAAAGTCGATCTGGACCCTTTATATACCCCTTTGATTGATACCGGAAGATTCCCTAATTCTCTAGAAGGTTTTCCATACTACATGGGGTAATCAAAATAAGAAAAAGGAAAAATCCGGCGATTTCTAGACCTTCTATCATAGGTGTTTCATATTAAAAAATAAGGAAATCGAATTCTCTAAAAAGTTCCAGACCTTCTTTCATAGTCGTCTCCTGAAGAAATTAACAAAGGTAAAATTACTTAAATAAATTATAAACTTGTAGAAAATATATCTAAAACCCTATGAACTGCAAACACAAACTAATATTATGAAATGTGCAACGCTATAAAGTTAGTAACAATAATTTTTTTTGCATTTAGCCTATTTTCGTAGCTTTCCATATCCCCTCTAACTTCCTTGATGTTTATAGTGGTGGTAGCAGCGTTGCCCCCGCTACTCTTCTACTTTCACGCAGTTGGCTGTTTTTACAGCTTCTTATGTCATTAAATTAACCGCTTAAACTAACTGCGTCTATGATTCTCATAGACATAAGAGTCAATAATATAAGCTGCAGATAATACAAAAGAAAGTTGGCTCACGCTTAAAAAGAAACAGAGCGTTTCGATGAGTAGTGCCTCTCTTTCTAATGGGGGAGATAAACACGATACTACATTAGAAAGAGAGGTACTACTCATCGAAAACAAATTGTCCCTTTTTACGCGTGAGCTTGTATAGGATCCGCACTCTATATATTTAACTTTTATGTTCATGATGATCCCATACAAACTATATCGATAAAAATAAGGCTATGCAATAACTGTATACCGATGTTGCGTCTATTCCATATCAACAAAATCAAGTTAGTCACTCACCCAAAAAGCTAAACGTTCTTGTCAATACTAGTTGAGAAATAAGTCATTATGATAAATTTTACTCACCTGTCTTACTTCGACCATCCAGTGGTTTCTCTTAAAATTACAGTCATATTGTTTGTTCTGGTTTTTCAACAAAAGAAGAAGTTAAGGGCCAAATACTTCTTGCTGAATTTCACTCTTGTTTCTGTTATAGAGGCAGTTCGAATGACTAACAGGGACGGTACCCGAAGTGTCCGGCTCCGATAGAGGGTACAACAATAAGAGACCAAATAATTTATATGCGAAGATTCATTATAACGTGAAAACCGCCCCTAAAGTTCACCCCTAAAAATAGTATTTTTGGAATATCTCAGATTTTCAGTGAGATATCTTTACAAAACAAAGTTGAAATTACTTGCTATTCGAGATGATGTTAAACTATGGTATTTTTACCCCCAAGGATATCATCTCTTATCTTTTTTATTAGTGTAAACCATATATCTGCGCACGTAATTTAATTCTAGAAATTACGAAATTTACTGAAATTGTTTAAAAATATTTTTGCCATTAATGACTTGACATGACACTACCAAATACTTTTTTTAATATCTCAAGTTCTAATTAAGATATCTCTCAAAAACAAAATGGAAATTATTTGTTATTCGAAATGATGTTAAACTATGGAATTTTCACACCCAAGGATATTATTCCTTATTTTTTATTAGATTAAATCACATATTTGGGAAGCAATTTAATTCTAAAAATTACGGAATTTAATGGAGTGGTTTGAAAATATTTTTTGCGAATACCAAAATTAACTCAAACTGAAATATTTCGGTTTCAAAAATGAAGTAGTAAAAGACGGTGAGTCACCCCTCAAATAACTTTTTCAAACTCAAATTCTAATTGAGATATCTTTACAAACCAAATAAAAATTATTTGTTATTTGAAGTAAGGTTATACCATGTACGATGTATTATGAAGTAAAAAGCTGCAGTAATGTTGCAATAATTCGATGTTCAAGGTGTAAAAAATCTCGATGTCATGATGAACCTTTCAAACGAAACAATTAGAACTTCAGTATAAAAAAGCAGCCAACACATACTGGACAATATCTTAATCATAGTTCTAATCATTATGTTGTAATAAAACGAGGAATTATACGCAATCTCTATAATCGCGTTATATCTATATGCAGTAATGCCAATTCATTGGAAAAAGAGGTAGCAAATATTAAATCCTGTTTACAACAGAATGGTTATCCTTTAAAACTAATTGACGATGTTATATATACCTTTAGAACAACGAACTCTGGACAGCAAGAAACACATTCCTTCTTCACAATTCCATAAATTAAGGGAACTTCGGAGAAAATAAGACAAATTGCCAGTAGTTATAATATAAAAACCACCTTTTAATCAGGAAAAATACTTAGAACTCATTTAACAAGAACAAAACCAAAAACTACCGACAAGAAAGAATGTGTTTACAAAGTTCCATGTGAGTGTAGTGAAATCTATATTGGAGAAACCAAACGACCACTAGAAGTTAGAATTAAGGAACATAAAACTCATACACAAAAAGAGGAAACGTCGAGATCAAGTATTGCAGAACACGCCTGGGATAAACGACACCATATAAATGGTCTGAGGCTGCGGCAATATACATGGAACCCAAAATGAAAAAAAGAAGAAAATTTATAGAAGCGGTTTACATTAAAAACAATAATGGAATCTTCAATAAACCGAGTGTTGAAATACCTAATCTTTAGCAACCACTACTTTGTAACATCAAATTATTAAGGTGGGTACAGTGAAACGAAACTTTGCGCTGCAATGGACACAGTCCCTACATTAGCTCGTAGTCTTAAGTTTATACTTGATAACGATTAGAGATACAACCTAATCGAAACGCCGTAAAAATAAGGACAATGCAAGTCCGACAACCACATTTTCGTGTAAAAAATCGTTATGCTCAAAACACTTTTTTGAAGATTTCCATTATTGTACAATATACAATCCATAATATTACAATAAATCCTATAAAATATTGTTCTACTTTTGTATTTAAACAAAGTTTTACAAATTATTATAATTTATGAAATATAATATATTTTAATTATCTTATTAAAACAAAAAAAATGTTATTAGGTGCTGAAACGATCAAATTAATTGAAGTTTGGCAATTTTCGATTATGTATGAAATGGCATCCTTGAAATGATGTCCTTGAGGGTGATAATATTATAGTTTAACCTCATTTCAAATAGCAAGTGATTTCCATTTTGCTTTGTAAAGTTATCTCAATTGAGATTAAAAAAAATTGGGAGTGGCTAACCTTCTTTTACTAGTTGATTTGTAGAAACTCCGAAACAAGTCAAGTTTCATTAAATTTCGTAATTTTTATAATTAAGTTACGTCTATGAATAAATGGTATCATAATTTTAAATCATTTCGAATAGCAAGTAATTTAAAGTTTGTTTTGTAGAGATATCTTTCTTAGAACCTGAGATATTTCAGAAATACTGTTTTTAGGGATGAACTTTAGGGGCGGTTTTCACTCCATTTTAATGGATCTCCGCAGATAAAAAAAAAACAAGTGTATCTTATTTTTATATTCTCTATAACATACTTTAGGTTCATTAAAATCGGATCCGGATACTTCAAGTACCTCCCTTGTAAGTCTAAAATTCACAGAGGCCAACACTTGTTTTCCTGATCTTCTTTAGGACTCGCTAACTTAATTGTCAATTTATTTTCATTAATTCGATATTTCCACTTCTAAGAATAACCAAAAGTTACCACAACTACTGTTACACGTAAAATAAAAATGCAAATTGATATCAACTTTACATTTAATTAAAATAATATAATGTTTATCAAAAATAGTGCTCGTATGGTTTATTATTATGATTGTTATATAATATTTATAAGAAAATTATCAAGAAGGTGAACTAAACCTAAGGATATTATTTTTATATACAGAGTGATCCATTGTAAAACACGCAAGCAAAAAAATCTAATGGGAAATCCTCAATCAAAAAAAGTGTAGAAACAAAATTTTTTTATTTTTGAAGGGGAAATCAAATAATGTCCTTTAGTTTGACCATTCGCTTAACTTTCAAAGTTATTTCATTGTCAAGTTGACTTTTTTAAATACGATTCTCCATTTTTCATTGCAAAAATGGATAGTGGAGAAAATGTTCTATCCAACTAAATAAATAACATAGTGGTCAAATCACATAAAGAGGTCAATTGAAAGTTAAAATATCAAAATAAAAATCGGTAAAATTTATGAAACCTATTTTTGTGGAAAACAAAATTTACACACGTAGACTGAACACAGAAGTTTTCACAAGAATAATTTATTTTAGACCTTTACACTTTTTTTGATTTAGGCCTTCTCATTGGAGTTAATGGTGTTTTTTAAAATGGCTTCAGTATGTGATTTGACTCCTATGTTATTTATACGATTGGATGTTCTCAACTTTCCATTTCTCTAATAAAAAATAGGAAAACCCACTAGAAAAAATCAACTTGATATTGAAATGTCTTTGGAGGTCAAGCCCAAGGTCAAATTGAAGATCATTATTTGATTCCCCTTCAAAAAAAATCTTTTGTCCTAATCCTTTTTTTTTTAGTTAGGCCTTCCCATTAGAATTATTTACGTTGGTCTTTCAAAATAGGTGACCTTCAAATGACCTCTGTATGTAAGTTGCTCCCTATATTATTTATACGATTACATAGGAAATTTTCTTCGCTTTCGAAATCTGCAATGAAAAATGGGAAGTCCTATTAAAAAAATCCCTGACCTTAAAATTACTTTGAAGATTAAGCATGAGGTGAAATTGAAGGTCATTATTTGATTTTTATTTCGAAAATAAAAAACTTTTTTTATACACTTTTTTTAATTTAGGCCTTCACATTAAAGTTATTTGCGTGCGTCTTTTAAATTAGGTCATCCTGTATTTAAAAAAAAATCTTAAATACGTACCTCCAATTTCAGTAAGCAACTTTTTTACAACATCGGATTTTTACAGGGTGTTCGAAAACAAGATCAGGAAATTTAGACAGGTGAATTTAAATGAATTATTTTTAGACGGTTTTAAAATTGTGATTTATTATGAAAATTAAAGTAAAAATAATCACTTAAATTATTCGTTAATATTATTTTCCTCATGCTCATAGGCTTGAACAGATTTTTTGAACATGGCGTCATATGATATTTTAAAATTTTCATTTCGCCTTATTAATATGAAAGTCATTGCAACTGGAGCTACAAAGGCAACTAAAAATAAAACTTGCAATAGGAAAAGCACCTCAGTGTTTTTGAAAGCACTAAACTTTTGAGCATATATGAATGCTGTTTCAAAAAAAAGACCAGGAAACCACATCATAAAATATATATTAGACAGGGTTAGAGTATATGCACATTTTAATGATTCTTGGGTATAGTTTCTATTCTGTTTTGCCATATTAACTGCTGTAATTATGAGTATACATATAATATATATTATAAAAACAGTCAAATTTATTGCAAAATATTTAATAGTAGCTAGAAACGAAGGCAAAATAATTAAGGGTAGAACATAACATGCTGCGAGTCCCCACTTAAATTTTTTTTGGTATTTGGAGAAAAAATTCGTATAAGTGGCGAAAATAAACCAATCAATGCCTAAAAAAAGTGCTAAATTACCTGAAGTTAGTATTAAATAGGTTAATATCAAGCTTACAATTGTGAAAATATACAGATATTTGATATCTGGAAAGTACACTGATAAATTTTCAAAAACACAAATTACGCTAAAACTTGAGCTAACAATGGCAAAATTTAATATGATATGGTTGCTTCTCGTTTGAAGTATTTTAAATTTACATATCGCAGTAATCAGAACCGTGTTGTTTGCTACGACTAGGATACAAAGAAACACTCTTATTAACAGTAAGTACTTTTTCATGAACACTAATGTTGACTGCTCCTTTGCAGATTCATGATGTACAGGGGCTTCAAACTCTTGTTCCAAAGCAGCACTATCTTCATAATCCATTTGGTTATTTTTTATAATATAGCACAATGAACTGCTCCTTATTAGTTGAAAATTATATAATTCCCTGAAAGAATAATAATCAATAAGTGTGTAGTATTAAATCGTACAGGATGATCTGTATTATAAATAATAATAAAAATAATAAATTCTGCTTGGTGATCATACAGTTGCACATAACAGTCCAGACTTTATTTAAATGGATAAAACATCCAACCGAGCAACACTAAGAGAAGTCGCCATCCCTAACAACAACAATCTAAGGGTAAGTATAATGATTAGATCGCCAAATACAGATACCTGAAGATACATGTACACAAACATTGGGAAATGATTAGCGTTCGAACGATCTATCAACAACCGACTTAGTGCTGAAGACAACTTGGAAAGATCCCCACAGAGTTCCATGCTTATAAGATCTGAGTATATGTGGGATGAATGATTATTTTCCTGGAGAAAGAGTGAGAGCAACATGGCTACATTTATAGGAATAACGCTGCACTAGGGTGTAGTGGTAAAAAGTTTAGTTACTTAAAGACTTACGTTACCTTCGTCTGTAGAACTCGTTACTCCGGAATCGTTATTTTAGTTACTTCCGTTAGAATAAGAAATATTGCAAGTTATATACGATATATACTTTGGATATTTCATTTAATAATTAGTATTCTGTGGTAAATATTAAATTTAATACTGAACATTAAGAATGTATTGGTTTAAATTATAAGTGTTAAAAAGTAATATATGAAAATATGGAAAAACATATACAAATTAAAAAATATACTACTCAGGAATAACCAAATTTATTTAAACAATAAAAGAAACATTTTTGGGGGAAAACTCTAAAATCTGCATTTAATAAAAAACAAAAAAAATACATGCATTTTAAATACTGACAAAAGTGTTATAAATGTTTATTCTCGTGCGAAAACAGTATTTTTTTCAACGTGTTTTGCCTTTAAACGATTTCTTCGCTCCTTTTTGACTTGAAAAAATTCTTTTGCAGAATACGAATGGGACAACTATATATATATATATATATATATATATATATATATATATATATATATATATATATATATATATATATATATGATTCTTTCCTTGCCAGTCGAGGTAACCAAGGGTATATTTTTTTTTCCAAATTAGCCTCCTCTCTGAACATGCATATCTCTGCAATTGCTAAAGCGGTGGACTGCTTTATAAAATTATCAAAATCTTGCCTAATAATATCTTAACTTTCTTCGTATACTGTCTTTTCTTCAGATATTTCTATTTCTTTTCTCTGACTTGCAGAAGTTTGTTGTTGTTCCTTTTCTATTATCCTAACTAATTCAACCTGAAGTCCGTCTTTACCCGCTCCAATCTTCTTTAACAAAACCATTTGTTTTGAATTGAGGATCAAGAAAAGTCGATTTATCTATTAACATGATTTACAAGCCAAACGGCTTCGCACTCCCTCCAGGGATTATTCACTCATACCAGGTTGTACTTTGGCCTTAAGTTGTTGTTGTTAGGTACAGCAATGTCGATTAGTGTAGTTCGCCTAGAAATTTTATCTATTAGTATAATGTCTGGTCTATTATGAGCTACTGTTTGATCCGTCAGAACCGTTCGGTCCCAATATAACTTGAACTGGTTGTTCTCAAGAATATGTTCCGGATTGTACTTGTAATAAGGCACTTTTCCTACCTGTAATAGGTTTAGCTTTTCTGCTAACTCTTGGTGGAGTATCTTAGCGACTGAGTCGTGTCTCCTTATACTCGGTTGCGGCAAACGCTTGACATCCTCCAGCCATGTGTTGAATTGTCTCCGATGTTCGACAGCCATATCTGCATTGGTCATTTTCTATTGAGGTATCTCTAATGATGAACTTCCGATAGTTCTTCGTCGGAATAACCTGGTCTTGGATAGCTAACAAGAAGCCCTCCGT
The DNA here is from genome assembly GCA_034092305.1 of Diaprepes abbreviatus. Taxonomy (NCBI): domain Eukaryota; kingdom Metazoa; phylum Arthropoda; class Insecta; order Coleoptera; family Curculionidae; genus Diaprepes; species Diaprepes abbreviatus. The sequence goes on along the minus strand of JASJET010000260.1, from coordinate 1,302,296 downwards.
TTCCGGAAACATCTGTTCTGAAATCAACCAGTAGTTCGACGCTGAGTTGTCGATATTGTCCTGATTGACCTCATTTGGATGCCGTCCATGAAGTTGCTTCCATAACCAGGTTTGTAACTTCTCTTGGTCTGTTTGGTGGTGACAAGTAATATCTTGTTCCCTCAACTGTAGCGGCGTTGAATCGTCTACCTCGCATGTTGCTCGATGTAGTGTGGAAGAGTCCGCTAACCTGTGGAAATATGAACGTAAGTTTATTATTTTTTGGTCGAGCTGCTTACCAATCTCCACCAATCCTCTTCCTCCTTGATGTCTTGGAAACATTGTACGTTCAATAACACTCCGAGGGTGATGTTTTTGTGCTTTTGTTAGGAGTGTCCTTATTTTTCTTTGCAGGTTTTGGATGTCCGTCCTGCTCCACTTTACAATTCCAAAAGATTAGTTCAGCGCGGAGCAAACATACGTGTTGAGCGCCTTAAACAAATTTCTACTATTTAAATTAGTTCGTAATACCCGTCTTACCCTCTTGACAAATTCGGCTGTCAATTCGGCTTTCATAGTGCCATGGTCAATTCTTTTACCCTGTTTCATACCTAGATATTTGTATGTTTGATCTGCTTCCATTGCAGCTATAGTTTCACCGTTCTGTATTTCAAAAGCCCCCGGTTGTATCTTCCCTTTAACGATGTTCAAAATACGACACTTGTCAAGTCCAAATTGCATTCCGATATCCCCGGAGAACTTCTCTACAATTTTAAGCATTTATTCCAGCTGGTTTCTGGTAGCAGTCATCACTTATTTATTAATATTATTATATTATTTTTTAGGTCCCCCGAGACGCAAATTAATCTAAAAGAAAATTTATCAAATCTTTTCCCACTTGATCTGTAATTTTAAATTTAATTCTTTCCAACGTTGATATGAGCGCCTTAACTACGAGGATAGTTTTCGATCGAGTGATTTGTTTTTTAGCGCTCATTTCTACAATTATAACCTCGAAGAGTTTTAATATTTGACACAGCTCTCCCAACAGATTCTATTTTTCTTCCGTTGGTAGACCACTGGATTATATAGAACTACTTTGGTGGCCCCTAGTACTACAGATAACTTAACTATCCTCTCAAACATGTGAATACTGGAATTCCACCGTATAGGCACATCTTCTATCAATTTTAAAAGAGTACCGTTTGGCCGCATTTGTGCCTGAGTACTCATAAGTTTAGAGGAAGAATATTTTCAATTTATTAATTTCTTTGAAAAATAAAATTAGTCCCGGGCATTTCACTGACCTGTCATATAAGATAACGGCTATAACGTCAACAAAGAATAAAATCCTTCCCTCCTATTAGAAATACTATTTCTTATCTCATTTTGGATAAATTCTTTTAATCTGTTGATTCCTGCATCTAAGCACAAAAACGTTTCTGTCCTATGGTTACCGCTCGGAAAGCAATTAAAATTTTAAAATCGACGACACACAAAATGCCTAGTAAACATCCAAAATAATCCAGTGCTTAGCGGATCCGCCCCCAAATTTCCTCGTCCACTCCTCTAGTCAGCAATTTTGTGAGTATAAAGAAGACCGCCAGGCCGGCCTGGACACGCAAGAATAAAATAGTAGCTATATTTCTTTAGTTATTTCGATTCTCCTCTCGGACTAAAGATGTTGTGAATGATATTCAATGAATAAAATTATTCAACACATATGTTTTTCAATAGGCAACATTTTCAGCTAGATAGAGTAAATTAAAATCGCTGATAACACAGGTTTACCAAAAAAAAATGGATGCGTATTTAACTGGACCATTTTATTTTTATGTAATTAGACTCCCTGAATCCAAATCTGATGTCCGCTAACCTCTATCAGGTTCAAGGTCATTTTAAGGTCAGATGGAGTAAAATTTACTAAATAAATCTGACGAAGTAGATACGTACGTTTTTGAGGTCGCTGAATCCAAAATCGTGATTTGTTTAATCCCCCAAATTCGACTAGAGGTCAATTTAGGGTCATTTAAGGTGAAATTGAAAAAATCCACTGAAAAAATATGAAAAAGAAAATATGTAGGTTTTCGAAGTCCCTAAAGCCAAATTTGTGGTTTGTTTAATCCTCCAAGGTCAGTCAGAGGTCATTTAAGCGTAATTTCGAGGTAAAATTGAAAAAATTCACTAAATAAATCTATAAAAGAAGAGAACTCATGCACAGCTAGATCAATATCCGTTACATAGCGGACAGGAAAGCGGATCAAGTTTTTGAGCTGAAACTCAAGCTCCCAAAACCCCGTACCCCACGCACAGCTAGACTGATGTCCATTACACAGCAGATATGCAAGCGGAATTAGCTATTATAAAATAGTAATCCAAAATCCGCACTCCCAAACTCACATAACCCACGTACAGCTAGATTGATATCAATTACACAGCAGATAGGGAAACGGATCGCGTTTTTAAGGCCAAATCCAAGCTGCCAAAATCACGAACTCTAACTGCAACTAGATTGATTGCCACTGTACAGCAGATAGGCGACCGTACCAAGTTTTTATAACTCCAAATATAAGCTCTCATAACCAACCATATATCCCACGCGCAGATAGATCAATCCTCGATATAGTTGCGCGAGGAGTATGTGGTTTTAGAAGCTTGGGTTTCGACTTGAAAATTCACTCCGTGAACGTGCCTACGTGGGAGCTTGAGATTCGGCTCAAAAACTCGATCCGCTTGCCTGTCTGCTGTGTAACGGATATCGATCTAGCTGCTCGTGTGTTCTGTTTTTTACAGATTTATTTAGTGGATTTTTAAATCTGACCTTGGAGTGACCTTGAAATGGCCTCTGGTACAAAATGACAGATAAAAACAAATCAGAAAAATTTTAATTTTTTTCAATAATTTTTTTATTTATTTATAAATTTGTGAAGCGCTGTCTGCCAATGTAAGTAAAAATATTTTAAGATACCTCCAATCGAAATACAAAATGGCAGACAAAAATAAAACAAGGAAAATATAAAAAGTTTTTGCCGACTTTTCCTTTGTCTGTCACAAATTTCCCAATTTGTCTGTCAAATTCATAGCCCTCATAAATTAGTGGAATCTTCAAGTAGCCACATCGGCAGACAAATTTTGATCATGAAAACTTGGTCGAAATTTTCTCATAATTTTCGACCAGAAAAAGACTTCGTTATGGGCAAACCATCTGCCATTTTTTTACACACAATTTGTTACTCTATCTTTCGTATTGTTAATTGACAGATGAAAATAAATCAGGATTTTTTAGTTTCTTTTTGTAACTTTACCCCTACGTTTCCACTCCTTCGACCATTTTAAGTTGTCTGCCTTTTTTTTTCGTGCATTCAATTTGGGTGACTACCCTTTCACTTTAATAGTAGACAATTTGAGATCAGGAAAAACAGATTTTTTTTTGCAAATGAAAATTGTTTTTCCAAATTTTCGAAGGGGCTGCCATTGTTGATGTCATGGTCTCTTTTCACGAATTTACTTAGATCTTTTAGCCCTCCAAAGGGCAGACAAAAAAAAAAGAATGGATTTCACCTTATGGACAGCTGACGGTTTATGTTCATGCGTTGAGTTTTTAAAAATAGTGGTGTCGTCAATACAGTAAGTGGAAAGAAAACAAAAAAAAAAAGAGAGAAGAGCAACGAAAGGCTAATATTTGTAAGAAATACAGTGCTAGTTGGTGATTCCATAGTGTAATGTGTATAAAGTAAAATTTATTTTTAAAAAATGACTGGAACTCAAGAGAAGCAACGAAAGGCTAATATTTGTAAGAAATACAGTGCTAGTTGCTGATTCCAGAGTGTAATGTGTATAAAGTAAAATTCATTTTTAAAAATTGACTGGAACTCAAGAAGAGCAACGAAATGCTAATATTTGTAAGAAATACAGTGCTAGTTGCTGATTCCATAATGTAATGTGTATAAAGTAAAATTCATTTTTAAAAATTGACTGGAACTCAAATTTTACCGAAAAATATTTGTCTAGATTTAAAAACTCTCAGTTATTCTTTTTAACAACTGGAAATGTACTGTCATTTTTTAAACAGAAAAATATAAATATTTTTCTCCTTGAGAAATTTAAAGGATGTTTCTATTTTTACTAATATTTTTTTTTATTTTCAGGTACGTTTACCAAATAGAGATAGGTTAAGCACATCAGGGATATTCAAACCAGGCAAAGTTAGGTAACGTTATACCATTAAAATACCATATCATAGTGGTGATCGTTTAATCTAAGTCAGTGGAATTCAGTTATTATTAAAAAATAACTTAATTCTCAACAACCTTGTCGCTTCCTAATAATAATTATATGAATTGGTGGGGACGGTAACCAGCGAATACGAACGATTAAAAGATTTAGTATTCAGAGAAACGATATTTACGAGAGTGTTTATACTGTTTTATACTGAGCTCATTTAATTTTTTGTGTTATATTTGCTCACTGATTTTTATTTGCTCGCTTTAATAAAATGTAGCGTACGATTTTAATATGATATATTTCTTTGTCGTAATTTTTTATCTTCCGTAACAACTAAAAAGTTTTATAATTTCATCATGTCATTTCGTCTCTGTGTGGGTCACAGCTTTATAATTTTACTATTTTTACCACTTTTGCAGGAATAAATAGAAAGTTGCTGCGATGATCGCATATATGAAATATGTTGAATAAGACTTTGTTCGATTTCTTCGTAAATTGGTGTGAGGTGTTTTCGGATTCGCATATTACGAATCTAAATTTATTTTTTCTATTCTATATGGCAGGTTTGAAATTTGACATTTTCCGCATTTTTAAAAAATCTATATAAAGGAGTTATAAGGACGTAAACCTCAAATTATTTTCGAATAATTTAAAATGGCGGATTGATCCCATTGACGTAGCTTTTCCTATTTCAGGTAGAACGAGTTCGTAGAAGGTTCTTATTTCAGCTACTAGTTCTTGTACTGATTCACCGGGCATGGAATAAATCCTTTGCATTATTGTTCCCCAAAGACAGAAATCTAATGATGTTAGGTCTGGGGACTTTAGTGGTCAATTCCACAGTCTATCCAATGACAGATTATCAACAAAATCTGTCACAACTGTTTGTAAAATGGCCAGGTATCTTTCTGTATTCAACACTCTCTCATAAATATGAGCGTACTTGATCGTGCATTATTAGAGGAAATACATTTACGCTAAATCTGTGTTGGAAATTTCTCTCCCGAAGGATATAATGATTTTCAGTGCTCCAGAAGTGAGAATTATGTCTATCAAAAATTCTTCCTCTTGTAAATTTTGATTCGTCTGTCCATATAATTTTGGGTAAAAATATTTGAACTTCTTGTGTTCGTTCTAAAATCATTTCACATAACTCTTCACGTTATGGAGCGTTCCCGAGGTGAATAGCCTAAAGAAGGTTGAATTCATAGGGGTGCATGCCATGTTCGGTTAATATTCTGTGAAAGCTTTGCAATATACAGAAAAATAGGCCAACAAATTGATTATGTTATATCTATTTGGCGCTATTGGCCTGGGTCTAATTCTTTCTCTACTAATTATTCCATAATGAAGATGATTTTTCATAATGCTTCTAAATATTCTTATGTTCAGTGGTGTTAAGTTAGGATATCTTCCGTTGAAATCTCTACATGTACGACTTTTAATTCTGTTGCGCTCGTCATAAATAAAAAGTAAAGTTAATATTTCAGCTTTTGTATATGTATTATTTTCTATTTTCGGCAATATTTTTTGAGAATGAAGAGGGTAGCAAATCGTCGATAAATAATTAGTTGCAATTGACAATGGTACGCCTTACAATAGAAACATTGGTTTGTTTGTCATGGCCTTCTTGCTAAATTCCCTAAAACTCTAATATTTGGAGGATTTTCTTGCCTATCTACTAAATGAAAAAAATTAATTTTTTTTTTAATTTTTTAGTAAAACTCAAAATTTGTTCTTTTCCACTTTCCTTGTATCCGAAATGTCATTTTCAGACAATTCATTATCGAGTCCAATATTATCAAAAGCCATAACTGGACTTCCGAGTTTCACTATGTTATTTTTGAAACAATATTCGATTTTAGCACCCTGTTAAAGGTCAATATTTGGAAAAAAAATTTTTTCCTTCAAAACTCAAAAAAAAATAGAGTAAAAGTTATCAAAAATAAAGAAAGGAAAAAAATGTATATAATATACAGGGTGATCTGTTTAAAATAGGTGAATTTCGGACAACTTCCGGTATAACCGGGTGTCGCACAAGACAGTTGTGACTTTATTTGAACAGAGCGTGTCTGAATATCATTTTTAGACAACTCATTATCGAGCCCAATATTATCAAAAGCCATAACTGGACTTCCAAGTTTCACTATGTTATTTTTGAAACAATATTCGATTTTAGCACCCTGTTAAAGTTCAATAATGGGAAAAAAAAGTTTCCTTCAAAACTCATAAAAAAATTGGGTAAAAGTTATCAAAAATAAAGAAAGGAAAAAAATATATATAATATACAGGGTGATCTGTTTAAAATAGGTGAGTTTCGGACAACTTCCGGTATAACCGGAAGTCGCACAAGATAGTGACTTTATTTGAACAAAGCGTGACCGAAAACCTTAGTATAATCTAGTTCACAAGTGCCATTTTACCGAAAACATGTCCTTCAAGTCCAAAATGTCATTCGATTCGTTATGGCATCTAGAAAGTTTATTCTTTTTTTCGGAGAGAGGCCGGCGAAAATTGTAAAAGTTATAAACTAATAAATAAAAAAAAGTGTTTTAGTTTTTTGCCAATATCTAAAAAATTATTTGAGGCATCTGAAATTTGAAAAAAGATCCTTAAAGGGCAGGAATCTTCATAAAAAATGTCCTACCTCCCGGAATTGTACCGACAATATTAATAATTTTAATTTTGGGGGAAAATTGGGTAATGACGCTCCCGCGCGCGTTGACGGAATCAGACACTTTAACAATAAAAATTATTTTAACCGATTAAATATGCATATTAAGAAAAAAAATTGATTATTATCTAGACACGTGAATAAACAATAATCCGTTGGAATTTTTTTTTATCCCAGTTAACTATACTTTTGTTAACTAGTTAATTTTTGCTAGTTGAAAGTTAACATAAAAACCCAGGTAATTTGTCAACTAAAAACCTGGGATTTGTTTCACTTCTGAGAGCTATTCTTTGAAAGCTTAAGAAGAGATCCCCGTTGGAAATATTAAAAGATTTTTTAAAAAAGGATTTTTTTAAAATTATGATTTTCTTAGGATTAGATTTCCATAAAAAGATTTTTAAAAATCTTTTAAACAATTCATTTGTTTATATTAATTTTGTAAACAATAGTAGTTAAAAATTTATAAAATATATTATTATATAGCTTTTAGTCATAAAAAACAAAAAGATCAAAATAATGTTAAAAAAATTAAATTGTTTTTTGATGACTTCAGTTGTTAATAAAAAAGTGTAAAATCAAAATTTTTATATTTCCTACGTGAATTTTTCTAAAGTCTTCAAACTATAGCTCCAAAAAGTGAAGCAATCCAGGTTTTTAGTTTATAAATTATCTGGGGTTTTATGTTAACTTTCAACTAGCAAAAATTAACTAGTTAACAAAAGCATAGTTAATTGAAAAATTGGGGTAAATTTTTTTTTCCAACGGATTATTGTTTATTCATGTGTCTAGATAATACCCAATTTTTTTCCCTAATATTCATATTTAATCGGCTAAAATAATTTTTAATATTAAGTGTCTGATTCGGTCAAAGCGCGCGGGAGCTCCATTGCCCGTTTTAAGACTAATTTTTACTCCAAAATTAAAATTATTAATATTGTCGGTACAGTTCCGAAAGGTAGGACTTGTTTTTAGGAAGTTTCCTGCTCTTTAAGAGTATTTTTTCAAATCTCGGATATCCCAAATAGTTTTTGAGATATTTGCAACAAAAAGCACTTTTTTTAACTTGTTTGTTTATAACTTTTACAATTTTCGCCGGCCCCTCTCCAAAATTTTCATAAACTTTCTAGATGTCATGACGAATAGAATGACACCTCAACCATAATTTTCCGAATTGGTGGTCAGGTTTTCAGAAAAATGGCACTTGTGAACTGACAAATTTGTAGGATTCAAATCACATTATTTCCCAAGATATTCTAACAGACGTTCATCGTAAGCTACACTGTATACCTTTAAAGAAGGAACAAAATTTATATTTGATTTACCCACTCTCCCGACTAGAGCCTCCAAAAAATTATCATGCCCCTGCTAATTTTTATTACAAAACCGACGAGGTAACTGTGGAGAGATGACAGAGGGACTAATGGACGGGCATAACGAAAGAAAAACACCACTACATTAACCTCAAAAGATACATCTTCAACTATCGGTACATTATCTCGTGAGTTAGCGGCATTTGTGATCCAGTAGAACACTTTCGACAAAAGTAAGGTTGTATTAAAACTGCATACCGATCCAGCGTCTATTCCATAATTATTACGTTTATATTGATGGCTTCTAGCCGAATTGAAAGTGACGTGGCTTTAAAATAAGTGAGAGTAGAAAATCTATTTCAATCCCTTTTTAAATCATTTATTTCTCATGCATGTCTACCTAACCTCAGTAAAGACTTCTTGTACAGTACTTTGAAGAATTTGTGTCACATATTGTACATAAATTGAATTTAATGTAACAACAGTTTTTTAATTTTCGTAATAAAAAAGAATAAGACATATTTTGTTTTTAACCTTAACCCCAAATCTGCGAAATATCAAAATCCTATGCCTCTAAAAAGCACCGAATTGAGATTTTCAAGTATAATCTAACTTGAACCGTTTATTTTGAACTCCCTTTAGTAAAATCATTTAAAGTCACTTTCTAGAACTTTTATTTCACTTTTTTCAAGAGGCTTTTATAAGCGGCTTGAACCCAAACTCGCTTCAAGTCATCGAAATAAATGTGCAGAAGGATTATCGAAATAAAACTATTCATTCAGTCCAAACGCTGAATTTCCTCGTAAAGGCTAATAGACCGGGGCTGATCTGTAAAAATCCAGTATCATTTGGTTGTGGAGAGTGGGAAAGCTAATTTTTGCTCTAAAACCCCCAGAATAATGCTCATAACAATAATTGAGAAATGCTCCCTCCCAAAAAATACCTCTACATTTATTTAATTAACAAGAAATGGAAAAAAAAAATGTTTTTTTTTCTCCTTTTCTTTCTTATAAATTTGAAAGTATTAACTATAGAGAAAAAAATAGTTTCTAAATTAAATTTTCTACAAGATAGGGTTGGTTAAAAATCTTAAAATTTATTAACCTTGTTGCAAAATAGTAATAATCAAAAAGTGCAAAAAGATGTCATTACCTCGGCTTCTAATGGAGCAATTTTGATCGTTTTGTTTAAACTGATATCACGTGAATAGACGAGTTCAAATATCACTATCTCGGTATAGTGATATTTGAACTCCATTATGCATTACTTTTGTTATAAAAAATTAAGTCATTTATGCATTATATGCACTCCACACTGTAACCTATGACATGTGGTTTTTTAAAGAAAAAGTTTAGTAATTTATATTTTAACTTACTGATTGCAAATACCTTTAACTGTAATCTCTAAAATTGTTTAAGCACAACACAAAAAACAATAAAATAAAAAAACTGTTCTTAAATTACTTTATTCGTACAGTATACATAAAAACAAAAAAATAATTTTAAAAACTACACTGTCAAAAATAACCTTAACTTTAATTTAATGCAATGCAAATGTATATTCTAGATTAAACTTATTGATTTTGTATTTTAAATCGTGAATAATTTACATTTACTTTGAATTTAAAGCAAATTCATTGTAATATCAGTTCTTTGTATATTAAATTTGATTAAATAGTATCCTTAGTTTCAATAAAGATATTTCAGCCTTCTGTACATTAAAATTAATTCACATGTACCTTAAAACTAAAGGAATTTACATTAATATTCATGGTATGTTGTATGAGATTCCGGGAGATGGCGCAGCTTGTATTGCATTTTTTATTTGGTATGACATAATTTGCTTAAAGGTCTCAATTTTCTTATGATGAAGTGTACATGTCTGCCGATACTGACGGAAACCAATGAGTTCGAAACAGGTGTACAGATGACGGTACACTACCTATGGGAAAAATTTCCACCTTTTCCTGGTAGCAGAATTTTTTAATCTTATATGAATGTTGGTGCATTAAATATGTGATAACATATCTTAAATTCAATAAACACAGGCTGTATATTTAATGTACACAGTCACCCTAAAATAAAAACTTTAAATTTAATGTATTATTACATCAAATTTAATGGGATACATTAATTTAATATAAAAATTATTAAATTTAATGCATTACATTAAATTAATTTAAAAAACGATTTACGAAAAGTGCTTCCAGCCCATTTACCTTAAATTGAGTGTCCTTCTTTTATACAGTGTATATGAAAAAGTTCGTATTTCTTAAGTTATAAGAGCTACAATATTTTTGTCATATGGATTTAGGTGAGTAAAAAATTTTGTCATAACCATGCTCTCATGGACAGAATCTGCAGCTTCACAGCATTGTTTTAGGGTCTATTATTAAGACAGCAATGGTTTGGTAACGAATTATATCCAACATACAATCTAAATCAGATTTTGAACCTATTCTAACCAATGACATAATATTGTTAGATAGTTTATTAAAAAAATAAGTGGCAAATATTTAAAAAAGTGTTCTAAATTATGTAGTTACCTAAAGAATGTTTTTAAATGCGCAGATTACTGCTCCAACTGCAAGAGATAAACGTGCAAAGACGCGCAAAGTGAAAATGAAATTTTTGAAGATGAAAACGAAATTGACTTCGAAGAAATAGATATTGAAAAAGAAAATGGAAATGTTGATATTAAAATCCAACTTCAAGAAGAAGATTTTGATGAATTTGAATATCCCAGAAAGCACGATTTTCTTAATGCTTCTGAATGTTCTTAAACTTTTTTAAAATATTTTATAATAAATTATCTCTTATTTTTACCAATATTTTATTTTCATTTTTACTTGTAACTATACTCATCGAAACTTCGTCCTATTTCTCAATATATCATATCTTCGAATATTTCTTAAAAATATTGTATCGCTATAACTTAAGAGATATGAACTTTTATTACATAGTTTTTTAAAATGTCTTTTTGTTTTTATGTATGCTGTATGTATAATTTCAGAACAATTTTTTTTTATTTATTTGTTTAAACAATTATTGTTGAAATCAAGTGTATTTGTATTCAGAAAGTTCAAATATAAATCAACAAACTTCTTCCTTAAAAAAAACCACAAACAATACCTTACAGTGTGCGTGCATACAATACATAAATGACGTAATTTGATTATAACAAAAAAACGCATAAAAGTTACTCGGTATAGTGATATTTGAACTTCTCCATTCACGTGAAATCAGTTAAATGATGACATCAGCAGACAATGACATTCTTTCCTACTTCGTTTTTGAACCTGCAAATTGTTTATAGATTCACCGTAAACACCTGCCAAATTTGACAACTTGTATCTCGGTAATCCATTCGAAAAATTTAAACTTTTCTTTTCAAACGAAGTATTTCTCCAAGTACCATTTAAACCATATTTTCAGGAAAAAATTTCGATGAAAATTCGCAGATATATTTAATTTATATAAAAGTGTAAAATCAAACAATAATTTTAAACAATTCCTGAGCAGGCCCCAAATATCCGATATTAATTTTTAAAAAAGCGTTTTAAAGCTTGAAATATCTAGTTTATGTAAGAAAAATTTCAAGCATGTGACTTTTTGATTTAAGACTTCATCAAATTTGAAAAATTTCCATTTTTTGAAAAAAAAATTGAATTGCAAAATTATTTTGCAAAAACTATCAAATCGATTTCAACGAAATGCAGCACGTTGTTTAAATATAACATAAAGTTTTATTTGACCAAATATGAAGGTCCTCAGAGAAATCGTTTAAAAAACACTTTTTTGCAATTTTTTTTATTATTACTGTTTTGCAACACGGGTAATAAATTTGGAGATTCCTGACCAACTCTATCTTATAGAAAATTTAATTACGCAAACTCTTTCTCTCGTCAACTTTTCCCTAAAGTTTTAAGGAAGAAAAGGAGAAAAAAACTTTTTTTTTTCACTTTTTGTTAAATAAATAAATGTAGAGGTATTTTTTGAGAGCGCGCATATCTCAATTATTGTTATGGGTATTACTCTGAAGTTTTTAGAGTAAAAATTAGCTTGTCCCCTCTCAACAGCCAACCAAAAACCGATCAGCCTCGGTCTACAGTAAAGGAATTGTTAATTATTTTATTTAAATTTTACTTACCAACCTTACTTCGAACATTCAATGCCTTTGTCTTAAAATCTTGGCCCTTTAATTTGTTCGTATATTTGACAACAAAAAAAGTAACGGCTCAAATACTTCTTACTGAATTTCACTCTTACTTCCGCTATAGATGCAGTTTAAACGTCTCAATCTAAAATTCACAGAGTCAAAGAATTTCTTCCTCAACCATCCTTAAAATCGGTTGATTTAACTTCTAATTTCACTCGCAATTATTCTTCTTGATAATATTTTTAAATTTCTATTCGTTTTCAAGTCAATTCAAAATTTCCACTTCCAGGAAAAGCTAAGAATTATCGCTGACAACAGATACAATTAAATTAAAAAAAAACACATTTGATGTCAAATTTATATTTAATTCAAATTAACAAATTTTATCGAGAATAAAGGTTAAAGAGGTCACAATTAAGATTGTAAAATATAAAATATTTATAAAAAAAAAATACTAAAAATGCGAAGTAAATATGGGGATTAATGACCTTGTTTATATCGATGACTTAAAGCCAGGTTGAGCTGAAGTGTCTTTTTAAAGCTACTTGAAAAAAGAGAAATAGATGCCCATGAAAGCGATATGAATAACTCAAGCTAAGCCTAAAATGAAAGAGGGATAACCTTATTAAAGCAATATAAGACCGATTCCATTCAAAATCATGCAGTGAAAATATATTATTCTAGAATCCAAAAAACTGTACACGTAATTTGCGAAAAAAATAATTTTCCGGGAAGTTATCGAGATTTTAAAGTTGAGCTTTGAGCTTTTGCAGTGAAAAAAAATGGAAGTAATTTTTTATTCAAAATGGTATATTTTTATGACTAATCGACGTAATTCAATTTTCTCTTCTGATTTAGGTCACATAAGCCGTAGACTTTCAAAAAAAATATTTGATAATCGAAAAATTTTGAAAATTAACAAAATGCTGGCCTTTTTCAAAAAAAAAACCAACGCGATTTTCTCAAAAATTACATATTTTTTATATTATATTATATATATATATATATATATATATATATATATATATATATATATATATGTATATATATATATATATATATATATATATATATGTATATATATATATATATATATATATATATATATATATATATATATATATATATATCGGTTTATAACGTTCTCCGACGTCTTCCGATTTCCAGTCTCCATTTTTCCCGGTCGTTCCATAGATCTTCTTCTAGATTTAGTTGTTGCATCTCTTTATCCATCCGTTCTCTCTAACTTCTTCTCGGTCTTCCTCGCCTTTTCTTACCTTTGTTTGCCATTTAAATATTTATTTTGGAATTCAGTTCGTTGATCATTTATTCGCTGTAACTGTCCAAATCAGATGAGTTGCTTTGTACGTAAGTCATCTACAATACTCTCAAGGTTGTTAGACTTCTTTCCTTCAAAGACCGCACTTCACCGCCATATAATGTAATACTCTTAACTATGTTCTCATACATTCTCTTTTTGTTGTTTTTATTTATTGTTTGATCTTATAAGATATTGTTTAGTGAAGTTACACCTTTTCTTCCTGCCGTATTTCTGTCTTTTATCGCTTTGTCTAATTTTGCATCGTGGAAGATATTTGTGTCTAGGTATTTTTATTCATAACAGTGCTTTATTGTGATTTCGTCGTTTAACATCAAGTCTTGTTTTTCTCCTCCAACACACATGTACTTCGTTTTATATGTATTTGTTTCTATGCCCCAAGTCTTGTATTCTTCAATATATTTTCTTGTCATATAATTTATGTCATCATAATCTAGGGCCACTAACGCTTGCTCATCTGCAAAGCGAAGTGTATATACCATGGAGTCTGCTATTGGTATTCCCATTGTTCTACATTTTAACTTCCATTTACTTAGAAGGCTTTCCAGATAGATCTTAAAGTGGGGGACAGACAACATCCTTGCTTCAAGTCTTTCGATGTAACGAATACTGGTGCTATCCTTGTTCCATCCTTGATTTTTGTTTATAGGTTGGTCGTGGAGTTTAATGAATTCTATAATAATGTTTATATTATTCATTGATTATCACATTTTTTTCAGAGGGATCATATGATCTGCCTGTTCTCGGCTTCATAGTTTTGGTATTCTCTATTCTGTTTTGCAAAACTTTTCATAAATTCTACTCATGAATCCTGTAACTGCTATTCCTTGGTAATTATTGCAAATATTTTTGTCGCCCATTTTGTGTATTTTACTCAGGTATGATACATTCCATTTCTTGAGGGCCACATTTGTATTTATAACTTTTGGAAAAGTTGTTAAATAAGATTCTATAACTTCTTTGTTCCATAATTGAACAACTCTCCTGGAATATTCCCAAGCCGGGAGCTTTGTGGCTCTTTAAAATTTTACAAACGACTTCTATTTCTTACATTGTTAATCTTATTGGTGATCCTGTCACTGTAGTTCTTTGCTCTTGTTAGTCTCCCTCCTCTTTGAACTCCCTTCTATTCAGCACTAGAAGTTTCTTGAAGTAATCTTCCCAATCTCCGGGTTTTATTCTTGTTATTATATCCCCTTTTTCTCTTTTCTCAGACTTCTTATGACCTTCCAGCTTTCCGTACTTCTGGTTCCTTCTTGGTAGATATTTATGTTTTGGCAGTTTCTTTTCCATGAGTCTTTCTTTTTCTTAGATATTTTTCTCCTTACTCTCGCCTCCATTTCTCTGTATTTAAATTTATCTTCTAGTGTTTTTGTATTTAGGTATCTTTGGTGGAATTTATTTTTATGTTCTATGTCTTTTTCAATGTCGTTATCCCACCAATAAGGCTTGTGTGTTTTGGTTTTCACATAGTATCCCAGTGATTCAGCCGCTCTTTATATGTTGCGCTTTAAATGTTCATATAGTGTTTCGATGTCCTTAGGGCTCATGGTTCCCAGTTTCTTATCCAACCTTTTTTGATACAATATTTGTGTGTTTTCCTTCTATAGGCTTTTAATGTTGTATTCTCCTGTGTATCTGTTTACATTTGTTTTTTCTTTTATATTGTCTTCTTATTGGGAAATTTATTTTGGTATGCAGTAGATAATGGTCGCTGTCACACGTTCTACTTCTTTACACTCTTACACCTTGCACCTGCAATCGTGTTTTTTGTTTTATTACAGTATAATCTATTATCGTGTATTGTTTTGTGAGGGTAGTATCCATTCATTATTCTCAGTTCGTTCTGGGTATATAAATCTATTAATATTTCATCATTGTTACTTATAATATCCTCTCCATATTTTCCTACTTTTTCATCATGTTGTTTCCTTCCCACTCTACAGTTTAAATCTCCCAGAAGTATAATTTCTTGTACTTGACTTGCTTTTCTTCCTTCTTCATGAATCTGCTTGAAGAATGTATCTTTTACGTTGACTGGTGCACCATCGTCAACTCTATACACTCCAATAACTGTTAGTTTATATTCATGTAAGGACACGTTATTACTTCCCATGAAGATATATATTTCCTGAGTCTTCTATGTACTATCAACGAAACATCCTGTTGAGCTCTGCATTCTTTTGGTACCACTTTGAAAAAGTGATCGAATCTACCAAAGTTTTCTGAGCTCTTTCCCTTCTTTTTTGTTTCGATAATCACTGCTATGTCTATTTTGAGATCTATTAATTCATGTATAACTTCATTTAGTTCTTTGGATAGATCTTGAATGTTTCATGTACAGAAAAATCGTGTCCTTTTTCGAAATGTAAGTCGTCGTCTTAGTTCCGTCCTATTCCAAGGAATTTCATTGGCATTTTTAACAATGTTTTGTTTTTATAAGGATCAGGGATGATGCCTTAACCCCCAACATGAAAGATCGGGTATCCTAGAAGAGTTGGATTCACAGTCACTAATGATTCCTTTCTGCCTTTGTTATATGCCTCTTCAGTTACAATTGTTTTCATGAGTGCTAAAATGCACAGGGAGACACAGTGATCTTTTTAATCACGGATTCCATCACACAATGAGATTTAAAAGAATATGCTTTCTCCGTAAAATATATTATTATAGAAACCAAGAAAATGTTCACGTATTTTGCCGTTTCGCGAAAAAATCATTTTCAACGAAGTTATTGAGATTTTAAACTTGAGATTATTGCTTTTGCAGTGAAGAAAAATACAGGCATTTTTCTATTCAAAATTTTATATTTCTATGACTAATTGACGTTATTTAATTTTCTCTTTTGACTGGGATCACATGAATCATAAACTTCAAGAAAAGAGTTTTAGAGCAGAAAAATTTTCAAAATTAACAAAATGGCAGCAGTTTCTCGAAACAAATCAAGAAATTTTATTCAGGACTACCTGTTATATATTCTATTATATAACTAGCATTTTTGTAAGTTTTTTATATGTTTTATTTGCCAAAAAACGTTGCGCACGATTATCAAAATGGTAGAATCATATGAACAAAAATTTTCAAGTAGCAATTTGTTGTCGATCTATTGTACAATTTGAACAGGCATTCAAAAAATCAAAGATTACGCTCGATTAGCTTCCTGTATTACGAATACCAGCATGGACTTGCTTTAATATCCATAATAAGTTTTATGCTATAAGTAGGCTGGTCAAATACGCTACTATGTTACAGTGGTTAGAACATCCCCCAAGACTTTTTTTTGCCAGGAACAGAATATACTTTTCCTTAAGTCACTCAAATATATATATCGTAGTGAACACAAATTTATAAACTATCCTATACAAAATATAGTATTTAACATGAAAGATTTCATATTCGACAAATCGACTTGTGGAATAAACTTATGGATATTGAATCAAGTCCGAGCATGTTTTCGTAATACAGGAATCATCCCAAGCATAATCTCTTGAATGCATGTTGAAATTGCACAATAGATCGACTTTGTAAACAAATTGCTTCTTGCAAATATTTGCTCATATTGTTCGAGTTCTTGATAATCGTATGAAATATATTTAGCAAATAAAATATATAAACAATTACAAAAATGATAATTGTATATTGAAGCCGAGAAACAGCAGCCATTTTGTTATTTTGAAAATTTTTCGGTTTAAAATTCTTTTCTTGAAGTTAGTATGACCTCAATCAAAAGAAAAAATTAAATTACATCAATTAGTCATAAAAATATAAAATTTTGAATGAAACAATGGTTGTATTTTTTTTCAGTACAAAAGCATTAAGATCAACAACAGAAATTTCGATAACTTTGTTCTTCGCAAAACGGTAAAATAGTTGTATATTTTTTTGGCTCCAATGATATATTGCAGAGAAAGCATTTTTTTTTCATTGCATGATTTAAAATGTCATTGAAAAAAGAAAAAAAAATTATTGTGTCTCGCCGTGCATTTTAGCATTCTTGAAAATAATCATAATTGAAGAAGCATATAATTAGGAACCCCTGAAAAAATATTAATCCAAAAAAAAAGATATGGTTTTTGACGCCATTTTATTAATTTTCTAAATTTTTCGGTTTTCAAATTTTTTTCTAAAAGTTCATAACTCATGTGACCTTAATCAAAGGAGAAAACTGAATTACGGCGATTAATCATAAAAATAAACAATTCTGAATAAAAAATGACTTTCATTTTTCTCACTGCAAAAGCTCTAAGCTCAACTTTAAAATCTCGATAACTTCCTTAAAAATGATTTTTTCGCAAAACGATAAAATACGTATACACTTTTTTGGTTTTAAAATAATATGCGAATAGATTCGCGTTAAAGCTCCGAGAACAAGTGAACAGGTTTACGAACCTAAACGAATCTATTCTGGAAAGAGAAGATACAG
Source organism: Diaprepes abbreviatus (assembly GCA_034092305.1). Classification (NCBI taxonomy): domain Eukaryota; kingdom Metazoa; phylum Arthropoda; class Insecta; order Coleoptera; family Curculionidae; genus Diaprepes; species Diaprepes abbreviatus. The sequence goes on along the minus strand of JASJET010000260.1, from coordinate 1,284,189 downwards.
ATTCAAAAAGCAGTTTGGAGCGATCACAGAGTTGCAAAGTGTGCCTTAACTAAATACGCACATACAGATATTTGAACAATCTACACGGCTAAAAGTCTGTATAATGAATACAATCGTCTACCTGTGATAAGGAACCCTTCCGAGAACAATATCCAGCCCCTTCTGCTCCTTTCCCTTGCGCCTCTTGCGTGTACTATTTTCATCGAGTATACTTATCCATTCTCGATGCTCTTTTGTGAATTTAAATTGTCAACTGAAGTGTTTATGTCTTCAAAATCATTCCATGATTTTAAAGTGATGGATCCTCATACTACAGGTAATAAACTTATATGCTATTCTAAAAATTTGGTCATCCTATTACTCAAAAGTATTTTTTTTAGGATTACAAAAGTATATGCTTTCATAGACTATTTTTTTATATTTTTCGATTATTAAGGTATTTGTTATGCTATCGGGATAGATCCGGCTATAATTTTCACTGTTATTGAAAGTTCGTCGTTTCTACTAAAAGTTAGTATAAACCTTGAATCCGGATAAGCCCAAATAAGCCAAATTTTAGTACTTTTAAATGTAACATGAAAATGACAAAAAATCGATTTTTTTTTAAATATGTATGTTTTTTTTATAATGTGTGCTTATTTTAGGTACACCGGGTACCTCTGGAATACCGATTATGACCAGAGAATACTTATTTGACCACATGCAGGGTGAAAACTTGCCCAGTTTGGAAGAAAAACTACCTTATTTAAAAGATCAATTTTTATCGTGCAAGGGATAAGCTGAATACAAAACTGAAAACGAAGTTTTGCACATTTTAAATCGGAAATAAAACACAGATGGACTAAATCACATAATAAAGAAGGTGTATTTCTTAAATACAATCAATCGTGGCTAGAAGAAACCTTCACAATTCCTGTTGTCGGTACTCAAACGCGTGCAGGTAGACCAAGCAAGCCGTTTAGAGAATCGAGCGAACGAAGTAAGAGAAGGAAAACTGAAGACCTCCGTGCAACTTTCGAAGAGGATATATTAGTATATGCACCGCAAGTAGAGTTGAGAAAAATAGAAAAACGAGATGCAACCAATATTCTCAGATAAACAACCAGTACACCAATATGTACAACCAAATAAAAGGCATATTATCAAACATAATCAAATAAAGGAAAGAAATTACCTCTGATACCAATGGAAGCTCTACAAATGTTCATAGATGCCGATTTAGTGAAAGGACAGTACGAAACCATTAGAAAGGTGAATAAGAATTTTTTTTCGTGTTACAGTCTTTTGCAAAAGGCCAAACAAAAAGGTTATCCAGCACCGAAATCATGCACGATAACGAGTAACGATGCTGAAGTGCAATTACAGCCTTCAATAGACATTACTGTTCGACGTCTATTCGAATACCTGAAAGACGTATTGTTAGTAGTGGAGGAACAGAAGCGGGACACTCTGAAAATAATATCCAAATGGGGTTGCGATGGTTCTCAGCAAACACAAAATAACGAAAAACTTGAAAGTGATGCCGATTCCGATACCTAACTTATTTCTGAGCTCCTTGGTGGCTTTAAAACTAATATATGGTATGAAAAATGAAAATGTATTATGGGAAAATCCAACATCCTCTTCCTCTCTGTCGACCAATAAGATTCCGTTGAAAAGGAGTATCGATGTTACAGAAGAAGAAATCAAATACGTTAATGATTTTATCAAGTCTTTAGTTCCAACAGAGGTTGATTTAAATGGGGAAAAGTTTGTAATAGAACACAAATTTATAATAACCATGGTCAACGGAAAGGTATGCAATGCAGTAACCGGTACGACATCAACAAGTCGATGCTACATTTGATGTGCAACTTCCAAGATACTTCAACCGATTAAACTACAAAAGAGAAGTTAATACTGAAGCCATTGAATTTGGCCTCTCAGTGCCAGGATACGATCATTTGAGAGTATTCTTCATTTGGCTGATAAGCTACGCGTAAAGATAGATAGAGAAAGGAAAACAGAAGAGGAAAAACAATTAAAAAAAACTAGAAAAATAGAAATTCTGACCCGATTCTGCAATGAAATAAGTTTATTAAATGGTATCTCAAAGGTTAACACGAATGACAGCAACACAAGAAGGAGATTCCTTGACGATCATAGTTTAGCATCTGAAATGACAGGTATCCGCGACGACCTTATATACAGACTGAAAGTTATCCTAGAAACAATTTTAAGCGGACATATAGTCGATCCGGAAACATGAAAAATATGCATCTGAAACAGCTTGTTTATATGTGGAATTGTATCCTTGGCATTCTATGACGCCTACGATACTCAAGATTTTAATTTACGGTGCAGTAATAATTAAACAGGCTTTATTTCTAATTGGCCAGCTTTCCGAGGAGGCAACAGAGGCACGTAACAAGTATTTTCGGTCATACCGACTAGATTTTGCTAGGAAATTTTCGAGAGAAAACTGTAACCAATATACTCAATCAGTTATTTTTGAGTTTAGAAACCTATATAGAGCAGCAAGACATGCGTAAAATCAATTAAATTGGGTTCTTTTTTGCCGGAAACTATTAAAATGCTAGTATTTCCGGCGCCGAACACAATTATGAACTCATCAGATAGCGAAGAAGAAAATGTTCCTAATTTGTGATTTTCAATATGTTATTTTGTGACTTGTGTCTTCTAATATAATTTTTAAAAATAAATGCGGTTGTTTCATTTTATTTCGTAGTTTAAAATCTATTCGAGTATAAAAATAATTTTCGTCGCTTAAATTGTTCAAATACCAGTATGTGCTACGGCTGACCATTAAACCAATTTTACGATTAATGTAAAAAAGCATTCACGCGACTTCCTCATTTAAATCAGGATCCCCATGCCTACAAGGCCGCGCAGATTTTTTAAACATTGCGTCGTATGATATTTTAAAATGCTTATCTCGTCTTATTAAGACAAAAGTCATTATAATTGTAGCTGGAAGTGCAACTAAAAATAAAATTTGTTCTATAAAGATTACAACACGATTAGAAACCAAAACATATTCAGCTAATGAGAGAAAATACAATAAACAGCTTGTTTCAGTGAGAATAAAGGGAAACCACATCATAAAATATATGTTTGAGATGATTAAGATATGTACATATTTTAAAGATTCATTGCTTTGATTTTTACAACATTTTATTACATTGATTATTATAACTATAAAAACATTCAGCCAATACGACGCCAACATACAATAACGAATGAATACAAGATAAATTATTCCAGTATAAATAAACATTAAATTTAATAAGGGTAGTGTATAACATGCCACAATTATCCACTTATAAACTTTTTGAAATTTGGAACCGAAATTCTTAAAATTGGAAAAAATAATCCAATCAGCAGATAAAAGAACTACTAAGCTAAATGAAATCTCTAACGAAATGTTTGCTAGTATCTTGAAAATAACTATTAACAAAAACGCTTCTCTGAAATAGTACAAAAAAGTCATCATCAAGATTTCTAATGTACTAGTTAGGGTATAAACTGAACTAGTGAAAGCAACATTTAATATGAAATAATTGGTTCTTGTTTGAAGTCGCTTAAATTTGCAGATTACAGTAACTAAAATTATGTTGTTTGCTAGAATCAAGATACAAAGAAAAACACTAAGCATTGAGGTTATAAAATGTAGAATAAATAACGTTATAGATTCCTCATATACATAAAACTTCGGTTCTGAGTTCAACCACAGTTTAGTACTATTTTCATAATCCATTCTGAATTTTTTTGTACTATATAGTGTGCTGGATTGAGCCGCTGTAAATTGTTGTTCCCTAAGCACCTATAGTTGCATATTCTTCTAGATCTGTGTAGATCTCTATAAAAAAGAAAAATAGTATTAGATTCGTCATATTAATTCATGTGTGAACTGATAATTTATTTGGTTTGGTTTATCATTTTTGTTTATTTTGATTTCAATAAGAAATGAATTTAAATAATGACGACTTTCTTCTATTAATACAATAAAATCAAAAACAAAGGACAATATGCAATTTAACACCATTAAATTATTTTTTATGTTGACATAGAATCCCTTTTCCCTTGATAAAATGGTGCATAACAATTAAATCAGCACATTTTCTTTTCATTATGAACACATCAGACATGGTCGCAGATTAGTTCATTTAAAATCAGGTGGAAAAACTATTGGAATTTAGATTAACTGAAATTTCTAAAATATCCCTTTAATCTCTAGAAAACAACCGACAAGCGACGGATCGCGTGCGTTGAATGTACGAAAAGCTTCTGCGTGCGTTTTTATGCAGCGAACAGGTCCACACTAGCATAAATTATATATGAACGCACAAATTTTCGCCGCATATCCTCGCACATATAAATTAATAAATTAACTGTACTGATCGTCAAATAAATAGAAAATGTCCGGACCATGCTATGCGCCATTTTGGATAAAGTGAAGTTATAAGCACAGTGAATACGCTGTCCTCACTGAAATATTATACCGAGTAAACGTAATCGTTTACCTCCCACTGACAAGGTTTGAAGCAAGTTGCATACCTTTCCGAAATTTCATCGACATAAGTAGTTGAACGAAACGAACGGTAGAAAGAGATAAAATGACAGTATTACGTTATAACCTCACCTAACATATCCAAGTCGTGTTAATTGATTGTTATGTGTGGATGTCTGCCATACTATTGGTCGGTCGTAAAGATAGATTAAAAATTTTTATTATATTTTTGGTTGTTAAAAATAACTAGTCATTAAAAAAAGCAATGTATTGACGAACCGTTTCTTCAAAACGTTTAATTTTTTGTAAAAACAATTGAAATGTTAATTAGGAGGTACCCCGTTATTTTCAGTATTTTCTAATTTTTAATTAAAATACCCTTAGAAAGTTGACTGTCTCTCAAATTTCAAGTTAATTTGTGATTATAGACATACAAAATTATTACACTAAATTCTGTTCATATTTCAATAGTATGAGCGTGCTCTTTAAAAATTGTTTTACTACGGCTAGTTCTAATTATGGATTTAACATAAACACTTGTGTCCATATGTCCATAACAGCCGAGTATCTTTTAAGCATTTAAGTGTAACATAATTGTTTTCATCAACACAACTTATAAAAAATTTGAGAAACAACAATTTGTAAGATACTTTTATTTAATAACATTAAATTTCATATTCCAATAATATTAAAAGCAACATTTTACTTCCTTACGGTGTGTTATACACTATACTACACTACAATTAAATAAATATTATTATGATTATAATTTATTAGGATATATAAATTTGAACCATACATGCCAACAAACGAGGTTAGAATAAAAACGTTATTTATAGTACATTTGATCTTCAAGACCCTACAAATCTTTACAAAATAATAAAAAAGTATATTAAAGGTTGAATGTGAGATCTGCCAGTATCATTAAGGAGGTCTTCTGGCTGGCCTATGGTTTCGGTTCTTCGTCGTACACAGTTCCTCTATCACCAGTCAAGTTTCAGGTTAGTGGTTAGGACAGGAAGTCTTGTAACAAGAGATTGGATGTTTAGTGAATTCATACAATAATTGATTGGTGGATAGCTAGGACGATGGATTTTAGTTATAATACATAGAACTGCGGTTCCTACCGTTTCAAGGTTTATCAGTGCTGACTTCCTGCAACTACTGCATGTAGAAGGCATCTATTCCTAATAAAGTCAGTATATTGCTTTGTCTATATGAATTGTTTTTCTTTCTATATTAGGCTCTTTGTATATATTTTTGTTTAATAGTTCTAAAGTGCCAATTTAAGATAATTTTGTGGTCTATATTTGACTGATGGCTTGGTGCATATTACTTGGTTGTTAAGTTATATAAAATAAATTTATTCCAGGGAAAAAACAAAAATTTTTAATGACAATCAATAACTTCACGATAATAACAACAATGACATCATTTTTTTGACTTTTGACGGTTAATTTGACATACCAAAATGCCACTATACCTAAAATGGCGCCGAGCATACTCCGGACATTTTTCGTTTGACAGCTCCATCACAATCTGTCATCCATTTTATTTTCATAAATCCGTGCGCATACCACACAAAGTAAATTTTTACTAACGGAGACGCGGCTTAATGTTTTGCCGGTACCCTTGTAGCCAGGTTGATATCGTGATACTGATTTTTACCCCCACATTTCCTAAAATGAAATGGATGACAGGTTGTAATGGAGTTGTCAAACGGAGTATTTCCGGCGCCATATTGGGGAAAGTGCCATTTTGGTACGTCAAATTAACCGTCAAAAGTAAAAAATAGTGTTATTCTTGTGAAATTATTGATTGTCATTAAAATCTTTATTTTTTCCCTGAATTAAATTTATTTTATATTACTTAACAACCAAGTAATATGCACCAAGCCATCAGTCAAATATTTAGGTGTGAATGTAGACCAAAAAATTATCTTGAATTGGCATTTTAGAACTATTAAACAAAAATGTATACAAAGGGCCAAACACCTTAGGAGTCTGATATACAAAAGAAAAGGCATAACAAGAAAAACAACCCATATGTACAAAACAATATAGTGACTTTAATTGGAATACATATCCCCTACATACAGTAATTGCAGGAAACCAGCACTGATAAACCTTAAAACGGTGGAAACCGCAGCTTTATGTAGTATGACTAAAATCTATCATTCTAGCAATCCACTACATAAATTATCCAATCAATTTTTGCATGAATTCACTAAACATCCAGCCTCTTACTGCAAGACTGCCTGTCCTGACAACTAATTTTAAAAGAAAACCTGAAATTTGACTGGTGATAGAAGAACTGTGTACGACCAGGGATCGAAACCAAAGGCCAGCTAGAAAACCTTCACTAATGATACTGACAGATCTCAGATTCAACCTATAATATACTTTTTTTATTATTTTGCAAAGATTTGTAGGGGCTGGAAGATCAAATATACTATAAATCTATTCTAAAGGACCTCGTTCGTTGACCTGTAGGGTTCAAATTTATATGCTCTAATAAATTGTAATCATAATATTTATTTAATTGTCGTGTGGTATAGTGTTTAAAGACGTAAAATGTTGCATTTAACATTATTTGAATATAAAATTTAATGTTACTTATTTAAATAAAAGTTTTAAATATCTTACAAATTGTTATTTCTTATATTTTTTAAGCTGTGTTGATCAAAACAATTATGTTAGACGTAATTCTTTAAAAGTAAGATACCCGGTTGTTATGGACATATGGACACAAGTGTTTATATTAAATCCATAGTCAGAACTAACGGTAGGAAAACATTATTAAACAGCAAACTCACAATATTGAGATATGAACAGAATTTAATGTAATAATTTTGTATGTTTATAATCTCAAATTTACTTGAAATTTGAGAGACATTCAACTTTCTAAAGATATTTTAATTAAAAATTAGAAAATACTGAAAATAACGGAGTACCACCTAATTAACATTTCAACTATTTTTTCAAAAAATAAAACGTTTTGAAGATATGGTTTGTCAACATATTGCTTTTTTTTAATGACCGACCAATAGTATCACAGACATTCACAGATTATAATCAATTGACACGAATATGATCAATCAGGTGAGTTTAAAACATAACACTATCTTTCTGCTATCCGTTTCGTTTAACTACTTAAGTCGATACAAATTCGGAAAGCTATGCGAATTGCTTCTACCCTTGTCAGTTAGAAATAACCGATTATATTTAGCCCGTGTAATTTTCCTACGGCAACAGCTTATCCACTGTTGCTATAAGTGAACTTTCCCCAATATGGCGAATAGCATGGTCTGGACATTGTTGGTTTATTACACGATCAATACATTTACTTTAAACGGACGTGTTTTTATCCCTTATTGTCGAATTCAATAAGTATGAGTAATATTAATTGTTACCTAGAAGAGGTGTGGTATTTTTTATTGGATGAATAAAAAAGTTATTCCTCGCTCAACTCGAATAGTGTATTGTGGTTAGACAATTTAAACAGTCTCTGCGATTTGTAGTGTGAATTAACCTGTATTGTTCATGACTATATCAAATAATTTATTCAAAGTATATAAACTATATTCAGTTAAAGTGTTTATATTGAAGCTAAAGAAAGCTTGTGTTATTACTCTTGTATTCACTAGGGATTTTTCACCGTACTCCAGTAAGCCAGCGCCTATTTTAAAGCCAAACCCCTGTTTGGAAAAGCAAGATTGAAGATCTTTGTGAAGATGCTGACATGTTTGTCCTATGTATACTCCACTGCAGGGTGCATGAGATTTGGTATACAACATGAATTTTTTTATCTTGTTTAGTTTTTGTCTTTAATTTTGTGAATAGAGAATTCAAACAATCATACCCCCTGTGTGCGACTGGAATGCTGTGTCTTTAGAGCATACTCTTTAATTGTTCATATAACTCGTTTATATATGGCAATGTTAAGTAGGTTTATTCTTGAATTACATTTTGTTTTTGGTTCAGGCTGAATTATGTAAGAAAATTTGTGTATTCGCTTTTTAAAAACAAGGTTGACTACAACTTGAGGATAATTGTTTTTTATTAGTGCGTCTTTGGCTCTTGTTATTGATTCCTCCCTAAACTCGGGATCCGATAACTACACTGCGCGGTCCGCTAACTCTTTAATGACAGATTTTGTTTTGGAAAGAAGGTGATTGGAGTCAAAATTCGTTTATATAAGTGACCAGGTTTCGTTGATATATCATGGCGTTTTTGTACTATTATTTATTTTGTGTAAAGTTATATCTAAAAAGTTTATTTTGTTGTTGTGTTCAATTGCGATAGTGAATTTAAATTTTTCATGGTAACTATTAAATAAAGATAGTGTTCGATTTAATAAATAATAGTTCAAACACGCAATGGTATACCAACGAGACTTGGTCATCTAGATACAGGAATTTTGACTCCAATCATCCACTTTTCTAAAAGAAATCTGTCATTATACACAGTAAAAAATTTTTATGTAAAATTACCATAACTTTCATTGGTAATATATTGCCTTGTGTATCTAGGTAAAAAATTACTTGCATTTCAATGTAAAAAATATTCATGAATCATTAAGTAATTTTCGTATTTATATCATGTAATTTTTGTTGTTTTTCCGTGTCGATTTACTTGTTGTTAGATGCAGTGTAACTAACACATCATGTAAAAATACGTATTCCATCATGTCAGATTACGTAAAAATACGTATTCCACTATGTGAGATTACGTGAAAATACATTATAATATATGTTAGAAAATTTAAGTCATCAAGTAAAAGGGGCTCCCCACACTCTTCTTATGAAAAAGTGACCCTGACTAAACAAATTTAATTTTTACTATGATGCAATTTATGTCATCCTGACTAAAAATTATCCTTGTCACAACTCGATAATTTTGATGTTATCTCAAATAATCTTTAGATGACCAATATTAAAAAATACATATTTCACAAAAAATAGATCACGGAAAAATTCAGCCTGCTTCCGTACTGATTATATGAGAAAATTCAATTTTATTTCTGGTAAGCGAGAACATAAGAACTACACAGTATATTGAATTTTAACAGAAGTAACTGAAAATAGGATATAAATTACATCATATTAAGAATTGAATACGTTTGACCAGGAATACTTAACCATAAAAAATGTGCAGGGCTCCTTACCTATCTGTTGTTAAAAGAATTCGTGAATTAGACATATGAATTGCGTCAGTAGGTAGGGATTTTCATTCATCTTCTGAATAAAACAATGAACAGTTGCTGTTATCGAAGTTTTTATTATTGTAATGATCTGTATATGAATAAAGAAATAAAAGCTGACATAATACCGATTTATTTATATTGAAACAACTAATCAATATTTCGAAAAACAAACAGGTACATATTGTAGTTATTTTACAAGTACCAAACAAGACTGAGGCAGAACAAAAGTTAAGCTTATACAGAAGGAGTCATGCTATAATGAGATTATTTAAAATAAAGTTTTTTCTTTAAATTTACATATTTATTGTACATTATATATAAGAACGTGGCTCACAAAAACTTATAACTAAAAATTTATTTATAACAAAACAAACTTAGCAGCTCAGATTAACAATAACAGATACATTTAGACATAATTTTGTACGCATAGAGTGGGGATAAATTCAATGGATAATCAGAGAGACCCAATAGTCTATTTTATTTGTGACTCATGTACTTAGCAGGTTTTGTGATTAGTAGATTTTTACTAGCTTTTAAAATGTATTAAAGATTAAAGCTTTGCTAATTAAGCACTTCGTGCAACGCAATTTATTATTTACTTTTAGGAATCGAGTACTTAGTCAAAAGGTTTATTTATTTCCCCCATGGCTACAACGTTTTCTTGACATTTTAGAAGTAACATTATAGTAAAAGTAAAGTACTACAAAGCATCCCCACATATATCTATTTTTTCGTATTACTATTTCAAACTTAAAAGATCTTGGCGCATACCGATACAAAATTTTTGAATGACATGCTTTATCTGCTTTGTTTTTTTAATCTGAGCTTTTTAGTCAGTTATATATTTCTTGTAATTATACAAATATATATATATACATATATATATATATATATATATATATATATATATATATATATATATATATATATATAAACTTATATTTACAAAAAAAATATTTCAAGTTATAATAACAAAAATCTTTCTTTAAGGTAAAGCCTTCCAAAATAAATGGCGCCAATTAATTTTTTAGCTTTACTTTATATACAAAAAAATCTATGTATCTTTCTAGTTACATAGTTTGTTAATAAAATTTATACCCTATTTTTCAAATTTCGTTTTTTAGATCTTGTTTCACTTTCAGGATGAATATCAAAAAAGTACCTTTGAGTAAATTCTAATATAGAACTTATTTCGTTTGGGTATTGTAAATTAAATACACAGTAATAACAAAAAGTGGTTACAAAAGCATCAGTAAATATTAAATAGTCCTCTGCTACTATCTCCTTTTGCATGCAAATCTTAAAGAGTAAATTTTCTCCAACATCTAAAAATTGAAAATTGTTGTACTAAATTTGTAGAGACAGCATCAATCTGTAATTTTACAGAACTTTTGCTATAAAAATAGTTTTAAATATTTCCATTTCAAATATGGCAATTTTAACTTCATGACTTCTTAAAGAAAAAAAGATAGGGTAAATAATATTTTGGCCTTTATTATACCAATTTAAAGAAAATAAATTTTAAAAAAAATGTCTCTGGTCACATTTTCGTTGTCTTAATTGTATCGGCAACGCCAGTGGTGCACTTAAAAATAAATGTTTAAATTTGTGTGGTACGCTTTTCTTTGTTCTTCATTTTGAAGCACTACTTTAAGAGGGAATACAAAATTTACGTTGTTTTTGTGATAGTCCTCTCATAAAAACGTAGTTCTTAAAATTCCACTATTTGGATTATGTAGTAGAAAAAATAGATCTTTTTCAATCATTTCTGGAGCTACATTTAAACCTTGTGCATTTAAAATACTAACTATAAATTCTGTGTTTAACTTACCAGTATCAAAAATTGCTGATATTAAAAATTGTATTGAAGATTTATTTAATAAATTCTTAGTTTCTAATGTTAAATAAAGATTAGTAAACAAATTTAATGCCAGTGATAGTCCCTCTTTGCTTTCTTCATTTGGCGGTATTTTATTGCCATTATTTAAATATGTGTTACTTTTTTCTATAGATTCAACATTTTCTCTATTAATGTTACTATCAGCAAAATTTTTGCAGTTTTCTAAATGCTCTCTGCAAAAATGAACCCTTAATGTGTTTTTATTACTAAAAATCGTTTCAGATTACACCTAAATGGACACTAAAATGTTTTTCTCGACTTACCTGCCAATATCCACTTATAACTAAAACACAATATACTTTATAAAAAGAAACTATTGCACCAAACGTGTTACCTATGCAGTTAGTATAAAAATAATGGCCTACTGCCACGTCTCGCTGCTGCTCTTGGGAGATGAGTGGGGGAAGCGTCATTATTTTACATTATTTTACATTACTGTATATTATTTTACATCAGCTTACATTATTTTACATTATTTTACACTATTCTACATTGTTTTACATTATTTTACATTGTTTTATATTATTTTACATTATTTTATATTATTTTACACTACTGCACATTAAATTACTGTTTTTATGTAATCATACTTGAAAGCATATGTAATGGGAAAAAATACATTGTACACTTAGTAAAATTTCAATAGCAGTAAAAGTATTTAGATGTAGATTTACATGCGTTTTTTACTGTGTAGGGTTAGCGGACCACGCGGTGCAGTTATCGGATCCCGAGTTTAGGGAGGAATCAGTAACAGAGGCCAAAGATACATTAATAAAAACAATTATCCTCAAATTTTAGTCAACTCTACTTTTAAAAAGCGAATACCCAAATTTTATAACAAAATTTCAACTTGAAAGGAAAAAAAATAATGTAGTCCAAAAACAAACCCACTTAACACTGCTGTATATAATCGAATTATCCGAACACAAAAGGAGTAAACTCTTAAGGCACAACATTCTAATCACACACAGGAGATAAAATTGTTTGCATTCCCTTTTCACAAAATTAAAGATAAAAACTAAAAAAGATAACTGCATTGAAGTATACATAGTACAAAGGTGCCACAATGTGCAAAACAGACTGAAGTCGCATAAGTATGATGAAAGAAAACAGCCTTTACTAAACACGAAGCCCAACACAATCATAAATTAAATTACGAAAAACCAAAAATCCTAAAAATCGAGCCACACCCCCAAAAAAAAACGTGAAATCTACGAGGCCATCGAAATAAAAAAATAAAATAAATAATCTATAAATGACAAAAAATACATAAACCTACTCAATAAAATTAATTTCAATGTTTTGTAAAAACTTATAATCTATTATATATTTTATTCTTAAAAATGGGTGGAAATAAAAATATAAACCAACAAACCATGACATTAGGAAAGAAAAAATTCCAAAAATCAAATACCAATCTTATCGCGACACGACGTTCAGATATTCCTAAAATTTTCAGTTAATATACTTCAAGCAAGAGACTTATACGTGTTGAATATAATTACTGTGATTGTAATTTGTATATATTACTGACCAAGAATGTAACTGTGATTGTCAAAAATTGTGAATGTAACGTGGTATGTATCCTTAAATGGAGTGTATTTTTTATAGTAACTTTTTATGCGGAAATTTATTTTCAATATTATTCTTTTACCATTTTAGTTTTCGGGAGAAAGACACTACCTAGTCTCGAAATATCGACTATATATTATAGCCAAAAAAAAATTCTTTTTTTTTTAAAGAACACTATTCCCAAGAAAATAAAAACTGACTATATATATATATATATATATATATATATATATATATATATATATATATATATATATAGGGTTATTGGTAATTCAACACATTCCTTTGGGGATCTGACAATACAAGTGGTAAGGAGTAAATTTGACCCTAATATGTATAATATACACTACCTAGTCTCGAAATATCGACTATATATTATAGCCAAAAAAAAATTCTTTTTTTTTTAAAGAACACTATTCCCAAGAAAATAAAAACTGACTATATATATATATATATATATATATATATATATATATATATATATATATATATATATATAGGGTTATTGGTAATTCAACACATTCCTTTGGGGATCTGACAATACAAGTGGTAAGGAGTAAATTTGACCCTAATATGTATAATACAAAACGCTATAGTTTTTGAAATATTTTGATTTCTAATTTTCCTTTGAAAAGTAAGTTTTTCTTCAATTTTTTTACAAAATCAAAATGCTCTCAACTATTTTTTCTTGCTGCTTTTGACAGAACATAGTATTGGTCAAGTATTCCAGCAAAATAGTTATACAAAGTTAAGTTACATATTTGAAAAATTTAATTTTTAGAGAGTAAAGGCTATAAAGAAAATTAAAAATCGAAATATATCCCAAAATGTATTGCGTCTTGTATAATGCATATTAAGTTTAAACATATTCCTTAACTCTTGTTCCCCAAAGGAATGTATCGAATTACCAATAACCTTATATATATATATATATATATATATATATATATATATATATATATATATATATATATATATATATATATATATATATATATATATATATATTCACTCTGTAATATATTGATTGATTGAAAAAATAAGTTTTTGTTTCATATTTTGTATGGGTATTTGGATTTCTGTTTACTTTTTCAAGTAAAGAAATATAATATTCAAGATATCACCAAAAATTGTCAGGAAATTTTTGATATGCAAAATGCAAAAAAATTTTCTCCTAATTAACCTATCGATATACATGTAGCTTGATCAGCTCTAGCTTTAAAGGGAAAATAGATGAATATTTTTAAATAAAAATTAGTTTTGTTTGGATTTTGGCTTAATGGTTACTTATCCAAAAACCTATATTTTCAGACAAGTCAATGGATAAATAATTATTTCACACAATGTTTACTTACCAGACTCATTTCGTCTATGTAGGACCCTTAAATCAGGATCATTCAATTTGTTGGTATATTTTAAAAATAGAGACAAAAATCACGGTCTTCAGATGTATTTAAAAAATTAAAAGAAGTAAATGCCACAATAAGATTCCCTGGATATCAGCCCTGCTGCCATTCCAGACTCGTTCCTAATTTTTCAATTTAAAATTTGCAGAGGCAAAGATATCTTTCCTTAACCTTCGTTGCGCTTACTTTACTGATTTCGGCTTAACATTTCACTCACGACTAAAACAAAGTAATTATTTAAAATTAAAAGCAATGGGTTATTATGATCATTAATATAAGTAATCTCAAAATACAAGTAGACGTCAAATTTATATTTAATTCAAATTGTTTAGCTTTACTTTTATCAAGAATAACGATCAGAAAGGTCACAATTAAGATTAGAAATATGAAATGGCTTCACCGATATGAATGTAATTTTGTGCGTTATGTTTTGGTTGTGTGTAAAAATGTCTTTCATTTTTCGTCTATATTTTCTTTTTTGTTTACGTACCATCGCCTGTAACATTAAATCTGCTAGAAAATTTATTTGAATATTTGATGTCATTTGAACATTTATTTAGCTCCAATGTCCATTTTTGGTGACTTTATCATACTTGGTTATACGGAGTTTTTGGATAGGAACATAGAAGACAGCTCGATTAAAATATTAAATTTGAATTGTGTTAATTTATGTCAACGTAATAAAATTATAAGTTATAATAATCGAATTTTAGATTTAATAGTTCATAACAGTGAACAGTGTGTCATCAACAAAGCTTGAAATATACTTATTAATGTCGATGGCTATCATCCAGCCCTGCTGGTAACCTTAAGATATTATTCGTCTGCAAATTTTAAAAGTAGCTTTCATCCCAACCCTACAAATAATTATAATTAAAAAAAATTAATTTTCCTGATTTATATTATGCTTTACTGAACATTGACTTGAATTTTTTAGACCCCGAAATTTAATCGAGAAAGTTTGTGATGTTTTTTACAAAAAATTATATGATACATTGGATGCTTATCTACCTAAATATAAGAATATTCGAAAACGAAATTATCCACCGTGGTTTTCATTGCCTAAAAAAAAGGACAAATTTCCTAAAAAAATATAAAACTTTTTGAAAGTTACTTCATTTGGGACGTTTTAAATCATTAAAAGGTAGAATAAAAAAAAAGAAATATCTGTTTCATATAAAACATATATTCAGATGCTGGAAAATAATATTAAAAGAGATACCAAACGGTTTTAGAATTTTATTAAAGCGAAAAAGAAAACACAGAGTATTTCAAATAGCATATCTTTTAAAAACAAAAAAATTACTTTATCTGATATTCTAAATTCTTTTGCTGAATTTAAACAAAAACACAAAAAATTAAACCAAAAATATGGAATTTGAAAATAGCTTATTGAAGAGATGATGAAATGTCACAAATTGTTGCCAACTCACGATTGATATTCATAAATTTTTGTTATTCGTATGATTAGTAAGAAACCAAATCGAATTGATAAAATTTATTATAGGCAACATATATTAATGCAAGTTCTTTAAATATTGGTAAATAGACTAAAAACTACATAGTTAGTTCTAAATTAAAAAAATCCGTGGAGTTTATTTAAAGGTTTTAGGCAACGATATTTCATACCGCTAAAGTGAACGCGCAACCCTGTCAAGTTGCATGTTGCCATACACTTGTATTCTAGTAACACCCAGGGTTGCTATAAACCCATGTTTGTTGGAGCTAGTCGTCCTGTCAAAAACGAGCGAGATTTTAATTAAAAGAGCGAAATTTTTTAGTTCAAAATTAGAGCTAAACCACAGAGCTATCAGAATTCTGCACTAGTTACATGGTAGAAAGAGAAAGGATGAATAGCAGTATGAACTGTCACTCCAAATGTATGGTGATAAGGACGAGAGAACAAAAACTAAACGTCATTAGTGAAAGAGATATCATATGCTGCTATTCGCTTTCTCTATCCTTCTGCTACCTAAGACGTGTGACGCACTCGAGCATATACTTAAAAGCTCGAACTAACTTAATCACCCGACGTTAATTCGTTAACTAAAAATCAAGACACCTGAAAAAAACAACTTACAATTTATATATGATTACATTAGAAAACTGAGTCATGCTATCTCTTTAGTTCCGAACCACAATTGGATAGAGCACGCTCTTTTTGCCATATAATGGGCGCGGAGCATTGCATGCTGCCTCCAGTAGTGCATGTTCGAAGCTTGAGAAGCATGGAATCCTTAATCAATTTATCTTACAAGGAAAATAGCTGAAATGTCCGGCTCCAATTTTAACGAAACTTCAATATGTTGTAGAGGGTACAAATATAAGAGATACATGTTTTTTGTCTTCGTAGATTCATTTTAACGGGGTGCAAATCATCCGTAAAATTCACCCCTAAAAACAGTGTTTTTGAGATATATCAGGTTCTAAGTGAGATATCTTTACAACACAAAATGAAAATTACTTGTTGTTGGAAATAATGTTAAACTAAGGTTTTTTCACCCCAAGTATATTATCTCCTATTTTTTATAAAGGTCAACCATCTATTCGCGCACGTAATTTAATTCTAAAAATTACGAAATTTAACATAATTATTAGATTAAGTAGGTTAAGTTGACGGGTTTCGGAGTTTCTAAAAATAATCTAGTAAAAGAGGGTGGGCCACCCCTAAATAGTTTTTTTTTTAATCTCAAGTTCTAAGTGAGATATCTTTACAACACAAAATGAAAATTACTTGTTTTTCAAAATTATGTTAAACTTGGGTTTTTTTCACCCCCAAGTATATCATTCCTTATTTTTTATAAGGGTCAACCGTCTATTCGCGCACGTTATTTAATTCTAAAAATTACGAAACTTAATAAAATTGTTTGAAAATATCTTTTACGAATAACTAAGTTGACATCTTTCGGGGCTTCCAATAATAAACTAGTCAAAAAGGGTAAGTCACCCCCCAAATATATTTTTTAATATGTTTTAATTAAGGTAACTCTTCAAAACAAAATAAAAATTACTTGTTAGTCGAAATGAATTTAACCTAAGGTATTTTTACCCCCAACGATATCATCTCTTATTCCCCACCCCCAAATACTTTTTTGACATCTTACGTTTTAATTGAGATAATTTTACGAAACCAATTGGAAATTACTTTTTATTTGAAATGAAGTTAAACTATAGCATTTTCACTCCCAAGAATATCATTCGAAGGATGTCATTTCATACATGTATAATTATTCTTAAAACTGCCAGATTTCAGTTGACATGCACATTACAGAGCTATCAGAGATTTTTTTTTAATTATTAAAAAAAATATAAACTTTTTTCATTGGTTAAGCATTCATGTCTGTAGATTATTATAATTCATGACAAATAGTGATTTCTAATTCTGAACCCTCATTTAAATTAAAATTTGACAATTTTAAGAATAATAATATATGTACGAAATGACGGTTCACTTTTATAAAAAATAGGAAATAATATCCTTGAGAATGAAAATACCATAGTTTAACATCATTTCAAATAACAACTACTTTTAATTTTGTTTTAAGATATATCTTAATTGGAACTGGAGATATTAAAAAAGTTATTTGGGGTGGCTCACCCTCTTTTACTAACTTATTTTTGTAAGCCCCGAAACCCTCCAACTTAAGTTACTTATTGTATTCGAAAAAAAATATTATCAACAAACTTGGTTTAATTTCATAATGTCCAGAATTAAATTATGTAAATGAATTGCAAGATCAACCCTCATAAAATATAAGGGATGATATCTATGGGATTGAAACAACACCACACCTCACTTCAACTAACAAATAATATCCATTTTGTTTTGTAAAGATATCTCAATTAGAATTTGAGATTTAAAAAAATGTATTTAGGAGGCAACTCACCCTTTTTTACACATCATTTTTTGATACCCTAAAATCTATAAAGTTGGGTTAATTATGGTATTCGTGAAAAAAAATACTTTAAAACAATTTCAGTAAATTTCGTAATTTTTAAAATTAAATTTCATGCGCTAATAGATGGTTTACCGGATGATATCTTTGGGGGCGAAAATACCTTAATTCAACATCACTTCCAATAAGAAGTAATTTCCAATTTTTTTGGCAAAGATATCTCAATTAGAACCTGAACTTTAAAGAAACGTATTTGGTAGTAGGTCACTCTTTCTACTAGTTTATTTTTAGAAACTTCGAAAGCATGCAATTTAAGTTACTTACGGTCTTCGTAAAAAATATTTTCAAGCAATTCCGTTAAAAATGTCTCACTAGAACCTGAGATATTTCAAAAATACTGTTTTTAGGGACGAACTTTAGGGACGGTTCGCACCCCGTTATGATGAATCTCCGGAGATAAAAAAATACATGTCTCTTATTTTTATTCCCTCTACAACATATTTTTTTCATTAAAATCGGAGCCGGACAGTTTAGGTACCTTCCTTGTTAGAAGAGGCCTTAGCTTCCAGGGCAGAGGGTTATTTTGTTGAATGTTCGTTCTCTAGCCAACCAAAGTAAAACTTTAAAAATAATAACCACTACCATCTATACCAAAAATGACAAAATTTTAAGTATCTCGAAGATCCGCAACAAGTATGATTTTCTATGTAACGGTGACAAACGTATTAACACGAGCGAGATTTTACAAAGAGTAGCGAAAGAGTGAATCAGGAAGAAAAAGAGCGAGATCTCTCTTTATCAGACGAGGTGTGGTAATGTTGCTCTCACAGTAAAAAAAGTGAAACTTTTAAGCAACGTATATCAAACTAAATAAAAAGTTCGATACAAGATGCGGCATCTTTTGGCATTCTATGCAAGCTGAACAGAAAAATTTCTTGTAATTTACACGAAATAGTAAGTGATGAAATGATACACTTACAGCTGGTATATATAAGTTGCCGCCTTTTTCTGGTAATTTCTTGCAATCTGAAATAGTGTTATTGATTCCTAACTAGAAAATAGCACGCCTACCCTTATAAGAATTTTTTAGTTGATTTCTCCTATACCGGGTGTCAACGAATCTATTAGACAAGTCATAATTTCTAGAGTATTATGTGTATCAAAATGAGAATTGGTACAGGTAAATTGTATGTGAAGGGGAGAGTTTTCGCATATTTTCCACTTTCCGACCACTTCCGGTTTCACCGGAAATGGTCCCGGTTTTGAATTTTTAAATGGCGCCGTTGGGCGTAAAGAAAACTGACATTTCTGTTACAAAATAAACATTGATTCTAATAAAAATAATGGTAGTTTCTAAGTAAATAAATTAATAAACCACATTAAAAAAATCATTCTCAAAAATAAACTTTGAATCGAATAAAAAATAAAAGTAACATATTCAGCAGTTATAAATAAATAAACAAATAATTAAATTCTATTTAAGTAAATAAAAACATCTAAAATTCTACAAGAGGTGTTCAAACAGGCCTCCACTTTGAGCGAGACAATAACACAATCTATTGTAAAATCCGGTTCGCGTATTTGCCAAAACTTCAGGTGTTATATTTATAATAATTTCATTAATTTTTTGTCTCAATTCATCTAAATTCATAGCAGGAGCATATATGTGCCGATAAATTTTTTGGGAAACATGACCCCAAAGAAAAAAATCGTTTGGGGCCAAATCGGGAGACCTGGGTGGCATTTGAATGGTTCCTCTTGTGCTTATGAGGCGCTCAGGAAATATAGTTTGCAAAAACTGTTGCACTTCTCTCGCATTATGAGCAGGGCAACCATCCTGCTGAAACCAATTTCCTCAAAATTAATATTCAATGCTCGAACAGCTGGAATGACGTGATTTCGCAAAAGGTCCAAGTATTTATTGGCAGTTAGGTTCCCATTAATAAAAAAGGGTCCAATGAGAAAATTCCCTAACATACCAGCTCATACATTAACCTTTTGCGGGTATTGTGTTCTCTGAGGAATATTGAGATGTCGATTCTCTCTAGAATATCCTACGGCAATAGAAGGATTGTGACGGCCGTGCAAGGAGAATGTAGATTCATCCGTAAACAAAATGTGGCTGATGAGTCTGTCGTCCCTATTAGCCCTTTCCATCATGTCCTCACAAAACACCATATGTTTTTCCTGGTCTTCCGGAAAAATTTCTTGAGTTGTTCGTAATTTGTAACAGCGATATTTGTTACGCTTTTAAATATTTCGAACCGTTTAAGCGTTCATATCAAGTTCTTCTGCAATTGCGATACTATTGCAAGGAAAATTAATTTCCGCTAAACTACATACGTCAGTCTCCCGATTTGCTCATTCTTCAATAATTTTAGGAGCCGGTTGCTCCTCATTGTTATCAGTGCATTTTTTACAAATTTTTAGACAACCGGTTGTCTGAAATTTTTTAATAATTTCTGAAATTCTAGATTTTGAAGGAATAGGATGATTTTTGTACGTAAATGCAAATCTGCCGATTATCTTGACTGATAAGAGAAATCCAAAGAAAGAATAAATAAAAGAGTTCTGAAAAAATCAACTACCTACAACCACCCACTGCAACATCAATGCTAGCTAGATCAATTAAAAGCATCAAGTTTGCCAGGATTACAGTCAGATGAAATTCGAGTCTTTACTACCAAGGAAATTACTAGCTTCGTCAAGAGATTTTACAATTGGAAAGCCCCGGATCCTGATTAAGTCCTTAACTACGGGCCTAAAAAATTTTGGAGCATACACCACCGACTGACTGTTCTGATAAATGATGTTTTGCTTGATCCATAGAAGATGTCATTGTTTCTTACAGAAGCTGATACGTATATCCTGCCATCAGAATACTCCTGACAGAGGTACGCAAACATTATCTTCGTAGTGCAACTGAACGGACAACAAACTTACGTCACCCTAACGAGAAACTATCTGAAACACATAATCTGAGAACCCTCGAACCAAAACTACCAATGGCGATATAGATGTGGAACATCGGAGACCATTCAGCACATAATGGAAGTATGCTAAGCATTTGCCACATCGGTGAACAAGAAGAGAAACGATTTAGCCGGCAAAATCACACATGAAGGGTTGGCAGAAAAAATTGATCTATCGCAGGTAGAGAAAGTGCCATAGTATGAATACAGCCCTAAGTCTGTACTGGAGAAAAATGAGTTGAAACTGCAAGGATCATACAATTGCCCATAATAGAACAGACCTCATTTAAGAAGGTAAACCATCCAAGCGAGCAACACTAATAGAAGTCACCATCCCTAACAAGGGATAAGCATAATAAGAAGATAACCAAATACAGAGACCTTGAGGTGTGCGTAGACTTGGGGTCTATACACTGCGATCTGGTAGATCTATTGTGCCCCCTACTGCTGCCCAGTCGTAAGAGTTACCTTATCGACTAAAACAGGTTCTCAAGTCCTATTTCCCTCAGGAACCGTAGGATGTTGGACGGCTTCAAGGTGGGTAGCGCCCCTTCTTCGATTTGATGTGTTCCCAAGAACCGCATCCTAGGGTTTTCTAGAGCGCTGCACTCTGAAAGGATATGAATAGAGATTTCGTCCTCCTCCTCATAGAATTTGCACTGTTCTCTTTCTGCCAGTCCGAGTTTCTCGAGGTGTCCCTTCAGGTGGCAATGCCCCGTCAGGATTTTAAGTTGGGAGACCTTGAGGTACAAATACGGAGATAGTGGAAACTGAGTAGCATCCGAATGATCCTAATAATTCTATCAACAACCGGCATAGTACCGAAGCGTCTTTCACTTAATATCCACGAATTGGGCCTTAACGGACATCTGTGTAAGGCTATGCTATTTGGGACCACTAGAACTGTCCGGAAATTTGTAGGAAATGCAGAGAACCATAACATCACATAGGGCCCGACAACATAAAAAAATCCCCACATATCTCCACCTTTATTTTATCTGAGTATATCTGGGATGAATGAATGTCCTTGGAGGGATTTTAAGAATGGCTCTGGAAAATAGCGCTTCATTAGACTAGAACTGTGCTTACTAGACAATTATTCATAATAAATTAGACCTAATTTTAGTAGCGAGCAACACAGGATTAAGAAACAAGGAGATATTGAGGAGAAATGATAACTCTCAACTAATAGTGGTATCTTTCCCCAAAGTTTATGATTATTATGTGCCCAAAACTAAGGTAATGATTGTTTTTGTGGTGAATATCAATAAATTGTGACAAGCTAATGAAGTGAATAAAATTATTCAATATATTAATTTTCGAATAGTAATAACTAATATATTACTACCATATATATGGTACAGGTTTTCCAATAATTCAAAAATCTCAAAAAATTTTGTGTTACAAGATGATTCGAAGCGGACACCACCAGGAGTTCTTGAAAAGCAAACCAAAATGGCTGGAACAAATAGATATGCACTATAACGTCATATGACCGCACGCTGCATACACATCTACCTTAGAATATCATAAAACAGTAAGCACTGAAAAAGTTAAAAACTAATTTCGATTGGTTAAAATTTTTTCGACCACCTTCCATCGACGGACTTAAATAAATCTGTTTAAAACCCACGCTTCCACATCAAGGAATCTTCACTCAGTACCCCTAAAAAACATACCCACTATCTCGACCAGAGCCTTCAAGAAAAGCCATGTTCCTGTAAACTTTCATTGCAAAAAATTAAAAACTGAGAAAGTGGCTGTTACATACCGATGAACAGATAGACGGACGGACATATCGAAACTATAAGATTTCCTAGCTTGTTAGAACAAAACCCTAATAATTGTGTATAGTTGTATTTCATTCATTTCAGTGAAAATTTTTAAAATATGAAAATATAATATGCCGTTAGTTTCCTGGTACCTTCTAATTGAAGTAATACCGCATGTCCCATAATGAACTGCCACGATTGATTTATCATAAAATAAGCTTTGTAAATTTTTAAAATTTGGCAGTTTACTAAAGTCAATGGGAGCCATTCGGCTAAAATATTTTCAAGATGGTGGTACTCCCTTCATACCGGAAGTTGATGCCTTCTTGCTTATTTTAAATGGTACACCCTATATGTTATTTCATTTTTAAATTCTACGCAAAATTAAAGACATATTTTATGTATAATATCTCATACCTAAGTTTAACCGTCTTTGACATATTTTAAATTTTATGCCAAAAATGGCGTTTTCAGGCCTAAACATAAGTCTCAATTTGTCCTATATGAAGACTTTCTTAATTGGGGTTGGTTTTCTTCTAGAAAGGGATCTACTTTAGTGTACTGGGTTGATATTTTGATATTAAATAAATACAGGCTGATTAAAAACTAAAATTATATATTACCTAAATAAAATCGTTAAAAGTCAATTTTTTTAAATGTTGGTCACCTGTTTTTATAATATTATTAACTTTTGCATTAAAAATAAGGCTTGCTTTGTATAAGGTTACTTATTCCTAAAATTTTCGTACTGTAAAAATGCTAAACGGCTTACCTACACAGGGATACAACTTATTTTAATAAATGTTTAAAATTTCCACCCTGAACGTCCAAATATTTTTCGGATCTCCGAGTCAGTTCGTGGGTGGCCGCTCTAATAGAAACTAAAGACTTTCGAATGCGTCCTTTACCCTTACTATACAATCCTCCATCGTCGATGGATTACAAGAAACGTTGTTTTTTTATCATTTTCCACATAAAATAATCTTAAGATAGTCAAATCAGGAAAAGAAGGAAGCCACAGAAAAGGTCTATTGTTGGCAATCAATTTGTCATAAAATGTTGCATGTAGGGAGTTGATAACTAGAACGGTTTTATGTGGTGGGTGCAATCGTGTTGGTATACCGTTTGTATGTGTTCGGAGAGAGGTAAGTTGCTTAAACGTTAATTGTCTAACTTTTCTAGAATATTTAAATATCTTTCTCCTGCCAAAGTTAAGATATAATTTAAAATAGGGTCATAATTTGCTTTGTATTATTAATGAATTGCCATTTAAGTTTTCTTCATAAAAATATGATTTTACTGTTCCAGAATTTTTAACAAAATAAGTTAAATTGCCAGGTTTCTTGAAAATTCCATAGTCTTACTGTATGAGGACTTGAATCACTGAAAAAAATGGGAATTGTGTCAGTTAAAAAAGCCATTTTGCTTCATCAGTTCAAATTATGTTATCCACAAATCGACGGGCGTCTTGTATCATCGTTAATATAAATTCGCAAAATTGCACTCTTCGGCAAATCAGTATGTCTTGAACCAAATATATTAAATGAAGGTAGGAGTTGTGTTTCCACAGAATTCTATATATTGAGCTCTTTGAGATTCCTTTTTGTAGAGCCGCTTGTCTTAGATATATCGCAAAATATCCTAGAATTGCAATCTCAATATTTTTATTATTGAGAATAGATTTTTGAGAGAGAGAATGTATTTTTGCCTCAACGATGCAATAATTTTTAAAATTTTCCAATATTCTTTTAACACTCTTCCGTGATGGTTTTATATGGATATCTGTCAACAAATGTCTGACATGTTCTTGATAAAACTTTTACATTCCCCATAAATAATAAACAAATTTTAAAAATTTTCGTATGTACAATTTAATTAATCGTCCCGGCACGATTTTTATTAATAATTATCCAATAGTAAGAAATAGTAACACTTCTGGAGTACTCTATTGTTTTCCTTCATCGCATTTCACCGTCATGACCAATTAACAACCATATAGCGTTTTTAAAATACAGAAATATTAAATTGTCAATATTTCAAAAGCTATTCATTTTTCGAATAGACAACCTTATTCAAAGTTACCCTTATTTCCAATGCTAAATAAAATAGTATTATAACACTGTTAGTTTCTGATCATCTTGTATTTATTTATCATCAAATATCAACACGATACACTAAAGTAGATCCCCTTGTAGAAGGTAACCAACCACAATTAAATAACAAAGGCTTTCATATAAGAGAAATTGATAGTTGTGTTTAGGCCTGCAAACGCTATTGTTGACATAAAATTTAAAATATGTCAGAAACAGTTAGACTTAGGTATAAGGTATTATACATAAAATATATCTATAATTTTGCGTGAAATCTAAAAATGAAATAACATAAAAGGTATTTCATTTAACATAAACAAGAATGCATCCATTTCGGGTATAACCAGATGTACCATCATCTTGAATATAATTTAGCCAAATGGCCCCAATCGAATTTAATAAACTGCCAAATATTAAAAATTTTCCAAAGTCTATGTTCCGAGAAATCGATTGCGGCAGTTCATTGAGAGGGAGATTCTGTATAGATTTGTCCTAAGGCGCTGAATCATGACAAAAAGATAAATCCCACTATTTTAACCTGAAAGATACATTTTCCATTTTTTTTTAAATTAACCTCTTGAATTAGCGGCGTACAAATCATTTCGACAAAAGTAAGGTTATACAAAAACAAATGTATTCCCATCTAGCTTCTGTTGCATAATGATTAGTGAAATAAAGCTCCTCACTCACTCAAAAAACTGAATTTTCTCGATTTTTTTGTAAACAAATGGCACTATATATACCCCATATGTTGTCCATAAAATGCGCCGACAACTTGGAAACTTTTCCAGGAGAGATATCGGAAGCAAATAAATATAAACTGGTCCTAATTAAGGCTTTTTGTGATGGTTTTCCCTGCCAAGGTGAACCTGTGCTGGTGACATATTATATTTAAGACCTATTGAAAAAAATGTGGAAGAACCACAAGAAAATAGTACAGTTACAATAGCCAAACCAGTTCCCAAACGTGCCGTAGGTCTCAGAGCACCCCAGAGGCATCTATTTTTACACAGAGCAAGAATGGATCCCACAACAGGAGCAAGCCTATTGATGTTGAATTACATAAGAGGTTGGATGAAGGGTTAATATATTCTTATAAAAATTATACTTCTAAAAAGGGAGGCCAGAAAGGTGATAAATGAGGTAAAAGTTGGAAAGATGAAGAATGTTTTGGTCCTCCTCTAGATATCAAAAAGTAAAAGAAAATCAAAATTTTCTCTATTCAATAAATTCATAATATTTTATTTAAATTTTACTCACCTGTCTTATTTCTATCGTTGAAAGGTTTCATCTTACAATCACAGTCCTTTTGTTGAGTATTTTAACAACAAGAAGAATAAAGGCAAAGATAATTCTCTCTTGCTTCGAGCTTCTCAGTGTAGAATTTATAGACAAAGAGTTCTTTCCTTAATCGTCTTTACGACCAACTTATTAAACCGCCAATTTCACTCGCAAATATACTTTTTGGTAATTATTTATTTTCAGTTCAGAATTTCCATTTCTATGAATAACTATATAATCACTACAAACGCTAATACAAGTAAAGTAAAAATACAAATTGGTGTTAACTTTATATTTTATTCAAATTATACAATTTTTATCAAGAATAATGTTCATTGAGGTTACAATTGAGATTAAAAAATACAAAATATCTATAAAAAATTTACTAAACGGTGAAACATAGGGAACCCTATTCGCATATATTAAAATCATTACGAATTGCTCACTCCAGTAAGAGATGTTTTTACACAACGCCAGAATTTTTGATTTATTTACTGCTTAAATTACATTACACAAACTCTGAAATGCAGTATGAAGTGAAGCCATAAAGCTACAAACATTGTTATACATTTTCCTCATTAGGATTATTTTTTCATGCTCGGAAGTAGGAACATATTCTTTCAACAGGGCACTATAATACATTTCAAAATTCTATTTCTGCCTTAAAAATGGAAAAGTTATCGCAATCAGAGCTACAAAAGCAATTGAGTAAAAAAATTGTTAAGGAGGTCATGTTAGTACCTCTAACACCTGTAAAGCATACAAAATTTGGGAAAAATAGACATAGTGCTACAATCATATTACTGGGGAATCAATGTTGATAAACCGTAGATATTTCATTTCTTGGTACACACATACCGATTTTATGCTATCCTTTTCTAACTGCATTATTTAAATGAGTATCATATGATAATCGATACGTCAATTCTAGAATACATAAAATATGAATTTATGATTGCCTAAATTATTATTATTGTTATTTTCAATATGTAAACAATATCTAACAATATTCACAATAAAAATAAGTTTTTAAATCCACTTTTTTAAATATTAATTGCAAACTTCGCATTTATAGTAATTTCTAACACTTAAAAACAATGAAAAGAATTACGACAAGCAATTAAACTGAAAGAAAAGATAAGTAAAAATTTTTATGCCTGTTAAACATCAAAAAAGTCTCTCCCCTACCGACCATAAACAGCCTTCAAACATTAATTGTTGCAATTATTAGAAAACAGATAAAATATATATTTATTGCTTCGACAAAACTAGGATCTACTACAAAAAAAGGTAAAAGAAAAATTAAATGTAAAAAATAGTATATCTAAGTAAACATGTTTATCCCTGTTAAACATCAAAAAGTCTCTCCCCTACCGACCATAAACAGCCTTCCAACATTAATTGTTTCAATTATAAGAAAACAGATCAAATTTTTAAATGAAATAAATAACTACTAATATATAAAAGTTATGGTAAGAAAGAAATTACAAATAAAGTATTTTTAATCTGTTTATGTAAATTCCATTTTGTCAGGTATTATTTTGGCGCCGACTTCAGAAATTGCAATTTCATATAAAAATTTGTGGTTATTTTTCACTTTTTCGTGCACTTTTAGAAGTCGGTTCAATTTTTTTTATAAAAATTTTATTTAGAAGTCGGTTCGATTTTTTTATAAAAATCTTATATTACATAATGTTTACTTACCTCTTTTGTTTATGAAGGACTCTTAAATCAGGATCGCTTTTTTTGATGGTGTATATTAAAAATAGACAGAAGGTAAATGCCACAATAAGTTTCAGCTGTGCTCTCATTCCAGATATTTTTCGAAGGAATCAATTTAAAATTTACAAAATGAATGTTTTTTTTTTTAGTTTTCGTTACAATTATTGTACTGATTTTGGCTTAACATTTCAATTTTTGATTAAAACAATAATTTAAAATTAATATTCGGCTCTTTTACAATCAATTATAAATGTCGGCAATTCTAAGAAGAGCTATCACTTTATAATAATTGCTGGTACAGTAAACTTAAATTACTATCAGGGGTCAAATTTATATTTAATTTAAATTATTTAGCTTTTCTTTTATCAAGAATAATGGTCATAGAAGTCCCAATTAAGATTTGAAAAATTAAAACGTATGTATCTCGATTACCCTGAAACGGCTCTACAGATATAAATATAATTTTTTACGATAGGTTCAGGAAATAAATTTTATGGTATCAAAAATTCCTTGTGTGACTTAAGACAGAAAAATAACTGATCAACTTGATAACCTACTAAGAATCGACTGAACTCATCTGTATGATTTTAACTGATAAAAAAGTGCCACAGATTTATTACAGTGCTACATAATATTAATATCCGTAGACAACTATAAGTTAAATTTTTTTGAAATGTAAATAAAAAACACTTATATCTTTTGATTTTAATTTATCTGCTGCCTAAAATAATATTACATTATACAAAATTTGAAATGTAGTACAAAGTGAAGCCGTAAAGCTACAAGAATAATTATACATTTTCTTCATTAAGATTATTTTCTTCGTGCTCGGAAGTAGGAACATATTTTTTGAACAGGGAATCATAATACATTTTAAAATTCTTGTCTCGCCTTAACAACAACAAAGTCATCACAATCGGAGCTATAACAGCAACTGATTCTAAAAATTGTATTAGGAAGATCATGTTACTACCTGCAGAGTATAAAAAATATGGAAAAAATACATAAAGTACCATAATCAGAGTACTGGGGAACCACATCGTAATATATATATTAGACATAGTTAGAGTATATGCAGATTTCAATGATTCTTCCGTATAGTTTCTATAATATTTTATTATATTAATTGTTGCAATTATAACAAACCCGATGAAATATATTATAATTATATTCCAATTTATTACTTCGACATAATGAAAACCTGCTACAAAAAAAGGTAAAAAAGAAATTAAGTATAGAAAATAGCATACTGTAAGTACATACTTAAATTTCTGTTGATATTTGGATAAAAAATTCTTAAAAGTAGCAAAAATGAACCAGTCAACACCTAAAAGAACTGCTAAATAAAATGAAGTTACTGATAAATAGCCCTGTAATTCAATAAGAATTATAAAATAAGCATAATGTTCGAGAAGAAAATAAGCCATTACATGTAGTATTATAGCAATCAGGAGGCAAATTAAACTAATGACAGCAAAATTTAGTATGATATAGTTGGTTCTTGTTTGAAGTCTTTTAAATTTACATATTACAATAATCAAAACCGTATTATTCGCTATGGTAAGAATATTAAATAGCACTATTATTATGATCATTAAGTACTTTACAATAAACAACTTAGGTGATAGTTCCTCTTCAGGTTCATAAAACTCATAGTTGTCTGGTTCCTCTTCCCACGAAGCCGTCATATTACTTGTGTACTCCATTTTGTCTTCTTATCTAATGTACCAAAGAGAACAGCTTTTAACTGTTTTTTCCGATCCTATTCTTTTAGAATCAAATAGTCTCAAGAAAGAAAAAGTGAATACATTTTAATTCCTTTGTAGTATTGAATTATAGAGGGTGATTAATGTTAATAGTGCCAGTGTGCGAAAACCGAAATTAAACTTATCTTTTTAATATTGGTTCAAGTTTTAGAGATTGTGATGTCATGTCTCCCTATATATTAACAATGTAACCGCAAGAATGCACGTGGTATTTGTATTATTATAACAATGTAGCGACGCTGCCAAATATACGTTTTCTCCAAGTTAAGGAAAATTTGCATAACTTGACAACACCACATGGGATGACACCCCCTATACGAAGTCCCAACCCGCATGTAAATCGACTTTTATGTCTGTTTTGTACTGAACAGCCTGTGTTAAAACAAATGACATATGCCACTATTGCGAATAGTATGGAATTAAATAGAAATTTTTTGAATATTTTCTAAAAATGTAGCAGCCGTATAGGGGGAGACATAGAGACACGTGCCCGCCCTCTGGAAATGGTTGGAAAGAAACAAAGAGTAAGGAGAATTTTCAACAGGAAATTAAAGAAAATTGTCTTTATTAAACATGTGATTTTTCTATTGTTTTCATACTAATAAAAAATTAATAATATCGCAAATTTATTTCTTACAGTTATTGATGTATGTAATTTGTTGATCGCAAAAATAAAAGCACTTTTTGCCCTTCTGCCCTTCTGCTCTTTGTGCCCTCTCCCCAGAAAAAAATCCTGGATCTGTCTTTGCGAATAGTGATAGCCGTGTGTAAACGATATCGTAGTGATCCTGTGCGAACAAACCCTAGAGTTTTTGTAATATTTGGTGATATGACACTTAAACCTCAACGAAAGATTTTGAGCTCACTCGTAAAAAGCGCCCACGATTTATATTTTGAGGGCAAAGTTGACATTCAAGACAAAACTCGGGTTCCTAAAATTTACTGCCACATTTGATCAAGAACCTCAACAGGATGTCTACTGGGTACTCAGAAGTCTATGAAGTTTGAAGTGCCATTGATTTGACGGTAACCTCAGAATCGTGTTAATTATTGCTACTTTTGCTTAACAAAAATTCCGGGGTCTTCTAGTAAACGCAAATATAAAATTGAATATTCTAAAATTCGCTCAGCAATGACATCTGCACCTCGTGATATTTCTAGAATACCTGTCCCAAAGCTCCCAAAAAAATACGAAATCTACTCGCAATCGAATAAACTAGATGATTTTGAACCAAAAGCCAGTCCAAGTTCTTAAGAAAAAGACGATTACGAATGTAGTAGCAGTAAACAGTCCCATTTTGTATCTCAGGAGTAGCTCAACGAACTTATTCGTGAAAACAAAGTCACAGTTGCTTGGATCTCGTTTACAGGAGTGAAATGTCTTACAAAAAGAAAAGAAAATTTTCACGTTTCAGAAAAGCCAGTCTATGTTGACAATATTTTTCTGAATGGCAAATGACTTAGTTTACTCTTATGATATTTCGGATTTAATCAACGAACTTGGTTTTTCCTATAAACCTACCGGGTGGTGACTCTATATCGACTCTTCGAAGAGAAGTCTAAAGGCAGTTTAATTGTTTAATGGAAATAAACAATTATCTGTTCCCATAGGTCGTGCTGTAAATAGGAAAGAAATGTACAACATGCATTTTACTTCAAAGCAAAAAATACGAAGATTATAAATAGAATATCTGTGCCGATCTAAAAGTTATTACGCTAATTACAGGATTGCAGAGTGACTACACTAAATAGTGTCGTTTTTTATGCGAATGGGATGGCAGAGCCAGAAACCAATATTATGTCGTTAAAGAATGGCAGTTATGTTTAAATATTGTGCCCGTTCTGAAAAACGTCCTTAATGAACATTTCAAGGAAACTACCTAAAGTGTCCGGCTCTAATTTTAATGAAACTTCAGTATGTCGTAAAGGGTACAAAAATAAGAGACATTTATTTTTTTATCTGCGGAGATTCATTTTAACGCGTCTAAAGTTCACCCCTAAAAACAGTATTTTTGAAATATATCAAGTTCTAAGTGAGACATGCTTGCAAAACAAAACCAAAATTGCATGATGTTCGAAACGATGCTAAACTATGGTTTTTTCACCCCCAAGGATAACATCTCTTATTTTTTGTAAGGATAAAACGTATATTTAAGTAAGTAATTTAATTCTAAAAATTACGAAATTTAATGGAATTGTTTAAAAATATTTTTTTCACGAATACCATAAGTAACTTAAGTTAACGGGTTTCAGGTTTCTAAAAATAAACTAGTAAAATAGGGTGAGTCACCCCCAAAATACGTTTTTTTTTTTTATTTTAAATTCTAATTGAGATATCTTTACAAAACAAAATGGAAAATCATTTCTTATTTAAAATGATGTTGAATTATAGTATTTTCACCCCCAAAGATTTCATCCCCTATTTCTTATTACGATAAAACTTCTATTAATCCACGTAATTTAATCCTAAAAATTACGAAATTTAATGGAATTGTTTTAAAGCATTTTTTCACGAATACCATAATTAACTCAAGTTGACATGTTTTTAGGTTTCAAAAAGTGAAGTAGTAAAAGAGGGTGAGTTACCCCCAAATACATCTTCTTCATTTCTCAAATTCTAATTTACATATATTTACGAAACAAAGTGGAAATTATTTGTTAGTTGAAGTGAGGCTATACCATGTTGTTTTAATCCCATAGATATCATTTCTTAATTTTTATGAGGGTTAATTTTGTAATTTATTTACATAATTTAATTCTGGTCAGTGAGAAATTAAAACACATTTGTTGATAATATTTCTTTTACGAATTCAATAACTTAAGTTGACGTGTTTCAGGATTTCCAAAAATAAACAAGTAAAAGAGGGTGAGCCGCCCCCAAATACTTTTTTTAATATCTCCAATTGTATTTAAAATATCTCTACAAAACAAAATTAAAATTACTTGTTGTTAAAAATAATGTTAAACTATCGCATTTTCACTCTCAAGAATATTATTCCTTATTTTTTACAAACGTAAACCGTCATTTCATACATATATTATTATTCTTAAAATTGTCAAATTATAATTTAAATGAACGTTACAGAATTAGAAATCACTATTTGTCATGAAATATAATAATTTACAGATATCAATGCTTACTTAACCAATGAAATCAATTTATATTTTCTTATTAATTAAAAGAAAAAAATTCAGTAAGCTCTGTAACGTTCATATCAACTGAAATTTGAAAATTTTGAGAATAATTATACATGTATAAATGACATCCTTGAAGGTGAAAATACTGCAGTTTAACTTCATTTCAAATAACAGGTTATTTCCAATTTGTTTCGGAAAGTTATCTTAATTGGAACTTGCGATGTAAAAAAGTATTCGGGGATGACTCACCTTCTTTTACTAGTTCATTTTTAGAAATCCCGAAACACGACAACTTCAGTGACATGGTTTTCGTGAAAAAAATAATTTCAAACATTTCTATTAATATTTCGTAATTTTTACCATTAAATTACGTGCGCAAATATATGGTTTACTCTAAAAAAAATAATGGATAAAAATACTATAGTTTAATATTGGGGTGAAAATAACATAGTTTAATATCTCGAATAAAAATTAATTTTCATTTTGTTTTGTAGAGTTATCTTAATTAGAATTTGAAAAATGTTTGGGAGAAACTCATCCTCTTTTAGTAGTTTATTTTTGGAAACCTCGAAAGATGTCACAGGAGTTAATTATAGTATTCACAAAAAAAAATATTGGGAAACAATTTTATTAAATTTCATAATTTTTAGAATTAAATTACGGGCGCGAATAGATAGTTTACCTTTTTAAAAAATAAGGGATGATATTCTTGGGGGAAAAATATCATAGTTCAGCATCATTTCAAATAACAAGTAATTATCAATTCGTTTTATCAACATATCTTAATTAGAACTTCAAATCTAAGAAACAAAACTATTTAGGGGTGGCTCACCCTCTTTTACTAGTTATTTTTAGAAACCCCGAAACGCATCAGCTTAAATTACTTGTGGTATTCGTTAAAAAATATTTTCAAATAATTCTATTAAGTTTCGTAATTTCTACAATTAAATTACGTGCGTAAATATATGGTTTACCCTAATAAAAAATAAGAGATAGTATCCTTGGGAGTGAAAATACAATGGTTTGACATCATTTCGAATAACAAGAAACTTTCATTTTGTTTTTTAAAGATATTATTTTTGTATTCTCTACAACATATTGGAGTTTCGTACAAATCGGACACTTCAGGTCCATTCCTTGTTAGCAGAGCAGGAAAAATTTTAGTTACCTCCTCTGCACATAAAATTATGGCTAGTAGTGGGAATAGGGGGCTCCTAGTTGACCCCCCCACCACTTTTTTGATTGGTCAGCCAAGAATGACCTTGTTTCTGATTGGCTGCCCAAGTTCGCCCCCTATTCCGATTGGTTTCATAAACTCCGCCTCTTTTTGCTCCACCTCCTACCTCCTTCCTAACCACCACAGTAGTTGGAGGGGAGCTGGTAGCAGTTGGAGGGGAGCTGGTATTTTAAACGATCGAATCTGAGCGAACTTCAGTCATTCGTGCGCGATGTCAAATAGCGACCAACAACAACAACAACAGCAACTCATTGAACGTGTAGGCCAAGTAATAATTTCCTACCAAAAACACGGAAAAAATCTTACCGATTTTGAAGATCAAGACTTGGCCTTCTTTCCCATCAACTACTTGAAAACATTCGTCGATTCACTTAGTTTACAACAAATTTGGAACAGGTTGCCGGAAAATTATAGAAGTGACGAAGAATTGCAGCTAAATTTGCCGTGTTTTAAACACTATCCACTATATCAACACCACATAGACGGCCCGCCATTATCAATTAAAAAGTGTTGTAAAATTAAAAAATAGTGTGAACAAGTGAATCGAGTTTCATCGGACAGTCTTCGAAATGGATCAGACACATGTATATTTAGATTCTGCTTGTGATGAAACGATCCAGTCAATGTACAAAGATGAAACAACTCATTTTAACTTGGCTGGAAGAGGAAAGTTTCACGCAAGACAGGATTCTCTGATCACTATTGATCGAAATAATTTCGAAGACGACGATGAAGATGAAGAAGATGATGGGATAGAGGATAATGGCGTTCCAAACGGGTGTGGAGAAGAGGGGCTCGTGAAAGTGGCAAAAATAAATGCAAGTGATACATTGACACCAAATTACCTTACGCGAGAAGTGTGCGTTTTTCAATCTTATGTCGTAATTATTTCATCTTCTGGCGGTGCATATAATTTATGTTGTGAATGTTACTATATACATGCTTTAAATTGCCCAAATGGGAAAAATAATTTTGTTAATAGCCACTATAAACGATCCTTTATATGTTGCGAAAAAGATCTGCAATGCAACACGTGTGAAAACGATTTATTCATAACAACTCCTTCACAAGCATGTATAATATGTAACAAACCAGAACTAAAGAATATGCAAAACCATCTAATCGAAAAATCAAATTTTAAATAAATTTATTTCACTTGCACTTATTCATGCACTATGGCGTTTTTAATATTAAGTTTAAGTTTAAAATATTTTATAAGAATTTAGATTTTGTTCTGCTAAGTTAAATAAATATAAGAAACTATGTAAATAAATATAAGGGAATGATGTGAATAAATAAGAATTTGTATTTATTCCCATTGAAAGAAATTATAATTTTGTTCTTTCAGTGTAGAATAATTCTTTTCAAATAATATGCACAACAACCCTACCGATAAATCAAATTTAAATAAATGAATTTGATACTCCACTTGAATTTATTCATGCACCCTAGTAGTTTTTGAATATTAAGTTTCAAATGTCAACTAATTTAAATAAGATTTCATATAAAATATAAGTTGTAAGATATAAGTTATAAGATATATATTAAGTTTAAGTTAAATAAATATAAGGGTGCCATCTAAATAAATAGAAATTTGTTTATATTAAGATTTGAAGAACTAATGATTTTGTTCTTTCAGTGTAGAATAATTTTTTCTACATAATATGCACAATCAATCCTATCGATAAATTGAATTTTAAATAAATGAATTTGATACTGCACTTGAATTTATTCATTCACCCTAGTATTTTTTAATATTAAGTTTAAAATGTCAACTAAGACATTTAAATAAGATTTTATATATAAGATAAAGAACAATTAGGTTTAATTCCCTGACAACAGACTATGATTTATTCTTCCATGTTAAAAAAAAAACCTAGTTTTCATTACTATGCTTGTAAAAAAAATTATATTCATCCTATTCATAATAATTCTTTCAAGTTAAAGAAACTTGGTTATTAGGTGTGATTCTGTATAAGAAATAGAAAAAAATAAAATATTTTCTTCAACGACTTTGTTTTTTATTATTCCCATATCCAAAATACAAATATACATATATACATAAATACATATTTATAATTTATACCATTTTGGGTTGCCAATTGCTGCTGTCTGCCAGAGGTTGCTGTTGTCTGCCATAGGCTGCTGCTTTGCCATCGGTTGTTGTTGTTGTCTGCAAGAGGTTGCTGCTCTGCAAGAGGCCAATTTATAATTTATAATTTATTGGCCTCTTGCATTTTCGAGGGTAACTCTGCCTTCGCTGCTGCTGCTGTTGTTGTTGCTGTTGTTGTGTCTGCTCCTGATGCTGTTGATGTTGCTGTTGATGTTGCTGCTGTGGCCTCTTGCATTTTCGAGGGTAACTCTGCCTTCGCTGCTGCTGCTGTTGTTGTGGCTGCTCCTGATGCTGTTGATGTTGCTGTTGCTGCTGTGGCCTCTTGCACTTTCGAGGGTAACTCTGCCTTCGCTGCTGCTGTTGTTGCTGTGGTTGTGGCTGCTCCTGCTGCTGCTGCTGTTGTTGCTGCTGTTGTTGTGGCTGCTCCCGCTGCTGCTCCTGCTGCTGTTGTTGCTGCTGCTGCTCTGCCATAGGTTGTGGCCGATCTTCTTCCATAGGCTGTTGTTGCTCCATCATCAAAGGTTGAAGATCCATTGCTCGGTCTGGATCCCACTCAAAGGCGATAGGCTCGGGATCCAGGTCTGGCTCAAACATATTGATAAATTCTTCATCTAAATAGTCAACCTCTGATGGTGGCGGCCACATCACCGTGTTCTCGGAATTTGGACTCTGACGATCCATCAGATTAATCTGATTTTCCAAGAATCCCAGAAAGTCTTGTAGTGTTATAATTATGAACGTACTCATTTTGAGACTTTAAACTTAATGAATGCTAAGTCAAGACGCTGTAAATCCTTATATACAATACTGAAATACCACTTTTCCTACCTCCAGCGGCAAAACCAGTCCGAAGAATGAGAAGAAGAAGAAGGCAAAGATAGCGTGAACTCGAGAGAGGTCGTTCAACGGTCGTAAGTTGTTTTGTTCTTAAGAAAAAGACGAGTAAAGAGGAGAAGAAGAAAAAAAAAAAAAAGTTGTTTTTGGAATAATATAAAAAACGAAAAAAAAAAAAAAAAAAAAAAAAAAATTAAAAAAAAAAAAAAATTAAAAAAAAAAATTAAAAAAAAAAAAAAAAACTGTTTTTTATATTATTCCAAAAAACAACTTTTTTTTTTTTTCTTCTTCTCCTCTTTACTCGTCATTTTCTTAAGAACAAAACAACTTACGACCGTTGAACGACCTCTCTCGAGTTCACGGTCTCACGGTTCCCGTCGTACCATGCAGTGCCACGCCGTACCAGCCGGTACCAGGCTCTTGGCTGCTTTAAAAGGCGGCTGGGTACGAAGCGTCTCTTCAGTTTACATCTCGCTATTAGCGTACGCTTGTAAAATTATCGAATCTGTTGTGAATATATCTAGATAGTCCGATTTATTTCGAATTGTGTGACGTAGTGACATATTAATTTTTATTTGGTTTGTATTGTTGATTTCATATTTTTGATTTGATATTTTTGATTTAATATTTTTGACTTAATACTTTGGATTTTCATTCATTTTTACTTAATCTTCTAAAAGCCAATTTTTGATTTTTGTTGATTTTTCATTTTTGTGGATTTTTTTTGATTTTTTATTGATTTTTTGATTTTTTTATTGATTCATAATTTTTTTATTTTTTAATTTATAATTTAAAATGTCATTTTTAAATGTAAAAATTGAAAACATCGACTTAACAGCCTTCGATTTAAACGACGCTTGCCTTGTGCATGATTTGATTGATTGTTCATTTTGTGGGCTAAGCGACGAGGAGCTAGATATTAAATTTAGGGAAATTGATATTAATACATTTAACAATTCATCTGAATCTGGCGATTCTTCCGAAATTGGTGAAAGCGATATTTTGACACAGCTCTTAAAAGTTTTGGATGAATCTATTATCCCTGATATTCCTCAAGAACCTCTTGAAACAATTAATTTCGATGATTTAAATAATGATATATTAAGGAAAAATTTAATTAACAATTCTGAAATAAATGAGGGATATAATTTGGAACAACTTTTAGATATATTAGAAGGGGGTGAAATTGGTGAAAATAGCTCAGGGCAAAATTTAATTAAGGGTGATGTGGAATATCAGGAGACTTTTGAGAGCTGTGAGGAACAAAATAATAAGGGGGTTTTAAACAATAATAATAATGGGGTTGGTAACGAGGGAGCTTTAAATAATGATAAGAGGATTGGCATTGGGAGTTTTTCGAAAAATAATATGGAAGAGGTTTATCGCCCCCACTATTCGCCAATTTCAGATGCATCGTCAGATTCATCAGAGGATTCCAACGACAGCGTTGAGACTGTTATAAACGTCTCAGCCAAAGCTCAGCATAATTTTATTAAAGTGTTGGATCAAAATTTAATTGAAGGGTTGGATCAAAATTTTATTCAGGGGTTTGAACAACCATCCAAATTTGGCTATACCAGAAATTCAGTAAATTCGGTAGATGTTTTTGATTTGAGTTGTGGCGAAATTGTGGGGGACATTGAGGTATATACTTATACTGAAAATTTTGAAGATGAGCAGCCTCAATGTCCCTTAATTTCTTCCTGTAATCAAAATCAATTTTTGAAAAATCCTTCTGGCCTAAATTTAGAACAAAGTTCTGAAAATTTAATTGAAAAAAATTTACCCAAAAAACGTTCTTTATCAGAAACAAATGATTGTTCAGATTTAAAAAAGTCAAAATTGGACGGTGATATTTCTAGTTCCCAAACTTTAGGGGCACAAATTTCAAAAAATTCTTTACCAGTCGCTGTAACAACAGCTCCGAAAATCAATCCAACAAATAAAGTCGCTATTGGAGAATTAGATAAGTTTCTACATAAGAAAACTAAGCCGAGCTTAAATAGGAATGAAACAAGGTGTGCCACATCTAGATTTAAGTCAATGGTTTATTCCTATTTAAACTTAGATAATATATGTAATAATTTATCTAATTCGACTTTAAAAGACGTTAAAAATTGTATTCAACGACAAGGCGATCTTCTTTTAAATTTGGGAAATATATTTTTTAAAAAAAATCCATGTTTTTCTTCAAATTAAAAAGTGAATCCAAAAGTTAATTCAAAAGTAAATCCAAAAGTTTTCTAAATTGCGCGAGCTGAAAAAATTGCTAATTATTCTATGTCATTGGGTCTTGATAGATCGAAATTGTATTTATTTAAAAGCGACACGGCCCTAACCGATTCCATTTTAAAATGACTCTCCTTTGCACACACTGCTTAAGAGAATTTAAAAGAAAATCACATATTGTACGCCACCTTCGAGAAAATGTTGTTAATAACGAAAACACCTTTAACTTGGAAGATTATATAATTAATCGTAAGTATTTTTTTTATAACATATTTAGCTATAATTTTCCTTTTAATTTTTTTTTATTATTAATAAAGGTTTACAGAGGAATTAAAAAATAATAATTGTTTCAGTTGA
Organism: Diaprepes abbreviatus; assembly: GCA_034092305.1. NCBI lineage: Eukaryota > Metazoa > Arthropoda > Insecta > Coleoptera > Curculionidae > Diaprepes > Diaprepes abbreviatus. Next base: position 1,244,189 of record JASJET010000260.1, on the reverse strand, counting down.
TGAACTACTTTCAAGACCTCCAATGCGATTTTGCCAAGATTGTGAAGTAAATGTCAAATCTAATTCCTGGAGCACACACTTGAGGACAAATATTCATAAAAACAGGAGCTGCATAAAATATGGAAATGGAATTGACATTATCAGGAGTGCATTTAAATGTCGAATAGCTTCCTACAGAATATATTCGCAGAATTATCACATCGACATCAAAAAGTTTCAGCAAGATGTTGGTAATAAAGTGCAAACATTAATACGCCAGCGTCAACAGGAATTTACATGTGCTAAAGTAAATTTGGAATTATTTGGAATATATTATTCTCCAACTTTAACCTCTACTTCAATTAAGTCATTTAATACACCGTTCTTCATTGTAACCCATACAACTGATCTACAACAGCTTTACGATGATTTATTCAAGATTATTGAAACCAAAGCAGATGAATTGCCGGAAAGAGACTCAGGTAATTATTATTTAATCTCAAGAGCTAAGTTTTCTTAATCTCAAGAGCTAAGTTTTCTTAATATCACTTGTACATCTCTAACAAATATTATTCAGAACTAATTTTTTAATTCCTATTACAGGGTGGGCTCTACAAAGAATTCTGCATTTGGAAGTCAACATCAATAAGTACAACCCATTGAATGCCTCCTCCTACATTAAGATGCATCACTTTTCTAAATCAATAGTGAATGTGATGAATGAGGACAATTGCTGTTTCGCCTGGGCAGTGGTTTCAGCAGCATACCAGCCAACCGGTAATCCTCGAAAGACCTCATCATATCCAGACTTCAGAGACGCTTTCGATTTTACAGGTATTGAATTTCCAGTAAAATTATTAGATATAAAAAAGTTTGAGGAAAAAAATAATTTGTCCATAAATGTATATGGAGTTGAAAAATTTTTAAGGGATAATAAAAAGGTATATGAGATTGTCGGTCCTTTACATTATAATAATGAAAAGAAAAAATTACATATTAATTTGCTTTTAATAAGTTCTGATGATGGAAATAACCACTACTGTTGGATAAAGGATTTAGGTTGCTTGGTATCCAAACAATTATCAAAAAAGAAAATAAAAAAATACTTATGTGATGGATGCCTTCAATATTTTGGAACATATGAAAAACTTAACACACATTTAGAACGTGATTGTAGTTTTGTTCGAATTGAGCTTCCTTCAGATAATTTGATTTTGGATAAATTTGGCAATTATATTCCTGCAAATATATTAAAGTTTCAAAATATTCAGAAACAGTATAAAGCTCCTTTTGTTATTTATGCCGATTTTGAATGTTATTTGAAAAACATTGAGTGCCAACAATCTACACCTGATTCGACAACCTCATATACTATTAAAACTGCTGAACATATACCCTATTCATTTGCTTATTATATTAAATCATCATTTGATGAGAATGTTGTGTGTCTTAAACTTTATAGAGGTACAGATTGTGCTATAAAATTTATTGAATACATTGAAAATGATGTAAAAGAAATTTATAAAAAATATTTAAAATATCAAGTACCATTGAAAGATTTATCATCTGTGGAACAGATTGAATATGAAAATTCTAGCATTTGTTATGTATGTGAAAAACCTTTTTCAAAAGGAAATTTCATAAAGTGTAGGGATCATTGTCATATTACAGGTAAATATCGAGGAGCCGCCCACTCAATATGTAATTTGCATTTTAAACCTCCAAAATATATACCAATAGTATTGCATAATTTAAAAAACTATGATTCTCACCTATTTATTAAATCGCTTTGCTATAATAAAGAAAATATTAGTGTTATAGCTCAAAATAAAGAAAAGTATATTTCTTTTAGTAAGGAAATTTTCGTTGATGTGTCAGAAAAGCGGAAACCAGTTGCTTTGCGACTACGCTTTATAGATTCTTTTCAATTTCTCCCAGAGTCTTTAGAGTCACTATCACAAACTCTACAAGATTCACAATGTTTTGAAATTAAAAAGTTTTTCTCAAATGCTGATGAATTTCGATACATTAGACAAAAAGGGGTATTTCCATACTCTTACATAGATTCCAACGAAAAATTAAATGAGAAATCTCTACCATTGATTGATAAATTTTATAATAACTTAACCGATGAAAATATCTCTCCTCAAGACTACAGTCGTGCTGTAGAAGTGTGGAATCTATTTAAGTGTTCTACAATAGGGGCTTATTCCGATATTTACTTAAAATCAGATGTTTTACTTTTGGCTGATGTTTTTGAAAATTATAGATCCACATGTATTAAAACCTATAAGTTAGATCCTGTTAATTATGTCACTAGCCCTTCTATGTGCTGGGATGCAATGATGAAATTAACTAATGTAGAATTAGAATTATTAACGGAACCAGATATGCTTCATTTTTTCAAAAAAGGTGTTCGTGGTGGGGTTAGCACTTGTTCCAAACGCAAATCTGAAGCAAATAATCCATTCTTAGAAAATTTTAATCCTGAAAGACCTACAACATATATCGCTTACTTAGACGCCACAAATTTGTATGGTTATGCTATGAAACAATATTTGCCTGAAAAAAATTTTGCTTGGGTACCTAAGCTCGAAATAGAAACTTTAAATATATCCGAACTTTCAGATACATCATCTATAGGATACATATTTGAAGTTGATTTAGAATATCCAAATTATTTACATGATAGTCATAATGATTTCCCATTTTGTCCTGAACAATATACACCACCAATTTCAAACCACTCAAAATTAATTCCAAACTTACATAATAAATATAACTATATCATTCACTACCGATATCTGAAACAATGTCTACAATTTGGACTCAAAATCATAAAAATACACAGAGCAGTTAAGTTTACACAATCACCATGGTTAGCGGAATATATAGATTTAAATACAAATTTACGAAATTTATCTAAAAATAAATTTGATAAAAATTGTTATAAATTGGCAAATAATTCAATTTTCGGTAAAACCATGGAAAATGTTGATAGGCGAGCAGATATTAAATTAGTATCTCAATGGGAAAGACAGGGTAATAAATTTAGTGCCGAAAAACTTATTTCTAAACCTCAATTAAAGGATTTTAAAATTTTCTCTGAAAATCTAGTTGCTCTTCAACTTCAACAGGTTTGCATTGAATACAATAAACCAATTTATGTTGGGATGAGTATTCTGGATATTGCAAAAACTGTAATGTATAATTTTTATTATGGGTATTTAAAAGTAAAATATGGTAATAATTTAAATTTATTATATACGGATACTGATTCCTTAATTCTTGAAGTTCAGACCCAAAACTTTTATGAAGATATGAAGCTAAATCTGGATCAATTTGATACTTCTAATTTTTCTGAACAAAATATTCATTGCATGCCTATTACAACATCAGTTGTTGGTAAATTTAAAGATGAGTACAAAGGGATTCCCATTGAAAGTTTTTATGGAACTGGTGCTAAAGCATATTGTATAAAATCCAAAAATAGTGTAGATAAAAAAGCAAAAGGCGTTAGTAGATCATGTATAAAAAATCAATTAACATTATCAGATTATAAAGATGTTGTTGAGAAAGGTGACAAAATATTCTGCACCATGTATGTATTCAAGTCAGATATGCATAATATATACACTAATTTGTTAAATAAATTGGCATTAACAACTCATGATGATAAAAGATATTGTATACCAAATTCCACAAAAACTCTTGCATGGGGACATAAGGATATTTTGGAAACAGATTTTTTTGATAAAGATATGAAAATGATGTATGATACTCTAACTTTTTTAAGTTCTGGAAACGAAAATGGATCTAAAAATAAAAAACCGCGATTAGAATTAACTACTCCTAGTAATTTTTCATCTTTATAAAGACATCATTTTATATGATGATAAATTATGTAAGTCGTTTTTGAAGCTTTAAAAGTTGGAGGGGAAACTGAATCCAAAAACATATATATTGTATAGAAATACCATTATTTGTTAGTAATATTACAACAATGACTGCTGCATCTTTAATAGTTTTAGTTTCCCTTGTTGGAAATGTGATATATGTAAATTACATTCCTAATACAGTTAGGGCTGATATATGTATAAATGCCCTCAAAAATGAAACCGACTGCTACAAACAGATGAAAATGACATATCTTGTTGGAAATTCACACTTTTTTACCTATAATGTAACTGATTCTGCTTTGTGTGAAAATACATACATAAAAATTAAATATTCCATGACAAACAAACCATTACAATATTCAGATTGGATTCCTTTCAATAATAAAAAAGAAGAATCTTGTCATTGTGTCTGTTGTTATATATTTGTTATTATATTTACAGCAGCAATATTTATTTGTACATGTTTAATTTTATTGTATTTCATGAAAAAATATCTATAAAAATATTTAATAAATGTTAAAAAAATAATATAAATTTTGTTTTTTATTGATTCTCGTTAGTATAAAGACATTTAAAGTTTATCCCCTCCTCTTAAATGGAGAGGGAAAATAAGTTTACCCCTCCACTTGAGAGGAGAGGGAAAATGTATAAAATTTAGGAGCAAACGGATTGATAGTTAGTTTTTTGAGAGCAAGCAGATAGCCAGTTAGTTTTTGAAATACATCATTTAAAATGTTCAGTAATCAGAGTAAAAATATATTTGAAAATTCACCATTAAAAAAGAAAATAAAAAAAACAATTATAAATTCTACAAAATATAATTTAAATAATTCTAACTCTAAATATGCTGTGATTGGTTTGTGGGTGGAAAGTGATTTTCTACCATGCATTGAACTTGGTGGTAAAAATGGTCAGTCTGTGATATTAAATGAAGATGATTGGAAGAACTTATTGCAATATCAAGGAGTTATAACAAATTATATGTTTTCACCAAATGTTTTCAATGAACCGATATATTTGCAAAATTTATCTATTCATTTTGAAAAGATTGGTGAATTACCAATAGTGAAGATTGTGAAAAGCTGTGATTTTATTTACTATGGAAATGAAACTGTGTGCAGACTATGGGAACAAATTCCACTTATAGAATATAGACTAAATGTTTTACAAAAACAAAACTTTCGACGTTATTTCAACGTTTTTAGAAATAACAATTTTTACGACGGAGATTCTTTTGACAAAATATATAATGTCCTTTCTCCAAAACAAAATCTAAATAGTGAAAATGTGTGCTCCATGCTGGAACTGCTGTTGAATCATCCCGAAGAACTAGAACAAAAATTAAAGTCTAAGCACTATTATGAAGAAGACAGTATCTATTGATGAATCAAGAAACCAAATTCATCTGATGGTTGCTTGGAACTTCGCCTACAGAAAAGCTCGTATGACTTCTGAAGAGTTTATAAATCAAAAACATTTTAGAAGAAGGATTAAATTGACTGAAGAAATTTTAAATCCTATATTAGACTCTGATTATAGGAATATTGTATTTAAAAAAATGTTTATGTAATAAGCTTATTTTTAAATAAAACAAATATATATAAAAAATCATTTTTTTTTATTACAAACATCAATTATTATTACAGCATTAATTACTATTACATCACATCTCTCTTGAAGATCCAAGAGTTATAAGATTTATCTAATCCTAACCATTTTACAAATACTTTGTTTCCTTTCTTTCTTAACACTTTTTCCACCAGATATACATTTGGGTGTCTTACTTTTTGAAGTTCTTCTTCATAGAAACCTCCTTGAATATCTATCCCATTTCCATCTTGAATCAAATACGTTGTTGGATTAGTAAGCTGGATTTTTTTTATTTGAAAAATTTCGTTTGACCAGTTGGGCGTGTAACCTTTAGAAAATTGTTCGCGAATCTTGCTTATTCGTACTCTATCACTGACACGAAATTTTGGTGATCTGGGATCCACAGTTTTCCTATGAGTATAAGCTGATTTCAAGATTTCCATTTCATTCTTTTTGTTAACTTCGTTTGGTTTTTTTCCGATTGTTGAATGCTTAGTATTATTGTATTCTGTAATTATTTCTTTAAGAAAGCTGATCCATTTATAATTACCTAGTAAACTAAACTTTTTCCACATTTTGTTTTTTATCGTTCTATTTACTCTCTCTACAATACTAGCTTTCATATTAGAAAATGTGTTGTAATGATTAATTTTGAACTGCTCCATAAGTTTCTGAAAGTCTTGATTAAAGAATTCTTTACCCTGATCAGTATTCAGATTTGTTGGGGGAGTTTTTAAAGTTAATAGAATTTTTTTCATTGCAGCTGCTACATCTTTACCAGTTTTGGATTTTACAGGTTCTGCCCATACAAATTTAGAAAACACATTTATTACCATTAAAATATATCTTAAACCCCTATTAAATTTCGCATATGGCTGCATTTCTATCAGATCAGCTTGAAATAGATCATTAAGCCCTTTTACAATTGTTCGTCTCCTTCTATATCGCCTTCTCGCCGGTTTATGTAATTCATTTACAACGTCTTGCTTAATTTTACTCATTATTAATTTATACCTTACTCTCGAAAATAAATCCCACAAATAACTTTACCTCCTTCTAAACCGTTTATAAAAGCCCTTTATCGCTGATGTTGTAAAATATAAAAAAAAATCATCTCAGTTTTTTTTAGTAAGTTCTTTAATTTTATTTTCCATTGCTTCAAATGATTTTTTATTTTCATTTATAATTTCTTTTATTGACGAATTTATTTGGGTGATGTTGTTAGTAAGATCAGAAATTTTTACATTAAATTTATTTTCCATTGTTTCAAATGATTTGTTATTTTCATTTCTAATTTCTTTTATTGACGAATTTATTTGGGTGATGTTGTTATTAAGATCAGACATTTTTACATTAAATTTAGTTTCCAAAAGAACATTTGATAACGTATAATCTTTTTTGAAACCACCTAATGTTGAATTCATTTCTTCTCTTGCATAATTCATTGTATCATTAAATTCTTTTCTAGAAACTTCAGCAGCTCTTTGAACTAATTCGTTTAAAGATTTTATTTCTTTTGTTAATTTATCTTCTAGATTTTTTATATCTTTTCCTAATTGAAATTCTGCATTTGTAATATCTAATGTCATTTTCACAATTTTTTTTTCTATATTTTTTATGTCTGACACTGTCTTTTCAGCTTTGTGTAGTATATCTGTATAAGATGTTTCAAGTTCTTTTATGAGTAAAGAAGTCTCCTCGATTTTTGAACTATTATTTTTAATTTTAATTAATACATCCTTTTTAGAAACTTCTATTATAGCTTGCACTACTTCTAGTAAGGATTCTAATTCTTTTTGTAATTTCTCATCGATTGCCTTTGTAAAATTTCCCTCGTCAAAAGACGTTTCAGATTTGGTTTTCAGATTGTTTAACTGCTTTAGTATATCCTCGATTTTTTCATTATCTTTTGTAATTTGATCTTTGAATTTTGTTTCAATTTTTTCATTTTCGTTTTGAAAATCCTCCTTCAATTTGTCTTCTAAATATTGTAAATTTGATTTATATGCATTGATTTTAATTTCAAATTCTTTAATTTGTTCTTTAAATTCATTAACTTTGTCGGTATCTTTTTTGTGAATTAGGAAATGAGTGTTCATTGATTTTTCAAGATTTTGTGTATTTTTATCCATAACGTCATGTATTTTCTTAAAATTCCTTACTTCTTCTGCTACTCTATCATTAAGCAAATTAGTAAAATTTTGAAACTTTGATGTAATTTCCTTGGAAATACTGTTCTTGACATTGTCAATTGCTGAAGTATCCTTAATTATTGATTTAATTGATGTAATTTCATTTTTTATTTCATTTTCAAAATCATCAACTTTATCATATTTTAACTTCACTACGTCAAAGTCATTTGCATATTTAGAAACTTTCTGAGAAAATTTTTCTACTACATCATCATTTCCATCAACAGTATTTTTCAAATTAATTATCTTGTCATTATATTCAGGAATAACTTTATCCTCAAATAACTTAATCTTTTTTGCAATATTTTGTATATTGTTATCATATTCATTTATTCTCTTATTTAAATTATTAACATCGCTTTTCAACCCGGGATCTAAATTTTGAATTAATTTGTTTTCAATATATTTGACATCGCTTTTAAAAATTTTTATTATTTTCTCTTCAACATTTGATAATATTTTATTTTCTAGTGATAATAATGTGTTTAGAGCAGATTTTTTTGAAATATGACGACCAAATTTATCGATGGTCATTTTAGAAATGTTTAAAAGTATCTATTATGTCCTTTTATATAATAATATTCGCTTCTCTTAGTTCTTCAATAATGGAAATAATTTCATTGTTATGACCAGTGTGTCCCGCAAGCATGGATGCTACCAATAGTCGAAGTCTCTCAACAAGTTCGTTTACATTATCCCAATATATGTAATCTGTATTAGGTTTATTAACTTTTAAAGTTATACCAAATCCGGTTTTTTTTGAAGACACTCGACTTTCTCTATATGGAGCTTTGCGTCTTTCAAAAAATCCCTGGACTGCTTGTTGAGATTCGGGATTTAGAGTTTTAGTTTTTGTAATTCCTTTGCTTTGCAAATAAGGTCCTATTATAGAAATATATTTATGTGATCCATTCCCCTGCACCTGCTCATTTGGATCATTATTTCTACGGTATGCATTGGTTCTTTTTAAAATATCCATATAATTTTCCAAATCTTGTTTTTTATACCCTATTGGTTCTTTTTTAAATAATAACTCATATAAACCTGGTGTACCTGTATAGGTTATTCCTTCAATTTTGATGTTTTTACCAATAATTTCGACAGGTTTTTGAGTTAAACCCAAAAAGAATTTCTCGGTTTCCAAATCATGAACTATTCCATATTGGTGATCAAACTCATGTTCAACATCTTTTACACCGCTATCAATATATTGGCGAGGTAATTCATCAAATCCTAATAAATATTCTTTATATAAATCTGTATCAACAAATGTTCTAACTGTTTGCCGTGTTTGTTCCAGTATATCTGAAAGATTTCCTATTGTGGAGTGTGAACCTGAAGAAGGGTTTGTTTCTGCAATAATACTTGTTTGTTGTATAGATGGCATTTGACTTGCTGAAGCTAAACTCGCGTCCCAGTCAATAATCGATGGTATTTCTGTAGGAAGGAGTGGAGTTTTTCCCGTCTTTCTTTTTTCTGGTGTTGATGTTCCATATTGTAATTTTCTCTTTGGTGTTAGTGTTTGAATTGATCTTTTCTGTGGTGTTTCATAAATTTTTTTAATTGGTGTGTGTAGCTCTTCCTTTATTTCAACAGGTTCAATTTTACCAATCGTTGAAATTAATTCTTGTAAGGGTTGAGTTATCGGTTTATATGTTTCCTCCAATTTAGTTTGCGCCTCAAATTCCGCATTTTTTAAACTCTGATATTTTTGTTTAACAGCTTTTCTTGATTTAACTAGCTCTCTTGCTAAACGTTCATCCATGATTGGTATAATTTACCATCAAACGTTTATTTTTATAAGTAAATATATGAATCAAATCCTTTTCGATATCGGCCAGATTTCACATTAGAGTCTTTGTCTATTACTAAAAATCCAAATTTATCTTTCCAACATATTAAGCACAACTCATTAAATTGGTTTAATGACATATCAACATTAACATGATCATCATAAATATGTTTTAAGTTTGTTCGATCTTGTTGAAATATAACAATTAAATTTGCATTGTCACGAATTAATTGTTTCGGAATAGAAGAATATGTTTGACATAAATAAAAACAATCAGTATTTTTGTGTCTTCCGAAACAAAAATAGTCCTTTACAACATTCTGATTACAACACACTATATCATCAAATATTATTATAGAGTTTGGTTTAACTTGTTTTGGTGAAACAATTGTTTCTTCATTTTCAGATTCATAGTATCCAATTTTTTTCAAAGGTTTAAAAAGTGTTCTCAAATATTTATACTTTGGTTGATATAAGGATTTTGAATAAACATACAGATTTTCAAATCGCAAACCATTCGGATCTTCAATCAAACTAATAATAACATTGGTTTTGCCACAGCCTGACGGGCCAATAATTAACCCTCTTTTACTATTTCCCTCAAACAGTTTTCCATGTTTTCTAAAACCATTCACTGAACTTTCATGATCCTTAATTGTTATAGAGTATGGTTGTTTCTCAACTCTCATTTTATATATAAAACAAACTATTAATATTCAGTATTGTGATGTAACTGGTTAGTTATCACTAGGATTGCAACTATATATAATGTTTCCATCACATAATAAACGAATCATTTACAAGACAAACAGCAAAAGGAAAGGAAGTGGTTTAGTAAACTCATTAATAAATAAATTACCCTTTGAATTGCATATTCCTGGTTATAATTTTTGTGGACCTGGAACAAAATTGGAAAAACGATTGTCAAGAGGTGATAAAGGTATAAATTTATTGGATGAGGCTTGTAAAGAACACGATATTGCTTACTCACAATCAAATGATATAAAAAGAAGGCATTTAGCTGATAAAGTATTAGCTGACAAAGCTTTATCAAGGTTCAAAGCTAAAGATTCTAGTTTTGGGGAAAAAACTGCTGCACTAGGAATTACTGGTGCTATGAAAATTAAAAGAAAATTAGGTATGGGACTTCGAACGAGAAGAAAGTTCAAGCGAAAAACTCGAAAAGGACGAGGACTATCATTATCTCAGGTAATTTCAAAAGCTAGAAAAGGAATTAAGGGGAAACGTTTTAAAGACCTAAATGAAAGTATTCAAACTGCTTTAAAAGCTATTAAAAAAACTGGTAAAGTCTTACCTCCAAAGAAAAGGGTAATTCCAATCCCAAAGACTGGCGGATTTCTTCCACTTATACCTTTATTTGCTGGTTTGTCTGCTCTTGGTGCTCTTGGAGGAGGGGCTGCAGGTATTGCTAAAGCAGTAAATGATGCAAAAGCAGCCAAAGCGAAATTAGAAGAATCTAAACGACACAATCAAATGATGGAGTCCATTGCGGTAGGAAAAAAAGGAAGTGGACTTTATTTAAAACCCTATAAAACAGGATGTGGATTATACTTGAAACCTTATTCAAAAAACTGCTAAAACATATACCTCGAAAAGCACTTACAAATTACGATTTACTTAAATACGCTAAATATTTACAAATTCCCAACTTTCGTGGTATTTTTATGAGGGATAAATTACCAAAAAAGATAAAGTTAATTGAAAGTGCAATTGTCAATCTAGATAATCACAGTGGTGTTGGTACTCACTGGATAGCATATACAAAAAAAGGAAAAAACATAATATATTTTGATAGTTATGGTAATTTGCGACCCCCTTCTGAATTAATTAAATATTTTTATAGCGACCAAAATAATAATATTGTTAATTATAATTATAACAGTTATCAAAACTTTAACAAAACAAATTGTGGTCAATTGTGTCTAAAATTTCTTTATAACCATATGTAACACCTAATTTTAGTTTATTATTAAACATATTTTTAAAGTAAAATGTCATATAGTTTTGTTCTTAGCGGCAATTCCGCTATTTTAACATCAGAGTTACATCCTCCAATATATTTAGATGAAGATGTTGAATATGTTATCGGTCTTGTAAATTTCGAAACATTTAATGCAATTCCCAATATTGATGTTGGGAATAATGTATTAATTCATGATGAAAATTTAGAAATAGCCATACCCCCAGGTAGCTACGAATTAGAAGACATAACAGATTTTTTAAAAAAACACTTGGATGAGGATAAAATTAGTTTTAGTCTTTATGCAAATAATAATACTTTACGTACACATCTTAAATGTTCAGCCCCCATAACTTTTCGTGAAGGAACTATTGGTAAATTATTAGGGTTTAAAAATGGGCGATTGGAAGCCAACATTGAACATATATCAGATTTTCCCGCGGAAATAATTAAAGTAAATTCAATAAATATAGACTGCAGTATTGCAGAGGGATCATATTTAAACGGGAAACCTGTTCATATAATACACCAATTTTTCCCGAGCGTTGCTCCAGGGTTCAAAATAATTGAGTCACCTCAAAACGTCATATATTTCCCAGTCACCGTTAAAGTAATTGATAAAATAGCCATTAAAATAATAGATCAGGAAGGTGATTTGGTTAATTTTAGAGAAGAAACCATAACCATCAGACTACATCTTAAAAAAGTAGATTAAAGATGGTAATATTATATAACAATAAATCTGCAAACTTTACTAGAAAATTTAATAATAAAAACATTAATAAGACAAGAAAGAAACCAACTTCCTTTAGTAGGAAATCAAACTTCCAAAGGTTAACACCTTCTAATAGAAAATTTCTTCAAAGTTTGGGTTTTAAACTTAAATAAAAATGGATTATTTAAATGTAAGAGAAAATGTATTGGTTGATGAATCAATATTAAGCTGGGAAATTCTTTCTTTCGATCCTTTTAATCCTACAAAACTCGGACCAAATGATGAAATCAGAATTGCTTTGCAACAAACAGGAAAATATCCTTTACCTTGCAAAAGTGAAATTTATGTGGAATTGCAAGTAACTAAAGAAGATGATTCCCCTTTAGCTAATACTGTTTTAATTAATAATGCTCCGGCATTTTTATTTAAAGAATTACGCTATATTTTAAATGGTGTTACTATTGACTCCGTTCGGGATATTGGTATAACTTCAACTCTTAAGGGATATATTTCATTTAATCAAAATGAAAGTGCTAAATTGGAAAATGCCGGTTGGTATCCGAAAACAAAATCTAAAGAAAAAATTATGACTGATGACAAAGGTAATGTTTCATTATGTATACCATTAAAGATGTATTCAGGATTTTTTGAAGATTATAATAAGATTATTCTTAATTCACAACAAGAACTTATTCTAATAAGAAGTAATGATGATACAAATGCATTATTATCCAGTAATGAAGATGAAAAACCCAAAGTTAAAATTACCAAGTTGTGTTGGAGAGTTCCTCATCTTACTGTAGCGATTCCGCAAGAATTAGCACTTACCAAAATTATTGACAAAAATAGTGATATACTAATAACCTTCCGAAGCTGGGAATTAGTTGAATATCCAGAAACTACGAGGCACAACTGGCCCGTAAAAACATCTACAAAAGTCGAAACGCCACGTCATGTTCTAATTGCTTTTCAGAAAAATAGACGTGGTAATCTAAAAATGGATATGAGTAAATTTGATCATTGTAATTTAAGAAATATGAATGTCTTTTTAAATTCAGAAAGATATCCTTACAATGATCTTCAACTTGACTTTGAAAATAATAAATTTGCTACTCTGTATGAAATGTTTACAGACTTTCGTCAAGGGTATTATAACTCTCCAGTGGAACCAATTTTTAATCCGAAAGAATTTAAAGAAAATGCTCCTATAGTTTACATTAATTGTTCACATCAAAGAGATTTACTACAAACAGGTCCAGTAACCATGAGAATTGAATTTGAAACCAAGGAAAAAATTCCCCCTAAAACAGCGGCATATTGTGTTATAATTCATGATAAAGTTTTCAGTTACAATCCATTAACAAAAATTGTGAAACAGTTGTAATACAATTTCCTTAAGATAAAATACTCTTTTTAAACAAACCGCTACTTACGCTTAAGAGCGCACGCGTCAATTTTGATATTTATTAACGTAGCCAAACCAGAATTCTTCATTTATATAATGTCTTACGAGATTTCAGTTCGAGTATTAGATTTTCAACTTCAGTTGCAGAAATTAAAAAAACAAATAAGTGAATATCAATTAAAAGTAGAAATGATCAAGAAATTCAAATATTTGAAAATATGAAACTTATTCTAGATCTTCAAGGATTCAAAATTGAAAATAATAAATTTATTGTAAAGGAATTAGCAGCGTACGATGGGCAAAAGACAAGTCATTTTATTTTCAAAGCTCCATTTCCGATGGGTCATTTACCATCCTATTTACACAAACAAGCTCTGTGGTTAATAAAAAATTACCATTGCATTGAATGGTGTGAAGGATTTACACCATTACACAAATGTGGAGATATCATAAGAGATTTAAGCGCTAAGGTGGACTATGTTTATGTAAAAGGGGAAGAAAAGGCAGATTTCGTAAAGAAGTATTCCATGAAACCAGTTATCGAGATTGATGAACAACCCACCCTAAAGAAAATGGATCCTTGCTGCTTTTATCATCAAAAAATACCATGTGTATGTGCATTATCAAATGTTTATTACCTTTACAACAATTTTTTTATGTAATAAAAGACTTGATTACAAATTATGTGTTTTATTTTCTAACATTGTTTTAATACATGAAATATTATTATTTAATCCTAGTTCTTGAAGTTTACATATTAAAATATCTATATTTTTATTTTTTAAATATTCGCTACAACATTTAGCTGCTAGTAAACATAATTCCGCATGTTCCATATAATTTAAAAACACTATAATATTCTGCGCTTCACTTTCTTGACCTTCATATGCATAAAACTCGGAACAGGCTGCGGACATCAAAAACTCTTCATACATTTCTCTTATTAATAATTCCATAATAAATCCTACACTAAAACCTCCCTGTTTCTCAATATCTCTTTATCTCTCTCTTCCTCTTCCACGATTTCTTTTAATATATCAGGATCTTTTATATAATCCTTCAATATCCTTAAAAAGTAACTGAATCCTATTTTCTTTATTTCATGAAAGAACTTCGGCAAATTTTGGGTTTTTCTATAATTTAAACAGGCTTCTGCAGCTAATTGGTATTGGAAGGCAGTCTCATAATATACCTGTGCCCACTCGGGGTGTGTTTTCCTTAGCATTGCATTCTTTAATTCGGAATTTTGAAGTTTAGTAAACTGTTTACCTAATTTGATTATTTCATTTTGCAAATCACTGTTCATAACTACCACTTATTTTTAATTTAACACTGTTCTTTATTAGTGGTGAATCTTCTATATAAGCTTAAGACTAGTTGTAAATGAATGTAGCTCGCTCAGATTCAGTCCTTTAAAATACCAGCTCCCCTCCAACTGCTACCAGCTCCCCTCCAACTACTGTGGTGGTTAGGAAGGAGGTAGGAGGTGGAGCAAAAAGAGGCGGAGTTTATGAAACCAATCGGAATAGGGGGCGAACTTGGGCAGCCAATCAGAAACAAGGTCATTCTTGGCTGACCAATCAAAAAAGTGGTGGGGGGGTCAACTAGAAGCCCCCTATTCCCACTACTATGGCTTATACAAAATTTCTTTAAAGCCTTAAATTGAGAAGGAAATGCTTGTCTTTATTTGAGACGGAAATTCGCGCGTACACATGAGGTAAAGCTAAAATAAGAAATGTTCTTTGGGCTGTAAATACGAGAACTTTTTAAAAACGAAAATTTTCAAACTTTGCTTTCAAGAAAAGCAAATAAGGCATGGACTGCCTTCATAAATTTATAAAACAACTTTCTAGGTAACAAGAAATCGGAGAGCTAAAAAAATATAGTTGAAGAACTTATTCAATCTTATAAGACGTTTGGTTGCATTTTCTTCATTCCTATTTGGAATTTTTCTCTGATAATTTAGGTACAGTTTCAGACTAACACTTGAAAGATTTCACTAGCAAATTGTTCAAATGGGGAAGCGGTATAATGGAAAATGGACCCCAAACACGTTAGCGAACTACTGTTGGACCCTCAAATGTCAAACCGATCCCGGCGATAATCTTTGAAAATTCATTATATTGCTTACAGTTTGGTTTTCTCATATTTTATATTCTCCCTTCCTTCTCTAAAAACTTATGGGTGATAGGTAAAAACCGAGCTCATATTTGAATTCAGCATAAAAATATGAGAGGCAACAAAAAAATTTCAATTGTATGGAGTTTGCCGATACTTGGTGAAACGCCATATCATAAAAGATAACGTAGTAAAACTTGATTTTCAACATGTTTCGCTACACGGTAGTTTTATCAAGAATGAATACAATTAATAGAATTTTGGATTTTCCAATAATCAACAGGTAATTGAAATAAGTCGTTAAAATAGGTCAATAAAGGAAAGTTGTTTAGGTCTAATTAATAATTTAATCAAGAATCGGTATTTTTAAATTTATTTATTTCTAGTGATTCCAGCAAATTTAATTTATTGCCCTTATTTTCTGTATGTAAAATTTGGACATTTTGATCAAAATTATGATTAGATTCTCTTGAGTGGTTTTAATAATGAAAATCTGTTTTTTCTCTAATAAAACTACTAAAGTGGTCCTTTATTCTTGGTGAAAAACTTCTTCCTGACTGTCCTATATAAAACTTTGGGCAATCTTTACATTTTATTTTATATACACCCGATTTATTTTCTTTTTTTGTTTTTGTTTTGTTATTTTTTATAATATTACCAGTTGAATTATTGGTTTTAAAAGCCACATTAATATTGAACTTTTTTAGAAATTTTGCGATGCAGTTACTTGCTTGACCAAAATATGTAATCGTATAAAATTTTTTTGTATTATTTTTCATTACGGGAAATGCCAGATTTGATGCTTTCATGTATAATTTTTTATTCAGAATTTTGTTTATTATTTGTGGGGTGTATCATTGTTAACAGCAATTTGTTTAACAATGTTTAGTTCTTTTTCAAAATTTACTGGATTTAAAGGAACTGTAATAAGTCTATGTAACCTACTATGGAACGTTGGCCTTTTATGTTGTATTGTTAATTATATATCATAAAAGATAACGAAGTAAAACTCGATTTTTACTTAAAATTCGACTTGAATAAAAATATATTCAACATGTTTCGCTACATGGTAGCTTTTTCAAGAATGAATTCAATTTCTTATGTCTAGGTAGGGTAAACCAATTTCGGATTTTCCAATAATAAACAAGTAGTAAAAAAAATTTCAAAATGTAAAATAGTGTAATGGATACCGAATTATATTAATTGACAAAATATTAAAAAAAAAGTATATAAAAAAGAAAAACCAGATAGCTAACAATATGTTAATTAGGTAAACAGAAAAGATTAGTGTAAAAATAAATAAATGTGTAAGAAATCGTAGATTTCAAAGAACAAAGTTTCAAAGGCTAAGTAATAAAAATGAGCTATCCAAAACATATATAGGTCAATCAGGAAATTTGTACAGTAATTGAAGATGGTATCATGAAGTGACACATGAGGTACAGTAAAGATATACTGCAAAAATGTAGCTAAAAAGATTTTTACTGATACCCACCTAAAAATGTTCATGGATTTCCACGAAGTATTTACTAATAAAACTGTTTATTTCACTCGCGAATATGCTTTTTATTCTTTTTTTGCAGTCATTTTAAACGTTGATACTGCTAAGAATAACTATAGGTTGCAGGAATTATTGAAACAAGTACAATAAAAATACTAATTGATGTAAGCTGTATAGATCGAATTATACTATTTTTATCAGGATAATAAACCTAGAGGTCACAATTAAGATTATAATATCCAAAATATTTATTAAATATAAAACTTATTAAAACGGAGAACTAAAAATAGGGATATAGTAAAGAAAAATCTTTATTTTGTACCTCGCCGATTTATACAGGGTCTCCCGATCAAATATCAGAAAACTTTGAGATAACATTCTGTACGATAAAAGATAGGTGGCAAGCTTTGAAAAGGTGATAAAATTATATTAATTTATTTTTACTTGATTTATTTTTATATGAAACAAGTTAATTTTTGGCAGCCTGTCTGAATTTAAAAACATCCACAGTTTTACTGTTATCCTGACTTATCACCATTGCATTATTTAACTAAAAATTAAAATTTATTTCTTTTGTAACTTTTTATTTTTTTGAATAACTTTTTTATCGTATCTAATCACCTCCCCACGTTTTTTAGGTTATTTCTGAACAACCTGTTAGGGCGCAGTATGGAAACTAGAAGCTTTATTTGTACAAATATTCAATCGTTTCCGATAAAAATTTCAATTATTTGGTCTCCTTAATTTTAAATTTTGATATGTCAATAATTATATATACACTGTTAAAAATAACCCTTAATTTAATGAGAATTTAATGTCCATTCTACATTAAATTTAATGATTTTGTACCAAACATTGTGAATAGTTTACATTTACTTTAAATGCGATTGCTGTTTTTACGATAACTCCTTTATTTTTATGCTGTCGGGGTTCATTCAAAAACCATTTTAAAGGTAATTTCGAAGGCTATAAAATCATTTACATCTCTATTTTTTAAAATCCATGATTTCTAAAAGTTAAAGAGTTAAAGGGCTCGGGTCACATGATCCTCGCAATAAGATTTACATTTCTAACGTTGATATCTCTATTATTTTTTATCCTACAGAAATTTAAAAAAAAATATTTTTGTTAAGAGGAAACCTACATTTTTGTTATCAGCCATTTTTCACGTATATTTAGTAGATTTAAAGTTAAAAAAAAAGAAAAGAAATTTTTTGAGAAATTTGAAAAATTCTTTTTTTTTATTAAATCGTACTTTTTTTTCAAAAATAAGCACTCTAAACCAGTCACAGTTTTTGAGCTCATTATTTACCCTAAAATATAGTAAATCCAAGAGAGATTACTATATTCCTGTTATTTAACCTCGAACACTTGGATTCGAGTATTCACCAAAAAAAAATATCCTTTTAACTACTTATAAGTTGCCTTGGATTCAACTTACAATGTCCATTGTAAAACCGATCTCTTTATTTTCTTATTGGCTTCAATTTTGGAAGGAACAATATTTTTAACGCATAGTTTTGGAATTATTTATAAAAAACAGTTTCAAAAGCATTTTTTTTTCATGTAAAATCAACATTTTTAACCATTAATAACTCAAAAAATATTGACTTATCAAAAAAACTTTATAGAACATATTTTGCTTAGAATTTATTCTTTTATCGATTTCTGGGGTTATTTTTGATCAAATAATTTCCACCCTCGAGAAGAGGTGGCATCCACCCTCAGGGTAAAAGCGCAAGTCGGTACTATGTCACTTTTGTTATTTGAGGCACCCTCTAACTACTCACCAATTTTCACGCAAATCGATGAAGATTCAAATTTTTTTGAGCGGAAGCCTTCAGCCTAATATAAGCGTTTATTTGTTGAAATATGTAATATAAATAATGTCAATATCATAAGCAAAAAAAAACAGGCTTTCTAGAAGATCTAGTTTTCATGGCAAATACATGTTATCCGATAGAAATAATTACGTTGTCATAACGTTGGTGATATAAAAATCAGAAGCGATGTTTAAAAGTAACGTCACTTTTCCAACACTTCGATTACTTGAATAGTTCTTGGGTTTAGACTGTGTCAAATTAGAATTATTATCCGACGTTTCATCTATGCTTGCACGACGTATCTTCACGGATCTTTTCTCCACGAGATTAGAACACTGAATGACCATCGAAGAGCAACAGTCCAATATTTATACCCGACTGTTGCTCGGCGAACCGTGATCCAGCGTTATAATCGATTTTCACTTATGATGTAGACTGTAACCTGTATCTCTATTAATATTATTTGGATATTTACAAATTTTAGATTCTCTGATTTTATCTTTTAAGAAACTTGACACTGGTGCTAGCACCTTGGTTTATTTAGCATTAAAGGTGTAACCTGAGCAAGGCAGGTGTTCAGCTACTGCAGATTGTACAGTTTGTTTCTTTTTAATACATCCTTCATGTTCCTTAAGCTTAGTGGATATAGACCGTTCTATTTCACCCACATACACTTTACCATAAGAAAAAGGTATCTTATAAACGCCTTCTGTTAGTAATGATATTACGTCCTTTGGTGACTTAAAACATTGTCCAGTTTTCTTATGTGTTGAAAGTTGTACAAATGTTTGATTTTCGGAGCAATTTGGCAATCTTGTCGGTGGTTCCGTGTATGTAAGGCAAGACAACACTTTCCATAGGTGGTACATTTGTGACATTCTATTGAGTAATTCGGTTTTTATATTTATTTATAGAACATTTAATATCTTCAGCGCAATATCCGTTGCTTCTCAGGGTATCAGTCAGTTTATTTGTTTCTGAAAGAGCTCTGTGTACCAAAGAGTTAATGACGGATTGTTTTTTAGAAGGATGATGGTGTGACGTTGCATTGAAATATCGATTTGTATGTGTTGGTTTTTTGTATACAAAATGTCCTATTTTGCCATTATCTTTCCTTCTTCCTAGTACATCGAAAAAGAGAAGGTCACCCCTCAATTCAGTTTCCATAATGAATTTTATGCTAAGGTGTTGTTGGTTTAGATGATCCAGGAAATTATGGAGGTTATCTGCACCATGCAGCTAAACTACGAACGTATCATCTACATATCTGTACCAAAATTTAGGTTTTAGAGGACCAGAATATAAATCGTTTTCTTTAAAAGCTTCCATGGAGATGTTCGCTACCACGGATGACAGCAGAGATCACATGACCGCTCCCGAAGTCTGCTCGTAGAAAGTCCCTTCAAAAGTAAAATAAGTAGAAATCAGATATGCTTTAATTAAGTCTAGTAGGCTGGAGTCCATGTTATTTCATAATATGTCCGATATTATGGAAATTGAATCATTTATAGAAACATTTGTATACACGGATTCTACATCAAAACTGAGCGGGTTATAATTGAACGGTTTTTAATCTCTGGACAAATTGCCCAGAGTTTTTAACAAAGCGCTCAGTTTTTCCTGTAAACGGATTTAAAAGCTTGGCCAAATATTTACTTATTTTGTAGGTTGGTGAGTCAATTGCACTGGCGATTGGACATAGAGGCACATTTTCTTTTTGTATTTTAGGCAGTCCGTAGGGGCATGGAATCTTGGAGCTGCTTGGTTTAACGGCTTTTTTTTGTGTGAGTGAGGCTGGAGGCGTTGATTAGACAAGTGAGATTCCTTTGGGTTTTGCTTATTGGATCCGTCCAAATGACTTTGTAAGTATTGTCATCCAAGAGCTGGTTTATTTTTTTCAGTGCATCTGTTCTTATCCATAACAACAGTTGCATTTCCTTTGTCAACTGGAAAAACTAAGAAAGTGTTGTTCTCGTTCAGTTTTTTTAATAGCCTTTCTTTTTGCTGATATAATATTTAATTTAGGTGGCTTTGAGTGTTTTATAAACTTCGTTGTCTCATATTGAATCATATCTGCTTGCTCTGAAAGGGATTTCGGAGACTTCAACACTAGAAAACTATTTCTTACTTACACTACTTTATAGCCGGTCGCTATACCATTAGGAAACGTCATATTATAGTGTTAGACCAGGCACCAAAATTCATTAAATACAAGGTGAGTCAACGATTGGATGAAGTAGGTTTGTGCCTTTTCGGTGAAATTAACAAAGAAACTATATTTATTGTTTGATACAGTTTATTTTTACGCAGATTTTAAAAATATTTAGGACTCTACAGGGTGAGCCAAGAAACTAGGACAGCATAAACTTGTATTTTTTTAAATAGAACACCCTATATACGAATCGTATTTTCGATTTAGCTTATAATTTTAAATCTTTTTTATTAAGGGTTTACTATAACAAAACTTTATAGTTTCTGAGATAATTAAGTTTAAAGAAAAAAAGTCACATTTTCAAGCATCAATTCAATCCTAAATAACGTTTTCAATTTTGTGACAAATATATTCAAATTTGGAATTTAGCAAGGTCAAGGACAAGTTAACATAATTTTTACCTAATATTTGCAATAAAAACTACAGGGTGTTGAACACATCGGCTCAAATTTCAACAAGTTTAAATGAATAAATATCTTTTTTTTTTAAATGGTACACCCTGTATATTTTCATGTTATTTAATAGAGTAATAAAAACCCTAAAAGTTTTGTTCAATATATCCTATACCTATTTATAATAGTTTTTGAGATATTTCAGTTTTTCTTATTTTCCATACTTTTTTACAGAAATAGTCTTCATTATCATAGTAGCCATGTAAAATAATAAAAAGAAACTACAGAAACAAACAAAATGTGGTTAAATATGATGAAATACATTATTCCTTATATTACAACGGCAATAGTTTAATTAAACATAATGTGAAAAAATTAACACAACAATAGGCAAATACATATTTACTTTTATACTAAATTGAAACAAAAAAATTACCTATTAAATACTGAGATTAATTATTTCTTTTTAATAAGTGTTCGAATAAACGACCCTCTTGTGCAATGCACAAATTTAGTCTTTTTTGCAGATTTTCTCGGACCCTGGACAAAATTAGTGGCGTTATTGTTCTACAGGTATCCCTAATCCTGTTTCGCATATCTTCCACTGTTGTTGGTGGATTAACATACACCTTATTTTTAATATAACCACATGGGAAGAAATCTAATGGGGTGATGTCGCAAGACCTTGGTGGCCACTCAATGAAACCCCCACGTCCAATCCATTTTTGCGGATATCGTTGGTCCAAAAACGCACGAACTTCACGATGGTAATGCGGAGGCGCACCATCGTGCTGGAACCACATACTGTCGAGCTCATCCCTATCGAGACCTTGAAGCAGTTGGGGTAGTTCTTCTTGTAGAAAGTTCAGGTAACTATGGCCATTTAGTGGTTCATTAAAAAAGTGACGTCCAATAATTCGATTATGATGAATACCACACCAAACATTTAATGACCAGTGGTTTTGATGTTGCACCTCTCTAATCCAAAATGGGTTTTCTGTGGCATAATAATGCATGTTGCGTCTATTTACGGCACCGTTACTTCTAAAAGTAGCTTCATCACTAAACATTACCTTGCATAATAAATTTGGATTTAATTGAATCTCCGCATTTATTGTACGACAAAAGTTTACACGACTTTCAAAATCCTGTCCATGCAATTCTTGGTGTAATTCCATGTGATATGGATGATACCTATATTTCTTGGTAGTACGATTAGGGGTGGATTGTGATGTTTCACATAATGCTGTTAACTGACGGCTACCAATATAAGGATTTTCCTGAACATTTAACAATACTTGTAGTTCTTTTTCTTCATTAGTTACTGGTTTGTTGACCACTTTACGTTTTGGATAATCAACAGTACCAGGAGAATCAAATCTTTGCATTAAGTTTTGAAAAGTATGGGTATTAGGCTGTCGTCGATCAGGATACTTCATTTTGTAAATTCTTTGAGCAAGAAGGCAATTTTTTTGAGCCTCTCCTATTGTAAAAATCATATCTATTAACTCATTCTTTGGAAAATTCATTTTACAATATAAGATGAATGCAAAAAAAACCAAACTACACTACATAAAAACCAAAAGAAGCGATTGCGGTTATAAATTTGACACACAGAAAAATGTTTTTTTACATTGTTTTTGCCATGGCTACTATGATAATGAAGACTATTTCTGTAAAAAAGTATGGAAAATAAGAAAAACTGAAATATCTCAAAAACTATTAAAAATAGGTATAGGATATATTGAACAAAACTTTTAGGGTTTTTATTACTCTATTAAATAACATGAAAATATACAGGGTGTACCATTTAAAAAAAAAAGATATTTATTCATTTAAACTTGTTGAAATTTGAGCCGATGTGTTCAACACCCTGTAGTTTTTATTGCAAATATTAGGTAAAAATTATGTTAACTTGTCCTTGGCCTTGCTAAATTCCAAATTTGAATATATTTGTCACAAAATTGAAAACGTTATTTAGGATTGAATTGATGCTTGAAAATGTGACTTTTTTTCTTTAAACTTAATTATCTCAGAAACTATAAAGTTTTGTTATAGTAAACTCTCAATAAAAAAGATTTAAAATTATAAGCTAAATCGAAAATATGATTCGTATATAAGGTGTTCTATTTAAAAAAATACAACTTTATGCTATCCTAGTTTTTTGGCTCACCCTGTAGAGTCCTAAATATTTTTAAAATCTGCGTAAAAATAAACTGTATCAAACTATAAATATAGTTTCTTTGTTAATTTCACCGAAAAGGCACAAACCTACTTCATCCAATCGTTGACTCACCCTGTACAGTTACTACGTTTTCAAGAAATTTGGAAAAAATCAATATTTTCTTAAAACTTTAAGGTATTCTACCTCCTAAATGAAGCAGTATCGGATATAACTAAGTTAGCTTAGATCGTCCTATTTTGACGTCACGAGTCTGTCATCAAACTTTGTACACGTATTTTCCGGATTCCCTATATAAATACCAGCTTAAAAAAACACCGTTCATATATATTTTTTTAAAACGTATGTAAAAAATACATATGCTCTCTTTATTTTAATATTTACTGTTTAAATTATATTACATTACACCAACTATGTACAAAATGAAACGCTAAAGCTTCAAAAATAGTTATACATTTTCCTCATTAAGATTATTTTCTTCGTGCTCGGAAGCAGGAATATGTTTTTTGAACAGGGCACCATAATATATTTTAAAATTCTTGTCTCGCTTTAATAATAGGAAAGTCATTGCAATCGGAGCTAGAAGACCAATTGAGTCTAAAAAATATACTAAGAAAATTGTAATAGAATGATTTAAAAACGTAAAGTATATAAAATCTGGAAAAAATAGTTCTAGAATCAGAATACTGGGAAACAACAACACAAAATATATATTAGACATGGTTAGAGTATATGCAGATTTTAACGATTCTTTCGTATACTTTCTGTGATATTTTATTATATTTATTGATGCAATTATAAGAAAACCGATACAATATATTATAAGTATATTCCAATTTATTACTTCAATATAACGAAAACCTACTACAAAAAAAGGTAAAAAAATAATTAATGGTAGAAAATAGCATGCTGTAAGTACATTCTTAAAGTTATGTTGATATTTGGATGAAAAATTCTTAAAAGTAGCAAAAATGAACCAATCAACACCTAAAAGAACTGCTAAAAGGGATGAAGTTATTGACAAGCAGCCCAATAAAACAGCACGAAATATTGAATAAACATAGTGTCTAAATGGAAGATAAACCATTACTTGGACTATTAGAATAATTAGGAGGGAAATTGAAGTAACAACAGCAAAATTTAGTATGATATGATTGGCTCTTGTGTGAAGTCTTTTAAATTTATTTATTACAATAATCAGAACCGTGTTGTTCGCTATGGCAAGAATACAAAAAAACACTCTTATTATGAGCTCTAGGTATGTTCGAATAAATATCTTGGGTGATAGTTCGTTTTCAAGTTCATAAGGCACATAGAAGTCGGGTTCCTGTTTCCACGAGGCTGTCGTACTAATTGCGTACTCCATTTTGTAATTCTTATATAATATATCGGAATGAACAGCTCTCAAATGTTGTCTTCCGATCCAGTTGTTTTAGAGATTTGTAATCCCTAGAAAGGAAAAGTAAATATATTTTAATTACTGTATAGTATTAGATTATATAGGGTCATTAATATTAGTACGACCAGAGACCTATAATTCTAGATCCTCTGTTAATATCAGAAATGTCTTTCATTAATAATGGATATGACCAAGGACTTTTAAAAGGGACAAATTTTGTTTATGCTTGGGATGGTGACAACAATGTGTTACAGTCCCATCCGATTGCCAAATTGTGTTTGACAGCTAGTCGCTATAATAGCGATTTGAAAGAAACTTATTAATTTGAGACATATTTATTTCTTTAAACGAATTGTTTGGCCATATTGTATATCTATAGACATAATATAAAAACAATATCGTCAAAATGGTCCGATTGTTCATCTAAAAAAATTGCAATATTCCCGAACAATACGATAAGGTGTTAAGTTCGGCAATACCGCGAACAGCTGTTACTACATTTTTACAACTATCGTATATGACCAGCCAAAGAAATGTCGTAATATCCGATGGTGTGCCGAGTGCTGCCGAGTACCGGCCACAGGATTACCAACTTGACCGAGAATTTTCCAATAAAATTTTTCCCTGTTTTGGAGCATTTTCTGTAACTTTTAAAGTGTTTTCGTGTTTTTTTATTGTTTGTTACACTAAACTAAGTGAACTATAAACAGCATATCTAGTATTGTGTTTTGTGTCGAAGGTTTGGCATTTTACAGGTAACTACTATTATTTATAGGTTATGTATGTTAACATTATCGTTTCATATTCCGGGAATCCAAAACCGATTTTATGAAAATATATTTAACGGCGATTTTTTTTTCGGTTTTCAGGTAAACCGAAAAAACAAAATATGTGGATTAAAATGTTGGGGGTTCAAAATAAAAAGTTACCCAAAAGATTAGATTGTCTGTTGCGACCATTTTGATTTTGTAAATTTTATTACTTGATCCAATGGTAGGCTCGTTTTAAAAAATAATGCTCCCAAAAGTCCTAGATCTTTACTTCAGGGTGACAGATACATGTTTACTTCTAGAATATTATCACATGCACTGTAACTGAGGATCAAATTTTAAAAAATATCGAAAAGGAAAATTTAAAAGTCATTACTGATGATTTGGCCGGCCCAAAATCTGTTCAAAGCGGAAAACTATGACTTTTATCAAAACCCATGAAATGGTATTTATTTCATTTATTAATTTCAATTAGGTATGTTAAACAGCATTTAACTTAACTAGACTATGTTAGTAACTATACCACACTACAATTAAATAAATATTATGATAATAATTTATCGGAACATATAAATATGAACCCTACAGATCAACGAATGAGATCCTTCAGCATAAAAACCTTATCTATGGTACATTTGATCTTCAAGCCTCTACAAATCTTTATAAAATAATAAAAAAATTATATTAAAAGTTGAATGTGGGATCCACCAGTATCTTTAATGGACGTCTTCTGTCTTGTCTTTGGTTTCGGTCTCTGGTCTTAAACAGTTTATCATTTTTCAAGTTTCAGGTTTTCTTTCAAATTTAGTTGTCAAGACAGAACATCTTGCAATAAGAGGCTAGATATTTTGTGAATTCATACAATAAATAACTGATTGGATAGTTTCCGTAGTGGATTAAGATGATGGCTTTTAGTCATACTACGTAGAGTTGTAATTTCCACCGTTTCAAGGTTTATCAGTGCTGGCTTTCTACACTTACTATATATAGGGGGCACATATTCCAATCTACGTCAGTATATTACTTTGTATATATGAGTTGCTGTTTTTCTTGATATCCCTTTTTCTTTATATATTTGAATCCTAAACCACCTGGTTCTTATAATTTATTTAACAGTTAGAATGTCAATTTAAGAAGTGAAGATTGTGGTCTATATTTACACCTAAATATTTGACTGATGGCTTGGTCTATATTTCTTGATTCTTAAGTGATATAAAATAAATTTAATCCAGGCAAAGTACAAATATTGTAATGGCAATCAATAACTTCACAACAATAACAACAACAACACTGTTTATTTTTTACTTTTATGATTACTTTGACGTACCAAAACTACTTTTTACCTAAAATGGCGAAAAAACGTATTACAGACATTTTCAGTCTGACAGCTCAATTCGATCTGTCATCCATTTTAGTTCTTGAAATCCGCGTGTTTTAGCACGTTCATATCTGGCAACATTGCCTTTTCAAGAATACGGCTTTACTGTCAAAACTATGAAGTGACAATTCACATCGCCATTCACATCACCTTTCACATCACACTTTCGAGGATACGGGCCCAGGTGTATTTCTAATTTGTTCACAGCCCTTTGTTATTCTAAATTGTAAACTGTCAAGATTATTGTCCGCAGCGATACTAGCGATTTTTAAAGGACCCAGAAAAAAATTTCATCGGATTAAGATCAGGAGATCGACTTGCCGAGGAAAGTGGGGCTCCTCTGCCTATCTATCGTTCAGAAAATATCTTGTTTAGATATGCATGTAAGTTAATACTAAAATAAGGAGGTGCACTACCTTATTCTTGATTGAAGGGTGATATCGAATGAAAATTTTGTAAAAAATTTAAATAAGTATCATCACTTAACATCTCACCAAAAATGTGTAGTCCTACAGGGCAATTACCCACGATCACGTCCAAATATTTAACGCTAATGACTTCTTTCTATGTAAGCAAGTAGGTTTGTCAGAGCCTAGTAATGTATATCATGCAAATTTACAATCACATCTACAATAAAAATTGATGAAATGGATAAAGAAGAACTTCCGATGCAGTAGATTTTCATACTCCCTGTGTAACTGGAATTTTTTTCTCAAGTGCACTCTTTCTTCTGCTTGAATTGTTTTCATATACCTAGATTATCTGATATTATATTTACTCTGCCTAAACGATCCTTGTTCTTCTATCGACATTTGCAAAAGTTTGAGCATGTGAGTCATGTCGGTAAGGATATGTCTCCATATTGATCCTGCATGTTTCTTCTACATCTTCATCGGCTTTTCCGTAGCAGAAGAGGATTTCCTGAAACTCTTTATTTGAATACTGATATGTCATTTCAAAAAATTAGTTTTCAAAATCAATTAACAGTGGAATGTGATTTTTGCTAAAAATAATAAAATCACCTCAACTATGACATCAAAACCATTTGATTTAAAAAAGTAAAGAATAAATGAATTTGCAACCAAATATACTAAGATTTATCGATATCAAGTGGAAGTATATTTTCTGGTGTATTTTCCTCTATCTTAAAAAATACAATTTTATTTTTTCAATCCCTGGATGTTTCTTCCGGGGACTTTTAAAATTGCAAGTGTATAAAACTTCACTGTTTACGATATAGAATTATACTTTAGTATTTACGATATAGTAGAATAGATCATAGCTTTCGAAGATGTTTTATAAAAACTATTAGAAAATATATATTTTTTTATTTAGTAAACAATAATTGCTTGCATCTGTTTTTATATACCTTAAATGTTTTAATATCGATTTGCGACTGGCAATTCACTATTTCCAAAATAGCATCTTTATTTTGATCACATCTGTAGAAATGAAAAAAAAAAGATATAAGACAAAAAACTACGAAATACAAATAAAGTGACCGCTCGGGCAAGTTTTACCGATAAATTACTGTTTATTAGATTTATTTTACATGTCAAATATCAAAATTTAACTCAATGTATCTATATTTATGATATGATTTTCATATTTGATTAAAATTCCCAGAAACAACATTTTATTTCCTTAATCTTCTTTACCATCACGTGATTTCAATATTACAAACTGTTATTTTTTAGACTGATAATAATAAAAATATTTTTACTTAAATTTCCATTGCATTTTTTTAATGTGCAACTTTTACTAGATCGGATAAAGGGTGACCATGATAGCTGTAGCTAAACCTAAAAAAATACATAATTTTAGACAATGACTAACCATATATGTAATATTCAAAGACAAATTAAAAATGTACTTAACAACTGTAATCGTTTGTTTCCTGACAATGATTTAACAATAATAACCCCCAACCTTCAAGACGAGATTCCTAATAAAATTACATAGGGTCAAAGTGGGAGAGACGCCATACTTTTTGTACAAATTAAGTAAAAAATAAAAAATGCCATATAAATCAACCCTTTATTTTTTATTTTGAAGGTACACTAATATTAAGTATCAAAATGACTACGAGTTTTAGACTTAAATCAAAAAGAAATAAAAAATAAAAATTGCAAGCTGACAGCAGGCCATCTCTCCCATAACGTGTGGGAGAGACGCCATATAGTGTGGAAGAGATGCCATATATGTTATTATTCCTTTTTTTGGTTCTTTTTGCGGATCATTTCTCTCCTACAATTATGGCAATGCGGAGCGTACATTGTACATGACCCATGCAGCCATTTTTTGCATAAGAAACGTTTAATCCAGTCTGTCTTTTTTTTTAAATAATAATTTTCCCTACATTCCGCGCACACATTGTTATCTTCGATTCTATACTAGCTAATTTGCGTTTTTTAACTGCTCCTTTAATTAAACTGACATTGGAAATCTTCTTACAAACATTCTCAGGGGAAGTCAAAACACAAGCAACTTGT
This sequence comes from Diaprepes abbreviatus, assembly GCA_034092305.1. Lineage (NCBI taxonomy): Eukaryota > Metazoa > Arthropoda > Insecta > Coleoptera > Curculionidae > Diaprepes > Diaprepes abbreviatus. The sequence continues at coordinate 1,214,369 of JASJET010000260.1, read as the reverse complement.
TTTCGCTTCACTGTCGAGCTAGGTAGTTTTGGAATTCGATTAGACTCCTCAAGAATTTTTGTAGGGGTTTCTTTACTAGTGGATGTTTGTCTGGAAGTTGATGGTTTTTGTGGAGACGAAGCTGCAGTGGCAGCACTTTCAAGAAGAATGGCAGAAGTAGCTATTTCGATCAAATCAGATATGGCAAAAAAATGAACTGAAATAGCATTAGGATTGAGTGGGAATATTTCACAAACTTTAAGACCTGATGTAGCATTTCCCATGGTTGCAGCTTTTCTCCATGCTTGCCCTAACAATGACCCACCCTGTAGTCGTGTTATAGCTGTATTCTTATTTCTCAACATCCATGCATTTGATTCTTGATTATAATAGGTTTTCAGAGGTTTGAAAAAACTGCGATCAAGAGGTTGAAGGGCTTGTGTAGTGTGACTCGGCAAGCATATAATTATGACACCATTTTTATTTGCTAGTTCCAACAGATTTATTGAATTGGAATGTGAGGTGTGGCCATTTTAAATCAAAATTATTTTACCTGTCTTTGGTTTTTTGGGTAGAAAATGTTCCTTACCAACACAAAAGTAATTCAGAATTAATATAAAATGACTTTTTATTCATATAGACAACAGACCCAATTAACAAGCCATAAGAAAACTCCTTTCTTCAGCACTGCAACATGCAACTAGCGAAATTGTTCCTCTTTTTTCACGAGGTGTTATCACATGAACGCCCTTTGCTCCTTTGGCTGTTAATACTTTTCCAGGTTTATTTATTAGTTGAATTCCACTCTCCTCAACATTAAAAATATTTTCAGGTCTATTAATTAAATCGTGCTTTGCCATTTCTTCTTCAAGTAGTTTAAAAAATGCACCTACTTCTTCTCGGTTTATTCCCTGGGCCTTTGCAACAGATAAACCTTCTGCTTGACGTACTGAGACATCTTAATTTCTTTCTAGAAAAGAAGAGAGCCAATGTTGACCTGCCTTCTCTATTTCTTTAGAAAACTTATGCTTAATTCTAAGCTTTTCGGCAAATTGATAGGCAAGAGACCGAATAGTAGACCTATCAGGTGCAACACCAGCATTAGCTAGGCGCTTAATATAAGAAGCCAATCGTTTTTCGTACTCTGTCCCAAGTGATGCTGGAACAGTAGTTAATATAATTACTTACTATATCATTACATATAAAAACAATAAGTTCTTAAGTTAATAACAAGAGTTTGATAAATACCCGAAGGACCTAGTCCAGACTTTTTAGTATCACCAGTCATGAGACGCCTACTCAAGGTACGAATCGGTATTCCATAAAGTTTTTGAGTTTAATTTTTCGACATTTCTCCTTTTTTTGCTTTTTTAATAGCCAGAATTAACTTCTCTTCACTCCACTGCCCCCTGACTACCGTATGCTTCCTCACGTATTTTCTCGGCATTCTAAAAACAATAAAAATAATTTTAAAAAAATACCCCTTCATTTATACTTTTGCAAAGGTTGGCATCTCCCACATATGTTGCAAAATATAGTTGAAATAGGTTAATAATAAACCAAATAAAACATTAAAACCAGTTCTTACCCTAGGGTGTCTTTGTTTTACATTTAACATTCATTGAAACCGCAGCGACGCAAAATTTTCGTCGAAAAATTCTCGCGCTAAAATAATCTTTTCGTCATACACACGTCACACTCGAGCGCAGTCGAACAAGAACTGACACGTTGAGAAGGAAGCGTCTATAAGTAGTTAAAAACAGTGAGAAATATAGCCATCTCTTTCTTACTCACTGAATTTCCGGAGGTGTGGCGTCTCACCTCATATGGCGTCTCTCCCACTTTTACCCAAAGATTTTCAGACCAGTAATATCGTTTTTACCTTGCCATTATTTTAAATAGCTAAAAAATATGAATCAATAATTCAGTAGATTTACTACTAAATTTGTAAGAAAATCTCAAACCTAATCAAAAAAAAAAACAAAAAATATTATTTTATCTATTAATGCTAAATTAATTTCTTTTGATATCACCTACTTATTATATACACTGTAAAAAGGAAATGCATTAAATTTAAGGTAAATGTGTTGGAAGCAAATTTCATAAACCGTTTCTTAAATTCAATTAATATAATGCATTAAATTTAATAATTTTTCCAGTAATCTAAAGTAATGTGTTCCACTAAATTTAATGTATTCATCCATTGAATTTAATGTTTGATCATTACTTTTTAAGGTGAGTCAAAAATTTTGCTACCAGCAAAGGGTGGAAATTTTCCCCTAGGTAGTGTACCGTCATCTATGCACCGGTTTCGAAATCATTGGTTTTCGTTAGTACCGGCAGATATGTACAGGGTGAGTCAACGACTGGATGAAGTAAGTTTGTGCCTTTTCGGTGAAATTTACAAAGAAACTATATTTATTGTTTGATACAGTTTATTTTTACGCAGATTTTAAAAATATTTAGGACTCTACAGGGCGAGCCAAAAAAAACTAGGACAGCATAAAGTTGTATTTTTTTAAATAGAACACCCTATATACGAATCGTATTTTCGATTTAGCTTATAATTTTAAATCTTTTTTATTAAGGGTTTACTATAACAAAACTTTATAGTTTCTGAGATAATTAATTTAAAAAAAAGTCACATTTTCAAGCATCAATTCAATCCTAAATACCGTTTTCAATTTTGTGACAAATTTATTCAAATTTGGAATTTAGCAAGGCCAAGGACAAGTTAACATAATTTTTACTTAATATTTGCAATAAAAGCTTTAGGGTGTTGAACACATCGGCTCAAATTTGAACAAGTTTAAATGAATAAATATCTTTTTTTTTAAATGGTACACCCTGTATATTTTCATGTTATTTAATAGAGTAATAAAAACCCTAAAAGTTTTGTTCAATATATCCTATACCTATTTATGATAGTTTTTGAGATATTTCAGTTTTTCTTATTTTCCATACTTTTTTACAGAAATAGTCTTCATTATCATAGTAGCCATGGCAAAAACAATGTAAAAGAACATTTTTCTGTGTGTAAAATTTATAACCGCAATCGCTTCTTTTGGTTCTTATGTAGCGTAGTTTGGTTTTTCTTACATTCATCTTATATTGTAAAATGAATTTTCCAAAGAATGAGTTAATAGATATGATTTATACAATAGGAGAGGCTCAAAAAAATTGCCTTCTTGCTCAAAGAATTTACAAAATGAAGTATCCTGATCGACGCCAGCCTAATACCCATACTTTTCAAAACTTAATGCAAAGATTTGATTCTTCTGGTACTGTTGATTATCCAAAACGTAAAGTGGTCAACAAACCAGTAACTAATGAAGAAAAAGAACTACAAGTATTGTTATATGTTCAGGAAAATCCTTATATTGGTAGCCGTCAGTTAGCAGCATTATGTGAAACATCACAATCCACCGCTAATCGTACTACCAAGAAATATAGGTATCATCCATATCACATGGAATTACACCAAGAATTGCATGGACAGGATTTTGAAAGTCGTCTAAACTTTTGTCGTACAATAAATGCGGAGATTCAATTAAATCCAAATTTATTATGCAAGGTAATGTTTAGTGATGAAGCTACTTTTAGAAGTAACGGTGCCGTAAATAGACGCAACATGCATTATTATGCCACAGAAAACCCATTTTGAATTAGAGAGGTGCAACATCAAAACTACTGGTCATTAATGTTTGGTGTGGTATTCATCATAATCGAATTATTGGACCCCACTTTTTTAATGAACCACTAAATGGCCATAGTTACCTGAACTTTCTACAAGAAGAACTACCCCAACTGCTTCAAGGTCTCGATAGGGATGAGCTCGACAGTATGTGGTTCCAGCACGATGGTGCGCCTCCGCATTACCATCGTGAAGTTCGTGCGTTTTTGGACCAACGATATCCGCAAAAATGGATTGGACGTGGGGGTTTCATTGAGTGGCCACCAAGGTCTTGCGACATCACCCCACTAGATTTCTTCCTATGTGGTTATATTAAAAATAAGGTGTATGTTAATCCACCAACAACAGTGGAAGATATGCGAAACAGGATTAGGGATACCTGTAGAACAATAACGCCACTAATTTTGTCCAGGGTCCGAGAAAATCTGTAAAAAAGACTAAATTTGTGCATTGCACAAGAAGGTCGTTTATTCGAACACTTATTAAAAAGAAATAATTAATCTCAGTATTTAATAGGTAATTTTTTTGTTTCAATTTAGTATAAAAGTAAATATGTATTTGCCTTATCGTTATTGTTGTGTTAATTTTTTCACATTATGTTTAATTAAACTATTGCCGTTGTAATATAACGAATAATATATTTCGTCATATTTAACCACATTCTGTTTGTTTCTGTAGTTTCTTTTTATTATTTTACATGGCTACTATGATAATGAAGACTATTTCTGTAAAAAAGTATGGAAAATAAGAAAAACTGAAATATCTCAAAAACTATTATAAATAGGTATAGGATATATTGAACAAAACTTTTAGGGTTTTTATTACTCTATTAAATAACATGAAAATATACAGGGTGTACCATTTAAAAAAAAAAGATATTTATTCATTTAAAGTTGTTCAAATTTGAGCCGATGTGTTCAACACCCTGTAGCTTTTGTTGCAAATATTAGGTAAAAATTATGTTAACTTGTCCTTGGCCTTGCTAAATTCCAAATTTGAATATATTTGTCACAAAATTGAAAACGTTATGTAGGATTGAATTGATGCTTGAAAATGTGACTTTTTTTCTTTAAACTTAATTATCTCAGAAACTATAAAGTTTTGTTATAGTAAACCTTTAATAAAAAAGATTTAAAATTATAAGCTAAATCGAAAATACGATTCGTATATAGGGTGTTCTATTTAAAAAAATACAACTTTATGCTGTCCTAGTTTTTTGGCTCACCCTGTAGAGTCCTAAATATTTTTAAAATCTGCGTAAAAATAAACTGTATCAAACAATAAATATAGTTTCTTTGTAAATTTCACCGAAAAGGCACAAACTTACTTCATCCAATCGTTGACTCACCCTGTACACCTCATTATAAGAAAAGTCAGTCCTTTAGCAACTTATATCATATTAAATAAAAGGTTCAATACAAATTGCGCCATCTCCCGGAATCTCAAGCAATGAACCATGAATATTAATGTAAATTTCTTTAATGTTAAGGTGCATGTGAATTAATTTTAATGTACAGAAAGTTGAAATATCTTTTCAGTTAGTTTAGATACCTTTTAATCAAATTTAATATACAACGAAATGATATTTCATTGAAATGGATTTAAATTAAAAGTAAATGTAATTTATTCACTATTTAAATCATTAAATTCAAGGTGTTCATTCAATTTGCATTAAACTTAAGGTCGAAAAAGTTAAGACAACTAAACTCATTTAAGAAACAAAAAAAATAATAAAAACACTCACTATAAACTTAGGTAAATGTTAATTCGAATTTAACGACAACATTTATATCAGTAAAGGAGGTTTAATTAATTGAAATCCTCTCATCTCCTATTAACAGAAATATTTATAAATCATCTAGAAGTTTAAATTAGCAATCACTCCCTTTTTAAATATGTCCTCTATAAATTAATTATAGCTTCCAAACCACAAAATTCCAGGCTAATTAATAAAAAAGATAATTAATTCAGTCTGTGTAATGGAAAAAGATCGATTTCATCGAAAAATTTATTGCAAATTTCGGGACGATTTTAATCATGGGGGGGGGGGTGCTAGTAAATGAAAAATACGTAAAGAAGTACTTTCAGACAGGCTCTATTTTTTTTTATAAACAAGAGTCAGAGTTGGAAAATTTCATTTTCTTCCCGTAGATTTTTTCGATGACATTTTAGAGAAAAGTTGTATTGATGCAAGTTGTAGGTATTGAAAAGAATTTTAATTGCATGTTTTATACATCAAAATCCATACACAATTTATCGAAATAATGGTGAAGCACCACCTTTTTTTTGCACTATTTTATAAATGTTAATAATAATACTATAATGGCCAAAAGTGTCATAAAACAGCTTGCTGGTGAGTCGCTTATGGGTCTACATAAGTGTGCGAAAGTTCAGCCGGATCGGTCGAATAGTTTGTGAGTGATGTTAATTTGTTTATTAAAGACACCAAAAGTTTAAAAAATTGTTGCTCAGAAACTACAAAAAAGTTAAAAAATAATATATTTATTCCAAAATTGTTGTTAAAAAAGTAGGTTAAAGAAGAAGTGTTTTTTTTTGCTTATGAAGAATTAGAATAACTTTATTATTTTTCATGGTATAGACTTGTTATTAAATAGGCTGTAAGGGTGGTTGAATTTCAGATTTTAGAAAAAAAAACTGTTCTATGACCAATAGGAGCAAAGACAGATTTTTTTAAAATCATATCTCTATTGTTTATAAACACTAACAGCCAGATTCACTAAGGAGATTTAAGATTTAAATTTAAATCTTATAGTCGACTAGTTTTGTTTTACTTATGATATTGTCATAATTTATATTACATATGTGAAGAAATAAAAGCTTATATAGGGATATTAAGGATAAGAACCTTACGATAAAGCTTTGCAGTATGTAAAAAAATGGTTGTATCCCGAAACTAAATAAAATTCCCTTTTTTTACCGGTTCAGTAATAAAACAAAATGTTTCTTATTCTTGCATTTTTGGGGTTTAAAACTTGCTTGACTTATTTTGGCGCATTTCAATTTAAGCCCTGTGCTGTCAATTTAGGGTAGTTTTTAATTTAAACCATTACATCATAAAATATAGGTCATTGTTTAAAATCTGTGAAAATTTTCACTCTTTACGTTTACAAATAACAGAGATATTTAAAAAAAATGTCTATCTTGGCTCCTAGTTTTCGTACAGCAGTTTTTCCTTCTAAAATCCAGGGTTCTCAGCCACCTTAGAGTCCACATAATACCAAGTCTATACAATGAAAAATAAAGTTATTGTTTGTAAATAAAAAAAAACTCTCTTTTAATCTACTTTTTAACAACAATTTCAGAATAAACATATATCAGATTATAACTTTCTTGTTATTTTACTTTTAAAAATGTCTTTAGAGGCAATATCTTCTGAGCGACAATTGTTTAAACTTTTGATGCCTTTAATAAAAAATTCACCTTACTCATAAACTATTCAACCAATTTGGCTGAACTTTCCCCTACCTATAAAGATTCATAATGGCCTTATCATCAAGGTATTATATGTCACTTTCAGCCATTACTTTAAAAAATTTAAGCATTTATAAAATAGTGCAAAGACGGGGGCTTTTCTCCATCATCTCGATAAATTGTTTATCAATTTTGACGTATAAAGCATCTAATTAAAGATCTTTGAATACCTATGACTTTTATCCATAACATAAAATTTTTCTCTAAAATGTCATCGGACAATTCTAGGGGGAGAAAATAGAATTTTCCGACTTTGGCCGTTGTCTATATATAAAAAAAAACAGAGCCGATCTGACAGTACCTATTTATGTATTTATCATTTACTAGGCCCCCTCTATGATCTAAAACCTTCAGATTCAGATCTGTGATAAATTTTTTCGCCTTTTTTTTAGACAAACATTAGTAAATCCAAAACATTTGTAGGGCACCTGACGCAGCTATCGTACAGTGAAAATACAGAAGAAATTTAAGTAAAAATATTTTTACTGATACCTACCTTTCATGAATTTTCACCAAGTATCCACCAAGAAAATTGTTAATTACTCGCAGATATGCTTTTTATTCTTTTTTTTAGGGTCAGTTTAACATCCGTACTGCTAAGAATAGCTATGATATGGTTTAATTACTGAAACAAATGCAATAAAAATACTAACTGATGTAAACTTTATATTTAAGTCGAATTTTACAAGTTTTTATCAGGATAATAAACCTAGAGGTCAAAATTAAGATTATAGTATCCAAAATATTTAATAAAAATAAATATAATTTATTAAATCAAAAAACTAAAAATAGGGATATAATAAAGAAAAATCTTGGTTTTGTACCTCGCCGATTTGTACAGAGTCTCCCTATGAAATATTAGAAAACTTAGGGATTTCATCCTGTTCAATAAAAAAAGGTGATAAATATTTTAAAAAAGTGATTAAATCGTTATAATTTATTTTGTATTTAATTTATTTCTGTATAAAAAAGTTCGTTTTTAGTATGGTGGAAGAAAATCACTCAAGGATGTGTGTGCGGCGAAGAAAATCCCTTCGTTAAAATTGCGGCAAAAAAATCCCTTCTTCTCAGTGACGTATAAATAATGACACCAAAAACGTAAATTCTTTTATTGTCTTGCATATTTAGTGACTTTTCGTGTATTAAAATCCAAATTGGGTTTCTTCAAAGTCTTCAAACACTTGTTGTGCTATAACACTGGATACTGAAACGCGTATGACGCAGCCTTTTATTTATTTATTTATCATTGCAGAGAAAATATGTTGATGTTAAAGTTAGTTTCACTCTATTTGAAAAATCATTAAGGGATCTATGTGTATATATTTTTATTTTATTCAATTCACTCCAGATCAATTATAAACTGCATTATTTGGTCCCCAGAGTCACTAATTTGAGTAATTTAATAAGTTTTTTACCGAAAACTAAAGCTACCGAGAATCTGGAAAAACTCCCGATCAATTTTGGAGAAAATCGGACAAAATCATTTTTTTTTTGTTCGCCATATAGATTTTTTTAAATTATTTCAAATTTGTTATGTGCAACCCTGAAAACTCCCTAATCTCAATTATGGGGAAAATTAGACAAATCAATTTTTTTAAAAATAAAAATATCCAATTGGAAAATAAATCACTGCATTTAATGTTACCATAAATAGGAAGTAAGTTAAAGTAACAACAGCGAAATTTAGTATGATATGGTTTTTCCTGTTTGAAGTCTTTTGAATTTACGTATTACAGTGATCAGAATGGTGTTATTCGCTACGGTAAGAATACAAAAAGCACTATTATTATGAACACTAAATAATTTTCAATGAACATCTTAGGTGATAGTTCCCTTTCAGGATCATAAGGCTTATAGTTGTGTGGTTCTTGTTCCCACGAGTGTGTCTTATTAATTATATTATAATTACTTCGTAGTATCAGATTATAGAGGGTGCTTAGTATTAAATTTTCCAGAAACATATAATTAGAAATTCTCTGTTAGTATCAGAAATATATCTATTACGAATGAGAAACACTATAAATATTCTTTTTTAGAGTTCGTCATTATTCCATCTTTTGCTATAAAATTTTGCAAACATATTTTCAATTCACCTAAAGACAGACTTGAAGTGGAATTGCGAAGAAGATTCTGATCTCTCCCTGCATGTGGGAAGATGGAGTGGAAATTATATTTTCACGTACCTTGCCGAGTAAGGAATCGTGGATTGTTGAACAAAAATGCAGTTAAATATTTCCTATTTGCTCATCTCGTTCGCAAAATAAAAATTCCCATAAATCCCTTTGGTTACCAAAATATATCGATTTTATAAATTTGCATTTACAATTTGTCAAGTAACAATGCCAAGAAACTTAAAAAGGTGTTTCCATGTAATAAAATAATTATAGATATTTTAAAAATATATTAATGGTTTTTTGGTAACATGTAAATACATTTATTTTTTATTATTTGGTACATAATTCAAATTTGATTTATTTATTGTATATTTGACATGAACAATCCCATCTACAGATAAAACTGTTTTCCTAACTTACCACCAGAGCACATTTTGTCTGAATATCAAAGTTAATTTGTATAATGTTATATTTATTTTATCCTAATAGCTACGATTAAATCGATGTGATTTTAAAGCTAGTAAAAATATATCAAATAATTTACTCTTATTCCACATTGATAAATCATTCTGTTTGGTCGCAAATCGACATTAAAATTTTTTATGTACAAGGTCTCCAATTTTCGATGGTTTTACGGAAAATTAGTGTTCATTTTGTTGCAGGTTTAGGTTATTAAGTTGCATTAAGGGCACTTCTCTTATTTCCGGAACAGTGTGTTGCAGAATTTCTAAATATTTATTTGCGATAAAGTTGCCTTCATATATATCATATTCGATTTTATTCCATGTACAAATCACGAAACGCTACCTTGTTGATCCCATAAAAATATAACTTGTTGATTTTCTTGAAACCAAACCCTAGTATTCTGTCGATTTAGTTTACCGGCACTAGTAAAATAAACCTTATCAGACCATAAAACAGCTATTTCAAAATTCTCTTCTCTGTTTATATTTTGTAAATATTAATTACAAAACTCTATTCAGCGCTCTGCGTCACCAAGATGTAAATTTTGAACTAGGTGATATTTATGTGGTTTAAACTTGTGTTTCTAAAGATTATTTGAGCTGATTTATTAGCTCCTATAGAACCTTCTACTATTCTGCAAAAGCTACTTAGAGTCGCTTCAACAGAAGCTAATACATTGATTTCATCAATCTTATGGTTTTCGTTGTTGTAGATTTTAGACCATGGTCTAGAAAATGAACCGTGTTCAATTAAATTTGATTTTATCCTCAAAAACATTTTTTTATCTGGCTGTATTCTCTCTGGATAGTTACGAATTACAGGCATTTATAAATTTCAAAATGATAAAATAAAAAAATTCTCAAATCTGTTGAAATACACGTCTAGCGCTTCATTTGCATTTTCGTTACACCGAATCTAACAATTGAACATGTCGAATTTTCCGTTGTACCTAAAGTTTACAGGTTTAGGATTACAGAGTTCTGATGCTTACCAAGTTAAGACAGCAGTTGTTAGCAGATTTACATAGTAGGCATGAAGGTATATGTAAGATGAAAGCAAATGCTAGAGCATATTTTTGGTGACCATCATTTGATAAGGATATCGATAAAGTAGTGTCGGAGCGTAGAGTATATTCTATGTCTAGACCTGAACCTAATAAATCAATATTAATGAGTTGTGTGAAATCAAATTATTTTTATGAACGAGTGCCTGCTGATTTCTGAGGTCCAATTCGAGGTAAAATGATTTTGATTATTATCGATACATATTCAGAATGGTTCGAAGCATTTATTATGAAAAGTACTGATGCACAAAGTACTGTAGAAAAATTTCGTAAATGTTTTGCGCGTTTTGATCTACTTAAAGTAGTAGTAATGGAAAATGGTTCACAGTTTTGTGCAGAGGAATTATATAAGTTTTTAATTTTCAGTGGAGTAAGACATCATACAGCTCCTCCCTACCATCCTGCAACTAATGGGATGGCTGAGAATGTTGTGGAAAATATTAAAAATCGTATATTATTAGCATTTAAAGATGAAATCAATAGTGGTACTTCTTTTGAAACTTTAAAAAATTGTTACTTATTTCATTGCCCTAATTTTGTCCATATCACTGCAGGTGTCACACCAAGCAGTTCAGTTTTTAAGCATAAGACTAGATGTAGGCTAGATCTCCTTACTGAAAGAAATGTAAATTTAGATAATAAAGTGTTAAATTATGAGGGAAAAATAAATGAAATTTTTACGGAGGGAGATATAGTGTTATGTAGAGATTACAAGAATCCTAATAAGAAGTCTTGGGTTGAAGCTAAAACTGATGCAGTTTTTTGTGTAAAGTTTTAAAATGTGGTTTGATCTGGAAAAGGCATGTTAACCAAATATTGTACAGTAAGCTAAAATAAGAAGTCTTGTGCTGATACTAAAACTAATGAAGTTTTAGGCGATAGAGTTTGTTTGTGTAAAGTTTTAAAAGACGGTTTGATCTGTAAAAGGCATGTTAACCAAATATTGAACAGTAAGCTAAACTATAAATCTGATAATGTAAACTCAACTTTGGTTGATATACCTGTCCGTAGAGTTAGAAAAGATAATAGTATTATACCGAATAAAGTATCCTTCTTTTGGGACTCATTCGACTAATCTTGAAAAGAACAATCTAAAAAGTGAATGTACTGAGATTACAAACCTAGTGAAAGTGTCGAGAGTCTTAAACCAGAAGAATGTTTTTTACAAGGCAATAATAGAGATATTAAGTGTTCGAGTTTTACTGTGAATGAGCGTCCAAAAAGGTAAATTAAAGCACCTGTACGTTTAAATTTATAGATGGGGTAGATTGTAGAATGTTGGCCTTTTGCTGCTCTAGATGTTTAAACAGTCGAATTTGTAAAATCATTAGCTTATCCAGAGATGGCAACAAAAGCAGAGTTGTTAAGATGGCGAAAATAAGTTTTTGTATTATTTTATGTTAGGAAATAAAATCTTAGCTTTTCTCAAGTTGTCCAGAGTTATTTTCGGCCAGATACCACACTTTCTACTCGTTCCCTGTAGTCGTTTTAAATGTTCATACTGCTAAGAATAACTATGAGTTGCAGGAATTACTGAAATAAACACATAAAAAATGCCAATTGATGTAAGCTTTATACTTAAGTGGAATTATACAATTTTTAATCAAGAAGACCCAGAGGTCACAATTAAGATTATAATTTCCAAAATTTATTAAAAATAAATATAATTTAATAAAACAGGGAACTAAAAATTATATTATATTAATTTTTTTTATATAATTTATTTCTGTATGAAAGAAGTTAATTTTTAGCAACATAAAAACAGCTCATCCAAAGTTTCCTATTATCTTATCTTGTCACCAGAGGATTATTTCGAGATTACCTGTCCACGTTCTTTAAAGCTATTTCAGTACGGAAACTAAAAGCTTTATTAGGACGAATAGTCAGCCGTTTCCGCCAAATATTTAAATTTTTTGGTCTTAGAATCCATGTTATCTCTGTCATTTTGAATTTAGATATGTTAACTGTAAGTTACAAGTATACATATATATATATATATATATATATATATATATATATATATATATATATATATTTATATATATATATATATATATATATATATATATATATATATATATATATATATATATATATATATATATATATATGTATACTTGTAATATATATGATAGCTTGGTTGTATTTTTATTCAAAAGTTTGACTCGGAACAATTTACAACCTACTGCGCCGAAAAATTTCAGTTTTTTGATGTTTCAATCACTATATTGTATTTACTTTCCTCAATTTTGATGTGCACAGTGTAGGTTATAAACCCAAATTGCCAGAAAAAAATACATATTTACTATGACGTCATGTGACTGTACGCTGCATTTGTATGCAGCATCCTAGAATACCATGAAACAGTAAACGCTGAAGAAGTTAAAACTAATTTCGGTTTCTTAAAATTTTTCCACCATCTTCAATCGATGGAAATAAATCCGTTTAAACCCACGCTTCCACATCAGGGATCTTCATCAAGTATCCCTACAAAAGCAACAATAATGACATTTGACTTACTAGGCCGGCCGAATAGCATCTGGAAAAATTAATTGTTAGTAGACTTCTGACTATGTATAAACCTTCAGAATGATAGTAGTAATTATGTAGTGTTTTATGTCTCATTTTCTTTTTTGGCGAAAATTTTTTATTTAACAATTAAGATGTGAAAAAATAGTTTTTTCGAGTTCTAGGAAAAGCTATTATTTTTCGGCAAAAAAGTTTCAAATAAAAGTTTTGCGCATTGAAAATAGCTACCAAATGAGTTAAAGCTAAACCAAATCACATATTTTGATTGTTAGTTATTGCAACAGAACCTGCTAAAATGGCTGTTTTTTCAATTGTTGTAAATAATAAAAAATATATTGCGTTAACTTTATATTACACCGAAAGGAGTCTCTTGTTGCATACAACAAGTATGCTAAATTTCAAGTAAAAATATTCAATAGTTTTTTGTACAGTGCATTTGTTTATAACATTTTATGTTTTATTTGATTATTTATTCCCAGCGATCTAGAGATCGTACAGTGATCTGCGGATGCGCAAACGAAAGCTCGAGACTTGTACTAACTATAACAAAAAAGAACCATATTAATTGTTGATTTTAAATTATTGAAACAGATAGACATAGTTGTGGTTGGTTTTTTCGTTTTAAACAAATAGAATAACTCTTCGGCAATTGTTGATATCGAAATACCGATAGGTGAGATTTTGGTGTATATTTTAAAAAAACAAATTCTGTACGACCACTGGAAGCCGAGATAGAATTTTTTATTTTCAAAAAATCGCCACTGCGTTGTTTATTATTAAGGGATTATTTAAGGAGGAACTCATAAGGAGATGGTTAAACTATTGTATGCAGCAGTTCTAATCTCAATTATATCAAAATTGTTCCAAGAGTTAGAAAATGAACAGTAGAGGAGGGCGTTCTTTCAGCATACGGCGCGCGGAAAAAACGTGCCTCAAATGCTTCACATTCGTTTCGCCGGAAAAATTTAGATTATTTCGGCGAATATTGATCGTAGAATTTTTATTTTTTTTTTGTTTCAATTTGTCACATAAAAATTTTTTGCTAACATACATATTTTTTGCTTAAATCTATACAAAATATTTATTCATTTGTCCTTTTCGTAGACATCGATGGACACTCATTTTCGAAACCCTTATCATTTTCATTATTATCATTACAATTATCATCATCAACATCATTATTATTATTATCATAATCATAATTATTTTCTCCCCTATTACTTTCATCGTCTTTGAAAGTAATATGACAATAATTCTTGATTGGATAATCACTTACAATATAATCGTCAAATGTAGATTAGTCTGCATCTCCAAAAATAATAATGCTATCAACAAATGTTGCTATTTGTTTCATGCTATATCTCGGTAAATATTAATGACACATTAAAAAACAATCTAATTTTTAATATTCCTAATTATTAGGGTACTGTTGAATACTGTAACCATTTTTTTGCAATTTGACAAGCATGCAAATATGGTAAAATTAAATTTATGCATAAAACGTATAAAAGTACAACAATAAATTGATTACAAAAACATATCATCCATTGTTCGAATTTGAAGCGTCCGAGTCACGTTTCTTTTTTGGCGTGTGAAAGAACGCCCCCCTCCACTGTTTACTTTCTGACTCTCGGAGTACGTGCAAATTTAGACTATTACTACACCAACAATTTTGAAATAATTGAGTTGATAATTGCTCCATACAACAGTTTAACCATCTCCCTAGGAGTTTCTACTCAAATAATCTTTTAATGTTAATGAACAACACCGCAACTTCTAGTGGTCGTACACAATTTTTTTTTCAAAATGTGCTTCAGTACCTCCATATCGGCATTTCGATATCAACAATTGTCGAAGAGTTATTCTATTTGTTAATAACGAAAAAATGAACCCCAATTTTGTTTATCTGTTTCAACAATTTAAGATCAACAATTCATTTCGTTCTTTTTCGTTATGGTTAGTATAGGTCTCGAACTTTCATTTGTGCACTCACAGACTGCTCTACGACCTCCAGATCGCTGAGAATAAACAATTAAAAAAACATAAAAAGTTATAAAAAAATTCACTGTGCAAAAAACTATTAAATATTTTTACTTGAAATTTTGCACATTTGTTGTATGCTACAATAAGTTCCTTTAGTTCCAGTATTAAGGTAATGCAACATATTTTTCTATTATTTATAAACAATTGAAAAAACTGCTAATTTAGCAGGTTTTTATGCACTAACTCACGAACAAATTATCGGATTCTGATGGGCCTTAGCACATTTTGTAGGTGTTTTCAGTGCGCACAACTTTTGTTTAAAACTTTTTTATTGATTCTACAACTCGAAAAAACTGTTTCTTCACATCTTAATTGTTAAATAAAAATTTTCCCCAAAAAAGAAAATGAGACACAAGATACTACATAATTACTATTATCGTTCTGAAGGTTTCTACGTAGTCAGAAGTCTACTAACAATGGATCTCAAAATGACCTCATATGAGGCTAATTCTGCCGGCCTATACTCAATATCTCGACCAGAGCCTTCAAAAAAGCCATGTCCCTGTAAGCTTTTATTGCAAAAAATTAAAAACTGAGAAGGTTGCTGTGACATACGGATGAACAGATGGACGGCCGGACATAGCGGATCTATAAGGTTTCCTAGCTAGTTAAAACAAAACCCCAATAATCAACGTTGTGTAAAGTTGTATTTCAGATAAAACTATAAGAAAATAGAGAAAAAATTGAAAAAAAAAAGCGACAGCTACTTATCCCTACCGCAATACGGGCTCGACGTGCACTTAATCCATTTTTTTCAATTTTTGTGAACATTTTCAAAATAAAAAAGTATGACATGCTGTTAATTTTCGGTTACCTTCTAATTGAAGTAATACAGGGTGTCCCTCGACGGACTGCCACGATTGATTTCTCGGAAAATAAGCTTTGAAAATTTCTAAAATTTGGCAGTTAACTAAAGTCGGCGAAAATATTTTCAAGATGGTGGTACTTCCTTTTATACCGGAAGTTGATGCCCACTTTCTTATTTTAAATGGAACATACTATAAGTAATTTTTAGACACTACGCAAAATTAAAGATATATTTCATGTATAATGTCTTATACTAAGTTTAACTGTTTTTGACATATTTTAAATTTTATGCCAAAAATGGCCTTTGCTGGTCTAAACATATCTCAATTTTTCCTATACGAAAGCCTTCTTAATTGGGGTGGTTTCCTTTTAGTAGGAGATTTAGTTTAGTGTACTGGGTTGATATTTTGATACTAAATAGATACAGGATGATTAAAAACTAAAATTATATATAAATTTAAAAAACCGTTAAAAGTTTTTTAAACGTAAACCAACTATTTTTATAATGTTATCAACTTTAACATTAAAAATAAGGCTTACTTTGTATAAGATTGCCTATTCTAGAAATTAGCTGTTTTTGAAATATTGGTAATTTAACATTTTCGTATTGTAAAAATGCTAAATGGCTTACCTACACAGGGAAATAACTTATTTTAATAAATGTTTAAAATTTCCACCCTGAACTTCCAAATATTTTCCGCATCTCTGAGTTAGTTCTTCATGGGTGGCCGCTCTTATTGAAACTGAAGATTCTATTATCTATTAACATTGGATTACAAGATGTTATTTATCGTTTCCCTTATAAAATAATTTTGAGACAGTCAAATCAGGAGGCCAGAGAAAAGGTCCATTGTTGGCAATCAACCTGTCATCAAATATTGCATGTAAGAAGTTGATAACTGGAACGGTTCTGTGTGATGGGGCGCAATCATGCTGGTAAAAAATTTGTCTGTGTTCCGTCAGAGGTAAATTGATTAAATGTTTATTTTCTAACTCTTCGAGAATATTTAAATATCTTTCTCCTACTAAAGTTAATACATAATTTAAAATGAGATCATACGTTTCTTTGTATTATTAATGAATTACCATGTAAGTTTTCTTCATAAAAATGTGGTTTTACTATTCCATAATTTTTTACAAAATACGTTAAATTTCCAGGTTTCTTGAAAATTCCGTAATCTGCATGAGGATTTGGATCACTCAAAAAATGGAAATTGTATCTGTTAAAAAAGCCATTTATCTTAAATTTTGCGTAATCAGTCCAAATTATATTGTCCAAAAATCGAGGGGCGGCTTGTATCATCGTTAATATAAATTTGCAAAATTGCACTCTTTTCGGCAAATTAGTATGTCTTGAACTAATGATATTACATAAGGGTGGGAGTTGTGTTTCGACAGAATTCCATATATTCAGCTCTTTGAGATTCCTTCTTGTAGAGCCGCTTGTCTTAACAGGGTCATAGGATATACCCCAAAATATCCCATAATTGCAATTTCAACATTTTCATTATTGAGAATAGGTCCCATTTTATGTATTTTTGCCTCAATGGTGCCAAAATTTTAGAAATTTTCCAATATTATTTTAACACTGTTCCGTGACGGTTTCTGTTTATATGAATATCTATCAGCAAATGTCTGATATGTTCTTGATAAAACTTTTAAATTCTCCATAAATAATAAACAAATTTAAAAAATTTTCGTGCATACAATTTAATTATTCGCCCCAGCACGATTTTTTTTAATAATTGTCAAATAGTAAGAAAGAGTGACATTTCTGAAGTTCTCTATTGATTTCCTTCATCGCATTTCACCGTCATGACCAACTAACAACCATATAGCGTTTTTAAAATACAGAAATATTAAATTGCCAATATTTCAAAAGCTACACATTTTTCGAATAGACAACCTTATTCAAAGTTACCCTTATTTTTAATGCCAAATAAAATAGCATTATAAAAATACGGTTTTTATATTTAAAATAATTGACTTTTAACGATTTCTTCAAATTAATATTTAATGTTAGTTTTTGATCACCTTGTATTTATTTTATCATCAGATATCAACACGATACACTAAAGTCGATCCCCTTCTAGAAGGAAACCAACTACAATTAAAACAAAGGCTTTCATGTAGGAGAAATTAATAGTTGTGTTTATGCCTGCAAACGCCATTGTTGACATAAAATTTAAAATATGTCAGAAACAGTTAGACTTAGGTATAAGGTATTATACATAAAATATGTCTATAATTTTGCGTGGAATCTAAAAATGAAATAACATATAGAGTATTCCATTTAAAATAAGAAAGAATGCATCCGATATATCCGGAAGTGTCACTTTTTTGATATAATTTAGCCAAATTTTCCCCATCGAATTTAGTAAACTGCCAAATTTTAAAAATTTTGCAAAGTCTATTTTCCGAGAAATCGATTGCAGCATTTCATTGAGGACTAAGGGGTTACATGTTGACAAAAAGATAAAACCCACTGTTTTAACCTCAAAAAATATATTTTCTATTTTTTTTAAATTAACCTCTTGAATTAGTGGCGTATAAATCATTTCAACAAGAGTAAGGTTATACAAAAACTGTATACCCATCTAGCTTCTGTTGCATAATGATTAACGAAATAAAGCCCCTCACTCACTCAAGAATTTTCTCGATTTTTTATAAAAAAATAGTAGAAAGGATAGGGCTTATGATGTCCATAAAATGCGCTGACTACTTTGGAACTTTCCAAGGAGAGATATCGGAAGCAAATAAATATAAACTGGTCCTAATTAAAGCTTTTTGTGATGGTTTCCCGTGCAAAAAATCGACCTGTGCATATAAATGCTGCTAACATATTACATTTAAAACTTATTGAAAAAAAAATGTGGAGGAACCACAAGAAAATAGCACAGTTACAATAGCCAAACCAGTTCGCAAATGTGCCGGCAGATCCCACAGCACCTCAGGGGTTTCTATTTCTACACAGATCCAGAATTGGGCTCACAACAGAAGGAAGTCAATTGATGTTGAATTACATAAGAGGTTTGATGAAGGGTTAACAGTCTCTTATAAAAATAATACTTCTATCAAGAGAGGCCAGAAAGATGGTAAATGAGGTAAAAGTTGAAAAGATGAAGAATGTTTTAGTTCTCCTCTAGATCTAAAAGTAAAGGATCAAGATCTTCTTCCTCTATTTGATAAATTTATAATATTTTATTTAAATTTTACTCACCTGTCTTATTTCTACCATTGGAAGATTTCGTCTTACAACCGCAGTCCTTTTGTTGAGTATTTTAACAACAACAACAATGAAGGCAAAAAATAATTCTCTCTTGCTTCGAACTCCTCAGTATAGAATTCATAGATAAAGAATTCTTTCATTAATCCTCTTTACGGCTAATTTATTAAATCGCCAATTTCACTCGCAAATATACTTTATGGTAATTATTTATTTTCGTCAATTCAGAATTTCCACTTCTATGAATAACTAAATAATTGCCACAAACGCTAATACAAGGAAAGTAAAAATACATATTGATACGAACTTTATATTTGATTCAAATTATATAACTTTTATCAAGAATAATATTCATTGAGGTTACAATTAAGATTAAAAAATACAAAACATCTATAAAAAATTTATCAATGATGAATCATTACGAATTGCCCACTCTAGTAAGAAATCTTTTTAAACAACGCCAGAATTTTAATTTGTTTACTGCTTAAATTATATTATATTACACAAACTCTGAAATGCAGTACAAAGTGAAGCCATAAAGCTACAAAAATTGTTATACAATTTCCTCATTAAGATTATTTTTTCATGCTCGGAAGTAGGAGCATATTCTTTCAACAGGGCACTTTAATACATTTTAAAATTCTAGTTCTGCCTTAACAATGGGAAAGTTATCGCAATCAGAGCTACAGAAGCAATTGACTAAAAAATATTGTTAAGAAGGTTATGTACCTCTAACAGCTGTAAAATATACAAGATTTGGGAAAATAGACATAGTGCTGCAATCAGAACATTGGAGAACCACATCGTAAAATATATATTAGACATAGTAAGAGTATATGCAGGTTTTAATGATTTTTTCGTATACTTTCTATAATATTATATTCTTCGAACATACCCCTACAGATTTAAAATAACGTCAGAACTAGGGCCTGGTTGTTTGAACGCAGAATAACGTAATAATATTTTTATTTTTATTCGAAACAGTGTTGATAAACAGTAGATATTTCATTTCTTGGTACACACATGCCGATTTTATGCTATCTTTTTCTAATTGCATTATTTAAACGAGTATCATATGATAATCGGCACGTCAATTCTAGAATACATAAAGTATGAATTTATGGTTGCCTAAATTATTATTATTGTTATTTTCAATATGTAAACAATATCTAACAATATTCACAATAAAAATAAGTTTTCAAATCCACATTTTTAAATATTAATTGCAAACTTCGCATTTATAGTAATTTCTAACACTTAAAAACACTGAAAAGAATTACGACAAGCAATTAAACTGAAAGAAAAGATAAGTAAACATGTTTATGCATGTTAAACATCAAAAAAGTATCTCCCCCTACCGACCATAAACAGCCTTCAAACATTAATTGTTGCAATTATATGAAAACAGATAAAATATATATTTATTACTTCGACAAAACTAGGGTCTACTACAAAAAAAGGTAAAAGAAAAATTAAATGAAAAAAATAGTATGCTGTAAGTTCATACTTCAATTTCTGTTAATATTTGGATGAAAAATTCTTAAAAATAGCATAAATGAATCAATCAACACTTAAAAGAACTGCTCAACAACATGAAGTTACTGATAAATAGCCCTCTAATATCCTAAGAATTATAAAATAACCATAGTGTGCAAACGGAAAATAAACAAGTACATTAAATATTATCCTAATTAGGAGATAACTTAAAGTAATAACAGCAAAATGGTTGGTTCTTGTTTGAAGTCTTTTAAATTTAGGTATTACAATAATCAGAATGGTATTATTCGCTATGGTAAGAATACAAAATAACACTATTATTATGAACATTAAGTACTTTTGAATGGACGTCTTAGAGGATAGTTCCACATCAGATTCAGAAGTCCCATAGTAGTTTAGTTTTTGTCCCGACGAGGATGTCTTATTAACTGAGTACTCCATTTTGTATTTCTTATATAATGTACCAGAACGAAAAGCTTCCAAATGTTTTTTTTCCAGACCTCTTAGCTTGGAGTTATATTATCTCTCAATTTTGTCTAAAATTGGCATTGAGGGATTTTTGAACGTGTAAGTTACGAATGTAAAATTATTTTTAGACAATTCAATATGGTGGATCTTATACGGCGGACTACAAATTTTACATTTTTCGATTTTGTCTAAAATTGGTATGGAGAATTAAAATTTTACATATCTCGATTTTGTCCAAAACTGTTATAAGATTTTTTTTTCTGAGGATATAGATTACGAATTAAAAATTATTTTTAAAAAATTCGATATGGAAGATACAATATGGTGGTCTAAAAATTATATATTTCTAGATTATTTCCAAATTCGTATTGGGGGTTTTCGAGGGTTTAAATTAAGATTAGATTAAGAGTCTAAAATTATTTTTTGAAATTCAATATTGCACATTCAATATCGTGGGTTGAAAGTTTTACATTATTTACAATTTTGCAAAATTAATTTGGCAAGTGCAGTATGGGGAACTGAAAAATTTTACATTTTTCTGATTTTTTAGAAATTGATATTGGAGGGTTCTTTGGGCGTATATTATGAATGTTAAATTAAGTTCTTGAAACTCAATAAGCAGGATAAAATAAGTCGGATTAAAAATTTACATGTTTCAAGTTCTTTCAATATCGATGTTGGGAGGTTCTGGGGGCCTAAGTTACGAATCTAAAATTAATTTCCTAAAGTCAATTTATATAAAGCTATTGAACCAACTTTTGAAAGATAATATGTTTTTACATGAAATGGAAATATTTGAAGTCAGCACCAAATTAATACTAAATGAAATAAACAATTACCAACACGAGATACATACAAACTACGGCAAGAGAGCAATTGCAAATAAAGTATGTGAATCACATGTTATGTCAGATGGTTATTTGGTGCTAATTTGAAAAATTTCAATATTTCAATATCAAAATTTGAAATTTTATTTTTCTCTTCTTAATGCTTTTAACCGACCTCTAAAAGAAGGAGGTTCTCAATTCGTCGACTATGTATTTTTTTATGAATGTACACCGATTTCTGCAGAACGACGGCACCGATTTGAATGAAATTTTCTATGTTATATTCAGGTAGTTGCTGCGATGGTCCCATATTTTTTGAATGAAATTGGTGCAGTAAAATCCAAGATGGCGCTGATAATTTGGCGGTTTTCTCTAAAATTGGTATAGGGGAGTTTTCGGGGTCATACACAACGAATCTGAAATTATTTTTAAAACACTCAAATATGGCGGATCCAATATGGAGGACAAAAAAATTTAATTTTGTCCAATTTTCTCCAAAATTGGTGTGATGGAGTTTTCGGGATCGCACATGACGAATACAAAATATTTTTAAAAAATTCAATATGGCGGACAAAATAATCAATTTTGTCCGATTTTCTCCAAAATTGATATGGGGAGTTTTCGGGGTCGCACATAACGAATTTAGAATTAATTTTAAAAAATTCTGGATGGCGGATGAAAAAATCAATTTTGTCCGGTTTTCTCTAAAATTGGTGTAGGGGAGTTTTCAGGGTCGCACATAACGAATCTGAAATTATTTTTTAAGAATTCAATATGGCGTATCCAATATAGCGAATAAAAATTAATTTTGTTCGATTTTTTTTTCAAAATTGATATGGGGGAGTTCTTGTGATTGCACATTCCGAATTTAAAAGTACTTAAAATAAAATTAAATAGGGCAGATCCAAGATGGCGGATTAAAGATTCTACATTTCTCGATTTTATTTAAAATCGGTATTAGGGGATTTTTGTTACTGTTAATTACAAATTTAAAATATTCTTTAATAAACTCAATCTGGCGAATCCAATATGGCGTCCTAAAAATTTTACATTTTTCGATTTTCTCCAAAACTAATATAGGGGATTCTTGATGGTAAATTATGAATATAAAAGTATTTTTTCACGATTCAATATGGCGAATCCAATAAAGCGGACTAAAAATTTGTACATTTTTCGATTTTCTTCAAAAGTGGGACTGAATCGTTTTTGAGGACGTAAATAGCGAATATAAAATTATTTTAAGAAAATCTAATATGTCAAATGCAATACAACGGTCTAGAAATTTTAAATTTTCGAGTTTTATCCAAAATTGGTACTAGAGGCTTTTGAAGGGTTTAAATTTAGATTAGATTAAGACGATTGAAATTCAGTACGGCGGATCCAATATGGTGGGTTGAAAATTTTACTTTATTCGCATTTTTTAGAGTTAGTATTAAGGGGTTTTCGGGGTCGTGTATTATGAATATGAAGTTAATCTTTTACAACTATTAGGTTGATAAGACACAATATGAGGGACTGAAAATTTTACGTTTTCTGATTTTGTCTAAAATTGATATTGCGGGGTTTTTGAGGCGTATACAAACTCAATATGCAGTATAAAATATATCGGGCTAAGAAATTAACTTCTAAAATTCTTTAAATATCCATATTGGAAGGTTTCGGGACCTATATTACCAACCTAAATTAATTTGAAATTTAAGATAGTGGATTTACTATGACAAACAAAATATTTGTTTGACACAATTTCACTGGTATTTCGACAACTCTTAGAATGAAAGAATTTTTAGTGGTTCATTTTAGGGTGATTTGGATAAAATCTGCCAGCTTTGAGTCATTGCGAGGTACACTAATCTCGATTAGTACTTATTTCAAATAATTTATAGATATTATAATGAATTCAAAACTAAAAATCGAAAAATAAAATTTTTATAAAAAAAATTGAACCGACTTCTAAAAGTGCGCTAAGAACTGAAAAATAACTATAAATTTTTAAATGAATTTATTTTTAAATGAAATAAATAACTACTAATATATAAAAGTTATGGTAAGAAAGAAATTACAAATAAAGTATTTTTAATCTGTTTATGCGAATTCCATTTTGTCAGGTATTATTTTGGCGCCGACTTCAAAAATTGCAATTTCATATAAAAATTTATAGTTATTTTTCACTTTTTAGCGCACTTTTAGAAGTCGGTTCAATTTTTTTTTATAAAAATTTTATTTAGAAGTCGGTTCAATTTTTTTTATAAAAATCTTATTTTACATAATATTTACCGCTTTTGTTTATGAAGGACTCTTAAATCAGGGTCGTTTTCTTTGTTGGGGTATATTAAAAATAGAGAGAAGGTAAATGCCGCAATAAGTTTCAGCCGTGCTCCCACTCCAGATATTTCTCGAAGGAATCAATTTAAAATTTACAAAGTGAATGTTTTCTTTTTTTTAGTTTCCGTTACGATTATTGTACTGATTTTGGCTTAACATTTCAATTTTTGATTAAAACAATAATTTAAAATTAATATTCGGCTGTTTTACAGTTAATTATAAACGTCGGCAATTCTAAGAAGAGCTATCACTTTATTATAATTGCTGGTACAGTAAACTTAAATTACTATCAGGGGTCAAATTTATATTTAATTTAAATTATTTAACTTTTCCTTTATCAAGAATAACGGTCATAGAAGTTCCAATTATGATTTGAAAAATTAAAATGTGTGTACCTCGATTACTCTGAAACGGCTCTACAGATATAAATATAATTTTTTACGGTAGGTTCAGGAAGTAAATTTTATGGTATCAAAAATTCCTTGTGTGACTTCAGACAGAAAAATAACTGATCGACTTGATAACCTACTAAGAATCGACTGAACTCATCCATATAATTTTAACTGATAAAGAAGAGGCCACAGATTTATTACAGTGCTAAATAATATTAATATACGCAGACAACTATAAGTTAAATTTCCTTGAAATGTAAATAAAAAACATTTATATCTTATGATTTTAATTTATCTGCTGCTTAAATTATGTTACATTATACAAACTTTAAAATGCAGTACAAAGTGAAGCCGTAAAGCTATGAGAATAGTTATACATTTTCTTCATTATGATTATTTTCTTCGTGCTCGGAAGTAGGAACATATTTTTTGAACAGGGCATCATAATACATTTTAAAATTCTTGTCTCGCCTTAACAACAACAAAGTCATCGCAATCGGAGCTATAATATCAACTAAGTTTAAAAGTTGAATAAGGAAGATCATGTTACTACCTGCAGAGTATAAAACATATGGAAAAAATTCATAAAGTGCTATAAGCAGAGTACTGGGGAACCACATTGTAATATATATATTAGACATAGTTAGAGTATATGCAGATTTCAATAATTCTTCCGTATAGTTTCTACAATTTTTTATTATATTAATTGTTACAATTATAACAAACCCGATGAAATATATTATAAGTATATTCCAATTTATTACATCGACATAATGAAAACCTGCCACAAAGAAAGGTAAAAAAGGAATTAAGTATAGAAAATAGCATGCTGTAAGTACATACTGAAATTTCTGTTGATAATGATATAAAAAATTCTTAAAAGTAGCAAAAATTAACCAATCAACACCTAAAAGAACTGCTAACCAAAATGAAGTTACTGATAAATAGCCCTGTAATGCAATAATAATTATAGAATAAGCATAATGCTTAAAAGGAAAATTAACCATTACTTGTACTATTATAGCAATTAGGAAGCCAATTAAACTAATAACAGCAAAATTTAGTATGATATGGTTGGTTCTTGTTTGAAGTCTTTTAAATTTACGTATTACAATAATCAAAATCGTATTATTCGCTATGGTAAGAATACAAAGAAACACTCCTATTATGAACATTAGGTACTTTTCAATAAACATCTTAGGTGATAATTCCTCTTCAGGTTCATAAGGCCCATAGTTGTCTGGTTCCTCTGCCCACGAAGCTGTCATATTACTTGTATACTCCATTTTGTCTTCTTATCTAATGTACCCAAGAGAACAGCTTTCAACTGTTTTTTTCCGATCCTAATATTTTAGAGTTAAATAATCTCTAGAAAGAAAAAGTAAATATATTTTAATTTCTTTGAAGTGTTAAATGATAGAGGGTGATTAATGTTAATAGGGCCAGTGTGCGAAAACCGAAATTAACCTTATCTTTTTTATATTAGTTCAGGTTTTAGAGATACGTGATGTCATGCCTTCTTATATATTAACAATGTAAGCGCAAGAATGCAAATGGTATATTTGTATTATAGCAATAGAGGGATGCTATGTTGCCAAATATACGATTTCCAAAGTTAAGGACGTTTTGCACAAGTTGGCAACATCGTCTGGGATGACCCCCTCCCCATTTACGATGTCCCAACCCCTAGGGCTTATGCTTTATTTCTTACAGTTATTGTTGTGTATAGTTTATTGATCGCAAAAATAAAAACACTTTTTGCCCTTCTGCCCCTTCTGCTCTTTATGCCATCTCCCCAGAAAAAAATCCTGGATGTGCCTTTGCGAATAATGATAGCGTTGTGGTAGTGTTATTATTTTTGCCATGTGTAAACGATGTCGTAGTGATCCTGTACGAATAAACCCTAGAGTTTCTGAAATACGTGGTGATGTAACACTGAAACCTCAATGAAAGACTTTAAACTCACTCGTAAGAAGAGCCAACGAGTTATATTTTGAGGGCAAAATTGGCATTCTAGACAAACCTCGGGTTCCTAAAATTTACTGCCACATTTGATCAAGAACCTCAACAGGATGTCTACTGGGTACTCAGAAGTCTATGAAGTTTGGAGTGCCATTGATTTGACGATAACCTCAGAATGATGTTAATTATTGCTACTTTTGCTTAACAAAAATTCCGGGATCTTCTAGTAAAAGCAAATATAAAATTGAATATTCCAATATCCGCTCAGCAATGACATCTGCACCTCATGAATTTCTAGAGTACCTGTCCAAAAGCTTCCAGAAAAATACGAAATCTACTCGCAATCGAATAAACTAGATAATTTTTAACCAAAAGCCAGTCCATGTTCTTAAGAGGAAAACGATTACGAATGTAGTAGCAGTAAACTATCCCATTTTGTATCTCAGGAATTGCTCCAGGATCTTATTCGTGATTTAGATCTTCCCAAAACAAAGTCATAGCTGCTTGGATCTCGTTTACAGCAGCGGAATCTCTTACAAAAAGAAGATAAAATTTCCACGTTTCAGAAAACCGAGTCTATGCTAACAATATTTTTCTCAATGGCAAATGACTTAGTTTACTCTCATGATATTTCGGGTTTAATCAACGAACTTGGTTATTCCTATAAACCTATCGGGTGGTGACTCTTTATCGACTCTTCGAAGAGAAGTCTAAAAGCAGTTTAATTGTTTAATGGAAATATACAATCATCTGTTCCCATGGGTCGTGCTGTAAATATGAAAGAAACGTACAAGAACATACATTTTACTTCATAGCAAAAGATACGAAGATTATAAATAGAATATCTGTGGCGATCTAAAAGTTATTACGCTAATTACAGGATTGCAGAGTGACTATACTAAATATTGTTGTTTTTTATGCGAATGGGGAGGCAGAGCCAGAAACCAACATTATGTCGTTAAATAATGGCCGTTATGTGAAAATATTGTGCCCGTTCTAAAAAACGTCCTTAATGAACCCTTCAAGGAAAGTTCCTGGAGTGTCCGGCTCCGATTTTAATGAAACTTCAGTATGTCGTAAAGGGTGCAAAAATAAGAGACACGTATTTTTTTTTATCTGCGGAGATTCATTTTAACGCGTCTAAAGTTCACCCCTAAAAACATTATTTTTGAAATATCTCAAGTTCAGGATAACATCTCTTATTTTTTAAAAGGATAACATATATATTTATGTACGTAGTTTAATTCTAAAAATTACGAAATTTAATGGAATTGTTTAAAAATATTTTTTTTTTCACTAATTCTCTAAGTAACTTAAGTTAACGGGTTTCAGAATTTCTAAAAATAAACTAGTAAAAGAGGGTGAGTCACCCCCAAAATACTTTTTTTTATTTTAAATTCCAATTGAGATATCTTTACAAAACAAAATGGTAAATAATGTGTTATTTGAAATGATGTTGAATTATGGTATTTTCACCCCCGAAGATATCATTCCTTATTTCCTATTACGGTAAAACTCTATTAACGTAATTTAATCCTGAAAATTATGAAATTTAATAGAATTGTTTAAAGTATTTTTTCGCGAATACCAAAATTAACTCAAGTTCACATGTTTGGGAGTTTCAAAAAATGAAGTAGTAAAAGAGGGTGAGTCACCCCCACATACATCTTTTTCAATTTTCAAATTCTAATTTAGATATCTTTACAAAACAAAGTGGAAATTACTTTTTATGAGGGTTAATCATTTACATAATTTAATTCTGGCCATTACAAAATTAAAACAAATTTGTTGATAATATTTGTTTTACGAATGCAGTAAGTTGACGTGTTTCAGAGTTTCCGAAAATAAACTAGTAAAAGAGGGTGTCCAAGCCCAAATACATTTTTTTAATATCTCCAATTCTATATAAAATATCTCTACAAAACAAAATTAAAATTACTCGTTATTAAAAATAATGTTAAACTATGGTATTTTCACTCTCAAGGATATTATTCCTTATTTTTTTTTACGAAAGTAAACCGTCATTTCATATATATATATTATTATTCTTAAAATTGTCAAATTTTAATTTAAATAAACGTCACAGAATTAGAAATCACCATTTGTCATGAATTATAATAATCTACAGGCATGAATGCTTAATCAGTGAAATAAGTTTATACTTTCTTATTAATTAAATGAAGAAATTAAGTAAGCTCTGTAATGTTCATGTCGACTGAAATTTGACAGTTTTAAGAATAGTTACGCATATATGAATGATATCCTTGAGGGCAAAATTATTATAGTTTGACTTCATTTAAAATAACAAATTATTTCCATTTTGTTTCATAAAGTTATCTCAATTAGAGCTTGGGATGTAAAAAGAGTATTTGGGGATGGCTTACCCTCTTTTACTGGTTCATTTTCAGAAACCCCGAAACACGACAACTTAAGTGACATGCTATTCGTGAAAAAAATAATTTCAAACAATTCTATTAATTTTCGTAATTTTTACAGTTAAATTACGTACGCAAATATATAGTTAACTCTAATGAAAAGTAAGGGATGATATCCTTGGGGTGAAAATACCATAGTTTAAAATCATTTCGAATAAAAAATAATTTTCATTTGGTTTTGTAGAGTCATCTTAATTAGAATTTGAGATATTAAAAAAAAGTGTTTGGGAGTGACTCACCCTCTTTTACAAGTTTATTTTTGGAAACCGCGAAATATGTCACATGAGTTAATTATAGTATTCATGAATAAAACATTTGCAAACAATTTTACTAAATTTCATAACATTTAGAATTAAATTACGTGCGTGAACAGATGGTTTACCCTTATAAAAAATAAGCAATGATATTCTTGGGGGAAAAATACCATAGTTCATTTCAAATAACAAGTAATTATCAATTTGTTTTGTCAAGATTTCTCACTTACAAATAGAGATTTAAAAAAAAATCTATTTGAAGGTGGCTCTCTCTCTTTACTACTTATTTTTAGAAATCCCGAAACTTGTCAACTTATGCTATTAGTGAAATTTTTTTTTAAACCATTCGATTAAATTTTGTAATTTTTAGAATTAAATTACATGCGTAAATATATGATTTACCCTAATAAAAAATAAGGGATGATATCCTTGGGGGTCAAAATACCATAGTTTAACATTATTTCGAATAACAAGTAACTTTCATTTGTTTGTAAAGATATTTCACTTAGAACCTGAGATATTTCAAAAATACTGTTTTTGGGAGTGAACTTTAGGAGCGGTTTTCACCCCGTTAAAATGAATCTCCGCAGATAAAAAAATACTTGTCTCTTATTTTTGTACCCTCTACAACAAATTGAAATTTCATAAAAATCGGAGCCGGACACTTCAGGTACCTTCCTTGTCATTTAGTTACCTCCTCTGCACATAAAATTAGGGCTTATACGAGTACAAAATTTCGTTAAAGCCTTAAATATAGAAGAAAATGCTTTGCTTTATTTGAGATGGAAATTCGCGCGTATAATTGAGGCAAAGCTAAAAGAAGGAATGAATGTTCGTTGGGCTACAAATACGAGAACTTTTTAAAGACGAAAAATTTGAAACCACACTTTCAAGAAAAGAAAATAGTGCATAGACTGCCTTCCTAAATTTATATAACAACTTTCTAGGTAACAAGAAATCGGAGAACTATAAAGATATAATTGAAGAACTTGTCCAATCTTACAAGACGTTTGGTTGCATTTTCTTCACTGCTATTTGGAATTTTCCCCTGATAATTTAGGTGTAGTTTCAAATGAACATGGTGAAATATTTCGCTAGCAAATTGTTCAAATGCTCAAATGGATCCCAAACATGTTAACGAACTACTGTTGGACCCTCAAACGTCAAACCTATCCCGGCGATAATTTTTGAAAATTCACTATATTGCTTACAGTTTGGTTTTCTCATATTTTATATTCTTTTCCTTCTCTAAAAACTTATGGGTGATAGGTAAAAAACGAGCTTATATTTGAATTCAGCAAAAAAAATATCAGGGGCAACAAAAAATTTCAAAATGCAAAACAGTGTAATGGATACCAAGTTAAATTAATTGACAAAATTTAAAAACAAAAGTATATAAAAAGGAAAAACCAGATAGTTATAAAATATGATAATTAGGTAAACAGGAAACATTAATGTAAAAATAAATAAATAATTAAGAAATCGTAGAT
Organism: Diaprepes abbreviatus; assembly: GCA_034092305.1. Taxonomy (NCBI): domain Eukaryota; kingdom Metazoa; phylum Arthropoda; class Insecta; order Coleoptera; family Curculionidae; genus Diaprepes; species Diaprepes abbreviatus. The sequence goes on along the minus strand of JASJET010000260.1, from coordinate 1,183,310 downwards.
TTCAAAGTACAAAATTTCAAAGGCTAACTAATAAAAAGGAGCCATGTTGATCAATCAGAAACTTTGTACAGTAACTGAAGATGGTGTCATGCAGTGACACATGAGATACAGTAAAGATATACTGTGAAAATTTAAGTAAAGATTTTTACTGATACCCACCTAAAAATATTCATAGATTTCGACGAAGTAATTACCAACAAAACTGTTTATTTCACTCGCGAATGTGCTTTTTTTCCAGTCAATTTAAATATCCATACTGCTAAGAATAACTACGAGTTGCAGGAATTACTGAAACAAGTACAATAAAAACACTAATTGATGTAAGCTGTATAGATCGAATTATACTATTTTTATCAGAATAATAAACCTAGAGGTCACAATTAAGATTATAATATCCAAAATATTTATTAAATATGAAAATAACTTATGAAAACGCGGAACTAAAAATAGGGGTTTAGTAAAGAAAAATCTCTATTTTGTTCCTCGACGATTTATACAGGATCCACCGATCAAATATCAGAAAACTTTGGGATAACATTCTATATGAAAAAAGATAGGTGTCAAGCTTTGATAAAGGTGATAAAATCATTATGTTAATTTATTTTTTATTTGATTAATTTCTATATGAAAGAAGTTCATTTTTGGCAGCATGTCTAAATTTAAAAAAACATCTACAGTTTTATTATTATCCGAACTTGTCACCAGAGAATTATTTAACTGAAAATTAAAATTTATTTCTTTTGTAACTTTTTATTTTTTTAATGACTTTTTTATCGTATCTAATCACCTCTCCGCGTTTTTAAGATTATTTCTGAACACTCTGTTAAGGCACAGTACGGAAACTAAAATCTGTATTTGTATGAATATTCAATCGTTTCCGATAAAAATTTTAATTGTTTGGTCTCCATAATTTTCATATGTCAATAAGTATATATACACAGTAAAAAATAACCTTAAATTTAGTACAAATTTAGGGTTCATTCTACATTAAATTTAATGGTTTTGTTCCAAAAATCGTGAATAGTTTACATTTACTTTGAATTTAAAGCAATTCATTGACATGTCAGTTCGTTGTACATTAAGTGGTATAATAAATTTCAATAAAATAACTCAAAAGATATTGCCACTTATCTACATTAAAATTAATTCACATATATCCTAAGACTAAAGAAATTTACATTATTATTCAATAAACATTGCATGAGATTTTGGGGAGATGGCGCAACTGGTATTGATTTTCTTGTTTAGTATGATATAAGTTAAAGACTGTCTGCCCCGTACTGACTTGAACCAATGAGTTCAAAACCCGTTTAGATGGCGGGTACTATCTATGGGAAAATTGTCTACCTTTTCCTGATAGTTTCAAAATTATTTGAACTCGTATTATCGTTGGTTCATCAAATATGTGATAATATATCTGAAATTTAATCAACACTGGCTGTACATTCAATATACTTAGTCACCTTAAAAAGTAATATTCAAACTTTAAATTTAATTACGATTACATTAAATTCAATGGAATAAATTAATTTAGATTAATGTAAATTAATAAATTTAATGCTTCCAGCACATTTACAATATATTTAATGCATTTCTTTTTACATTATATATATGTGGCGGCTCTAGGCCCCTCATACTCTTTCGTCAAAAAAATATCTTTTATACCTATTTCAATTTTATTATTTGTTATATTTTACCATCTGTTGTATGTAATATTTTTTATAGCTCATTTTTCTACGCTGCACTGAAAACGTGATATTTCTTACTTTAATATAATAAGCTATACTTTTTCGTACAATTTAAGGATTGTACCAATAAACCAATCGGGCCCTTTTACGGTCATTGATGGCTCGGGATTTCCAACTACTTGCAAGCAGATGTGTACTCGGGATTTCCAACTGCTTGCAACAAAATGTGTACGGTGTTGCCATTTAGGCGGAAAACTGAGTGTGACTTACCTAGCATTCGGACTATCTCTGGAAATTCACCGTTCCACACCCTTCTCCAGAAGTATCCAGAAATCACCCGCCCATCCGGAGTTTTCAAAGGAGTAAAACATCAAACCAGGCATCATATCATTACCACGCCTGGACCACCAGTAGCACAAAAACCAAGACGACTTGCACCTGATAAACTAAAGATCGCGAAGCAAGAATTTGAAGCCATGCTTCATTTAGGACTTGCTCGTCCATCTAAAAGTCCTTGGGCTTCTCCTCTACATTTAGTCCCGAAAGATGGCGATGGATGGAGACCGTGTGGTGATTACCGCGCGCTGAATAGCCGCACGTGTCCAGACCAGTATGGAGTACGTCACATACTTCTCGCAGATGCTACACGGAAAAACCATTTTTTCTACCATTGACCTTGTACGTGCTTTTAACCAGATTCCTGTTGCCGAAGAAGATATTCAAAAAACCGCCATTTCCACACCCTTTGGACTTTTCGAGTTTCCTTTCATGACCTTTGGCCTCCGCAACGCAGCCCAGACGTTCCAGCGTTTTATTGATGAGGTTACCCGAGGGTTGGATTTCTGTTTCGCTTACATCGACGACATTCTCATAGCTTCTACATCACTGGAAGAACATCTGAAGCACTTAGAAATACTCCTCACACGTCTAAAAAACTATGGAGATGTAGTCAATCCAAGTAAGTGCAAATTTGGTTTGCCTGAAGTTAAGTTTTTAGGTTACCTGGTATCCAGCGCCGGTTCACGTCCCCTTGCAGAGAAAATAGAAACCATTAGAGCCTATCCTAAGCCAAGTACAGCCAAACAGTTGAGAAGATTCTTGGGTATGCTTAATTTTTACAGGAGGTTTATGTCCAGTTCTGCAATCATTCAGGCCCCACTTAACAGTCTTCTCCAGGGAAACATTAAAGGAAAGACGCCAATTAATTGGACACAGGAAGCTGAAACAGCTTTCGAAGCCTCCAAGGAAGCCCTGTCACAGGCAACGCTTCTTGCCCATCCCAAAATCGACGCACCACTTGCCATTTTCTGCGACGCTTCAGATTTTGCTATTGGAGCAGCTCTTCAGCAATGGATCGATGGACAATGGCAGCCACTGGAGTTCTTTTCCAAAAAGCTAAGCTCAACCGAACGCAAATATGGCGCTTACGACAGGGAACTCCTAGCTATATTTTTGTCCATTAAACATTTTAGGCACATGCTTGAGGCAAGGCATTTTACCATATTTACTGACCATAAACCTTTAATTTATGCTTTCCGTCAGAAAACTTTGCAGATCTCACCTCGACAGTTCCGCTATTTGGATTTCATTGGTCAATTTTCTACCGATAACCGTCATGTAGCTGGCTGTGACAACGTAGTCGCTGACGCATTATCACGCATTGAGGAATTTCAAGTCACGATTAACTACGAGGAACTAGCAGCATCACAAACCAAAGATGAAGAGCTGGCAAAGCTGCAACGCGAAGGGACATCAATGCAACTCAGACAAGTTCACCACCCTGGGACCAACTGTATGGTATGGTGTGACCTTTCTACCTCTAGTGCCCGTCCATTCCTAACCAAGCCATTCCGGAAAACAGCCTTTGACAGCACCCATCGACTAAGCCATCCTGGAATCAAGGCAACAGTTAAGCTCATGACGCAACGCTATGTTTGGCCATCCATCAAGGCCGATTGTAGGAGATGGACTCAATCCTGCATCGACTGTCAGCGATCCAAGGTCACGCGTCATGTGTCAGCACCAATTGGCTCATTCGCCCCGCCTTCCGCCAGGTTCGAACACGTCCACATGGACCTAATCATAATGCCTGTGTCTGATGGTTACAGGTACTGCCTTACAATGGTAGACAGATTCTCCCGTTGGCCTGAAGCCGTTCCGCTCAAAGATCAGGAAGCAACCACCGTCGCCAAAGCTTTTTATGGCAACTGGATTTCCCGATTTGGCGTACCATTACGAATCACCACTGATCAAGGCCGACAATTTGAGTCTCATCTTTTCAAGCAATTAAGCCGCTTGATTGGTATGACTCATATACGCACAACTCCATATCATCCAGCAGCTAACGGCATGGTGGAACGCTTACATAGGCAGCTAAAGGCAGCACTGAGTTGTCACCAATCCAGCTGGACATCGAGTCTCTCCACAGTTCTTCTTGGCATCCGACTCGCATGGAAGGAAGATTTAAAAGCCACAGCAGCAGAGATGGTTTATGGGCAAACGCTAAGACTCCCAGGAGAATTCGTGGCACACCCATCCCCAGATCAACGTGATGATGGATCCTCAACTATTCTCAAGGAGCTACGTCAGCAGTTTAATGAACTTCGTCCAGTTCATGGCACCCATCACACTGATAGGAAGCCTTTCATTTTCAAAGACCTATCCTCTACCACGCATGTCTTCATTCGTCACGATGCCGTAAAGAAACCCCTTCAGCAACATTACGATGTCCCTTATCCTGTGCTTAGCCGAAGGGACAGAACTTTCCTAGTTAACATCCGAGGCCGTGAAGTCAACATATCCATTGATCGCCTGAAGCCTGCATACATCCTCGCGGAAGACATGGACATGCCACTGACACAGAATATGCAGCCGGATTACGTAATATACCATCCTCTTCCACTCGACCAGCCAACAACACATCCCGCACGACCAAGTGTACAAGCTGGCGAGTCTACAATTAAAGGCAACACATCACCAGCAGGAAGTCCATTGCCTGCTAACGACGATCCGCCGTTCAGGGAACCACATGTTCAGGGTACACCACCAGCTGCGGAACAGCCTTGTCAAAGTCAACCAAGCACAGAGCGACGAACCAGATCCGGCCGACGAGTCCATTTCCCGGAACGTTTTCAAGCACGATTCTCGTGAGCTAACTCACTGGCAGGGGGGTGATGTGGCGGCTCTAGGCCCCTCATACTCTTTTGTAAAAAAAATATCTTTTATACCTATTTCAATTTTATTATTTGTTATATTTTACCATCTGTTGTATGTAATATTTTTTATAGCTCATTTTTCTACGCTGCACTGAAAACGTGATATTTCTTACTTTAATATAATAAGCTATACTTTTTCGTACAATTTAAGGATTGTACCAATAAACCAATCGGGCCCTTTTACAGTCATTGATGGCTCGGGATTTCCAACTACTTGCAAGCAGATGTGTACTCGGGATTTCCAACTGCTTGCAACAAAATGTGTACGGTGTTGCCATTTAGGCGGAATTATTTACAAATTTCTGAATCACAACTAATAGACCGTTGAAAAGTTGGATAACGTGACAACATCGTACGATACTAGTAAATTATAGGCAGATCCGTTTAAATACCCTCAACTTCCAAGTTAGAGGTCTATTCTATTCAACTCCTATTTCTATTCTCTATTCTGCTCTATACTATTCTACTCCTATTCAACTCTATTCTGCTCTTTACTATTCAACTCTATTCTGCTCTATACTATTCAACTTCTATTCAATTCTATTCTGCTCTATACTATTCTGCTCTGTTTCATTCCTGTTCTCTACTAGTCATACTCCGTTTACAGTGATTTCCGTTTTCAGTGCAAGCAACAACATAATAAACATTGTTAAACCATTTAAAACGCGTTGTTATTTCACACTTACACGCATACTAAAAACTATAAGTTTAGCGCAACACAAAACCCGCTAAATATATATATATATATATATATATATATATATATATATATATATATATATATATATATATATATAATGGTTTGGTCATTCCGAGTTTCAATCCGTTCGTACAAAAAATCGTTTTCACAACGTTTCGCCAAAATTTCATTTGGCATTCGTCTCGTTACTCGCTGAGTACTTATGGTGGCCTCTGATGAATTTCGAGTTTTGTTTAGTTGGCTCGCTTTCTGATTGAACGAGCGGCTTCGTAAGTTCCTCCCCTCTGCCGAGTGCGATATATGTGATTCTTGTATGCTGGTCTCCCATGTATTGGTTGATTTTTATTGTTTTGTTTCTTACCTTCTTTAGAAGATGAAGCATTACTATGTCACGGGTAGGGCTCTGTCTTTAGATGAATACTTCCTAATTTGCCGAATTTAACAATAAACAGTCCTTTCCGGGGCGGATCCAGTATGACATTTTATAGGCCTGTCTTTTCGCCCACGATACAGCTTTGATGGCCTTATCGGATAATATAGTTACACTTAGTATTCTGACTCAAAGTATATGTTTAACAGCTGAAAAGTGGTGTTTGTCCAATAAACTAAAACCAACTTGTAGACCTAATATTTGACAATAACCTTAAAGCCTAAGGGCGATATTACAGAACCAGTTAAATTTTTAGGCATTCTTATGGTATGTATGGCACACTTTGCTTTTTTTCCACACCACAAATTCTAGTTTAGGGTCATTGTGAAAATCAACTTCCAATTTACACTACAAAGGCATTGCAAGAGCCACCTTTAAAACCGAAATTTTGGAAGCACTATGTGGATGATATTTTTATAATATGGCCACATCGAAAAGAACACCTAGACGATTTCCTTGTATAAATGAACAATATCCACCATAGTATCGAATTCACGCTAGAAATCGAGCAAAAAAAGATACTTCCTTTTTTGGACCTGTTATTAACTAGGAAGCCCAACAACACCATATCGGAAACCCGTACATACACTGACCGATATCTCAATACAGAGTCACATCATCATCTCTCTCAAAAGCAGGCAGTAGTCAACACACTAGTATCAAGATCGCTCGGCCTAACAGAACTCGACATAAAACAAGACGAAATAAGACACATTTCAACATCTTTAGAACGGCATGGTTTCTCACAATCAGATATAAGGAAAGCCATAAAAAGAGAAAAGAAGACTACAATAAAAACCAAAGACCAAGATCAAACAAGGAACAAAGCCATAATCCCATACGTAAAAGGAATAACGGACAGAATCGGAAGAATCTTAAGAAAACACAATATACAGCCCATATTTAAATCACAAAATAAAATAACCAACATCCTGGGAAATCCCAAAGATAAGACCAACCTCGAAAATCATGACGTTTATAGCATTCCATGTGCAGATTTCCATTAAACATATATAGGACAAACAAACAGGCGCATATCAGCAAGAATTCAAGGACATAAAAGTAGCCTCCAAAACAAACAGACAACCGCAGCTTTATTTCAATCTCACTAAACAACCCGACACACCATCGATTTCGAAAAAGCAAAAGAAATAGAGAAATAGAGAACTACAACGTACTCGTCATAAGAGGGGCCCTAGAAATCGAAAAGGCGGAACAGCTGAATAAACGAGACGATGCTATACCGGGTGAGTCAACGATTGGATGAAGTAAGTTTGTGCCTTTTCGGTGAAATTTACAAAGAAACTATATTTATTGTTTGATACAGTTTATTTTTACGCAGATTTTAAACATATTTAGGACTCTACAGGGTGAGCCAAAAAACTAGGACAGCATAAAGTTATATGTTTTTAAATAGAATACCCTATATACGAATCGTATTTTCGATTTAGCTTATAATTTTATATCTTTTTTATTAAAGGTTTACTATAACAAAACTTTATAGTTTCTGAGATAATTAAGTTTAAAGAAAAAAAGTCACATTTTCAAGCATCAATTCAATCCTAAATAACGTTTTCAATTTTGTGACAAATATATTCAAATTTGGAACTTAGCAAGGCCAAGGACAAGTTAACATAATTTTTACCTAATATTTGCAATAAAAGCTACAGGGTGTTGAACACATCGGCTCAAATTTGAACAAGTTTAAATGAATAAATATTTTTTTTAAATGGTACACCCTGTATATTTTCATGTTATTTAATAGAGTAATAAAAACCCTAAAAGTTTTGTTCACTATATCCTATACCTATTTATAATAGTTTTTGAGATATTTCAGTTTTTCTTATTTTCCATACTTTTTTACCGCAATCGCTTCTTTTGGTTTTTATGTAGTGTAGTTTGGTTTTTTTTGCATTCATGTTATATTGTAAAATGAATTTTCCAAAGAATGAGTTAATAGATATGATTTATATAATAGGAGAGGCTCCAAAAAATTGCCTTCTTGCTCAAAGAATTTACAAAATGAAGTATCCTGATCGACGCCAGCCTAATACCCATACTTTTCAAAACTTAATGGAAGACCTAGTTCTTCTGGTACTGTTGATTATCCAAAACGTAAAGTGGTCAACAAATCAGTAACTAATGAAGAAAAAGAACTACAAGTATTGTTAAATGTTCAGGAAAATCCTTATATTGGTAGCCGTCAGTTAGCAGCATTATGCGAAACATCACAATCCACCGTTAATCGTATTACCAAGAAATATAGGTATCATCCATATCACATAGAATTACACCAAGAATTGCATGGACAGGATTTTGAAAGTCGTGTAAACTTTTGTCGTACAATAAATGCGGAGATTCCATTAAATCCAAATTTATTATGCAAGGTAATGTTTAGTGATGAAGCTACTTTTAGAAGTAACGGTGCCGTAAATAGACGCAACATGCATTATTATGCCACAGAAAACCCATTTTGGATTAGAGAGGTGCAACATCAAAACCACTAGTCATTAAATGTTTGGTGTGGTATTCATCATAATCGAATTATTGGACCCCACTTTTTTAATGAACCACTAAATGGCCATAGTTACCTGAACTTTCTACAAGAAGAACTACCCCAACTGCTTCAAGGTCTCGATAGAGATGAGCTCGACAGTATGTGGTTCCAGCACGATGGTGCGCCTCCGCATTACCATCGTGAAGTTCGTGCGTTTTTGGACCAACGATATCTGCAAAAATGGATTGGACGTGGGGGTTTCATTGAGTGGCCACCAAGGTCTTGCGACATCACCCCATTAGATTTCTTCCTATGGAGTTATATTAAAAATAAGGTGTATGTTAATCCACCAACAACAGTTGAAGATATGCGAAACAGGATTAGGGATACCTGTAGAACAATAACGCCACTAATTTTGTCCAGGGTCCGAGAAAATCTGCAAAAAAGACTAAATTTGTGCATTGCACAAGAGGGTCGTTTATTCGAACACATATTAAAAAGAAATAATTAATCTCAGTATTTAATAGGTAATTTTTTTGTTTCAATTTAGTATAAAAGTAAATATGTATTTGCCTTGTCGTTATTGTTGTGTAAATTTTTTCACATTATGTTTAATTAAACTATTGCCGTTGTAATATAACGAATAATGTATTTCATCATATTTAACCACATTCTGTTTGTTTCTGTAGTTTCTTTTTATTATTTTACATGGCTACTATGATAATGAAGACTATTTCTGTAAAAAAGTATGGAAAATAAGAAAAATTGAAATATCTCAAAAACTATTATAAATAGGTATAGGATATATTGAACAAAACTTTTAGGGTTTTTATTACTCTATTAAATAACATGAAAATATACAGGATGTACCATTTAAAAAAAAAAGATATTTATTCATTTAAACTTGTTCAAATTTGAGCCGATGTGTTCAACACCCTGTAGCTTTTATTGCAAATATTAGGTAAAAATTATGTTAACTTGTCCTTGGCCTTGCTAAGTTCCAAATTTAAATATATTTGTCACAAAATTGAAAACGTTATTTAGGATTGAATTGATGCTTGAAAATGTGACTTTTTTTCTTTAAACTTAATTATCTCAGAAACTATAAAGTTTTGTTATAGTAAACCCTTAATAAAAAAGATTTAAAATTATAAGCTAAATCGAAAATACGAAATATAGTTTCTTTGTAAATTTCACCGAAAAGGCACAAACTTACTTCATTCAATCGTTGACTCACCCTGGACATATTCCAACTATATGGAAAACATGAGTAAAAAATCAAGAAAAAAAAACAAAAAAAATCAACCAATACACGGGAGGTCAGCATACAAGAATCAAATATATCACACTCGGCAGAGGGGAGGAGCCTACGAAGCCGCTCGTCCAATCAGTAAGCGAGCCAACTAAACAAAACTTAAAAATTCATTAGAGGCCACCATCAGTTCTCAGCGAGTAGCGAGACGAATCGCACTTGAAAATGCCAAATGAGATTTTGGCGAAACGATTGTTTGAACGAACGGATTGAAACCCCGAATGACCAAGTCATTCATTCCACCATCCGTGAAAACCTACGATATGATATATATATATATATATATATATATATATATATATATATATATATATATATATATATATATATATATATATATATGTATATATGGTAGCTAGGTTTCATTTTTATTCAAAAGTTTAATTGGGAAAAATTTTCAACCTATTTCGCAGACGAATTTCAGTTTTTTGATGTTATAGTGGCCATATTCTATTCACCTTCTTCAATTTTGTTACGCGCTGTGTCATCAACTTATATGAACAAAACATAGTTTTAGTTCATTAGAACTATAAACTGAAATGATTTTCAACTGGTTCCAAGACAAACCTCAGTCTTTTATTGTTTTTGCCGCCATATTGTATTCACCATCCTGAATTAGGACTGGCGTGTACCAGAAGTTTAATTCGAAAAAATTTTTAATTTCATGGAAAACATTTACCACACCACCATATTCTTTAATGTGGTCTAACCTTAAAACCATTCTAAATTTACAGTAAAATATATAAACTGGCACGATTAACAATAAGTCAAGCAAGTTTTAAACCCTAAAAATTCAAGAATAAAAAAACTTTCTTGTATTAATGAACCGGCAAAAATGGAGAATTTTATTTATATTCGGGATACAGTTATGTGTTTTACATATTTCAAGGCTTTATGCCTAGGTTCTTATCCTTAATATACCTATATAAGCATTGATTTGTTGATATATCTAATATAGTGTATGACAATATCATAAGCAAAAAAACCGGCTTTGAAAAAGATTTAGTTTTCATGGAAAACACATATTGTTTGCCGATAGAAATAACTACGTTGTCATAACGTTGATGACATAAAAAGTCAGAAATCACACTTACACTACTTAAATGGTTCTTGAGTTTAGACTTTAGACCGTGTCAAATTGGAATTATTATCCGACGTTTCGCTTATGATTGCACGACACATCTTCAGGGATCTTTTCTCCATGAGGTTAGAACACTTAATGACCATCGAGGAGTAACAGCCCCGTATTTATACCCGACTGGTGCTCAGAGAACCTTGATCCAGGTTTATAATCAATTTCCACATGTAATATAGACTGTAACCTGTTTCTATTAATATTATTTGGATGTTTTCAAATATGGATTGATTCTCTAATTTTATCTTTAAAGAAACTAGACACTGATTTGATTTGATTTAGATTAAAAATGTGACCTAAGCAATGCTGGTGTTCAGCTACAGCAGATTGTATAATTTGTTTCTCTTTAAGTCATTTTTTATGTTCGTTAAGCCTAATGGACTTCACCTACATACACTTTACTACAAGAAAAAGGTATCTTATAGACGCCTTCTGTTACTAATGGTATTACGTCCTTTGGTGACTTAAAACATTGTCCAATTTTCTTATTTGTGTTCAAAATTGTCCGAATGTTTGATTTTTGGAGCAATTTGGCAATCTTGTCGGTGGTTCCGTGTATGTAAGACAAGGCAATACTGTCCATAGGTGGTATATTTATGACGTTCTGTTGAGTAATTTGGTTTTTATATTTATTAATAGAACGTTTAATATCTTCAGCGCAATATCCGTTGCTTCTCCGGGCGTTAGTCAGTTTTTCTGTTTCTGATTTCAGTGATTGAAAGAGCTCTATGTACCAAAGAGTTAATGATGGATTGTTTTTGAGAAGGGTGGTGGTGCGACGTTACATTGGGATATCCATTTGTATGTGTTGGTTTTCTGTATACAAAATATCCTAATTTGCCATTATCTTCCTTCTTGCTAGTACATCAAAAAGGACACCCCTTGATTCAGTTTCCATAGTGAATTTTTTGCTAAGGTGTTGTTGGTTTAGATTCAGGAAATTATGGAGGTTATCTGCACCATGCGTCCAAATTACGAACATATCATCTACATATCTGCACCAAAATTTAGGTTTTAGAGGAGCAGAAGATAAGACGTTTTCTTTAAAAGCTTTCATGAAGATGTTTGGTACCACGGGTGACAACAGAGCTCCCATGGCCGCTCCCGAAATCTGCTCGTAGAAAGTCCCTTGAAAAGTAAAATAAGTAAAAATCAGATATGCTTTAATTAATTTTAGCAGGCTGGAGTCCATGTTATTTCATAATATATCCTGTATTATGGAAATTGTACTAGTGTATCTCCGGGCTATAGTTGGACGGTTTTTAATCTCTGGACAAAGTGTCCAGATTTTTTAACAAAGAATTCAGTTTTTCATGTAAACGGATGTAAAATTTTTGCCGGATATTTACCGATTTTGTAAGTTGATAAGTGACGATTGGACGTAGAGGTACATTTTCTTTATGTATTTTAAGCAGTCCGTAGAGGCATGGAATCTTGCAGCGGTTGGTTTAACGCCTTTTTTCTTCTGGAGTATTTTTCTCGTTCAGTTTTTTAAATAACTTCCCTTTTCGCTGTTCGTAATCTTTGATTTAGGCGGCTTTGAACGTTTTATGATTTTCGCTGTTTCATATTGAAGCGTATTTGCTGGCTTTGAAGGTAATTTGCTATTGGAGGCTTCGACACTAGAAACTATTTCTTACTTACACTACTTTATAGCCGGTCGCATTACCATTAGGAAACGTAATATTATAGTGTTAGACCACGCACCAAAAATCATTAAATACAGTTATTGCGTTTTCAAGAAATTTGGGATCAATCAATATTCTCTTTAAACTTTAACGTCTTCTACCTCCTTAGCGAAGCAGTTTCGGATATAACTAAGTTAGCTTAAATCGATCTATTTTGACGTCAAGAGTCTGTCATCAAACGTAGTACACGTATTTTTGGGCATCCCTGTATAAAAACCACCATAGAAAAACATCGTTTATGTAATTATTTTAAATGTAGGTAAAAAATACATATATTCTTCTTTATTTTAATTTATTTGCTGTTTAAATTATATTATTTTACAGAAACTGTGATTTGCTGTACAAAATGAAGCGGTAAAGCTTCAAAAATAGTTATACATTTTCCTCATTAAGATTATTTTCTTCGTGCTCGGAAGCAGGAATATGTTTCTTAAACAGGGCACCATAATATATTTTAAAATTCTTGTCTCGCTTTAACAACAGGAAAGTCATCGCAATCGGAGCTAGAACGCGAATTGACTCTAAAAAATATACTAAGAAAATTGCAATAGAATAATTTAAAAATGAGAAGTAGAAAAAATCTGAAAAAAATAGGTATAGAATCAGAATAATGGGGAACCACGTCACAAGATATATATTAGACATGGTTAGAGTATATGCAGATTTTAACGCTTCTCTCGTATACTTTCTGTGATATTTTATTATATTTATTGATGCAATTATAAGAAAACCAATACAATATATTATAAGTATATTCCAATTTATTACTTCGATGTAATGAAAACCTGCTAGAAAAAAAGGTAAAAAAATAATTAATGGTAGAAAATAGCATGCTGTAAGTACATACTTAAGTTTCTCTTGATATTTGGATGAAAAATTCTTAAAAGTAGCAAAAATGAACCAATCAATACCTAAAAGAACTGCTAAACAAAATGAAGTTATTGACCAGCAGCCCAGTAAAACCGCACGAATTATGGAATAAACATGGTGTCTAAATGGAAAATAAACCGTTACTTGAACTATTAGAATAATTATGAAGTAAATTAAAGTAACAACAGCAAAATTTAGTATGATATGGTTGGTTCTTGTTTGAAGTCTTTTAAATTTACTTATTACAATAATCAGAACCGTGTTATTCGCTATGGCAAGAATATAAAAAAATACTCTTATTATGAGCCCTAAGTATTCTTGAATGAACATCTTGGGTGATAGTTCGTCTTCAGGTTCATAAGGCACATAGAACTCGGGTTCCTGTTCCCACGAGGGTGTTGTACTAATTAGGTACTCCATTTTGTAATTCTTATATATTGTACCAGAATGAATAGCTTTCAAATGTTGTCTTCCGATCCAATTATTTTAGAGATTTGTGATCCCTAGAAAGGAAAAGTAAGTATATTTTAATTGCTTTGTGGTTTTAAATTCTAGAGGATCATTAATATTAATAGGACCAGAGACCTATAATTGTAGATCCTGTAATGTTAGTATCAGAAATGTATTTCACTAGTAATGGATATCGCACTATAAATATTCACTTTTAGAATTACAGATTTACTCAGTCATAGCTTATTAGACCAAAGCGTATCTGTAAAATATCGAGGTTTCATGGATGTGAAATGGATTAACGATAAATTTGATATGCGTCAATTCAAAAAGTTGGGCAACATTGTTTTTATTAATAAAAATATAAAATTAACGAAAAAAATTTTTTTTTCAAATTTTCTCTCATGCAACTTTGAAGATATTCATTTTGGAGGAAAGTTGAAGAGGAAAAAAAGTTTCACAATTAATTTGCCATTAAATAGGGTTGGTTGGAAATCTCAAAATATATTTCCTTTATTGCAAAACAGCAATAAATAAAAAAAAAGCTAAAAAAGCAGTTTTTTAATCAATTTTTTTTGACCATTTAAATTTCTCTAAGAACCTTCATATTAGAGCAAAGAAAACTTTATGCCATGATAAAATAACATGCTAAAATTCGTTAGGATCGAATCGATAGTTTTTGCACAATAATTTTGCAATCCAATTTCGTTTACAAAAATTGACCAGTTTTCAAGTTTGTCTGGGTCCAAAATATCACGTTAAGGTATTTAAATTTATTTTCGACATATAGTAGAGAACTCAAGTTTTCCAACTTTTTTTTCAGAATAAAATCGGATGATTTGGACGCCCCCAGGAATTAAACAATTTTACGAATAAAATAATTTAAAACCAAACTTTTTTTTGATTTGTTTAAACAAGGGTTGTTGAAACAATTTTGATAATTAAAGTAAATATATATCGTTATAGTATGCTTAATTATATTAATAAACTAAAATTCGAAATGTCCAATATTATAGGGTGCAGGATGCTGTAAGTATGATGTATAAATAACGTCATTTATTTATAACAAAATGAATACATGATGGACACATGGCATTATCATATTTGAGCTCCATTATTCGCTGTACAACGATCTAAAAAAAATGATCAAAATCGCTCCATTAGAAGCCGAGAAAATGAAAAATTTTTTCAGCTATGTATTTTGAATCTTCGAATTCAATTTTAAAATGAGAGCTTACCACCCCCCTTTTCTTAATTTTTCACGCGCGTGGGCGATATTCTATTCATTTTTATTAAAGTTTCCGATAACATAAACATTTAAATATTTATATCAAAAAAGAACTCGGCAAGACAAAGTTTTTGGTTCAAGAATCAGCTCTATATTGTTTATAGATTCACCGTAACAGGCTGTCAACTTTGACAGTTTGGATCTCGGAAACCAATTGAAGGATTTGAATTTTTTTTTCACGAAAAGAAGCATCTTTCCAAGTACTTTCAAACCATGTATTGCAAAAAAAAATCTAACGGAAATCTGCCGAGATAATCTATTTGTTTATAAGCAAAAATATCAACAATGTCTTTAAACAATTCCTGAGGGCATCCAAATCATCCGATTTTGATTCTGAAAAAAGCATTGACGTGATATTTTGGAGTCAGACAAACTTGAAAAATGGTCAATTTTTGTAAACGAAATCGGATTGCAAAATTATTATGCAAAAACTATCCATTCGATCCTAACGAATTTTAGCGTGTTATTTTATCATGGCATAAGGTTTTATTTGCTCTAATATGAAGGTCCTCAAAGAAATTTTAATGGAAAAAAATTGATTAAAAAACTGTTTTTTACTTTTTTTTAATTATTGCTCTTTTACAATAAGGAAAATATATTTTGAGATTTCCGACCAGTCTTATGATAAATTTAATTACGAAACTTTCCTTTTCCTTACAATGTTGCCCAAAGTTTTGAAATGACGCATATCAAAATTATCGTTATTCAGCTTATTCTGAAGGCTCTCATGCAAAAATCTCCATGTTTCATTTCACATCCACCTAAAAACAGATAAGCCCTGGTCTATACAGCTTCATCATTTTCCCATCTTCTGCTATAAAATTTTGTAAACATGTATTTTCAATTCACCTTAAAGACGAGCGTGAAGCGGAATTGCAAAAAAGATTATAATATCTCCCTGTATGTAGGAAGTGAAAATTGTCTACTTATCGAGTAAGGAAACATTAATTGGTCTTCAAAAATGCAATCTAACATATCATATAACATTTTTTATTTGCTCACCTCGTTTGCGAAATAAAAACTACGAAAAAATGAGAGTCGTTAAACTTACATAATCGCTTTGGTTAGCAAAATATTTCCATTATATAAATTTACAAAAACATAGTCTACAGAATCAACATCAGGACACTAAAGAAAATACTTCTATGTGATAAAATAAATATAGTTATTTAAAAGAATATCAAAATGTCATCGGTTTCCTCGTTACAGGTAAATAAAGTTAAATTTTTCATTTGGTTCTTAATTCAAATTAAATTTATTTGTTGATAAATTTATTATATATTTGACATGAATGAATAGTCTCGTCTACAGATAAAACTATTTTCCTAACTTGCCACCTGAGAGCAATTTACCTGAATATCAATGTTAATTTCTCTTATAACTATACTGTTCTGCCTTTTGAAATTTTTTGTTGCACTCTGGTATTTTTTTTTGTTCTTTTTTGTGTCTATTATAATGTGCTGAATTCAAAGATGAGCCCGTTTTTTACCTATCACCCATAAGTATTTAGAGAAGAAAAGAAGAATATAAAATATGAGAAACCCAAACCGTAAGCAATCTAGTGCATTTTCAAAGATTTTAAGAAAACAAAATACATGTGTAATAAACTTCTTAGCTTATCTGAAAAGTTCTAGAAAGAACGAAACAGGAAATACTGCCCTGGTATTTTCCAAAGCGCTTCGAGTACGAAAGTACTTCACGGCCTTCGAGTCTCGCTGAGTACAACTCTAGCTTTCAGCAGTTGCACACAGTGCTAACATGCTGTTGACTCAACTCTATTTGACATCTCCTTTAAGTAATGTACGTGTAATAGGCTTCTTAGTTTATCTGAAGAGTTCTAGAAGGAACTAAACACGAAATACTGGCCTGATATTTTCCAAATCGCGTCGGGTACCAAATTACCTCACGGTCTCCGGTCAATTCGAAGGACCAAAAGTACTGACGACGCGGTTGCGTCGAGCACGGCCTGGACAACACTCACACAAACTTGTTTTCATGCATGCAAGTTATTGGAAATACCTAAAAGTATTTGGGTTTATCCCTTCGGCAATACACCATGCATTGACTGCCTTACGGCACGACTTTTGCCAAGCGCTAGAAAGTTCTAGAAAGAACGAAACACGAAATACTGCTTTTTTCCAAAACGCTTCGGGTACGAAAGTACCTCATGGCAACTGCGTCGTCAGCATCTTTGGAACTGCGAATTGGCCGGAGGTCGTGAGGTACTTTCATACCCGAAACGTTTTGGAAAATACCAGGGCAGTATTTTGTATTTCGGAGATGTCAAATCTCCGTTGAGTCATTAGCATGTTAGCACTGTGTGCAACTGCTGAAAGTTCGAGTTGTACTCAGCAAGACTCGAAACTCAAATATCATTTACGCTTTTCAAAAAATAAAATAACTTTTTTACGAAATATTCTTCATTGTGTATTGAAAAAAGTATAATGCAATCAAATACATTATTTTGTTGTATTTTTATGCTTGTATTCGTCGGAATGGTTTTTACTTTTGATGATAAAACAGTAGTCCGCTAACAAGTTTGAGGTCCATTTTCTACCATGCCACTTTTCGATTTGAACAATTCGCTGGTGAAATCTTTCGTCATATTCAACTGAAACTGTACCTAAATTGTCAGGAAGTAATTCGAAATGTGCGTGAAGAAAATGCAGCTTAAGAGACATGTTGTAAAATTGGATAAGTTCTTTAACTAGATCTTTGTAGTTCTCCTATTTCTTGTTACCTAGAAAATTGTTACTTACATTCTTCAAGGTAGTCCATGCCCTTTTTTCTTTTCTCGAAAGGGTAGTTTCAAAATTTTTATTTTTAAAAAGATCTCTTGTTTGCAGCTCAACGAACATTCCTTCTTTAAGCTTTCTCTCACTTACATGTGCGAATTTTCGTCTCAAATAAAGAAAAGCATTTTCTTCTCTATTTAAAGCTTTAAAAAAATTGTATATAAGCCCTAGTTTTTTATGCAGAGAAGGTAAATAAATTTTCTACTGCTCTACTAAGGGTTGATTAAGGACGTGTTTCAAACCGGGCACAATATTTTCACGTAACGGCCATTCTTTAACGACATAATGTTGGTGTATAGATCTGCTTTCCCATTCGCATAACAAACAACAATATTTGGTGTAGCTACTCTGCAGTCTTGTAAGAAGTGCAAATACTTTTAGATCAGTACAGATATTCCATTTATGATCTTCGTATTTTTTGCTTTGAAGTAAAATGCATGTTCTCGTACGTTTCTGTCATATTTACAGCATGACCCACGGGAATAGATGGTTGTTAATTTCCATTAGACAATAAAACTTTACACTTATCTTCGAAGAGTCAATAAACATTCGCCGTTCGGTAGGTTAATAGGAAAGGCCAATTTCGCTGATTAAATCCGAAATATCATGAAAGTAAACTAAGTCATTTGCCATCGAGAAAAAACTGCCAGCATAGACTGCCTTTTTCGAAACGTGGAAATTTTCTCTTCTTCTTGTAATGGACTCCACGGCTGTAAACGAAATCCAAGGAGTGGTGACTTTGTTTTGGAAAAATCCAAATCGCGAATAAGATCGTTGAACTATTCCTGAAATATAAGATGGGGCTGTTTACTGCTGCTATATTCGTAATCGTCTTTCTCTTAAAAATTTGGATTGGTTTTTGGTTCAAAATCATCTAGTCTATCCGATTCCGAGTCGATTTCGTATTTTTCTGGAGACTTAGTATGCTAGAATGTACAGATCTTATGGCTGAGGGAATATTAAGATATTCAATTTTATGTTTGCTTTTACTAGAACATCCCAGGATTTTTGTTAAGCAAAAATCGCAATCATCAACATGATTCTAAGGTTCCTGCCAAATAATTGGCACTCCAAAGTTCATAGACTTCTGAGTACCCAGTAACTATCATATTAAAGTTCTTAAGCAAGTGTGGCAGCGAATTTTGTGAGCCCTAGTTTTATCTTAATCGCCCACTTTGATCCTCTGATGACCAGCTGGCTGCTTATTTAGCCGTTTCAAATATTTGATGTTGTCCAGAAACATCGGGCATCGAGAGTATCAGAAGCGACGACATAATTCCTGTATACAGAGGCATTTTGATAAGTAGCTGATCCTTCGATGACTATGACGTATTGTGAAATTTGCAATTATATGAGATTTATTAGTATCTCCATTATTTTAAGCCCTACAGTGTTAGGACTTCATAGAGGGGAGGTCATCCACAGACGCCCTTCACGCGGTGTTGCTAGATTGTGCATAATATCCCTAAACCTAGAGACAACATAGATTTGACAACGTCACTGCCTAAATGCTATAGTAACTTATATATCCCATGGGTACATCCTTATACCTACTTTGCGATCAATCAAAACATGATCTAAAAAAAGTGAAGAACAAATAAATTTGCCCAAATATAGTAAGATTTATCGAGTACATTATTTGGCGCATTTTCCACTACCATACGAATTACAACCTTGTTTGGATCATTCACTGGATATTTTTTCCGGGCACTTTTAAAATCGTTAGTGTATTAAACTTCGCTATTTACCATATAGAATAATACTTGAGTATTTACGATATAAAATAATAAATAATCGCTTTCGAAGATATTTTATAAAAACTATCAGAAAATATTATTTTTATATTTTATTAAACAATAATTCCTTGCATATTTTTTTATATACTTAAATATTTTAATGTCGATTTGCGACTGACGATTCACTATTTCCAAAATGACATCCTCATTTTTATCACATCTGTCAAAATGAAAAAAAAAGTTAAAATACAAATAAATTATGAAATACAAGTAAAGTGACCTCTCGTGTGCAAGTTTTACATGTAAACTAGGCTATACCTAATAAAAGACGAAATTTTAGACCAGGACCCAACCATATAATATTTGAAGAAGAGAAAATCATATTTGAAGTATAGAAGCAAAACAATCACATACGGGGAATACAAAATAACCAGGAACAGAGTAAACGATAGCATCCAATTAATTAAGCGAAGTTACTGGGAAAAGTTCTCAACTGACATGGAGCATGATCTTTATGGAGGGCAGAGAAAAGTCTGGAATATGCTAAGAAACCGCAAAAAACCCCTGAACGAATACATTCAAACCACTGCAATAACAACAGAACAATGGGAGAAGTACTTTCACAATCTGTACGACAGCATTGCACCCGCAATAACACAGGAAACCCTGGATGAATATGCGGAAAGAAATTAGGCTCCAAAATGGATTATCACAAAAGAAGAAATAAAAACAGCAGCCACCAAATTGAAAAATCGAAAAGCCCCTGGACCAGATGGCATAACAAATGAAATGCTCAAATATGGTGGAATGGCACTACTAGAAGAGTTACATTCCCTCTATAGAAAAATACTCAACGAGGCGAAAACACCAGAACAATGGAGGGAAAGCTTACCCATATTCAAGAAAGGCAACAAAACTGACCCGAACAACTACAGGGGAATAACACTTCTAAGCTCAACCGCCAAGCTACTAACGAAAATCATAAAAAAAATAGAATCTAGCGGAATCAGTGAGGAGCAGCAAGGCTTCAGACAAAACAGGTCAACAACTGACGCCATATTTATAATTCGCCAAATTACAGAGAAGGCCATCGAATACAACAAAGAAGCATATATGTGTTTTGTCGACCTCACAAAAGCCTTCGACAAGATCAGACTTCATGACGTTCTCGAACTACTTAAGGACAGAAACATATGTCATAACATCCTGGAAGTAATTAAAGACTTAAACAGCAGAAATACAACGAAAATTAAAGTAGGCAACAAGACATCGAACCAAATTCCAATATCTACCGGCATAAGGCAGGGAGACAGCCTCAGTCCAATTCTATTCAATGTCATTATGGACGAAATTATCAGAGAGGTGAAAGAGGCCGGTAGAGGATATAGAATGGGAAAAGAAGAACTAAAGATAATTTGCTATGCCGATGATGCAGTACTGATATCGGAAGACGAAGATAACCTCCAACGGCTCCTGTACAAGTTTGAAAATACCGCTGAAAAATTTAACATGACAATCTCCATAGGAAAAACCCAATCTCTCACGATCAGTAAAGAACCAAGAAGATGTAAGCTCGCTGTACACAATCAAAGCATCGAACAGGTCATGTCATTTAAATACCTGGGAGCAAACATCACCAGCAATAGAAACTTAAAAGCAGAAGTTCAAGAACAAGCAACCAAAGCTGCCGTAATGTCAGGATACCTACGTGATATTATATGGAGAAATAAACATATGACGACACAAAGTAAGATCAGAATATATAAGACCTGCATACTACCCATAATGACTTATGCCATCGAAACAAGAGCAGACACATCAGCAACCAAAAGACTACTCCGGACAACTGAGATGAGAACGCTAAGAAGTATCACGGGTCATACATTACGCGACAGACTAAGAAACGATGAAATCAGAAAAAGATGTGAAATACAGGACGTCGTAAGATGGGGCAGAGGAAGAAGGAGAGCATGGAGGGATCATGTCGACAGGATGACCGACGACCGAGTGGCAAAAATTGCAAAAGAAGGAATACCAAACTCCTCAAGGCTTCCTGGTCGACCGCCTAAAAAATGGAAAGAGAGCTGGACATCGGTGTCACAGGAACAGGAATAAACGAGATACATTGACAGTCAATACAGGACAAAGTCCTATACTAAGAATAAGAAGAGAACTTAAAATTGTTCTCAACAATTCTAATCGTTTATTTACTGACAACGATTTAATAATAATAACCCGCAACCTCCAAAATGGTATTCCTAATAAAATTATACAAGTAAAGATCTTCAGACCAGTAGTATCTTTCTTTATCATGCCATAATTCTAAAAAGCTAAAAAATATCAATACAGAATTCTGTAGAAAGATTTATTACTACATTTCTTAGAAAAACTCAAACCTAATCAAAAAAACAAAAAATATTATTTTGGCTGTTAGTATTAAATTAATCTATTTTGATATCACCAACTTATTATATACACAAATAAAAGACATTTTGATTCTGGCCGAAAAGTCAAAACAATTAAACTCAATTAAAAACAAAAAATAATAAAAACACTCACTTTAAGCAGATAAATATTACGTCGAATTTAACGATAACATTTATATTAGTAAAGAACATTTAATTAATTGAATTCCTCTCATTTCCCTATTAGCAGAAATATTTATAGATTATCTAGACATTTAAATTAGCAATCACTCCTTTTTTAAATATGTCGTCTAGGCTAATTAATAGAAAATGGTAATTAATTCAGTCCGTTTAACGAAAAAACATCGATTTCACAGAAAAATTTATTACAAATATTTGAAGGTTTTTAATCATAGGAGGGGGGGGGGGCTAGTAAATGATAAATACGTGAAAAAGTACTGTTAGATTGGCTCTGTTTTTTTTTATAAACAATGGCCAAAGTCGGAAAACTATTAGTAAAGAACATTTAATTAATTGAATTCCTCTCCTTTCCCTATTAGCAGAAATATTTATAGATTATCTAGACATTTAAATTAGCAATCACTCCTTTTTTAAATATGTCGTCTAGGCTAATTAATAGAAAATGGTAATTAATTCAGTCCGTTTAACGAAAAAACATCGATTTCACAGAAAAATTTATTACAAATATTTGAAGGTTTTTAATCATAGGAGGGGGGGGGGGGGGCTAGTAAATGATAAATACGTGAAAAAGTACTGTTAGATTGGCTCTGTTTTTTTTTTATAAACAATGGCCAAAGTCGGAAAACTATTAGTAAAGAACATTTAATTAATTGAATTCCTCTCCTTTCCCTATTAGCAGAAATATTTATAGATTATCTAGACATTTAAATTAACAATCACTCCTTTTTTAAATATGTCATCTAGACTAATTAATAGAAAAGGGTAATTAATTCAGTCAGTCTAACGAAAAAACATCGATTTCACAGAAAAATTTATTACAAATATCTGAAAGTTTTTAATCATAGGAGGGGGGAGGGCTAGTAAGTGATAAATACGTGAAAAAGTACTGTCAGATTGGCACTGTTTTTTTTTTTATAAACAATGGCCAAAGTCGGAAAACTCAATTTTCTTCCGGTAGATTTTTTCCAGGACTTTTTAGAGAAAAGATATATTGAGAAAAGTTGCGGGTATTAAAAAGACTTTTAATTGCACGTTTTATAAAATCTATACACAATTTATCGAGATAATGGAGAAGAACTTGTTTTTTGCACTATTTTATAAATGTCAATATTAATACAATAATGGCCGAAAGTTACATATAACAACTTGATGGATGAGGCGATTATGCGTCTTTATAAGGGTGCGAAAGTTCAGCCAGATCGGTTGAATAGTTTATGAGTAATATCAATTGTTTATTAAAAACATCAAAAGTTTAAACAACTGTTGCTCAGAAGATAATACTTCTAGAGACATTTTCGTAAGTGAAATGGATAAACTCCAAAAAATTTAAAAAATAATATATTTATCCAAAACTGTTGTCTAAAAAGTAGGTTAAAAAAGAGGTATTTTTTTTTGCTTATAAAGAATTAGAATAACTTTAATATTTTTCATGGTATAGACTTGTTATTAAGTAAACTGTAAGGGTGGTTGAATCCCAGATTTTAGAAAAAAAAAACTGTTCTACTACTAATAGGAGTCAAGATGGACTTTTTAAAAATTCATATCCCTTTATTTATAAACACTAAGAGTCAAAATTTTCACAAATTTTAAACGAAGACCTATATTTTATGATACAACGAATAAGTATATAACTTATGCATTGTGCATGAAGGTACTTGCAGAAATGGGCTGTGGCTGGTGGTGGGAGGAACAGCTCAGAGCTCCGTTTTTGCGCAGCGATATTATGATATTGAAACTTCAAATTGGAGCGCACTGCAAAATTTAACAGTACCTTGGGTTCTAGGCAACCTAGGACTTTTGTCTACTCGATGAAATATGAACAACTAGCTAGTTTTCATTGCCGTGGAAAATCGGGAAACGCTAGAAAATTGGTTACTTAAAAGTAACCAAAATTTATTTACAATGTAAATTTAAAATTTTGCAATATATTGTTACTATTATTTTAATTGTGCTATAAATATTATATTCTCATAATAAAATATTTAATATATATATATATATATATATATATATATATATATATATATATATATATATATAAGCAACAGAGATACTTAAAAAAATAGAGCAGTTTTTAACCGACTTCTAAAAGAAGGAGGTTCTCAATTCGTCGAGTATGAATGTTTTTTTTTATGTATGTGCACCAATTACTCCGGAACAGCGGCACCGATTTGAATGAAATTTTTTGCGTTATGTTCGGGAAGTTTCTATGGTGATCTAATATTTTTTTGGACGAAATTAGTGCAGTAACATCCAAGATGGAGCTGACAATATGACGGCCAAAAATATTAATTGTGTCTGATTTTCTCCAAAATTCGTATGGGGAATTTTTGGGGTCGTACACAACGATTCTAAAATTATTTTTAAAAAATTCCATATGGCGGATCGAATATGGCGGACAAGAAAATTTAATTTTATCTGATTTTCTCCAAAATTGGTGTGGGGGGAGTTTTCGGGGTCGCACATAATGGATCCAAAATATTTTTAAAAAATTCAATATGGCGGATCCAATATGGCGGACAAAAAATCAATTTTGTCCGATTTTCTCCAAAATTGGTATGAGGGAGTTTACAAGGTCGTACATAACTAATCTAAAATTATTTTTAAAAAATTCAATATGACGGATAAAAAAATAAAAAATGTCCGATTTTCTTCAAAAATGGTACGGGGGAGTTTTCGGGGTCGCACATAACGAATTTGAAATTATTTTTAAAAAATTCAATATGGCGGATTAAAGATTCTACATCTCCCGATTTTGTCTAAAATCAGTATTGGGTATTTTTGTTAGTGTTAATTATGAATTTAAAATATTATATATATATATATATATATATATATATATATATATATATATATATATATATATATATATATATATATATATATATATATATATATATATATATATATATATTTAAAATATTTTATGAAAAACTCAATCTGGAGATTCAATATGATGACCTAAAAATTTTATATTTTTCGATTTTCTCCTAAACTGATATAGGAGGTTCTTGAGGGTGTAAATTATGAAATTCAAAGTATTTTTTTAGGATTCAATATGGCAAATCCAAGATAGCGGACTAAAAATTTTACATTTTTCGATTTTGTTCAAAGGTGCCTAGAAATTTAAAATTTTAAATTTCCGGATTTCATCCAAAATTGATCCTAGGGGACTTTGAAGGGTTTAAATTTAGATTAGATTAAGACTTAAAATAATTTTTTTGAAATTCAATATAGCGGATGCAAAATGGTGGGTTGAAAATTTTACCTTATTCGCATTTTTTCAGATTTGGTATTAGAGGATTTTCGGGATCCTGTATTACGAATATAAAGTTAATTTTTCACAACTATTAGGTTGATAAGAAACAATATGAGAGACAGAAAATTTTACATGTTCCGATTTTGTCTAAAATTGATATTGTGGGGTTCTTGAGGCGTATACAAACTCAATATGCAGTATAAAATAAATCGTGCTAAGAAATTTACATCTCAGGTTCTTTAAATATTGAAAATTGATATTATGGGGTTCTTGAGGCGTTTGTATATCCATTACAACATTGGATAAAAACGGTACTTTTTGACCACCTTGGAGTCATTGCGAGGTACACTAATCTCGTTTAGTACTTAGTTCAGATAATTTATGGATATCATTCTGGAACTAAAAATAGAAAAAATAAAGTGTTTATAAAAAAATTGAACCGGCTTCTAAAAGTGCGCTAAAAAGTGAAAAATAACTATAAATTTTTATATGAAATTGAATTTTTTGAAGTCGGTGCCAAATTATTTGTAAATGAAATAAATAAATACTAATATATACAAATTATGGTAAGAAAACAATTACAAATAAAGTATTTTTAATCTGTTTATGCAAATCACATTTTGTCAGGTATTAGTTTGGCGCCGACTTCAAAAAATTCAATTTCATATAAAAATGTATAGTCATTTTTCACTTTTTAACTCACTTTTAGAAGTCGTTTCAATTTTTTTATAAAAATTTTATTTCTTCTAAAATCCAGAGTTTATACAATGAAAAATAAAGTTACTGTAATTGTTTATAAGTAAAAAAAAATACATACATATATATTAGTTGTTAACTTTCCTCGTAGTTTTATCTTTCAAGAATTCATTTCACTTTTGAGCAACAATTGTTTAAACTTTTGGTGTCTTTAATACACAATTCCCATTACTCATAAACTATTCAACCAATCTGGCAGAACTTATCATCAAGGTGTTGTATGTCACTTTCAGCCATTATTGTAAAAAATTTAAACATTTATAAAATAGTACAAAAAGGGGGTTTCTCGCCATTATCTCGATAAATTGTTTATCAATTTTGACGTATAAAACATGAAAGTAAAGATCTTTTCAAAACCTATAACTTTTACTTATAGCATTTTTCTCTAAAATGTCATCGGAAAATTCTACGGGTAGAAAATTGAATTTTCCTACTTTGGCCGTTGTTTATAAAAAAAACAGGGCCGATTTGACAGTACCGTTTTATGTATTTATCATTTACTAGGCCCCCTTTGTGATCTAAAACCTTTAGATATCTGTAATAAATTTTTTCGCCTCTTTTTAGACAAACATTAGTAAATCGAAAAAATTTGTATGGGACCTGAAGAAGCTATCGTGCAATGAAAATACAGTATAAATTTAGGTAAAAATGTTTTTACTGATACCTACCTAAAAATTTTCATGAATTTTCACCAAGTATTCACCAACAAAACTATAAATTTTACTCGCTGATGTGCTTCTTACTCGCTGTTTACTCGCTTCTTACAATCAATTCCGTACTGCTAAGAATAGCTATGAGTTCCTTGAATTACTGAAGCAGATATAAAATACTAATTGGTGTAAACTTTATATTTAAGTCGAATTTTACATGTTTTTATCAGGATAATAAACCTAGAGGTCACAATTAAGATTATAGTATTCAAAATATTTAATAAAAATATATATAATTTATTAAAACAAGAAATTTAAAATAGAAAAATCTTCATTTTGTACCTTTTCGATTTGTACAGGGTCTCTCGATGAAATATCAGAAAACTTAGCGATATCATCCTGTAAAATAAAAAAAAAGGTGATAAATCCTTTAAAAAAGTGATAAAATCGTTATAATTTATTTTGTATTTAATTTCTTTCTATATGAAAAAAACTTAATTTTTAGTAAGGTGACTAAACTAAAAAAAAGCTGTCTCATCCACAGTTAAAACTATTAACCTAACCTGTAACCAGGGGCTTCTTTGGCTAAAAATTTTAAATTTCTTTTGTAATTTTTTATTTTGTTGAATGACTTTTCTATCATACTGAATCACCTGTCTAAGTTTCAAGAGGTTACATCGATGGTGGCTATGAAGAAAATCACTTAACGATGTGTGTGCGGCGAAGAAAATACCTTCGTGAAAATTGCAGCCAAGAAAATCCCTTCTTCTCAGTGCCGTGTAAATAATCGCACCACAGCAATATTCGTCGATCATTCTTCTCATTGTCTGGGTGTGACTATTTTCACGGCACCTATTTAAGTAGGATTTTTCTCGCCGCACAATTTTTTAGAGGAAAGTTTACTGTGTCGGTGTAAAAACTTCCTCTAAAAAAT
The DNA here is from genome assembly GCA_034092305.1 of Diaprepes abbreviatus. Classification (NCBI taxonomy): domain Eukaryota; kingdom Metazoa; phylum Arthropoda; class Insecta; order Coleoptera; family Curculionidae; genus Diaprepes; species Diaprepes abbreviatus. Next base: position 1,155,301 of record JASJET010000260.1, on the reverse strand, counting down.
TGTGAGGCGAATAAAATTCTCCCTTAATAGGTTTCAAACAAAAGTTGTAGAAAATTAAAAAACCTGTCGATTCATATAATATAAGTTATAGGTGGCGCTACTAGTTATCGAGATATATTTTTTTCGACAAAATTTATGGTCTTGGTTTTATTTAAAAAGAAGACATTTATTAACAAACTACCGATTTAAAATTTAACATAAATATAGGTATTATCATTCTAAAAAAGTATGTCAAACCCGGAATCTGTGAATTTTTATTTTCCGAGAAATTCGATGTCAAAGTTGAATATTCAACCTCAATTTCCCGCTTTCCTAATTAAGATATAATGCTCAATTTTAATGAAGATTGTTTGCATGGTTTTATATTTTGAAGATCTATTAAAAAAATTTTTTTTTTTTCACTCATGGGTCCAGAAATTTTGCAGAAACCAAGTTTTGCAGCAAAAAAATTGCTATAACTTTTCACCGGATGGAGATAAAATTTTTTTAATGCATGCATTGGATTTAGATATATCGTTTCCGATCTCAAAAAAAAATTAATTTTGAATGAAAAAAACCTTTTTTTTTTCAAAAATTCATATGGGAGTGGCAAATGAATATTAAGACCCCGCACCAACCAAATGGAAATTGGACCCCGGTCAAATTCGTTGAAAATTCAGTATGTTGTAGGTCTAGGTGTCCTGATCAAAAGTTCCTATGGGCACAAAGTCAAAAAGTTAATAGTTTTCGAGATACCGAGGGATGAGTTGCGCCCGCACCAACTAAATGGAAATTGGATCCCGGTCAAATTCGTTGAAAGTTCAGTATGTTGTAGGTCTAGATGTCCTGATCAAAAATTTTTATGGACTTAAAGTCCAAAAGTTAATAGCTTTCGAGATACAGAAGGATGAGTTGCGCTCGCACCAACCAAATGGAAATTGGTTCCTTGTCAAATTCGTTGAAAATTCAGTATGTTGTAGGCCTAGATGTTCTGATCAAAAGTTCCTATGGGCACAAAGTCAAAAAGTTAATAGTTTTCGAGATACCGAGGGATAAGTTGCGCCCGCACCAACCAAATGGAAATTGGATCCCGGTCAAATTCGTTGAAAGTTCAGTATGTTGTAGGTCTAGATGTCCTGATCAAAAGTTTTTATGGTCTCAAAGTCCAAAAGTTAATAATTTTCGAGATTCAGAGGGATGAGTTGCGCCGGCACCAACCAAATGGAAATCGGATCCCGGTCAAATTCGTTGAAAATTCAGTATGTTGTAGATCTGGATGTCCTGATCAAAAATTTTTATGGACTTAAAGTCCAAAAGTTAATAGCTTTCGAGATACAGAAGGATGAGTTGCGCTCGCACCAACCAAATGGAAATTGGTTCCTTGTCAAATTCGTTGAAAATTCAGTATGTTGTAGGCCTAGATGTTCTGATCAAAAGTTCCTATGGGCACAAAGTCCAAAAGTTAATAGTTTTCTACGTACATTTCGAAGTCGCGTTCAGTGTTGCATACTTCCTTCCGACCTGTCCTTTGCACAAACAGGTGCATGTCGGTACCCTGATGAGTCTAGTAGAGACGAAACATGTACCTCTGCCGTATCACTATGGCGGGGAGGGTAAGTTTATACTTTCTTCTCGGTATGGTGGTACAGGTAGGCCATCATCTCGATGGTGGTGTCATGGGATGAATTGTGTTCTGTAGCAATTCATTCAAATTGTGCAACCTCTAACACGGAAAGGATATGATAGAACGAAGTTTGCAACTACTGTTCGTATTTTACTTCATCTATTCACGGAGTTGCATATAGTCGGACGTTTGCTGAATGTGATTTCAGCACTACAACGGCATAATGTGGATATATCCACTGCTATTGCATCTCACACGGAGGAATCCGTGAAAGCCTCATAAATATATATATATATATATATATATATATATATATATATATATATATATATATATATATATATATATATATATATATATATATCTGTGTGTGTATGTTGCGTAAAACATGGCAAACTATGTACCGAAATATTGAAATCGCGTAATCATAAAAAATACTTCAGTCGATAGGTTTAGGATAATGAAGGAGATCAATTGTAAGAGATAAGTAGAGAAAATTGACCCTTACGCCTTGCCTATGTAAATGGTTGATCGGGCGCAATCCCACTGCATCCCTCTGTATCTCAAAAACTATTAACTTTTGGACTTGGGAACTTTTAATCAGGACATCCAGACCTACAAAATACTGAATTTTCAATGAATTTGACCGTGATCCAATTTCCATTTGGTTGGTGCGTGCGCAACTCATCCCTCTGTATCTCGAAAACTATTAACTTTTGGACTTTATACCTATAGGAACTTTTGATCAGAATATCTAGACCTACAACATACTGAATTTTTGACGAATTTGACCGGGATCCAATTTCCATTTGGTTGGTGCGGGGTCCTTTGCAGAAGATGCTTTTTAATGCTTGTGCTTTATTTGTAAATCTTTTGAGCCTTCGAAAATTGGCCGAATCTAATCAAAAATAGCTGCTGCAGGCCGCTGTGGGCGGGTTGCCATAGTTCGCATTATTCATCGGCGCTTCAAGGAAACTTACGCATCACAAGTAATATTTATAATATTGATGTTGTTTTATTAATTTATATGATAGTAACAATTTGTTTAGCCATATTAATTGTTAATTTGTTTATTAACAAAAATTTGACAAAAAATTATAAAGAAAATCATACAAATATTCAATTATGTATCACATATTCTACTGTTTTTAGTATATTTCTTGGATCCAAAAAATTCATATTTTTTTAGTAATTTTTGTGATAGAAGATGAGTTCTAAGTTATTTTAAGTGCTGTGCTGTATCTCATTGTACAAGTATTACAATTAAAACACCTAAAAATTATTTATTTGGGGTCCACGTTCGTAAAATACAGGAAATGTGGCTTCTGCTAGCACGGCACTACTCGTTTTATTTTAGTTTTGAGCTTATAAATACCTATGATTACTATCATGTAGTCATTATCGGTTGCAGAAATAACAATTCTTGATAAATTACTTATTAGAGTCTTCACATTTCTAAATTCAGCAGGGAAGAAATTACTGTTTGTTGCGAAAAAATTGCTCTCTATAAAACAATAAATTCTTGGCAAATTCAAATTATTTACCTTAATAAATCTAAGGCGCGTTCTTTTATTCCATCGATGATTTTGCGCATTAATCTGAAATCCATCAAACCGTTCTTAAAATAAAGCGATAAAAATGCGATTAATTATTACACCATTCTTTTTTTTATCGATGGATGCATCAACAATCTATCGAATCCATCGGCTTCAGACCCCGATGAATGCGATGGACAAGTAGTGGGGGAAAAATAACTGTTAATTTTGAAGGTTATGTTTTTATTTCTGTCTTGAAAAGAAATAATTGCCACTATTTTTGATTTATTGTTCGTTATATATAAAAATGACAGAATTTCTATATTATATAAAAATATTTATATAAATATTAAATAAACTTCCAAATAAAATATTGGATTTTTAAGGTTAGGTTTTTGGAAAAATGTCACATGTCAATCGGAAATGAGCGTTCTTAAATTCAACATAATTTCATTGAAAATCCATTTATGACGTCACAAGAACCCATCGGACTAATTCACCGCTTTTTCATCGATGGAATAAAAGAACTCGCCTCTACTTTCCATCATGGGAAAATTTCCTAAAATTGTTTTCAAAGGGAAAAGTAAGCAAATTTCAAAGAAATTACATGAAAATGACTATAAAATGCGAACTAGACAACGTAGCAAATACAGCAATAACAAATGTAACGTAAAACAAAGAAATTTATATGTTAAATTCATGACTGTGAGCTATAACGTTGGCTGTATTCTTTAGAGTAATAATCAAATGATCAAAGTGAAAAGAGTGAAACTGATAACCATGTTCTTTTGAATATACATTTATTGTCATTAGATCGACGGGATCATGATTAGGTCAAGTGAAATGAAATTAATAGTGACTCAAAAGAATAACCGTATCAGGACGGAGTGCCAGAGATTACATTAGTATGAGTGACATCATTCACCTCGATTGGTGTTAGTTGTCATGTGACTCGACGGAGATTAATTAAATTTTTGTTATTAAATAAAAATGAAATTCCTTAAAAATAAAGAAAAATATTGTGTTTTTTAGGATTTCTATTGTGGAGATTACCGTTTCGCGACAAAATTATATTTTTATTTGAATACACTCAACATTCCAATTATATTATGACGCAGGCAACCGTAACGAAAAATTCTTGATTTTGTTTCGAGGAACGGTCACCAGTTTGTTAATAAAATTTGGAATAAAACAATGGCTGTATTTGTCTTCACTTCAAAAATATGTGACTGTGACAAGTATATATATATATATATATATATATATATATATATATATATATATATATATATATATGTAAACAGCTCTGTAAAAAACATTTTTATCCGAATTTTATTTGTTTTAAATGTAGGAAAAAATACATATACTCTTTTATTTTAATATATTTGCTGTTTAAACTATATTACATTCTACAAAGTTTGATTTGCTTTACAAAGTGAAGCAATAAATCTTTAAAAATAGTTATACATTTTCCTCATTAAGATTATTTCCTTCATTCTCAAAAGCAAGATCACATTTTTTGAACAGGGAACTATAATACATTTCGAAATTCTTGTCGCACTTCAGCAACACGAAAGTCATCGCAATCGGAGCTACGAGAGCAATTTGGTCGAAATAATTGGTTAAAACGGTTACAATAGAATCGTTAAAAAGTATAGAGGACATAGAATTCGGAAAAAATAGATATAGTGCTAGAAACAGATTACTGGGAGAACACATCGTAAAATATATATTAGACATGGTTAGAGTATATGCAGATCTTAATGATTCTTTCGTATATTTTCTACAATATTTTATTATATTCAGTGTTGCAATTATAAGACAACTAAAAAAATGGATTATAATTAAATTCCAAAGCACTACTTCTTGATAATCAATACCAGCTGCATAAAAAGGCAAAACAGTAATTAAGTATAGAAGATAGCATGCTGTAAGTACATACTTAAATTTCTGTTGATATTTGGATGAAAAATTCTTAAAAGTAGCAAAAATAAACCAATCAATGCCTAAAAGAATTGCTAAATAATTCAAAGCTATTGACAAATAGCCCAGTAATACCATAGGATATATTAAATAATCTTTAAATGGAAAATAAATCATTACAATTATAGGTATGAAAATTAGGAGACAAATTAAATAAGTAACAGTAAAATTTAGTATGATTTGGTTGGTTCTTGTTTGAAGTCTCTTAAATTTACGTATTACAATAATCAGAACCGTATTATTCGCTATGGTAAGAATACAAACAAACACTTTTATTATGAACACTATGTATTTTTTAATGAACATCTTGAGTGATAGTTCTTCTTCAGGATCATAAGCCAAATGGAAATTTGGTTCCCTTTCCGTCGTGGGCATCGTACTAGTTGGATACTCCATTTCGTAATTCTTATATAATGTACCAGAATGAACAGCTTTCAAATGTTGTTTTCTGGTCCTTTTTTATTAGGGTTATATACCTATAATTGTATATCCTGTGTTAGTATTGGAAATATATCTACTACTAAAGAGAGATACTGTAAATTTTCATGTTTAGGTTTCGAGACTTACTCGGTTATAAGATTATAACTTTTTCAAACATATATTTTCAGTTCATCCAGAGACAGACGTAACGAGGAACTGCAAAAAGATTATGATATCTCCCTGTATGTGGGGAGATGGAATGAAAATCTTTTCTTCGCGTAGCTTACCGAATGAGGAATCGTTGACAGGTATTCAAAAATACAATTAAGCATGTGATTTGAAATTTTTTATTTTCTCACCTCATTTGCGAAACAAAAACTCCCAGAAAAAGGAGAGTCCTCCAATTTACCAATCGCTTTGGTTAACAAAATATATCGACATTATAAAATTGCACAAACATAGTGTTCAGAACCAATGCCAGGAAACTGTGTTTTTCCGGTAAAATCATTTTTATTAATTGTATACAAAAATACGTTAACCCAATGATATCTAGTTAACAATAAGTATTAAATGAAGGAAGTAAACGTCAAAGTAATATTTATCGTTTAGCTGTCACTAGTAAAGAGTGTTCGAACTTAAACTAGTTAATTTAAATGACACTACCTAACTAATTGTTCAATTCGTTTCTCAAATTCATTACGCAAAAAACGACAGATTTCAATATTAATATAAAAACAATTTCTTATTTCAACCCTTATTTCTTCCATTATTGTAGGCGATATTTTATAAACTTGTTTTTTAACAAACGCCGGTATGCTAAAGTTCATTTTAGGTAAGTCTGCAGATTTAGCGGGCCGCGAAACAGGTCCTCCCCTCTTAATCCAATGATCAGGTTATGTGGCGTTTAAAAAAGTTATGATCAGCCCTGCATGATGGACTGAGGTATGATTATAAAAAAACTGCATTTCTTCTCGAGTTTCATTTGACGCTTGAGCCAATGGGTCAGGTAAATGGTTTTACAAAAGTCTAATTATACTTCCCACGTTACTATTTGCTCAAAAGTATGGTCCAATTAGTGATTACCGATAATACCTCCCCCACGGGCGGACACAACCTCTCTCTTTGGGGGGGGGGGGGGGGGGGGCGATGATATCATAAAGGTACAGTATGGTAAGCGAAAGCAAATTGTCGACGGGGAAGGGGAGAGACACCGAAAAAATTCCCATTTCTGGTGTTAAAGGCAGGTCGGTTCCATTTCTCTGAATTTGAAGCTCTTGCAGAAGGAGGAGATGCCAGCATCATACTCATTCCTAATATAAGAGGCAGAATCGGGACTATTTTCCTGAACTTAAAGCTCTTGGGGGCGGCTATCTCACGAAAAACAAGTTGTCAACGGGGGGGGGGGGGGGAGTTCGAGCATCATACACATTCGTAATATAAAAGGCAGAACCGGTTATATTTTCCTGAACTTTGAGCTTTTGGGAGAGAGGTGGGGCGATCACAAGCATACACATTCCTATACTCTATTCAAAAACTAAAGAGAGTAATAAAATTGTTACCGAAACCTCCAACGTACCTGCTTCAGTGCCGCAGGTAACTGATGACTGCCGTAAATTTAATTATATTTAATTATATTTAAATATTATATGCTTTTATAAATTTACTGCAACAATAAAATTTCTAATAGTTCAATTTAATTTCTGTCAGTGAGCAAGGTACATCTTGCAGTGTGTCCTTAGTGATTTATCTTGTTTACGCTTGTTTTTATATATTATTTGAGACTAGTAAGATACCCAAAAATATGGCTTCCACCTCTATATTTATTCCAAAATCGTTAAACCAAGGCATTTTTTCCTCAACGATAAACTTATTACGATGAATGTTTATGATGCCTTAAGATATCAATATCTAGAAAATAATGTTAAAATCTCTGTTGACTTGTGTTCCAATATGACAAGAGTTGGAAAATCTACTATGTACCGAATACTGAAGGAGAAAAAAACGACTGAAATTGTTAGTACTCCCAAGCCCCATTTGATCACAGGCAGACGAAAAACCTCGTTGGAAGAAGAGATGAAAACTGCAATTAAAGGGGTTGTACATACATTTTATTATGAGAAGCAGATCCCAACCTACGACAAAATTCTAACTAAAATCAATGAAGATCGGGATTTAACTCAAATTAAAAAAACTGAGCTCTGGAACTTGCTCAGAGACTTAATTTTTACTGGGAAAAACCAGATAAGAAATCTGTTCTTATTGATCTTCCGGAAACTGTCCGTTGGAGAAGGAAATATCTCTCTCAAGTAAAAGGTAGAGTTGCTACAAATAACACAACTTATACAATTATTAATTTAACTGAAGTTTTGAGAGATTAAAAAAAAATGAAGTTACTACGAAAAATTGGGAAAAATCCATATAATAAAAGAATAAAACAAAATGATCTCATAATTGGTGAGATAGAGGAGCCAATTATAATTAATTTGAGCGAAGATACCCTCACTGACTTTGATTACGAATTAGATACGGAATGTTTACCAGTGTACACATAATTTAATATTTAAATTTTTGTTTCTGTTGTATTTTATTGTTCAATGTTGTTTATATATATTTTAATTCTTTTATATATTTTTATTTTAGTGTGCCCCACTCTTTAATTTTATATATATATATATATATATATATATATATATATATATATATATATATATATATATATATATATATATATATTTAATTCCATTTATCCATAATTTTCTTATTATTTTATTATTGTATTTGTGTCTTTTTCTTAAGCGTGTAGAATTAACACGTTTATTTTTTTTTTTTTGGGGCTATCGGATTTCCATATAATAAAGTAAATTATTTTATTTACTTTATTATAAGATGTCAGTGCAATGGAAATAAAAATAAGAAGGTTCAATTTTAATTGTAATTCTGCAGATGGTTTAAGAAATAAATAAACTGAAACGTCAAATGTCCTAAAAAGGTTTTTAATTAATAATAAAATGACCGATAGTCCCAAAAAAATTTTAATATTATATAGACGAATTTATTTTTTTATATATGTTTAACTTCTTGTATTTTTGACAATGGCTATTTTGTAAGTATTAATTATAACTTGTGCCTAAAACGATTTTTATGCCAAAATTAAAAATAATAAAAATACAATTGTGATTTGTGTTAAATATGTCAAAATTATCTATATTTTGTAATGTATGTGAATTATTAAGAAATCATAGAAAATAAAATAATATTATAAAAACTTTTTTTTAAAGTTTATTAGCGAAATAATATTCTATGCCATAAATACTTAGTGATAGAATAAACCTCCTTTCGACGCCTATGACAAGGATTAAAATTCTTTTTAACACTTCAAACTTCCAAATACCTATTGTTATCCAACCCAAATAGTCCATTATTTTAGACCGATATTTTTGATTATTAAATTTCTAACATATTCCTATCAGAAATATATATGCCTAACAGATTTTGCCAAAGACACTGGACTAAAAAACACAGGTAGTTTGAGGAGAAAAAAGGATAAAAAATGATTTATTACTCTCTCTAGTTCTTGAATAAATTATAGTATAAGAGGCAAAATCGGGTCTATTTTCCTGAACTCACAGCTTTGGAGGGGGGGAGCGTTTGCTCCCACCTTCCCCCCTGGATCCGCGCCTGACCTTCCCCAATATTTAGGGACCACCTAGTTTCGGAATGGTATCTTACAAAACGTGGAATTTTAACTGAATAATAATGAAAATTGCGCCTGTTAACACTTCCTGTCCTATGAAACGTAGCCTAATCTCCAAATACCATTGTTAAATCAGCAAAATTTCTTTATTAATTAATTCGGTTTTGAGCCCACAGATAAAACTCCAATCTTCTCTGATAATCTTCCAAGAACAATTCTAAAAATAATTGAGTGTGATAGAGGTGCATTTTGGGAGCCTCAAGTATTCGCTGACCAGTCTTTCGTTTAACACAAATCTGTCAAGAAAGCAGGCGTTGTCCAATATACGGATTTTCCTCAGTAAAAGCACGTTTTTCTCAAGTATTTTTTATTTTATACTATCAAATGGTATACAAATGGCTTCAAAATAATGGAGGGAATTGGAATAGGAGTGTATACCAAGCATTTCCCAAGCTCAAATACGCGCCATTAGGAAATGTATTCACTTCAGCAAAGAAAAAAATCAATCGCGGGCAGGAGATTATCGTCATATCAGATAGTCAAGCAGCCATCAGTGCGCTGAGTTCTGAAGTAATCAGTTCCAGTACGGTCTGGGAATATCTAGAGAAATTAAGTGAATTAACTAGGAATAATAAAGTCACCCAAATGCGGGAATCGGAACACACCGACATAGATTGGAATGAAATAGTACAGAATCTCGCGAGAAAACAGACTGAAACTGGGGTCCGAGCCTTTCTATGGAATTAGCGGCAATGTAGTGCTGGAAGAACTAATGACCAGAAGAGATTCAAGGAATGCATAAGCCTAAGTAAGGACCAACTCAGAGTTTTGAATCCTGGCGGGGCATTGCCGCCTAAAAGAACACCTCAGAAACTTGGATTGACAGAAAGAGAAGAGTGCAGATTCTGCGGTGAGGAGGACGAAACTTCTATTCATATCCACCAAATAGAAAAAGGGGAGCTACCCACTTTGAAGCGGCCCAACATCATCAGCTTTCTGAGGGAAATAGGACTGGAGGGCCTGTTTTAGTCGGCAAGGTATTCCTTACGACTTGGCAGCAATAAGGGAACATAATAGATCTATTTGTTCACAGTGTACAGATCCTAATTTTACATATACATACATAGTATGCGACGCTGCCAGTTCTTTAAAAACATTTCATAAGTTTTTCAAATATCCTTCCTTCAGGCGTTCTCGTGAAATCACTGTTGATACAATCTTTTCGCGTATTCTTATAACTAGTTCGCAAATGAAGAATCAACCATCTTGACTTGTAGAACATTCATTATTTAAAATTTAAATTTTAAAATTGTATTTGTTATAGAACGAGTTAAAAAGAATACTCTTTACTAACAACAACAAACGATGAATATTACTTTAACGTTTACTTCCTTCGTTTAATACTTATTGCTAACTAGATATCAACAGGTTAACGTATTTTTGTATACAATTAATAAAAACAAATATACCGGAAAAACTAGCGCCAATGGGTAAGAAAATTAATAGAAGTACAATAACTTTACATAATAAAGTAGTTATATACAGGATGTTTCATTTAAAAAACTAGAGAAAAATTGATATACATTTCATCAGCACGATTTTGGAACGCACCCTGTATGAGATAACGGCTTAAACACCACATGAGATCATTAATAGGACACTTATCTTTGTCGATGTCAATTTTATACACTATAATTGATGTGGATTGAAAGATATAGTGGATTATAGAGCACTATGTTTTTTATTCAAAATTTGGTGATTTTTTAAAAAAGTGGCAATTTCGGAATAAAATTCAAAACCAGATATGGTATTAAGTGGATAAGTTTTGAGGGAATCCAAATATGCAAAGAACTACAAGATATCCCATTAAAAAAAAGTATTTTTTTCGCGCCACGCTGTCGTGAAACACCATGTATAATTGAAAATATTTTTAGATTTTTGAAATTTTCATAATATACAACTTTGACTAACATATTTTTTCAAATTTTTGTCCCACTATTGCACCACCTTGTATCTACGGTATGTTGTTTTGTTTTGTTGGTACCGAAAAGTAAGTAAACCAGTCCCCAAAATTTATAAACAATCTTCACCAAAACATTATATTTGTAATTGAAAAAGGAGCACACCATTCCATTAACTTTTAAATTTTACAATAAAAAGAGAAAATTACATTAACTTTTCAATTTGTTTAAAACTTTCACTCACCTACATAACAAAACATAACAAACCTTGCCAACTTTATAATTTATATACTTTTAAAAGAAAGTAAGTATTATTCAACACATCGCAGTAAATAATGGATACCAATCTAAATTAATTGAAAAAATAATAAAACGAAAAGTATATAAAAAAGCAATAGCAAAAAAATGGAATAATTAAAAATAATTAGTTATATGGGAAACATTAGCATAAAAATAAGTACATGTTAATAAATTCAATCTTCCAAAGCACAAAACACCATTCCAAACATATATAGGTCAATCAGGTACTTAATAGAGTATCTAAAGAAACTATCCTGCAGTGACACATGTAATACAGTGAAAAAGATATAGCAGAAACTTAAGTAAAAATATTTCTACTGATACCTACCTCAAAATTTTCATAGATTTCCACTAAATATCTACCAACAAAACTAACTGTTTACCTCACTCGCGAATATGCTTTTTACCATTTTTCGCAGTAAATTGAAAGGTCCGTGCTGATAAAAATAACTACGAATTTCCGCTTTTACTGGAACAAGACCAATTAAAATACTAATTGATATAAACTTTATATTTAGGTTAAATTATACAAATTTTTATCAGAATAATAAACGTACACGTCACAATCGAGATTATAAAATCCAAAATATTAACTAAAGATGAATTTAATTTATTAAAAAAGAAACTAAAAATAGGGATAGAGTGAAGAAAAATTTTCATTCTGTACCTCGTCGATGTATAGAGAATATTCCGATTAAACATTATTAATCTGTCTGTTAAAAGAAAGATACTAAGTCCTTTAAAAAATTGATAAGGCCTTTGACTCTGTATGCTATAAAATGTTACTGAAAAAATTGAAATATTATGGATTTAGAGGCCAGATTTTGTGTTGGTTGATTTCATATTTATCGGAAAGATAACATAAATTATCTTTTACTAAGACATGATAAGACAAGAAGAATAATAGAGCTCCTTAAACTTGGAACATACCAGCAGGTAAGGTTAAAAGTCTACAGATAGGCCTCAAATAAGCCAAAGACAGAAATATAAAAATTAAGACTTACCTGTAGTCCTACTGACGAAGTAGGTTGGAACTCGAGTATCTTTTTTCATGTGGCTTTGGCCACAATGGGCTTGTAGAGTGTTTGTCAGTCAAGTCCCCTCAGATAAACATTATATCATCTCAGGAATTTATAGATTGTATAATAGTAGGTACTGTTCAGGTACCTTTTCCTTTCTTAATCGTGCTAAAATAACATAAAACTAGGCAGTACAACTCTTAATACAGCATTAGGTTGTTTGTTTCTAGAGAGAAACTTCTACGTCATCTAATTTCTCATCTGGGTTTCGGCAGGGGTCGGTTAATGATCCTCTTTTGTTCCTTTTTTTTGCGGCACCATAAAGATCCATTATACACTGGCGAACAAAAGCTTTAGGTCACTTAAGAAGTTGAAAATAATTTTAAGAGTAATAATAAGGGAATTATTGTTATGCAGGAATCCCAACCAATTCTTACTCAAGCGGGACGACCAAGACAGCGCATGAAATGGACTATATCCACTAACGAGACAATAATGCGCATTTTTATAAGGTGACTCAACTACAAACAATATTACAAACGACCATGTCGAATTTTTCTTTGTTCCCAAAGTTTACAAAGTCTCCTATTATTAAAAAACTTAAAAAAGGCCACAAACACGAGAACTTTTTAAAGACGAAAATTTTGAAACTGCATCGTTGAGAATAGAAAATAGGGTGTGGACTGCCTTCAAAAATATACGTAGCAACTCCCTAGGTAATAGGAACTCAGAGAACTACAAAGATCTAGTTGTGATGCATTTTCGTAGGATGGGAGCAAGGTCGTGCTCTACGGATCTACTTCGTTCACGGCAGCGGAACATCGGTCAGTGGATGTTTCTCGTGCAGACAGTCATTGGTCAAATGCTCAGCGCAGGGGTATCGGTTCGGCGGTATCTACTTATATTCGGGATATCCCCGCTCTCTCAACTGATCAACGGTTTGACTGCCTGAATGTCAAAACATCCACTCGGTGGTCGGTTCTCGGGTGCCACCCTCGGGATTCATGTGGTTGAGGGCCCACTTATGCACCGGGCAGCTTGTTACAATGGAGAAATGGCAAGCCAAGGGTGAATTGTACGTATTAGTGCTGGCTGCCGGCTGCCAATTGTTAAATGTAATGGTAAAAATGGGACTAGGTAATGAAACAAGCGATTATAAAACATCCTGTATCCTGTATTTCATTCTTTTATACAAAGACCTGGCGTAAAACTAACTTACAATCTAAGATGGACAATAATTTAAATAATTAAACGATCTGGAGGGCAAAAGTGTGTTTTGAGAGCTGTTTACGGTAGCTCATACTGGTCGGTTGTGCTAAAGACGGTAACCCGGTGGTATCATTCACGACGCTATTCACGTACCTCGTACTACACGGTTGCGACGCTATTCACGACGGCTCGTACGCAAATTATCGCGTTATGTATCTAAAATCCGCGTTCACGGTTCACGGCGCTTCGTATTAAAATTCGACCGACGGCGGTATACGCGGTATGTAACAATAACCCGGCATCGATCGGCGATAGGCGGCGTCTCTACACTGTGGCGATCTCTACACGCGGCGGCGGCGATAAGTGTCGGGGCGGCAGTTGTTTAGCGCCCTTGTCAACGGACATCGGAGGGCAACTGGCGGTAAAGCATATTCCTAGTCAATATGGAAACAAAGGTAATATTGACGACATTTAGTGCGTGTGTGTATCGGTGACGGTAGGGAGGAACGAAAGAAACTGACGCTGTCCGTTCTTATAAGGGTCCTCGGCAGTGACGGTAGGATGACACAACATTGCCCGTTCTTTTAAGGGCCCTCGACAATTCTGACCATTAGCGGGGTAGGACGTAAGGAAGGAAGTGTATGATGAAACACCATATACACACAAACCTAGCCTTACCTACATTGCTAGACCAGGGAGGCGCGGCCCGGCAGGCGACCCAGTTCAGTCCGTTTGGACTGTTGACCCGGGTGGAGAACGTGCAGTTCTCAGCGAAATAATAGTCTGCTCGAGCTTAAGTAGTCGGCCCGAGCTCCCACTACTTTGACGTGTGACGGCGTGCGGTGATCGCGCATACAATACTGCTGTATGCGGCGCGCGATTACTATGGTCGGACGCTCTGAAAATCTCGGAAAATGATATTTTACAGCATAGCGCGGTAAATCTAATTATATTCCGGTAATATTGAAACTTTAAGCAATCTTTTCCCGCAAGAATCAGATTTTTCTGATGTAAAATAAATAAATTAAATCCCGGTGAACATACTCATGCCCAAAAATTAGTAACTTCATTACATAGTTGACGAACTGATCCAATATGACAAGACGTTAGGTTGCAATATATCACTTAAGCTGCATTTTCTTTACTCGCATTTGGAACTCTTTCCTAACAGTTTAGTTGCAGTTTCAGATGAACACTACGAAAAATTTCACCAGCAAAGTGTTCCAATGGGGAAGCGGTATAGTGGAAAATGGACGCCAAACATGTTAGCAAACTACTGTTGTACCATCAAACGTGAAACCGATCTCGGCAAATACAAGCGGCAACATAATAATTTATTTGATTTTAGTATACTTTTTTTCAATACAAAATTAAGTATATTTCGTAAAAAGAGTGATTTTGTTTTTTTTAAATCTTTGAAAATTCACTAGATTGCTTATGGTTTGGGTTTCTCACATTTTATATTCTTCTTTCCTTCTCTAAGAACTTATGGGTAGTAGGTAAAAACCGAGCTCATATTTGAATTCAGCATATTACAGGTAGACCCAAAAAACCTAAAGAAAATATCAGGGTGCGACAAAAAAATTCAAAATGCAAAACAGCGGAATGGATACCAGCTAAAATTAATTGACAAAATTATTATTAAAATAAAAGTATACGAAAAAGAAAAACAAGATAATTATAAAATAATCAGGCAAATATGAAACATTAGTGTAAAGATAAATAAGTGTATAAGAAATCCTAGCTTTTAAAGCACAAAATTCCAAAAAGCTAATTAATACAAAAGAGGAATCTAAAACATATGTAGGTCATTCAGGTACTTTGTACAGTACTTGAAGAAGGTATCATGCAGTGGCACATGAGGTACAGTAAAAAAATTGCGAAAAATTAAGTAATAATGTTTTTACTGATACCTACTGAAACATGTTCAAGGATTTCCACCAAGTAGCTACCAACAAAAACTAGCTTATCAAGAGATGGCAGCAGAAGCAGAGTTGTTAAGATGACGAAAATAAGTTTTTGTATTATTTTGTTACGAAATAAAATCCTAGTTTTTCTCAAGCTGTTTGAGTTATTTTCGGCCCCAGATACCACATTTTGGCGACGAGTAATAAAATTGTTGCTAGGAACAACGTATTGTTTAGTTTTCGGAAGCAGTTCTGATAATTTTTCCAAAGTTGAGACGTCCCTCAAAATCGTGGTCCTTTGAAGTTTAAAAAGATAAAGATCGTTGCAAGCACAAGTAAAGCAACGAATGTTACAGAGGTAAATACAGGTAACATTGTAAGTTTAACCATTTTGAAGTCGGAGATGCTTGGGAAATATTTTACGAACGATTAGAATAGAGAAAAATGACAGTTTAGATCCAAGTTCAGAGTCCAGTTAGCAGGTAGAGCTAAATAATGATTTTGAATGTGTAAATATTAATATGTTTAATGTAGATATATCATATGTGGCTCCAGTGATTTTAAATACTTTTATAAGTACTACCGTTGACTAAATAATCCTAGGCTATTACTCCAATGCTATAATTTTGACGCTCATATAATGCACAAAATGTTGGACACAACTCATTCATCATTACAATGTTGCGAATGATTGGATATAAGTAATAAAATGTTATAAACATGCCTTTGTAACAAGAATTTTAATTGTTGAATTTCCATTCAAAACGTGGCAATGTTTCATGTACATTCTTACCGACTAAAGAGTTTAAACTCCTCCTTGTTACCGACCTAAAAGGCACGGTTGCCACTTCGTAGCGACCTTTTACTGAAATCACAACATTTCCAATTCTTAAATATCACTAATAAAATGTACATGTATAGAATATAAAATTACAAACTAGAAGGTGACCTAAATATATTTGTTCTTTAAGAAAAGACAATCTCTGTAACAATGACATAATTTAGACCTATTGCTAAAATAATGCCCATAATGCTACATTTATGATATGATAAAATCTTGTTTTTTTTAATGTTTCTACGAAATATGACAGCATTGCACGGCCCTTCAGCAAAAACGACACCACTGCTATAAGGTATTGCCTGCTCTCGCTTTCGCAAACTCGATTTTAGTAGTTTTTCCGTAATTTTAATTTCCGTTTAGTTTAATTCGATTATCTAGTAGGATTTATTTCGTTTGTTTTTTGAATTCAGTGATACAGGCGACAAGATTTAATTACAAAGAAAGTTTCGCATAAACACCCTGGTAACAGAATCTGCTCCGCAGATAATGCCGCAAAAATGACATACTATCTTTAGAGCATATTTACAGCAGAAATTCGTAAAACTCTGCAATCTGTGAAATATTTTGGACGATCTACAGTAGAATTGCGTACGTTTCTCTCGATTTGTTTTTTGAAATTGTGGAGCAGATTCATAAGTAAAACGTATATAAAACATCAGTAAGATGCTGAACATCAGAGACACAATATCTTAAATTTGATGATGAACTTATTCAAAGCTGCTGTTACGTCATTATCAGTCAGCACATTATGTAAGTAAATATATAAAAGTCGGAAACAGAAGGGATATGGTTTGGATTAAGGTTTCAGATACAGATTTGCTTCAGAATTGAGAAATGTTTGCTACCGGGGCAATAAAGTAGTTTTTGTGTACTAAATAAATTTTGCTTTTTTAGGGCGCTTTATATACTGGTAAGTTTTGATAATATTTATTTTTAAAAAATATTTTTAAATTTTACTTACAGGAAAGTTTTCATCGGTCATTTTGGTCCGCCATCGATTTATTTCATTCTGTAATATGTTGAGTATACCAAAAAATATCCAGTACATATTTTTTTAAGTCATGAATTGCATTTTTATATAATGTATAATTTAAAAGGCTGATTTTTTCAAAAAAAAAATCATCATACCACTAAGTTTACGAAAAGAGATTGATACACATAATTTTCTCAGTAAGGGCCTGCTTTATATTTCTTTATAAGGGTAAAAACTTTATTTCTTTTCATTGTTTTCATTCGTAAATATTGAAATTTACTTAGTTCAATCAATAACTCTTAGTTGTACATGAATTTCAAAAATTAAGTTAACGGGTATCTGTTTTTTCCACAATTATTTTTTACGGGGTTAACTACCAAATCGAAGGGTTAAACTACGACTTGCACCTTTCCGTAAAAAAGTTTGAAAAGTCATTTTCAATTTTCTGTAATATGTTGTGGTACATTAAATAATATGCGACAAGAATTTTTGTCGTCTTGAATTACATTTCTAGAGAGTAATGACAACCCCAAATTCATCGCCCCCAATTTTTGGAAAAATCCGAAAAATATAATTTTAAAGTTATAATCTACATTCCACCCATTATCCGTTTTTGGACAAAATTAAAAAAATGGCAATATTTGCTTAGTAAATTTAAGGGGTCTTTTAATTTACAATTTTTCAAAAAAAAATTGTATTCATTTTTTTTTAATAGAAAGAAAAGATATTCATTTTATAATTTTATACATACATTTATTCGTACTTTAAATATATAAAAAAAAATTTTATGGGTTTTTTTATCCATAAAAATTTTTTTAAAAAGACACCAAAAAATTACGGCGGACGTGATTCCAAGTGACTGAATCGTCTGAAAAGAAAGAAAAAATACCGAATTAATCCTTGTTCAAGTGTCCATGGTCTGTACCGGAATGATTATCTAAAAATAACAAAATGGTGGCCATTTGAAAAAAAAATCCATTTTTGAAGGTGAAAAATCGGGTAAAAATCGGAAAATTTGTTACCGATCAAAATGATTCCGGTACCGACTATGGGCACTTGAACAAGGATTAATTTGGTATTTTTTTTCTTTTCAGACGATTCAGTCACTTGGAATCACGTCCGCCGTCATTTTTTCTATTAAAAAAAATAATAAAAATTTTTTTTTTTGAAAAATTGTAACCTAAAAGACCCCTTAAATGAATATAAACGGAGGGATTAGAAACTTGTAGCCGAATTTTAGATTTACTATCCAACACGGCAACACTGCATCTTCTCATTTCTTGGTTTTTTACTACTATTTACTATAACTAAATTTATTGAATGAGTTGGATTTAATACTTGGAAATTTCGCATCTTGCGCTCTCGCCAAAAATAACAAAAACAATTGCGAAGGCGTCCATAAGTGGTAAAAGTCTAGGGTTATTTATCAATGGTACTACCCAGATTAAGTTTGAGGTTGATACGGAAGCAGGTTTATCTTGTTTGCTTTATGACATATATAAAAGATTTTCTCACAAGTTATGGTTAAACCATGTAATAAAATGATTAAAGTTTATCATATAATAAATAATAAATCAATAGTTAAACCTAAAGGTCAAATAGAGGTTGATTTAACTACAAATAATTGTACAAAGAAATGTTCATTTTTAGTCGTTGAAGGCGCAACAAAAGCTTTGTCGTGTCGTGATATTTGTTAAAGTTAACTTTAAATGAAAAAGATGAAATTTTATTAAACAATAAGCCAGTCTTAAGCACAGAAACAGTTTTTCAGATTAATAGTAATAGGGACGAAAAGTTGCAAAATATTTTAAATAAATTCCCTAATCTTTTTAAAAATGAGTTGGGCACTTACAAATATGAAAAACAAAGTTAAATAACGCTCTGACTCCTATTTTTAGCAAACCAGCGCCAATTCCTTTTGCTTTTAGAGAAAAAGTGCAAAAAGAATTAGAAGGGTTGATTGTGAAAGTTTCAAATGCTAGCTTTGGCACTCCTTTGGTACCAATTGTGAAAGCTAATGGGGTAGATGTTCGAGTATGTGTTAACTATAAGGTGACAATTAGCACATATATAAAACCATCCACTTCCTAGAACTGAGGATATTTTTACAGTTTTACACGGTGGGCAGTTAGTTTTAGATTATGAGACTTCTGATCTGCTAGCATGGAGCACACCAAATGGTATTTATAAGGTTAAACGTTTGTCATATGGAATAAAGCCAACGTGTAGTATTTTTCAGAGTATCATTGAAAAGGGTTTGCAGGGTTTAAAAGGCACTGTAAACTATCTAGATGATGCGGTTGTGACAAGGAAAAGTAAGGCTGAATATTTAGAAAACTTGACAGAGGTTTAGGTTGAATGCAAAGAAACGTGGTTTCTTTCAGGGTAAAATTTCTGATTTAAGTCGTCTTATTTCTGCTAAGGGGTTGGTAATCAGACGGAGATTCGAGGATTTCTATGTATGGTCAATTATTATTCGAAGTTTATACCCAATTTGGCACATCATTTAAAACCCTTGTATAGTCTTTTAGAAAAAAGATGAATCATTTATGTTATTATTCATTTTGATCCAAATAAATGCTTACGTTTGGTGTACGATAGTAGTAAATTTGGTATTGGTGCAGTATTATTGAATTGTATCCCTGATGTAATTTAAAGACCAATAAGTTTTATCTTTAGAATATTAATTAGGGCAGAAAGAAATTGTAGTATGGTCCGTAAAGAAGCTCTTAATATTTATTGGGCAGTTTCAAAGTTTTATGAATATTTAGCTGGTTGTAAATTTGAAATTGTAACTAATCATAAACCTTTACACACATTGTTTGGAGAACATATAAGTATACCTAAAATGGCAGCAGGTCGATTGCAAAGGTGATCGTTATTTGTAAGTAGTTTTGACTACACTATTAGATATATTAGTGGTAAAGATATTGTTAAGCAAATGTTTTATGTAGATTGTCATTGCCTATGTCAGAACCAAATGATCCAGTGAAATATGATTATTTAAAATTTTTTGAGTCAGTTATTCCTATTGATATAGATAAAGTTAGGTGAGAAACAAGGTGTGATGAAATTCTTGGACAAGTTTTTAATTTTATTAGGAATATTTTTCCAAATCAAATGGATAATGAATTGCTTAAATCTTATCTTATTAGAAATTCTGAATTATACATAAAAAATGAAGTTATGTTGTGGGGTTATAGAGTTGTGATACTTACAAGTTAAGACAGCAGTTGTTAGCAGATTTACGCATGAAGGTATATGTAAGATGAAAGCAAATGCTAGAGCATATTTTTGGTAACCGTCATTTAATAAGGATATCGAGAAAATAGTGTCGGAGCGTAGAGTATATTCTATGTCTAGACCTGAACCTAATAAATCAATATTAATGAGTTGTGTGAAATCAAATTATTTTTATGAACGAGTGCATGCTGATATCTGAGGTCCAATTCGAGGTAAAATGATTTTGATTATTATCGATACATATTCAAAATGATTCGAAGCATTTATTATGAAAAGTACTGATGCACAAAGTGCTAAAAAAATTTCGTGAATGGTTTGAGCGTTTTGGTCTACTTAAGTAGTAGTAACGAAAAATGGTTCACAGTTTTATGCAGAGGAATTTTCTACGTTTTTAAGTTTCAATGGAGTAAGACATCAAACAGCTCCTCCATACCATCCTGCAACTAACGAGTTGGTTAAGAATGCTGTGAAAAATATTAAAAATAGTGTATTTATATTCGTTTCCTACAGTCATTTTAAATGTTCATACTGCTAAGAATAGCTATGAATTATAGCAATTACCAAAATAAACACATCAAAAAATATTAGTTTATTTTTTATTTAATTTATTTCTGTACGAAAGTTAATTTTTGGCAAAATAACAGAATTTAAAAAAACAGCTCGTCCACGGTTTTCCTACTATCTCATCTTGTCACCAGACAGCTAAAAATTAAAATTTATTTCTTTTGTAACTTTTTGTTTTGTTGAATGACTTTTTTATCATCCGGAATCATGTTCTACGTTCTTTAAGGTTGTTTCAGTACGGAAACTAAGAGCTTTATTAGTGCGAATATTCAGCCGTTTCCGCCGAAAATTTAAATTTTTATCTTAGGACTCATGTTAACTCTGTCATTTTGAATTTAGATATGTCAACTGTAGGTTACAAGTATACAGATATATATGATAGTTTGGTTGCATTTTTATTCAGTTTAACATGGAACAATTTACAACTTATTCCGCGGAAAAATTTCAGCATTTTGATGTTTTAGTCGCTATATTGTATTTACTTTCCTCAATTTTGACGCGCACAGTGTAGGTCATAAGCCTTTGTCAACAAAAACACAATTTGGGTGTATCAGAATTTCAAATTAAAATGATTTTCAACCGCTTCCAAGTCAAACGTCATTTTTTTTAATGTTTTGCCACCATATGGCTGAATTTACCATCCTGAAGTGAGACTTGCATGTATTAAAAGTATAATTCGAAAGGATTTTCCAAAAATATTTACGGCCAAACTTACTAACATGGTCTAACCTTAAGACCATTCTAAATTTGCAGCAGAGTATTTAAATTGACAAAAACAACAATAAGTCAAGAAAGTTTTAAACCCTAAAAATAAAAGGATAAAAAAATCATTTTTTTTATTACTTAACAGGCAGAAATGGAAAATTTTATTTATTTTCGGGTAACAAATATGTGTTTTATATATTTTAAGGCTATATGGCTAGGTTCTTATCGTTAATATCTCTATATAAACGTTTATTTGTTGTCATATGTATTATAAATTATGACAAATAGGCAAAAAAAAAACAGGCCTACTAGAAGATTTAGTTTTCGTGGCAAATACATGTTAGCTGATAGAAATAACTACGTTGTCTTAACGTTGATGACACAAGAAATCGAAAGTGATATTTACAAGTGACGCCACTTTTCTAACACTTGCACTACTTTATAGCCGGTCGCTATATCATTAGATAACTTCATATTATAGTGTTAGAGCACACACTAAAAATAAATAAATTCAGTTAGTAAATTTTCAAGAAATTTGGGAAAAATCAATAGTTTCTTAAAACTTTGCCTCCCTGTGTAAACACCACCTAAAAAAATATATTTTATCTTTTTTAAATGTAGAGAAACAATACATATTCTTTCTTTATTTTAATTTATTTGTTGTTTAAATTATATTACATTACACAAACTGTCATTTGTTCTACAAAGTGAAGCTGTAAGGCTTCAAAAAAAGTCATACATTTTGCTCAATAAGAATATTTTCTTCATGCTCGGAAGCAGGAATATGTTTTTTGAACAAAGCACCATAATATATTTTAAAATTTTTGTCTCGTTTTAACAACAGGAAAGTCATCGCAATCGGAGCTAAAATACCAATTATGTTTAAACAATATACAAAGAAATCTATAATAAAATGGTGTAGAATTGTAGAGACTGCAAAACGTGGAAAAAATAGATGTAATACTACAATCAAAACACTGGGAAACCACATCGTAAAATATATATTAGACATGGTTAAAGTATACGCAAATTTTAATGATTCTTCCGTATACTTTCTACAATATTTTATTATATTTATTGTTGTAATTATAAGAAAACCGATACAATATATTATAAGTAGATTCCACTCTATTAGTTCGACATAATGAAAATCTGATACAAAAAAAGGTAAAAAAGTAATTAAGGATAGAAAATAGCATGCCGTAAGTACATACTTAAATTTCTGTTGATACTTGGATAAAAAATTCTTAAACGTGGAAAAAATAAACCAATCAACACCTAATAGAGCTGCTAAACAAAATTGAGTTATTAAAAAGTAGTTCAGTAAAACCACACGAAATATAAAATAAACAAATTCTTTAAATGGAAAATAATCCATTATATCTACAATTACAACAATTATGACCAAAATTAAACTACTAACAGCAAAATTTAATATGATATGGTTGGTTCTTGTCTGAAGTCTGTTAAATTTACGTATTACAATAATCAGGACTGTGTTATTTGCTACGGTAAGAATACAAAAAAACAGTTGTATGATGCGCTCTAAGTATTCTTCAATGAACATCTCAAGTGATAGTTCGTCTTTAGATTCATAAGGCACATAGAAGTCTGGTTCTTGTTCCCATGAGGGTGTCGTAGTAATAGGGTACTCCATTTTACATTTCTATAATGTACCAGAATAAACAGCTTTCAAATGATATTCTCCGATAGAGTCATTTTAGAATTTTATAATCCCTAGAAAGGAAAAGTATATATTTTTTTAATTTTAATTACTTTGTAGTATTAGATTATAAAAGGCGGTTAATATTAAAAGTATCAGAGACCGATAATTGTAGATCCTGTGTTAATATCAGAAATTTATCCATTAATAATGAAAAACACTATAAATATTCACTTTTAGAGTTTCAGAGTTACTAAGTCATAAGTTTATAGCTTCACTATTTTTGTATCTATTGCTATAAGATTTTGCAGACATATATTTTCAATTCACCTAAAAACAAGCGTGAAGCGGAATTGCAAAAAAGACTATGATATATATCTACTTGAATGTGGCAAGATGGAGTGAAAATTGTCTCATCGAGTTGCTAATCGAGTGAAGAATAATCAATTTATCTTCAAAAATGCAATTAAACATGTCATAGGACATTTTTCATTTGCTCACTTCGTTTGCGAAATAAAAACTCTCAAAAAAGGACGGTCGTTAAATTTACAAAATATATCTATTTTATAAATTTGCACAAATAGTGTCCGGAATCAATGTCAAAAAACTAAAGAATATGTTTCTGTGTGATAAAATAAAGATAGTTATTTAAAAGAATATCAAAATGTCACTAGTTTCCTAGTTATAGGTAAATAAAGAAAATTTTTTTTTTTAATTTTTATTCAAATTTAATTTAATTATCGATAGATTTATTATATATTTGACATGAAGACTTATTCTAATAAAGACTCTCATCTACAGATAAAACTGTTTTTCTAACTTGGCACCTGAGGGTACTTTACCTATATATATATATATATTTTTATTTTTTTTTTTTTTACCTATATATATATATATATATATATATCTTCTTCTTAGGTGCCATCTCCTATCGGAGGTTGGATATCATCATTGCCACTCTCACTCTATTTGCCGCTACTCGAAAAAGTTCTACTGAGCTACAATTGAACCACTCTCAAATTTCGCAACCATGAAATTCTTCTTCTTCCGATATTTCTTCTTCCTTCTATTTTACCCTGCATGATCAATCTAAGCAACTCGTGTCGCTGGCCTCTCATTATATGTCCAAGATATTGCAGTTTCCTTATTTTTATGTTGTTAATTATTTCATAGTTTTTGTCCATCGCTAGCAATACTTCTACGTTTGTTTTTCTCTCCGTCCAAGATATTCTCAACATCCTTCTGTAACACAAATTCTCATTCTTAGTTCTAGAGTGATGTCTCTGCTGCACAGTTTTACAAACGCACTTCTTGCCTTTTCTATTCTCGTTCATATTTCTGTTGTTTGTTCATTATTTGCTGTTATCCATGTGCCCAAGTATTTGTATTTTTGCACTCCTTCTAAATTCACACCTCGCAACTTAATGCTTGTTTGCATGTTTTGTTTTTTAGTTATTACCATATATTTAGTCTTTTTGGTGTTCATTTTTAATCCGTGTTGCTCGCAAACGTTATTTGTTTCGTTCACTAGTTCTTGGAGTTCTTCAGCGGAGCTAGCTATGATAGCAGTGTCGTCTGCAAGTCTTATGTGGGTTACAGCTCTTCCGTTTATTATTATTCCCCTACTTTCCGTTAACAGTGCTTCTTCAAAAATCGATTCACTATACATATTGAATAGTAGGGGTAACAAAATGCATCCTTGTCTCACTCCTCTCCCTATTTTAATTGCCGGACTTGTTTCGTTATCTACTATTATTTGTGCGCGTTGACTGCAATATAGGTTAGTTATTATTTTTAAATCTTTATTGTCTATGTTTTTTCTTCTTAGAATCTCGACTAGTTTTTCATGTCTAATTTTATCAAAAGCCTTCTCGAAGTCCACATAACAAATGTGTATATCGGTGTTCATATCCATACACCTCTGTGAAAGCACATTAAGTGCAAATAACGCGTCTCTGGTGCCTATACCATTTATGAATCCACACTGACTATCATCTATCCCCTTTTCAAGTTCTTTATAAATGCGTCCGTATATTACTTTTAAAAACACCTTAAGTACATGGCTTATCAAAGATATCGTTCTATATTCGCTGCAGTCTTTTGCATTTTTGTTTCTTGGAATAGCGCAAAAGGTGGAGAGTAACCATTCTCTGGGAATATTCCCCGTTTTATATACTGTGTTGAACAGATCTAACAATATATCCATGGTATCATCATTCATGCATTTTAAGATTTCTACTGGGATTTGATCTGGACCTAGTGCTTTTCCACTTTTGTTGTTTCTTATAGCTGCTTTTATTTCATCTTTCAGTATCGTTAATGCCTCATTATCTTTTACTTCAATCTCCATCTGCTCTACTCTATTGACTTTAAACAGGTCTTTGATGTATTCTGTCCATTTTTTTAAGTTTCTCTTTGGTGCCTAAGATTAGCTTGCCTTTTGCATTCTTAAGCAGTGTCGGTTCTCTCTTTCTCTTACTATGAGTTATCTTTTTTATCTTTTTGTGCATATTAAAACTATCATGTTTTCTCTGATACTCTTCTATTTCTTCACATTCTTCTTGCAGCCATTTATTTTTCGCTAGTCTAATCTTGTATT
Source organism: Diaprepes abbreviatus (assembly GCA_034092305.1). Lineage (NCBI taxonomy): Eukaryota > Metazoa > Arthropoda > Insecta > Coleoptera > Curculionidae > Diaprepes > Diaprepes abbreviatus. The sequence goes on along the minus strand of JASJET010000260.1, from coordinate 1,129,082 downwards.
TGATTTGCTTATTTATTTCTTTATACTTTTACTTATCTCTGTTTTTGAATTGTCGTCTCTCATCCATTAGGTCCAGTATCTCCTCTGTCATCCATTGCTGCTTTCTATATCTTGTTGAAGTTAGTATTTCTCTTTGACTTTCCTCTATTTCTGTTTTCATTAAAAGCCATTTGTTTTCTGGTTCTGCGTTTTGGAGAATCACCTCTTTGACGTTCATTAATCTTTTATTGATATCTTTCGTAAAGAGTTGTTCTATGTTTGTATTGAGTCTGGAAATGTTACTTTTTGCAGTGTCTGTTCTTCTTTTAATGAGTTTCATTTTAAATCTGATTTTCGCGACTAGGAGATTATGATCTGATCCTATGTCAGCACTAGGATATGTTTTTACCGACATAATTGCATTTTTATATCTTTGTCCAATCAGAATGTAGTCGATTTGGTTTCTTGTGATCCTCCCTTCTCTATCCGCCGGTGACTTCCATGTATACAGTCTGCCTTTGGGTAATTTACACCATGTGTTTATTACAATCAACCTATTATTTTGGCAGAATATATATATATATATATATATATATATATATATATATATATATATATATATATATATATATATATATGGATGATCGAAAATTCAACTCAGAAATATTTTCTTATGAGGATATAATGTTTATAAAAAAATTAAATTAGAAGAAACAATATATTGCAAAATTTTATTATTTACGTTGTAAATAAATTTTGGTCCATTTTTCGGCGTTTCCCGATTATCCACGGTAATCAAAATTACTCAGTTGTTCAAATTTCACCGAGTTACCCTGGTTTAAAAGAAAATGAAGGCTTTGCGTTGCATAGAACCCAGGATACTGTTAAATGTTGCAGCACGCTCCAATTTGAAGTTTCGATATCATAATATCGCCGCGCGAAAACGGAGCTCCGAGCTGCACCCCCCACCACCAGCCACAACTCGTTTCTGCAAGTACCTTCACTTTAAAGGGCTATTACTTCATGCACAGTGCATAAATTGTATACTTATTCTTTGCACCATAAAATATAAATCCTCATTTAAATTCTTTGAAAATTTCGACTCTTTATGTTTAAGATGAACCGAAATATGATTTAAAAAATTAACTTTCTGGGCTCCTATTGGTTGGAGAGCGGTTTTTTTTTTTAAATCAACGACCTTTAGAGTTCACCAAATAACAAGTCCGTACCATGAAAAATAACACAGTTATTTTAGTCGTTTATAAGCAAAAACACACCTCTTTTTTAACCCACTTTTTTAACAACAATTTTGAAATAAATATATTATTTTTTAACTCTCCTTAGAGATTGACCTTTCAAAAATCCATTTCACTTTTAAAAATGTCTTTAGAAGCATTATCTTCTGAGCAACAATTGTTTAAACTTTTAGTGTTTTTTACAAACAATCGACATTAAACGTAAATTATCCAATCGATCTGGCTGAACATTCGCACAGTTATAAAGACTTATAATGGCCTCATCATCAAGGTGTTTTATATGTTACTTTTGGCATTATTGTGAGAGTTGTTAATATTTATAAAATAGTACAAAAAAAGTTTTTTTGTCATTATCTTGATAAAATGTTTATTGATTTTGACGTATAAAACATGAAACTAAAGATTCTATATCTACAACTTTCACCAATACAACTTTTCTGTACAATGTCATCGGAAAATTCTTCGGGCAGAAAATCGAATCTTCCGACTTAGGCCGTTGTTTATAAATAAACAGAGCCGATCTGACTCCACTTCTTTACGTATTTATCATTTATTAGGTCCCTCTATGATTTAAATTCAAAACATTTGAATGGTCCCTGAAGATGCTGTTGTGCAGTAAAAGTGCAGTGGAAATTAGGGTAAAAATATTTTTACTGATACTTACCAAAAATTTTTCATGGATTTCCACCAAGTATCCACCAACAAAACTGTTGACTTTACTCGCGAATATGCTTTTTACTGGTTTAGTACAGTCAGTTTAAACGTTCATACTGCTAAGAATAACTGAGTTGCTGCAATTACTCAAACAAATACAATAATAATACTAATTAGGTCGAATTTTAAAATTTTTTTATCGGGATAATAAACCTAGAGGTCACAATTAAGATTATAATATTCAAAATATTTATTAAAAATGAATACAATTTAACTAAAACAAGAAACTAAAAATAGGGACATAATAAAGAAAAATCTTCGTTTTGTTTCTTGCCAATTTGTACAGGGTCTCCCGATGAAGTAGAAAACTCAGAGATATTATTCTGTACAATAAAAGAAAGGTGGTAAATCCTTTAAAAAAGTGATGAAATCTTTAAATATAATTTAATTTTTATTTAATTTATTTCTTTATGAAACAAGTTCATTTTTGATAAATAAAATTAAAAAAAAAACTTGTGTTGCCTCAGCGAGAGGAACTTTTGGTTATTAATTCCAAAGGTTATTCCTACACAATAAAGCTTGGAAAATACAATAAACAATTTATTTACAAAAGGTAAAAAAATGTAACAAAGTGTTGAAAATGTTGCAAAATTGATCCTACAATAAAATATGTATGGCAGACTACAGTGTTAGTTAGAAAATTCTAACACATTATGAGTAACAATTTCTTAATCAATAAAAAATTCTTTTTGTACCGATCCCGTAGGATGCCAAAAAAATTAAATTGGTTGTTTTTCTATAATTTCTGCAAATTATTATTATATCTAAAATTAACATTCACCTTTTTATTTTTATTTATTTATTTATTTACACTGCCCTACAGGATTAGAGTCTCTATTATTAGGCAAAAAAAAAACAGAGTTACATGCATCCTAAAGTTATATACATAATACAGATAGTATAATAAGTAAATCATAGCCTAGAAATTAATCACAGATAATTGTAAATAAACGATTTGACAGCAGAATAATAGCAGTAAAATATATCAAATTTGTCTCTCAGGCGATCTTAATGGGGAAAATTGTAATACATTAGTTCTTGGTTTCGGTAAATAAAAAAATACTGGAGATCTAATTATCCCTGGAATATGAAAATGAACTCTCGCGAGCAAATCAGTTGTCAAAATCTTGTTACTAACCAGCTTATACAAGAAAAGTACACGAGCCCCGTAACTGCGCTTCTCCAGAGTTGTGAGAGTTGTGAAATTAAATCTTGTCAATAGGCTTTCGCGAGGTGTAGTAGGCAGTGGATAAAATCCATCAGATTTAAAGCTTAAGAATATTAAAAAACGATACTGAATTTTTTCCAGATAACTAAAGCGTATTCCAATCTACTTCATACAATAGAATAATATATCGTGCTTATTACCTGTAGCGGCTGAAATTCATTACTAGATCTCACTATAAAGCCCAGCTTTCGTAAGATCTCGATACTGTACCATTAATATGATTGACAAATGTGAGTCTGCAGTCATACATGACTCCCAGATCCTTAATGCAGTTAACTTGCCTTAGAAAAGCACCGCTGATCCCATAATCACGCAGCAATGACATTCTACTTGTGATATTGTTAACAAAAACGTTTTACTTGATCTATGACCACGGTATTCAACATAGTGAAAGGGGTTTAATAGATAGCTATCGAAAAATCTAATAAGATTGTCATTAAAATCAAAGTCCGACAATCTGGAAAGTAAAACACCGTAATCAAGTCGATCAAATGCTTTGGAAAAATCTGTGTAAACGACATCGATCTAAGTGCCAGAATCAATGCGCTCTGAGACATACTGCGCAATAGTACAAAGATTGGTCACGGTTGACTTTCCAGAATCAAAACCATGCTACTGATCGATCATAAGAGACGCTATGTAAAAGGATATTTGTTCCTAAAGAACCTGCTCAAATATCTTTGCAAAATTGCACATTATCGCTATGGGGCGATAATTTTCGACCCTGGTTCTATCATTCTTTTTAAAACCAGACAGATTTTGATTCCTTTCATAGGTCAGGAAAAATATATTTCTGAATGCATAAATTAAAAATTATAGACAACGGCTCAGGAAACGCCGATGCACAATCCCTTACGACGAACGAAAGAATGGAACCAGGACCTGCTGTGAATTTGTTCTTCAATTTTTTCAGGCTTTCTCAACGTCTGGAGGCAATTTTTAAGATAACGAAATCGAGTAAGAATTGTAACCATGACTAGAAGTAGGTACATAAGGTACATAAGGAGTAGAAACAATAGAGAACTTTTTGAATAATTTCGTAAATGAATTTACGATGTTAGTGGGATTTTAACAAAATATCAAAAAGAGAAGAAGATTATAATAGTACATAACGCAAGGAAGAAAGTATACATAACACAAGGAAGGAAACTGATCAAACCTCATCTGAATAGAAGAAAACAATGTTACGTTTTATAGATAGATAACTGTAGGTTAAAGGTGTAATAAGATAATTCAAATGAAGCCTGTTATTTCAAGACAAGATAGATCTTCTACAAAGACACAATAGGGTACTAAGATAAGATATAATAAGATAATTTAAATGAAGCCTGTTACTTCAAGATGCTACAAGCATTCTTTGATAATTATCTTCTGCAAAAACACACAACAACAACAAGACAAGAATAGTCGAGCTCCTCAAACTTGCAACAGACTAGCAGGTGGAGTCGAAATTCCAAAGACAAGCTTCCTGTAAGCAAAAAGCAAAACATACAAATTAAGACTCATCTCAAATTCTCCTGACGAAGTAGGTTAGGACTCGGGTATTCTTTTCCATATATTTTGGCCCCAATATCCTTCGTGGAGTCTTTGTTATCCAAGTACCCTCAGAGAAAAAGCATACTATTCTCTCATGAATGGCGCAATGGTTAACGCTTAAATATAAAATTAGGTAGTACAACTCATATCACTCCTATCAAGGCATTAGGTTGCCAGAACGCTTTAGCAACAGGTGGTTTTTAATTTAAAAAAATAGGTAATTAGGAATAGCAACAGGCAGTGGCGTTGCGAAGGCTCTACGGTGCGGGAGGGGGTCTAGGCTTGCGGAGGGGGGGAGGCACTCACCTAAAAATCTCTTCAGATTTCGATTTATTCAATCTCCAATAAACTTGCTACTTTACAATCCATTTAATGCAAGGTGTCAGTAACTATTTATTATAAATGGACACGTATGCAACGCAGGGCGTTTAGATTTATATTAAATGTACATATATTAAGAAATCCCTTTAAGGCTCACTAATTAAATCCATTAAACGCAAGGCCTCTGTAACAGTCTGTATTAGTATCTATACTCACGTCGTGCAGGAAGCAACTTTAATTCAAAGTAAAATGCCGACAAAATCAGTCTCAACAGAGAATTGAGTAATAATTTGTAGTGCTCAAAACTTTCTTGTTTGAAATCGTAGTTGATTGTTTACCCGAGATATATAAGTTTTCTCCATTTATAAAGCGGGGTTTTTCCCATTTAAAAACCATTGTAAATGAAATAAAAACGATTACACAAAATTCAGTTTTTGTAGAACTGCGAGTTTTGGAGCTTTTTGGGCGCTTAAAAAAGGAATCGCTAGTCTTCTGAAGACGCTGTTTCTGCTTTTCAACCGTTCAGGAAGTTCCAAAACTCGGTCCTCAACAGGCAGATAAAGTTGCGAAAAACTGAAAAATTGGGTTCATTTCAAATTTAAATGTTTGTCAAATCTCGAAATTTAGAGCTTTTTAGATGTTCAGAAAAAGAAATTCTGCGTATTTTCAAAACGCGTTAGATTTTTTATACTTTATTTGTTTATAGGATCGTGAGTCCTAGAACTTTTCAAAGTTTAAAAAATACCAAAAAGCATCTTCAAGAGACGAGCAATTTTTTTTGAACGTCTAAAAAGCTCTAAAACTCGCGATTCTAAAAGCGATTGAAGTTAGAGTAGTTGTTCGCCCTTACTGTACAATGCTTTTTAAATGGAAAAAGCAGCACAATGACACAAGCAAGAATTAGCAGCTTTAGCTACATTATAGAATGCGAAAGAACTGAAAGTCTAAAACTGATATAAGTCTACTCAAAGAAGAGTTTGCAAATAAATAGAACGATTTCGTAATAAGACATAAAACTGAATATTTTACGATGTATTTGATATTTGTTTTGATATGTATGAATAAAATTACTTTCACTGAAATCAATGTAGGACTGTTTTTTTTTATCAAATAACATTATTTTTATATATGCCCTTAAAAAGTTCACATGTTACCTTTATTAAAACATAAGTGGTCAAGGACACACTCCAGGCACAGCACGTGAGGTATGTGGGTTTGGGTTTAGGTTTAAATCTGGCTTTTCTCGTCTGGCTACTGTGTAGTGGATATCCATGTAGCTGCGTGTAGGGTATGTGGTTTTGAGAGCTTAGGTTTGGTCTTAAAATCTTGCTTCTCTTGCTTGTCTGCTGTGTAACGATTATCGATCTCGCAGCGCATGAAGTATATGGGTTTGGAAGCTCGGGCTTTGGCTTAAAATCTTGCTTCGTTCGCCTGTCGGCTGTGTAACGATTATGGATCACGCTGCTCGAGGAATATGTTGATTTAGGAGCTTGGGTTTTGGCTATACACTTTTAAAATCTCGTTCCGCTTACCTGCTGCGAAAGTCGATCTCGCCACGCGTGGGGTATGTAGTAGGATTGGAAGCTTGACATCTAAACGTCGATATTATGATTAATGAATGTTAAAAACAACCTGTATTAGAGTTTATTTAGCATTTGAATTAAATCATATTGCTAAATTAAAAAGGAGGCCCCAATGAGATTTCGCAGTGGGTTTCCAAGCTTTCAGCTACGCCACTGACAACAGCCTCGCATCAAGATGGTCGACCATGAATTAGGAAAAAAATACTGTAAAATCAACATTATTGGGAAAAATCAAAAGAATTTATGTTCTGCAAATACATTAAGATATAAGTTAACGAAAACAAAAAGTAATTTTAATCTCTATAATATAATCTACTAGATTTGACAACAAAATTTTAGAGAACAATTAAACGTACCTCATTCTTTCATAGTCAGCGAAGCAAGACCTGGAATTTAGGATTCCGGTCTCCCACCACATGAAAAAAAATGGACAAAAGACATTTGACAAATTTTTTTCAAAAAATTTGATAGAACAAAGCAAGCGAATTTAAAAGTAACCAAACCAAGAAGAATACTACTCAACTGTTTCAAACAAAATACTGGAAATTGTCAAGAAATGATTCCATGGAATACGTTACTTGCGATCTAGAATCACGTTCTAAATCCTGCGCCTGCGGTAGTAGTTTTATGAGGGTGTTAGGAAAAATAGAGTGACGGAATTACAAGAAGTTCGTAACAAGTTTACAAATTTGTATTGATTACGATACAGCTACAAAAAGCTGCATTCTGCTCATGGTAAATAAAATATCTTGGAGAATAATCTAAACACTGTAAAATAGTAGCGTATTCGACAAGTCGACTTGCAGAATAAATCTGTTATGGATACTGAATCAAGTCCGTACAGGTATTCGTAATACATGAATCAAGTCCGTACAGGTATTCGTAATACAGGAGTCATCCCAAGCGTAATCTCTCATTTCTTGAATGTTTTGAAAATTTTATAATAAATTGACTTCGTAAACAAGTTGCTACTTGCAAATGTTTGCTCATATTATTCTACTTTTTTGATGATCATACGAAACTTTTTTGGTAAATAAAATATATATAAAAAAATTACCATTATATAATGGAGCATAAACTAGGCAACTGCAACTAAATTTCTCGATTTTGCAGTTTGGTAATAAAATTTGGAAAAAAACAATGGCTGTATTTGTCCTAACTTCAAAAATATTTAAGTACTGTGACAATTTTGGACAAAATTATGCAAATGGCAATATTTGCTTTGTAAAGTTAAATGAATATAAACGGAGGGATAGAAACTTGTAGCCATATTTTAGATTAACTATCCAACACGGCAACACTGCATCTTCTCATTTCTTGATTTTTTACTACTATTTACTATAACTATATTTATTGAAGAAGTTGGATTTAATACTTTGAAATTTCTCATCTTGCGCTCTCGCCAAAAATAAAAAAATACTTGCCAAGCCGTCCATAAGGGGTAAAAATCTAGGGCTATTTATCAGTGGTACTACCCAGATTAAGTCTGAGGTTGATACGGGGCAGGTTTATCTTGTTTGCCTTATGACATATATAAAAGATTTTTGTCATAAGTTAAGTTTAAACCATGTAGTATAATGATTAAAGTTTATCAGGGACCAATAGTTAAACCTAAAGGTCAAATAGAGGTTGATTTAACTATAAATAATTGTACAAAGAAATGTTCATTTTTAGTTGTTGAAGGCGCAACAAAAGCTTTGTCATTTCTTTATATTTGGAAAAAGTTTATGTTAACTTTAAATGAAAAAATATGAAATTTTATTAAACAATAAGCCAGTCTTAGGCACAGAAACAGTTTTTCAGATTAATAGTAATAGGGACGAAAAGTTGCAAAATATTTTAAATAAATTCCCTAAACTTTTTAAAAATGAGTTGGACACTTACAGATATGAAAAGATAAAGTTAGAGTTATATAACGCTATAACTCCTATTTTTAGAAAACCAACGCAAATTCCTTTTGTTTTTCGAAAAAAGGGCATAAAGAATTAGAAAGGTTAGAAAGGGAAGGGGTGATGGTGAAAGTTTCAAATGCTAGTTTTGGAACTCCTTTGGTACCAATTGTGAAAGCTAATGGGGTAGATATTCGATTATGTGCTAAGTATAAGGTGACAATTAGTAAATATTTAAAACCATCCACTTCCTAGAATTGAAGATATTTTTACAGCTTTAAAAGGTGGACAGTGTTATACAAAATTAGACTTTTTAAATGCTTATAATCAGTAAGTTCTAGATGATAAGACTTCTGATCTGCTAGCATGGAGTACACCAAATTGTATTTATAAGGTTAAACATTTGTCTTATGAAAAAAAACCAGCGTGTAGTATTTTTCAAACCATCTAGATGACGTTGTTGTGACAGGGAAAAGTGAGGCTGAACATTTAGAAAATTAGACAGAGGTTTTGAATAGATTAGACACAGCCAGATTTAGGTTGAATGCAAAGAAATATCGTTTCATTCAGGGTAAAATTTCTGATTTAGGTCGTCCCATTTCTGCTACAGAGTTATAGAAAAATAATAAGAAAATTTGAGCGAGTTTAAATACTTCCGTGTAATCAGACGCAGATTCGAGGGTTTCTATGTATGATTAATTATTTTTCGAAGTTTATACCCAATTTGACACATCATTTAATACCATTGTCTAGTCTTTTAGAAAAAGATAAATCATTTCTGTGATTATTCATTTTAATCCAAAAAAATCCTTACGTTTGGTATGTGATAGAAATAAATTTGGTATTGGTGCAGTATTATTGAATGTTATCCCTGATGGAATTGAAAGACCAAAGTTTTATTTCTAGAATATTAACTAGGGCAGAAAAAAATTGTAGTATGGTCTATAGAGAAGCTCTTAGTATTTATTGGGCGGTTTCAAAGTTTGATGAATATTCAGTTGGTCGTAAATTTGAAATTATAACTGATCATAAACCTTTACAGCCATTGTTTGGAGAACATAAAAGTATACCTAAAATGGCAGCAGGTCGATTGCAAAGGTGATCTTTATTTTTAAGTATTTTTGACTACACTATTAGATACATTAGAGGTAAAGATAATGTTAAGGAGATGTTTTAAGTAGATTGCCATTGCCTATGGCGGAACCCAATGATCCAGTGGAATATGGTTATTTAAACTTTGATATAAATAAAGTTAGGTGAGAAACAAGGCGTGATGAAATTCTTGGACAAGTTTTTAATTTTATTAAAAATAGTTTTCTAAATCATATTGATAATGAATTACTTAAACCTTTTCTTATTAGAAAATCTGAATTATACTTAGAAAACGAAGTTACAGAGTTGTGATACTTACTAAGTTAAGACAACATTTGTTAGCAGATTTACATAGTACGCATGAAGGTATATGTAAGATTAAATCAAATGCTAAAGCATATTTTTGGTGACTGTCACTTGACTAGGATATCGAGAAAGTAGTGTCGCAATGTAGCGTATATTCTATGTCTAGACCTGAACCTATTAAATCAATATTAATAACTTGTGTGAAATCAAATAATTTTTGTGAACGAGTGCATGCTGATTTCTTAGGTCCAATTCGAGGTAAAATGATTATGAAACGTACCGATGCACAAAGTACTATAGAAAAATTTCATGAATGATTTGCGCGTTTTGGTCTACTTAAGGTAGTATTAACGGAAAATGATTCACAGTTTTATGCAGAGGTATTTTCTAAGTTTTTAAGTTTCAATGGAGTAAGACATCAAACAGCTCCTCCATACCATCCTGCAACTAATGGGTTGATTGAGAATGCTGTGAAAAATATTAAAAATAGTGTATTTCTACTCGTTTCCTACAGTCATTTTAAATGTTCATACGGCTAAGAATAGCTATGAATTATAGCAATTACTAAAAGAAACACATCAAAAAATATTAATTTATTTTTTATTTAATTTATTTCTGTACAAAAGTTAATTTTTGGCAACATAACAGAATTTAAAAAAATAGCTCATCCACGGTTTTCCAAGATATTGTCACCAGACAGCTAAAAATTAAAATTTATTTCTTTTGTAACTTTTTGTTTTGTTAAATGACTTTTTTATCGCCCGGAATCATGTTCTACGTTCTTTAAGGTTGTTTCAGTACGGAAACTAAGAGCTTTTTTAGTACGAATATTCAGCCGTTTCCGCCAAAAATTTAAATTTTTATCTTAGGACCCATGTTAACTCTGTCATATTGAATTTAGATATGTCAACTGTAAGTTACAAGTATACAGATATGTATGATAGTTTGGTTGCATTTTTATTCACAAGTTTAACATGGAACAATTTACAACCTATTCCGCAGAAAAATTTCAGTATTTTGATGTTTTAGTCGCTATGTATTTACTTTCCTCAATTTTGACGCGCATAGTGTAGGTCATAAGTCTTTGTGAACAAAAACACAATTTGGGTGTATCAGAATTTCAAATTAAAATGATTTTCAACCGCTTCCAAGACAAACGTCATTTTTTTAAATGTTTTTGTCGCCATATTGCTGTATTTATCATCCTGAAATGAGATTTGCATGTACTAAAAGTATAATTCGAAAGGATTTTTCAAAAATATTGACCGCCAAACTTACTAACATGGTCTAACCTTAAGACCATTCTAAATTTGCAGCAGAGTATTTTAATTGACAAAAACAACAATAAGTCAAGAAAGTTTTAAACCCTAAAAATACAAGGATAAAAAAATATTTTTTTTTTATTACTTAACAGGCATAAATAGAAAATTTTATTTATTTTCGGGTAACAAATATGTGTTTTACATATTTTAAGGCTATATGGCTAGGTTTTTATCGTTAATATCTCTATATAAACGTTTATTTGTTGTCATACGTATTATAAATTATGACAAATAAGCAAAAAAAGAACAGACCTAGTAGAAGATTTAGTTTTCGTGGAAAATGCATGTTAGCTGATAAAAATAACTACGTTGTCTTAACGTTGATGACACAAAAAATCGAAAGTGATTTTTACAAGTGACGCTACTTTTCTAACACTTACACTACTTTATAGCTGGTCGCTATATCATTAGATAACGTCATATTATAGTGTTAGAGCACACACTAAAAATCATTAAATTCAGTTACTAAGTTTTCAAAAAATTTGGGAAAAATCTATATTTTCTTAAAACTTTGACTCCCTGTGTAAACACCACCTAAAAAAATATATTTTATCTCTTTTAAATGTAGATAAACAATATATATTCTCTCTTTATTTTAATTTATTTGCTGTTTGAATTATATTACATTACACAAACTGTCATTTCTTGTACAAAGGGAAGCTGTAACGCTTCAAAAAAAGTCATACATTTTGCTCATTAAGATTATTTTCTTCGTAATCGGAAGGAGGATTACGTTTTTTGAACAGAGCGCCATAACATATTTTAAAATTTTTGTCTCGTTTTAACAACAGGAAAGTCATCGGAATCGGAGCTAAAAGACCAATTAGGTTTAAAATTTCTAAGAAATTTATAATAAAATAGAGTGAAAATGTAGAGTCTACAAAATCTGGAAAAAATAGATATAATACTACAAACAGAGTACTGGGAAACCACATCGTAAAATATATATTAGACATGGTTAAAGTATATGCAGATTTTAATGATTCTTCCGTATACTTTCTACAATATTTTATTATATTTATTGTTATAATTATAAGAAAACCGATAAAATTTATTATTTCGACATAATGAAAACCTGCTACAAAAAAAGGTATATAAGTAATTAAGGGTAGAAAATAGCATGCTGTAAGTACATACTTAAATTTCTGTTGATATGTGGAAGAAAAATTCTTAAAAGTGGCAAAAATGAACCAATCAACACCTAATAGAACTGCTAAACAAACTGAAATTATTAACAAGTTGTTCAGTAAAATCACACGAAATATTAGAAAAACAAATTCTTTAAATGGAAAATAAACCATTACATTTAAAATTACAAAAATTACGAGCAAAATTAAACTACTAACAGCAAAATGTAATATGATATGGTTGGTTCTTGTTTGAAGTTTTTTAAATTTACGTATTACAATAATCAGGACTGTGTTGTTTGCTACGGTAAGGATACAAAAAAACAGTTTTATTACGAGCCCTAAGTATTTTTCAATGAATTTCTTAGGTGATAGTTCATCCTCAGGTTCATAAGGCACATAGAAGTCTGGTTCCTCTTCCCATGAAGGTGTCGTAGTAATTGGATACTCCATTTTGTAATTCTTATATAATGTACCAGAATGAACAGCTTTCAGATGATATTTTCCGATTCAGTTTTCTTAGAATTTTATAATCCCTAGAAAGGAAAAGTAAATATATTTTAATTACTTTTTAGTATTTATTATAAAGGGCGGTTAATGTTAAAAGTATCAGAGACCGATAACTGTAGATCCTGTGTCAATATCAGAAATATATTCATTAATAATGAAAAACACTATAAATATTCATTTTTAGAGTTTCAGAGTTACACAGTCATAAGTTTATAGCTTTATCATTTTCGCCTATTGCTATAAGGGTTTGCAGACATATATTTTCAGTTCACCTAAAAACAGGCGTAAAACAAAATTGCAAAAAAGATTATGATATATATCTACTTCTATGTGGAAAAATAGAGTGAAAATTGTCTCTTCGAGTAGCTTATGGAGTAAAGAATAATCGATTTGTCTTTTAAAAATGCAATTGAACATGTCATAGAGCATTTTTCTTTTGCTGACCTCGTTTGCGAAATAAAAACTCTCAAAAAAGGAGGGCTGTTAGATTTTCAAAATATATCTATTTTATAAATTTGCACAAATAGAGTGGCCGGAATCAATGTCAAAAAACTAAACAATATGTTTCTGTGTGATAAAATAAAGATAGTTATTTAAAAGAATATCAAAATGTCAATAGTTTCCGGGTTATAGTTAAAAAAAGTTAATTTTTTTCAGTTTTTAATTCAAATTGAATTTAATTATCGATAGATTTATTATATATTTGACTTGAAGACTTATTCTAATAAAGATTCTCGTCTACAGATACAACTGTTTTCCTAACTTGTCACCTGAGGGCACTTTAACTGAATATCAAAGTTAATGTTTCTTGTGATTACACTGTTCTACATATTGAAACATTTTGTCGGTTCCTGATATTTTTTTGGGGGGTTCTTTCCTATCGCCCATAAGTTTTTAAAGAAGGATCTAGTGAGTTTTCAAAAAAAAATACGAAGTCACCTTTATATATATATATATATATATATATATATATATATATATATATATATATATATATATATATATATATATATATATATATCGATGATCGATTCATTCAACTCGGAAATACTTTTTTATGAAAATATAATTCTTATAGAAAAATTAAAATAGAAGAAACAATATATTGCAAAATTTTATTATTTACGTTGTAAATAAATTTTGGTTAATTTTGGTCCATTTTCAGGCGTTTCCCGATTATCCACGGTAACGAAAATTACTCAGTTGTTCAAATTTCACCGAGTTACCCTGGTTTAAAAGAAAATGAAGGTCCTGCGTTATCTAGAATCTAGGATACTATTAAATGTTGCAGCACGCTCCAATTTGACGTTACGATATCATAATATCGCCGCGCGAAAGCGTAGCTCCGAGCTGCTCCTCTCATCACCAGCCACAACTCATTTCTGCAAGTACCTTCATTTTAAAGGGCCATTACTTTATGCACAATGCATAAATTTTATATTTATCCATTGCATCCTAAAATATAAGTCCTCGTTTAAAATCTGTGAAAATTTCGACTCTTTATGTTTACAAACAACCGAAATATGATTTTAAAAAATTATTTTTCTTGGCTTCTATTGGTTGAAGAGCATTTTTTTTAACTGACGACCTTTACAGTCCACCAAATAACAAGTCTATACCATGAAAAATAGCAAAGTTATTCTAATCGTTTATAAGTAAAAACACACCTCTTTTTTAACCCACTTTTTTAACAAAAATTTTGAAATAAATATATTTTTTTAACTTTCCCTGTAGTTTGACCATTCAAGAATCCATTTCACTTTTAAAAATATCTTTAGAGACATTATCTTCTGAGCAACAATTTTTTAAACTTTTAGTATTTTTTAAAAACAATCGACATTAAACGTAAATTATCCAATCAATCTGGCTGAACATTCGCACACTTATAAAGACCTATAATGGCCTCATCATCAAAGTGTTATATGTTATTTGTGGCATTATTAAAAAAGTTATTAACATTTACAAAATAGTGCAAAAAAGATTTTTTTTGTCATTATCTCGATAAAATGTGTATTGATTTTGACGTATAAAACATGAAATTAAAAATTTTGGTTATATCTACAATTTTCACCAATTAAAATTTTCTGTACAATGTCCTCGGAAAATTCTACAGGCAGAAAATCGAATACCCGACTTAGGCCGTTGTTTATAAAAAAACAGAGCCGATCTGACTTTACTTCTTTACGTATTTATCATGTATTAGACCCCCTCTATGATTTAAATTCAAAACATTTGAATGGTCCCTGAAGATGCTGTTGTGCAGTAAAAATGCAGTGGAAATTAGGGTAAATATGTTCTTACTGATACTTACCAAAAATTTTTCATGGATTTCCACCAAGTATCCACCAACAAAACTGTTGACTTTACTCGCGAATATGCTTTTTACTCGTTTTGTACAGTAAGTTTAAACGTTCATACTGCTAAGAATAACTGAGTTGCAGCAATTAGTCAAACAAATACAATAAAAATACTAATTGATGTAAACTTTATAATTAAGTCGAATTTTAAAATTTTTTTATCGGGATAATAAACCTAGAGGTCACAATTAAGATTATAATATTCAAAATATTTATTAAAAATGAATATAATTTAACTAAAACAAGAAACTAAAAATAGGAACATAATAAAGAAAAATCTTCATTTTGTATCTCGCCGATTTGTACAGGGTCTCCCGATGAAGTAGAAAACTCAAAGATATCATTCTGTACGATAAAAGAAAGGTGGTAGATCCTTTAAAAAAGTGATGAAATCTCTAAATATAATTTAATTTGTATTTAATTTATTTCTTTATGAAACAATTTCATTTTTGATAAAACGACTAAATTAAAAAAAAAACTTGTGTTACCTCAGCGAGAGGAACTTTTCGTTATTAATTCCAAACGTTATTCCTACACAATAAAGCTTGGAAAAAACAATAAACAATTTATTTACAAGAGGTAAAAAAAATGTAACAAAGTGTTGAAAATGTTGCAAAATTGATCGTACAATAAAATATATATGGCAGACTACATGGTTAGTTACAAAATTCTAACACATTATTGGTTACAATTTCTTAATCAATAAAAAATTCTTTTTGTGTCGATCCCGTAGTATGACAAAAAAATTAAATTGGTTGCTTTTCTATAATTTCTGCAAATTATTATTATATCTAAAATTAACATTCACCATTTTATTTTTATTTATTTATTTATTTACACTGCCCTACAGGATCAGAGTCCCTATTATTAGGCAAAAAAAGAAGAGAGTTACATGCATCCTAAAGTTATATACATAATACAGATAGTACAATAAGTAAATCATCGCCTAGAAATTAATCACAGATAATTGTAAATAAACGATTTGACAGCAGAATAATAGCAGTAAAATATATCGAATTTGTCTTTCAGACGATCTTAAAGGGAACACATCGAGTACGATGGGGAGAATTGTAATACATTAGTTCTTGGTTTCGACAAATAGAAAAATAATGAGATCTAGTTATCCCTGGAACATGAAAATGAACTCTCGCGAGCAAATCAGTTGCCGAAATCTAGTTATTAACCAGCTTATACAAAAAAAAATTACACGAGCCCCGTAACTGCGCTTCTCCAGAGTTGTGAAATTAAATCTTGTCAATAGGCTTTTGCGAGGTGTAGTAGGCAGTGGATAAAATCGATTCGATTTAAAGCTTAAGAATATTAAAAAACGATACTGAATTTTTTCCAATTTATCAGAGTGTACATGGTACTACGGATGCCAGATAACTGAAGCATATTCCAATCTACTTCATACAATAGAATAATATATCGTGCCTATGACCTGAAGCGACTAAAATTCATGACTAGATCTCACTATAAAGCCCAGCTTTCGTAAGATCTCGATACTGTACCATTAATATGATTGCCAAATGTGAGTCTGCAGTCAAACGTGACTCCCATATCATTATTGCAGTTAACTTGCCTTAGAAGAGTACCGCTGATCCCATAATCATGCAGCAATGGCATTCTACTTCTTGAAAATGCAATATTGCCCTTGTCTACGTTCAGAGGCAGTTTGTTTTTTAGTCACCAAAGATTTAATTTCATGAGATCTAGTTCAAGGCTCAAGCAATCGCTATGATTTCGTATGTCCCGGAATATCTTCAAATCGTCTGCATAAAATAGCCAATTGTTACTCAACCCACATGTGATATCGTTAACAAAAAAGTTAAGAAATAAGAGACCCAAAACAGATTCTGGAGGAACACCCAACGTTACTACAAAAATACTTGATCTATGACCACAGTATTCAACATAGTGAAAGGGGTTTAATAGGTAGGTATCGAAAAATCTAATAAGATTGTCATTAAAACCAAAGTCCGACAATTTGGAAAGTAAAACACCGTAATCAAGTCGATCAAACGCTTTGGAAAAATCTGTGTAAACGACATCGATCTAAGTGCCAGAATCAATGCGCTCTGAGACATACTGCACAATAGTACAAAGATTGGTCACGGTTGACTTTCCAGAAACAAAACCATGCTGCTGATCGATAATAAGAGGCGCTATGTAAAAGGATATTTGTTCCTGAAGAACCCACTCAAATACCTATGCAAAATTGTACATTATGGCTTTAGGGCGATAATTTTCGACCCTGGTTCTATCATCCTTTTTAAAAACCCGACTGATTTTTAATTCCTTCCATAGGGCAGGAAAAATACATTTCTGAATGCATAAATTAAAAATTATAGACAACGGCTCAGCAAACGCCGAAGCACAATCCCTTACTACGAATGAAGCAATGAAACCAGGACCGGCTGTGAATTTGTTCTTCAATTTTTTCGGGCTTTCTCAACGTCTGGAGGCATTATTTAAGATAATGAAATAGGATAAGAATTGTAATCATGACTAGAAGTAGGTACATAAGGAGTAGAAACAATAGAGAACTCTTTGAATAATTTCGTAAATGAATTTACGATGTTAGTGGGATTTTAACAAAATATCAAAAAGAGAAGAATATAATAGTACATAACGCAAGGAAGAAACTGTACATAACACAAGGAAGAAAATTGGCCAAACCTCATCTGAATACAAAAAAATAATGGTACGTTTTATATATAGATAACTGTAGGGTAAAGGTGTAATAAGATAATTCAAATGAAGCCTGTTACTTCGAGACAAGATAGATAAGAGTACTTTACTGTAATTTGTCTCCTACAAAGACACAATGGGGTACTAAGATAAGATATAATAAGATAATTTAAATGAAGCCTGTTACTTCAAGATGCTATAAGCATACTTAGATAATTATCTTCTGCAAAAACACACAACAACAACAACAAGACAAGAATAGTCGAGCTCCTCAAACTTGCAACAGACTAGCAGGTGGAGTCGAAATTCCAGAGATAAGCTTCTTGTAAGCAAAAAGCAAATTCTCCTGACGAAGTAGGTTAGGACTCGGGTATTCTTTTCCATATATTTTGGCCCCAATATCTTTCGTAGAGTCTTTGTTTTCCAAGTACCTTCAGAGAAGAAGCATACTATTCTCTCAAGAATGGCGCAATGGATAACGCTTAAATATAAAATTAGGTAGTACAACTCATATCACTTCTATCAAGGCATTAGGTTGCCAGAACGCTTTAGCAACAGGTGGTTTTAATTTAAAAAAATAGGTAATTAGGAATAGCAACAGGCAGTGGCGTAGCGAAGGCTCCGCAAGGTCTACGGTGCGGGAGGGGGGTCCAGGCTTGCGGGGAGGGGGGGAGAGAGGCAGCTAAAAAAATCTTTAGATTTCAATTTATTCAATCTCCAATAAACTAGCTACTTTACAATCCATTTAAAGCAAGGTGTCAGTTATTATTTATTATAAATGGGCACGTATGCAACGCAGGGCGTTTAGATTTATATTAAATGTACATATATTAAGAAATCACTTTAAGACTCACTAATTAAATTCATTGAACGCAAGGTCTCTGTAACAGTTTGTATTAGTATCTATACTCAAAGTAAAATGTCGACAAAATCAGTCTCAACAGAGAATTGAGTAATAATTTGTAGTGCTCAAAACTTTCTTGTTTGAAATCGTAGTTGATCGTTTACCCGAGATATATATGTCGGAAGTTTTCTCTACTTAAAAAGTGGGGTAAAATTTTTCCCATTTAAAATACATTGTAAATGAAATAAAAGCGATTACACACAATTCAGTTTTTGTAGAACTGCGAGTTTTGGAGCTTTTTGGACACTTAAAAAAGGAATCACGAGTCTTTTGAAGACGGTGTTTCTGCTTTTCAACCTTCAGGAAGTTCCAAAACTCGGTCCTCAACAGGCAGATAAAGTTGCGAAAAACTGAAAAATTGGGTTCATGTAAAATATAAATGTTTGTAAAATCTCGAGATTTAAAGCTTTTTAGATGTTCAGAAAAAGAAATTCTGCGTATTTTCAAAACGCGTAATTCCTTTTTAACCGACTGCTAAAAGAAGGATTATGTATTTTTTTTTATGTATGTACACCGATTACTCCGGAACGGCGGCACCGATTTGAAAGAAATTTTTTACGTTATGTAAAGGAAGTTGCTGCGGTGGTCTCATATTTTTTTAAATGAAATTGGTGCAGTAAAATCCAAGATGACGCTTACAATATGGCGGCCAAAAAAATTAATTTTGTCCGATTTTCTCCAAAATTGATATGGAGGAATTTTCGGGGTTGTACCCAACGAATTTGAAATTACTTTTAAAAAATTCAAAATGGCGGATCCAATATGGCGGACGAAAAAATCGTTTTTGTCCGATTTTCTCCAAAATCGGTATGGGGGAGTTTTTGGAGTCGCATATGACGAATCTAAAATGTTTTTTTAAAAATTCAATATGGCGGATCCAATATGGCGGACAAAAAAAATCAATTTTGTCCTATTTTCTCCAAAATTGGTATGGGGAAGTTTTCGGGGCCTCACATAAAGAATCTGAAATTATTTTTAAAAAACTCAATATGGCGGATTCAATATGGCGGACAAAAAAAATCAATTTTGTCCGATTTTCAACAAAATTGGTACGGGAGAGTTTTCGGGGTCACATATGACATATCTAAAACTATTTTTAAAAAATTCAATATGGCGTATCCAATATGGTGGATAAAAAATTAATTTATTTTCTTTAAATATCGATATTGGAAGGTTTTGGGGCCTATATTACCAATCTAAAAAAAATTTAATATAGTGGATTCTCTATGACAGACTAAATATTCGTTTGACTCAATTTGATTGGTATTTGGAAAACTTTAAGGACTAAAGAATTTTTAGTGGTTCATTTTAGGGTGATTTACAACTTTGGATAAAATGGGTACTTTTTTGCCAGTTTGGAGTCATTGCGAGCTACACTAATCTCGATTAGTACTTAGTACTTAATTTATGACTATCATAATGAATTCTAAAACTGAAAATAGAAAAATAAAATTTTTATAAAAAAATTGAACCGACTTCTAAAAGTGCGCTAAAAAGTGAAAAATAACCATAAATTTTTATATGAAATTGAACTTTTTGAAGTCGGCGCCAAACTATTTGTACACGAAATAAATAACTATATACAAATTATGGTAAGAACGCAATTACAAATAAAGTATTTTTAATCTGTTTATGCAAATCACATTTTGTCAGGTATTAGTTTGGCGCCGACTTCAAAAAGTTCAATTTCATTTAAAAATTTATGGTTATTTTTCACTTTTTAGCGCACTTTTAGAAGTCGGTTCAATTTTTTTATAAAAATTTTATTTAAACGTCTAAAAGTGTCGAGATTTGACAATCATTTAAATTTGAAATAAACGCAATTACCATTTAGATTTTTTATACTTTATTTGTTTATAGAATCGCGAGTCCTAGAATTTTCGAATGTTTAAAAAATACCAAAAAGCATCTTCAAGAGACGCGCAATTTTTTTTGAACGTCTAAAAAGCTCTAAAACTCGCGATTCTAAAAGCGATTGAGGTTAGAGTAGTTGTTCTCCCTTGCTTTATAATGCTTTTTAAATGGAAAAAGCAGCACAATGACACAAGCAAGCTACATTATTTATAGAATGCGAAAGAACTGAAAGTCTAAAACTGATATAAGTCGACTCATAGAAGAGTTTGCTGCTCATGGTGAATAAAATGTCTTGGAGAACAATCTAAACACTGTAACATAGTAGCGTATTCGACAAGACTTATAGAATAAACCTATTATGGATACTGAATCAAGTCCGTACAGGTATTCGTAATACAGGAGTCATCCCAAGCGTAATGTCTCATTTCTTAAATGCATGTTAAAAATGTGCAATAAATCGACTTCGTAAACAACTTGCTACTTCCAAATTTTTGCTCATATTATTCTACTTTTTTGATGATCATACGAAACCTTTTTTGGTAAATAAAATATATATAAAAAGAAACAAAAACGACAATTCTATAATGGAGCATATAACAGACAACCGCAACAAAAACTTTTGATTTTATTTCGAGAATCGGCCAGCAGTTTGTTAGTAAAATTTGGAATAAAACAATGGCTGTATTTGTCTTCACTTCAAAAATATTTAAGTACTGTGACAAGTTTGTGTATTTCATTAGAAGTGGAAAATTCAAAGGTGATCGGAAAACGTGACTTCTATGTGTGAAAGAGAAATCTTTTTTTTTTGAAAAACTCTTTGCGACTGCCAAGAAGAACTTCGGATACGTCTTCTACGACTCAAAAATAGAGGGAATCAGTATTTCGAATAACATCCTATTTTTGATATTATTTGAAAAAGTCGTGTTTTCTTTGAATTTTCTAGAAAATATTAATTGAAGAATTTGCTTCATTTCTAGAGTTCTGTTTTGTACCAAACAGGTAGCTCTTTCTTGGTCAAATAAGGACGTAGAAAAAATACATATATGAACAGCTATTTAAAAAACATCTTTCATCCGAATTTTTTTTTTTAAATATAGAAAAAAATATATGTACGCTTTTTATTTTAATTTATTTTCGGTTTAAATTATATTACATTACACAAACTGTGATTTGCTTTACAAAGTGAAGCCTTAAACCTTTAAAAATAGTTATACATTTTCTTCATTAAGATTATTTTCTTCGTGCTCAAAAACAGAAATATGTTTTTTGAACAGGGCGCCATAATACATTTTCGTCGCGCTTCAGCAACACGAAAGTAATCGCAATCGGAGCTACGAGAACAATTTGGTCCGAAAAATTTACTGAGAAAGTTATAACAGAATCACTAAATGGTGTAGAGTATATAGAATCCGGAAAAAATATATATAACGCTAGAATCAGAACACTGGGAAACCACATCGTAATATATATATATTAGACATGATTAGAGTATATGGAGATTTTAATGATTCTTCCGTATACTTTCTACGATATTTTATTGCATTCATTGCCGCAATTATAAGAAAACTAAAAAAAATGGATTATAAGTATATTCCAAGGTACTACTTCGAGATAATAAATACCAACTACAAAAAAGACAAGACAATAATTAGGTATAGTATAGTATGCTATAAGTACATACTTAAATTTTTGTTGATATTTGGATTAAAAGTAGCAAAAATAAACCAATCAACGCCCAAAAAATTGCTAAACAAGATGAAGTTATTGACAAATAGTTCAGTAATACAGCACGAAATATTAAATAAACAGAGTCTCTAAATGGAAAATAAGCCATTACATCTGCTATTATGACAATTAGGAGGAAAATTAAACTAGTAATAATAAAATTTAGTATGATATGGTTGGAAAAAATTTACGTATTACAGTAATCAGTACCGTATTATTCGCTATGGTAAGAATACAAAGAAATACTCCTAATATGAACACTAAGTATTTTTGAATGAACATCTTGGATGATAGTTCTTCAGGCTCATAAGCCAAATAGAAGTGTGGTTGCCTTCCCGTCATGAGCATCGTACTAGTTAGATACTCCATTTTGTAATTCTTCTATAATGTACCAGAATGAACAGCTTTCAAATGTTGTTTTCCGATCCTTTTATTTTAAGGTGATATACTTATAATTGTAGATCCTATTTTAGTATCGGAAATGTATCTTCCAGTAAGGAGAGATACTGTAAATTTTCATTTTTAGATTTCAAGAGTTACTGGATCATAAGCTTATAATTTAGTCATGTTCCCATATTTTGCTATAAAATTTTGCAAACATATCTTCTCAATTCATCGAAAGACAGGCGTGGAGAGGAATTGCAAAAAAATTATGATATCTCCCTGTATGTGGAGAGATGGAGTGAACATCTTTTCTTCGCGTAGCTTACCAAATGAAGATTCGTTGAGAGGTCTTCAAAAATACAATTAAACATGTGATTTAACATTTTTTATTTTCTTACCTCATTTCTGAAATAAAAACTCCCAAACAAAAAGAGAATCCTTAAATTTACTAATCGCTTTAGATAGCAAAATATATGGACTTAATAAAATTGCACAAACGGAGTGTCCGGAACCAGTATCAGGAAACTAAAGAAGGCTTTCTATGTGATAAAATAAAGATAGTTATTTAAAAGAATATGAAAATGTCAATAGCTTCCTAGTTACAGGTAAATAAAGGTGAATTTTTTATTTGATTTTTAAATGGAACTACCCTGTACATAACTATTCTATCATGTACAGGGTGAGTCAACGATTGGATGAAGTAGATTTGTGCCTTTTCGGTGAAATTAACAAAGAAACTATATTTATTGTTTGATACAGTTTATTTTTACGCAGATTCTAAAAATATTTAGGACTCTACAGGGTGAGCCAAAAAACTAGGACAGCATAAAGTTGTATTTTTTTAAATAGAACACCCTATATACGAAAGGCATTTTCGATTTAGCTTATAATTTTAAGTCTTTTTTATTAAGGGTTTACTATAACAAAACTTTATAGTTTCTGAGATAATTAAGTTTAAAGAAAAAAAGTCACATTTTCAAGCATCAATTCAATCCTAAATAACGTTTTCAATTTTGTGACAAATATATTCAAATTTGGAATTTAGCAAGGCCAAGGACAAGTTAACATAATTTTTACCTAATATTTGCAATAAAAGCTACAGGGTGTTGAACACATCGGCTCAAATTTGAACAAGTTTAAATGAATAAATATCTTTTTTTTTTAAATGGTACACCCTGTATATTTTCATGTTATTTAATAGAGTAATAAAAACCCTAAAAGTTTTGTTCAATATATCCTATACCTATTTATAATAGTTTTTGAGATATTTCAGTTTTTCTTATTTTCCATACTTTTTTACAGAAATAGTCTTCATTATCATAGTAGCCATGGCAAAAACAATGTAAAAGAACATTTTTCTGTGTGTCAAATTTATAACCGCAATCGCTTCTTTTGGTTTTTATGTAGTGTAGTTTGGTTTTTTTTGCATTCATCTTATATTGTAAAATGAATTTTCCAAAGAATGAGTTAATATATATGATTTATACAATAGGAGAGGCTCAAAAAAATTGCCTTCTTGCTCAAAGAATTTACAAAATGAAGTATCCTGATCGACGCCAGTCTAATACCCATACTTTTTAAAACTTAATGCAAAGATTTGATTCTCCTGGTACTGTTGATTATCCAAAACGTAAAGTGGTCAACAAACCAGTAACTAATGAAGAAAAAGAACTACAAGTATTGTTAAATGTTCAGGAAAATCCTTATATTGATAGCCGTCAGTTAGCAGCATTATGTGAAACATCACAATCCACCGCTAATCGTACTACCAAGAAATATAGGTATCATCCATATCACATGGAATTACACCAAGATTTGCATGGACAGGATTTTGAAAGTCATGTAAACTTTTGTCGTACAATAAATGCGGAGATTCAATTAAATCCAAATTTATTATGCAAGGTAATGTTTAGTGATGAAGCTACTTTTAGAAGTAACGGTGCCGTAAATAGACGCAACATGTATTATTATGCCACAGAAAACCCATTTTGGATTAGAGAGGTGCAACATCAAAACCACTGGTCATTAAATGTTTGGTGTGGTATTCATCATAATCGAATTATTGGACCCCACTTTTTTAATGAACCACTAAATGGCCATAGTTACCTAAACTTTCTACAAGAAGAACTACCCCAATTGCTTCAAGGTCTCGATAGGGATGAGCTCGACAGTATGTGGTTCCAGCACGATGGTGCGCCTCCGCCTTACCATCGTGAAGTTCGTGCGTTTTTGGACCAACGATATCCGCAAAAATGGATTGGACGTGGGGGTTTCATTGAGTGGCCACCAAGGTCTTGCGACATCACCCCATTAGATTTCTTCCTATGGGGTTATATTAAAAATAAGGTGTATGTTAATCCACCAAAAACAGTGGAAGATATGCTAAACAGGATTAGGGATACCTGTAGAACAATAACGCCACTAATTTTGTCCAGGGTCCGAGAAAATCTGCAAAAAAGACTAAATTTGTGCATTGCACAAGAGGGTCATTTATTCGAACACTAAAAATAAATAATTAATCACAGTATTTAATAGGTAGTTTTTTTGTTTCAATTTAGTATAAAAGTAAATATGTATTTGCCTTGTCGTTATTGTTGTGTTAATTTTTTCACATTATGTTTAATTAAACTATTGCCGTTGTAATATAACGAATAATGTATTTCATCATATTTAACCACATTCTGTTTGTTTCTGTAGTTTCTTTCTATTATTTTACATGGCTACTATGATAATGAAGACTATTTCTGTAAAAAAGTATGGAAAATAAGAAAAACTGAAATATCTCAAAAACTATTATAAATAGACATAGGATATATTGAACAAAACTTTTAGGGTTTTTATTACTCTATTAAATAACATGAAAATATACAGGGTGTACCATTTAAAAAAAAAAGATATTTATTCATTTAAACTTGTTCAAATTTGAGCCGATGTGTTCAACACCCTGTAGCTTTTATTGCAAATATTAGGTAAAAATTATGTTAACTTGTCCTTGGCCTTGCTAAATTCCAAATTTGAATATATTTGTCACAAAATTGAAAACGTTATTTAGGATTGAATTGATGCTTGAAAATGTGACTTTTTTTCTTTAAACTTAATTATCTCAGAAACTATAAAGTTTTGTTATAGTAAACCCTTAATAAAAAAGACTTAAAATTATAAGCTAAATCGAAAATGCCTTTCGTATATAGGATGTTCTATTTAAAAAAATACAACTTTATGCTGTCCTAGTTTTTTGGCTCACCCTGTAGAGTCCTAAATATTTTTAAAATCTGCGTAAAAATAAACTGTATCAAACAATAAATATAGTTTCTTTGTAAATTTCACCGAAAAGGCACAAACTTACTTCATCCAATCGTTGACTCACCCTGTACAGTATTATTTCTCTATCACGGCCCTATATGATGAGCTGGGGCACCATTATGAAGAAACATTTCAGGTAAATAATTTTCCAAAAAGTCTAACAAGGGAGGTACCTGAAGTGTCTGGGTCCGATTTTTATGAAATTATGAAAATGGGTTGTAGAGGGTACAAAAATAAGAGACAGGTATTTTTCTATCTACGGAGGTTCATTTTAACTGGGTAAAAACCGCCTCTAAAGTTTACGCCTAAAAATAGTATTTTTGAAATATCTCAGGTTCTGATATATTTTTACAAAACAAAATGAAAATTATTTGTTGTTCGAAATGATGTTAAACTATGTTTTTTTTTCACCCCCAAGAATATCGTCCCTTATTATTACACATCTGTTCGCGTACGTAATTTAATTCTAAAAATTACGACATTTAATATAATTGTTTGGAAATTTTTCTTCAGGAATACCATATGCAACTTAAATTGACGGATTTCGGGGTTTCTTAAAATAAATAGTAAAAGGGTGTGGGCCACCAAATACGTTTTTTCTTAAATCTCGAGTTCTTTACAAAATAAAATGTTAATTACTTGTTATTTGAAATGATGGCGAACTAAGTTATTTTCATTCCCAAGAATATCATCCCTAATTTTTTATAAGGGTAAATCATCTATTCGTGCTGGTAATTTAATTCTACTAATTACTAAATTTAATAAAATTGCTTAAAAATATTTTTTTCATGAATACCATAATTAACTCAAGTTTACATCTTTCGGGGTTTCCAAAAATAAACTAGTAAAAGAGGGTGACTTACCCCCAAATTTTTTTTTTTAATATATCAAATTCTAATTTAGATAACACTATAAAACAAAACGAAAATTATTTGCCATTCCAAATGACATTAAACTATGGTATTTTCACCCCCAAGAATAGCATTGCTTATTTTTTATTAGGGTAAACCATATATTTGCGTACGTAATTTAATTGTAAAAATTACAAAAATTAATGGAAACTATTTCTTCCACAAATACAATAAGTCTCTTAATTTGTTTTTTTCAGGGTTTCTAAAGATAAACTAGTAAAATAAGGTGAACCATCTCCAAACACTTTTTTTACATCTCAAGTTCTAATTGAGATAACTCTATAAAACAAACCGGAAATTACTTGTTATTTCAAATGAAATTAAACTATAGTATTTTCACCCTCAAGGATATCATTCGAAAGATGTCATTTCATACGTGTATTGTCAAATTTCAATTGATATGAACGTTACAGAGCTTACTGAATTTAAGAAAAAAAAATATAAACTTATTTCATTGGTTAAGCATTCTGTAAATTATTATAACCTATGACAAATAGTGAAATTTAACTAAAAATATCTCTACTGATATCTACCTTATAATTTTCATAGATTCCCATCAAGTATCCAACAACAAAACTGTTCACCGTACTCACGAATATGCTTTTACTCTTTTTCCCAGTCAATTTAAATGTCCAGGCTGCTAAAAATTATTATGAGTTTCCGCAGTTACTGAAGCAACTACAATTAAAATACTAATTGATGTAAAGTTTATATTTAGTCCAAATTATACAAATTTTTATCAGGATAATAAACCTAGAGGTCACAATTAGGATTATGAAATTTAAAATATTTACTAAAAATAAATTTAATTTATTAAAACAGAAACTAAAAATAGGGATAGAGTGAAGAAAAACTTTCATTTTGTGTCTCGCCGATGTCTACAGGATATCCCGATAAAACATATGTGTGTTAAATGAAAGATGGTAAGTCCTTTAAAAAGTAATAAAATCGTTAAAATAATTTATTTAATATGTATTTTATTTTTGCGTGAAACAAGTTACCATTTAGAAAGATAAATTAAAAATAAATTTTTATAAAAAAAATTGAACCAACTTCTAAAAGTGCACTAAAAAGTGAAAAATAACTATACTTTTTTATATGAAATTGGAATTTTTGAAGTCGGCGCCAAACTAAAACCTGACAAAATTTTATTCGCATAAACAGATTAAAAATACTTTATTTGTAATTGCTTTCTTACCATAATTTGTACATATTATTAGTTATTAGTATTTAGAAATAATTAGGCGCCGACTTCAATAATTTCAATTTCATATAAAAATGTATAGTTATTTTTCACTTTTTAGCGCACTTTTGGAAGTCGGTTCAATTTTTTTTGTAAAAATTTTATTTTTCGATTTTCAGTTTTGAATTCATTATGATATCCATACATTATTTGAACTAAGTACTAATCGAGATTGGTGTACCTCGCAATGATTCCAAGGTGGCAAAAAGGTACCCATTTTATCCAAAGTTGTAAATCACCCTAAAATGAATCACTAAATATCCTTTAATTCCTAGAGTTTTCCAAATACCAGTGAAATTTTGTCAAACAAATATTTAGTCTGTCATAGTAAATCCAATAAATTAAATTTCAAATTATGAGTATATAGATTAGTAATATAAGCCCCAAAACCTTCCAATACTGATATTTAAAGAACTCTCGTAGCCCGAAATATATGTTATACTGCATATTGAGTTTGGATACGCCCCAAGAACCCCGCAATATCAATTCTAGATAAAATCGGAAAATGTAAAATTTTAAGTCCCTCATATTGTATCTTATCACCTTAGTAGTTAAAATTAACTTCATATTCGTATTACACGACCTCGAAAACCCCCCATAATCAAATCTAAAAAAATGCCATTAAGGCAAAATTTTCAATCCACCATATTGGATCTGCCATATTGAATTTTTTGAAAAATAATTTCAGATTCGTAATGTCCTATCCCAAAAACTAACTCATATCAGTTTTGAAAAAAATCGGACAAAATTAATTTTTCGTCCGCCATATTGGATCCACCATATTGAATTTTTTAAAAGTATTTTTAGATTCGTCATGTGCGACCTCGAAAACTCCCCTATACCAATTTTGGAGAAAATCGGATAAAATTGATTTTTTCGGCCGTCATATTGGATCCGCCATATTGAATTTATTTGAAAATAATTTTAGATTCGTTATGTATGACTCCGAAAGCTCCCCTGTACCAATTTTGGATAAAATTGGACAAAATTGATTTTTTGTCCGCCATATTGGATCCGCCATATTGAATTTTTCAAAAATATTTGGAATTCGTTATGTGCGACTCCGAAAACTCTTCCGCACCAATTTTGGGGAAAATCGGATGAAATTGAATTTTCTTGTCCGCCATATTGGATCGCCATATTGAATCCGCCATATTGAATTTTTTAAAAATAATTTCAGATTCGTTATGTACGATCCCGAAAATTCCTCCCTACCAATTTTGGAGAAAATCGGACAAAATTTTTTTTTTGCCGCCATATTGTCAGCGCCATCTTGGATTTTACTGCACCAGTTTCGGCCAAAAAAATATGAGACTATCGCAGCAAATTCTTAAATATAACGTAGAAAGTTTCATTCAATTCGGTGTACATACATAAAAAAAAAACATACATGGTTGACGAATTGAGAACCTCCTTCTTTTAGAAGTCGGTTAAAAAACCGTATCATCCACCAATATAACTGTTCTTCTAATTTATCACAGGACCGAATCATGAACTCTAAAAATCCACAAAAAGAAATTTGAAGCAGGGTTGGTGACTTGAGAGCTTTAGATCCAAAGGAGATAACTGGCAAATCGAGTTTGGATGCATATAAGATTAATAGTGTTTATTGTACAATAGCTGAAGAGCTGCATGCGAATATTCCAGACGCAGAGGAAACTATATTATCCTTCGTTGAGACCAGTGTTGAACATTAATCAATTAAATTTTCAATCAATTAATAAATTGATTGGAAATTGTAATTAAAATATTAATTGTACGTTGCAATTAATTTAATTGAATTAATGTATATTAATTATAGCTTTCAACTAAATTAATCACAGTTAACTTTTTCAATTGTTCTAAAACATAATTAAAACTAACAATTAATCCGCTTCGATATAAATAAGATAGACACTTATTACTATTACGTTATTGACTATTGTCGTGCATTGTAAAAAGCAAGGAAGTGATGATATTCTTTCGCAATATGAGTTTTGTTCTTCGGTAAAAAAGTTATTCTGTTTTTGTTTGTGCTGTTATTAGAAAATAGCAACGATAGACAATTTTCACGAAGATAACTCTAATATTTAAGACACCGTTGAGTCGTTGGACCCAGGATCACTTGGGTCATCTTTCGTGCCCTCCGAAACCTCTGCCGCCGGATGCTCCTCATCGTCCTCGCAATTGCATCTTAATTTACTAGACGGAACTTTTTTCAAGTACATAATAGAAGAATCTACAGGTAATCAGGTTCTGGCTTTGTGTATGAGATGTCCAAAAAATCAAAAAACTTGCATCGATTTTTCTAAGCCACCTGAAGCGAAAATACGGAAAAGATTGTATCTATGAGTATAAAACATATATAAAGGAAAAGAGAATAAATCAAAACAAAATTATGACAGTATCAGCGTGACCAAAATGAGTAAAAAAAGAAATCTGACGAGTCAAAACTTATGCAAGGACAATTCGATGAAAACGTAGTGAAATTTTTCATCCATTCTATGATCCATTACGTGCTATGGAAGATCCATATTTTGCAACAATTTTTTCGGACTTAGAAATATCTAAGAAGAATCTTACTTTAATTAGTCAACGAACTCTAGGACGTTGTATAGAATACAACTACGAAAAGCAAATAACAGAGATAAAATTTGAATTAAATTTGACCATGTGTGTACAACATTAGATATCTGGTCAAGTAAAGAGAGTAGTTTCCTTAGCGTGTCAGCACACTGAATTGCAAGTGATCTACAAAGAGTATCGGTGGCGTTATCTTGTCAACGATACAAAGGAATTCACAGCTATGATCGGATATCTGAAATAGTTCAAAAAATTACTGCCAATTTTGACCTCAGTGCGAATAAAATAGTCGCATCAGTAACTGACAATGGCATTATGTAATTATGTAAAAGCTTTTTAAATATTTGGTATGAAACTCATTAATATTGATCTTGAAGATGATTCTTCTCCAATTATATCTGACACCGACAGTCATCCGACTGAAGATACTTCTGAATTCAAAGCTGAAGAGGAAGAAACACCCAGCGCTGAGGACATTCATTGGATACCTGCACATGTACGGTGCTCTGCTCACACATTAAACCTATGTGTAACTACAGATGCGAATAAGATTTTAAGCTAACAAAATATTTCATTATCAGAAATGCATGCCGGAGTGATGAAAAACTGTAGTGCTTTATGGAAAGTTGCAAGGCGACCAAAATCAGCTGAAATAATTCAAGATATATTAAATCATACCTTAAGCCGCCCTGGTCCTGCTCCTACATAAATCATTAAATAAAAAAATGCCATCAAGGAGAGTCAATATGATTATTTACAAGAACACTTGTCTTGCGCCAGTAGCAGAAGCCCTCGATATCCTGCAGCACATATTACGGTATAGTACTGCCATGCCTCCTGGCGTTAAAGCAAAAATTACAAAAAAATTTAGAAAAAGAACAATTTTTTTATTGTGAACCTTTGATTAAGTCATACAGACAAAGTGTCGAAAAAAGATTTGAGAAAATGTTTGATATGAACACTCCAGAAATAGAAAATGCAGCTATTGCCGCTTTATTATATCCTCGCTTCAAAAACAAGTGGCTGACCTGTTTAAAGCTTACGGATCGTATAAAAATCTTAAGGCTTTTTAAAACGTGCATATCAAACCGATTAAATGAAAATGAAAGCGCAACAGCCGCAACAAAAAAGAATAATCAAGAAAATGTTTTTTTTTTAATTTTGAATCTGATTCGGACTCGGAAATGTCAATAACAGAAACGAACCGATTCCCCTCTGATGCTCCTTTGACAAAAGCGGAATTGTTAATCCTGCTATTTTTTGAAGAGGAAACCAAGGAACTGCAGCTACTTAATAGATATCCTGAAAAAAAAGAGTGTTTTTATTAAATACAACCCACCTTTACTGTCACTAGCAGCAGCTGAACGATTTTTTTTCTTTGCCATAATGACTTATCTGCTAAAGAGCCACAAATTGTAGGAAAGAGAGTGGTATTGAAATGCAATCTTAACTATTATAAGAAATAAATTACTAAAATTAGACTTAAATTGAAGTGTGGTTGTCAAAATTAATTTTGAGGAGAGAAGTGATTGTCAATATTAAAGTTGAATTGATGAGTAAGTGCCTGTCAAAAAATATTATTGAGAAATTATTGTCAAAATTAAACTTATCATCTAACGTAGCATCAAGTTTAGTAGTACATTTATTCATGAATATTGTGACGCGTTTTTACGTAGGTGGGGGAGCAGGTCGTGCTCTTCGGATCTACTTTATTTACGGCAGAGGAACATCGGTCAGCGGATATTTCTCGGGCAGACAGTCATCGGTCAAATGCTCAGCGCAGGGGTATCGGGTCGGCGGTATCTACGTATATTCGGGATATCCCTGCTCTTTCAACTGATCAATGGTTTGACTGCCTGAAGGTCAAAACATCCACTCGGTGGTCGGTTCTCGGGCGCCACCCTCGAGATTCACGTGGTTGAGGGCCCACTTATGCACCGGGCAGCTCGTTACAGTGGAGAAACGGCAAGCCAGGGGTCAATTATGCGTATTAGTGCTGGCTGCCGGCTGCCAATTGTTATATGTAATGTTAAAAATGGGACTAGGTAATAAAACAAACGGTAATAAAACATCCTGTATCCTGTATTCCATTCTTTTATACAAAGACATGGTCTAAAACTAACTTACAATCTAAAATGTACAATAATATAAACAAATAAAACGGTCTGGAGGGCAAGAGTATGTTTTGAGTGCTGTTCACGGTAGCTCATGCTGTTCGATTGCGCTAAAGACGGTAACCCAGCGGTATCATTCACGACGCTATTCACGTACCTCGTACTATACGGTTGCGACGCTATTCACGACGGCTTATACGCAAATTATCGCGCCTCGTATCTAAAATCCGCGTTCGCGGTGCTTCATATTAAAATTCGACCGACGGCGGTATACACGGTATGTAAAAATAACTCGGCATCGTTCGGCGATAGCGGTGTCTCTACACGGCGACGGTGATCTCTATACACGGCGACGGTGATCTCTATACACGGCGGCGGCGAAAAGCGTCGGGGCGGCAGTTGTTTAGCGCCCTTGTCAACGGACATCGGAGGGCACCTGGCGGCAAAACACATCCCTGGTCAATGCGGAAACAAAGATAATATTGACGGCATTTAGTGCGTGTGTGTATCGGTGACGGTAGGAAGGAAAGAAAGAAACTGACGCTGCCCGTTCTTATAAGGGTCCTCGACAGCGTCAGCAGGATGGAACGACATTGCCCGTTCTTATAAGAGTCCTCGACAATGTCGACCAATAGCGGTAGTAAATTAGGAAAGGAACCGACACTGTCCGTTCTTATAAGGGTCCCCGGCAGTGGCGGTAGGATGACACAACATTGCCCGTTCTTATAAGGGTCCTCGGTAATGCTGGCCATTAGAGGAATAGGACGTAAGGAAGGAAGTGTATGTTAAAACATATACACACAAGCCTAGCCTCACCTACATTGCTAGACCAAGAACGCGCGGTCCGGCAGGCGACCCAGTCCAGTCCGTTTGGACTGTTGACCCGGGTGGAGAACGTGCAGTTCTCAGCGAAATAATGGTCTGCACAGACTTAAATAGACGGCCCGAGCTCCCACTACGCTGACGTGTGACGGCGTGCGGTGATCGCGCATACAATACTGCTGTATGCGGCGCGCGATTACTATGGTCGGACGCTCTGAAAATCTCGAAAAATTATATTTCCTGGCATGGCGTGGTATCTAATTATATATCGGTAATATTAAAACTTTAAGCAATCTTTTCCCGCAAGAATCAGATTTTTCGGATGTAAAATAAATAAATTAAATCTCAGCGAACATACTCATGCCCAAAAAATTAGTAACTTCGTTACAATATTCATAACTTACACTTCGTTTTGGCACCACTCCGCTTTTAATATTATAGTAAATTTTAATTGTTAGTTTTTAATCAGATACACCAAAAAGATTAATAATTGATTAATTGTTAATTGTGAGAACTGGCGAATAACAATTAATTAATTATTAGTCACGAGCTTTCACAATTACACTTGATTAATTATTACTGCTATAGGCGTCATTACCAGTTAATTAATTGTCAGTTTTTAATTGTAAAAATAATAAAATTTTGCCCCACACTGATTGGGGTTAATATGAACTCTTACAGATTCAAGAGAATTGAAAGAGATTATGTGTAGAATCAAAAACAAAAATAGTTCGGGCTGGGATGATATTTCAACTAGCATTTTTGCAACCATTGACAATGCTGCAATTAATGCTCAGACACATGCTACAAACCATTCATTTACAGCTGGAAAGTTCCCTCAATTTCTAAATTATGCTAAGATTATTGCTATTTTCAAAGGTGGAAACAGCGAAGCACCATGTGATTATAGACCAATTTTACTGTTGCCGACACTCAGTAAAATTATTGAAAAAGTGGAAAATATCCTGTATGAGATAATTGCTTAGGCGCTATATTAGACCTTTAATAGTACGTTTATATTACATTCAATGTCAGTTTTTTATACTATAATTGCTGTATATTGAAATATAATAATTATATAGGACCAGGTTTTTTTTTTAATTTGGTGAATTCCTTGAAAAAGTGGGCAACTCGCAATAAAATTCAAAACCAGATATGCTAATATATGAATAAAAGTGATCCAAATATGCAAATAGATACAGGTGATCCCATTAAAAAAAAACTATTTCTTTTAGCGACACGCTGCCATAAAACAAGTATAACTGTAATATTTCTAAGGAAACATAAAATTGCCCCCAAAAGAAAAGTAGAAGTCTAGTTTGGAGCTCGCCTAAAAATATTGAGTAAGTGGTAAAAAAATTAGGAATATCAAAAATGTTGAGCAACAAAGTCTGGGTGATTCCTAATGGATTGGCCCCAACCCGAGTTCAAAACATGGTGATATGAGCGCGATCTGGGACGTTTCAGGCGACAATGTTTAGTAGGTAAAAATACATAAGATTTCTTGATTTTCATTTATTTACTATTATTAGACTGATTACATTACACGAACTGTGAAGCCATAAAAATTATACATTTTCGTCATTAAGATTATTTTCCTCATATTCATAAGCTGGAGCACATTTCCTGAACATAGCGTCACAAGATATTCTAAAATTTTTATCTGCCCTAATTAATATGAAAGTCATTACAATTGGAGCTATAAACGCAAAGAAAATCAAGACCTCTAATACAAAGTACGTTATAGTATGGTTTGCACCTATAAAATGTATAAAATTTGGATAAGTTAAATATTCTGTTTCAATAACGATTGCAGGAAACCCCGTCATTAAATATATGTTAGCTATGGTTAAGGTATATGCACTTTTTAAAGATTCTTGTGTATTGTTTCTACAATATCTTGCTACGTTAACTGTGGCAATTACAAGAACACCGATCAAGTATATTGTAATTATATTCCAATCTATCCCTTCAACATAATAAAATCCAATTACAAAGAAAGGTAAAATAATTAAGGGTAGAATATTACATGCTGCAAGTACCCATTTAATTTTTTTTTGGTATTTGGATGAAAAATTCTTAAACGTGGCAACAATAAACCAATCAACTCCCAAAAGTACTACCAAAGTATATGAAGTTAACACTAAATAGCCCAGTAATATTCTAAAAACTATCACAAGATAAACGTAGTCTCTTTGTTGAAAGTATGCTGTTAAGTTTCCTGCAATACTAGTTATACTATAACCTGAACTAATAACATAAAAATTTAGCATGACATAGTTGATTCTCGTTCGAAGTCTGTTATTTATACATATTGCAGTAATTAGAACAGTGTTGTTTGCTAAGACCAAGATACAAAGAAGCACTTTTATTATTAACATTAAGTAGTTTTGAATGAAATTCAAAGTTGGTGGTTCCCCTTCCAGTTCATGAGGCAGGTAGACATCTGATCCCTGTTGCCATGGGGATGTTGTACTAATTTGATAATCCATAATGTACTTGAGTGAACAGTTTTTAAATGTTGTTCGCGAAGTTAACTGGTTTGAAGTTATATAATCCCTAGAAGGAAAAAGAAAATATATATTAATGTATGTGGAATTTGATCATACAGAATAGTCTGTATGAAGAAGGCTAGAGAGCAGTAATGGTAGTCCGAAAAAGATCTATTCGGATATACATGTTCTAATACGTATGGTACAAATAAATGACACTATATGTTACAGCCACAAAACACGAAAAAGAAGAAACGTTATGTTATGCTAATTGATCGAAGCGACTGTGGCGTTAAATCGATGGTGGCGACTCCAACTAAACTAATGTTTACGAGGGAAATTATTATTTATTTTTTAACGAATATTAATATTTTGACGATTTTACTTTTTTGTCGTACTAAAAAGTTTGTTTATAAAAATAAATACAACAGAAGCATAGAACGTCAAAATATTAATATATCACATAAAAAATATATCTTTAGGAAAATAAAACAATTTAGTTTCTTTATTAGATTTACATTTTCTGAATAATTATAAATAACAGTCCTGATAAATCGGTCAAAATTTGTAAAAATTAATATTTCAATTATTGTGAAAAAAATATTTTTTTTATTTGTATTTTAGCAAAGTTTTGAATTGTTTCTGATTTCATATGTTTTAGTTTCATTATATTTCATTTTAAACTCATATTAAGAAAATCAAAATTATCGTAAAATTAAATTTGTTGAAATTAATAGTTTGAAAGTGTAAAAACAAGTCAAATTACAAATGTTAATGCCTTGCAAAAAATTAAAAACTGATATCTTTTAAATAAAGAATATCACATTATATGAACTGTTAAGTCGTAAATACAAAAACTCAAAAAAGTCAGTGCAAAACAGCGTAATTTACGACTTTGCCCTAATTTTATCAAATCTCCACACAACAAAATTAAAAAATATTTTCAAAAATATATATTAAACAAAAGTAAGTATTCTCAAAAAAAAAACACAACAAATATTTATAATAAATATAGATTTTTTAGGTTACAGAAAAAAATATATAAATTTTAAGGGACATATTGCTTTATATTAAAAAGAAAAACACAATAATTACATAATGATCTAATATTGTATGTACTGTTAATCCTAAATACAGGAACTCAAAAAAAAACAGAGCGAAGCAAGAAATTTTCACAACTTTGCTCTAACTTCCTTAAATCTCCATATTTAACAGCATATATATTTAGCAAAATAATAAATATAATATTTTTCAAAAACAACAATAAATTCTAGTTGCCTTTAGAGAAAATGTTTTCATATATAGCAACATAAATAATAATAATAATAATATAAAGTATATATTTACGAAATAACCTAAATAGTAGAAATTTGTTTAAGGCGTTTAATAAGTACTCTTGCTCTGCACTTAGCTACTTTTTTGGAATTGTAAAATGGAGCGGAACGCACATCCAAAACCTGTGAAGAAAAATAAGAACACTCCTAACAAAAGCACAAATACATCACCTTCGGAGTGCTATTGAACGTACAATGCTTTCAAGACATCAAGGAGGAAGAAAATTGATGAATACTGGTAAGCAGCTCGACCAACAAATAATAAACTTACGTTCATACTTCCACAGGTTAACGGACTCTTCCACACTACATCGAGCAGTATGTGTGGCAGACAAGTCAGCGTCGCTACAGCTGAGGGAACAAGATATTGCTTCGCATCACCAAATAGGCCAAGAGAAGTTACAAACCTGGTTACTGAAACCACTTCATGGACATCATCCAAATGAGGTCAATGTCGACAACTCAGCGTCGAACTACTGGTTGACTTCAAGACATATATTTCCGGAAACGGAAAACTTCTTGTTTGCTATCCAAGACGAGGTTATTCGAACGAAGAACTATTAGAAGTTCATCAACAGAGATCGCTAAATAGAAAATGACAAATGTACATATGGCTGTCCAACATTAGAGACAATCCAGCACATAACTGGAGGATGCCAAGCGTTTGCCGCAACCGAGTATAAGGAAAGACACGACTTAGCCGCTAAGATACTCCACCGAGAATTAGCAGATAAGTTAAACCTATTGCAGGTAGGAAAAGTGCCTTATTACCGATACAATTCGGAGCCTATTCTTGAGAACAACCAGTTCAAGTTATATGGGGATCGGCTTTGACGGATCAGGCAGTTGCTTATAATAGACCAGACATTGAGCTAATAGATAAAATTTCTAGGCGAACTACACTAGTCGACATTGCTGTACCTAACAACAATAACCTAAGGCCAGAATATAACTAGAAGATCACCAAATACAGAGATCTGGAGGGGCAAATTCGAAGAAAATGGACAATGAACAGCGCCCAAACGATTTCCATAATTTTATCAACAATTGAAGTGATACCAAAGAACCTCCTGCAGAACATCAAGGGACTGGGCCTTAGTGAGCATCAATATAAGCTGATTCAGAAAACAGTTCTCCTTGCAACCGCGTGAACCGTCCGAAAGTTAGTGGGAAATACAGCAGATCACGTCATCTAAGACCCGATAACATGGAAAGGGTTCCCACAGAGCTTTATACTTTTGGTACCTTTGTATACTTGATATGAGTCAATATTCCCTGGAGGGAGTCCGAAGCCGTTTGGCTTGAAATCATAGATAATATAAAATATATTTTAAATAACTATATAGAAAAAATAATATATCTATAAAACCAAGAAGAAACTTGAATTTTCCTTTGATACAGCACAAATATAAGGTCATAGTAGATGTCGCAATTAAGGTATAGGTTTAATTTCGCAATTAAGGTATAGGTTTAATTTAGATAAAGGTACTTGGGTATGGGTCTTCAGATCATGGTGGAATTCAGTCGACGAAAAATTGGGCACCTTATAAATTAACAAAATTATTAAATATTAGACTTCAGGTACAAAAGTCAATATGTAGCTACCTGAAATTAATAAGAATTTAATCTGAATTTATTATATAGAACAAAGTAGCGTAAAGGCGAAAAAGCAGGGGAAGTGCCACATGCGCCTTTTGGTTTTTACGTTTTTTTTTTCTATCTACCAAGCAAACAAAAAATAGTATAATTTAAAAATCGGTAGATTGTTGCTACAACGCTTATAAGCATGTATATACTCGTATACTTTATTGGGAAAATTAATCCCCACCACTCATATCTCCCAGCCAGTTCCTAAATTAATATTTTTATGGTTTCATATTAAATAATCTATTATTTTATATAACAAATTTTTGCAGTTTTCTAAGTTGAGCCTAAATTTTCAACTCTCCTGTTTAATAATAGACTGATTTGTAATATTAGTGTAATTACCTAAAAATTGTCACTATTAAGTTAAAATTATGATTTGTGGAAATACAATAATATTGTTTAAATAGTTGCATATATGTTATTCTCCGTTCAGGCGGAGAAAAAGGAAATAATATATAGAAACAGTTTATTTCCTGCAAATACAAATCTGGCATTCTTTCCATATGTTTTTCGATCACCTCATGGTCTCGTTAGTGGAGCTTTATCGAACCTAAAGCAATATTCTCAGACAACAACTGCTATATAAAATGTAAATTCCTATACATGTCGGCAGGATATTAAAAACTTGCCGATTTCGATGTCAGGCTGAAAAATATCGC
Organism: Diaprepes abbreviatus; assembly: GCA_034092305.1. Taxonomy (NCBI): domain Eukaryota; kingdom Metazoa; phylum Arthropoda; class Insecta; order Coleoptera; family Curculionidae; genus Diaprepes; species Diaprepes abbreviatus. The sequence continues at coordinate 1,089,217 of JASJET010000260.1, read as the reverse complement.
CAGTTAAAACGACATCTATACATTTACCGCAGTAGTGCGAAATTATAAAAATCGAAATTTCAGTAAGAAATAAGTAAATATGCCAGTTTTAAATAGTTGCATATATTTTATGCTCCTTTCAGGCAGGAAAGAATATATAGGAACAGTTTATTTCCTGCGAATGTAGCTCTCGGTTCAATACAGTTCCACTGACGAAACCATGAGGTGCTCAAAATGCGTATGGATAAAGAACCAGAGTTTTATTTGCAGGAAGTTAACTGTTTCTATATATTCTTTCTTTTTTCTCTGCCTGAACGGAGAATAACATATAGGCAACCATTTAAACACGGCAGATTTATTTATTTTTTACTGAAATTATAATTTTTTAAAATTTTGTGCTACTCCGGTGAATGTATAGATATCGTTTCGACTGGCAATATTTTTCAGTCTGACATCGAAGTTGATAGGTTTTTAATATCCTGCCGACATGTATCTGAATTTATATTTTATATAACAGTTGTTTCCTGCGAATGTTGCTCTAAGTTCCATAGAGCTCCACTGACGAGACCATGAGGTGATCAAAACGCATATGGAGAGAGGACCGAAGTCGTATTTGCAGAATTTAAACTGTTTCTATATATTCTTTTCCTTTTTTTCTGGCTGAACGGAGAATAACATATAGGCAACTGTTAGCACTTTTTATTTGTATATCAATCTATCAAGTCAGCTGTTAAACGCGGTTGGGTGTTACAAAATGATGTGCATAATACCAGAGATATGCAGCTCCACACACCATCCACCGACAAAAAAGCTCAAAAGAATGTCATATTGCACAGTTTGAATAAATTGCGATAAAACACAATCCATCCTATCGCAATTTATTCAAATTGTGCAACCTCTAACACGGAAAGGACATGATTGGAACGAAGTTTACATTTACTGATCGCAATTGACGTCATTTATACACGGAGTTGCATATAATTGTACGTTTGCTGAATGTGATTTCAGCACTACAACGGCATAATGTGGATATATCCACTGCTATTGCATCTCACACGTAGGAATCCGTGAAAGCCGCATAAACATATATACGCCATCCGGCGGGAGGTCGGCGACGCCGCGTTCAGTGTTGCATGCTTCCTTCCGATCTGTCCTTTGCACAGACAGGTACATGTTGGTACCCTGATGAGTCTAGTAGAGACGAAACATGTACCTCTGCCGTATTACTGTAGCCGGGAGGGTAAGTTTTGACTTTCTTCTCGGTATGGTGATACAGGTAGACCATCATCTCGATGGTGGTGGAATGGGATGGATTGTGTTTTATCTCAATTTATTCAAACTGTGCAACCTCTAACACGGAAAGGATATGATTGGAACGAGGTTTGCATTTACTGATCGCAATTTACTTCATATATATATATATATATATATATATATATATATATATATATATATATATATATATATATATATATATATATATATATAGAATGTGAGAATTTTAGGAGAAAAAAACTCATAAAATTTTTTGGTTTTAATTTACTTGCTGTTTAAATTAGATTACATTACACTAACTGCTGTACAAAATGAAACTGTAAAACTTAAGGTTTGTTCCAACTCGCATTAGAAACGGTTTCTGACCGTCAGGATTTTGGTCATTAACTTAAATAGATTGTTTAATAAGTTAGTGCGCATTTTTCCGTATCACTGTGGTGGGGAGGGTAAGTTTTGACTTTCTTCTCGGTATGGTGGTACAGGTAGGCCATCATCTCGATGGTGGTGGAATAGGATAAATTGCGTTTTGTAATAATTTATTCTAACTGTGCAACCTCTAACACAGAAAGGATATGATGGAAAGAAGTTTGCATTTACTGTTTCGCATTTTACTTCATTCATTTACGGAGCTGCATATATTTAGTTGTACGTTTGCTGAATGTAATTTCAGCACTACAACGGCATAATGTGGATATATCCACTGCTATTGCATCTCACATGGGGGAATCCGTGAAAGCCACATAAACATATATATATATATATATATATATATATATATATATATATATACAAGATTTGAGTTTTGCGCGCAAAATTTCTTTTGTAAGAATAGAAACAATACAATAATTTTAAAGTGTAATTTAAGTTTATAAAATTAGTTCTTGATTATTTTGTAGGAAGAGAAAAAATACAATAACTTTAAAGATAAAGTCTGTGAGTGCGCCCTCTTGCCGCTCTCGAGGCCAGCTCTTAGCTACGTCACTATAAAGGTGAACATACTATAGCTTAACTTGATTTCAAATAACATGAAATTTTGAATTTGATTCGTAAAGGTGTATTAATTAAAACTCGAAATGAAAAAAAAGTATTTGGGGGCTCACCCTCTTTTACTAGTTTATTTTTAGACACCCCGAAATACAACAAATTAAGTGACTTATGGCATTCGTGAAAAAAATATTTTCAAACAATTATTCGTGATATTAGTAAAAATGTTATTTAAAAAATTTTGCATAATAGTTTTATATTTTTTGTGATGTGGGAATTTAAGTAAAAAAACATAATTTTTTTTTTCATTTACTTCCTGTTAAAATTACATTACATTACATAAGCTGTGACTTACTGTACAAAGTGAAATTGTAAAACTTAAAAAATTATCATGCAAACCAATTTTTAAAAATCTAATTATCACATTAAAAATCTGAGAATATAGTATATAAAAAACCCTGGTCCAAATTTTTTTCGAATAATTTTAGCTAACACCAAGAGATTATACCTAAAATAACTAGGTGGAAAAATGCATACTATGCTTTTAATTTATTTGCTGTTTTATATTTGAAAACATTACATAAGCTGTAATCTGCTCTACAAATTGAAGCCGTACTATTTAAAAGAATATTATGCATTCTGTTCATTAACATTAACTTCTTCTTGCTCGTAAACCGGAACAGATTTTTTGAACATGGCATTATATGATGTTTTGAAATTCTTTTCTCGCCTTATTAACACCAAAGTCATTACAATCGGAGCAAGAAGATAAAGTAAGACCAAAATATCTACTATAGAAGCCACAACAAGGTTGCTTGAAGATATCATATATACGAGAAATAAATATATTGTGTGGAGGAGATCACAGAATACGACATCGTAATATATATATTAGACATGGTTAGAAGATATGCATATTTTAATGATCTTGGGTATAGTTTTTACGACATTTGGTAATATTAATTGCTACTATTATAAAACTACCAATCAAACGTAATAAAAGAAAAACCCTAGATATTGCAACATCATAATCAAAATTAGGTAGGAAAAAAAGTACAAAAATAATAAAGGGTAGAACATAGAATGCTACAAGTACCCGCTTAAATCGTTTTGGTATTTGGATGAATTATTAAACGTGGCAACAATAAACCAATCAATGCCTAAAAGGACCGCTAAAGTAAATGAAGTTATAAATAAATAACTCGATATTAAAATAACAAGTATATGGAAACCAAGTTCAAACATAATTATTAAATCTTCTACTACAACAATTACGCTGTAACTTAACTAATAACAGCAAAATTTAATATGATATAATTGGTTCTTGTTTGAAGTTTTTTAAATTTATATATTGCAGTAATCAGAACCGTGTTGTTTGCTACAATCAATATACCAAAAAAAATTTTAGTTATAAAGGAAGTCTGACTTAACGTCTTCAGAGCTTGATAGTAGTCGTCTGACATGCTTATTTGGTCATTCGTATGTATTCTCCACGGACAGCTCTCAAACCTTGTTTCTCAAGCGTATCATCAATTGAGAGTCATATAATCTCTACAACAAAAAAGAAATATAATTAATAAAATTGAAGAATAAGATTATACAGACATCGTTATTAAAAGGGCTATATGTAAATAATAAAACATATTGACCAATTTTTGGCTTGTCAAATACCGTAAATGTTTTAAATTTTTTCATAACCTTCTGTTTATATGTCACATTCCTTCATTTTACCCTTAAGAGAGGCGTGGAGTGAAATTACAGAATTCAATAAAAATTGGCTTGGTAAGTCTTTTGACAGACACCTATTAGAGGTTAGGTTTTGTTTGAACACGAAAAGATTCTCAACCTACCAGAATTGCTACAAATATTAATGGATCAGTCAGTTCTTCTAAAATTGACTATTTCTGCACCAATACAGGTAGGAACAAATACTAGGATGCGGATCATTTGGCGAATATAATTGATTTGCGAAGAATTAGAACGATTCTAAACCTCTTGCAACAGTGTTGAATACCATAATAGCAGTGAGGTGCTGTTAACTTCTTAATGTTTTAAGGGGAGAAAATTTTTAGACAATATATTATAATAATATAACATAGATACAATTTACTTAGAGTTTTTAAATATACTTTCTCATCATATAAATAATGTTGTTCAATTATAGAAAGAAATTGTGAGCACCTACACAAAGTCATAACTCGTTTCTCATGAAATTAAAGGATGGGTAGACATTTAAACTACTTATTTTGGTTTAGTATATAAACAAATAATGACGCGATGTAAAAACTTTAAGAAGCAATATAACACTTATATTTGTAACACAAAAAAATGCTATTACCTGGATCGGCTTAACAACTTAAGTCCTATCTTAAAGCCAGAAGATGTACGGAATTAGGTACGTGAGAAAACAGGAAGTCAAGAGTGATAGAAGAAATAACATCTATCCCTTCACTTTAATAACTCCTTGAGTGATGTTAGTTCATGTACTGTCACCCATTTCAACCATACATTTGTTTTTACTTATCACTGTAGATGACATAATTAAAATCATCGCGAATTTGAAGCACACTAACTTTGTCGGTGTAAATTATATTGTAGAGCGTTTGTCTTTGTATAATTAGTCTTTCTGTAGGAGAAGATATTTTTCCAAAAGAATCCAAAAAAATAGGCACAGTTTCGCCAATATTTAAAAAAAAAATGATCCATTTATAATTGACAGCTACCGATCTATAACTGTTTCAATGGTTTTTGGTATAATTTCAAGAAATGCGTTTATAATCAAATGATACATTTCTGAAGGAAATATAACATTATACACCTTCGAACATACCCCTGTAGAATTAGCATAACGTCAAACTAGGGTCCAATTGTTTGAACGCGGAATAACGTAACAATATTTTTATTTATATTTGAAAAATGTGTTGATAAACAGTAGGTATTTTATTCCTTGGTACACATACACCGATTTTATGCTAATCTTTTCTAATTGCATTATTTAAACGAGATATGATAATCAGTACATCAATTCTAGAATACATAAAAGTATGAATGTATGGTAGCCTAAATTATTATTATTGTTATTTTCTATATGTAAACAATATCTAACAATTATTTACCAATAAAAATAAGTTTTTATATCCTCTCTTTTATGTCTATCAAACATCAAAAAAGCCTCTCCCTACCGGACCATAAACAGCTTTCAAACATATCTATTTTTGTTTAAATCCATAGGGTATGATCGAAGATTATCACTAACAAACAAAATGGTTTTTGATAGAAAGTGCGACCTTCCTCTTCATGGATTGTGTCTATGAAGTTCTTGATAAGGAAAAATATGTTTATGTACTTTTCTTCGACTTTTCAAGGGCTTTTGATCTTTTGGATGTAGATATTGTGTAAAGAAATCCCTCTTTTCAAGGTTCAGAGGTAATTTTCTATCATAGCTAAGTTTCCTACGGTCAATGCAGGAAAATATATGTAAAAAATCAACGATACTAATTTAGATTTGTACAATGTTGATCCTGGAGTTCCAGGGGCCAGTCTTAGGTCCACTAGTCTTATTTTGTTTATAACGACCTTCTTAATTATATTATGTCGATGATGTTGGAGGCTGACAGCTCTGATGAGCTACAAGATTGTTGTGTAGGAGGTACATTTATGACATTTTGTTGAATTGGGTTTTTATATTATTAATCGAACGTCTTATATCTTTAGCGCAATCTGCGTTGTTAGTCAGTTTTTCTGTTTCTGATTTCAGTGATTGTTCGTCATATATTGAAAGTGCTCTATGTACCAAAGAGTATGTGATGGATTGTTTTTGAGAAGGGTGATAGTGTGACGTTGCATTGAGATATCAGTTTATATCGGTTCGTTTTATATACACAGTCCTAATTTTCCATTCTCTCTCCTTTGTACAAGTACATCAAGAAAGGAAGGGCACCGTTTGATTCGGTTTCTATAGTGAATTTTATGCTAGGGTGTGAGGTTATCTGCGCCATGCGGCCAAACTACGACCGGATTATCTACATATCTGCACCAAAATTTAAGTTTTAATATAGCAGAAGACAAGACGTTTTCCTCGGACAGCTTCCATGAAGATGTTAGCTGCCACACGGGAGCGGCCATGGGATTTCCGCTATCACCTGTCTACCACATCTTCATGGAAGCTTTCAACTACACCTTAGCATAAAATTCACTAGGGAACTGAATCAAATGGTGCCTTTCCTTCCTTGATGTGCTTATACAAAGGAAAGAGAATGGCAAATTAGGACATTCTGTATACAGAAAACGAACATATACAAATCGATATTTCAATGCAGCGTCACACCATCATCCTTCTCAAATACAATCAATCATAAACTCTTTGATACATAGTGCACTTACATATGTGACGAACAATCACTGAATCAGAAACAGAAAAACTGACTAATGCTCTGAGAGGCAACAGATATTGCACTGAAAATATAAGACGTTCTATTAATAATATAAAAACCCATCTCCTTAATAAGATGCCATAAATGTACCTCTTATGGACAGTGTTGTCTTATCTTACATTCATGGAACCACTGACAATATTGCCAGATTGCTCCGAAAATCAAACAATTTCCATATGTAAGAAAGTTGGACAATGTTTAATGTCTCGAAAGGACGCAATTCTAATTCAAACAGAAGGCCGTTTACTAGATACCTTGCTCTTGTGTAAAGTGTATATAGGTGAAACAGGACGGTCTATATCGACTAGGCTTAAGGAACATGAAAGATGTATAAAAAACAAAACAAATTGTATTACAATCTGCAGTAGCTGAACCCAGGATTTTTCAGGTCACACTTTTAATGTAAAAGAAACTAAGATTCTAGCATCAGTTAATAGAGATTCAGGTTACAGCCTACAACAGACGTGAAATCGATTGTAACCCTGGATCACGGTTCGCTTGAGAACTAGTCGGGTATAAATAGCGGAATGCTGCTCCTCGTTCTTCTCTCTCTTCATTGTTCTAATCTCGTTGAGTAAAGATCCCTGAAGATGCCTCGTGCAATCGTAGGTGAAACGTCGGATAATAATTCCAATTGGCACTGTGTAAAACCAAGAACCATGATTTTAATAAGATTTTTATATTTTTTGTGATGTGAGAATCTAAGTAAAAAAAAGCATACATTTTTGTGATTTTAATTTATTTGCTGTTTAAATTACATTATATTACATTAACTGTGATCTACTGTATAAGCTGAAGCCATAAAGCTTAAAAACTATTGTGCTTTTTCTTCATTAACATGGCCTTTTTCTTGCTCATAAGCGGGAACAGATTTTTTGAACATGTCATAATGTAACAAAATCTTTTCTCGCCTTATTAACAAGAAAGTGATCGCAATCAGAGCTACAAAGTTAAGCAAGATCAAAAATCTACTACAAAAAACACAACAAAAATAAATATTCTGTGTTGAGAGGAACAGAGAACAACCACATCATAAAATATATTTTATGCGTGTCTTAAATATATGTACATTTTAATGATTCTCGGCTATAATTTCTTCAACAATTGGTAGTATTTATTGTTGCCATTATAAAATTACCGATTAAATGTATTGCAAGTGAATTCCAAGATAATGAATCATGATAATGAAATCCAGCTAAAAAAAGGTAAAAGAATAATTAATGGTAGAGCCTAGCATGCTTCCATTAACCACTTAAATCATTTTTAGTATTAAGATGAAGTTTTTTAGGTGGCAACAATAAACCAATCAACTCCTAAAAGGACCGGTAGAGCTCCATATTAAACTAACAGTTATAAAAGCATACTAAATAAATAAAGTTTTTTTTTTTTAATTATCTACTGCATCAATTGTACTGTAACTTAAACTAATAACAACAAAATTTAATATTAGGTTAGGTTAGTACTTGTTAGAAGTTTTTTTTTTATTTACATATTGCTGTCATCAGAACCGTGTTATTTGCCATAATCAGTACACAAAAAACACTTCGAATATAGAGAATATTTGACTAAACATATCAATTTGGTAACTCAATTTTTAATTCGTATTTACCACAATGGACAGCTTTCAAATGTTGTTCCTCGAGCTCAGTAATTGAGACTTATATAATCCCCAGAAGAAAAGCTGGAAAAATAATTCATCGAAATCTCCTATTCCAATTTTTTTTTTGATTAGTTTAGCAAACACCAAGAAATTTGACCTAAAATATCTCATATGAGTTTTATATTACTTGGGATTCTTTTTCTTCTAATAATTTTAAAAATCACTGGAAAGTGTATTTTAAACGTGCTAAAAGTGCTAAACGTGATACAAAAAAGAATAGAAAGAAAGAAAGGGAGACAATTTAAAGTATTTGAGGATACTCTGGCACTCATAAAATACATAATTTTTTAGCAAAACAGTCCCTTTCTAAGTTTTTGTGTAATAAAATTCTGAGGGAATATTTTCATTCTTAAAGACGTACTTGTACTTAATAACTCAACTTTTCTTAAACGCTGCTAAATAAACGCTTTCAGTGGCTATATACTGTTTGAACTAACTCTTTTAACTACCTATTTTAACTTTAATTTTTAACTCTCAATTTCAACTCTTGTTCTTCTTTATTTCAACTAACTTCTCATAGCAAGAAGGCTCGTATTTATACAAAATTTGCCGTGACATTTTGGCAAAACTCTAGATTTTTCGAAACCAACTTGTGTGTAAGAAAAAGTTGCGTGATCGAGGGTTTATGTGATGAAATTTGCTTTTTACTAAAAGCGCGTGATTCCTACGTCAGCGCACCAACATTCCTTTCTTGGCCTACTTATTTTTCAGCATCGCAGAACAACATACGTCAATTCGTGTGGTTTACATTCAGATTTTATGTTTTATATTTTATTCGAATTTAGTAAAAAAGTGAAGGAAGAGGTGTACAACTGCGATAAAATTTGAAATCCTATGATTTAGAAAAATTTGGTTTTAGGTAAAAAAAATAATTTGATTTTAATATTTTAATAAAAAAATTTAATAAAATTTTTCTTGTTTTTCTGTTGTTAAATTTTTAAAGTAAATATTTGTACTATTTTTGAAGATTTCCGATTTATTTTAAAATAAAACGGATTTTAATCCGACTTTTTCTTTTATAAACTTAGGATATTTTTTTCTTATTAAATATTTTTAAAAATTTCTATTTACTAATTTTTCTGAAAAATAATATTAATCCTGGGGCATCACACTGATATTTAGGTAAAACTAACGTTTAAAAATTTTGATTTTAATGATTATAATTTATTTGTTGCTTATATTACATTACACAAGCTGTGATCTGCTGTACACACTGAAGCATAAAGCTTAAAAAATTACCATGTATTTTCTCCATTAAGATGACTTTCTTCTTGCTCGTAAGCAGTGCCAGATTTTCTGAACATGGCATAATATGATATTTTAAAATTCTTTTCTCGTCTTACTAATGTGAAAGTCATTAAAATCGGAGCTATAAAATTAAGCAAATCAAAAAAATGTACTACGAACTCCCAAGTAGGGCTAGGTGAATTTGAACCAGCTACAATAATTACATATACTACACTTGCGAGAATATAAATTAACCACAAAATGAAATATATGTTGGCCACGGTTAGAATATATGCATATTTTAATAATTCTTCGGTAAATCTTCTACAACATTTGGTAATATTAATGATTGCAATTATAAGAAAACTAATTAAATATACTGCAGGCGAAATCCAGTTTAGTATAGCGGATAAACGACCAGCTATATAAAAAGATAAACAAATAATTATGGTCAGAACATAGTATGCTGTAATTATCCATTTATATCGTTTTTGGTATTCGGATGAATTATTGCACGTGACAATAATATACCAATCAACACCTAAAAGGACTGCTAAAAGAATTGAAAGTATTACAAAATACCATCTTACTAAACTAACAATTAAATAAACATAAACATTGGAACCAAAGTAAGCTTGAAAATCATCTACTGTATCAATTATACTGTAACTTAAACTAATAACAGCAAAATTTAATATGATATTATTGGTTTTTGTTCGAAGTTTTTTAAATCTACATATTACAGTAATCAAAACCGTGTTGTTTGCTACGATCAGTATGCAAAGGATTACTTTGATTATAAGATATGTTGAACTGAACGTCAAAACAACTGATTCTTCCTCTTCAGCTGCGGAGGAGTTTTGTTCTTGATCCCACAAGCCTGACATACTAATTCGGTTATTGATTTTGTAATTCGTTTGTAATGTACCACAATGGACAGCTTTCAAATGTTGTTTCTCGAGAGTTAAATAATCCCTAGAAAGAAAGAGAAAATATAATTAATACATTTATAACATTAGATTATTCAGGGTGATCGGTTTTAAAAGGGCAATATGTTAATAATGAAAGAAATTAATTATTTTCAGGGTTCTGCAGCTACCAAAAATAATTTTAATTTTTCCTATCCGTTTGTTTGTGTGTATATCCTCCATTTACCCTAAAGGCAAACTTGGACTGAATTGCAAGTTGTGTATGAGAAGAGATATATTACAAAAATTAGCAACACTGGCCCTGCTAGGCGCCATGTGACATATCCATTAAAAAATTTAACCCTTTTAAAGATATACGTACATTTTGACATATTTCTGTTATTTACAGCAAGTTTAAAATTTTATCTCAGGCAAGAAATGGAATTAATTTGTTAATATTTTCGGGATTATTCTTCACAATTTTTGACGTAGTATATCTCAAAAAGAGTGCTTTGAAGAACCTAATTATTTACCGCTAGTTTAGTGAACTGAATCATGGCCGTCGTTCTCTCAGGGATCACTTGCACAATGTTCATCCAAAAACTGTGGTAGTGCAAAAAATCATTGATGCAGTTCATGCACTGGCAATGCTAAATTATCATGTGATATATCGTGAAATTCAGGTTTCCTTAAGCATCAGTAAGACCAGCGTATATAATATAATATATTTCATAAATATTGGGTCCTGAAAAAGCTGTATTATCAGTTGAAGAAAAATGGGTTTTCTAAGCTAGAGTATCCAAAACTGCTCATTCATTCATAATTTAGTTTTTGATAGTGGAGTTGGTTCGAAATAAAACAAAAACTTATTTATGTAGATTTTAGATCAAATGAAGCAATACACTTTTATTTGGCTGGAAGAGGAATGTTTCATGCGAAACAAGAATATTTAATAGTCGGTGTTAAATATAAATTAAAATAAAAAAGTTTAGGTGAAGGAGGAGTACTCAATTGCGTTTCCAGAGAAGTCTGTATTTTTCAATCTTTCATGGTAGTTATGTCGCCCGATACTAAAAAAATATATAAATATAATAATCTCCAATATTTGTATATGCTTCCCAGCAGAAAAATTATGCATATATATATATATATATATATATATATATATATATATATATATATATATATATATATATATATTCACAACGTTACATATTCTAATGTGTTAAAAATTAATTGGAAAAACTTATTTAGTGATGACAGATCTCAGTCCTTTTATTTCAATTTTTAAACAACAAACACCATTTAAACTACTCTTAATCAAGTGGCGCTCTGGTGTAAAAACTCCTTACATATACCAATGAAAAGCTGCCGTTCGCTGCCCTAGTTGTCTTGAAGCTAATCAAAATATTAAATTCATAAAACAAAATCAATAAGAAACTATATACCTGTAATTGTAAAAACAAGTTTACAACTTTCATATAAATAAGTCTGAAGATACATCTACGAATTGAAGACCCATACTCTTATATAAAACGCAGGATTAAAACTAGAAAAAAGCTATAGAAAAATGGACGACTAACATGGAGAGCCAGGGTTACGAACGAGGTTCTACGAAGATGAACAAAAGCAGATAATAGAGAACTCATTACAGTTGCAAAATGATGTATGGGAGACATCAACTAAATGACTGACTGCGGTTTAAAAAAAAAGTTAAAATAGTGACCATGCACTAACAAGAGAAGCTGAAGAAGAATACCAATGAGATGAACAGATGATCTCAAGACAGAAACATACTGTCTTGAGGTGCAACCGCTCAAGACAGGGAGAAATGAACGAGAGAGGCTGTTTGATTATGATGCCGAACTAAAGCAAACACAAGAGTAACGTTTAAAAAGAATTATTCTGGCATTTATTGCTCTTAATTTAAAACAACATTTTAAATATCTGTAAAATATATATTTTTTCGAATTTTTTCACTTCATACCGCGAATATTTTACAGTATGATCTCAAAACACCATAAACTTCGCTCTTAGTTTGATATAGCCTCACAAATAAAACCAGTAGGACATCAAATTGAAACTGGTGCGTCATATTTCGGTAAAATAATTATCCATTCCTTTTCTGATCTTATCACGAAAATTTAGCTCTTGGTGCAAGTAGTTTCTTTCCTGTAAAAATAATCTATTAAAACTTCGGCTCTATTTTGCAGTGACGGTAACTTTGAAATAAAGCTGCAATTCTTTCGCCACACCCTAAAATTGGTGCAGCCATGTATTTTAGAGCGCAGTTTTTTAGCACCCTGTATATAATGATTGTAGGTTAAATGGACTCCTTATTAATCTTTAAAATGTTATGCAGTTGTTTTTATATCCTTATTTTTATCGAAATTGTTTCTACGTGATTATCTCTATAGGTAATATAAACTAATCAGACCAAATAATTTTTACCACATTAGAATATGTAACTTTTGTGAAGAAATATATATATATATATATATATATATATATATATATATATATATATATATATATATATAGCTTTATATTAATTTTTTTTTGAAGCTATATCAAACTAAGAGCGAAGTTTATGGAAAACAACTGGTACTCATATAAAATCACAACATTTTGATGTTTCGGTATATCTGGTGATTTGAGCTCATACTGTAAAATATCCACGGTAAGAAGTAAAAAAATTCGAAAAACGATATATTTTACCAAGATATTAGATATTTAAAATGCCAGAATAATTATCTTTAAATTTTACTTTTGTTTTTGCTTTATTTCAGTATTATAATCAAACAGCCTCTCTCGTTCAATTCTCCCTGTCTTGAGAGGTTGCAACTCAATTGAAACATACTATCTTGAGATCATCTGTTCGTCTCATTGGTATTCTTCTCCAGCTTCTCCAGTCATTCAGTCGATGTCATCATTATTTTGCAACTGTAGTGAGTTCTATATCATCTGCTTCCGTTCATCTTCGTAGATCCTCGTTTGTAACCCTGGTTCTCTATGTTAGTACTCCATTTTTCAATGGCTTTCTTCTAGTTTTAACGCTGCGTTTTATATAAGAGTATTGGTTTCCAATTTGTAGATGTATCTTCAGACTTATATGAAATTTGTAAGCTCGTTTTTACATTTGCAGGTATATATTTTCTCATTGACTTTGTTTTATTAATTTAATACTTTGTTTGGTGTGTGTAAGGAGTTCTTACACTAGGGCGCCACTCGATTCCTTGTATGTTCTTTTCTTCAGTTAAACCATTAAATTGAGAAGAGTAGTTGAAATGGTGTTTGTTGTTCAAAAATTGAAATAAAGAAACTGAGATTAACTTTGATCTCATCTACTAAATACATTTTTCCAAATTAAATCTGAAATAAAAATAAAATCAACATCATATGCGTCAATACTTTAATTATCTCTCTAACAAATATTCCTTAATTAGAGCATTATAATATTTGACCAGAGATCAAAAAAATATACATCATATTGATTAAACTGCATCACAGATCATGTGCTGCATATTTCCCAATTTATTAAATAATTTAAAAAAATGGTGAAACGTAATCCTCATAATAGCGTATGTACAAAAACTAATTAACACCTTAACGAAGATACCAAAATCATATATCTCCTTAGGAAGTCTTACGTCTAAATGGTGGATTTGTTTCCAATGGAGACCTGAGGTAACATGCAGATCGTATCCTTATTATTCAGCGACCACACTTCTGGTGAGGACATATCGGCATGTCATTGATCACAGTGCCGCTGACGGATATGAATCTATGGGACCATGTGAACCAAAATTATATATCTCCTTGGAGGTTTTACGTCTAAATGGTGGATTTGTTTCCAATGGAGGCCTGAGGTAACATGCAGACCGTATCCTTTTTATTCAGTGACCACACTTCTGGCGAGGACATATCGGCATGTCATTGATCACAGTGCCGCTGACGGATATGAATCTATGGGACCATATGAACTTTAAACCCTAGAACAATATATCTTTGCCTTAGTTTGTCGCTCAGGAAAGAAATAATGAAGGCTTACCTCTCGTCGATGAGGGTATCGCAAAGAAAACAAACTATCGTGGAACATGAAATGAGGAAGAAATTTCGTCTAACTTGGCCCGCTTGTCAGGAGAATATTTTGAAAATTTGTTTTGTCGAGTTCTATGGAAAACTCCAACTTAGAAAATACATTACATAACAGTTTTATATTTTTTGTGATGTGGGAATCTAAATAAAAAAACATACATTTTGTTGGTTTTAATTTATTAACTGTTTAAATTATAATATATTACACAAGGTGTGATCTGCTAAACGAACCGAGGCCACAAAGCTAAAAAAATTATCATGTATTTTTCTTGCTCGTAAGCGAGAACAGATTCTTTGAACATGGCATAATATGATATTTTTAAATTCTTGTGTCGCCTTATTAACACGAAAATCTGACCAAGATCAAAAAATCTACTACAAAAATTATAACAGTGTTGCTTAAATGTACAGAATATACCGATGTTGGCTACGAGAAACATTACGATTAAATTTGCGGCGAATACAATTCCTCCAGAATGAGTGCGGCAAAAAAATCATTCAAAGCAAAAAGAGGCGACGAAAATCCCATGTGTCAGTGTAAAAATCCCTCTAAGAAATTTTGCAGCGAAGAAAATATTCCTTAAATTTGCGGCGAATACAATTCCCCCAGAATGAGTGCGGCAAAAAAAATCATTCAGAGCAAAAAGAGGCGACGAAAATCCCATGTGTCAGTGTAAAAAATCCCTCTAAGAAATTTTGCAGCGAAGAAAATATTTCTTAAATAGACACCATAAAAATGATCTTCCCTATAAAATGGTTGGCGAAGAAAATCACTTTGCTTGTTGTGAAAATAAAAAAATTCCTTTCTGGCCGGTTGACATGGAATTAAATAACTCGCATTCTATTTTGATACTAATACGATGCTATATGCTAGAACAATTTTTAATCATAAAGATGATTTTTTATTATGATTATTTTATTCGTTGCAAAATTTTATTTCAATCAGAATAAATTTTCACGAAGTTATTTTCAAGAGAATTTTTCTGTTACTGAAATATTGTTAACATATTTATAAATTACTTCATTTTCGTGTTAACATTGTTTACACGTTGGTTGAATACTAATATTTTAAGGATCAAATTGAGAGAACTATGAATTAAGGTTGCTCAAAATTTTTATACATATAATCTTATTTTTAATTTTTTGCCATTATCGTGTAAATTCAGTTACTGGGCAGGAGACGAGTGTTATATTAGTCACTAATATTTTCAAAATTGCATTATATAATTCAAATATTCTATTAAATATCTGCTTCGACAAGATGAAAAAGTATGCAACGATTTGATGCTAAACTCGTTCAACATATACTATTATCTATGCTAATTAAGTTTACCTATTAATGAAAAGAATTTTATAGTCATACCGGCATATCAAATTAAAACTTCAAAAACGTTTTGTAAAATTTGTACATATTTCTAAAAAAACGCCTTGCAGAAATTCTAATTAAAATGCGGATTGTTCAAAACACTTTTCTATACGCGACTTATAATATTGATAAATAAATAGTTTCTGAACTGTCAGTTTGAGTTCAAGTAATAACACAACACCAGCATAAAAATTGTAAAAAGAGTAAAAACTTGTTTTCGATACACCGCCTAACTATGGCCCGTTACAACAGAGTTTCCTTAAATATGAATACAACGACAAAAAATGTAAATATTTTTTTCATCTAAATTATTTACAATTTACTTTATACAAAGCTCGATTAGACTTCTTACCTAATAATATAGTACAGTTATAATGTACTATAGTATAATCAATAAAGTTGAATAGTATAACCAAAACAAAGAATTTTTTTGCATGTACATATATAGATTATAATTTATAGACTATAATATAGCTATAAAATATTATACAACAGAAAAATCCCCATGTAGATTATGGTGGGAATCCCGTAAGCCTATAAGTTTTAGGAGCAATATAAGAAAGATTTTTACGCCGCTCTTGCTGTAGTGTAGTTATTTACATGGCACTGAAAGACAGGGATTTTTTTCGCCGCAATTTTAACGAAGAGAGTTTCTTCGCCTCACTTACCGTTAAATAATTTTCTTCCACGCATTTTTCATAAAACAAATGTTTTCCCTACATAATTTTGTTGACATTATCTTCATAGCCATCATCGATACCAGAAATACACATATTGCATTAAGGAGAACATAGAACAACCACATCATAAAATATATATTAGGCATGCTTTGAATATATACCCATTTTAATGATTCTTGGGTATAGTTTTTGGTAATATTAATTGTTGCATTATAAGATTAACGATCAAATGTATTGCAAGTGAATTCCAAGATATTGCATCACAATAATAAACACCAGCTACAAAAAAAGGGAGAGAAGGGTAGAACACAGCATGCTGCAATTGCACACTTAAATGGTCTTTGGTATTTGTCAGTATTTTTATACGTGGCAACAATAAACCAATCAACGCACGAAAGGACTACCAAAGTAAGTGAAGTTATGAATAGATACATTCTTAATAAACTAACAACTGTGATGTAACTTAAATTAATAGCAGCAAAATTTAATATGATTTAATTAGTTCTTGTTTAAAGTTTCACATATTGCAATAATGAGGACCGTGTTATTTGCTATAATCAATTCACAAAAAATATATTGAATATAAAGAACATCTGACTGCTGACGCTTTCTCTTCACTTTCTTGACTCGAATTTAAGATATTAGTTTGGTAACTTATTTTGTAATCCATATTTACCACATTAGGCAGCTCTAAGATGCTGTTTCTCGAGCTTATAAATTGAGGCTGATATTCACCTCACAAGACAAACTGGAGAAATAATGCATCCAAAACTCCTATTCTAAATTTTTTTCGATTAGTTTAAAGATATGACACAAATGTCCCATTTGAGTTTTATATTTTTTATGATGTTGGTATTTAGGTAAAAGTAATATTTAAAATGTTTTGATTTTAATTTATCTGCGGTTTATATTATGTTACATTTCACAAGCTGTGATCTGTTGTAAAAAAATTTAAGGAGTATACAAGAAATACATATACTGCGTTGAGGCGAACAAAGCAATTAAATCATAAAATATATATTAAGCAAGCTTTTAATATAAATATGTACATTTTAGTGATTCTTGGGTATATCAATTATTGCCATTATAAGATTACCGCTCTTACAGGCGAATTCCAAGATATTGTATCATGATAGTCAAATCAGCTACAAAAAAATATTAAAAATATACTTAAGGTAGAACATACCGTGTTGCAATTACCCACTTAAACCGTTTTTGGTATTTGTCTGTATTCTTATACGTGGCAACAATAAACCAATCAAAGCATAAAAGGACATCTAAAGTAAATGCAACTATGAATAAATAATTTCATATTAAACTAACAGTTATAAAAGCGTAATAACTAAATAAAAAGTAAGCCTTTAAATTATCTACTACATCAATTGCCCTTTAACTTAAATCAACATCAGCAAAATTTAAAATGATATAGTTAGTTCTCGTTTAACGTTTGTCTGAATGTGTCAGCTGATGCTTTCTCTTGAGCTTCATAAAAGTCGTTTGATTTCTGACCCGAGTCTGACATATTAATTTGGTAACTCATTATGCAATTCGTATTTACCACAATAAAGAGCTTTCAAATATTGTTGCTCGAACTTATTACTTGAGCTTATATAACACAGGTTTACAAAAAAAGAAAAACTTGACCAGACAATTTTATTCTTATGTAATTAGACGCCATACATCCAAATCTGAGGTTCGCTAACCTATATCACGTCAGGTTCAAGGTCATTTCAAGGTCAAATAGAGTAAAATTTACTAAATACACCTGAAGAAGTAAATACGTACGTTTTTGAGGTAGCTGAATCCGAATTTGTTGTTTATTTTATACCCCAAGGTCGACTAGAGGTCATTTTAGGGTCACTACAGGGTCAAATTGACAATAATCTATTAAATAAATCTGAAAAAAAATTAGGTTTTGGGGTCACTGAATCCAAATTTGTGGTTTGTCTAATTCCCCAAGGTCAGCCTGAAGTCATTTCAAGGTAATTTCGTGGTTAAATTGGGAAAAATCCACTAAATAAATTTGAAAAAGAAGATATATGGTTTTTTTTATTCCCCTAAGATCGGCCAGTGGTCATTTCAGCATTGCTTTAAGGTCAAATTGAGAAAAATCTACGAAATAGATCTGTAAAAGAAAATAGGTAGACTTTTGAGAACTCTGAGTCTGAATTCGAGATTTATTTAATACCTAAAGTTTAACCAGAGGTCACTTCAAGGTCATTTTAAGGGTAACTAATTCTATAAAAGAAGTAAACCAATGCGCAGCTAGACCAATATCCGTTACATAGCAGATAGGCAAGCGAATCAAGTTTTTGAGCTGAAACTCAAGCTCCCAAAACCTCGTACCCCAAGCACAGCTAGATTGATGTGTGTTACACAGCAGATATGCAAGCGGAGTTAGTTATTATGAACTAGTAATCCAGCATCCAAGCTCCCAAACTCACATAACTCACGCACAGCTAGATTGATATCCATTACACAGCAGACAGAGGATCGGATCGTGTTTTTTAAGGTGAAACCTAAGCTGCCAGAACCATACACTCTACGTACAGCTAAACTGATGGCCAGTACACAGCAGACAGGCAACTAGACCAAGTTATCATAAATACGCCAAAATATAAGCTCTCATAACCACATTTCATGCGCAGCGAGGTCAATACCGGTTACGCAGCAGACAGAGACGAAAAACACGGATTTATGAGTGTATGAAATAAAACCCAAGCTATTCAAAAACCATATACCCCAGGCACAGCATGTATGAGAGATTGGGATGTGTGTTATACACTTATAAAACTTGCTTCGCTAGCCTATTAGGTAACGGATATCAATCTACCTGCGCGAGAGGTATGTGTTTTAGAGGCTTGGGTTTCGCCTTGAAAACTCGCTCCGTGTCCGCGTGGAGTACGTGGTTTTAGGAGCTTGAGTTTTGGCTCAAAAACTCGATCCGCTTGCCTGTCTGCTGTGTTACGGATATCGGTCTAGCTGCATGTGTGTTCTGTTTTTTTACAGATTCATTTAGTGTACCTTGAAATAATTTTGGAATGGACTTTGGTTAACCTTGAAGTGTGAAACAGCCCACAGATTCAGATTCAGCGCCCCCAAAAGTCTATATTTCTTCTTTTACAGATCTATTTAGTAGATTTTTCTTAATTTGACCTTAAAATAACCCTGAAATTACCTCTGGCTGACCTTGGGGGATGAAACAAACTACGAATTTGGATTTAGCAACCTTAAAAGAGTACGTATTGATTTCTTCAGATTTATTTTGTGAATTTTACTCCATTTGACCTTGAAACGACCTTGAACCTGACGTGATAAAGGTTACTCAATCTCAAATTTGGATTCAGGGCCATCTATTACATAAAAATAAAATGGTCTGCTCAAATAGGCATCCAATTTTTTTTTATAAACCTGTGTAATCCATAGAAGAAAAGTTGGTAGAACAATACACCGAAAACCACTATTCCAATTTTTTTTTCGATTAATTTAACAAGCATCAAGAGATTTCACATAAAATGTCCCATACGAGTTTTATATTTTTTGTGATGTTAGTATTTACGTTAAATAGCGCTTAAAATTTTTTAATTACACGGTGTTTGGTATATCGATAGAAAGTTTGGAAGAAGTGATAGAGAATGTCATTTTGAATAATTTATGCCGTATATACCTTAGTTCAAAAATGCACGGTTGTTGAGTTACAGCACATTTTATAATTTTTAGGATTTCTAGCATTGATGATTGAAAATTTAATTTTTATGATGCTAGTATAATTTTTCGGTTTGAAATATTTTTTTCTTATTCTTTGGTCCATACACTGTAATAACAACAAGAGGACTAAAATTAAAATAACACATAGAAAACTGTACACTGAAGCATATGCAAAAATTTTATTCATCTACGAAAATTCAAGTTTCATTCTTAGATTTGAGTGAGTTATTTTTCTGACAGTGAGAGAAATCAATGCATTCAATTTATTTTAAAGATGACTTTATTGAATTACCTTTATAGTGGTTTATCGAAACCCGTATCAATAAAATATTACATACATTAAATTCAGAGAAGATATTCATATTAACGAAATTAATAATTTTCTCTATTCACTGTTTCTTTATTTAATTAAAATACAAATGTATTGCATTGGATGTTCTGAAAGCCTAAAAGATGAATTTTTGTGTTTCTGTTCACCAGGCCGGTAATTGTTATTTCTAAAATAAACATAAACAAAATAAAAACACCAATAGATAAACAACCAGTTTTTTTTTAGCCAGCCATACAAATGATATCGGCTTTAGTACTGGTCGCACACATCTTGTCATTGTGTTTTATACCAGTTCAGTTATCACTTGCTAAATTTAAAATTGTCTTGTTGACAAAACGATGGCTACTTTTTCCAGTTTAGAATACGCGGATATAGTTTTCATGTATAGTAGAGCAGATGGCAATGCAGCTGCATCTCAACGATTGTACCGTGATCGATTTCCTGGAAGAAGAGTTCCCAATGTACAAGTTTTTATTAGCACATATCGTCGTATTTGTAAAACCGGTAATCTTCATTTCAGAGAAAGATTGCATGCAGACGCACATGCTGTCGAAGTAGAACAACAAATTTTGGATTCATTTGATGCAGATCCAACCACGAGTACTAGAAAGGTAGCTAATCAACTTAATTTATCTACCTGGAAAGTGTGAAACATTTTGAAAGTTGAAGGAAAACATCCATTCCATCACCCGGTTCAAGTTCTTGAAGAAGCTGATCCAGCACGGAGATTTCTGTTCTGTCGTTATTTGTTAAATGCTGATATGGAAGATGGACTTTTCTTAGAAAGTATTTTATGGCCCGATGAACCGAAATTTTCTCGGGAGGAAATCACCAACTTCCACAATCTGCATTATTGGGCTGATGAGAATCCGCATATGAAAAAAGAAATATCCTTCCAACAGAAATTCAGTGTAAATGTATGGGCAGGGGTAATCGGAAGAACTTTCATTGGCCTATATTTCCTTCCTGAACATTTAAACGGAGACAATTACTGAGAGTTTTTACGAAATGCAATGCCGAACATGGTGGATGAAATGCCATTGAACGTAAAAGACAGAATAATTTTCGGCTTGACGTAAGAGATTTTTTAAATGAAGCATTCCCTAATCGTTGGATCGGAAGAAACGGTTCCATGTTGTGGCCTGCGAGGTCCCCAGACTTGACACCTATAGATTTTCACATCCGGGGACGTATGAAAGAACTTGTCCATAAAGTTGAAATAATGGACCGTAATCAAGTGATTGAAAGAATTAATGAAACAGGTGTCATACGTAGAGAAGAAATGAGACTAGGCCTAACCACCACCCATGTGAGGAAAAAGGCCCGAAAATGTATTAGAAATAATGGCTCACATTTCGAACATAACATGTAAAATAATACTTAATGTGATTTTGGTAATTTTAGGAAAGTAAAAACAAATAGAGAAAATTGTTAATTTCGTTAATATCAATATCTTCCCCGAATTTAATGGATTTAATATTTTATTGATACGGGTTTCGATAAACCACTGTTAAGGTAATTCAACAAAGTTATTTTTAAAATAAATTGAATGCATTTATTTTTTTCACTATTAGAAAAAACATCACTCAAATATAAGAATGAATTTTGAATTTTTGCAGATGAATAAAATTTTTGAGTGCACAGTTTCCAGTGTGTTATTTTAATTTTAGTCCTCTTGTTGTTATTATAGTGTATGAACCTAATAATAAGAAAAAAATATTTCAAACCGAAAAACTGAAAAATTATAAAATGTACTGTAACTCGACAACCGTGCATTTTTATATTAAGGCATATATAGCATAAATTATTCAAAACGACATTCTCTATCACCTCTTTCAAACTTTCTATCGATGTACCAAAAACCCTGTATAATGTATTTACTGTTTATATTATATTACATTGAACAAACTGTGATCTGCTGTACAAACTAAAGTCGTAAAGCTTAAAAAATTATAATGCATTTTCTCCATTAAGATTACTTTGTTCTTGCTCGTAAGTAGGAACCGATTTTCTAAACATGGCATAATATGACATTTTAAAATTCTTGTCTCGTCTTATTAACACTAAAGTCATTATAATCGGGGCTATAAATTCAACCAACTCGAAAATATCTAATATGAATTGCAAAATGGGAATTTCTGACATTGAAACATACGCAATAACTAAACATACTACCATTGCGAGAAAATAGATTAACCACGTAATAAAAAATATATAAGATATGGTTAGAATATATGCCCATTTTAGCGATTCTTCTGTATAGCTTCTCTGGCATTTGCTGATATTAATTGTTGCAATTGTAATAAAACTAGTCAAAGTTACTGCACGCGTAAACCAAGTTATTATATTGGAAAAACGACCACCTATGAAAAAAGATAAACAAACAATTAAGGGTACAACATAGCATGCTGCAATTATCCACTTGTATCGTCTTTGGTATTTGGATGAATTATTATGCGATGCAACAGTAAACCAGTCATAGCCTATAAGAACAGCTAAAATAACTGAAACTGTGCATGAATACCTCCATAATAAACTAACAGTTAAATCAATATAAAAATAAGAAAAATAGTAATCTTGGAAATTATCTACTGTATCAATTACACTGTAACATAAATTAATAGCAGCAAAATTTAATATGATATAGTTAGTTCTTGTTTGAAGTTTTTTAAATCTACATATTGCAGTAATAAGAACCGCATTGTTCGCTACGATCAGTATACAAAGAATCACTTTGAATATAATGTACGTTAGACTGTAAATGAAAACTGATTCTTCCTCTTCAGCTTCATTGGGTTCTGATTCCTGATCCCACAAATCTGACATACTATTTGGGTAACTCATTTTGTCATTCGTATGTACCACAATGGACCGCTTTCAAATGTTGTATCTCGAGCGTATTAACTGAGAGTAATACGATCCCTAGAAGAAAAAAGAAAATTTATTTAAGATAATTATACCATCAGATTATACAAGGTGATCGGTAATAAAAGGAAAATATGTTAATAATGGAAAATATTGATCATTTTTAGGGTTCCGCACTTAATATAAATTCTTTTATTTTTTTCATATCCGTCTGTTTGTATGACGCATTCCTTCATTTTACCCTAAAGACAAGCGAGGAATGAAATCGCAAAATTATTTTATGTCTGACAGAAGATGAACGAATGAATGAATGAATGAAAAAGGGGGTGGTGCTATTAGATCATTGATGCCTAGGCCACCATTGGACCCTTTACTTCTGACCATAGCTGCAGGTTATTCGAAACCGATCGCCTTTGTGAATCCAAGAAGCCACGTTAGTTGTACTTGCCTAACTGCTTCCGGTAACAAAATTGTATCTCCAAAATATCTCTGTCTGAGTGCTGTGCACTCTTTGAGGATATGGTTAATAGTTTCATCCTCTGCCAAACACCATCTGCACGTCGGGTCGTCTTCGACACCGATTCTATGAAGATGGCCCCTGGTGGTGACAATGTTCTCTCAACAATCCCACTACAATTCGTAGCTCTTTCCTTCCCAAGGAGAGAAGCTCCTTAGTACGCCGTGCGTTAGGCCCAGTTATATGTTCCTTAGGGTACTTCATGCCAGGAGCTTCCTTCCATGATTCAATAAATTTGTTTTCCAGCAACGATTTGAATTCCCTTTTGCCAATAGCAATTGGGACAGGTAATATTGGTTAGGGTCCATACGGTTCAGTTGCCGAACCCAACTTTGCCAGACGGTCTGCTTCCTCATTTCCATGTTTGCTCGAGTGACTCGAGACCCATACAAGTCTGACTGTGCAGCCGTTCCTTGTCATATCATTTAGTACGTCCTTACACTTAGACACCAGTCGCGAAGTTACGACACTGGACTTCAGTGCCAATATCGCAGCCTTACTGTCTGAGCATATATTTATTACCCTATTCTTGTTTATATCCCTCTCACAGAGATGGGAAACTGCAAAATAGCATAATTTCTGCTGTTTGTAAGATTGTCGCACATTGTCCGAGAGAGTAGTACTCTCTGACTCCTGTGCTCCTGCTGAATACTCTAGCTCCGGCTCCTTAGTGAACTCAATCGAGGCCGTCGTTTGCTCAGGGACGACTAGCACAAAAGTCATCTAAAAACGGTTACAGTGCAAGCTTGCATCGATGCTGTTTATAACCTGATAATACTAGGTTATCATGTGATATACCGTGAGATTAAGGCCTCCCTGAGCATCAGTAATACCAGCGTATACAATATATTTCATGATGATTGAGTCGTGAAAAAGCTATATCCACCGCTGAACCCATCGTCTAATTCTCCCCCTTTCCCCACTGTCATGTGTCCAATTTTACTCCAGGTCTTACTGGCTATCTCCGTTATTAGTAAAAATAGGATGAGGTTTCCGTGGCACTGTGCTACTTTTTTAAAAAACGAACAATGTCACTAATAGAATTTTCATAAACCTCTTCGTTTAGCAAATACAGAGCGATTTTGAAAATTATGCATTTTGGGGCACTTCTCGTATTTCGGTTATCTTGCAACTTATCGCAAAGTTCAAAAATAGAACTGTTGATATTTTTTTATGTAGGATTCAGTAGTGTAGTCAGTTTTTTATAAGTTCAACTGTTTCGGAGATATAAATAAATCTTGTCTATTTTTTAAATGGGACACCTAATATGTTTTTCAATAATATTGTGATTTAGTGTGTTGCAAGCTTTTCAAAAATGTACATATATTACATTCTATATTTATTATAACTACTGAGTTTATATCCTTCAAAAAAATTATCAGATCTTCTTAATAGGCCGTAATGGGTATTTAAAGATACAGAAGTCTATTACCACTGATATCAATAGTATATTGGTGAGCACAAAAGAACTAAGTATATTTTTGAATTCTTAATATAATTTACATCATACCAACGAACAATTGTTCACAAATATTGTTCAAATTGTCATCCTTTATGCCTTAAACATTTTTCACACATAATTCCTGTTTTCTTCAATGCATTTGAAATAATAAAAAATCGTGCCTGTAACCCTCTAAAGGTCCTTTGAGTCGCATTTCTTAAATCCGTCATGGTTGGGTACTGGGCCCCTATCCTCGAAAATGTAATGTGAAAGGTGATGTGAATGGCGATGTGAACTTTTTGACAGTAAAAACCGTATTCTTGAAAAGTCAGTGTTGCCAGATATAAACGTGCTAAAACCCGAGAATTTCAAAAAATAAAATGAATGACAGATTGAATTGACCTGTCAAACCGAAAATGTCCGTAGTATATTTTGTTGCCATTTTAGGCAATAAGTAGTTATGGTACTTTAGATTAATCGTCAAAAGTAAAAAAAAAATAGTGCTGTTGTTATTTTTGCAGTTATTAATTGCCATTACAATATTTGTACTTTGCCTCGATTAAATTTATGTTAAATTGACACTCTAGAACTGTTAACAAAAATTCTTATATATAAAGAAAAAAGGGTATCAAGAAAAACAGCAATCATATATACAAAGTAATATACTGACAGTAATTGCAGAAAGCCAGCACTGATAAACCTTGAAACGGTAAAATTACAACTCGTATGACTAAAAGCCATCATCCCAATCCACTACGGAAACTATCCAATCAGTTATTTATTGTATGAATTCACAAAATATCAAGCCTCTTACTGCAAGATGTTCTGTCCTGATAACTAAATTTGAAAGAAAACCTGAAACTTGAACAATGATAGAGAAACTGTTTATGACCAGGAACCAAAACCAAAGGCCAGACAGAAGACGTCCTTAGATACTGGCGGATCTCACATTCAACTTTTAATATATATATATATATATATATATATATATATATATATATATATATATATATATACATATATATATATATATATATATATATATATATTATTTTATAAAGATTTGTGGAGGCTTTAAGATCAAATATACCATAAATAAGGTTTTTATGCCGAAGGACATTCGTTGGTCTGTAGGGTTCATATTTATATATCCCTATAAATTATAATCATAATATTTATTTAATTATAGTGTCGTATAGTATTTAACACAGTCTAATTAAGTTAAGTGCTGTAGTTAACATAATTTAAATATAAAATTTGTTACTTATTTAAATAAAAGTTTCAGGTAGCTCACAAATTGTGATTTCTCAAATTTATTACAAGTCGCGTCGTGAAAAGAAATATGTTAGATTTAACTGTTTAAAACCAAGATACTCGACTGTTATGGACCCAAGTATTTATGTTAAATCCATAAACAAAACTGGCCCTAGAAAAACATTTTTAAATAGCATGCTCATACAATTGAGTTATGAACCGAATCTCCTGTAATAATTTTATATATCTGTAATCTCAAATTTACTTAATATTTGCGAGACATATTCAACTTTCTAAGGATATTTTATTAAAAAAATTGAAAATATTAAAAATATCGGGGTATCACCTAATTAACGTTTCAACTGTTTATTTAAAAAATAAAACGTCGTCTTAAGGAAACGGTTCGTCAACATATTATTTTTTTTAATGACGAGTTATTTTGAAGAACCAAAAATAAAATAAAAATTTTTAATACTATTTTATTTTTTGAAATCCGTGCGTCAAATATGTCATTCAGCGGCTGACATTTTATTTGCGCATGTTTCACCGTTCGCTTGCCTTTCACCAGGGAACGAGGATATGAGTGATGAACATTTCAAGAATACGCGTTCGCCACCTTTTCACCGTTCACTTCACGTTCGTCAGTTCGAGGATAGGGCCCCTGGACGGTATAAATTTTATTTTTGAAGTATCGCTACAAGAAGATGTCCAAAATTGACAAATCGGGAGTCTTGGGTAGCCATCTTACAGGTCCATCTGACCCAATCCAGCTGGCCGGAAATTAGGGTGCAGATAGGCCCTTACAATTTGCGCATTATGGGTGGGAGCTCCGTCTTGTTGCAGGTACAGGTTGCTAAGTCGCAATAAGAGCACATCTCTTATTTCCGAAAAACTATGTTCCAGAATTTGTAAATATTTATTTGCGTTAAAGCTGTCTTCATACATAAGATATCCGGGACAATATAGGAAATCTCCCGGATATGAAAAAAATATGTGAATGGAATACTACAATTTCATATAAACTTTTTCCGTATAGGTCTCCTCTTCGGAGATATGGGCTCCCAAAAGCTACAATGGTATCAAGTTGTTTACACATAATTATTGAACTACCAGGTATATTTCAATTTTTTTAATATCATGTATACCAGGTAAGACCCTTCAAATAATTATCCAAGAAAGCATTGTAAATTACTCACAGCTGCAGGGACGGATTAGCTGTGACACTTACAACCGCATTTTTTTACGCCCTGAACAATAAAAATTTTGAACGTTTTTTACATACCTTTAACTATTGACTAAAAATTAAGTACTCTTCATTCATGTCGCATGTCTTTTCCAAAAAACGTCATTTTACTTACACTGTTAGTTCCCTAACATCTGTCGGGTTGAATATGAAAAAGATAAATTTTCCCCTGTTACCATAGTTTCAGTAAAAAGTTAAACTAACTGCTTAGTTAAGAACTTCGTAATAGGGCTCAACATGGGCTCCATGAAGTCACTCGCGGGTACGACGAATTGAGGAGTGTTGTATCGGCACCATTAACTCAGCATTGTTTCTTATTTAATCATAATGAGACGTGATTCTCCGTAGAAGTTCCTCCCTACTGTCGACCAGAGTGGTACACACCAAGGTTTTGAAGTGTCCCCACAAGTAAAAATCCAACTGCGTTAAATCAGGAGATCGAAGAGGCCAGGCAATAGGTCCTCCTTTACCTATACAACGGTTTGGTTAGACATTATTCAAGTGCTCCCGCACAACAACGCTATAATGACGTGGTGCCCCATCATGCAGGTAATACATATTTCGGCGAGTTTCAAGTGAGAAGTGCTCTACTAAATCGTGAAAAGAGTTCTCGAGGAACTCCAAATAAAGTTCTCCATTCAGTCATGCCTGCAATACGAATGATCCGATCAAAAGATTTCCAATGATTCCTGCCCAGTCATTAATTGATTGGAACTTATATTCATGATACGAAACAATAGTTGCATCAGGATGTTCATCAGTACATACATGTGAGTTGTGTGTTGCATTCATGAAGAGAATAGTGCTAATGAATTTCGTCGCTGATGCAATAGCCAGTTTGCACACTGCATTCTACGGGGAAAATCTTCAGGAATCAGTTCTTGCACTTTTTTTCAAATGATATAAATATGACAGGTGTTCTTGAAGAACTCCATATACTATTAATTTCGACGTATTAAACTGCACTAATAATTTTCGAATGCTCGTTGAAGAAGTGTCATCTATAGCATTTAAAATATTTTCATCAATCTCACGGTTTTCCTTGTAGATTTTGGGCCCTCACTTATAAAATGAGCCGTGTTGAGTTAAATTTGATTTAATCTTCAAAAACATTCTTTTATCTGGCTGTCTCCTCTATAGATATCTACGAATTACAGACATCTATAAATTTCGAATTGAGTTATTGTCAAAGTTTATAAAGCCTGCCATTATTAAGAAAGACCTGTTTCTTAGTACAAAAATCTTAATATTTTAACAGAAAGTCCAAAAAATATGATTTTGTTGTTGTCTTTCTTTAAATACCAGTCACGGCCAACTACCAGGAACTGATATTTTTTTTTTAAAAAAAGACGCAAATTTAAGCCCCAATACTAAAAAAATATAAAGTGTTATATATTCTTGAAAATCTAAATCACATCACTTAAAAATATATAGGGTGTTTCATTTAAAAAAAAAGACAAGTTAGATTTATTTCTCCGAAACAGTTGAACCTATAAAAACTGACTACGCCACTGAACTTTACATGAAAATCCCCAACAGTTCTATTTTTTAACTTTGCGATAAGTTGTTCCTACTATCGTTGCTCTGTATCTCCAAAATGAAGATGTTTATGAAAATTCTATTAGTGACATCGTTTGTTTCTTAGAAAAGTAGCATAGTGTCACCAAAACCTTATTCTTCTATTTTTACAAATAACGGAGATAATCCGTAAAACCATTGAAAATTGGGCACTCTGTACACTTGAAGGAAAATGAACTTCCTACACTAGAATATCTCAAAATGCTACCCTCACTCATCATTTAGTTTTCGATAATGGAGTTAGTTCGAAATGAAACAAAAACTTTTCTATTTTGATTCCAGATCTAGTGAAAATTTTCATATTATATGATCTAAATCAAGCAATACAGTTTCATTCGACTGATATTTCACGCCAAACGAGAATATTTGATAGTCTGGGATAAATACAAGTTAGAATATCGGAATGTTTAGGTGAAGGGAAGTACCAAATTACGTTTCCCAAGAGGTTTGTATTTTTCTTTCGTACGTTGTAATTATATCACCCGAAACAACAAAAAACCATAAATATAATAATCTCCAATATTTCAATATGCTTTCAAAGAAAATATATATATATATATATATATATATATATATATATATATATATATATATATATATATATATATATGTTATGTCGGATATTCTCACGGGTGTGATGTGTACTCGAAGGTTTTCGGGCATCCCGTGTATGTGCTGAGTCCCTCTCAGGACTGTAAGGCAGCTGACGTTTCGGTGAATTCTCATTCACCATTTTCAAAGCTCAGTGTATGGCGTCTACGAGCGAACTGACGCCTGCAACTCCGGTGCTGTCGGTCCCGTGAGCGCGTCGGACGCGTTCGTTTACCGAATGGTTCCGGCCCATCAGGTGGCGTGACCTGCTGCGCGTCATCGGCCCTTTTGCCAATGTTTGGGGTTGCGTTGCCGGGATGTAATCTGTTTCGTTACTAAGTGGTACTGGTTGATGTTTTGTAAGCAGATTTTTCCCAATTATTAGGCACACGTTGGCTATCATCTCTGCTATTTAAGTTATTGGGCCTCTCTGCAATTTCAATGGCTTCCCTTATAACTCTCGTGGACAGGTTTTCACATCTCGATAGCATTTTTGTTCCCGAGAAATTTATCTTATGTCCTGTGTTTAACCAGTGTTGGGCCAGAGCAGAAGAAGTTGTTTTTTTGCTTGACAGCTTTCATATGTTCGTCTCTTCTGGCGCTTATTTTACGCTTGGTTTGGCCTACGTAAGACGAGCTGCATTCTCCGCATGGAATTTCGTACACTCCCTGGTTTTCTAGAGGGATTCTTTCTGTAGGTGTTGGCAAGAGATCTTTTACTTTACGGTCTGTGGTGAAAATGGGTTCAACATTGTGTCTCCTGAGAATTCTTGCAATCTTGTCTGTGGTGCCTCTTACATAAGGAACAAAAGCTTTCGAGCTATTCTCTTGGTTTTCGCGATTTTTTGGGGCCAAGTGTTTGTTTTTTAGAGCCTTGTTCTTTTTTATAACCGTTCTTTGTTAGGGCGTCTTGCAGTATGTTCATCTCTTTGTGATAATTTTCTGGATCTGTAAGGGACTGCGATCGAAACGCAAGCGATTTCACTACTGCAAGTAATTGGGCGGGGTGGTGATGTGAATCGGCGTTGAGGTACCTGTTGGTGTGAGTGGGCTTTCTGTAGACAGTGTGCAAAAGCAAGCCATCCTCTATTCTTTTCAGTAGGATATCCAGAAATGGTAGTTTTCTTTCCTGTTCTGTCTCCATGGTGAATTTAATTTTGGGATGTATACTGTTTATGTTCCAAGAAACTTTTGAGATTTTCTTCCCCATGTTGCCAGATAACGAATGTGTCATCTACGTAACGTAGCCACAGTCTTGGTTCTTCCATAAATAAGTTAGCGAGTGCAGGAGATAGCGGCGATCCCATCGGGGCTCCCTCGACTTGTTTGTATCGTCGGCCTTCATAAGTAAAATAAGTGTTATCAAGACAGTGTCTAGCTAAATCGATGATATATTTTGGCAGATTGTATTTGTTTTCTATTACAGAAAGAGTCTCTTTAACTGGTTTTTGTGTGAAAAGTGATGTTACGTCAAAACTAACTAGACAATCTTTTTCTTGTAAACGTATGTTTTTGATTATTTCGCAAAAATGTTGCGAGTTTTTAACGTAGGAGGCCGTTTTTTCGACGAAGGGTTGGAGAATGGTGAATGGGAATATACACATATATATATATATATATATATATATATATATATATATATATATATACATTTTCGAAGGTGGTAAGATTTTTTGGTTTGATTAGTTTAAATTACCGGCACAGATAAATTACATAGAAAGAATTTCAATGAAAATAATTGTATGAAAACAACTAAATATAATTTTAAAGATAAATGTAGAGCCCACTTAACACCCAGGGTGCTAAAAAAAACTGCGCCATGAAATAACAACAGTAGTAGTTTTATTTCAAAGTTGGCGTCACTACAAAGTAAAGCTGAAGTTTTGATGGGCTATAAGAACAGACAAGCAATGGATAATTATTTTACCTATTTTTAACTCACCAGTTTCAGTTTGATGCCCTAACAGTTTTATTTATGAATATATAAAATTAATAGCAAAGTCTATGGAAAATAATTTATACTTATAAAATCACGGCATTTTGATATTTGATGTGAAAAATATTTAAAAAGCCAAAAAAAAGTCCTAGGAAGATATTTAAAATGTTTTTTTTTTTATTATAAGAAGTCATAATTTTCTCTGAACTTTACTTTAGTTCCTGCTCCATATCAGCACGATTATCAAATAACCTCTCTCATCAATTCCTCCCATTCTTGAGAGGTTGCAACCCAGTTGAAACATACTGTCTTGACATCTTCTGTCCATCTTATTGATAATTTTCCCCACCTGCTCCTGCAGGTTTGTGAAGAGTATTACAAATTTTCTTCATCCACACTCAATCACCAACTCTGCGATATATCCCGCACATCATTTAACAACTGCAATGCGTCTCAGAATATCATCTAGTTTTCTTCTTCTTTGTAGATCCAGGTTTGTAACCCCATCAACCCATGTTAGTCCCAATATTGACCTCTCCATTTTTCTTTGGGTATTCTGTAGTTTTAGCACCGCGGTCTATGTAAGAATCTGAGACCGGTAAGATATAATATTTAAATGTTTTCATCTTCCGACTTATAGGCAGGTCCATTCTAAAAATGTGTCCTAATTTACCATAGGCTGCCCCTCTGAAGGTGATTCTTTTTGTCAGTTCACATCTGTGTTTGTTTTTACTAACCCTAACTTTATGTCCCAAATATATTTATTTTGCAACTAAATTAATCGTGGATCCATTTATTGTTATTGGATTGTTTGACACTAATTAGATCACCACCCTTGTTTTACTACAATTTATTTGTAATACAGGGTTAACAACTACGAGGAGGTCTTCAGCGCCTGCCGCTGGAACTATATCGTTCGCGAATGGTGTTGAAATGGCTCTCCGTCAATATTAATTCCTCCGCTAGTCTGTTTTAGGCGTTTCAAGACAGCTGTAAACAAATTTGATTATAGAACGTCTCCTGGTCTGACTTCAAGCCTGACCTGAATTTTATTGCAGGACAATATTCACTTAGTAAATCTCTTTCATAAAGTTTGGCACCAAAAGTTAAAAGTGAACTTTACACCATCAACAAAATTTTTTAACAGAGACCGAACAAAAGTTAGTTTGATGATGTATCAGAACATTCCAAGCCAAGCTCCCTTACTTGTCTACGAGTCCTCAAAGATGTGTGCATTCTGACATTATCGTAAAGAAAGACAACGCCTTGTCTTTTATTCAGCTCTGGTCACTTTTTTCTCGTGCTTATTTAGTCGCATTAGATGTTGGCATTAACTGTTTGGTCTAAAGGTAATAGTTCAGAGTAGGTAATTTTCTGGTAATCCCACTTAACACACACTCACACGCACACTTGTGGAAAGTCTAAAAAGATTTTTATTATTTTTCATGGCACGCTTGACCACAGACCTTTGAGAACAATTGCTTTTTCTCATCAACGTGATATTAATTATTCTTTCAGCTATAATTTCGAAACAAATAAATATACCGAATTAATTTTTTTACATTTTCTCTTGCAAATTTATTCTACTTTCCGAATATAATTCTGAGCGAAATTGAAAAAAGGGAAGGGTTCCAAATAACGCCCTCTAGCGAGTGCCTCGGAAATCATTCCAATATAGTTATTATTTCGTTTTAATTATCAAACCGTCTTTTCTTAAACGAGACCAAGTTTATCAAATTCGGTTTAACCAAACCAAACTTATGGTAACTTTTATCAGTACTTTCCCTGCCGTAACTTAGAGCAAAAAGTGTTAAACCAAAAAGATGTAGAATTATAGTAAAATTATCAATGTAATATTTTTTAATAGCTTATAGCAATTATGCCTCCTAGCGACAGTGTTAGGAACTTAAAACTTAAATATATATATATATATATATATATATATATATATATATATATATATATATATATATATATATATATATTGAAGCGTCTCCCTTTTTACAGGGTACAGCAACGGATGCGTACGGCACCTCAATATGTCGGAGGCTAGGTTCGTATCTCTTTTAGAGATAGTTGTGATCTGCTTTGATTACCCAATAGGCGCCACCTGTTTTACATTATCTGTGTTACTTACCTAGTGATTAAACAGGAAAACACATAGGTATGAGGAATGATTTTAATTTATTGACTGCTTGTATATAGCTTCATAATGAAACGACTTAATTAAAACAAAATACCAATTCCATTTTATTCCAAAAAAAAATTATTATGCCCATAAATCAGAATGGTACCTACAATTTTTTTATATACTCTTTCTTGATACCTATTGGTGTTACATCGTTTTAAAAGGTTATATAAAATTTGGCTGCAAACGTTCTAGAACCTTCAATTGCCAAGAAAGTAATTTTCATAAAGAAAGTTTCTTACATTTTATTATGTCAAATGAAAATTTATTCATAATGTTTAATTTGCATGCAAAATAATTGACGTAGAGTTCCAATTCTCCTACCTGGTCTATGCTATGGTACCTTTCACTTCTATTTATTTGATCCAGCGCTGTCACTAGGATTCTTGTTGTGGTTTGTGGATGACTGGGGGTTTCACAAGGCCAATCCCAACTCACCAACCAAACGCAGGGTGAGGGTTAAAATCGTCGTGGTAACACGGACAGGAAAAATAGGGCCGCAACCATCAGAAAGCCTTAACAGCCGCGAAAATCAAAATGGAAATCACAGTGAAAGGAATGAGATGAAGCCAAAGATGAAAAATACTTGCTTCAGATAGCTCTGAAATAAAATGTTATTTTTACCACATGTTCGTAAAGGTAAGGGGCAAAATCTTACCTCATTGATTAGTGGACTTTAACGAAAAAAACACTTGACCGTCTGCCCTTTCAAATCTAATGGCAGGATTGGTCTACTGCCTTCAACGGTTCAACAGTAAAGGGAACGAAAATGAAAATCTCTCTTGCAACCAGACGTGACAAATCTTAGGGATATTTGTAGTTACTTTTGCCAACCTTATTCTCTACTTGGAACACTCTAACCTAGTTCCGAACTTACACTGATTACAAGGTAATACTTCAACTATTGGCAAGCCATGGAAAATTATCAAAAAGAAAATTATGGTCAAACAGTCCAAAGTTACTAATCATGATTAAAACAAAGTTCAAAAAAATTGCTATAAATTCCATACTGTATACTCAAACTTAAATGATCGGTCTCGACATGCCGTGCTCGTGTCAACAAATCAAGTATACATCCACAACAAATGCTAACTATTACCGACTATAACCTTATATTTTTAATACTGAAATGGAATGTAAATAAATGAGAATTTATTAAAAATAAAATATTTTACGACTTTTAAATTCAAACCAAATAATCTGATATATAAACTACAGCAATTTACAAATTCTGTTAAGAAGAAAGATAAATTACAAGACCAAAAGGGTTGTGAACCAAAAAAACAAATTCCATGTTTACTATTTTAAATTACAGAATAAATAATTAAATTTAATCAGGTAAAAATATACAAATTATGTCATATTACTAAAAACATGTAGCATTGATGCAAACTGGTAAATTTAAATGCTACAATATATCTATATATATATATATATATATATATATATATATATATATATATATATATATATATATATATCTATATATATATATATATATATATATATATATATATATATACAGGGTGTCCAAGATAAGGATCCTAAGCATGGGGATCTCGGAAACAGTTGGAGATACGAGGTCGGTTAAATTAGAGAAAAGTTGCGCAATTTAGTGCTAAATTAAACGCAGTTAAAAAAATTTAAAAATTTCAAACAGTTCCGGAGATTTCCGGAAAAAAACGAAATTTGGCAAAATCGTTTTTAATTTTTGCAGGCTTTATTTAAAGAGATATCAGAAAATAAAAGGTAGATTCTCATTGCCACTTTTTATTTTTTATAATATGGTCTAAACAAAATTTAAATCCGACGTTTCGTTTCTGAGATACCATCATGAACTTTCATTTTTTATATGGAACAAAAAAAAGTATCCCATGTATTTGATAGCATTTTTTATTACAAATTCAACGATGTATCACCCTTGCATATCGAATACGTAGTTCAAGTACTTTCCATAAGAGCTCCATGAGAGCGAGAGAGAAAGGTATATCAGTTTTATAAAAGCCAATGAACTACACACTTGATATGCAAGTGTGATACACCGTTGAATTTGTAATAAAAAATGCTATCAAATACATGGGATACTTTTTTTTGTTCCATTTAAAAAATGAAAGTTCATGATGGTATCTCAGAAACGAAACGTCGGATTTAAATTTTGTTTAGACCAAATTATAAAAAATAAAGAGTGGCAAGAAGAATCTACCTTTTATTTTTTGATATCTCTTTAAATAAAGCCTACAAAAATTAAAAACGATTTTGCCAAAATTCGGTTTTTTTCCGGAAATCTCCGGAAGTATTTTGAATTTTTAAAATTTTTAAATTGCGTTTAATTTAGCACTAAATTGCGCAACTTTTCTCTAATTTAACCGACCTCGTATCTCCAACTGTTTCCGAGATCCCCATGGTTAGGATCCTTATCTTGGACACCCTGTATATATCTATGTATATATATATATATATATATATATATATATATATATATATATATATATATATGCATATATTGTAACGGACTTTATAGTATTATACACTTCATAGTGTTAGTTCATGTTTCTAGTTTGTACGGTTTTGGTTTATTTTCTATGAGTTTATAATTTATTTAATTAATTTTACCTTTCGGTAATTTCGTTATGAAAGAAGGTTTGTATATATATATATATATATATATATATATATATATATATATAAAAGGGGGAAGTGAGTAGTGATATTAATAAAAGTTTGCCCTCTTGTGCTCTGACTGACTGGATGAACTGGGATGGCACTGAGATTCTGTATAGACTTCCTTCATGTTATAAGAGGATCTTCCTCGAAATTCCATATTAATCAAGATGGCAATTCTATGAATAAAAAAAGCAACACTGAGAATCTGAGTGCCATTTACAGCTATATTTTAAAGTTGGAGAAAGAAAAATATTTGAGCCTCCGGGACAGTCCATCAATAAGCATTTTCTATTGTTGCTCTTATATTATGTAAAAAATATTAAACAAGTAATTTTTGTCAAACCTCACACTTGGCTGCGTCACTGTTCTCGGTTGACACTACTTAGGCTACCCACGCCATTGTTTTCGGTTAACATATGTCCCTAAAAATTGGAGAAATAGTCAAGTAAGATGTTTGACTGTTTGTGATTTTTAAAAATTTAATCAAATTCTACAAATCCTATCATATTATGCCTTTAAATATAAATAAAAAGTTTTAATGGTGGGTTTTTCCCTTGTTTTTCCAATATTTACTTGTTTTATATTCAAACCACATTGGCGAGTTTCTTAATAATTATAGGTTAGGTTTAATATTCTAACTCTGTAATTAATATTGTAGAGATGTCTTGAAGAAGAGAAAAATAAATTCTCGAAAGCTTATATATATATATATATATATATATATATATATATATATATATATATATATATATATATATATATATATATATATATATATACATATATATTCGAGGTGATGAATAGGAAGTTTGAAAAATATATTAATTATGATCATGTCGTTTTCTTGACTGAATGTGTAGTAACCGATGACTTGTTTCATTTCTCATTCTAAGTTAGTCACAGAATGGTGTCGATCTGACCATAAAGAGTGCCTACATCGATGTAAAACACAGCTTTCTATCTCGAATAAAAAAAAATATCAAAAAAGTCGTTCTTGAGATATAACTCGTATTTTTTTAGATTAAAACACTGAATATTCAAAATTTAACTACTCTATTGAAAAACTACTACAACGAAAACCTTTATTCCAAAACTTTTTCGATTAATTTTAGCAAACATAAATTGAAAACAGCACTTGGGCATTATACTGGGATATTTGACGAAAACACTATCTAGGTATCTAGGTAAAAAAAAATGCATAAAATTTTTTTGATCTAATCTATTTGCTGTTTATATTTTTTTACATTACACAAACTATGATCTGCAATACAAAATGAAGTTGCCAAACTTAAAAGTTTAATGCATTTTCTCCATTAAGATGATTTTCTTCTTGTTCACCCAAAGGAACAGATTTCTTGAATATGGCATAATAAGATATTTTAAAATTCATGTCTCGCCTTATTAACGTGAAAGTCATTGCAATTGGAGCTACAA
Source organism: Diaprepes abbreviatus (assembly GCA_034092305.1). Classification (NCBI taxonomy): domain Eukaryota; kingdom Metazoa; phylum Arthropoda; class Insecta; order Coleoptera; family Curculionidae; genus Diaprepes; species Diaprepes abbreviatus. The sequence continues at coordinate 1,050,857 of JASJET010000260.1, read as the reverse complement.
AAGTAACCAAGACCAAAACCTTTACTATGAAAGTAACAATAGGAGTAACTAAATACGTAGAAAACACCAAAAATACATATACTGCGGCTACGAGAACACAGAACAATAACATCATAAAATATATATTAGATATGTTTAGAATATATACACATTTTAAGGATTCTTCGGTATACTTTCTACAGCATTTAGTGATATTAATCGCTGCAATTATAAGATAACTAATTAAATATATTGCAAACGTATTCCAAGATATTACATTCCAATAATGAAAACCAGCTATGAAAAAGGGGAAAAAAATAATTAAAGGTAGAACATAGCATGCTGCAATTACCCCCTTAAATCGTTTATGATATTTGGATGAAAAATTCTTAAACCTGGCAAAAATAAACCAATCAACGCCTAAAAGGACCGCTAAAATAACTGAAGTTACAAATAAATACCTCGATATTAAACTAATAGTTTGATAAACATTGTAACTAAAATCAAAAAAAGCGTCTAAATCATCTACTACACTAATTATACTATAACTTAAACTAATAACAGCAAAATTTAATATGATAAAGTTGGTTCTTGTTTGAAGTTTTTTAAATTTACAAATTGCAGTAATCAGAACGGTGTTGTTTACTACAATCACTACACAAAGAATTACTTTGATTATACAGTACGTTTGATTAAGCATCCCAATCAATGCCTTACTTCTAGGGCCATAGTTATACTGTGGTGTTAGGCCCCACCAGGTTAACACATTTATTAGGTTATCCATTTTGTAATGTAATGTACCACAATAGACAGTTTTTAAACGTTGTTTCTCGAACTTAGTTATTGAGAGTTGGATAATTCCTAGAAAGAAAAAGAAAATATAATTAATATAATTGTAGCATTAGATCATACAGAGTGGTAGGTATTAAATGAGCAATATGGTAATATTGAGAGATATTGATAATTTTTAAAGTTCCGCAGCTACTACGGATCCTTATAATTATTCATATCCGTTTGTATGTATGTCATATCCCAAGATGAAGTAAAAACATTTTTTTCACGTATCTCACACAGTAGGATATAGGTCTACAAAAGTGCAATTAATTATTTCATATGAAAATTTTATTTATTCATCTCGTTCGAGAAATATCAACTGCCAAAGACGGATTTTCACCGATCTGTTGGATTAGTCGCATTGGTTAGCTAAATACGTGGGTGCCCATTTATATTACGAAAACTAGCAACACTGGCGTTATGAGATGCCGTCAGATATCATCATTCAGCTTATAAATTTATCCACTGCTTGACGTAAACCTCCCTTGAATACTTCCACAGTTCTCTATCCTGAACATTTTGTATCAAGTTTGTGTTTATGCGTCACAAATTGTCAGTCGATCTTATTGGAGGACGCCCCCTATTTCTAAAGGCATTCTGTCTAAACCTCCCCTCGGTAATTCGCTTAGTCCACCTATTATCGTTCTTTCTTGCTACATATCCCGCCCAATTTCACTTTAGGCAAGTTATTTTTTTCCACTGCATCTTGAACTCCTGTTCTGCGCATCTGCATAATTGTAACCTTTCTCAAACAGATAGTCTCAATATTGCTCGTTCCATTGCGTACACTGTTAAAAATAACCTTAAATTTAATGCAAATTTAATGTTCATTCTACATTAAATTTAATGAGTCAACTTTTGTACAATAAAATTAATTCACATATACCCTTATACTAAAGAAATTTACATTATTATTAAATATAGATTGCATGAGATTCCGCGAGATGGCGCAACTTGTATTGAACTTTTTATTTTGGTATGATATAAGTTGCTTAAAGGACTCAATTTTCTTATGCTAAGGTGTACATGTGTGGTCTGTACTGACGGAAATCAATGAGTTAGAAACCGGTCTAGATGACGGCCCCTACCTATGGGAAAAATGTCCACCTTTTCCTGGTAGTTTCAGAATTTTTTGAAATTATATTAATGTTGGTGCATTAAATATGGGATAACATAAAATTCAAATTCAAAGAACACTGACTGCATATTTAATAGAGTTAGTCACCTTAAAAAGTAGCGATCACACTTTAAATTTAATATATGATTACATTAAATTTAATGCATTACATTAAATGTATTTAATAAATTTTGTGAAATTTGCTTCCAGCAAATTTACATTAAATTTAATATATTTCCTTTTTACAATGTACCTTATTGATAATGCTTTTAGTTACTTACATCATATGAGAAGTTCTGATTTTCGTGGTTTTCGTAAGTTTTCGAATGCGGCCTATGTCAGTTGTATTCTCCGATGGAGTTCGCATATTTGATTTTCTCTACTGATGCCTATTTTGAGGCCTAAATATTTATACGAGGTGGTATTTTTTTGCTGAGAAATAAGGTCGTCATTATCTGCGTTTTGGAGAAATTTATCTTTAGATCATTTTTTCGTAAAGCTCTATGTAGCCTTTCCAGTTTTATCCATACATGCTATTAAAACTACGCCATCTGCGAATCTAAGATTTGTCAGCATTTCACCGTTGATTTTTATACCTAAATCATCCCAATTAATCCATTTGCACGTGTATTCAAGTAGGTTGTTGATAGGCTTGGGTGAAAGATATTATCTTCTTGTCATAGTTATCACCATTTGTTCGGTTAACGCAAAGTCTTACTCGACGTATCCATAAGTTACTACACGCGTCAAAACTAAAATCCCGGTCTCTTCGAATAATATCACAAACATTTTTATTGCGCTATTCACTTCCTCGTCGTGATAACAAAACTATTTTAAATAGCCCCATAGAAAAAAAATTGCAGGGATTTAGATTCGGGGACCATGCAGGTCAAGAAAAAGGTCCATTTCGCCCTATGCATCTATTAGGAAATGCATTATTTAAATTTTCGTGAATTTCTCATCTGAAATGTGGCGGAGCTTCATTGTGAAGAATCCACATATTCTATCTCGCATTTAAAGAAACATCTTTTAATAATTGTGGCAGATTGTTTTGAAGATAGTGTAAATAAGTTTTCGTTTTGAGATCAGGCAAAGAATGGATAATTGTTTTACTTAAATTCAAAATACTAACTTCAATCTGACGTTCTAATTGTGTTACCTGTGAAACTATAACAAACTAAGGGATAAGTCTGTGAAATACAATTTATACTCATAAAATCGCCGTTCTTTAATATGTCGATATACCAGGTGATTTGAGACCATATCGTTAAATATCAACGGTAAGATTAGAAAATAAAAAGAAAAGTTCTACGAAGATATTTAAAATGTTATTTTTCATTATTAAAAGCGATTGTTTCTGTTCTTGCTTCATAGCAACATTATTCTTCGACTGTCTCTCCCTCCTTTTGCTCCCTGACATGAGCAGTTGCAGCCCAGTTGAAACATACTGTTTTAAGATCATCTGTACATCTCACTGGTGGTCTTTCTCTGGTTCTCTTGTCAGTTCGCTATTACTAATACAATTTTTTTATCCATTGCCAATCACTGAATCACTCAACCATTCGATGTGTCCCTCACATCATTTTACAGCTATACTGCGTTCTATAATGTTATCTACTTTCATTCTCCTTCGTAAATCCTCATTTGTAACCCTATCTCTCTATGTGAGTTCCAACATTGATCTCTTCATTGCAATTTGTGTAAGAGCTTAGGTCTCTCTTCATAGGTGAAGACCAAGACTTAGATAAGTCTATCTTTGTTAGTTTAGAAGTTTAGTATTATCTGTTTATCTTAACTTTATGTCCCAGTTATATTTACTCTACAATCAAATTAATTGTGGATCCATTTATTAACATAGACACTAAGTTGAACACAATTCTTGTTTCACCATAAATTATTTGCAATCCCACCCACTGTGATACAGCGTTAATGTTCATGAGTATATCTTCAGCGTTTTTCAAGGTGTATGTCGCTACAATCATTCTATATCCCGTTTTGCGCGTTTGAATTATGTTCTAAGACTGCTGCAAACCGCTTTGGTGATAGAGTGTCTTCTGTCTAATTCCGCGCCCGGCCTGTATTTTCTTGCGAAATACTCTTACTTATTAATGAAAATTTGGCACCCAAAGTCAGAAGTCACCTTTACATCATCGAAAGAATTTTTTACCAAGTACCGAAACAAGAGGTGATCTGACGGTGCATCAAAACTTCCCAGCCAAGATGTCTCATTTTTAATCCGAGTCATTGAAGATGTATGCGGTCTGACATTATCGTAGAAGAAGACCATACCTTGTCTATTGTTCAACTATGGCCGTTTTTGTTCTATTATCTGTCTGAATCGAATTAATTGTTAGCAGTAGATATCAGAATTAATATTTTGGCCTAAAAGTAACTGTTCATAATAAATAATTCATTTCCTGGTAATCTCACCACAGTAGCATCATTTTTGGAGTAAATCTGAGCTTTGAAATTTTACCCTCCTCCCCTCCAAGATCTTTTTATCAGAAAATTTTCGTCTCTAATGGCTAAATTTCGTTTCGTTTGAGCAGAGACTCGATCAATTAATTGTTTTTTTCTCCATTCATATGGTACCCAAACATTAAGATTTTTTGTGTTTCACATTGTCGTATTATCTATTTTCATTTCCATCGACAGCGACTTCATGCGTGAAAATATGCCAATAGTCTTCAATTTTCTTTTTAAAATCCCCTTGTTGCTTTCAAAAAAATACCTTCAATATCAGCACTTTTTTTATATCAATTTACGGACAATCAACTGTTAAATGCTGTTGGGTGTCACCATTGAGCTTCTGCTTGTATAATAATATTGGTGGCGTGCATAGTACCATAAATATGCTGCTTCAAACGTCATTATCGACAGAAAGACTTAAAAGAATGTCTTTGTATAAAATACCAAAAAATATCAAAAATAATACTATTCTAAATATTCTAATAACAGCAAAATTTAATATGATATGGTTGGTTCTCGTTTGAAGTATTTTAAATTTACTTATTACAGTAACTAAAATAGTATTGTTTACTATGACCAGTACACAAATACACACTTTAACAATTAAGATTAAGTACTTTTAAATGAAAGTCTCCGATGATGCTTGCTCTTCAGGTTCAGACGGTATATCGGTTCCTGGGGGTGTCGAATTTATTTTGCAATTCCTATGGAATGTCCCACAATGTACAGCTTTTAATTGTTGTTTTCCAATTTATTAGTTGAGGTTATTTAATCCCTAGAAGGAAAAAAAAAATATTTAGTTTGTAGTATTAGTTTATAGCGGGTCAGTATTGAAAAGCCACAAATTGGTAACGGGCAAGTATCAAAAAAATTTATTGGAAAAAATATCCGTTCTTAATAAAAGATACTACAAATTTTCATTTCAAGGATTTCCTAACTATTAAGAATCCTAGTATTTATATATCACAACATCACAACCTTATAGCTTCGTCGGAAAAATTTTAATAATTCGTATAAGTATTAAGATGGAGAAGACATTCTTTCAACGTAACTTACCGCTGTAAGACTGTTGTGTAAGAATGTAAAATATTATAGAGTATTTTTCATCTGGGCACCTCACTGAAATATAACTCACCAAACAAGAAATCCCACAAAGTTAAAATTTACAAAAATAATTTTATACTAGAAAACACTTGCAAATGTGTGTTTTTTTTAATATAGAATCCTCATACTTTATACCGAATGATTTAAAACTCTGGGTTCAAGTTTTCTCGAACAATGCAAATGGAAGACCTGTATATTAGATTTAATTTGAACCCCTTTGCTAATGTTTTTTTAGTTTCACCAACATTCCCTACACTTGAGTTCACTACTTCCTGAGATATTTGTTGATTTATAAGCAAAAATTTCTGGTCTTACTTTTCAGAAATATTAATTTTGCTGCTTTAATTTAGTAATAAATACAAAAATAATTTCAATTATAAGATGGCCAAATGATTTTTTAAAACAAGAAATGATAGATATGATTTATGTTTTAAAAGCAAGTGACCAAAAACAGTTTGTTAGAAAAGAGAATTGATCAGAAAAAGTATTCCAGTAGGAGACAACTACACACAAGCGCTTTAAGAGTTCTCTAAGCGTTTGATTAAACGATAAAATACACTAAGACTGATTTAAATAAGGAAAACAAGTTAGCAGTGAATTTAGCAAGGAAAACAGAAATTTGTAAGACCACTGTTGCAGTAATTCTCCAGAAAAATCATTTTCGTCCATACCATATTCAACTTCTTCAAGAATTGCTTCCTGATTATGATGAAAGGTGTCTAATTTTTTGGCACGGGGCACAACAACAAATTCAAAGAAAAACCAGATTTTTTTTACTTTCTATTGTTTACTGATTAAGCAACATTTCACAAAAATAGAAATGTTATTACATATGATATAAATACTATACCATGCTCCATTAAGAAAAAAAAGCAAGTTTGGTTTATAACAAACCAATTTGCAGTCCTATATATTTAGAAGTAATTTTAATTCAAGTCTCTCAGTAGTCTTTACCACTTAAACAATTTCTTATAATTTCTTTCGTTACCGAACTACTCTACTTCAACGCATTTTTGGACTACCCGGTGTGAAATCACATAAAAAGTATTTCGATAAAAGGAGGCTTTTTGGCAAGAATGCCCTAGTTTTATTTCAAAGGTGACGTCGTTGCTTTTTTTTTGGAATTACTTTTTATATAAATACAATTACTCATGCTGCAAGCTAAATTGTCGTCTTAAGACGCAAACTGCATTATAAGCGGTAAAAGCAAGAATAATTTTCTCTTAACTTTACTTTCATTCTTCCTCCACATCAGCATCATTATCGAACAGACCCACTCGTCCACTGCTGGACATAAACCTACTCCAGGATTTTCCTTCATCCCTGTCTCGAGCAGCTGCAACCCAGTTGGGACATCTCGTGGTCTTCCTTTGCTTCTTTTGTCAGTTCATTCCTAACTTTTTTTCATCCACCGATCGTTTCTCAACCTTGCGACTTGTACAGCCCATCTCCATTTTACAATTTTAATGCATTCAATGTAGTCTGTTGGTGTATCAGAACTTCCTAACCGAGCTCACTTACTTTTCGTCTCAGTCCTCTAAGATGTATGTTGTCTGATATTATCGTAAAGGAAGACGACGCCTTTTCCATTTTGGTCACTGTTTCAATTACATTTGCGATGCAATGAATAAGTATACAATTTATACACTGTATGAAGTGCCTGTTACAGTGAAGGTAATTGCAGCAATGAACTGTTATTGGTGGTGGGAGACAGCTCGGAGCTTCGTTTTCGCGCGGCACTATTATGATATCGAAAGTCCAAATTGGAGCGCGTTGCAAAATTTAACAGTATCTTGGGTTCTAGGCAACGTAGGACCTTCATATTTTTAAACTGGGGTAACTCGACGAAATATGAACAACTGTCTAACGGATTTTCATTACCGCGGAAAATCAGGAAACGCTGGAAATTTTACGTTTTATTAATACAATTTTACAATATATTACCTCTACTTTAATTTTTCTATATACACATATATATATATATATATATATATATATATATATATATATATATATATATATATATATATATATATATATATATATATATATATATATATATATACATATACACATATATATATATATATATATATATATATATATATATATATATACATATACACATATATATATATATATATATATATATATATATATATATATATATATATATATATAAAACAAAATAAAATAAATCTCGGATAAGCGGACTAAGATTTGTAAATAAATATTGCTCTCGTACTCTCGTATTAAAAAGTGCGGAGAACTCCAAAATAATGAAAGACTCCGGGCCCAGAAAATGACGTCCACCCCGTTTTGTCGTAATATGAGACTCGTCAGGCAATTGCATTGTCAAAATTTTGCATTTGTTTCTTATAAATTGGCCATGGCTTACTGTTACAAAAAAAGTAAATTATTGAAAATGTCAAATTCTGACTTTGTTTTTCAAAATAAAAAACACATTATATATTTTTGAATTATACTGAATCAATATCTAAAATAATCTACAGGTTGTCCTATTTAAAAAAATCTTAAGTTTGGTTTATATTTCAAAAACTAAACTTTTTAGGAAAAGAGTAACTGTGCCTTTTAATTCTAAGTAATAAAACAGTATAAAAACCATTTTTTACTTTTTTGATAAATTAACGCATAACGGAAATACGAGATGGGTCTAAAAACGAAGATTTTCAAAATCACTCTATAAACTAAAAACTAAGAGAGCCATGACAAATTTGACACCGGAAACTTTCGTTTCGTTAAAAAGTAGGACACTAAAAAGAAAACATACCGTAACACTATATCTTTGATAATAACTCTAATACCCCCTAAAACTGTCAAAAATGGGACACCCTGTACATTAAGTTTGATTAAATGGTATCTTAAATTTCAGTAAAGTAACTGAAAAAATATCTCAACTTCTATACATTAAAATTAATTCATATGTACTATAATACTAAAAGAATTCACATTATAACTCAATATGCATTGCATGAGATTCCGGGAGATGGCGCAACTTGTATTGAACTTTTTGTTTAGTATGATATTAGTTACTAAAAGGACTTAATTTTCTTATTGTTAGGTGTACATGTCTGCCCAGTACTAACGGGAACCAATGAGTTCGAAACCGGTGTAGATGGCGGAATTTTTTGAACTCAATGGTGCATTAAATATCTCATAATAAATCTCAAATTCTAAAAACACTGGCTGCATAATTAATGTACTTAGTCACCTTAAAAAGTAAACATCACACTTTAAATTTAATGAATGACTACATTAAATTTCATGGAATAAATTAATTTAGATTAATGTAAATTGATAAATTTAATTCATTACATTAAATGCATTAAATAAACATTTGTGAAGTTTGCTTCTAGCATATTTACATTAAATTTAATATATTTCATTTTTACAGTGTCCCTTATTGATAATGCTTTTAGTTACATCATACGAGAAGTTCTGATTTTAGTGGCTTTCGTAAGTTTTCGAATGCGGCCTATGTCAGTTGTATTATCCGATGGAGTTCGCATATTTGATTATCTCTACTGATGCCTATTTCGTGAGGTGGAATTTTTTTGCTGAGAACTAAGGTCATTATCGTTATCTGCGTTTTGGAAAAATTTATTTTTAGGTCTTTTTTTCGTGAAGCTCTATGTAGCTTTTCCATCTTTATCCATATGATCTGCTATTAAAACTATGTCATCTGCGAATCTAAGATTTGTCAGCATTTCGCTGTCGATTTTTATGCCTAGATCATGCCAGTTGATCTTTTTGCACGTGTATTCAAGTAGGTTGGAGAATGGCTTGGGGAAGATAGTATCTCCTTGTCATATACCTCTTCCAGTTTGAAATTTCCAGGTATCTCCGTGGAACTTTATCTATACATACATACATATATATATATATATATATATATATATATATATATATATATATATATATAAGTTGACAAATAAAGAAAGCATTAACAACAATTTGCTAAAAGTTATCACCATGTGTTCGATTAACGCAGTCTTGCTCAACGTATCCATAAATGACATGCGTCAAAAATAAAATCCCGGTCTCTGTGGATAACATCACAAGCATTTTTAATGCGCTGTTATAGTTCTTCCACAAAATTCCCATCCCCATCGTGATAACTGTTTTAAGATAGCCCCACAGAAAAAAAAATTGCCAGAATTTAGATCCGGGTAACCTGCAGGCCAAGAAATGGATCCATGTCGCCCTACCCATCTATTAGGAAACCCATTGTTTAGATTTTCGTGAACTTCTCGTCTGAAATGTGGCAAAGCTTCATTATGAAGAAGATACCTATTCTATCTCACATTTAAAGGAACATCTTCTAATAATTGCGGTAGATTGTTTTGAAGAAAGTCTAAATAATTTTCACCTGTCATTTGATTTGGAAAAAAGTACGGCCCTGTAAGCATGACATTTACTACACCAGCTTAAACATTTACTGAAAAATTGTGCTGAAAGTGATTTCTTTTCAGTACATGCGGATTTTCTACTATCCAAACATGGTTGTTGTGGAAATTATTTACTCCATTTCTTGTAAATGCGGCCTCATCAGTAGCCACAATAAATTTGGTAAAATTGTCATTTATGTTGTAATAATGTAAAATTCAGTGAGAAAATTCAACTCTTCTAGGATAGTGTTCTAGTTGCAACGCTTGTACCCGATGATAATGGTACGGATAGAGTTGTTCCTGTCGTAAAACTTTCCACACTTTATTATGAACAACTTCTACGTGGCCTGCTATGGATCTAGTGCTCGTTATTTGGTCGTTTTCGATAGTTTCTAACACCTCTTCCTTGATCTCTACTATTTCGCATTGGAAAAGCCTTCTAGCGTGACTTCCTCATTGTTCTTTCAAATATCCGGTGTCGCGAAGTCTTATAACTAAATTCACAAATATCCGCAGAGGCGGATGGTGTCGTAAAGGAAATCTCTCCGCGTACCAAGGACATGTTGCCGCTGGGTCTTGTTGGCAGTTCTTACAATACAGTGGTTGAAAATATCATGAAATAAGGTTTGTATTACAGTTCTTAAATAATTTTTAATAAATTCTTTCTCTGCCAACTTTTATATAAACGATTTTTGGTTCTACAAGCTGTCTCAATTTTAAGAACACCTCGTATATATGTATATATATATATATATATATATATATATATATATATATATAGAGAGAGAGAGAGAGAGAGAGAGAGAGAGAAAGATTATCGTTCTATTTCAACGATAATGCCAGTTCAAAGTAAAACTGAAGTTCTATTACTTTTTATAGAAAAGAAACTACTTGCACTGAGATCTCAGTTTTCGTTTTGAGGTCAGGCAAAGAACAAATAATTGTTTTAGTTAAATTCAAAATACTAACTTCAATTTGACGTCCTCATTGTATAACCTTTAAAATTAAGGGCAAAGTTTATGACAAACAATTTACACTCATAAAATCGCCGTTCTTTGATGTGTCGATATACCAGGTGCTTTGAGACCAGACCGTAAAATATCAAGGGTAAGATATGAAAAATTTTTAAGAATAAAAAAAAGTTCTACGACGATATTTAAAATGTTAAGTTTCATTATTAAAAGCGTTTCTGTTCCTGCTCCCTAGCAGCATCATTATTTCACTGTCTCTCCCTCTTTATACTCCCTGACTTGAGCAGTTGCTACTCAGTTGAAACATACTATCTTAAGATCATCTGTCCATCTCACTGGTAGTCTTTCAATACTTCTCGTGTCAGTTCGCGATCCCTAATATAATTTTTTTCATCCACTGCCAGTCACTCAATCACTCAATGATGCGATGTGTCCCTTACATCATTTTACAACTATAGTGCGTTCTATAATATCATCTATTTTCATTCTCCTTCGTAAATCCTCATTTGTAACCCTATCTCTCTACGTGAGTTCCAACATTAATCTCTTCATTTTGCTTCTTGCACTGCAATCTACATAAGAGCTTAGGTCTCCGCTTCGTAGATGAAGACCAAGATTTAGGTAAGTCTATCCTTGTTAGTTCACAAATTTGATCTTTTCTGCTCATCTTAACTTTATGTCCCAGTTATATTTACTCTACAATCAAATTAATTATGGATTCATTTATTAATATAGACACTAAGCTGAACATAATTCTTGTTTTACCATAAATAATTCGCAGTCTCACCAACTGTGATACTGGGTTAATGTTTTTGAGCATGTTTTCAGCGTCTCCCAACTTGATTGCTCAAATGGTGAAAGAACTCTCCTTCGATATCCCATTCTACGCATTTGAGTTATGTTCTAAGACTGCTGAAAACAGCTTTGTTGATAGAGTGTCTCTTGTCTGTTTCCGCGCATGACCTGTATTTTCTTGCAAAATACTATTAATAAGGAAATTTTATTAATGAAAATTTGGCACCCAAAGTTAAAAGCCAACTTTACACCATCAAAAGAATTTTTTTACCGGATTCCGAAACAAAAAGTGATCTGACCGTGCATCAAAACTTCTCAGTCAAGATGTCTCAATTTTCATCAGAGTCATTGAAGATGTATGCGATCTGAAATTATCGTAGAAAAGACGATATCTTGTCTATTGTTCAATTATGGCCGTTTTCGTTCTATTACCTATCTGAATCTAACTAGTTGTTGGCAGTAGATATCAGAATTAATATTTTGGTTTAAAAGCAACTGTTCATAATAAATAATTCCCTGTTAATCCCACCATACACAGCAGTATCATTTTTGGAGTAAAGCTGAGCTTTGAAGTTTTACGCCCCACGATCTTTTTCTAAGAGCGTTCTCGTATCTAATGGCTCAATTTTGTTTCGTTTTAGCAGAAACTTAATCCAATAAATTTTTTTCTCCATTCATATGGTACCCAGACATTAAGATTTTTTGTGTTTCACATTGTCGCATTATCTGTTTTCATTTCCATCAACAGCTGCCGCATAAGTGAAAATATGCCCATTGTCTTCTATTTTCTTTTTAAAATTTCATTGTTGCTTTCAAAAGAATACCTTCAATATCAGTACTTTTTTATATCAATTTCCGGACAATCAGCTGTTAAATGCTCTTGGGTGTCATCATCAAGCTTCTGTTTGTCTAATAATGTAGATGGCATGCATACTACCATAGATATGCGGCTTCAAAAACCATTCGTCGACAGAAAGACTTAAAAGAATATCTTTGTTTAAAATACCATAAAATATCAAAAATAATACTATTCTAAAGATTCTGTAACCCACTGTATGTATAAATATATTTTATTCTAGGTTCTATTTGAAATGGTTTTATTGTTGTTATTCGTGATATTGGCAAAAAAAATATTATTAGAAAATTTTGCTTTGTTGATTTCGATGGAATGGTTCAACTCAGAAAACAGTTTACATATGTTTAATATTTTTTGTGATGTAGGAATCTGAAAAAGAAAAACGCATAATTTTTTTAAATTTAAATTTATTGGCTGTTTAACTTAGATTACATTATGCAAATTGTTAATTGCTATACAAAATGAATCTGTAAACTAAAGAAATTATAGTACTTTTTGTTCATCAAGATGGATTTTCTCCTTGTTCGTGAATGGGAACGGATTTTTTGAAAAAAGAATAATATGATATTTTAAAATTTTTATCTCGCCTTATCAACATGAAAGTCATTGGAATTGGAGCTATAAAAGCAATTAAGGCTAAGATCTGTGATATTAAAGCCTCAATAGGGTTGGCTGAAGTTGCCAAAAATAATTTTACTACGATAACAAAAATACAGGGCAACCACATCATAAAAAATATATTAGACATTGTTAGGGTATATGCATATTTTAAAGATTCTTGGGTATAGTTTCTACAACATTTAGCGATATTAATTATTGCCATTATAAAATAACTGATCAAATATATTGTAAGTGCATTCAAATGTATTGTATCAATATAATGAAAACCAGCTACAAAGAAAAGTAAAAAAATAAATAAAGGTAGAACATAGCATGCAGCAATGACCCACTTGAATCTTTTTTGATACTTGGAAGAAAAATTATTAAAAGTAGCCAAAATAAACCAATCTACACCTAAAAAGGCTACTAAAATAAATGAAGTTAAACATAAATAGGTCAGTAATAAACTAACAATTATTAAAATATAGGATATAAGTGTGTAGAACGCTGTAAAAGTTGTTACTAGAATGATTGCGCTGTAAGCTGAACTGATAACAGCAATATTTAATATAATATGGTTGGTTCTCGTTTGAAGTATTTTAAATTTACATATTGCAGTAACTAAAATAGTATTATTTGCTATGACCAGTACACAAATACACACTTTGGCAATTAAGATTAAGGACATTTGAATGAAAGTCTTCGATGATGCTTGCTCTTCAGGTTCAAACGGCATATCGATTCCTGAGGGTGTCGAATTCATTTTGCAATTCTTATGGAATATCCCACAATGTACAGCTTTTAATTGTTTTTTTTTCAATCTATTAGTTGTATATAATCCCTAGAAGGAAAAAAAAATTTAGTTTCTAGTATTAGTTTATAACGGGTCAGTATTGAAAAGCCACAAACTGGTAATGGGCAAGTATCAAAAAGATTTATTCGAAAATATATCCGTTCTTAATAAAAGATACTACTAATTTTTATTTCAAGGATTTCCTAACTATTAAGAATCCTCGAATTTATATCTCAAAACATCACAACCTTATAGCTTCGTCGGAAAAGTGATAATACAATCCTGTAAGTATTAAGATGAAGAAGACATTTTTTATCGCTGGAAGATTGTTGAATACGAATGTAATATGTCATAGAGTATTTTTCATATAGGCACCTCACTGAAATATAACTCACCAAAGAAAAAATTCCACAAAGTTAAAATTTACAAAAGTAATTTTATACTAGAAAACACTTGCAAATGTGTTTTTTTTTAATATGGGATCCTCATACTTTATATAAAATGATTTAAAATTCTGGGTTCAAGTTTTCTCAAACAATGCAAATGGAAGACCTATTTATTATATTTAATTTGAACGCCTTTGCTAATGTTATTTTAGTTTAACCAACATTCCCTACACTTAAGCTCACTACTTCCTGAGATATTTGTCGATTTATAGACAAAAATTTCTGGTCTTACTTTTTAGAAATATTAATTTAAATGTCAAGTAATTTTGTGGCTTCAATTTAGTAATAAATACCAAAAGAATTTCAATTATAAGATGCCCAAATGAATCTTTTCAAACAGGAAATGATAGATATGATTTATGTTTTGGAAGCGAGTGACAAAAACAGTAAAGAAAATTTATCAGAAAAAGTATTCCAGTAGGAGACAACTACACACAAGCGCTTTTTAAGAGTTGTGTAAGCGTTTGATTAAACTATAAAATACACTAAGACTGATTTAAATAAGGAAAACGAGTTAGCCGTGAATTTAAAGGTTACAATAGCAAGGAAAATAGAAATTTGAAAGACCACTGTTTCACTAATTCTACAGAAAAATCATTTTCATCCATACCATATTCAACTTCTTCAAGAATTGCTTCATGATTATCATGAAAAATGTCTAATTTTTTGGCACTGGGCATAACAACAAATTCAAAGAAAAACAAGATTTTTTGACTTTCTAGTGTTTACTGATTAAGCAACATTTCACAAAAATAGAAATGTTATTAAATATGATATAAATGCTATACAATGCTCCATTAAGAAAAAAAACGCAAGTATGGTTCCTACCAAACCTATTTGCAGTCCTATATATTTAGAATTAATTTTAATTCAAGTCTCTCACTAGTCCCTACCACTTAAACAATTTCTTATAATTCCTTTCGTTACCGAGCTACTCTACGTCGACGCATTTTTGGACTACCCTGTAAAATCGCATAAAAATATTTCGATAAAAGAGGCTTTTTGACAAGAATGCCCTCGTTTTATTTCAAAGTTGACGTCGTTGCTTTTTTTTGGAATTACTTTTTATACAAATTCAATTACTCATGGTGCAAGCTAAATTATCGTCTTAAGACGCAAATTGCATTATAAGCGGTAAAAGCAAGAACAATTTTCTCTTAACTTTACTTTCATACTTTCTCCATATCAGCATCATTATCGAAGAGACCCACTCGTCCACTGCTGGACATAAACCTACTCCAGGATTTTCATTCATCCTTGTCTCGAGCAGCTGCAGCCTAGTTGGGACGTGGTCTTTCTTTGCTTCTCTTGTCAGTTCGTGGTTCGCATTCCTAACCTTTTTTCGTCCACCGATCATTTCTCAACCTTGCAAATTATCCAGCCCATCTCCATTTTACAATTTTAATGCATTCAATGTAGTCTGTTGGTGTATCAGAACTTCCTAACCGAGCTCACTTACTTTTCGTCTCAGTCCTCAAAGATGTATGCTGTCTGATATTATCGTAAAGGAAGACGACGCCTTTTCCATTCTGATCATTTCTTTTTCTAACATCTGTTTCAATTACATTTGCTCTTGACAGTAGGTATCAGAATTAATCGTTTGGTCTAAAGTTGACAATTCATAATAGATAGTTCCCAGGTAATTCTATCAAACACAGCAGCACTTTTTTTTGGAGGCAATTTGAGCTTTGAAGTCCTTTGTGATGTCTCGCCTTTTATCTCCATAATTTACTTTATTTTTCATCGCGCGTTATTATATCTTTAGAAATTGATCCTCAATTTCCTTTTGTTTTAGTGGAAATTCGATCCATTAAAATTTTTTACGGCACTCATGTGGCGCCTTAACATCGAGCTTCTTTTTATAACTAACCTCAAGTAAATGTTTTCAGTGTGGCATTATCAACTTTCATTTCTATAGCAAGCTCATGAGTGGAAATACGCCGATTCTCTTCAATTTTTTTTTTCAAGATTTTATATTTGTTTTTGAAAAAATACGTTCATCGTAAACAGCACAATTATTTTCACAGCTTAACCACCGCATTCTTGTAGTCGTAGAAATATTAAAAATAGAGGAAATTGTTTCAAGAGATTCCATGTATTTTCGAGTTCCAGTAACTTTCACTAAGCTATCAAATATCACAACTTTTTTTGGATCATCGATCTACGGACAATCAGGTGTTAAATGCTAATGGATATTACTAAATGATATGCATAGATATGCGGCTTTAAACATTATCAGTCGATAACAGGTTTAAAAGAATGTCTTTGTATAAAATAAGAAAAAGTATCAAAACAAATACTATTCTAAAGTTTTGTAATCCACTGTATGTATACATACTTTATTCTCAGTTCTATTTGAAAATGCCGTTATCCGTGATATTGGTGAAAAATGTTATTTGAAAAATTGGCTTTGTCGATTTTTATGGAAAACCGAAACTTAGAAAACATTTTACATATACTCCAGTCTGTTTCCAAAAAAAAAGGCGAAAAAATTTCCTACAGTTATTTGAAGGTTTGAAATTATATGGGGGGGGGGGACCTAGTAGATGATAAATACGTAAAGATATCAGCTTTGATTTTTTTTAGAAACAACGGCATAAGTCGGAAAATTCGATTTCCTGCCCATAGAATGTTTCAAACTCATTTTAGGAAAAAGTTGCGTTAATGAAAGTTGTAGATTTTGAAAAGTTCTTTAATTTTTTGCCTTAGATGTCAAAATCTATAAACAATTTTTCGAGATAATGGCAAAATACCTCCTTTTTGCACTATTTTATAAATGTTAATAACTTTTAAAATAACGCCGGAAGTGACATATAACAACTTGACGATGAGGTCATTATGGGTCTTTATAAGTTTGCGAATATTCAGCCAAATTGATTGGATAGTTTATATTTAATGTCAATTGATTATTAAAAATCTTCCAGTTTTATTTGCTAATGATATTGTCAAAATTTATATTACATATGTCAACAAATAAACGCTTAGATAGGGATATTAAGGATAAGACCCTTACGATAAAGCTTTGAAATATGTAAGAGAAATAGTTGTATACCCAAAACAAATGAAGTTTTTTATTTTTGCCTTTCAGTAGTAAAACAAAATAATTTTTTATGCTTGTATTTTTAGGGTTTAAAACTCGCTTAACTTATTCTTGCTCTTGTCAGTTTAAGCCCTCTGTTGCAATTTGGAGCAATTTTAAATTTAAATCATGTTAGTGAATCCGGCTGTTAAAGTTTAAACAAATGTTGCTCAGAAGATAGTGCTTCTAAAAACATAATCATATCTCTGTTCAGTGACGTAACTAAGAGTACGTGCACCCTACCCGAAGATTTTTGACTGCGCCATATTATTTTACACCTGTTTTGATCCGTCATATTTATTCAGTTTCATCAAGGGACTTTAGGGCGCCCCTGGATCGGTTGCGTCCCTCCCTACGGGGTGGTTATTTATGCCGTGGTCTCTGTTGTTCATAAACATTAACAGCCAAATTTACTAAGAAGATTTAAAATTTAAACCTGATCTAATTTCCATAAAATTTAAATCTGTCTGCCCAGTAATGACGGGAACCAATGAGTTCGAAACCAGTGTAGCTGGAAGAGACCACCTATGAAAAAAATGTCCACTTTTCCTGGTAGTTTCAGAATTTTTTGAACTCATTGGTGCATTAAATATGTGATAACAAATCTCAAATTCAAAAAACACTGGCTACATATTTAATGTACCTAGTCACCTTAAATAAAAAGTAATGATCACACTTTAAATTTAATATATGACTACATTAAATTTAATGGAAAAAAATTAATTTAGATTAATGTAAATTGATAAATTTAATGCATTACATTAAATGCATTAAATAAACATTTGTGAAATTTGCTTCCAGCACATTTACATTAAAGTTAATGTATTTCCTTTTTGTAGTGTTGCTTATTGATAGTACTTTTAGTTACAGTTATAGTTTCGCAGCCGTATGTGAGAACATGTAGTAAACTGATTAAAAAGTTTCCGTTTAAATCATATGGGAAGTTCTGATTTTAATTTTTCTCGTAAGTTTTCGAATGTCAGGCCTATTCTCTGATGGACTTCGCATGTTTGATAATCTCTACTGATTTCGTGATCTAAATGTTTATACGAAGTGGTATTTTTTTCGCTGAGAACTAAGGTCATCATCGTTATCTGCATTTATCTTTAGGCCTTTTTTCGTGAAGCTCTATGTAACCTTTCCATCTTTATCCATATGATCTGCTATTAAAACTATGTCACCTGCGAATCTAAGATTTGTCAGCATTTCGCCGTTGATTTTTATGACTAGATCATCCCAGTTAATCCCTTTGCACGTGTATTTAAGTAGGTTGGTGAATGGCTTGGGGAAGATAGTATCTCCTAGTCATAGTCATATACCTCTCCAGTTTGAAATTTCCAGGTATCTTCGTGGAGCTTTATCTACCTATATATATATATATATATATATATATATATATATATATATATATATATATATATATATATATATATATATATATATACATATATATATATATATATATATATATATATATATATATATATATATATATATATATATATAAGTTGACAAATAAAGAACGCATTATTTGCTCAAAGTTATCACCATTTGTTCAATTAACGCAAAGTCTTGCTCGACATATCCATAAGTGACACGCGTCAAAAATAAAATCCCGGTCTCTTCGGATAACATCACAAGCATTTTTAATGCGCTGTTATAGTTCTTCCACAAAATTCACTTCCTTATCGTGATAACTGTTTTAAAATAGCCCCACCGAAAAAAATTGCAGGAATTTAGATCCGGGTAACATGCAGGCCAAGAAATGGATCCATCTCGCCCTACCCATCTATTAGGAAACACATTGTTTAAATCTTCATGAACTTCTCGTCTGAAATGTGGCAAAGCTTCATTATGAAGAAGACACATACTCTATCTCACATTTGAAGGAACATCTTCTAATAATTGTGGCAGATTGTTTTGAAGAAAGTCTAAATAATTTTCACCTGTCAGTTGATTTGGAAAAAAGTACAGCCCTGTAAGCATGCTACTTACTACAACAGGTCAAACATTTACTGAAAAATTGTGCTGAAAGTGATTTCTTTTCAGTACATGCGGATTTTCTACTGCCCAAACACAGTTGTTGTGGAAATTATTTACTTCATTTCAAGTAAATGTGGCCTCATCAGTAGCCAAAATAATTTGGTAAAATTGTCATTTATGTTGTATTGATGTAAAAGCCAGTGACAAAATTCAACTCTTCTAGGATAATCTTCTGGTTGCAACGCTTGTACCCGTTGATAATGATACGGATAGAGTTGTTCTTGTCGTAAAGCTTTCCACACTTTATCATGAACAACTTCTGCTTAACCTGCTATGGACCTAGTGCTCGTTATTGGGTCTTTTCGAGAATTTCTAACATCTTTTCCTTGATCTCTACTATTTCGCTTTGGAAAAGTCTTCTAGCGTGACTTTCTCATTGTTCTTTCAAATACCCGGTGTCGCGAAGTCTTATAACTAAATTTACAAATATCCGCAGAAGCGGATGGTGTCGTAAAGGAAATCTCTCCGTGTACAAAGGACATGTTGCCGCAGCGTCTTGTTGGCACTCCCCGTAAATTAATATTAGGTCCAGTAGTTCATGTTTTTCATAAACGTGTACCATTTTTATTGCACAAAACACTCATAAATGAAAAATGGTATCGCCAACTACTATACAAAATATTTAGCACTGACCAAATCGAAAATTGCACTTAAAACCGAGTAATAATTACATACAAAAAATAGGTAGTTTTTACAATACAGTGGTTGAAAATATCGTGAAATAATGTTTGTATTACAGTTTTTAAATAATTGTTAATAAATTCTTTCTCTGCCAACTTTTATATAAACGAATTTTGGTTCTACAAGTTGTCTCAATTTTAAGAACATATATATGTATATATATATATATATATATATATATATATATATATATATATATATATATATAAGGGCAAAGTTTATGAAAAACAATTTACATTCATAAAATCGCCGTTCTTTGATGTGTCTATATACCAGGTGATTTGAGACCAGACCGTAAAATATCAATGGTAAGATATGAAAAATTTTTAAGAATAAAAAAAGTTCTACGACGATATTTAAAATGTTAAGTTTCATTATTAAAAGCGTTTCTGTTCCTGCTCCCTAGCAGCATCATTATTTCACTGTCTCTCCCTCTTTTTACTCCCTGACTTGAACAGTTTCCACCCAGTTGAAACATACTGTCTTAAGGTTATCTGTCCATCTCACTGGTAGTCTTCCTATGCTTCTCGTGTCAGTTTGCGATCCCTAATATATTTTTTTTCATCCACTGCCAGTCACTCAATCACTCAACGATGCGATGTGTCCCTCACATAATTTTACACTATAATATCATCTACTTTCATTCTCCCTCGTAAATCCTCATTTGTAACCCTATCTATCTACGTGAGTTCCAACATTAATCTTTTCATTTTGCTTCTTGCACTGCAATCTACATAAGAGCTTAGGTCTCCGCTTCGTAGATGAAGACCAAGATTTAGGTAAGTCCATCCTTGTTAGTTCACAAATTTGGTCTTTTCTGCTCGTCTTAACTTTATGTCCCAGTTATATTTACTCTACAATCAAATTAATTATGGATTCATTTATTAATATAGACACTAAGCTGAACATAATTCTTGTTTCACCATAAATGATTCGCAATCTCACCAACTGTGATACGGGGTTAATGTTTTTGAGCATGTCTTCAGGTGACTGCTCAAATGGTGAAAGAACTCTACTTCGATATCCCATTTTATGCATTTGAATTATGTTCTAAGACTGCTGTAAACAGATTTGTTGATAGAGTGTCTCTTGTCTGATTCTGCGCCTGACCTGTATTTTCTTGCAAAATACTATTACTAAGGAAATCTTATTAATGAAAATTTGGCACCCAAAGTTAAAAGCCAACTTTACACCATCAAAAGATTTTTTTTACCAGATTCCGAAACAAAAGGTGATCTGACTGTGCATCAAAACTTCTCAGCCAAGATGTCTCAATTTTCATCCGAGTCACTGAAGATGTATGCGATCTGAAATTATCGTAGAAAAGACGATATCTTGTCTATTGTTCAATTATGACCGTTTTTGTTCTATTATCTGTCTGAATCGAATTAATTGTTGGCAGTAGATATCAGAATTAATATTTTGGTCTAAAAGCAACTGTTCATAATAAATAATTCCCTGTTATTCGACCATACACAGCAGTATCATTTTTGGAGTAAATCTTAGCTTTGAAGTTTTACCCCCCACGATCTTTTTCTAAAAGCGTTCTCGTATCTAATGGCTCAATTTTGTTTCGTTTTAGCCGAAATTCAATCTAATAAATTTTTTTCTCCATTCATATGGTACCCAGACATTAAGATTTTTTGTGTTTCACATTATCGCATTATCTATTTTCATTTCCATCAACAGCGACCACATAAGTGAAAATATGTCGATTGTCTACAATTTTCTTTTTAAAATTTCACTGTTGCTTTCAAAAGAATATCTTCAATATCAGCACTTTTTTATATCAATTTACGGATAATCAGCTACTAAACGCTGTTGGGTCTCATCATCGAGCTTCTGTTTGTATAATAATATAGATGGCATGCATAGTACCATAGATATGCGGCTTCAAACACAATTCATCGACAGAAAGACTTAAAAGAATATCTTTGTACAAAATATCATAAAATATCAAGAATAATACTATTCTAAAGATTCTGTAACCCACTGTATGTATAAATATATTTTATTCTCGGTTCTATTTGAAATGGTTTTATTGTTGTTATTCGTGATATTGGTAAAAAACAAATATTATTAGAAAATTTTGCTTTGTCGATTTCGATGGAAAGATTCAACTCAGAAAACAGTTTACATATGTTTAATATTTTTTGTGATGTAGGAATCTGAAAAAGTAAAACGCATAATTTTTTCAAATTTAAATTTATTGGCGGTTTAACTTAGATTACATTATATGCTGTACAAAATGAATCTGTAAAACTAAAGAAATTATAGGACTTTTTATTCATAACGATGTATTTTCTTCTTGCTCGTGAGCGGGAACGGATTTTTTGAAAAGAGAATAATATGATATTTTAAAATTCTTATCTCGCCTTATCAACATGAAAGTCATTGGAATTGGAGCTATAAAACTAATTAAGGCTAAAATCTGTAATATAAAGGGCTCAATAAGGTTGACTAAAGATGGAAAAAATACTTGTACTACGACAACGAAAACACAGGGCAACCACATTACAAAATATATATTAGACATTGTTAGGATATATGCATATTTTAAAGATTCTTGGGTGTAGTTTCTACAACATTTAGCGATATTAAGTACTACCATTATAAAATAACTGATCAAATATATTACAACTGCAATCCACATTATTATATCAAAATAATGAAAACCAGCTACAAAGAAAAGTAAAAAAATAAATGATGGTAGAACATAGCATGCTGCAGTTATCCACTTGAATCTTTTTTGATACTTGGAAGAAAAATTTTCAAAAGTTGCCAAAATAAACCAGTCTACACCTAAAAAAGCTACTAAAATAAATGAAGTTAAACAGAAATAGGTCAATAATAAACTAATAATTATTATAACATAGTATATAAGTATGATGTAGAACGCTCTAAAAGTTGATACTAGAACGATTGCGCTGTAAGCTGAACTAATAACAGCAAAATTTAATATGATATAGTTGGTTCTCGTTTGAAGTATTTTAAATTTACTTATGACAGCAACTACAATAGTATTGTTTATTATGACCAGTACACAAATACACACTTTAACAATTATGATTAAGTACTTTTGAATGAAAGTCTCCGATGATGCTTGCTCTTTATATTCAAACGGCATATCGGTTCCTGAAGGTGTCGAATTCATTTTTCAATTCCTATGAATATTCCACAATGTACAGCTTTTAAGGGTTGTTTTCCAATCTATTAGTTGATGTTATATAATCCCTACGAGGAAAAAAATTACTTAGTTTGTAGTATTAGTTTATAGCGGATCAGTATTGAAAAGCCAGAAACTGGTAATGGGCAAGTATCAAAAAGATCTATTAGAAAATATATCCATTCTTAATAAAAGATACTATAAATTTTCTTTTTAAGGATTGCGTAGCTATTAAAAATCCTCGTATTTATATATCACAACCTTATAGCTTCGTCCGAAAAATTACAATATCTTCCTGTAAGTGGTAAGATGGAGAAGACATTTTTTCAACGTAACTTATCGCTGGAAGATTGTTGAATAAGAATGTAATATGTCATAGAGTATTTTTCATTTAGGCACCTCACTGAAATATAACTTCCCAAAAAAGAAGTACCATAAAGGTAAAATTTACAAAATCACCCTGGTTAGCAAAATGTAACGAAAAATAAAATAATTTTATATTGAAAAACACTTGCAAATGTTTTTTTTTTGTTTAGGATCCTCATACTATATACAGAATGATTTAAAACTCCGAGTTCAAGTTTTCTGCAACAATTCAAACTGAACACCTGAATATTATATTTAATTTGAACCCTTCTGCTAATGTTATTTTAGTTTCACTAACATTCCCTACACTTGACTTCACTACTTCCTGAGATATTTGTTGATTTATAGGCAAAAATGCCACTTATTACACCTGAAATTAAAATCGAAGTGCGCCATATAACAGAAACTATTTCTTGTCTTATTTTTTAGAAATATTAAATGATCAAATAATTTTGTTGCTTCAATTTAGTAATGTATACCAACAGAATTTTTATTATAAGATGCCCAAATGAATCTTTTCAGACAAAAAATGATAGATATGATTTATGTTTTGGAAGCGAGTGACAAAAACTATTTGTTAGTCAAGAAAATTTATCAGAAAAAGTATTCCAGTGAGAGACAACCACACAGAAGCGCTTTTTTAAGACGTGTGTAAGAGTTTGATGAAACGAAAAAATACTCGTACTGATTAAACTAAACCTAGTTTGAATAAGGAAAACGAGTTAGCAGTGAATTTATATGTTATAGTAGCAAGGGAAATAAAAATTTGTAAAACCACTGTTTTAGTAATTCCACAGAAAATTCAATTTCATCCATACTACATTCAAGTTCTTCAAGAATTGCTGGATGGTTATTATAAAAAGCGTCTAATTTTTTGGGCACAACAATAAATTCAAAGAAAAACAAGATTTCTTGACTTTCTATTATTTACTGATGAAGCAACATTTCACAAAATGGAAATATTATTAGATATAATAAAAATACTATACAGTGTGCCTTTAAGAAAAAAAAAACGTAAGTTTGGTTTATAGCAAACCTATTTGCAGTCCTATATATTTAGAAGTAATTTTAGTTTTTGTCTCTCAGTAGTCCCTACAACTTAAGCAATTTCTTATGATTGCTTTTATTATCGAGCTACTCTACTTCAACGCATTTTTGAACTACCCTGGAAAATTACATAAAAAAAATCGATAAAAAGGCTTTTTGGTAAAATACCCTAGTTTTATTTCAAAGGTAACGCCGTTTTTTCTTGGAATCACTTTTTATATGCTGCAAGCTAAATTATCGTCTTAAGACCCAAATTGCATTAAAAGCGCTAAAAGCTAGAATAATTCTTTCTTAACTTTACTTTCATTCTTCCTCCACATCAGCATCATTATCGAACAGACGCACTCGTCCACTGATGGACATAGGACTCCAGGATTTTCTTTCCTCCCTGTCTCGAGCAGCTGCAATCCAGTTGGGACATCTCATGGTCTTTCCTCGCTTCTCTTGTCAGTTCGTGGTCTCCATTCCTAACTTTCTTTTTTCCACCGATCGTTTCTAAACCTTACGACGTATCTAACCCATCCCATTTTACAATTTTAATACACTCAATGTAATCTGAGGGTATATCAGAACTTCCTAACTGAGCTCACTTACTTTTCGTCTAAGTCCTCAAAGATTTATAATGTCTGATATTATCGTAAAGGAAGACGACGCACATACAGATATTTGAACAATCTACGCGGCCAAAAGTCTTTTTTTCGAAATGCTGTATAATCAATACAAATGTCTACCTGTGATAAGGAACCCTTCTGAGAACCATATCCAGCTCCCTCCGCTCCTTTCCCGTGCGCCTCTTGTACATATTATCAGTTGGAATTCGATATTGTCATCGAGTATACGTATCCATTCTCGACGTTCTTTTTGAACTTATATTGTCAACTGAAATATTTATATCTTCAAGTTCATCCCAGGATTTTAAAGTGATGGATCCTCATACTACAGGTAATAAACTTATATAATATTCTAAAATTTTGGTCAACTTATTACTTTAAGATATTTTTTTAACATTACAAAAGTATATCCTTTAATAGACTATTTTTTTTTTCATATTTTTCATTTATTAAGATTTTTGTTATGATATCGTGATAGATCCAGCAATAATTTTCCCTGTTGTTTAAAGTTTGCTGTATCTACTAAAAGTTAATATAACAATTGGATTCGGATAAGTCAAATTTTAGTACTTTCAAATGACAAAAAAAATCGATTTTTTTTTAAATATGTTTTTTTATGTGTATTTGTTTTAGGTACACCGGGTACCTCGAGAATAAGGATCGTAACCAGAAAATACTTATTTGATCGCATGCAGAGCGAAAATTTGCCCAGTTTGGAAGAAAAACTAAAAGCTCGAGACCAAACTCAGACCTTGAAATGCAGTTTTGCACATTTTAAATCTGAAATAAAACACAGACGGACTTAAAGCACATAATCAAGCAGACGTATTTCTTAAATACAATCAATCGTGGGTGGAAGGAACCTTCGCAATTCCTCTTGCCGGTATTCAAACGTGTGCAGGTAGACCAATCAAGCCGTTTAGAGAATTGAGTAAAAGAAGTAAGAGAAGGAAAATCGAAAACCTCCGTGTAACTTTCGAAGAGGATTTATTAGTACAAGCAGCGTAAGTGGGGTTGAGAAAAACAAGAAAACGAGAAGCATCCAATATTATCAGAAAAATAACCAGTACACCAACACATGCAATCAAATATAAGAAGGCATATTATCAAACAAAATCAAGTATAGGAAAGAAACTACCTCTGACACCAATGGAAGCTTTACAAATGTCCATACATGCCGATTTAACGAGAGGACAGTACCAAACCATTAGAGAGGTGAATAAGAATTTTTCCCGTGTTACGGTCTTTTGCAAAAGACCAAAAAAAATGTCATCCAGCACCGGAATCATGCACGATAACGAGTAACGGTGCCGAAGCGCAATTACATCATTTAATAGACAACCTTTCGGAGCCTATCCGAATACCTGAAACTTGTTAACAGTGGAGGAATAAGAGCGGGACGCTCTGAAAATAATATACAAATGGGGTTGCGATGGTTCTCAGCAAACACGGTATAAATAATAACTTGAAAGTGAGGCCGATTCCGATGCCAACTTATTTCTGAGCTACGTGTCTTTAAAACTAATATGTAGTGTGAAAAATTAAAATGTATTATATGGGAATTTCCAACATCTTCTTCGTCTCGATTCTGTCGACCATAAGATTCCGTTTGTGAAAGAGAGTGCCGATGTTACAGAAGAAGAAATCAAATACGTTAATGCTTTTATCAAGTCATTAGTCCTAACAGATATTGATTCAAATGGAGAAAAGTTTGTAGTAAAACACAAATTTATAATGACCATAGTTGACGGAAAGGTATGCAATGCCATCACCGGTACGACATCAACAACTCGATGCTACATTTGTGATGTAACTTCCAAAGAGTGATTAAACTACAGAAGAGAAGTGAATACTGAAACCATTGAATTTGGCCTCTCAGTACTACATACCAGGATACGACTATTTGAGAGTATTCTTCATTTGGCTTATAAGCTACCTGTAAAGAAATATAGAGAAAGGAAAACAGAAGAGGAAAAACAATTGGAAAAAACTAGAAAAATAGAAATCCAAACCCGGTTTCGCAATGAAATAAGTTTATTAGTTCATATTCCAAAATCTAACTTTGGCAACATCAATTTTTTGACAGATTTGCATCTGAAATAACGGTATCAGCTACGACTTTATATACAGACTGAAAGTTATCCTAGAAACAATTTCAAGCGGATATATAATCGATCCCGAAAAATATGTATCTGAAATAGCTTGTTTATGTGTGAAATTGTATCCTATGACGTCTACGATTCACAAAATTAGCCAGCTTTCCAAGGAGGTAGCAGAGGCACGTAAAAAGCATTTTCGATTGTAATGACTAGATTTTGCTAGGAAATTTTCGAAAGAAAGCTGTAACCAAGATGTACTCAATCGGTTACTTTTGAGTTCAGATCATCTGTTGAGCAGCAAGAGGTGAGTAAAATTAAAGAACTTGGATTCCTTTTTACCGGAAACTATTGGAATGCTCGTGTCTGCGGCACAGAACACAATTATGAACTCATCAGATAGCGAAGAAGAAAATGCTCCTAATTTGTAATTTTTAATATGTAATTTTGTGACTTGTGTGTCTTCTAATTTAATTTATAAAAATAAATATGTTTGTTTCATTTTATTTCGTAGTTTAAAATCTATTTGAGTATAAAAATAATTTTGGCCGCTTAGATTGTTCAAATACCAGTATGTGCGACGCCTTTTCCATTCTGGTCATTTCTTTTTCTATCGCTTGTTCAATTACATTTGCTGTTGGCAATAGATATCAGAATTAATCGTTTAGTCTAAAGGTAGCAATTTGTAATAGATAATTTTACCAAATACACAGCAGCACCTTTTTTGGGAGCAAATTGAACTTTGAAGTCGTTTGTGATGTCTTGCCTTTTATCCCATAATCTTTTTCAAACGGCATTCTCATATATAATTTATTTTTCAACGCGCGTTATTAATATCTTTAGAAATTGCTCCTCAATTTCCTTTCGTTATAGTGAAAATTCCATCCATTAAAATTTTTTACGCCACCCATGTAGCGCCCCAACAGCTTCTCTGCATAACTAACCTCAAGTAAATGGTTTCATAGTGTCTCATTTTCAATTTTCATTTTCATAGCGATTTCATGAGTGGAAATACGCGGATTCTCTTCAATTGTTTTTTAAGATTTTATCATTGCTTTTGAAAAAATACCATCATCGTAAACAGCACAATTATTTTAACAAGCTAACCACCGCATTCTTGTCGTAGAGTATCAAAAATAGAGGAAATTTTTTCAAGAGGTTTCATGTATTTTCGAGTTCAAATAACTTTCACTAAATAATCAAATATCACCACTATTTTTATCATCAATCTACCGAAAATCAGGTGTTAAATGCTAATGGATATTACTAGATGACATGCATAGAAATGCGGCTTTAGACATCATCCATAAAGCACAGGTTCCAAAGAATATTTTATAAAATAAGAAAAAGTAGGAAAAATAATACTATTCTAAAGTTTTGTAATCAACTGTATGTATACATACTTTATTGTCAATTCTATTTGAAAAGGGTGTATTGCCGTTTTCCGTGATATTGATGAAAAATGTTATTTGAAACATTTGCTTTGTCGATTTTTATGGAAAATCTCAATTTAGAAAACATTTTATATATACTCCAGCCTGACTACAAAAAATGGTGAATAAATTTATTACAGTTATTTGAAGGTTTTAAATTATAAGGGAGGGAGGGTGCTAGTAAATGATAAATACATAAAGATATCGGTTCTGTTTTTTTATAAACAACGGCAAAAGTCGAAAAATTCGATTTTCTGCTCACAGAATTTTCTGAACACATTTTAGAGACAAGTTGCATTAATGAAAGTTGTAGATATTGAAAAGACCTTTAATCTATGTGTCAAAATCGAGAAAACAATTTATCGAGATAATGGCGAAAAACCCCCTTTTTGCACTATTTTCTAAATGTTAAGAACTTTTAGAATAATGCGGAAAGTGACATATAACACCTTGATGATGAGGCTATTATGGGTCTTTATAAGTTTGCTACTTTATGTTTAATGTCAATTGTTTATTAAAAACACTAATTTACTAACATGGCTTAACTTTAAAACCGGTCTAGATTGACAGTCTACTGAATTTAAACTCACAAGGGTAACAATAAGTTAAACAAGTTTTGAACCTTTAAAATACAATTAAAACAATATTATAAGAAAAACAAAACTGGTCATCTAGAAAATCTAATTTCCACGGCAACTAGATCGGGTCTGTCTTAAACCTTTTTAGTGAATCTGGCTATAAAAGTTTAAACAAATGTAGATCAGAAGATAATGCTTCTAAAAACATTTTTAAAAGTAAAATAGATTCTTGAAAGGTCAAAGTACAAGGAAAGTTAAAAAAATAATATATTTATTCCAAAATTCTTGTTAAAAAAAATGGGAAAAAAGAGCTGTATTTTTTGCATGTACAGACTTGTGGGGCTGTAAAGGTCGTTCAAAACCCTGGATTTTAGAAAAAAACGCTCCACTACCAATAGGGATAAGATAGATATTTTTAAAAAATCATATTTCTGTTCAGTGGCGTAAATAAAAGTATGTGCGCCCCCCGCAGATTTTTGAAGGTTCCCTACTATTTTATACCCATTTTGATCCTTCGTATTTATTCATTTTTATCAAGGGACTTGAGGGCGCCCCTGGATCTGTTGCGTCGCCCCTACCGCAGCACCTGCGGGGTCGTTATTTACGTCACTGTCTCTGTTGTTCAACTAATTCACTAAGAAGATTTAAGAGTTAAACCCGATCTAATTTCCATAAAATTTTAATCTTCCAGTCAGCTAGTTTTGTGTTTCAACAGTATTTTGGATTCTAGACAACGTAGAACTTTCATTTTTTTTAAACTGAGGTAACTCGACGAAATAGAACAACTGGTTAACTAACTTTCATTACCGTGGAAAATGCGTACTGTTATTTTTCCAGTTTTCAATTCGATCGTCAATAGAAAAATCTTCACAACGTTTCGCCAACATCTCAGCTGGCATTTTCAAAGTGATGCTTCCTCGACGACTGCTCGGCTTATATAGTATATATATATATATATATATATATATATATATATATATATATATATATATATATATTATGCGAATATGTTTATAGCAAAATTAAAGTAGAAGTAACAATATATTGCCAAATTTGATTATTTACGTTGTAAGTGAAGTTTGGTTAATAAAATATGTCAATTTTCCGACATTTCTCGAATTTCCACGGTAATGAAAATTAGCCAGTTGTTCATATTTCGTCAAGTTAAACCAGTTTAAAAAAATGAAGGCCTTACGTTGCTTACAACCCAAGGTACTGTTATATTTTGCAAGGTGCTCCAATTTCAAGTTCCGATATCATACAAGTGCCGCGAGAAAATGGAGCTCTGAGCTGCTTCCTCTACCAACAGCTACAGCTCATTTCTGCAGGTACCTTCACTTTAAAGAGCAATCACTTCATGCACAATGCATAAACTGTATACTTACTTATTCATTGCACCAAAAAGAATAGGTCCTCGTTGAAAATTTCAAATATAATTGATTATAAACAATAGAGATATGATATTAAAAAAGAGTCTTTCCTGATTCCTATTGGTCGTAGAGCGGTTTTATTTTCCAAAATCCTGGGTTTTGTACCACCTTTACAGCCCACAACATAAAAAATAACCAAGTTATTCTAATTGGTTATAAGTAAAAAAACACCTCTTTTTTAACCCACTTTTTTAACAACAATTTTGGAATAAATTTATCATTTTTTTAATATTCCGTGTAATTTTTCGTTTTAAGAATCAATCTCACTCTTAAAAATATCTCTAGAAGCATCATCTTCTCAGCGACAATTTAAACTTTTGATGTTTTTAATAAACAATTGACATTAATCATAAACTATTCTACTGATCTGGTTGAACTTTCGCACCCTTATAAAGACCCATAATGGCCTCATAATTAAGGTGTTATATGTTACTTTCGGTATTATTGTAAGAGTTATTAACATTTAAAAAATAGTGCAAAAAAAGGGGGTTTTACCATTATCTTGATAAATTGTTTATTGATTTTGACGCATCAAATATGAAATTAAAGATAGTTTCAATATCTACTACTTTTACTATTACAACTTTTTTCTAAAATATCATCGGAAAACTCTAATGGTAGAAAATCGAATTTTCCGACTTTCATCGTTGTTTATAAAAAAACACAGCACCTCTTTACGTATTTTTAATTTACCAGATACTCTCTATGATTTAAAAACGTCAAATATCTCTAACACATTTTTGGGTGGAATCATCTTTGTGCAGTACATAGACTGAATTAATATAAGTTTAGGATATAGGATTCTGAGTATAAAAAACACATACAATTTCTTGGCTTTAATTTATTTGCTGTTTAAATAGATTACATTTAACAAGCTGTGATCTGTTGTATAAAATGAATCTGGAAAACTAAAAAAAATATAATACTCTTTATTCATTAAAATGGACTTGCTCGTAAGCTGGAGCGGATTTTTTGAACATGACATAATACACCATTTTACATTTCTGATATCGCTTTATGAACAAGATAGTCATTGCAACTGGAGCTACAAAAAGAATTAAGGCTGAAATCTCTAATATAGAAGACTGAGTACGGGTTTGTAAATATACAAAAAATGTATACACTACGGTAACGAGAACATAGGGCAACCACATCATAAAATATGTATTTTAGACATAGTCAAAAAATATGCACATTTCAACGTATAGTTTCTACAATACTTGGCAATGTAAATTGTTACAATTATAAAATAACTGATCACATATATTACTACTGCATTCCAGATAATTATATTAAGATAATGAAAACCAATTAAATAAAAAGGTAAAAAAATAATGAGAGGGAAAAGATGGCATGCTGCAAACAGGCGCGGATCCAAGGGGGGAGCGGTGGGGGCGATCGCCTCCCCCCCCCCCAAGAGCTTTGAGTTCAGGAAAATAGACCCGATTTTGCCTCTTATACTATAGTTTATTCAAGAACTAAAGAAACTAATATATCATTTTTTACCCTTTTTTTTCTTCGCAAACTACGTTCTTTAGTCCGGTGTCTTTGGCAAAATCTGTTAGACACATATATTTTTCATAGGAATGGGTTAGAAATTTTATGATCAAAAATACCGGTCTATAATAATGGACTATTTGGGCTGGATAACAATAGATATTTGGAAGTGTGAAGTGTTAAAAAAGATTTTAATCCTTGTCATAGGCGTCGGAAGGAGGTTTATTTTATCACTTAGTATTTATGGCATAGAATATTATTTCGGTAATAAACTTAAAATAAAATGTTTTTATAATATTATCTTATTTCTTATGATTTCTTAATAATTCACATAGATTACAAAATGTAGATAATTTTGACATATTTAACTCAAATCACAACTGTATTTTTATTATTTTTAATTTTGTCATAGAAACCGTTTTAGGTGCATTCAGGCTAAGACGTAGCCTTATTCTCTCAAAAAATTCTAAGTTATAATTTAAATACTTACAAAATACCCATTGTCAAAAATACAAAAGTTAAACATATATATAAAAATAAATTCGTCCATATAATATTAAAATATTTTTGGGGCTATCGGTCATTTTATTATTAATTAAAAACATTTTAGGATATTTGACGTTTCAGTTTATTTATTTCTTAAACTATCCACTCGAATTAAACACTAATAAGGGATTCAAATGTAATTAGTTTTTATATGTTACAGTTAAAATTAGACCTACTAATCTTTATTTCTATTGTACTGATATCTTAATTTAATTTACTTTATTATATGGAAATCCGATAGCCGCAAAAAAATAAAATAAGCATGTTAATTCTACAAGCTTAAGAAAAAGACAAAAATACAATAATAAAATAATAAAAAAATTACGGCTAATAGGAATTAAATATATATAAAATTAAAGAGTGGGACACACTAAAATAAAAATATATAAGAAAATATATAAACAACATTAAACAATAAAATACAACAAAAACAAAAATTTAAATTATAAATTGTGTTTACACTGGTAAACATTACGTATCTAATTCCTAATCAAAGTCAGTGAAGCTACCTTCGCTGAAATTAATTATAATTGGTTCCTCTATCTCACGGATTATGAGATCAAGTTTCCACATTTTCTTTTATTCTTTTATTATATGGATTTTTCCCAGTTTTATGCAGTAACTTTATTAAAAAAAAATCTTTCAAAAGTTTAGTTAAAATACTAATTTTGTAAGTTGTGTTATTTCTAGCAACTCTACATTTTACTTGAGAGAGATATTTCCTTCTCCAACGGACAGTTTCCGGACGATCTATAAGAACAGATTTTCTACCTGGTTTTTCCCAGCAAAAATTAAGTTTTCTGAGCAATTTCCAGAACTCAGTTTCTTTTAATTTTAGGTAAATCCCGATCTTGATTAATTTTAGTTAGAATTTTGTCGACGGTTGGGATCTGATTCTCATAATAAAATGTATGTACAACTCCTTTTATTGCAGTTTTCATCTCTTCTTCCAACGAGGTTTTTCGTCTACCTGTAATTGAATGTGGCTTGGGAGTACTAACAGTTCCAGTTATTTTTTTCTCCTTCAGTATTCAGTACACACTAGATTTAAAAACTCTTGTCATGTAGGAACACATCTCAACAGAGCTTTTAACATTATTATCTAGATATTGATATATTAAGGCATCATAAACATTCATCGTAATAAGTTTTTCGTAGAGGAAAAATGCCCGGGTTTAACGATTTTGGAATAAATATAGAGGTGGAAGCCATATCTTTTGGGTATCTCACTAATCTCAAATAATATATAAAAACAATCACAAACAAGATAAATCACTGAGGACACACTGTAAGGTGTACTTTGTTCACTGGCAGAAATTAAATTTAACTATCAGAAATTTTATTGTTGCAATAAATTTATTAAAGCTTATAATATTTAAATATGATTAAATATAATTAGATTTACGGCAGTTTTCAGTTGCCTGCGGCAGTGGAGCAGGTACCTTGGAGATTTCGGTAACAGTTGTATTACCCTCTCTAGTTCTTGAATAGAGTATAGGAATGTGTATGCTTGCGATCGCCCCCCCCCCTCCCAAAAGCTTTGAGTTCAGGAACATGGAACAGATTCTGCCTTTTATATTAGGAATGTGTATGCTACTAGCACTCCCCCCCATCCCGTAGACAACTTGTTTTTCTTGCCATAGCCCCCCCTCCAAGAGCTTCAAATTCAGAAAAATAGACCCAACCCTGCCATTTACACTAAAAATGGGAATGTTGCTGGTTTCTCCCCCCTCTCCCATCGACAACTTGTTTTCGCTTACCATACTGTACTTTTGTGATATCACTGCCCCCCCCCCCAAGAGAGAGGCTGGATCCGCCTCTGGCTGCAAGCACTCATTTAAATCTTTTTTGATACGTGGAAGTATTAAAATTAAAACTAGCCAAAATAAACCAGTCAATACTTAAAATGACTGCTGAAAGAAATGAAATTAAATATGAATAGGTTCCTAATAAATTAATAATCATTGAAATATTGTATGTATATTTATAGTAGGCTTCCATATGTGTTACTACGATTACGCTGTAAACTGTATTAATAGTAACAAAATTTAGAATGATATGGTTGGTTCTTGTTTGAAGTATTTTAAATTTATATATGACAATAACTAAAACAGTGTTGTGTACTACAACCAGTGCACAAACACACACTTTAACGATTAGGATTAAGTACTTTTGAATGAACATCTCCGATGATTCAATTTCAAAAGGCATAATGACGTCCGAATTCTTATATAATATACCACAATGAACAGCCTTCGAATATTTTTTTCCAATTCTATTAGTTGAGGATTATTTAATCCCTAGAAGGAAAAACATTAATTAGCTTTTAGTATTAGATCATAGCTGGTCGGTATTAAAAAAATCAGAAAGCTGTAATATATCCATTTTTAAAGAAGTCCATTCGCTGCACATTAGTCCAATGAAGTTATTATTCAATATCTAACAAATTAAACTGAAACACCAATAAAAATTAATATAATTTTCGAAAAAATAGTTTGCAAGGCACTTATCATTGAAATAGAAAATATCATTAAAAAAATACATATGGAACTTCATTTATCTCATTTAAATCCGCTGGTCGTACTTAGTGTGTAATTTGGTAACGTTGTGCGTTTACTGTTTATGTTTATCTCCTGGACAGTCTAACGTTACTCTTTCTAACTAAATAAGTTTACAAAATAATTGAATGTTTACTTATTTATAAGGCCCGAATATCTCATGGCAAAGATGTTGGTAAATTGGTAAGACTTAAACGTAAACGATGACGTCAAAATATACTAAATACAATAAAAAAAGTAAATTATTGCATCGGTAAAAAAATATTTTTGGTTGCATTGCAATTGTTTAGAAAGATTGCTATCAGTGTTATCTTTTTTCTCTTTTTGACATTTGGTATCAGTTATATTTAGGTTATTTCAGAACAGTGGCGGCTATTCCTTAGGTATGCGGGTTTGCGCAACCCCCCAAAAAAATTGTAAATTAAAATAAAACATACTAATAAATATAAACACAAATATTTTTTATTTCTACAGATAATTTAATGATTAAATTTAAATCATTTTTTTACCAAGATTATACGCGAACAGCAGTCAATTATTAAAATAATTAAACTTACATCGCCTAAATATTATTAATAATTTGTCTGTTTTACAATATTACGCCTGGAAACGTTATGGCTTTACTGGTTTACAATTTTATTTCAATCTAAGCTAATCCATTAGAGCGTATATAGAGTTGTCTATCTAAGACGTAGAGACTAATTCTGTCTCATAAGCTTCATGTTTGTTGCAAATCGACTAAAAACCTGTGTTTAGTTTACCCCTCGATTTTGTCATCGTGTTTTAGTTTGTTGTGCGGCACGCCATTGAATTTGATTTACGTTTTGCATTTTGGTTTTGGTAAAACAAAAATGAATTCCGTTCAGAGTTTAATTTCAGAGCCACTCTGCGGTTGGTCATTAAGCGATAAGGCTGAAATGAAAAGGCTTGGAAGGCCTACTCAGAACTTAAAAATAGAACAATCCATGTCTAGCAAAAAAAAAGGACTTTTACTAGGATGTCTAAATGTTTGTGGTTGTAAAATTAAAAATGCTCTGTTTTGTTTTTCTTGTTTATTATTTGTAGGAAAAACTTTTTGGACAAAAGTAGGTTTTACCGACTTAAATCATTCAGGGAACTGCATTAAAAAGCATACCCTGTCTGTAAGACATAAGAAAAATATTTAACAATATTCACTTTTTGGGTCTGTTAATGTAACTGCTCAATTAACCAGCGCTTATCGAAGAGATATTGAACTGCACAATCGATACATTTTAAACATTATAATTAATTGTGTGCGTTTCTGTGGAGCTTTCTAACAAGCGTTACGAGGATATGGTGAGTCTACGTCTTTCTTAGGATTATTCGAGGTTTAACTCATTTTAGTGCTGAGTCAGACGGTGCTCTGAAACAACATTTGAAAAATGCATCGGTATGCACTGCTGTCAAATGCTCCACAAAAAAATACTTGCGAGTTTTATATTTATTCCTGGCAAATCCTGGCAAAATGCGTGGGTTAAGAAAAAGCTGATATTGCTCAATTAAACCGAATATTAGAAAAAGACAGATGATAACAAGAGTGTCCATCCTTTAAATTTTAGACTGCAAAACCATAAAATAAAGAAAAAATAACTACATGTGAGAAGCAAAAAGAGATAGTAGAGAGATTTAATTTTAGAGATGAGGCATCTTCTCGATTTTCATACACTTGCCATCAACTGTATGTACATTTCGCCTAAATATTTTATCAATTTTTAGAGTACAAGATTCCTAGCAAATCCCTGGCATGATAGTATTCCTGGTAAAATTACTGGTATAGCTAATTATTCCTGGAAAATGCCAGGAATTACTGGCAAATTGACAGCCCTGTCGGTATGTAAAAGTATGTCAAAAACCATTCAAAATAAGATTTTACAAGCAATGTTTATTGTATGTCAAGAGAAATTTTCTAAAGAAATAAAAGAAGCTAATTATTTGTCTATAATAACTGACGAAACTAATGACGTATCAAATATCTTTCAAACGGCAGTTGTCTTTAGATACATTGTACGGGGCAAACCGGTTGAGCGATTTTGGGATTTTTTAATGCTTTTAGAATATGACGCGAAAAATGTGTCTTCTGTTATACTTAAAGAACTTGAAAAGCACGTCAAAGGTAATAAAAACAAACTAATTTCGCAAACATAAGAGTCATGAGCAGTTCTTCGGACGGGGTGCAAGCAATTATAAAAAAATCTTCTCGATTCTATATGAAATGATATTATTGCTGTTCCCCGTGATATAAACAATGTAATTTGGGAAATTTGCTGTGTCGAGTTTAATCGAAAATTGCAACTTAGAAAACACTTCAGGAGTTATATTTTCCTGATGAGGGAATGTTAGTTTAAAAAAACGCATAATTTTTTTTTCTTTTTATTTATTTGCTGTTTAAATTAAACTACATTACACAAGTTGTGACCTGCTATACAAAATGGAGACATAAATCTTAAGAAATGGTCACACTTTTTCTGCATTAAGATGACTTTCTTCTTGTTCGGAAGCAGGAACGGATTTTTTGAAAATGGCATAATATGAAGTTTTAAAATTCTGATTTCGCATTATCAAAACGATAGTCATGGCAATCGGAGCTACAATAGCAACAAATGTGCTTAAATAAACGAGAAAAAAAGGCAACCACATCAGAAAATATATATTAGACATAGTTAGAATATATGCAGATTTTAACGATTCTTGGGAATATTTTCTTCGACACTTGGCAATATTAATTGTTATCATAATAAGATAACTAATCCAATATATTGCCAACGTATTCCAAATCAGTACATCTCGATAATGAAAACCAGCTATAAAGAAAGGTAAAAAAATAATTAAGGGTATCATATAGCATGCTCCAAGTATCCACTTAAACCATTTCTGATACTTGAAAGAAAAATCTTTAAAAGTAGCGAAAATAAACCAATCAACACCTAAAAGGACCGCTAAAGTAAATAAAGTTATTAATAAATAAACCAATAACAAATCTAAACAAACTAACACATAGCACATATTTATATAGTATGATTTAAAAGCTATTACTGTACTGATTAAGCTATAACCTGAACTAATAACAGCAAAATTTAGTATGATATGGTTGATTCTTGTTTGAAGTATTTTAAATTTACATATTGCAGTAACCAGAACAGTGTTGTTTGCTACGACCAGAATACAAAGGAACACTTTGGTTATTAAGATTAAGTAATTTTGAATGGAGGTCTCAGCTGATGCTTGCTCTTCAAGTTCAAAAGGCACGTCGATGCCTGAGGGTGTCGAACTATTTTGGTAATCCATTTTGTAATCCCTATTAATGTATTACAAACTTTTAAATGTTTTCCAATTCGATTACTTGAGCGGTTATAATTCCTAGAAGGAAATATTTTAATTAGTCTAGTATCAGATTATAAAGAGACTGAATATTAAAAAAGACAGAGAGCTAAAATTGTAGATTCTGTGCAACAATCGAAAAATATCTATTTAGAAATATATCTATATTCAATTTGAGGATTTCGTAGCCACTATACACTAGTAAAAATAAGGTTTGGAAAAAATAATTCTATACAACAAACTTATAGTTGAATATTGTAAGCAATATCATAACTAATGAAGGAAAAAATAATCCAAATCACCGGCGACCCACTGGGGTGAAATTGGGATGATTTTTAGGGATGAAAAACAGTTTTTAGCGATTTGCGGCCAAATTATGCATTCTATCGAAAAAAATTAAATATAAAAATTATAGAAAATAGATCTACAGCTTTTGTAAAAGTCATTTTTACCCTAATTTCAAACTTTTTGTAAGAAAAGCGAAAAAAATCGTTTCTCTTGTTTCTAATTTTTTGCTTCCACAAAAATGACTCGAAAAAGCTCAAACTTGGAGAGAATTTATTTACGGATGTCCCAAAAAGTTCTATTTTTTTGATGCAAAAATATTCAACCGTTGCGGTTTTATTTATGTTTAATAAAAAAAAAGTTAAATTTTCATTTCTTCTTAAAAATAATTATCCGACTAGGCTCATTTTTTTTTCGTTTGTATGTCTACTTCCAATAAATGAATATATATATATATATATATATATATATATATATATATATATATAGTACAATGGAAAAAATTGTCGAAAAATCAAAAAAATCGAAAAAATGGCTTTTTTTATATGCTTTTACGATTATTGTCAATAATTTGTTATTATTTATTAAAATTATTATAATTTTATAATGTCAATGTTTACTACAAACAACGAGTAAAAAAAATGTAAATTAACTACATCGCTCAACTATGTTTAAATTATTAAATAAACAAAAAAGCATATTTTTAACTACTATGCCTTCTACCATAGCAATATAGGTGCGACTTATAAATAATCCGTTTTTTCTTTATTTAATAATCTTAATATATTTACTTTTAATTTGAACCACTAATAACTTTTAAATTGTTTAATCAGATAAAAGAATTGTTAATTATTAAACAAAACTAGAAAAATTTAGGTAAAAATAAAAAAATTGCTTTTAGCATATATTAATTTACTCAATTTAAATTGTTTAACATTGAATAATGTTCAGTTTGAAATTCAAATTGTTTACATAAAAATAATTGGAGATCCGAAGGAAGTATTGGAGCGGATTTAGGACTGAACAGAGGGGTGCAGAATGACAAGACCATAACTGCATGTCGCAATAAACTTAGTTATTATTGCAAGTATTCTTCTCACAGAACATGCACCAAGAAAACTAATTAATTTAATAACTAATAAATATTATCTGTGATAAAGTCATTTTACATTCTAAAAATAATTAGAAAATTAATAATTTTAATATAATACTAATTATTTACATTTAATAAATATACAGTTGTCACACATTATGCAAAAAGTTTTTCATATATCAATTTATTGTCGTAAAATTCCGTCCTCTTTGCAAAAAGTGGTGGTCCTTCATCATCTGACTCCATACAACTAACAGGTTCTCTAAGGAATTCGGAAATTTCATCAACTGCTTCAACACCTGATCTTTTCGCTAAAATGTTAAATAAAAGTCGTATGATTTCTTCATGATAGTGCCTCAGTTCGCCATACAGGGCCTATCATTAAATGATTCAACATTACTGGGCTCCATTTCTTCTGAGTCACTATCGTCAATTGAAATTCTTTGAACTTATTTTTACAAGTTTCTAAATTATAACAACTTGAACATAAATTGGTACATTTTAGATTATGTTTCCTACATCTACATCTTGCAGAAGAATAACCCTTTTCAGAACTGCAACAAATTGTTTTAAAGAGACTATCGGATATCAATTGATCTTCAGTGATATTGGGCTGCATGATTCCTTTCACTGATTTTTTACAGCCTCAATTCGTGGCGATAATTTAATTTCTAAACCATGTTTGAAGTTGATAATATTCCCTAAAACAATGTTGTTTTACTGCTCCTGATGTTGGTGGTGAGTCGTCCAATTTGAAGGTTGAATTGATCGTGGCTGTTCGGTACATGTGAAACCACAAATCATGGACTGCTACATTTTTTATTCATGCTATTAATTTACACCCATTATCAGCTATCAATTCCCAGTCTGTATCTTATTTTGTAAAAGCCAGTCAAACAATACAGAAAAGCCAAATATTTTCATAGTGATGGATCTTTAACGCTATCAGAAGTGTAGTAATGTTACCCCTGGATGCTTTGTGAAAGAATATTTCTGAATTTCTGTCAATCATTTAATTTAAAAGCACAAGCAGAACAATGTTTTGTCCAACAACTATCGCAGTTTTATTATCTGCGGTGACTTCAATGGTTGTATTTATTATGAGAGTGGGGTGTCAGCATCTTCTGTTGCCTGTTTACATGTGAATCTTGGTGTCTCAAATTCTTGTGTTAATATTTGTTTTAATTTATTTTCATTGCTTTAATTACATAAAAATTTTTCTTCCAAATCTGGTATATTTCCCCATAACACTACTCTTTTAAAATAAAAATAATCATAACGGTACAGCAGCAGTTTGCTCTGTACTCCGAAATGAACTGATACCCCTCTACTAGTAGAAGCCAATCCGTTCCTCTACTTTGCTTACATTTTCATTATATTCCAATATGTTCCAAAACTTTCCAGAGTATTACAAAATTCTAGAATATTGACAGCACTTTCGAAACTTTCATTTCAGTCAAGCATTACTCGGAATAATAGTGAAAAAGTTTG
This sequence comes from Diaprepes abbreviatus, assembly GCA_034092305.1. NCBI lineage: Eukaryota > Metazoa > Arthropoda > Insecta > Coleoptera > Curculionidae > Diaprepes > Diaprepes abbreviatus. The sequence continues at coordinate 1,009,145 of JASJET010000260.1, read as the reverse complement.
GGTTAAAATATTTAAAATAATAAATAGAAATGAGGTCACTTATAAGTCGAATCTTTATTATTGTGGAATAAATAACGTCGGAACTGGAAAATTGACAAACAATTTCAAGCTCCTAGCAAAACTAATTTTTTTTATTTATATGATAATTCAAACGTTATTGACATTACAAAATTATAATAATTTAATCAATGATAACAAATTATTGTCAATAATCGTAAAACGCATTTTTTCGGTTCTTTAGATTCTCCGGCAATTTGTTCCATTGTACTATATACTTCTTTTCCATTTATTAAAAGTAGAAGTAAAAACGAAAAAAATGAGCCTAGTCCGAACTCTATTGGAAAATTAATTTTAAGAGGAAATGTTTTTGAAAATGTCATCTTTCTTTATTAAAGTTAAATAAAACCGCAACAGTTTTACACAAAAAAAATATAGCTTATTTGGGGCATCTGAAGGTACACTTTCTCCAAGTTTAAATTTAATTGAGTCATTTTTGTACCAGAAAAAAATAAAAAACCTAAAAAAAGTTTTTTGCGTTTTTCTCGGAAAGATTTGAAATTAGGGTTAAAATGGCTTCTACAAAATTTGTAGATCTTTTTATTTCCTACAACTTTTAAATCCAACACAGTTTAGCCGAAAATCGCAAAAAACTCTTTTTCACCCCTAAAAATCACCCCCAGTTCACCTCAGTGGGTCGTCGGTGGTTCGAATTATTTTTCCTTTATTAGTGATGATATTGCCTACAATATTCTGCTATCAGTTTGTTGTAACGATTTTTTTCACCCCCTATTTTACAGGTACGTAGCATGGCCTACTATGTATCCTTATAATTTAATCTTGCTCGCCGGCATGTCATAAACTTATAGCGCTAGCTTTTCCGGTATATTCATATTTAATAATTGTATACAAAATACATACCTTTATTATCTAGTTAGCCATGAGTATTAAATGAAAAATGTAAACGTCAAAGTATTATTTATCGTTTATCTGTCACTAGTAAACAATATTGTTTTAATTTGTTTTATTAAAAGAATACCATTGTAAAGTGTAAATTTTAAATAATGAATTTTTCACAGGTCGAGATGGTTGATGCGATTTTTATTTAGGGAGCTAGTGACAAGAATGCGCTATTAGCGAAAAGATTTATCAACAGCGATTTCCCGAGAGACATCAGTCTGAAACAAGGACACATGAAAAACTTATGAAGCGTTTTCGAAGAACTGGCAGTGTAGTATAGAACAAAAATACTCGAGAAAAACGTGCTTATACTGAGGAAAATCAATTAAGTGTACTTTAATAGTCACCGAAAATTGACATGTTGATATTGCACGTTTCCCCGAAGATTATCAGAGAAAATTAGATTTTTATCTGTGGGCTCAAAATCGAATAAATGAATAAAGAAACTGATTTGATGCTATTTGGAGATGAAGCTACATTTCATAGGAACGAAGTATTAACAGATAAAATTTCTATTATTATGCAGTGGAAGATCCACATTCTGTAAGATACAATTCCCAAACTAGATGGTTGGGGGTATTGTTGGTAACCACGTAATTGGACCGTACTTTTTTGAGCAACGAGTAACAGAGGAAGTATACTAAGACTTTTTCCAAAATCATTTACCTGACCTATTCGCTCAAGTGTCAAATAAAACGCGATAAGTATGATTTCTTCATGATGGTGCTTCAGTCCGTCATACAGGCCCTGTCATAACATTTTTAAATGCCACATACCTGAATCGTTGGATTGGAAGAGGCGGACCTGTTTCGTGGCCCGCTAGATCGCCAGATTTAACTAGAATGGACTTTACATATGGCGGTTTGTTAAACAACGAGTTTATAAAATATCACCTACAATCAGGGAAGAAATAAGGGTCTGAATGAGAAATTATTTTCAAGATATTAATATTAAAGTATGTCGCAATTTGTGTATTGAGTTTGACAAACATATGAATGAATGAATGAATGAAAAAGGGGTGGTGATACTAGATCATCGATGCTTAGGCCTCCATTGGGTCCTTTATATCCCACCATATCTGCAGGTTCTTCGAGACCAATCGCCTTTGCGAATCCAAGCAGCCTCATTAGTTGAACTTACCTGACTGCTTCCGGTAACAAAACTGTATCTCCGAAATATCTCTGTCTCAATCCGTTGAGTGTTGGGCACTCTCTGAGAACATGATCAACAGTTTCTTCCTCCTCCAAACACCATCTGCATTTCGGGTCGCCTTCGACACCGATTTTATGAAGAGGGCCCCTGAGGTGACAACGTCCTGTCAACAATCCCACCACAATTCGCAGCTCTTTCCTTCCTTAGTACGCCATGCGCTAGGCCCAATTATAGGTTCCTTAGCACACCTCATTCCAGGAGCTCCCCTCCAAGATTCAATAAATTTGCTTCCCAGCAACGATTTTATTTCCCTTTTGCCAATAGCTATTGGGACAGGTAATATTGGTTGGGGTCCATACGGTTCGGTCGCCGAACCCTAGTTTGCCGGACGGTCTGCTTCTTCATTCTCAGGTATGTCCGAGTGACCCGGGGCCCATACGAGTCTGACTGTGCAACCTTTCCTTGACGTACCATTTAGTACATCCTTGCACTCAGATATCAGTCGCGAAGTCACGACACTGGACTTCAGTGCCGATATCGCAGCCTTACTGTCTGAGCATATACTTATTATTCTATTTCTGTTTATGTCTCTCTCACAGAGATGGACACACTGCAGTATAGCATAAATTTTCGCTGAGAAAATTGTCGCAATTGTCCGAAAGCATAGTACTTTCTGACTCCTGTGCTCCTGCCGAATCCTCCGGCTCCAGCCCTTTCATCTTGTCGAGATCCATCAATATACCACCAGGATCTATTTTTCGGAAGATTTTATTCTCCCTCCCAATCCTCTCTACTTGGCATAAATATCCCCAGGGAGAGGTTGGGTTTTAAAAGCGGCGTCATGTAGTCTGTCCGCATGGGAAGTGATAGACACCTCTTTACCAGACACCTTAGTCGCCGCCCCTCGGCATGGATGACAAACGTATTGAACTGTGTATTCAAGAAGGTGGAGAACATTTTAAACAACTAACTAGGTCGTGTTTATTTTATTAACTATTTTAAGTTTAATTAGTACTTTAAGGTTTTTTTTACTTGATATGGAGTAATTTTTAGATTTCTTCTTTAATCATTTGTTTTCGGTATAAGTAAATAACAAAACGTGTCTTTTTAAATGATTTGTATTTTCATTTACTAAAACAATACTACCAACAATGTAAGTTTTAGCGTGTTTTTGAGCGGAATATTAATACAATTTGGTGTTTACTTAAGTATTGGAATCAAATGGACTATTTAATTTAAAATTTAAATATGTGATATAAAGTTTTCAACAATACTCTCTACAGATAAACAATAAATATTACTTTAACGTTTGCTTCTTTCGTTTAATACTTATGTCTAACTAGATATCGGTAGTCAATTATGGATCTATTTACTTTTATAGGCTTGTTTGACCCTAATTATAGATGTTATGAATGATCTTCGCATATCTACAGTCTTTTAACGCTTTCATAATTCCGTTAATGTCAAATGCTTTTCTAAAGTCAACATATATGACAGACAAAAGTCTGTTGTATTCGATTGAATTTTTGTACTTACCTCAGATTCAAATTCACAACCTTCTTTGTGATTAACTGATTCTACTTTACAAACTGTTGATTTCACTTTTTGGTTAACAAAGTAATAAATCAATATTATTACTTTTTTTTTAAATCGGGTATAAAATTACGTACATATAAAATTAGTTAGAAGTTATCATAATTACCAATACCTGTAAAATGAAAATGCGGAATGATATATTTCATATTTAATTCACCAAGATTAGATAGTACAAAGTAAACAGGAAAAATAAACATAACTAACGTAATCTAAAAATATGAATAGTATTTTCGTATATACTAAAAATGTTCTTGATTCGGTACTTCCCAGTTCAGTACACAATTTTTGTAATTACTGTCTAACTAATTCATACAGAGTGTCGGCAAGCAACATCAGGAAACCTAAGAATGCGCTTTTATATTACAAAATAGAGTAGCGTTATTTAATAAAATATCAAAATCTCAATAGTAGTTACATGTAAGTTATTATTTTAAATTAATATCTAATTTATTTCCTATTGAATCAAGTTGGTACTTGGTATGAACACTAAATGCAATGAATAATGTCAACTTAGGCAAAAATATTTCTATAACCTGCCACCAGAGAAGACCACCTAAAGATTGAAGTTTTTTTTTCATAATTTTTTCAGTTCAACAGATACGATCAAACTGAAGATGTCATTTGTATGAAATAGTAAAATGCATCAAATAAAGTACTCTGGCAACACTGAACTGAAATCAGTAAGATACTAGAGAGGGTCATCTATAGGTTCATATAAGGTAATGCGAATTGCTACACACTCATCAATCTGGGTTTTGCCCAAAACTTGATGTGACTAACGGTTTGGACTGTGATCTGACCATGATATTAATATGATGGTGGTTACGAGGAAAATCTCAACAAAATTATATTCAGCGAAAAAAATTCCTCAAAGGTAAGTGCGGCGAAGAAAATCCCTTCGTTAAAATGGCGACGAAAAAAATCCCTTCTTCTTAATGCCTTATAAATAATCAGATCTCAGTAAAAGCGGCTTAAAAAAATCTTATATTGCCCCAAAAAACTATACGTTTACGGAGTTCTCCACCATAATCCAAGTGGGGATTTTCCCATTTTATCATATACTATAACCGTATTATAATCTATATATATATATATATATATATATATATATATATATATATATATATATATATATATATACGTGCAAAAATACTGTTTTTTTAGTTACACTATTCAATTTTATTGATTATACTATGGTAAATTATAACTACTATATCATTAGGTAAGAGGTCTAATCGAACTTTGTATAAAGTTAAGTGTAAAGAATTTACATGAAAAAAATATTTATATTTTTAACCGACTTCTAATAGAAGGAGGTTCTCAATTCGTCGACTTTGTATTTTTTTATGTATGTACACCGATTACTCCGGCACGCACCGATACGTTATGTTCAGGAAGTTGCTACGGTGGTCCCATATTTTTTTTGATAAAATTGGTGCAGTAAAATCCAAGATGGCGCTGACAATATGGCGGCCAAAAAAATTAATTTTGTCCGATTTTCTCCAAAATTGGTATGGGGTAATTCTCGGGGCCGTACACAACAAATCTGAAGTTATTTTAAAAAAATATAATATAGCGAATCCAATATGGCGAATAAAAAAATATTCAATTTTGTCCAATTTTCTCCAAAATTGGTACGGAGCAGTTTTCGGGGCCGCATATAACGAATATAAAATTATTTTTAAATAATTCAATATGGCGGATCCAATATGGCGGACTAAAAAATCAATTTTATCTGATTTTCTCCAAAATTGGTACGGAGGAGTTTTCTGGATCGCACATAACGAATTTGAAATTATTTTTAAAAAATTCAATATGGTGTATCCAATCCAATATGGCGAATAAAAATTAATTTTGTCCGATTTCTTTAAAAACTGATATAAGGAAGTTTTTGGCAATCTGAAGTTATAAAAAAAAATATGGCGGATCCCAGATGGCGGATTAAAAATTTTACATCTGTCGATTTTGTCTAAAATGAGTATTGGGGGATTTTTGTTAGTGTTAATTACGAATTTAAAATATTTTTTGAAAAATTCAATCTGGCGGATTCAATATGGTGTTCTAAAAATTTAACATTTTTCGATTTTCTCCAAAACTGATATAAGGGGTTCTTGAGGGTGTAAATTATGAATTTAAAAGTATTTTTCCAGGATTCAATATGGCCAATCCAATAAAGCGGACTAAAGATTTTACATTTTTCGATTTTGTTCAAAGATCGGACTGAATCGTTTTTGAGGATGTAAATAGCGAATATAAAATTATTTTAAGAAAATGTAATATGCCAGATGCAATATGACGGTCTAGAAATTTTAAATTTCATCCAAAATTGGTACTAGGGGTCTTTGAAGGGTTTAGATTTAGACTAGAATACCTTAACATTATATTTTTGAAATTCAATATGGTGGATCCAATAAGGTGGGATGAAAATTTTACCTTATTTGCATTTTTTCAGATTTGGTATTAGGGGGTTTTCAGAGGTTTTCAATTACGAAGTTAATTTTTTACAACTCTTAGACTGATAAGATACAATATGAGGGACTGAAAATTTTACATTTTCCGGTTTTGTTTAAAATTGATATTTCGGGGTTCTTGGGGCGCATAGAAACTAAATATGTAGTATAAAATATATCGGACTAAGAAATTTACGTCTCAAGTTTTTTTAATATTGATATTGGAAGGTTTTGGGGTCAATATTTTCAATCTAAAATTAATTTGAAATTTAAGATAGCAGATTTACTATGATAGACTAAATATTTGTTTGACACAATTTCATTGGTATTTGGAGAACTCGAAAAATCAAAGAATTTTTAGTTGTTTTGTTGTCATTTTAGGGTGATTTACAACTTTAGATAAAATGGGGACTTTTTTGACACTTTGGAGTAATTACGAGGGACACTAATCTCGATTAATTCAAATAATTTATGGATATCATATTGAATTCAAAACTAAAAATCGAAAAATAAAATTTTTATAAAAAAATTGAATCGACTTCTAAAAGTGCGCTAAAAAGTGAAAAATAGATATAAATTTTTATGACATTGAAATTTTTGAAGTCGGAGACAAATTATTTCTAAATGAAATAAATAACCACTAATATATACAAACTATGATAAAAAAGCAATTACAAATAAAGTACTTTTAACCTGTTTATGCCAGTCACATTTTAGAAGATATTAATTTGCCACCGACTTCAAAAATTTCAATGTCATATAAAAATTTATATTTATTTTTCACTTTTCAGCGCACTTTTAGAAGTCGGTTCAATTTTTTATAAAAATTTTCTTTGTCGTTGCAATCATATTTCAAAAAGCTCTGTTGTAAGGGTCTTTTACTATTTACTTACCAATATTATAAGTCGTCTATAGAAAAGTGTTTTGAACAACACATATTTTAGTTAAAATTACTGTAAGGCAATTGTTATAAATGTATAGAAATTTTATAAAATGTTTTTGGAGTTTTAGTTTAAAAATTAAATGGCTTCATACTCGATATTCTTTTCATTAATACATAAACTAACTAAAGCATGTTGAATGACTTTTGCATCAGATGGCTGCATACTTTTGCATCTTGTCTATTCTTGTATGGAAGCAGATATTTAATAGAATACAATTATGAAAATATTAGTGACTCCTGACAATAACACTTATATTTTTAAGATTGTATCAAAAGATTGTTAAAATAGTATAAAACGCATTCGAAGGCCCTTAAGCCATCTGAATCTGAATATTTTCTCCTTTCCAGTAACTGAATTTACATGAAAATGGCAAAAAAATTAAAAATAAAATTATGTGTATAAGTTTTGAGCTCCTTTACTTCGCACTTCCCTCAAGTTCATCCTAAAAATATTAGTATCTTCAACCAACGAATAAAAAATTTTAACAAGAGAATGAAGTTATTTGAAAAATATGTTTAAAATATTTCAGTAAAAGAAAAATTCACTTGAAAATAAATTCATGGAAATTTTTTCTGCTTAAAATAAAATTTTGCAACGAATAAAATAATTATAATAAGAAACATTAACTTCTTGATTAAAAATTGTCCTAACATGTAGCATCATATTGGTACAAAAATAATATATTAGAATGCAAGTTATTTAATTCCACGTCAAATGGCCAGAAAGGATTTTTTTTTCGTTTTCACAATAAGCGAAGGGATTTTCTTCGCCGCTCATTGTCTAGGAGAGATTATTTTCACGGCACCTATTTATGGAAGATTTTCTTCACCGCAAAATTTTTTAGAGGGATATTTTATGCCGACACAGTAAGCAGTGTAATTTTCTTCATCGCTTTTTGTCTAGAAAGATTTTTTCGCCGTACTTATTTTGGGGGAAAATTATATTTGCCGCAACTTTAATTGTAACGTTTTTGTAGCCATCATCAAACAATGCTCGACTATTCGAGAAGGTTTGATTATGTAGATCATGGACAAAACTCCAGTTCTTCAGGCTAGGTGTTTCTGCGCTCCCCTTTATCTACAATTATTTAATGAATATAAGCAGACTCCGGAAGGTATATTCTGCAATGTAGGAGACCTCAAGGGTCCCTCAGGATTTTTCAAAGTTCCGCAATAACCACTTGCCCTTTTTCTCATGAAAGCTAAGTATGCATATGCATTGAGTGTCTTTAATAGTTTTTTTCTCATCAGGTTATCTCGCAATTTTTGTCTTACTTGCCTTATGAGCTCGTTTAATATTTCAGCCTTCATAGTTCGTTTGTCAATTATTTTTGCCTATTGAAAGTCCTGTCACGTATATGTCCTTTCTGCTACCACTGACGTAATCGTTAGCCTATTCTGCGTCACAAATGATTTAGAATAAGGTAAGTTGGTAACAACCAAACACGAAAAACACCTCCACAATTTTGAACTTACGTTCCAGCTGATATCTAACACCACCTCTTCGTGTTTCTTTATAATACTGAGACCGTATCTTATGGAGTTTAAGCAGAGTAGGATTCATTACGAAACAGAATCGTAGTGGATTAAATAAATTGAAATAACCCCTTCATATTGGGATTGGATCTGTCTCGATGCTGTTGCTGGGAAGTATTTGGATCCGAATTTCCCAGATTTACATAAGGTTACATCGACTCTGTATCTCCTCAGTATGGTTACTAACCAATCATGTGGCACTAAATTGAATGGGCTCAGACCTCAGGTTTCACAGAATGTGTTACAGATAACACAATCAACAATAAGATGTTCCTTGTTGCTAAATTGCAATTCATCCTCGAAGGGTACGTGGATACATTGTGTCAAGCAGAACCTTGTACAGCGTGGCGCGGGAAATACTTGCTGATATATACATATATATATATATATATATATATATATATATATATATATATATATATATATATATATATATGGTGATCTTTCGTCTAGACATACATAACTCACTACGTAAAAAATATTACAATTTTCTGCGGCTTAAGCAAAATATGATTAATTACGATTACAGATCAGTCACTAGTGATTCAGAACACTTGAAGCTATTAATTGTAGTAACGGTCAGAACCTGGGATCTTCCAATTATGAAATCCTTTGACAATTCTAGAGATTTCCTCAGTTGAGAATGGCTTAAATTGTATCTCACTTTAATTCTAACAGACTTGATGTTCCTCGATTATCCAGCCAATATTGATGTTGCAATGAGTCAGTGTAGCAATTTGACTATTTCTAAACTCTCCTACTTATTCTTTATTCGATTACTTATTATTTGCCATGTTTAAGGGTGAGTTTGGCTTCTGATAGAAAGTCTTATGTTTTTGTACATGAAATAGTTTAATATTGAGAATATGATTTGCCCATAGGAATAGGAATAAAAAATTTTCTTGGTTTTTAGCATTCTTAAAATAATATCTTCATTTGTTATATCTAATAAAATAAAAAAAAGTCATACGGGGAATAAATCCTTATTTCTAAACACAGTGTTCTCTGATTAAACAGCAAGTTAAAGAAACATTTGCAGCTGTAGATGACCAAATTAAATACGACACTAGCAAAACTATTGAGAATTTGGCATTTTTTAAACGGCTTATTACCTTTTTTTCCGTTATCATATTTATGCCTTCCTGCATTTCCTGATACCGTTTTCCTACATTTGTTATTATATGACACCAAGGTATTATAATGAATTGTTTGAATCGTTCCATAATAACAATAAAAGAACATAATGAACAAGTTTATAGAACAGTTTACACACACAACTCAGGCTCCTTCTGCTAATTGGTTTTTGTAACAGATTGACATAACAGTATCGACAGATCACGTCCAGAAATAAGCGAACAGATCTACGATACATTACGAACAGTTTAGGTTGGCTCCATGAACAGGGAAAAAAAGAGTAGTTTTAACCATTCACTTTCAAGAATCAAGTTTCTACAAGGAACCTGAACCGTTAAACTAGAAAATTTGTGGCTTAATGAGGAAGATACCGTACAGACAATCAAACGTTTTCTTCATTTAAAGTAGTATCCCCTTTCTCATAAGGCTGAACAGACTTTTTAAACACCGCCTCATACGATATTTTAAAATTATTGTCTCGCCGTATCAACACGAAAGTCATCACCAATGGAGCTGAGAGTGCAACGAAAGACAAAATCTGCATTACAACAACAATACCATAATCAGGTGACAAAAAGTATTCTATTGATGGAAATGAATAAAGTAAGTAACATAATTCAACGAAAACAAAGGGCAACCACATCAGGAAAAATATATTTGAGATAGTTAGAATATGTGCGTGTTTTGAAGATTCTTGGTTAGACTTTTTACAACATTTTGTTGAATTAATTATTATCATTATAAACGCGTTGCACCAATACGAGATATGCATACAATAATGCACGAACAAAATATAGAATATTCCAGTTAAAACAATAGGTATAACATTTAATAAGGGTGGCGTGTAACATGCTCCGATTACCCACTTATAAACTTTGGGATATTTGGAACTGAAATTCTTTGAATTAGAAAAAATGGACCAGTCAAGAGCTAAAAAAACAACTAAGGTAAATGAAACTTCTATGGGATAGTATGCGAGAATCTTGAAAATAGCCATTAAAAAGATAATTTTAAAAGTTTCCATCACGTAATCTAGCGTAGTAAATGTGGCAAAAATTAAGCTAACAACAGCAAAATTTAATATAATATAGTTAGTTCTTGTTTGAAGTCGTTTGAATTTACAGATTACATGAATTAAAATTGTGTTGTTCGTCACAGTCAAGATGCAAAGAAGGACTTTTATTACTAGGGTTATGTACTGTACAATGAACGTCACGGTTTTGTAGCTTTCATCTTCAGATACATATGACTCCTGTTCTGATCTCAACCATTGCGTTGTATTATTTTCATAAGCCATGCTGGATTTTATTATATTATATAGTTCGCCAGGATAAGCTGCTTTCAAACGTTATTTTCCAAGGTAGTGTTATTTGCTGTAGCTAATTAGATATCTCTAAAAAAACAGAAAAATACGTGTTAACACGTTTATAGCATTTGTTTATTTACAACAATACTAATGAAATAAATTAAAATATCGTTTATAAACTTTTGGAATAAAGGTTATCGATGTATTTTTAACGGCGTCCGTAAGATGACCCAGTTGGTCTGAAACTTTTTGTTTAGTTTAATATAAGTTGCCTCGAGTTGTCTTGTGTTGAGGTGTACCCAACCCTGTACTGTCAAGAACCAATGAGTTCGAAGCCGGTCTGCAGGTGACGGTACACTACCAAACGGAAAAAAGTTTCCACCCTTTTCTGATAGTTTCTTGCAATCTGAAGTAGTGCTTTTCATTTTGTCGAAAAATACGTTTTATTTACGATAAAATATTAAATTTCAGGTTTAATATTGCCCCAAAACTCCCAAAACTGGTTGCTCTCTTATAACGTCAACTCGCTCTTTTTTTGATCAAGCAAATGCTCAGGAGCCACAAGACTATCCAATTTTTTAGGCAGATTGTGGTTCTCAGTGTAGATTCTCTTGGAAACATAGCATTTTCTGATATTAACAATCGCAACTTCATTTCTGATATTGACATCTGCATTACTGTCGATATAAAGGCAAGATTAGCGGCGTGTATGAGTAATTACATCAGCGCGTCCTAAAATAAATAAACATGAACATGACAAATCATCATTGATAAAGACGAAATTCGTGGCGCGTACGTATTCTTACATTTCCAGGAGTGGCAAAAAATTCGGGATTCGACGACTAAAGACACTCCTAACAAAAGCACGAAAACATCACCCTCGGGATGCTATTGAACGTACAATGCTTCCAAGACACCAAGGAGGAAAAGGATTGGTGGATATTGGTAAGCAGCTAGACCAACAAATAATAAACTTACGTTCATATTTCCGCAGGTTAGCGGACTCTTCCACACTACATCGAGCAATATGCGAGGCAGACGATTAACGCCGCTACAGTTGAGGGAACAAGATATTACTTCTCACCACCAAACAGACCAAGAGAAGTTACAAACCTGGCTACGGAAGCCACTTCATGGACGGCATCCAAATGAGATTAATCAGGAAAGTGTCCATAACTTGGCGTCGAACTACTGGTTGATGTCAAGACAGATGTTTCCGGAAACGGAGGGCTTCTTATTAGCTATCCAAGACCAGGTTATTCCGACGAAGAACAATCGGAAGTTCATCATTAGAGATCCCTCAATAGAAAATGACCAATGCAGATATGGCTGACGAACATCAGAGACAATCCAGCACATAACTGGAGGATGCCAAGCGTTTGCTGCAACCGAGTATAAGAAAAGACACGACTCAGCTGCTAAGATACTCCACCAAGAGTTAGCAGAAAAGTTAAACCTATTGCAGGTAAGAATAGTGCCTTATTACAAATACAATCCAGAGCCTATTCTTGAGAACAACCAGTTCAAATTATATTGGGACCGAACGGTTCTGACGGGTCAGACAGTTGCTCATAATAGACCAGACATTATACGAATAGATAAAATTTCTAGGCGAAGTACACTTATGGACTTTGCTGTACCTAACAATAACAACCTAAGGCCAAAATACAACGAGAAAATCGCCAAATACAGAAATCTGGAGGTGCAAATCAGAAGACAACGGGCAATGAACAGCGTCCAAACGATTCCCTTAGTACTGTCAACAACTGGAGTGATACCAAAGAACCTCCTGCAGAACATTAAGGGACTGGGCCTTAGTAAGCATTTGTATAAGCTGATGCCGAAAGTAACTCTCCTTGAAACCGCGTGAACCGTCCGAAGTTCGTAGGAAATACAACAGACCACGTCACCTAGGACCTAATAACATGGAAAGGGTTGCCACACATACTTTTGGTATCTTTGTGTACCTGGTATGAGTCAATATTCCCTGTAGGGAGTGCGAAGTCGTTTGGCTTGTAAATCATATAATAATAGTAATAACTGAGCTTTATTATTAGTAGTATTGGTGAGCAAGAAGAAAGGTAAGTCAGCTAGAATATTCATTCCAATCGGGAGGTTTGTGAGACCTTACAGACAAACCCTGATTTGTTTTAAATCACAGATTTACACAAATATTTCAGACTCTGAAAAATCTTAAAATAATTAATCCCAACAGAAACAAACTTCCACGTTTCCTGAAGGATAAAAATAATCCAATAAACTCGGCAAATGCGTAAATGGGTCCGATATTCTTGGAGATGAATATAGAAAAATACCGAATAATGGCGAGATGCGTTGACGTCTCGCTAAAAAAACAAAAAATAGTTAAAATCTTGTAAGGTAGTTGAAAGAGATTAACTAAAACTTGGTAATAAAATAATCCGTTAATACAACATGGAATCCGTACAGGAAATTGTTGTTGATGGTACAGCAGCTGTTCGCTAGGTGCTCCGAAACGAACTGATACTCCTCTAATAGTAGAAGCCAGTCCGTTTCCGTACTTTGCTTACAATAGAAGGGCCTTGTATTGTTCCATTTTTACTATATTCCAATATGTCTAGAATATTACAAAATTCTAGAATATTGACAGCACTTTCGAAACTTTTACTTCAGTCAAGTAATTAAAGAAGTGTTTCTCACCGGGGGGGGGGGGGGGGAATAACAGATGCAAGAGTTAAGGTTCCAGCATTACTCGGAATTATAGTGAAAAATTTTGAATTAAAATATTTAAATTAACAAATAAAAATAATAAGGTCACTTATAAGTCGAACCTTTACTATTATGGAATAAATAACATTGGAAATGAAAAATCGACAAAGTAACAATTTCAAACTCCAACCAATTAAAACAATTTCATTTTGTTTATTTGATAATTTTAACGTAATTAATTTATAATTTGTTTGTAGTCAATATTGACATTATAAAATTATAATAATTTCATGAATGATAATAAATTGACAATAATCGTAAAACGCTTATCAAAAAAGGCATTTTTTCGGTTCTTTATATTTTTGGGCAAAATGTTGCATTTTACTATATACTTTTTTTCCATTTATTGAAAGTAGAACTAAAAACGAAAAAAAGGAGCCTAGTCCGGTCTATGGAAAAATTTTATGAGGAAATGCTCTTGAAAATTTCCCTTTTTTTACCACAACGGTTAAATATTTTTACACAAAAAAAAATACAGTTTATTCGGGGCATCTCAAGGTATATTCTCGTTTGAGCTTGATCGAGTCATTTTTGTGGGAGAAAAAAATAAAAAACAGTTTTTTGCATTTTTCTCGGAAAATTTGGAAATTAGGATAAAGTTGTAGATCTTTTATTTCCTACATCTTCTATGTTTAACCTTTTTCGATAGGAGATATAGCTTAGCCAAAAATAGCAAAAAACTGTTTTTTACCCTTAAAAATCACCCCCATTTTACCCCAATGGGTTGTCGGTGGTTCGGATTATTTCTCCTTCATTAGCTATGATATTACCTACAATATTCTGTTATCAGTTTACTGTAACGAATTATTTTTTTTTCCAAACATTATTTTTACTGATGTATAGTTTTACAGGTACGCAGCCTGGCCTACTATGAATCCTTAAAACTTAATCATGTTCGTCTGCATGTTACAATCTTATAGCGCTAGTTTTTCCGGCATATTCATTTTTATTAATTGTATACAAAATACATTACCTAGTGATATCTAGTTAGCCATGAGTATTAAATGAAAAAAGTAAATGTCAAAGTAATATTTATCGTTTATCTGTCCCTATAAAGAATATTGTTTTAATGTGGTTTATAAAAAAAATACAATGTTAAAATGTAAATTTTAAGTAATGAATTTCTCACAAACCGAGATGGCTGATATGATTTTTATTTCGGGAGCTAGTAGCAAGAATGCGCTATTAGCAAAAATATTTATCAACAGCAATTTCCTACGAGACATCAGCCTGAAAGAAAGACATTTGAAAAACTTATGTGTTTTCAGATAACTGGCAGTGTAGTATAGAAGAAAGATACTCGAAAAAAACTTGCTTGTACTGGAGAAAATCAAATAAATGTACTTTAATAGTCACCGAAAAGTGACATGTTGATGTTGAACAAAGGACGGTTCAGCGATCACTAAAGGCTCATAAAATACACCCCTATTACATGCTATTATTTCAAAAATTTTTCAAAGAAAATTATCAGAGAAAATTGGAGTTCTGTCTGTGGGCTCAAAACTGAATGAATGAGTAAAGAAATTTTGCTGATTTGATACTATTTGGAGATGAGGCTACGTTTCATAGGAACGGAATTGTTAACAGACACAATTTCCATTACTATGCAGCGAAAAATCCACATTCTGGTAAAATGCAATTCTCAACCTAGGTGGTCCTAGTTTGTTCGGGGGTATTGTTGCTAACCACGTAATTAAACCGTACTTTTTCGAGCAAGGAGTAACAGGAAAGGTATACTAAGACTTGTTGCAAAACCATCTCTACCTTACTTATCCGCTCAAATGTTAAATGAAACTCGAAAATATTATTTCTTCATGATGGTGCCTCAGTCTGTCATATAGAACTTATAATAACTTTTTTAAATAACACATACCCGGACTGTTGGATTGGAAGAGGAAGGCCTGTTTCGTGGCCCGCTAGATCTCCCGATTTAACTAGAATGGACTTTAGCATATGGCGGCTTGTTAAACAACGAGTTTATGAAATATCGCCTACAACAAGGGAAGGAATACGGATCTGAATAAGAAATTATTTTGCAGATATTAATATTAAAATATGTCGCAATTTGGGGAGTGAGTTTGAGAAACGTATCGAACCGCGTGCTCAAGAAGGTGGATAATATTTTAAACAACTAATTAGGTCGTGTTTTTTTTTATTAACTATTTTATTAGTATTTTAAGGTTTATTTTTACTTAATATGGAGTAATTTTTAGATTTCTTCTTTAATCATTTGTTTTTGGTATAAGTAAATAACCAAACTTGTCTTTTTAAATGATTTGTATTTACTAAAACAATACTAGCAACAATATAAGTTTTAACGTATTTTTGAGTGAATAATTATTACAATTTGGTGTTTATTTCAGTATTGGAATCAAATGGACTATTTAATTTTAAAATTTAGATACTTCATAGAAAGTTTTCAACAATACTCTCTACAGATAAACGACAGATATTACTTTGACGTTTACTTCTTTCGTTTAATACTCATGTCTAACTAGATATCAGTAGGTAAACGTATTTTTGTATACAACTAATAAAAATGAATATACCGGAAAAACTAGCGCTGACGGTATAGGAAAACGTAAAGAAATGTGATGAAAAAGTAATAACTCTACATGATAAAGTAGTAATATACATGGTATTTCATTTAAAAAATTGAATTACATTTCATCAAATGCGCAAAATTTAGGTAAACGCCCTGTATGAGATAATTCCTTAAACGCTGTATTAGACCCTTAATGCTAAATTTATTTTTCTTAATGTTAATTTTGTGTACTATTGTTGCTGTAGATTGAAAGATATAGCAGATTATAAAGGACCATGTTTTTCCAAAATTTGGTGGATATTTTGAAAGAGATGGCAACTTCGCAAAAAAGTTCAAAGCCAGATATGCTACCATATGAATGGTTTTTTGGGGGAATCCAAATATGCAAAGATATGCTGGTTATTCCACTAAAAAAAACTCTTTTTCAGTGGCACGCCGTCATCAAATACCATAAATAATATATAATACTTTTAGATTGTAGAAATTATTATATTATACAACTTATTAAAACATTTTTCAAATTTCTGAAAAATGTGAAAAATAAAGTACTTTGTACTATTCCGCCAACTTGTATGTTACGTACATATATCTCTTCATCCAAATCAATTAGAGATCCATTTACTTTTATAGGGTTGTTTTCACTAATTATAGGTGTTGTGAATGATTTTCGCTTATCTACAGTCTCTTAATGCTTTCATAGTTCCGTTAGTGTCGACGGTTTTTCTGAAGTCGTCAAATATGAGAGACAAAAGTCTGTCGTACTGGATTGAAGGAATTTTTGTACTAACCTCAGTTTCAAATTCACAGCTTGTAAAATTAGTTAGAAGTTATCATAATTACTAGTATCAGTAAAATAAAAATGCGGATTGATATAGTTCATATTTAATTCACCAAGATTAAATAATACAGAGTAAACAGAAAAAATAAACATAACTTGCTATAAAAGTAATCTAAAAATAAGAATAGTATTTTCGTATATACTAAAAATGTTCTTGAATCCGTACCTCCCACTTCAGTATCCGATTTTTGTAATTAATGCCTAACTAATTCATACAGAGTATCTGCAAGCGACATCAGGAAATTTAGGAATGCGCTTTTATATTAAAAAATAAAGTAGTGTTATCGAATAAAATGTCAAAATCTCAATAGTAGTTAGACGTAAGTTAAGTTATTGTTTTGAATTAATATCTAACTTATTTCTTATCGAATCAAGTTGATACTTGACATGAAGTTTAAGTGCAATGAACAACGTCAATTTAAGCAAAAATATTTCTCTAACCTGCTACCACAGAAGACCGCCTAAAGACTGAATTTTTTTTTGATAACTTTTTCAGTTGAACAGATATGATCAAATAGAAGATGTCATTTGTATGAAATGGTAAAATGCACCAAATAAAGTACTCTGGCAAGACTGAATTGAAATCAGTAAGATACTAGAAGGGGCCATCTATAGGTAGTTATTGGTTCATATAAGCTAATGCGAATTGCTACCCAGTCATCAATCTAGGTTTTGCTCAAAGCTTGGTGTGATTACCGGTTTGGACTGTGATCTGACCATGATATTAATACGATGACGGTGACGAGGAAAAAGTCAACAAAATTATGTGCGGCAAAAAAATTTCCTTAATGAAAAATGCGTGAAAGAAAATAACTCAAAGGAAAGCGCGGCGAAGAAAGATCCTTTGTTAAAATTACGGCGAAAAAATCCCTTCTTCTCAGTGCCTGGTAAATAACTATATCACAGTAAGAGCGGCTTAAAAAATCTCTCTTATATTGTGTGGGATTTTCCCTTTTATCGTATACTATAACTGTATTATAGTTTATAAACTATAATCTATATATCTACGTGCAAAAATACTGCTTGTTTTGTTACACTATTCAATTTTATTGATTATACTATAGTACATTCTAACTGTACTATATTATTAGGTAAAAAGTCTAATTGGGCTTTGTATAAAGTTAAGTGTAAAGAATTTACATGAAAAAAATATTTATATTTTTTGTCATTGTATTCATATTTCAGGAAACTGTTGTAACGGCCTGTTACCATTTACTTATCAATATTATAAGTCGCGTATAGAAAAGTGTTTTGAACAACAAACATTTTAATTAAAATTGGTGTAAGGCATTTGTTATAAATGTTTTTGAAGTTTTAGTTTAATATATCGGCACGCCTACAAAAAGCTTTGAAATGGCTTCAAACTCGATATTCTTTTCATTAATACATAAACTAATTAATACACAAAATAGTATATGCTAGATGACTTTTGTATTACGTGGCTGTATACTTTTTCATCTTGTCTATTCTTGTATCGAAGCAGATATTTAATAGAATACAATTTTGAAAATATTAGTGAATCCTGTGAACACAATAACACTTATATTTTTAAGATTGTATCAGAAGATTATTAAAATAGTATAAAGTGTATACGAAGGCCTTTGAGCCATCTGAATCTGAATATTTTCTCCTCTTCAGTACCTGAATTTACATAATAATGGCAAAAAAATTAAAAATAATGTTATGTGTACAAGCGTTTTGAATACTTTTACTTCGAATTTCCTTCAAGTTCGTCCTAAATATATTAATATCTTCGACCAACGGGTAAACAATATTCCCAAGAAAATGAAATCATTTGAAAGATATGTTAAAATATTTCAGTAAAAGAAAAAATCACTTGAAAATAAATTCATGGAAATTTATTCTGATTAAAATAAAATTTTGCAACGAATATAACAATTATAATAAAAAAATTAACTTCTTGATTAAAAATTGTCCTAACATATAGCATTATATTAGTATGAAAATGGTATGCTAATTATTTAATTCCACGTCAAATGGCCAGAAAGGATCACAAGTGAAGGGATTTTCTTCGCCGCTCCTTGTCCAGGAGAGATTATTTTCAGGCACCTATTTAAGGAAGATTTTCTACGTCGCAAAATTTCTACGAACAGGGAAAAAGAGGGCATTTCGAACCATTCACTTTCAAGAATCAAGTTTCTATAAGGAACCTGAACCGTTAAAATAACTCTGCATTAGAAAATTTGTGGCTTACTGGGGAAGATACCGTAAAGACAATCAAACGTTTTCTTCATTTAAAGTATTATCCCCATTCTCATAAGGCTGAACAGACTTTTTAAACACTACGTCGTACGATATCTTAAAATTATTGTCTCGCCTTATCAACACGAAAGTCATTACCATTGGAGCTGAGAGTGCAACGAAAGATAAAATCTGCATTACAACAACCATACCATTATCAAGTGACAAAATGTATTCTATTGATGGAAATGAATAAAGTAAATAACATAATTCAATGAAAGCAAAGGGCAACCACATCGTGAAAAATATATTTGAGATGGTTAGAATATGTGCGTGTTTTGAAGATTCTTGGTTAGAGTTTTTACAACGTTTTGTTATGTTAATTATTATCATTATAAAAGCGTTGCACCAATACGAGATATGCATACAATAATGCATGAATACAATAAAGAATATTCCAGTGAAAACAATATGTATAACATTTAATAAGGGTGACGCGTAACATGCTGCGATTATCCACTTATAAACTTTGGAATATTTTGAACTGAAATTCTTTGAATTAGAAGAAATGAACCAGTCGAGAGCTAAAAAAACGACTAGGGTAAATGAAACTTCTAAGGGAAAGAATGGGAGTGTCTTGAAAATAATAGTTAAAGAGAAGATTTCAAAAGTTTCCATCACATAGTCTAGCGTAGTAAATGTGGTAAAAATTAAGCTAACGATAGCAAAATTTAATATAATATAGTTAGTTCTTGTTTGAAGTCGTTTGAATTTACAGATTACATGAATTAAAATTGTGTTGTTTGTCACAGTCAAGATACAAAGAAGGACTTTTAATACTAAGATTATGTATTGTTTAATGAACAAGATAGCAGTTTGGTAGCTTTCATCTTCAGATACATATGGCTCCAGTTCTGTTGCCATGTTGGATTCTATTATATTATATAGTATGCCGGGATAAGCTGCTTTCAAACGTTGTTTCCCAAGTTAATGTAATTTGCTCCTCTATAGTTGTATAGATATCTCTAAAAAAAAAGAAAAATACTTGTTAACACATTTATAGTATTTGTTTATTTAGAACAATACTAATGAAATAAAATAAGCTTTTGGAGTAGAGGTTACCGATGTATTTTTAACCGCGTCCGTATGATGCGCAGCTTGTATGGAACTTTTTGATTAGTTTAATATAAGTTGCTTAAAGTTGTCTTATGTTGAGGTGTGCTTCCCTATCCAGTACTGGCGAGAGCCAATGAGTTAGAAGCCGGTCAGCAGCTAGCGATACACTACTAAACGGAATAAATTTCCACCTTTCTCTGGTATTTTCTTGCAATTTGAAGTAGTGTTTTTGATTCTGTCGTAAAATGTACGTTTTATTTACGATAACATATTAAATTTCAGGTTTAATATTGTCCCAAAACTCCCATCAAACGGCGCGGCAGCACTCTGATTCGGGAAGTCAACGGATTTCAGGGTATGAGATTACTACTACTGTAAAAGAAAAATGTCATCAACAAAATTAAGGACATTACGGATTGCTCTCTTGTAAAGTCACCTTTTTTTGATCAAGCAAAGGTCTCAGGTGCGACGGGACTGTCCTATTTTTTAGGCAGATTGTGGTTCTCAATATAAGTTGCCTTGGACAAAATAGCATCTTCTACATTACTGTCGACATAAAGGCGCAGTAAGTGGCGCGTACGACTTACTCCACCGGCGCGTCCTAACACAAATAAACATAAATACGACAAATTACCATCGATAAAGAAGAAGTTCGTGGCGCGTACGAATTCTTACACTCACAGGAGTGGTAAAAAATTCGGGATTCGAAAATTAAATCTTGTTTAGTAAGATCTTTCATTAAAACTGAGGCGATTGTACATTCGGGAAGAAGAGTCGAGTGTTATTACTCGGCAGAGCTAAACAATAAAAGATGTCTTGCCAATTCTGAAGGGTTTAGTAATCCCGGAAAAAATGTGTCCTGACTTAAAAATGATTACCAGAACGTGACAAAGTAGAGAGAAACCATGATTTAACATTGCGACTAAAAGTCAGCCGCGTATTGGCGATAAATTTATGAAAATCCCAATCTTGAACTATAAGTGGAGAGAAAAATAATCCCGAACTTGACTTCCGGAAACAGTATTGATCTGGAGGAATAAAAAGTTTTGAAAGTTATATGCGAAAAATGAATAATAATAGTAATAGTTACTCAGCGTTACTATTATTATTAGTATTAACGGTAAACTTAATGATAAATAATTGCATTCTTTATCTTCGTTCTTTATCTTAACTCCATTGCGGAAAGATAAACAGATAAATTGACATTCCGAAAAGCGAAAGAAAATTAAAAACAGAGTTAAATAAGAAACAAGGATGAGCGTCACTTGATGACCTCTTCCAAATTGGCTAATTCCCTAGAAGTATTTCCTGATAAAATAAAACTTAATTATTTTTTATTTATTCTGAGATCACTCATTCCCGTCTTATCCCGGTGAGCCAGAAGAAAGGTAAGTCAGCTAGGGTTTTCATTCCAATCGGTAGATTTGGTGGGACCTCATAAAAAAACCCTGATTTGTATTAAATCCCAGAGTTACACAAATATTTCAGACTTTGAAAAATCTTAAAATAATTAATCCCGACAGAAAGTAACTTCCGCGTTTCCTGAAGGATAAAAATAATCCAATGAACTCGGAAAATGCGTAAATAGGTCCATATTCTCGGAGATGAGTATAAAAAAATACCGAATAATGGCGAGATGCGTTGACGTCTCGCTAAAAATCAAAAAATAGTTAAAATTTTGTAAGATAGTTGAAATAGACCCTTGTAAAAAATTAACTGAAATTTGGTAATAAAATAATCCGTTAATACAACATGGAATCCGTACAGGAACATAATTGTTATTGACGGTACAGCAGCTTTCGCTTGGTGCTTCGGAAAGAACTAATACCCCTCTACTAGTAGAAGCCAGTCCGTTCCCCTATTTTGCTTACAATAAAAGGGCCTTGTATTGTTCCATTTTCACTATATTCCAATATGTTCCGAAACTTTCTAGAATATTACAAAATTCTAGAATATTGACAGCACTTTCGAAACTTTCACTTCAGTCAAGTAATTAAGGAGGTGCCTCCCAGCGGAGGGGGGTAACAGATGCAAGAGCCAGGGTGGCCAGCATTACTCGGAATAATAATGAAAAATTTTGACTTAAAATATTTAAATTAACAAATAAAAAAATCAGGTCACTTATAAGTCGAACCTTTACTAGTATGGAATAAATAAAATTGGAATTGAAAAATTGACAAAGAAACAATTTCAAGCTCCGGCCAAGAAATTTTTTTTGTTTATTAGATAATTTAAACGTAATTAATTTATAATTTGTTTACTCATTGTTTGTAGTCAATTTTGACATTATAAAATTATAACAATTTAATCAATGATAATAAAATTGACAATAATCGTAAAACGCGTATCGAAAAAAGGCATTTTTTCGATTCTTTACATTTTTCGACAATTTGTTCCATTGTACCATATACTTTTTTCCATTTATTGAAAGTAGAACTAAAAACGAAAAAAAGGGGCCTAGTCCGAAGTCTATTGTAAAATTAATTTTACGAGGAGATGCTCTTGAAAATTTCACTTTTTTTTACCGCAACGGTTAAATATTTTTGCACAAAAAAAATACAGCTTATTCGGGGCATCTCAAGGTATACTCTCTCCAAGTTTGAGTTTAATCGAGTCATTTTTGTGGAAGAAAAAAATAAAAAAAAACATGCATTTTTCTCGGAAAATTTGTAAACTGGGATAAAGTTGTAGATCTTTTATTTCCTACATCTTTTATGTCTAACTTTTTTCGATAGGAGATAAAGCTTAGCCAAAAATCGCAAAAAACTGTTTTTTACCCTTAAAAATTACCCCCATTTTACCCCAGTGATTCGGATTATTTTTCCTTCATTAGCTATGATATTACCTACAATATTCTGTTATCAGGTTGCTGTAACAAACTATTTTTTTTTCCAAACATTATTTTTACTGGTGTATAGTTTTACAGGTACGCACCCTGGCCTACCATGAATCCTTATAACTTAATCATGCTCGTCTGCATGTTATAATCTTATAGCGTTAGTTTTTCCGGTATATTCATTTTTATTAATTGTGTTTAAAAGACATTACCTATTGATATCTGGTTAGCCATGATTATTAAATGAAAAAAGTAAATGTCAAAGTAATATTTATCGTTTATCTGTCACTAGTAAAGAATATTGTTTTAAAGTGAAAATTTTATGTAATGAATTTATCACAAGCCGAAATGGTTGATATGATTTTTATTTAGGGAGTTAGTGACAAAAATGCGCTATTAGCGAAAAAATTTATCAACAGCGATTTCCTAGGAGACATCAGCCTGAAACAAGGACATTTGAAAAACTTATGAAGCGTTTTCAGATAACTGGCAGTGTAGTATAGAACAAAGATACTGGAAAAAATATGCCAGAACTGGAGAAAATCAATTAAATATACTTTAATAGTCACCGAAAAGTGACATGTTAATGTTGAACAAAGGACGTTTCAGCGATCACTAAAGGCTCATAAAATGCACCCCTATCACATTCAATTATTTAAAAAAATTTTCGAAGATTATCAGAGAAAATTGGAGTTTTGTCTGTGGGATCAAAGCTGTATGAATGAATAAAGAAATTTTGCTGATTTGATGGTATTTGGAGACGATGCTACGTTTCATAGGAACGGAAGTGTTGACAGACACAATTTCCATTATTATGCAGCAGAAAATCCACATTCTATAAGAAACGATTTCCAAACTAAGTATTCCTAGTTGTTCGGGGGTATTTTTGCTAACCACGTAATTGAACCGTACTTTTTTGAGCCAAGAGTAACATGGAAAGTATACTAAGACTTGTTGCAAAATCATTTACCTGTCCTATTCGCTCAAATATTAAATGAAACTCGATAAATATGACTTCTTCATGATGGTGCCTCAATCCGCTATACAGGGCCTACAATAACTTTTTTAAATGCCACATACCCGGACTGTTGGATTGGAAGAGGAGGACCTGTTTCGTGACCCGCTCGATCTCCAGATTTAACTAGAAAGGACTTTAGCATATGGCGATTTGTTAAACAACAAGTTTATAAAATTTCGCCTACAATAAGGGATGAAATGAGGGTTTGAATAAAAAATTATTTTGTAGATATTAATATTAAAATATGTCGCAATTTGGGTAGTGGGTTTGAGAAACGTATTGCACCGTATGTTCAAGAAGGTGGATAACATTTTAAACAACTAACTAGGTAGCGTTTGTTTAATAACTACTTTAAGTTTAATTATTACTTTAAGGTTTATTTTTACTTGATATGGAGCAATTTTTAGATTTATTCTTTAATCGTTTGTTTTCGGTATAAGTAAATAACCAAACTTGTCTTTTTAAATGATTTGTATTTTCATTTACTAGAACAATACTAGCAACAATATAAGTTTTAACGTATTTTTAAGTGAAAAATTAATACAATTTGGTGTTTATTTCAGTATTTCAAATGGACAATTTAATTTTAAAATTTAAATACTTCATATAAAATTTTCAACAAAACTCTACAGATAAACAATAAATATTACTTTGACTTTCGTTTAATACTCATGTCTAACTATTTTTGTATACAATTAATAAAAATGAATATACCGGAAAAACAAGCGCTGATAGATATAGGAAAACGTAAAGAAATGTGATGAAGAAGTAAAAACTCCACATGATGAAGTCGTAATACACATGGTGTTTCATTTAAAAAATTAATTTGCATTTCATCAAATGCGAGAAATTTAGGTAAACGCCCTGTATGAGATAATTGCTTAAGCGCTGTATTAGACCTTTAATGCTACATTTATTTTTCTTAATGTTAATTTTGTGTACTATTGCTGTAGATTGAAAGATATAGCAGATTATAAAGGACCATGTTTTTCCAAAATTTGATGGATATTTTGAAAAAGTTGGCAACTTCGCAAAAAAATTCAAAACCAGATATGCTATCATATGAATAGTTTTTTGGGGAATCCAAATATTCAAAGATATGCTGGGTATTCCAATAAAAAAAAACTATTTTTTTAGTGCCACGCTGTCATGAAATACCATAAATAATATATAATAATTTTAGATTGTAGATACACACAACAACTTATTAAAATATTTCTTCAAATTTCTGAAAAATGTGAAAGATAAAGTACTTTGTCACACTAGTCCGCCACCTTGTATGTTACGTACATATATCTCTTCAACGAAATCAATTATAGATCCATTTACTTTTATAGGGTTGTTTGGCACTAATTATCGATGTTGTGAATGATTTTCGTTTATCTATAGTCTCTTAACGCTTTCATAATTCTGTTAGTGTCGACTGTTTTTCTGAAGTCAGCAAATAGGAGAGACAAAAATCTGTCGTAATCCATTGAAGATATTTTTGTACTAACCTCAGTTTCAAATTCACAGCCTTCTTTATGATTAACTCACTCTATGTTACAAACTGTTAATTTCACTTTTTGGTTAACACAGTAATAAATTAATATTAATATAGTTTTAAAAAATCTGTTATAAAATTCTATACTTCTTAAATTATTTAGAAGTTACTATAATTACTAGTACCAGTAAAATAAAAATGCGGATTGATATAGTTCATATTTAATTCACCAAGATTAAATAATACAAAGTAAATAGGAAAAATAAACATAACTTGCTATAACAGTAATCTAAAAATAAGAACAATATATTCTTATATAATAAAAATGTTCTTGATTCCGTACCTCCCAGTTCAGTACACGATTTTTGTAAATAATGCCTAACTAATTCATACAGAATACCTGCAAACAACATCAGGAAACTTAGGGATATGACTTTGTGTTACAAAATAAGGTAGTGTTATTTTATAAAATATCAAAATATCAATAGTAGTTACACGTAAGTTAAGTTATTGTTTCGAATTAATATCTGATTTATTTCTTATCGAATCAAGTTGATACTTGGCATGAAAACTAAGTGCAGTGAACAACGTCAATTTAAGCAAAAATATTTCTATAACCTGAAACCAGAGAAGACCGCCTAAAGATTGAGCTTTCCTTTCATAACTTTTTCAGTTCAACAGATACGATCAAATAAAAGATGTGATTTGTATGAAATGGTAAAATTCACCAAATAAAGTACGCAACACTGAGTTAAAATCAGTAAGATACTGGAGAGAGTCATCTATAGGTAGTTATTAGTTCATATAAGCTAATGTGAATTGCCACCTACTCATCAATCAGGGTTTTGCTCAAAGCTTGATGTGACTACAGATTTGGACTGTGATCTGACAATGATATTAATAGGATGGTGGTTACGAGGAAAATCTCAAGAAAATTATGTGCGACGAAAAAATTTCCTTGTGCGTGGAAGAAAATCACTCAAAAGTGAGTACTGCGAAGAAAGTCCCTTTGTTAAAATTGCGGCGAAAAAAATCCCTTCTTCTCAGTGCCTGGTAAATAACCATATCACAGTAAGAGCGGCTTAAAAATCTCTGTTATATTGTCCCAAAAACCTATACGATTACGGGGTTCTCCACCATAATCCATGGGGATATTCCCATTTTATCATATACTATAACTGTACTATAGTCAATAAATTATAATCTATATACGTACTTGCAATAATACTGCTTGTTTTGTTACACTATTCAAATTTATTGATTATACTATGGTACATTCTAACTGTACTATGTTATTAAGTAATAAGTCTAATCGGGCTTTGTATAAAGTTAACTGAAAAGAATTTACATGAAAAAAATATTTATATTTTTTGTCGTTGTATTCATATTTCAGGAAGCTCTGATGTAATGCCCTGTTACTATTTACTTATCAATATTATAAATCGCGTATAGAAAAGTGTTTTGAATTCATTAATACATAAACTAACTAAAGCACAGAAAATAGTATATGCTAGATGACTTTTGCATTAGGTGGCTGTATACTTTTTCATCTTGTATATTCTTGTATGGAAGCAGATATTTAATAGAATGCAATTTTGAAAATATTAATGAATCCTGTAAACACAATAACACTTATATTTTTAAGATTGTATCAAAAGATTGTTAAAACAGTATAAAGCGTATATGAAGGTCTTTGAGTTATCTGAATCTGAATGTTTTCTTCTTTCCAGTAACTGAATTTACATGATAATACGAAAAAATTAAAAATAAAATTACGTGTATAAGAATTTTGATCACCTTTAATCAGCAATTCCTTCAAGTTCAACCTAGAAATATTAGTATCTTCAACCAACGCGTAAAAAATATTAACAAGGGAATAAAGTAATTTAAAAAATATGTTAAAAATATTTCAGTAAAAGAAAAATTCACTTGGAAATAAATTTATAGAAATTTATTCTGATTAAAATAATTTTTTGCAACGAATAAAATAATGATAATAAAAAAATCAACTCCCTGATTAAAAGTTATTCTAGCATATAGCATCATATAGTATGAAAATAGTGTCTCAGAATGTCACTTATATAACTCCACGTCAACTGGCCAGAAAGGATTTTTTTCGTTTTCACAACAAGAGAAGGAATTTTCTTTGCCGCTCATTGTCTAGGAGAGATTATTTTCACGTTACCTATTTAAGGAAGATTTTCTTCGCCGCAAGATTTTTTAGAGGGATTTTTTACACCGACGCAGTAAGCGATGGGATTTTCTTCACCGCTTTTAATCTGGAAAGGTTTTTTTCGCCGCACTTATTCTGGGGGAGTTGTATTCGCTGCAACTTTAACCGTAACGTTTTTTGTAGCCACCGTAGAATAATGCTCGACTGTTCGAGAAGATTCAATTATGTAAATCATGTGCAAAACTCCATTTCTTCAGGCTGCACTCTCCTTTTCTACAATTATTTAATTAACATATACAGGCTCCGGAATGTATACTCTGCAATGTACGAAATCTCAAGAGTTCCTCAGGATTTCTCAAAGTTCCGCAATAACTACTAGTCCTTTTTCTCCTGAAAGCAAAGTAAGTGTCTTTAATGTCTTTTTTCTCATCAAGTTAATTAATCCGCAATTTCAGCCTTCATAGTTCATTTGCCTGCTTAAAGTCCTGGTACTTATATGTCCCTTCTGCTATCATTGACGTAATCGTTGGCCTATTCTGCGTTCCAAATGATTTCGAACAAAGAAAGACCTCTAGTTTGTCACAAGCGAACACCAAGCCTATATCTCTGAAAACCACCTCCACGTTCTTTCCAGCTGATATCTAACACCACTTCTTCGCGTTTCTTTATAATACTGAGGCCCTATCTTATGGAGTTTAAGCAGCGTGGGGTTTATTACAAAACAGAACCCTCGTGAGTTAAATAAATTGGAATAACCCCTTTATATTCGGATTGGATCTGTTTTAATGTTGTTGCTGGGAAGTATTTGGATCCGAATTTCTTAGGTTTACTAATCAATCATGTGGCACTTCAATGAATGAGCTCAAACCTCAGACCATATGTTACAGATAACACAATCAATAATAAGATGTCCCTTGTTGCTAAATTTCAATACATTCTCGAAGAGTACGTGGACACATTATCTCAAGCAGAACCTTGTACAACGTGGAACGGGAGATAACTGACTGATGTAATATATATATATATATATATATATATATATATATATATATATATATATATATATATATATATGCTTTGTTGTTTATCCGGAGTTCATCCGTTCGTCATTGTTTCCTGTTGAAGGATCTTGCAGACGTTTCGCCAAGGTCTCACTTGGCATTTTCAATGCTTACTGATCGGAATTTGGAATGTGAACTGAGGTTCCTTGGTGAAACGTCTGCAAGATCCTTCAACAGGAAATAATGACGAACGGATGAACTCCCGGATAAACAACAAAGCACATTTATCCATCCGTGACACACTTCAAACAAATATATATATATATATATATATATATATATATATATATATATATATATATATATATATATATGGTAATCTTTAGTCTCAACATACAAAATATGATTAATTACGGTTACTAATCAATCACTGATGATTCAGAACTCTTGAAGGATTTTTCAATTATGGAATCCTTTGACAATTCTACAGATTTCCTCAATTGAGAATGGCTTAAACTGGATCTCACTTTAATCCTGACACACTTGATGTTCTTCGATGATCTAGCCAATGTTGATGTTGCAGTGAGTAAGTGTAGCAATTTGGTTCTTTCATAACTCTTCTATCCAGTCTTTATTCGATTATCTATTTTCTGCCATATTTGACGGAGAGTTTAACTTCTGATAGAAAATCTTATATTTTTATACATGAATATTTTAATATTGATAATATAATTTGTTCATAGTAATAAGAGTAAATTATTTCCTTGGTTTTTTAGCATCCTTAAAATAATATCTTCATTTGATTATATCTAATAAAATAAAAAAAGTTATACACGTTTTTTCTGTATACAGTGTTCTCTGGTTAAATAGCAAGTTAAAGAAACACTTACAGCTGTAGCTAACCAAATCACATACCTGCATTTAGGAAACATTTGAGAATTAGGTATTTCTTAAATCGTTTATTACCTTTTTTTACCTTATCATATTTATGTCTTACTACGTTTCCTGATGCCGTATTTCAACATTTGTTATTATATGACACAGTGGTATTCTTCTGAATTATTTGAATTGTTCCATAACAACATTAAAATAACATAATGAACAAGTTTATAGAACAGTTTACACATACAACTCAGGTTAGTTCCCTCAGCTAATTATTTTTTTTTTAACAGACTGACATAACAGTTTCGACAGATCAAATCCAGAAATAAGTGAACAGATCTACGACACATTACGAATAGTTTTTCCAGTCCCAATCACTTTCAAGAATCAAGTCTCTACAGGGAACCTGAACCATTAAACTAGAAAATTTGTGGCTTACTGAGGAAGATACCCTAAAGACAATTATACGTTTTCTTCATTTAAAATAGTATCCCCATTCTCATAAGGCTGAACAGACTTTTTAAACACTGCGTCGTACGATATTTTAAAATTATTGTCTCGCCGTATCAACACGAAAGTCATTACCATTGGAGCCGAGAGTGCAACGAAAGATAAAATCTGCATTACAATAATCATACCATGATCAAGTGACAAAAAGTAGTCTATTGATGGGAATGAATAAAGTAAATAACATAATTCAACGAAAACAAAGGGCAACCACATCAGGAAAAATATATTTGAGATAGTTAGAATATGTGCGTGTTTTGAAGATTCTTGGTTAGACTCTTTACAACATTTTGTTAAGTTAATTATTATCATTATAAAAGCGTTGCACCAATACGAGATATGCATACAATAATGCATGAATAAAATATAGAATAATCCAGTTAAAACAATAGGAATAACATTTAATAAGGGTGGCGCGTAACATGCGGCGATTGCCCACTTATAAACTTTGGGATATTTGGAACTGAAATTCTTTGAATTAGAAAAAATGGACCAGTCAAGAGCTAAAAAAACGACTAAGGTAAATGAAACTTCTATGGGATAGTATGAGAGTGTCTTTAAAATAACCATTGAAGTGGTAAATTCAAAAATGTTCATCACGTAATCTAGCGTAGTAAATATGGCAAAAATTAAGCTAACAACAGCAAAATTTAATATAATATAGTTAGTTCTTGTTTGAAGTCGTTTAAATTTACAAATTAGATGAATTAAAATTGTATTGTTTGTCACAGTTAAGATACAATGAAGGATTTTTAATACTAAGATTATGTACTGTTTAATGAACAGGATCACAGTTTGATAGCTTTCATCTTCAGATACATATGACTCCTGTTCTGATCCCAACCATTGTGTCGTATTATTTTCATAAGCCATGCTGGATTTTCTTATATTATATAGTACGCCGGAATAAGTTGCTTCCAAAGGTTGCTTCCCAAGGTAGTATTATTTGCTCATCTATAGCTGTAAGATATCTCTAAAAAAAATAGAAAAACACGTGTTAACATGTTTATAGTATTTACTTATTTTCATCAATACTAACGAAATAAATGAAAATATCGTTCTTTAACTGTTGGAATAAAGGTTATCGATGTATTTTTAACGGCGTCCGTAAGATGGCGCAGTTGGTATGGAACTTTTTGTTTAGTTTAATATAAGTTGCTTCAGGTTGTCTTATGTTGAGATGTACCCTACCCTGTACTGAGAAGAACTAATGAGTTCGAAGCCGGTTTGTAGGTGACGGTACACTACCAAATGGAAAACAGTTTCCACCCTTTTCTGACACTTTCTTGCAATCTAAAGTAGTGTTTTTGATTCTGTCGTAAACATACGTTTAATTTACAATAAAATATTAAATTTCAGCTTATATATTGCCCCAAAACTCCCCTCAAATGGCACGACGACACTCTGATTCGGGGAATCACCGGACTCCAGGACGCGACGTTCCCATTACTATAAAAGAGAAATGTCAGCAGCGAAATTAAGGACATTACGGGTTGGTCTCTTGTCAGGTCAACTTTTTCTGATCAAGTAAAGGCCTCAGGGGCCACGAAACTGTCCAATCTTTTAGGCAGATTGTGGTTCTCATGTAGGTTGTCTTGGGTAACATAGCATTTTCTGATATTAACAATCTTGACTTCATTTCTGATATTGACATCTGCATTACTGTCGATATATTAGCGAGGTTAGCGGCGTGTATGAATTAGTTCGCCGGCGCGTCCTAAGATAAATAAACATGACCATGACAAATCAACATAGATAAAGACGAAGTTCGTGGCGCGTACGCATTCTTGCATTTACAGGAGTGGTAAAAAATTTGGAATTCGAAGACTAAATCTTGTTTAGTAAGGTATTTCATTAAAACCGAGGCAATTGTACATTCGGGAAGAAGAGTCGATTGTTAATGCTCGGCAGAGCTAAACAACAAAAGATTTCTTGCCAGTCCTGAAAGGTTTAGTAATCCAGGAACAAAAAGGTCCTGACTTAAAAATGATTACCAGAATGTGACAAAGTAGAGAGAAAACCTCATTTCACATTGCAACGAAAAGTCAGCCCCGTATTGGCAATAAAGTTATGAAAATACCGATCTTGACAAATAAGCGAAGAGAAAAATAAACCCGAACTTGACTTGCGGAAACAATATTGAATAGGAGGATTACAAAGCAGAAAAAGTAAGGTAAAAAAAAGTTATTGCTAAAAAGCGGAAAATATAATAATACCCATTGAACCTTATTATTAGTAGTATTAATGATAACCTTAATGATAAATAATTGCGTAAATAAATAATTCGTTATTTATTTTTGGGAAATAATCTTAATTGCATTATGGAACGAGAAACAGATAAATTGACATCCCGAAAAGCGGAATATAATTAAAAACAGAGTTAAATAAAAGTCAAGGATGAGTGCCACTTGATGACCTCTTCCAAATTGACTAATTCCTTGATAAAATAAAACTTAATTAACTTTTATTCTTTCTGACCTACACTAATTACCTTCTTATCCCTGTGAGCGAGAAGAAAGGTAAGGCAGCTAGGGTTTTCATTCTAGTCGGGAGGTTTGGTAAGACCTCACCAATAAGCCCCGATTTGTATTAAATTCTAGATTTCCACAAATATTTAATACGTTGAAAAATCTTAAATTAATCCCTACAGAAACAAACTTCTACGTTTCCTGAAAAGTAGTCCAGTAAACTCGGAAAATGCATAAATAGGTCCATATTCTCGGAGACGCGTATAGAAAAATATCGAATAATGGTGAGATGCGTTGACGTCTCACAAAAAATCAAAAAATAGTTAAAATCTTGTAAAGACGTTAAAAGAGACCCGTGTAGAAAATTAACTAAAATTCGGTATTAAAATAATCCATTAATATAACAACATGGAGTCCGTACAGAAACCTAATTCTTATTGAAGTTGCGCAAATAAATAAAAAATAAAGAACTATGGCCTTGCCACGAATCAAGTACCGATTCTCGTCAGATCGCCGAACATAAACTATGCTGAGCCCGGGTAGTACTCGGATGAGTGACCGCTTGGGAACACCAAGTGCTGTAGCCAACCTTGGTTCGGAACCACGCTACCGATGGTACTTTAAACCCCAAATCTTTAATTTAATTTAAGAAATAAAGTACTTATACTCCGTTAATACCACAATTCCTAACTAGAACAAAGCACGCCTGTCCTTATGAGGCTTTTTCAGTTGGTTTCTCCGAATTTTGTACTTATTCTCGATAAAACTTAATAAAATTACTTGTGCTGAAAATTCTACCTAGTTTTTTGAGCCGTGGAGCTCTCTGCAATTTGCGAGAGATTTTGCAGAGAACTGTCTCGTAATCAGAAGGTTCGGCATTTAAAATAGTGCAAGAGACGTACTGGAAAGATAATTTAGATATTCTTGTTGATGCGTTTGCATGCATTTTGAGTTTCAGTGAATTAAAAATATTTTTTAATTCAAGTGAGGTCGGGTAACCTGTTTTATTAAAATCCAATTTTTACTTTTACCTTCATTCTGAGTAGGTGTATTCAGAAAAAGGTAACACCCTCCGATACACGGTTAACTCTACTGAGAAATTCAGCTTATTCATTGTCAAACCTATAACTATTAGGATTTCGATCTGGCTTTACGAGAGTGAATAAAAATACAAAATTAATATGTGTGCACAGATGTTTCTTATTTTTGGCCCTTTCTTTTAAAGTCATTAGTTCGTGCAATAATTATAACAGAGTCTTTCTTACCGTAGTAGTATTTAAGTAATAAATGTACACTGTCCAATATATTATCATAAGTACCTCCAGATTTAATAACACACTGGGCTATAAAGTCACTTGAGTATATTTCTTTGACAATAGCTTTATTAACGTGCTGATCGAACATTGTTGCATCCCATTATGTACATTGTTAGTCTTTGTAATTTGCTAAAAGACCATATTGTTTACTATTAGTTGATTTTCAGTTTCATCCACAATTATCCTTGCAGTTTTCTTATTTGAAATCTTTCTACAAGTATTGTGTGTTTGAATGCTTTTTGACATGCTGTTCTTTAAGGCTTTAAGTTTGTTTAATTCATTTGTTAAATCTTATGTCCTAATCTCTTTTGTTAAGCAAGAAGGTTATTTTTTTTGTAAGAGTTGTAAGATGTCTTTATTTAAAATTGTTATGTCATTTTTCTCTTCAGTAATCTTGTCAACATAGTTTTTTTCTACACTATATATTGATTTTTTTAAGTTTTTTGTCTCACGTTTGACCATTTTCCATGTTTGTTGTGAGAAACTTGTTTATTTCTTGTAGCCCTTTAATTTTTTTTTATCAATAGGAATTTCCAGTTTGGTGATGTAAAGATCTTTTTGCTTAGATTCAGCCTTAACCTTCACCAATTGTTGATTAAATTTTCTAAGTTTAAATAACTCTTTTACATTAGGTTTACGATACAACACACACACACACACACACACACAAGAACAATACATAGCATTACCTTAAACAACAGATCTTTCAAAAAAATTAAAATACATTTTAAAAAAACACACTATTGTTGCATGACACAAAAGTTACAGCCAACTAAACTCAATCTTCACCAAATTGAAAAGCAAAACATCAACTGTGAAAACTTCCAATATTATATATTCAGTTCCGTGTGCAAACTTCCAAAAATATATAGGAATGACAAGCCAATATATCAAAAACGCTACTACAGCCTTGACGAAACATGAAAAGAAAGAAAAGGGACAAAAATTTTCATAAATTCATAATAAAAGATATGATAGCTATCAAAAAAATATATACAGCGAATGACGGAACTGACAAAAACAACTTAGTTAGATCTACAACAATATAATTAATTACATCCAAAATGTATATATCGCCTAAAAAGCAAAAACAAATTCCTTTAAATTTTTTGGTTCATCATGTCCCCGAATATAAAATGCAAGTCCTTGGTGATTTTCCGATATTAGTAACAGTTTTAACGAAATCTTAAGGTGCGTAAAATTTGATAAAAAGAACCTTTTACATAATCATTGTTTGAGTTATTAATTATTGTTTTAAATGTTATACTATTGTTTTAAACGTTAAATTTTAAGTGTGTCATGGTTGTATTTATATTATATTCATAATTCGTTTTAAATTTTAGACGATTGATTTTGAATATGTTCTAAGTAAAGAACGAAACGTCCAAGCGATGAAAAACATATAATAAATGTGAACCTATATATATATATATATATATATATATATATATATATATATATATATATATATATATATATTTGTTTTTTAAAACCAAGGCGTATTTTTTAACAGAAAATATATCGTTAAGAAAACTAGAGTACATTTTTGAACTATTTTCATTCATATTGTCGTATAATAGAAATGTTTTTAATCAATCATAATGAGTTTAGTTTTGTCCTCAAGATTCTCCTATTTAATCAAATTTTCCTTATCATTTCTAAAAGTTAGTAGATATTATGCTTATTCTTAAACTTAAATAAATTCACAAGTACGTTCAGAGCACAATAGCAAATTTTAGGCTATCTACGAAATAAGTAACTAAATAAATATCAGTTTTGTCTTATTACTCTATTTAATTATTATCTTTTTAACTCATTATCATCGACTACCACATATTCTCAGTACAAGGAACTGTGAAAAATTCACTTTGTTTCTTAGTATTATCAGTTTTTATCTGAAATTCAGGAGAAACACACTCAAAAAATTTATTTTTTGCAAAATATGGAAAAAATTTAAAAGTTAAAATTTTTATATAAAACTTTGGTGCTGTTTCTTGAAAAAGGAAATCTAGATTTTTTCGCCAACAAGTGGATTGGAAAAACCTTACTGACTTCTTGTGAGGTTGCGTTAAAGTTAAACTTTTCCAAACTAAGCCAACTGACATAGAAGACTTGAACAATATGATTATTCTAGAAATACGGGTAATTTCTATAGAAACAGTCATAGATGAATTGTGTTACTTATTATTTTATAATTTTAAGAACAATTTTGTGGTTATTAATTCAAACTTTATCCCTCACACAATAAAATTAACAATTGTGTGAAGAACATTATTTTTAAATTTACATCCCCTATAAATTATTGATGATACAGCTCAGGGTGTGTTTCAATTTAAATTGAGAAGATGTGGGGTTAGGAAGACACAGTAGTGGGTGTGCAAAATAAAAGTCAAAAAGAACAATAAACAATTTATTACCAATAAACTTATGTGATTGTAAACAAATAACAAACTACTAAAATGTAAACAACACCCAAATGGTGCAGAACTTATTACACAACCTGCATAAAATTAAAATTCAAATTATTTTAAATATTATCAATTAACAAGAATTCTTAAAATAAAAGTCTATGACTATTTAACTTTTTAAAATTACCAAAGTTATTCAGCTACAAAAAGTTAAAAGAGTAATATAACAAGGTAAAAAAATTGGCCAGACGTTAGCCGAAGGCAAAGAACAATGGTACGTTTTAGCAGATAGCAGATCTGCCCTTTTGCTAATTATATCAAATATATACCCAAAGATAAAAATGATTTAAAGATTTAGATAATTAATATAGAGCCTGTTGATTTAAGACAATATGTTGGTAAAACTGATTTAAGATAAGTCTTCCACTAAGACACGATACGACAAGAAGAATAGTCGAGCTCCTTAAACTTCGAATAGACTAGCAGGTGGAATCAAAATTTAACAGAGAAGCTTCACATAAGCCAAAAGTAAAATATAAATATTAATGCTAACCTGTTTGTTGGAACTCGGGTATCCTTTTTCATATGGCTTTGGCACCAATGGGCTTCGTAAACTGTCCAAGTTTTCTCAAACAAGCATTCTACCAGCTCAAGAATTTGTAGATTACATAATAGCAGGTACCTTGTAGATACTTTTTACCCTGGTGATAAAGAAAAATAAAACTGGGCTGTCTAACCCTTAACACAGTATTAGATTGCCAAAACGCTTTAATAGCAGGAATTCAGACTAGCAACAGGTCATTAAGGAAGTTTTCGTGGATTAGAACATGATCTCTTAGAAACGACATTTTGTATTTATGTCTATGTACCAAGATGGCCTACCAAGTACCGAGAAAAATTGCTATAAAATCAATGTTATCATTAAATCTCAAATAAGTTTGTGCTCTGCAGATACATTTAAATATCCTCAAGAACCTACGAAAGGTAATTTTATCTCAGAGGAGATAATAATGCTAAAATAAAAAAAAAGCCAACAAAGAAACGTACCGTAATCCTTCGCAATCAACGAACGAAGGTGCAAAATTCATATTTCTGGTTTCCCACCATAGAAAACCTTTTACAGATTTTAAAGTTTGGCGGAACAAACTAACCGAATAAAAAAAGGTGAATTAAACTAACAAAAAAATCTAAAATTTTTTTAAACTAAATAACTTAAGTTATAAAAAAAATTACCTTTTTCTTTTCATTAAAACACTCTTTTGAACACAAAATCCTGACAATGTGGAAAAAAAAAACGGTTCAATAAACTGACTTTTACTTGCATTAATAATCATTTATGACTTTCAGCTAATTATGACAACGAGTACTGCTGGAGTAGAGAGAAAGACGGAATTACAAAAAATTTCATACCAAATGTTCAACATGAATTTATAAATCACTTAGGTTACTGTCAATTAATAAATGAAAGGCATTTTCAACATTTAACAAAATGAAAAATTAACTGTTGTTATTACTTTATTTGAAGTTTTAACTGTCGATAAATCTAAAATAGTTATATTTAGGACATATAATAGAAAAAATGTTCAGGATTTTGCAGGGAGTCTAAAAGTGAACAAAAAAAAATGGGATATTATGAAAAAAATATCGTGATCCAATTTAGAAAAGTTGAAAACGGAGAATTATTCTTATTTAATGTTTTATATACTTTAGAATTTCCATTATATTGGTTAATTTTAATATGCTGAAGTAGATTTGATTTATATTATTAATGTTTTATCGTTTACGGCATTCGGATATTTCTTATTGCGATCATTTCGTAAAATTCTCGTTTTTTTTTCAGAAAGATATTATTTCAATGAAAAGACCCAATCTTTTTATGTCACTTAAGCCACCTAAAACATATACCGCCTGGTTCCCACATTTCGATCGATAATAATCATTTTAAGACTTTTAGCTGATTATGACAACGGGTAATGCTGGAGTAGTTATATATCCTCGTACGGGTTTATAAGAGGTGTTAAAAAATTAGAGAGACGGAATTCATATTCCTGATATTGATATTCCTGACACCTAGTATTCTGTCAATTCAATATACCGGCGCTGATAAAATAATCCTCATCAAACCATATAATATTTTGAAAAATATGTGAGATTACAGGTCTAAGACATACTAGATTGAGCGTACCCAATACCGGCCTTTCCTACAGTGCGAGAGAGTGAAAAGAATAAAAGTATAGAAACAGTATTATTCAAACTTGAGAAACATGTAATTCTATGCTCCGCACATTAGAAAGAAAAGAAACTATTGCTTTCACCCTTCTTTCTCTTTCGCACTTTGAGAACTGCCGGCACTGGGAACGTACAATCTAGTATTTTTTAGATCTATGTGTGAGACCACCAAAAAGCTTAAGCCTCAATTAGGTGTTCTGCTACACCAATATAAAGGGTGCATCAAAAGTTTAATTTCTTACAGGAAACAATTATTTATCACTAATAATGTTTTGTTAGTTGATTTACTTACTTGAAAATATAGTCACAGTTTACAATGTCACAATCACACTAATTACATCGCGCACTAACCGACAATAAATTCTAATTAAAAACATAAAAATAGAGATATTAATAAATACTGAGAAAACCGAGATAAATTTTTAATAACACTGATTACCGAAAGGGAAAGAACACAATTCCACAAAGTAATTATCTCTAATTAAAATTTTGAATATCAATAACAAAAACATGTTAAATATTCTTAGTCGCAGATGTTGGAGAAAGATGTGGTAATTATTTCGATTAAGAAAAATCTAGGACAATGACTTTTTTTAAAAAATTTTACGACCTTGGTTTTCCACTATTTTTCTCTCTTTCCCTGAAAACACACAAAACACACAAAACACCAAGTTTCACTTAACAAGGTCACTTTTATTTTTGAAGAAAACACCGAATTTTTGTATTTATTTTTAATGATACTTGTTAAAATACATTGTATGTAATATATTCCAATTGTTTTTGCAGAAATTTTAGCAAACAAATTTAGACAAACTTAAATTTTTAGCGAGAAAGCAAAAATACTTTTCTTATACATAAATTTTTGCATTACTGAAAACGCCAAATATTCGTTGGGACATTTATTTCTAATTTTTAAAAAAGTATGAAATTTGTCCATCTCAGTCAACAACATAGGTTAATATTTGTAATGTAAAAATAGAGATAAAATTAATTTTAAAGAACCTACATTTTTGGTTAGTTCTGACTAGTTCAGCTTAAGCCTGGTTTTTAGTTAGTTTAGAATACTGACACTTACCTAAACTATTTGCCTATGTTTATTCTCCTTTCAGGTAGTTAAAAGAAAAAATATATACAAACAGTCTATTTCCTGCAAATAAAACTCTAGTTCTCTCTCCTTACGCGTTTCTACCACCTAATAGTATCATCAGTGGAGCAACCAAGACCAATATTCGCAAGAAACAACTATCCATATATTCATTCATTTATGAAGGACTAGGAGAAACTTATTAATATGCCCTCGTAGATGAATATTATATCAATGAGTCATAGTATTT
The DNA here is from genome assembly GCA_034092305.1 of Diaprepes abbreviatus. Classification (NCBI taxonomy): domain Eukaryota; kingdom Metazoa; phylum Arthropoda; class Insecta; order Coleoptera; family Curculionidae; genus Diaprepes; species Diaprepes abbreviatus. The sequence continues at coordinate 968,967 of JASJET010000260.1, read as the reverse complement.
CTAGGTTGCTCTCGATTTTTATGTTAGTAAGTTCTAGATCTGTATAGTAGATTCTATAGGTATCTAAGTAGAGATAGGGAATATGTTTTAGGATAGTTGTATAGTTGTATTTGAATAGTGAAGGTATTAGGAAGTAGTAATTAAATGTTTGTGATTTAGATGTGTTAAGGAGCAGTTAATATGGTATTGGAAGTAATTCAGTGAAAAGTGTTGTGTTTATTTTGCGGACCCAGGAAGTGATTTAAAGAGATGAAATTGTAATAACATAAATTCTGAAATCTTCTTTCGATACAGCTCCACTTGCGAGACCATAAGGTGGTCGAAATGCATATGGAGAGAGAACCAGAATTGCATTTACAGGAAATAAACTGTTTGTATATATTTTTTTAACAGCTTGAAATGAGAACAAATATATTTAACTGTTTAAACACGGTAGTAAAATATTTATTTGTTTCTTACTGAAGTTTTAATTTTTAACCTGAACCAACCTAAACCCACCTAGATATATAAATAAAAAATGCTATTGTCCAGCATACGCCACGTGGAGGTGGGATAAACGCTGCCAGGGAAATATATTTTTAGTATCTGCTGCAAAAAATAATATGGATAGTAAAATTATAAGACAAAGATGCATAAAAATAAATTCGGATTATAAATTAGATGAAAGAAGTATTGTTTAAGCACCAGAAAAATAGAAGAATAATTGGCATAAAGAAATATCTAATAAAAGACAATTATTAATTAATGTTCTTCCCCATTCTCGTTAAAAGAAGGGGGATAAACCTGCCCCATGTACTAAAAAAATTCATGATACATATTCTTCTCTAGAGTTTACGAATATTTTTGAAAGTAAAGGGGCAACCGAGACGTATTTCCTGTCTTTCTACTTGCATCTTTATTTCACTCAACACTTTGTACTAACAGTGACAAAAGCCATATGATCCCCTTAAAACCGATAATATTTGACTGATGCCTAATATAAAATTGAAGGAGGAAAAGAGACAAGAGCAAATATGATTCTTAAAATTTTTAATATTTGGAGGCAAAATCATGGCATAATGTAAAAATCAAAAAAGGGAAAAAAATGATTTTCGAATCTTTGTTTTTACAGGTTTAATAGGAAAAAAAGAATATATATGAATTTCACCGAAATCGTATTTATGCTCTGGCAACAGCGTTAATTATTTCCTTTCCAAACAAGTCACGTGACTTTCAGATATAAAGGTGATTTTGTTTTTCGCAAATTTATGAAAATTGATATAATATTGAAGCTTCTATTAGCATAAAATTTGTGGATTTAACAAAATTTTAACGATTTTGTGTAAAAAATTTAACTCACGGTGGATAGTGATTTTTTCTGTTTTCCGGGAATCTGAGGACAAATAATGAAAAACCATGGCTAGAACTATGTTCTAATACCTCGAAGTAGGGTCTGGTGCCGATATTTTTTTAAAAAATAACGCCTTTTTCAGAGATTTTACATATCTAATCAAAATAAGGTAATTATTCGAAATAATGGAAACACCGCTATTCCAAATTTTTCGATGACTTTTGCATACTGTCTATTTTTGGGCCATAGAACACACTATTTCGTGTGGTTTGACCAAAAAAAAATCACTTTTACTTATATAACATGTATTTTTCGAACATTATCTCTAAATTTTGGTTACTTCTAACAAAATTTACAATTACAACACAATATATAATCATTTTTTTACAAAATTTACAATAAAAGACCGTGAAAAAAATGAGAATGCCTATCATAAACAGATCGTTTGAAAAGCTACGTTAACCTAAAAACCAAGATCAAACCTGAACTGACCTGAACTAACCTGGTTTGTGCAATCTAGCGATCTATATCACTATACGGACACACGAATATCGTATTTTTTTTTAAATTTTATCAACAAATATAAATTTTAAGTAAAAGATCAAAAGGAAAAGAATTGCGGAATTTCCACTATTTTTTTTTTGGAAAAATAGATTTGAAAATGCCAATTGTTGAGGTTATAATAAAGGTTGTCTTGCAGCGTAGCCAGATTTTTTTTGCTTTCAATAATAGAAAATGGAGATTGAAAAAAAAAATAAGGAGAAAATACCAATTTTAATAACACCTAGATTGAAGTGCCTAAAAGTAAATTAAACTAACCTGGAATAAATAAATCACTTTAAGAACAAAAGTTCGTTAGTTATTTTGGAAAAATCACAAGGGCAAACAAATACAGAAAAAGAGAACCTGGACAACAACAGCCCGGAATTTCTAAACAAAATGTTAGGTTATAGCGATATTTATTATCTTTATAACGTACTTCAAATATAAAAACGGAACTTATTGTTGGAATCATATTACACTAGTTGCATTTATGCGCCTTTATTGGGATTTATTTTATATGCTTATAATTTATTTTCCACAATCTGAAAAGTGAACAAAAAAAATCTGGCAACTCCGCAGCTTATTAATTTTAATACACCAATACTTTGATGTTCCATATGTGACAGTTGACATACAACTTTTTAATATAGTGATTCAAATAGAGAGAAAATTACATTTTTAAACATAGTTTAATATCTTAAACCAGTTTTTACATAATAAGTGACCATTTTCCGCACTGAAATTTATTTATACAAGTAAATATTTTATTTCTGTGAAAAATCTATTATTTAGTGTGTCTTTATAGTGATATGCAACCAAATCTATTTTAGTTTAGTTCATGCTAGTTCAGGCTACAATACTGGAATGAATCGCATTTGAACTATCAAGTTTTCCATCCTAATAAAATTTAAAATGCACGTCAACGTGGCAACATCGCATATTGCCACGTTGACGCTCTCTAAAATCACATGTTTTGATCTAAATCGTGAACATACTCCGAAAAAAAAAAGATGAAAATTCGAGCCAATGGTCTTCTTACTTTTTATGGAAAATTCTCATTTTTCGGCCGTTTTTTATGTAAATTGTGTTAAAGAATGATATTGTGTTTGCATATTTTACTAGAAGTAACCAAAATTTAAAACTGATCGGAAAATACGAGTAAAAGTTAATTTTTTTTCTGGAAAAAACCACGAAAATAGGAAGTATGTAAAAAACCATAAAAAAATTCGGTGTTTCCACTATTTCGAATAATTATCCAATATAATTATCCAGGATGTTATTGCGGCGCTCCAAAAATTTTATTCGATAAATTAATTTCAATTTGTAAATAATATTTAATCTACATTATACCTGTTATTTAGCTGAGGACAAGGTAGTAGTACCTAAGGAAAATTCAAGCCCACAAACACATTCCACCGTTCAAATTATTTTACGAAAAAACTGGCGCAATTTAAGCCGACGCACTGACAACCTGTAGAGGACTGAAGTTTAATCCTTGAAGAGATCTTTATAAGACAGATTGAACTCTTGATTCGCACATTCCTATTTCTTAGACTTTCGGCGTAACACTAATAAAAAATTAGGCTAAAACATCGCAGACCGCAAAATACGCTTCGTGCTAAAAAGTATTGGCCTTGTTCTATATAGATTTTGGGAGCGAATTAACCTGTCCGACCTTTGCCCATGGTTTGGCTAAACGCTGGGCGCCGCAGATGAGTGAAAAATAATCGTGACCTCACCAAAATATTAGCGATTCTAAAAAAAAACTGTCTGCGTTCTTTCATATGTTTTGACTCAAGGTTAATTAGTCCGGGAGCCCAGTGGATTTTCGTAGCCGATGAAGGGATATGGATCCGCGAAAGTTTATTATATGTATTCTGACCCCCTTATAACGAAAATCGAGAGTAAATTTCCGAAAAAGTTTTTTTTATAAAATATTCCAAGCAAAAGTGTCTCTTGAGATTTTTCCTTCCCACGCATAATTCTTGAGTTAAAAGAAGTAAAATATTTGCAAAATAGCATTTTCTGTCCCTTTTCAACATGAATAACCTTTGATTAAACAAATATTTTCTAATTCTACGTCCAGCAATTGATAGTTCAAATCAAGAACTACCAGCAATGCGAAAATGTAATGTCTTTATTGCTTTTTAAAACTATAAATAAATAGCATTTCGTCAATTATAACTTACGCGCCGCTGTGTATGAAGGGAAGTGGAAGTCCACTTACAGGCACTCACCTAGTGCACATAAACTATTATAACTTTCGCTAATCATTGCATTAATATTTTAAACATATTTTAATATACAAGACAAACAATATATTAGCATAAAGAACTTCTGTTATTAGAATTATGTTTGAAAGCGGTCGGGTTGATGTCTGTTCTGCACAATAATTACAATCCTTGATTAAAATATGGCATAATAAATAAAATAACAATATCGTAGTCTAGTACGTATATTGTATCATTTTATTAATAGCAACTTTATGATCGCATTAATATCTTAGCGAGCTAATAACTGATCAGGTTGCAACTTGTTAATGACGCTATTGCCTGTACATTCGTTCATCCGCACTGTTGAATTTTATAGTCGAAATAAACAAATTGTTGAGAGTAACAAGATAAGGATATCCGTAAAAGATTATTTTTTTAATATCGATTTATACATTATTTGTCAAGAGAATGAAAAGGGCATAAATTTAACGAGTAATGACCAAGGTAGGTATCGAATAAACGGCGTTGCCGATTTGCTTGAGGACATTTTATTTTGTCGCTTGGACGTAACAGCTAAAGAAGGTAAAATTACTTCATAACAAACTTTATGCATACAATTCTAGACTTAAATTGTAAATAAATATTAATTCAATATAAAATATCATTATTAAATTCGATTGATGTAGTTTTCAGATTTATTCAAGTACCACATAACTAATAAGTGCCATAAAAAACCTTAGATAACATAGTTTAAAAGTTAAAAATAATATACTCGATTTTTTGAACAAACTCGAATTTTTAAACAAACGCGAATATTCGAAAAACCTCAGAAATTGGAAAAATAACTTTGAATAACAGATTCATATGATTCAATCAAATAGTCGGAGTGCACACTGCAGCGTTTGGTAATAAACAACTGAATTCATCAACAATCAGATGGAAAAATGTGTAGGTAGACTAAATCAATGATTTTCGTTGATTATTATAATTTAAATATCTTTCTCTCTTTGTTTGAACATCTCGACAATAGGTTAATGCTCTCTTCAGAAGACTAAAAACATAATACGAGCAGGTGCGGATCCAAGGGAGGAGGGGCGATCGCCCCCCCCCCCCCGCTCCCAAGATTTTTGACTTCAGGAAAATAGGACCCGATTTTGCCTCTCATATTATAGTTTATTCAAGAACTAGAGAGAGTAATAAATCATTTTTTACCCTTTTTTTCTTCGCAAACTACATGTGTTCTTTAGTTCGGCGTCTTTGGCAAAATCTGTTAGACACATATATTTTTCATAGGAACGGGTTAGAAATTTTATAATCAAAAATACCGGTCTATAATAATGGACTATTTGGCTTGGATAACAATAGATATTTGGATGTGTGAAGTGTTAAAAAGGATTTTAATTCTTGTCATAGACGTCGCAAGGAGGTTTATTATCATTAAGTATTTATGGCATAGAATATTATTTCGGTAACAAAATTAAAATAAAAAGTTTTTATAATATTATTTTTATTTCTTATGATTTCTTAATAATTCACATACATTAGGAAATATAGATAATTTTGACATATTTAACACAAATCACAACTGTATTTTTAATTTTTTTAATTTTGGCACTGGAACCATTTTAGGGACATCAGACTAAAACGTAGCCTTTTTCTTTCAAAAAATTCTAAGTTATAATTTAAATACTTACGAAATACAAATACAAAAATACAAGAAGTTAACCATATATAAAAAAATTAAGTCGTCCATACAATATTAAATTTTTTTTGGGGCTGTCGGTCATTTTATTATTAATTAAAAACATTTTTAAGACATTTGACATTTCAGTTTATTTATTTCTTAAGCATCTGCAGAATTATAATTAAACACTAAAAAGAGCTTCAAATGTAATCAATTTCTATATGTTAAAAAAAATTTAAATAATAAATTGTGTTTACACTGGTAAACATTACATATCTAATTCGTAATCAAAGTCAGTGCAGCTATCTTCGCTCAAATTAATTATAATTGGTTCCTCTCATCTCACCGATCATGAGGACCGGGTTTCCACATTTTCTCTTATTCTTTTATTATATGGATTTTTTCCCAATTTTCTGCAGTAACTTTATTCAAAAAAATCTTTCAAAAACTCAGTTAACTTACTAATTTTGTAGGTTGTGTGATTTCTAGCAACTCTACCTTTAACTTGAGAGAGATATTTCCTTTTTTCGTCTGCCTGTGATCGAATGTGCTTGGGATTACTAACAATTCCAGTTGTTTTTCTTCTCCTTCAGTATTCGGTACATAGTAGATTTTCCAACTCCTGTCATGTTGAAACATATCTCAACACAGCTTTTAGCATTATTATCTAGATATTGATATCTTAAGACATCATAAACATTCATCGTAATAAGTTTTTCGTTGAGAAAAAAATGCCCTGGTTAACGATTTTGGAATAAATATAGATGTGAAAGCCATATCTTTTGGGTATCTCACTAATCTCAAATAATATATAAAAACAAGCACAAACAAGATAAATCACTAAGGACACACTGTAAGGTGTACTTTGCTCACTGACAGAAATCAAATTGAACTATCAGAAATTTTATTTTTGCGGTAAATTTATAAAACCTTATAATATTTAAAAATAATTAAATATAACTAGATTTACGGCAGTCCTCAGTTACCTGCGCACTGGAGCAGGTACATTGGAGGTTTCGGTAACAGTTTTATTACTCTCTCTAGTTCTTGAATAGAATACAGGAATGTGTATGCTTGCGATCGCCCCTCCCCTTCCCAAGAGCTTTGAGTAGAAGAAAATAGAACCGATTCTCCCTTTTATATTAGAAATGTGTATGCTGCTGCCCCCCCGTTGACAATTTATTTTTCTTGCGATAGCCACCCCCCAGAGGTTTGAGTTCAGGAAAATAGACCCGATTCTGCCTCTTATACTAGGAATGTGTATGCTGTTCGCATCCCTCCCCCCCCCCCCCCATATCGGCAACATTGTTTTTTCTTGTGATCGCCCCCATCTCTTAAAGAGCTTCAATTTCAGAAAAATAGACCGACCCTGCCTTTTACACTAGAATGGGAATGTTGCTGGTGTCTCCCCCCCCTCCCCCCCCCCCGTCGACAACTTACTTTGCTTGCCATACTGTACTTTTATGATATCACCGCCCCCACCCCCAAAGAGAGAGCTGATCCGCCCCTGAATACGAGTATGGAAGTTTGTTCGAATATTCGAGTTTATTTGAAAATTGGAGTTGAAAAATACCAAGGCCACTGCTACAGGTTCAGAATATGCATGTTTAAGTCCAATATCGCACAATTTTTTACTAAATAGCGGAATCAATCCTTTTTTTATTTTCCTCTCAAATTCTTAATGTTATGTCCCAATAAGAGGCATACATTCATAAACAGTATGCAACACTATTCCAATGCACATCACTAGAAATAACTAATGCTTGACTGAATTTCGTTCGACCTAGGTGATTGTTATGGAAATACAGGGTACGTTCACAAAGTTTCAAGACTAGTCTTAGAACAAAAAATGTATTAAAGATTTTTGTACATCAAACTAAAAGTCTTCGAAATATGATCCTTGGACGTCAACACACCGCTGCCAGCGCTTTTTAACTGACTTCTAAAGGAAGGAGATTCTCAATTCGTCGATTATGTATGTTTTTTTTTATATAAGTACAACCGATTTTTCCGGAACGGCGGCAACGATTTGAATGAAATTTTTTACGTTATGTTCAGGAGGTTACTGCGGTGGTCCCATATTTTTTTGGATGAAATTGGTGCAGTAATATCCAAGATGGCGCTGCCAATATGGCGCCCAAAAGAATTGATTTTGTTTGATTTTCTCCAAAATGGGTATGGGGGAATTTGAAATTATTTTTAAAAAATTCAATATGGCGGATCCAATATGGCGGACAAAAAAATCAATTTTATCCGATTTTCTCCAAAATTGGTACGAGGGAGTTTTCAGAGTCGTACATAACTAATCTAAAATTATTTTTAAAAAATTCAATATAGCGGATCCAATATGGCGAACGAAAAAATCAATTTTGTCCGAATTTCTTCAAAATTGGTACGGGGGAGTTTTCGGGGTGACACAACAAATCTGAAATTATTTTGAAAAAATTCAATATGGCGGATCCAAGATGGTGGATTAAAAATTCTACATCTCCCGGTTTTGTCTAGAATCAGTATTGGGGTATTTTTGTTAGTGTTAATTATGAATTTAAAACACTTTTTAAAAAATTCAATCTGGCAGATTCAATATGGTATCCTAAAAATTTCACATTTTTCGATGTTCTCCCAAACTAATATAGAGGGTTCTTGAGGGTGTAAATTATGAATTTAAAAGTATTTTTTTCAGGATTCAATATGGCAAATCCAAGACAGCGGATTAAAAATTTTTCATTTTTCGATTTTGTTCAAAGGTAAGACTGAATCGTTTTTGAGGATGTAAATAGCGAATATAAGTCTAGAAATTTTAAATCTACGGATTTCATCCACAATTGGTACTAGGGGGCTTTGAAGGGTTTAGATTAAGATTAGATTAAGACTTAAAATCATTTTTTTTGAAAATCAATATAGCGGATGCAATATGATTGCATTGAAAATTTTACCTTAGTCGCATTTTTTCAGATTTGGTTTTAGAGGGTTTTCGGGGACATGTATTACGAATATGAAATTTTTTACAACTATTAGGTTGGTAAGATACAATATGACGGACAGAAAATTTTACATATTCCGATTTTGTCTAAAAATCATATTGTGGAGTTCTTGAGGCGTATACAAACTCATTATGCAACATATCGAGCTAAGAAATTTACATCTCAGGTTCTTAAAACATCGATATTGGAAGGTTTTGGGGCCTATATTACCAATCTAAAATTAACTTGAAATTTAAGATGGTGGATTTACTATGACAGACTAATTATTTGTTTGACACAATTTTACTCGTATTTGGAAAACTCTAAGCACCAAAGAGTTTTTAGTGGTTCATTTTAGGGTGATTTACAACTTTGGATAAAATGGGTACTTTTTTGCCACCTTGGAGTCATTGCGAGGGTCACTAATCTCGATTATCGTTAGTTCAAATGATTTATGGATATCATAATGAATTCTGAAACTAATAATAGAAAAATAAAATTTTTATAAAAAAAATTGAACCGACTTCTAAAAGTGCGCTAAAAAGTGAAAAATAACTTTAAATTTTTATATGAAATTGAACTTTTTGAAGTCGGCGCCAAATTATTTGTAAATTAAATAAATATCTACTAATATATACAAAATATGGTAAGAAAGCAAGTACAAATAAAGTATTTTTAATCTTTTTAAGCAAATCACATTCTATCAGGTATTAGTTTGGCGCCGACTTCAAAATGTTCAATTTCATATAAAAATTTAGTTATTTTTCACTTTTTAGCGCACTTTTAGAAGTCGGTTCAATTTTTTTTATAAAAATTGTATTTTATTGTTCATGGGCTCTCTGGAATTCTTTGCGCGGAAGGCTATCAAGGGACCTCGTCAAAGCTGCCTGGGCTGCTGGAATGGTATCAAGTCGCTTCTCTTTCAGGTCTCTCTTGATTCGGGGGAACAAAAAGATGTCGCTGAGAGCTAGGTCGAGACTGTAGGGTGGCTGCTGCAGTATTGATAGCGTTGAATCTGGTCAAAACTTCATTGGTGGCGAGCGACGTATGAGAAGGAGCATTATCGTGGTGAAGAAACCTATTTTTTGATCTCCGGGCGCACTCGATCTTTCATTACAATGTAAAACTGACCTGGGACAGTCTGTTCAGTAGGAACAAACTCTCAAACAGTCAAATTTTTATGAGTTCGGTTTATTGAACATCTTTCAGCGCGGTCTTCGTCTTCAACGTCCTCGCGGGCATCTTTGAACCTCTTGTGCAATATGAAAACTATTGCACGTGACATGGCTTCTTCTTTATAGGATTCTTGAATCATATCAAAAGTCTATGTAGCGGTTTTGTTCAGTTTCGCACATAACTTTATCGAATAAGGCTGCTCCAAATGACGCTACATTTTCGACTCTTCAAGTCTTCGACAGGGATTAATGACATACATTCACACCACTAGCGATCTACTCACTCCGTGTCTCGAAGGCTGGTGTGGTCGGTTAGCTGATATCACCTACCATTTTATCCGGTCTACACTCCGTAATCTACTCAGGAAAAATCAGTTTTGGAACCCTGTATTTGGTTATTTCAACAATGTTTTCTTTAATATTATAATTTAAGGTTATAATTTTAGAACTGGTTCTCTTTCTTTCAAACTTTTTCTCATGCCAGCCATGTTCGCCGCGTTGTCTGTCAGGGAAGACTTTACATAACATTGATATTTTAGTTCACATGAAGAAATGATATCACGACAATGTTCCGTTAAATATTCCGAAGTATGAGACTTTCCAGAGGTATCAATAGTTTAAGAAAGAAATGCTCATCCATCTTCTATTATTATAGTTGAACATGCTACAGATTCGTTGTGGACATTTGACCACTCGTCAACTGGCATATTTACATATTCCCCTGAGAGAGAAGAAAAATATTTTTCATTTTCTTCTTCACATTGGATGAAAATCCAAAAGACTATTTGCTACATATATTCTGGATGAGGGTGCAGAACCAAGTCTCAACTTTTGAATCACCTTTTGTACTTACCAATGTTCAATACACCGAAAGCTCAAGTTAGTAGCAAAATTGCTTTTGCTATTTCCTTATCAACATTTTGTTTTCCAACTGTTGATGTACTAGTTACAAAACTGCTAATAGAGGAACAAGTTTGATGAAGATTTTTCGATGCTAGGTATAAAGCTAGAAGTTGACAAAGCTGATGAAACTGAACTTGCATTTTCTTCGGTTTATTGTGAAATACTCTGTTGAGTATCTTAAATAAAAAATTAGTTTTAAAATCACAGAAATTTGCAAGAAAAATAGTTCATCTTGATTGTCCCTGTATGGTCAAAAATAACAAAAACTGTATCATTAATTGGTAAGAAATAAACTAGAAATATTTCAAAAATCATTAACATTGAATAATAAGTTTTGAAAAAAAATATTACCACGAAAATAAGGGGGTAATTTTAAAGCCGTGTATTAATTTAGAAGGCTTTTTTACTTAACTAAGTACTTACACTACTTACCTGCATAAATTGCTCAGTAGTGATGTGTCTTAAGCCTTTGGGCTAATCCTAAAATTTTTTCTGCAGCTTTTACAAATTGCTCTACAACCAGATTTATTGGGATATATTTTCTTAAAATACATTGCCTTATGTAATGTTCTTTCTTCTCAGCCATTTCAACGAAAATAACTATTTGAATAAAAACTACACCACGCCACTGAACCCGAACACAACCAGTAATATAACAAAGTGAGCACGAATTATTATCCCTTAACAATTTATAAATAAACAAGTAAGCTAGTTCTGACAAGAATTTTCTGGCAGTAAGAGCCGCTAAACCCTAAAGACACGTTGAGACAAACCAAAAAAAAAAGGAAAATATGCCTTGATTTCTTATTTGGTGAATGAAAAAGTAAAAGGTAATAAAAACCTACGCAGTTTACAATACAGTTATTTATGCTAAATATTAAATAGGTACAAAGTGGTTAATGTTGTTAATTTCAAAAATATTTTATATCAACATATTGGGCATTGGTTATTATTGATAATAACAAATTAAATTTTTACTGAAGGATATCCGTGAAAAAAAAATTTTTTTTTATTTATTTTTATAAGAATAAAAATATACATAAAAATATACGCATATAACTACTTGTAAAATATAAGTTTAGTAATGTAAATATAAATATATAAATAGTAAAAATATTAAAATAATATTCATTGATATATTTTCGTGCGTATTATACTCGATAATAAAATACATTTTATAAATATAATTAAATGCTCCCGACTTGCTCCCTATGAGTTTTTATGTGGAAAACATTAAAAAAAGATTCACAAACAAAAAGATTCATGATTTTTTTAGTAAAATCAATGATTTTTGATTTTAAAATAATCAAAATTAACACAACCCTGAACTGTAAACATAATGTCCATATATTAAACAAATTTTCGCAATTACTCTTGTTCCAAAGGTTTCAATCGCCCTTGTGGCGGTGAGATATTCTACAATCCTCAAACGTTGATGTATTTAAGCAAATTTGCATTTTTTTTATTAGAATTGGTATCAACTTGCAAATCGAAAATCCTTAATAAACCTTACTTAACTTTTAAAATAACCCTTTTTTATCCTGTCTATCCTGTATTTGATTTCGACAAAATGCTCTCATCGACCCGAGAACGAAAAGCGTGTGTATGCATCCCTTTCCTGTCCCTAATCTCAACATTTTTTTTTTGAATATAATTAACAAATTCCGTGTCCAAAACACTATTTTGTAAAGATAGAAACCAGGAGAAAACAATTTACGATTTCGATGACTTATTCAACGGTAATCCACTCGACGGGATAAATAAAAAAGATGAAATTAGATTTAAATAAGTTTTTTTTTATTGCTCATAAATTAGTAAACATAACTTACTAACATATAATTTCCATTGCATATTTTTAGCGAGTGGCTATTTGCCAAATTTTTTCTTATTTTTAAAATTTACCATAGGAAAGGAAGGTCATTTTAAAAGTCAATTTGAACGCTCATACTTCGGGAATTAAGCAACCAAAACAAAAAATTATAGAATTATAAAAATACACATGGCTGAATGTTGGAAATAATACAGTAATAGAATAATACGGTATCAAAATCATGATAGAAAGGATCATACAAAGCATTCAAGTAAGAACGAAAAATAAATGTTCAAAAAATTCAAGATACAAAACGTCGACACTGAACCGAAATACTATCAGAATGATAGAACAAAGAAGATGGTATGACGACAGCACAAAAAAATACACAACAATTGACAGAAAATTAAGAAGTGACAGCAGAATACATAATGATCAACTAATTAAAAGTGTAATAGAAGACAACGACGGTATGAATATTCTCCGGTCGAAGATATCGCATGGTTGAAGTAAAATTACTAAAATAAAATTTTTATAAAAAAAGACTTCTAAAAGTGCGCTAAAAAGTGAAAAATAACTATACATTTTTATATGAAATTGAACTTTTTGAAGTCGGCGCCAAACTAATACCTGACAAAATGTGATTTGCATAAAAAGATTAAAAATACTTTATTTGTAATTGCTTTCTTACCATAATTTGTATATATTAGTAGTTATTTATTTCATTTACAAATAGTTTGGCGCCGACTTCAAAAAGTTCAATTTCATATAATAATGTATAGTTATTTCTCACTTTTTAGCGCACTTTTAGAAGTCGGTTCAATTTTTTTATAAAAATTTTATTTTTCTATCTTTAGTTTTAGAATTCATTATGATATCCATAAATTATTTGAACTAAGTACTAATCGAGATTAGTGAACCTCGCAAGGACTCCAAGGTGGCAAAAAGTACCCATTTTATCCAAAGTTGTAAATCACCCTAAAATGAACCACTAAAAATTCTTTGGTTCTTAGAATTTTCCAAATGCCAGTAAAATTGTGTCAAACAAATATTTAGTCTGTCATAGTAAATCCACTATCTTAAATCTCAAATTAATTTTAGATTGGTAATATAGGCCCCAAAATCTTCCAATATCGATGTTTAAAGAACCTGAGATGTAAATTTCTTAGCTCGGTATATTTTATACTGCATACTGAGTTTGTATACGCCTCAAGAACCCCACAATATCAATTTTAAACAAAATCGGAATATGTAAAACTTTCTGTCCTTCATATTGTATCTTATCAACCTAATAATTGTACAAAATTAACTTCATATTCAAAATACATGACCTCGAAAACCCTCTAATACCAAATCTAAAAAAATGCGAATAAGATAAAATTTTCAACCCACCATATTGCATCCGCTATATTGAATTTCAAAAAAATTATTTTAGGTCTTAATCTAATCTAAATCTAAACCCTTCGAAAACACCTAGTACCAATTTTGGATGAAATCCGGAAATTTAAAATTTCTAGACTTATATTCGCTATTTACATCCTCAAAAACGATTCAGTCCCACCTTTGAACAAAATCGAAAAATGAAAAATTTTTAGTCCGCTATCTTGGATTACCATATTGAATCCTGAAAAATATTTTTAAATTAATAATTTACACCCTCAAGAACCCCCTATATCATTATGGGAGAAAATCGAAAAATGTAAAATTTTTAGAACACCATATTGAATCTGCCAGATTGAGTTTTTCAAAAAATATTTTAAATTCATAATTAACAGTAACAAAAATACCCCAAAACTGATTTTAGACAAAATCGGGAGATGTAGGATCTATAAGCCGTCATCTTGGATCCGCCATATTCGTTATGTGTGACCCCAAAAACTCCCCCGTACCAATTTTGAAGAAAAACTGACAAAGTTGATTTTTTCGTCTGCCATATTGGATCCGCCATATTAATTTTTTTTTAAATAATTTTAGATTAGTTATGTACGACCCTGAAAACTCCATCGTATCAATTTTGGAGAAAATCGGACAAAATTGATTTTTCGTCCGCCATATTGGATCCGCCGTATTGAATTTTTTAAAAATATTTTGGATCCATTATGTGCGACCCCAAAAACTCCCCTACACCAAATTTGGAGAAAATCAGATAAAATTAAATTTTTTTGTCCGCCAAATTGAATTGTTTAAAAATAATTTTAGATTCGTTGTGTACGACGATCCCAAAAATTCTCCCACAACAATTTTGGAGAAAATCAAACAAAATTAATTTTTTAGCCACCATATTGTCAGCGCCGTCTTAGATATTACTGCGCCAATCTCGTCCAAAAAAATATAGGACCACGGCAGCAACTTCCTGAACATAACGTAAAAAATTTCATTTAAATCGGTGCCGTCGTTCTGGAGTAATCAATGTACATACATACGCCACAAATTGAGAACCTCCTTCTTTTAGAAGTCGGCTAATAAAAGACGGGAGGAACGGGATAATACGAGAAATTCAGCAGTTCTATCAAATACTCATACTCAACAGTATTGCCAGGGACGCGGTTTAGAAGAACTTTTAGGAATAACAACACATATAATCCAGTATGCATTAAGAAAAATTAAGAACAATAAAGCATAAGTACAAGTGAAATGTTAAAAATGGGTGGCAAGAAAACTTAAAAATGCTGTTAAAACTTTATTGAATAAGTATCTAATAAAGGGTGTCTTAAAATGTTTTTCGTTTTTGTTTTGACTGTTATGTACCAAATACCGATAGCGGGGGGAGGCAAGTGGTCTCAAACGCTTGATTGATTTTTCAAATTTAATAGCAACGAAACGTTTCACGGGACCACAGCACGCATTTTGGGTGCAAGCGTTTTATAGAAACAACGATTCCTACACTATTGTTCGACATCTAAACAGGACAGATTTCAATTTTACGACCATGAAAAATGTGCCAAGTGCAAATCTGATCAAGCATTCATGCGCAAATTAGAAACCCCCTCTACTCGCCTAAGGTTGTCATTAGGACTGACATATCAATCCAAGGGATAATCGGTTCCTATTTGAGGATAACTAACACATGACCCGAACTTTTTGGCTCCAGAAATGCTAAATCAGATTGGCTATAACCGGAGTAGATTTTTCCAACAAGATGGAGCAATTTCTCATGTCACGAGTGATTCTTTGGCTCTTCATGATTTATTTCCTGAAAGGGCGATAAATAGCCGAGGGGACATCACCTGGCCACCACGAAATCCAGATTTAACACCTGTTAATTTTTTTCTATAGGGTTATTTAAAAATAAGGTTTTCAACCCATTAAAACCTAACTTAAACATTCCAACACAAAAAATCACAGGCGAAATCCACGCGATACCAAAACCAATGCACCAGAAAATAATTGAAAGCTTCAATTCGAGGCTGTTTTTCATAAATACAAATTTAAAAATTACTCTATAATTTAACACCAATTAAACAAGTCTGAATTAGTTCTGATGTTTTATTTTTTAAGAATCGAAAACGAAAAATATTTTGAATTACATATTAGAGGAAAATATATCTACCTTCTTGAAAAAATGCGAAGGAGATATTTCAAACATAGAAAACTTCCGCTCTATAAACATGTCGTCTCATCTTTACAAGCTGTTTTTCTCTTGAACAAAAAAAGTGTCAAAAATTAACAAAATATTTTTTTGTTAAATAAAAATATGTTCGTGTTCCTCAACCTATTTTAAACAAAAAGTCTCTTTTCCATTCGATGCTATAAACAAATAGCATTTCATCAATTATAACGTACGCGCTGCTGTGTATAAATAGTCTAAGAGCTGGCAGACGTTCACTGTGAAAAATTGTTCAAAACTTCATCAGATTCGCTTAAGCTCCGCAACTCTTCAGCCAGGTTTACATTTTCGTATTCAGGTATCACTAGAAGAAGTTTTGAACTATTTTTTTACAGAGCCCCAAATATCTACCCAAAAATGTCAGCTCTCCGTCTAGAACGGAAGTGGAAGTCTACTTCCAGACGCTCACCTATATATATATATATATATATATATATATATATATATATATATATATATATATATATATATATATATATATATATATAAGGGTGTTTTTTATAGAGGTATAGAACTTTAAGTTGGCAACACTTTTTTAACTGGCGGCCATTTTGTCAGCTGTCAAGTGATTTATGTTTAGTTGGGTTTGGCATTTCAACATGAATAGACTGACGCCTGAACAACGCTTCCAAATTGTGCAAATTTATTTTTAAAATCATGGTTCTGTTCGAAATACGTATCGCGCACTACGTCTATTTTACGGTCAACATAGTCGTCCATCAGAGCAATTAATTCGATTAACTATGGAACGTTTTCGCACCACGTTTACTCTAAATGATAATACGCATCCACAGAGACGTCGTATAGTGCGTACAGAAGAAGTCAGTGCTGCTGTAGAGCGTAGCGTAGAGGAAAACCCGAATCAGTCTATCCGCCATCGTGCACAGGAATTGGATATGTGTCCATTTACTTTATGGAAGATTTTACGGAAAGATCTTGGTTTGCGTGCTTACAAAATTCAACTCGTGCAAGAATTGAAGCCACACGATCACCTGGCAAGGCGTAGATTCGGTGAATAGGTCCAAAACAAGATTGCCGTTAATCCCTATTTTCATAAGCGAATTTTGTTTAGCGATGAAGCTCACTTTTGTTTGAATGGATACGTCAATAAACAAAACTGCCGTATTTGGAGTGATGATAATCCTCAAGTGTATGTTGAGACACCGTTACATCCAGAAAAACTGACTGTTTGGTGTGCTTTATGGGCTGGTGGAATCATTGGTTTTCATTGGGGTTTCAACAAGACGGCGCAACATGTCACACAGCTCGTGCCACAATTGATTTATTGAAGGAAACGTTTGGTAACAGCATAGTTTCACGTTTCGGACCCGTGAATTGGCCTCCAAGATCGTGCGACTTAACGCCGCTAGTCTATTTTCTGTGGGGATATGTGAAGTCGCTAGTCTACGCCGATTAGCCCGAAACGATTCATCACTTGGAGGACAACATTCGCCGCGTTATTGCCGATATACGGCCACAAATGTTGGAAAAAGTCATCGAAAATTGGACCTCCAGATTAGACTACGTCCGAGCCAGCCGTGGCGGTCATATGTCAGAAGTCATATTTAAATTATAATGCCAGAAGGTTATCTTTCGAATAAAGTAAATTTCATGTTGTCTGTCACTGTCGTTAACAGTGTTTTTATCTTGATTAATTTCTATCATTTTTTTAATCTGTAATTTTTGGTAATTCATATCTTTGTTCTTGTGGTACTGTTGTAATCAAAGGTATGTTTTTCGTCCTGTGTGTGTTTGTTTTAACGCCATTGAGACGCTTTTCGTATATTTATGGCCATTCGATCTATTCTTTAGTAATTGGCTCGTCATGCCTATATATTTTCTGGGACAATTTGTGAAAGGGGTTGAATATACTACATTTGATTTATTCATGAGAGGAGTTTTACATTTTAAGTTAAAGAATAGTGTATTTAATTTATTATTAAGCCTGTGGCATACGATAATTCTGACAGCGCACTAATGTAACATAGGAAATTTGAGCCATATCTACACCAGCCTAATT
Source organism: Diaprepes abbreviatus (assembly GCA_034092305.1). Lineage (NCBI taxonomy): Eukaryota > Metazoa > Arthropoda > Insecta > Coleoptera > Curculionidae > Diaprepes > Diaprepes abbreviatus. The sequence goes on along the minus strand of JASJET010000260.1, from coordinate 950,719 downwards.
TAAACAAAAATATTAAGTATTCGATCCTGTTAATAAACCTCAAAAATTAAATATCCTCTTAAACATAAAATTAAATATATACGCTTTTCGGTTTTTTTGGTTCATTGTAAAATATAAAAAATAAAATAAATTCGCATTCCATGTATCCTCAGTACCTAAATAGACGACGTAAAAGTCGTACTCCATGATTAATTAATAAACAAAATGTTCAAAGGTGCATACTGGTAAAATTAAGTATATTTTAAAAATTTTAAAAATTTGCATGGTGTTAAAATTGTTATTTGTTTTTTAAATTATAGACATGTTCGTATATTGTTGTTTTTTAATTATATATAAAATATTTTTTGGATGAAAAATGAATAAAACACAGAAAATTTTTGAAAATACCTTAAATCGAGGATGCAACGTCAAATTGTTTTAGATTTTTTGTTGAATAAAGAATCTAAACTCAAGAAAAAAAATAATAAAAAAAAGGATACATTCTATTGTTCAAGAATCTGGAAAATATTATATATATATATATATATATATATATATATATATATATATATATATATATATATATATAGATAGATATAAACGTTTTTAAAGTATTAATGTAATATTCAGCGAAACCTACCTATAATGGATTATGTGCATTAGGTGAGCGCCTGGAAGTAGACTTCCACTTCTCTTCACACACGGCGGCACGTACGTTATAACTGATGAAATGCTATTTGCTTATAGTGTTAAAAAAACAATAAAAACATTACATTTCGCATTGTGATTAATCTTAGCTTGTATTTCTTGACTTGAACTATCAGTTGCTGAACAAAGAATTTGAAAATATTTTTTAATCAAAAGTTATTCCCGTTGAAAAGTAGCAAAATGCCATTTTTCAAATCTTTAGCGATTTGTAACTCAAAAACTATCTGTTGGATGGAAAAATCACAACAAACACTTTTTGTTTAGAATCAGTCGAATAACACAATATTATTGTTCATTTTACAAAAAAAAAAACATTTTTTTTATTTATTAACAATTCTTTGTTTAGAACAAATTACCTGACAATTCTTGGGGAATCAGCCCTCGATATGGAGTCAAAATACATATAAAAATCTTTGGTAGAGCCATATCTCTTCACCGGCTACCAAAACTCACTGCGCTCCTGGATTACTGTTATCCAATGTAATTGACGTCTTTCCATGTTTTCCACGGGAATTTTTATTATCCACCCTAGTATAGTATAAATTTATGTATTTACCTTTGTTTTCTTTCGATTATGAATAACTCATTTAGTAATAACACCTGGCAAGATACAAAAACGCATACATTCACCGAGACTGTACAAAAAATCCACCTTCACTACGGGATTATTAAAATTTCATATTCATACCGCTACCGCAGCATATTCTCTTATTTCATCTTGAAACGTTTCACCTTGGGAAATGCCTTTATTAATAAACGTCATGTATATTTTCACACTTTTATAAATATCATCCCTTTTTTCCAGGGAGAAAAGGGCGAAATAGGCAGAAGAGGACGGCGGGGTAGACCAGGACCGCAAGGTCCCCCGGGACCGCCTGGAAAAATAGGGGAGATAGGACTGCCGGGATGGATGGTAAGTAGGGTTTTAGGTAAACCTCGATATACGAAGATTTAAATCTTCTTGTTACGTAATACTATCAGCTTCTGTGTTTTTTATAAGTTAAAAGCTTTTTTATATATAAAATATGGCGTATTGATTTGGGTTTCTCTCTTTCATTTTAATATTTTTGTTATTTAAAATTTAAGAAATATGGACGATTCTCGCAAGAAATGTAGATTTGATATTCCTCCCGGGAAATACATAAAAAAAACATCATAAATAAATTACATCGTTATTATTATAATGTCCATAAAATTATTTGTTTGGAGATTTATTAGAATATTTTAAAAATCGTATTAAAATTCCAATACTACAAAAATCCCGAAATTCCACCTTTGAAAGTGATGTCAGACAAAACTAGTTTTACCAATTTCTCGAAATAATCTAAAAAACCAAATTTATCAAAGTTTGACTATTTGGACTTAAAGACAATAAATAATTCAACAGAATCTAAAAATGTTTATTGTTAGCATTATACCTTTCCTTAGTTCTATTTTGCCTTACTTAAACCCTATTTTGCTTAACTTTTTTGCAAATAAAGGGCACTATATTTTTGGTGGCCTTTTTTATTATCTCCCTGGCATGAATAAAAATTTTAAAGCTTATAAATATATAAATAAAACATTTTTTTTAAACCATAATAGTGACTAATTATATACAAATGTGTCATTTCCGTGAAGTGCTACATCCGGAATGACAGACTTTTATTTTATTTTTTTCTAAAAAAAACCACATCAACCGCACAGGGTCATCATCTTTAATTTATTTTTTGGAATTTATTATAATATACTCTAATTTAATTGGTTTTATTTCGATAAGAAAAAAAAAGTTTTTACAAACAAATCTAGATAACGCTCAAAATAATGGTTCTTGGGATTAGACCGTGTCAGATTGGAATTATTATCCGACGTTTCGCTTACGATGGTACGAGGCACTTTCAAGGATTTTTATTCCACGAGGTCAGAATACTGAATGACCATGGAGAAGCAACAGCCCTGATTTTATACCTGACTGGTGCTCAGCAAAGTGCGATCCGACGTTACAATCGATTTCCATGTATGATGTAACCTGTAACCTATATCTCTATTAATATTATTTGAATAATTACAAATTTCGATTGATTCTCTAATATTACGTTAATAAATATGAAGACCCAACTACTCAACAAAATGTCATAAATGTACCATATATGGACAGTACTGTCTTACCTTACATACACGAAACCACCGACAAGATTGCCCAATTGCTCCGAAAATCAAACATTCCAACATGTTTCAACACATATAAGAAAGTTGGACAATGTTTGAAGTCACCAAAGGATGCAATACCATTACAAACAGAAGGCGTTTATAAGATACCTTGCTCTTGTAATAAATTTTATGTGGGTGCAACGGGGCGGTCGATATCTACTAGCTTAAGGAACATGAAAGATGTATTAAAAAGAAACATATTATACAATATGCAGCAGCTGAACACCAGCATTGCTCTGATCACATCTTTAATGTAAAAGAAACCAAGGTGCTAGCATCAGTGTCTTATTTCATTAAACCTAGAATCAGAGAATCAATCAAAATAATATTAATAGAAATACAGGTTACAGTCCTTTTCACACGTGGAAATCGACTGTAAAACTGGATCACGGTTCGCTGAGCACAAGTCTGGTAAAAATACCGGGCTGTTGCTCCTCGATGGTCATTCAGTGCTATAAACTCGTGGAGTGAATCTCCCTGAAGATGTTTCGTGCAATCTTAGGTGAACCGTCGGATAATAGTCCCAATTTGACTCGATCTAAATCCAAAAACCATAATTTTCAACTTGACTATAGCCGTGAAAGATTTCATTATTTGTTATACCTATATATATTTTATTTTAATTCGAAATGCTTGGTAATGTACTTAAACTGCAAATTTAGGAAAAGTGTGTTCGTTTTATGCTTAGAGGTTGCAGAGGTTTATTTTAGGTCAAATTGTATTTACCATTATTTTTTCAATCAAATATTATTTGACGAACGGGCAATGTCATGAAACCAGAATCTCAACATAGAGTAACTTTGGATATTTGAGACTTATGTACTGTTTATCCTTTTTAAACTAATCGTACTTTTATAATGACAAATGTAAACATCCACTAAGAAAATATTTTTCGAAATTTGCCCTCTAAAGGGATGAAATAGGAGTAAATTGTTCTTCTATAAAGTTACCTACTTCTCTTGATTCAATCGAGATATGGTCCTGATTTATATTTTAAAAGATAGCTTGTAATAATATCTAAAAACTAATTTCCGGAATTTCCGATATTATATTTATAAAAAGGTAAAAAAGGTTAATATATAGATTTAATAAAGAACGGAAGCTTTCACCGCTTTGGTCAAGTTGAAAATCATGTTTCTTGGGTTTAGACAGTGTCAAATTGGAATTATTATCCGACGTTTTGCCTACGATTGCACGAGGCGTCTTCAAGGATCTTTCCTTCACGAGATTAGAAAACTGAATTCAGTGTTTTAATTTGATATGGTCTAAACCCAAGAACCATAATTTTCAATATATAGATTTGTTAATTATTAATTAAATTAGTTTTCTCAGTAGAAAAACGCAATACGAATATAATTTTCAAAATTTCATTTCATTTTGAAAAAAATTTCAAAAAATATATATTATTGTACTATTAAAAAATTGTAGGCAAGCCGAATTTAAACCCTTGAGGTGCCCAAAAAACTAAAACATGCCCCTTTGAAGTCCCAAAATGGACTCTTTTTGCCAGATTAGCTGGTGGGAAAGATATTTTCAAAATGAAGAAAAACCTTTCTTCAGAATTCGTATCGAGTCAGAATCCTAGATTTGACAAGCATTTGAAAATATACGAAAAATGGTCAAAAAAGGGACCATTTTGAAACTATGAAAGGGCATATCTCAGCTTCTTGGGCACCTTAACGGCTCAACCAGTTTGAGTTTCTTTTTTTTTTTAATAAAACAATAACTTAAGAATGAAACATGTATTTTTTTATTTATTTTTCTAGGAATTGTGGTAGTTCGTTAAAAATGGAATCAAAAATTAAAAGCACTGTTGTATTTTCTATAATTAACATTTTTTAAAATTGACGTTTCCTAAAGCTATAGTATAAACACCACTTGAAATTAGACTAACACTAAAAGAACCTAGTGGATTTTTCGTAACGTAATAAAAATTGTTTGACTTGTGGCTTTGTGAAGTCTAATTCGAAAGATGCAATGAGTTTTTGATTTTTTTTTTGGAGAGTATTGGGTAATCAGCTATGCAGCCAGAACAAAGTTTTGGTGTTAAAATTCTAAAAAATTGATTTAATTTAATTTTTTTTTTCTATTGTGAACTGTAGTTGAAAGGGAGAGGAGTTATATATATGTATATATTTATATATATATATATATATATATATATATATATATATATATATATATATATATATATATATATACAGGTGTGGAAAATCCAAAAGAGAATCTCTAAATAATGGGAATGTAACTGAAAGAGACGGACAACCCGTTTAGCCATGTTGAAGAAGTGAAATAAGGCATACTGTTGTATCGTAGCTTGCTTTTTGGTTTCCAGTAAAGATAGTTGAGGAGGTCATCAAAACAGAGTGGGTTGAAAGCACGGATTTAATGTTAAACATAAAAATCGGATCCAATATAGCAGACTAAACCTTTAAAATCATGAAAATAAATTCGAAAAACGTCTAATGTGGTTCAATAGCTGTTAACTATGCAATTTAAAAACAAAATAAAAAGAATAATTTTATTTCCACGAATAAAATATTGCGCTTGAGTTCAAGGTGCATTTTAAAAATAATACTATAATAATAAATACATGGATATCGATAGTAGTTAAAAAAGCAAAATTATTTTTTACTCTATGCTTAGGACTTTTTAATAAATACCAATGTAATATAATATTTATTGATTCAGATAAATGAATAAATAATACGACTGTAATCAAAATAATAAAAAGAATATTTTAATCATTGCCTTCTTTGTTAACAGCTCTTTTCTCATTCTCCAATACGTATGAATTGTTATCCGAATCCTTACGACGTCAAAAAACAGTATAAGGATCCATTGACGCCAACAGTTTTAGCACATATCCTCCATATTTTTTCTCGAGAATATTTTCGGGTAAAGTCTAGGCGCCAGTTTCTTATCAACTTGTCCGTTGATTTTTGTGCATCTTTCGATAGTTTACCTATTGGTAATATTGCAAATGCTATGATGTCTGGTCAACGGGGTAAGTAATATGTGGATTCCTGTTGGCATATTGTACCAAGAATATTCTTTGAAAAACAATCTTGTTGTTTGAAGTGTGTATTCCCAAATCTTTTCTATTGCAGTTTAAAGTCCGTTTCCAATAGTTTGCAAAATGACGGGAAACCGGAGAATCAGTTTTCGCTTTACTCTTGTTATAATAGCTGACTCTTCACAGTTATTAACGAAACGTCGAGCTGAATTGCCATTGTTAGTGCTTCCTAACTCTTTCTTTGGCATGTCAACAAGAAGTCCTAATCTCTGTCATTAAAGGCCTGTTGGATGGTAGCCTATGTCTGTGCTTTCACCTCTTCGTCTTTCTGCTTACAGTCTTGCCTCTTCTGTGTGTCACGTTGATACGATAAATACATGCAGCATTCGAAGAAGTTAAGAGTGTAGAGTTAACAGTCGTTGCTTGAAATACTCTGTATTTACTGAGACACAGTATCAATGTTGTTGAACTGAGATGTTGTTTGGCAGAGGTAAAACGTAGGATCGATTTTGTTCCAGCCAAAGCATTCACCTAGCCGTCTACCATCATCATAGTTAACTTGTACTATACTGAAGCTGGAGTGGCAAAGAGAACTCTTTTATATGGTGCAAGTTGTTTAGTTCGGTTTCCTTAATAAATTCAAATTCATAGTAGAGGAGAGTTTGGAATTGTACAACAGAATCTGTTCTTGTTGACTTTGCGGGTTAACACCTGCTAATTGAAGTGGAACAAGAGAGGTGAGGAATAAATTTGTATCAGAAATATTCGGATCAGTGAATTTCTGACCTGACCTTCCATCGAAACCCCATATGCAAATGAAACTCATATTTACAAATCTAATTTATCGATTTGTTCAAGGGCATCTAATTGAAGCAATATAATTCGATCGGGTTTTGATTTAGTAGAGGTTAGATAATCGTCATGTGGATAACATGCTTTTTTTGTATTTTACGCACCAGAGTACGACGAAAATTTATCTCAGCTTTAAATGCATCAAATAGTCGAAATACAAAAAAAAAATATTTTTTGTTGACCGTTGATCGTAAAGAAAATTGATATTTCTGTTACAAAATAAACTTTTATTCTAATAAAAATACAGTGAAACGCAACGGTAATTTCTAAGTAAATAAGTTAATAAATCACTTTAAAATTATAAATCATTCTCAAAAATAAACTTTGATTCTGGTAAAGAATAAAAGTAACACGTTCAGTAATTGTAAATAAATAAACAAATAATTAAATTCAATTTAAATCAACAAAAATACCTAAAAGTCTACAAGAGGTGTTCAAAGAGGACTCCACTTCGAGCGAGACAATAACCCGGTCTATTGTAAAATATAGTTCGCGTATTTGCCAAAACTTCAGGGTTTATATCCCTATTAGCCCTTACCATCATGTCCTTGCAAAACACCATAAGTTTTTCCTGGTCTTCCGGAAAAATTTGTTGGATTGTTCGCAATTTGTAACAGCGATATTTGTTCCGCTTTAAAATATTCCGAATTGTTCGAGCGTTCATATCAAGTTCTTCGGCAATTGCGGTACTATTGCAAGGAAAATTAATTTCTGTTAAACCACAAAGGTCAGTCTCTCGATTTGCTCGTTCTTCAGTAATTTGAGGAACAGGTTGCTCCTCATTGTTATCAGTGCATTTTTTACAAATTTTTAGACAACCGAGATTCAAGATTTTGAAGGAACAGGATGATTTTCGCTCGTAAATGCAAATCTGTCGATTATTTCATCCATACCCTTAACAAAATAGTACCACTTAATAATCTGCACTTTTTGTTCCGTGGAATAAACTACCATTTTAAATAAAAAAAAATTGGCGCGAAACACGGAAATACCAATACTCAGTACTTACTCTTCAACGGCTTGAATAAAAGCAAATAACTTGGAAACCTCTTGTGCTAGGGTGTGGCGTATGCTGCCGCCCGCTCTCACCGCGCTAGCATTTTATTACCCCTCACCTTAAGGCCAAACTGGTAATTTATTAAATTAAAGCACGTATGTCGGTGCTTACAATGCTCATATTCTGTCTCATTCTGATTTGATTAATAATATAGTATTTTCTTTATCTTACTTAAGAAATGTCCAGGTTCCGGATTGGATTTCCCACACCTGTATATATATATATATATATATATATATATATATATATATATATATATATATATATATATATATATATATATATATATACAGTCATGGACAAAACTATGGAGAAATTATTTTATAAATTTTTTCAGCACGCCTCGTATTCAACAATAATTTGTAACGTTTATTTTATATAGTTGTTAAGGTATTGAATATTGTCACATGTTTACATTTTGGACTATACACATTCCTTTCTTATTTCTTCTGTACATTTTTAAAATTAAAATCATTGGATTAGTATTGTTGTTCCACTATTGTCACCAACATCGTATTAAGAATGGACAAAAATAAGTATTTGTCGAAAAAGTTACAACTTAGAGTTGTTGAGATAAAAAGACAAGGTAATCAGCCATGAAACCGGTACAAAGTTTTTGATATTAAAATTATATTTTTGTCATTTTATAATATTGTTATCGTACGTTTACTGAATGTTTACTTTTTTGTATTTCAATCTTTTCAAAAATTTATCGGTTTTTTTTTGTATGGTTTAAATTTTTATATCCTCAAAATAAAAAAAAATGGTAGTTTTCCATGCGCATCTTTATTTTTTTTTTGTCGTATTTATAACTATCTATTAGCCATCACAATTTTTGTATGAAATACTGTAAATCAAATAAGCTTTTTCACTTTTGGAATTTTAAATTCTAGTTTGCTATAGAAATCTTTTTAGAGGTTGAGACCTTTATGGCTGACATTTATATTATGTTTCTTAAAAACATATTGAATTTCTTCGAAGAGTGTGCTGGATTTCTGGAAATTTATGTACTTTTCGTTTTTCTGTTTTGTTTTTGTAGGTCGTGGATGTGCGTTATAAAATTTATTAATTTTTTTTAAATTGTTTCTTATTAACCATGTTTTTCTGATTTATCATTTTGTTTTTGTGGTATTGTGTAATGCGTAAAAGGTTTGATCCAAAAGATTGATTTCATTTTATTTCTCTTTTTCTATTGTGAACTGTAATTGGAAGAAAGAGGAGTTAATATTTTTTACAGTAATTTAAATATATATATATATATATATATATATATATATATATATATATATATATATATATATATATATATAGTCATGGACAAAGCATGGAAATATTATTTTACGCATTTTGTCAGCACGCCTTGTATTCAACAATAATTTGTGACGTTTATTTTAGACATTTGTTTACATTTAGGCTGGAAACATGATTTCTTCTGAACATTTTTAAAATTTAAAATCATTGGATTAGTATTGTTGTTTCACCAACACGGTATTAAGAATGGGTAAAGATAAATATTTGTCGAAAGAGTTGCAACTTAGAGTTGTTGAGTTAAAAAGACAAGGTGTAAAGCAATGCACTGTAGCAAAAAATTTAGGATTAAGTGACAATATTGTTTCAAAAATTTAGGTTACTGGGGAATGTTAATAATCTGCCAAAGTCAAGTCGTCCTAGAAAAACTACCCCCATTATGAAAAGTGTATTAAAAGAATTTCGATAACTCATCCGCATATATATATATATATATATATATATATATATATATATATATATATATATATATATATATATATATATATATATATATATATATATACATAACATTTAACGCCTCTCCCTTTCAACTACACTTCACAATAGAAAAAGAGAAATAAAATAAAATCAATTTTTTAGAATTTTAGCACCTACTGTTTTTCCGGTTTTCAAGCCGTTCGTCAATAGAAAAATCTTCACGACGTTTCGTCAACATCTCAACTGGCATTTTCAAATCATGCTTCCTCGACGACTGCTCGGCTTGGAATGAGCATGCTGGTCCTGTGTCGTCCTTTTTATAGTTTGGCGCTTGCGCAGGTTATACCTTAGTTCTGCCTGGTTGGTTTCCTCGCTTCCCTGGGTCTGGGCCTCCTCTCGGCTCGCTGTCCTATTTCTTTGATGTGTTGTTTTCGGTTGAGTTTTAATGACAGCTTTCCATGTATTTAGGATGTTTTGTGCATCATATCTCTTATTAAGGTTTTTAGTATTTTCTATTTCGAGAGCTTCTCTGATGATGCGCGCTCTATAATGCTTTATGGGTGCTGCTTGGTTTCCTGGAAATTTATGGTATGTCCTGTTTCCTATAAAGCTGATGTGGTTTGCTCATTCTTTATGCTATTTTTATGTTCCTGGACTCTGGTGGAAATTCTTCTGTTTTTTGGCCGATGATTTCCTTTTCACAATTTCTACATGGGATGCTGTACGCCTTGGTTTTCCAATGGTATTTTGTCTTTTAGACTGCCCAATTATCTGTGTATTGTTGCTTGAGGCCTGTAAATTGTGCAGATGTCATGCTTCCTCAGAATTCTTCCAATTACGTCTGTTACACCTTTTATGTATGGCAGTGTGGTTTTTGGTTTAGATTTATCATCTTCTTTTTTTCTCTTCTGTTGCATTTGTATTCCGTTTTATGGCATTTTTGATATTATGTTCTTTGTAGTTGTTTTAGAGCTGTTGTGATGCTGTTGAGTTCTTCTTGGCGGTTTGTGGGTTTGGTTAGTCGCAAGTCGCAGTGTGTTGGCGACTGTAACTGTGATGGATGGTGTGTGTAGGTTTTCTGTAGATCGTATAATCGATACTTAGGTCATCTTTTTGGTTATTAGTAGGTCAAGGAAAGGTAGCTGCTTGTTTACTTCGACTTCCAACACACTGATTTCCAGATCATTAATTTATATATATATATATATATATATATATATATATATATATATATATATATATATATATATATTAATTAATTAATTAATCTTGTGATGCCTATCTAATTTTAGAAAAATATTCATTGATTTTGAGCTTCGAAGATAGCTGTTATCGCCTAATTTGATATTTTAATACACATTTTATTTAAACGCAATGCCATTTATTTAACATAAGCATTTGTACATTTTTTAAAAGTATTACTCCACTTTTGTCGTTTTTTATGTGTTCTTAATTATAATGAAATTTTTCTTTTTTTTTTGCATCGCATGAAAAGAATGGAAAGGTAAGTTACCATATGCAAAAACAGAATTTTCATTTGTGAAAAGTTACAATACCCTTTCAAGTAAAATCTGGAGTAAAATAGTTGCTCAAAAGACCACTAGTCACGATTAAAAATAGTATGTAGTGTATCCTGTAGTTATTTCCCATGAGTTTTTACAAGTCATCTCCACTATTGTTGATAATTTTAATGTGGTAGCCTTCCATCAATATGAAACTATTCTTATTTTGTTTTTTATCTCAAAATTACTTTTACTCTTATATAAACTTTTGGATCAATTTCATAAATTTTCCTTATCCTCAGCTTTCGTATATTTTCGTTATCCTAATACCTTATACGTTATGCTTAACACCTCTGGGGATTTTTCATATGTTTTATATTATTGAGGAAGCTGAGTTTGTGCGTCATTTCATAAATACATCCATAAAGTTTGTCGCCTAAAACAGGGTCAGACAAACAAATTTTAAATCAACTGTTGTTGAATGTAGTAGAAACTTTCAAGTATCAATTTTATGCATTTTAAACGATGGAACTAACTCTAAGTATTTGAAAAAAACTCAAATCAAATGCCAGTTTGAGCAGCTTTTTTCACCTTGAATCGTCGATCGGGCAAAATAACTTCTTTGACAAAATTAACATTTCCTGGAGTTGTTACCTCCTTCAAATGAATCATCTTCCAACGATTCACGTTTCCATCGAAATTTCTTTGACCTATTTTTCAGTGTAGCTAATGAAGGGCCAAAGTCACGTAAATAGCATCCATACGTTTTTTGTGTTAAATCTTCTTTAATAAGAAATTTCATAATAGCACGATATTCACACGACATTTTAAAAATTATGCGACCATGCGACAAACAAAGAAAACTTCATTCTTCTTTACAAGAGTTAACAAATATTTAACTCCAATATAAGCTATACCTTAACATAAACAGCTTTCTATTGAAATATGCAAAAGTGAATCTCTTCTAAACTCTTACATAAAAAAATTAAGATAGGAAACAAAAAACACCGACAAAGGGATATCTCTCCGTTACCCTATGAGAAGACGCTTCATTAAAAAGGAGACATGCCGAACAAAACGGGAGATCCCGTACATCTTAAAGCGTAATGTTTCTATACTTTTTTCTACATTTCTTCTTGCGAAGGGATGTTGCAAAGATCACCGTACATTGTATATGTCACACGAAGCCATTGTTGATATTTTATACACTGTAGCCAATGAACTTTCTTCGCCATCTTTAAATATTACTCATAACATTCAACACGAAAAGAATCGTCACTACCGTTGTCTTCCCCTGATATTTTTAAGGTTAAAGTTTTAGCCTCTTTTTATCTAATTATAACGATTTAATATTTATTTTATAATTCTGGTTTTCCTTTTTATCTGTAATGTTTTGCGGAGAATTCAAAACTGTTGCACCGTGTCACCATCTTTTACCAACGAAAATTGGCATAACAGGAATTGGAGGAAATTGATTCAAATGTCTGATTAACGTGATAAAGGCTCTGTTGTTGGTTTTAGATATAATCCACACCAATAGTTCTATTTTTTAACTTTGCGATAACTTGCATTGAAACCGAGATATAAAGAGTGCTCCAAAGTGCATAATTATTAACATCGTGCTGTATCTCCAAAACGAGGAGGTTTAGTAAAATTCAGTTAATGTTATCGTTCGTTTTTTAGAAAAGTAGCATGGGGCCACGAAAACCTTATCCTTCTATATTTACTAATAACGGAAATAACGCGTAAAACCATCGAAAACTGGACACCCTGAACTTCCCATTTCAATTCGATTCGATTTTTAATCTGCAAAATTGTTTTCCAGCCAAAGTTGTTGAAATGTTGCATGTGACTCGAATTTCAACCAGAACAGTTTAGAACGCGAATTTTAAATAGATGTAACTGCATTGGATCGGCCTAATCGGATCAAAATACTATGTTAGAAACACGGCCCATGATCAACTTGAGCCACGGTCACAATTAAACTGACTGATGTATCCCGTTGATATCATGTATCAAACTTGTGCCTATTTTACTATATGAGATTAAAAATGTATGCGTCTATACAAAAATATCCAAATATTATTGATGTTGGTTATAAAACTAGTTTACTTTATACATTGTTTTTTCTACTATTTTAGGGTAGACCTGGACCAGGCGGTATTCCTGGTCAACCAGGAGCAAAGGGAGAAAAAGGCGATTCCTCGGTAAGTAAATTGTTTTCTTGTGATTTCGATTAAAGGTCAGGTATTTTATATATAGTAAATTATGATATAGGTATATTCTAAATACTAAGAGAACTCGTCAATTTATAAACAAATTATATTGATCATCTAATACAGGGAGTTCGAAGACTTCCCAGAGCAGTAAGTTACTGTTGTGTACAGTACTAGCCCAAAGTCGCCAAGATTATTATTTTAGTGTAATTTTGAGATTGTCAGCAATTTTGTTATAAAATAGTTCAGGAATATTACACCGGAAAATTACTGTGAGTTTTTATTTCTGAAGATCATTTTTCAGGGGATACACACCTACTCTTATCTTTAATATCTGGAATGTTCGTTTGTATATATTTTTTTATTAGCAATTATGAGCAAAAAATCGGTTATCTTCAATTAATTTGAAAACCATTGCTTGTTCCTAAAACCATTATAGAGTTGTAGGTAATAAAAAAAACCTTTGCAGTGCTTTCTTGTTGAGCAAAATCCGTAAAGTAGTTACCAAGATATTTTGCAAAAAAAAAATTAAAAAGGCGTTTTTTGTTTATTATTATTATTAATACCTTTGGAAAAAATTGATGTAAGCTTTAACAAATCTATGGATAATACGTAATTAGGGGTGTGCGAATATTTGAAAATTCGAGTTTGAAAAAAAACTCGATTCGTCGAGTTCGAGTCGAGTCGAATAAAAATTCGAAATTTCGAGTTATCGAACAAACTCCAATTTTAAAACAAACTTAAATATTCGAACAAACTGACATATCAGTATTTTGTTTTTAGTCTTCTGAAAAAAGCCATTTATATATGGTTGAAATGTTCGGATAAAGAGAGAAAGATATTTAACTTATAATCATCAATGAAAATCATTTAATTAGTCTACCTACAAATTTTCCCATCTGAGTGTTGATTAATTCAGTTACCTATTACTAAGTGTTGCAATATGCACTCTGACTATTTGACTGAATCATATAAATCTATTATTCACACTTTTTTTTTTCAATTTTGAGTTTCTTGGATTATTCGGATTTGTTTGAAAATTCTAGTTTGTTTGAAAACCCGAAAAATCGAATATTCGACTCGAACTCAATAAAACTAGACTTGACTGAATATTCGCACACCCCTATTTAACTCGCTTAAGTGAAAAATTATATTTTTTTTTACAGAGCAGGAAAACTTTTTTGGTGAATTTACAGAAACACATAAGCGATAATTTTTATTAACATTATATACAGTATACTTGCATACTTACAGTTGGGTAGATATACTCTGTTCTAACACGGTTAGAGACAAAGCACTATCTCAGATGCAAGGATGGAAGCCTCTCCAATGGCAGTGTACTGGCACCTGCAGACCGATTTCAAATTCATTAGTTCTTGTTCATACAGGGTAGGCAAGTGAACCTAAAAATAGGAAAAGTGAATCATTTTAGTAACTTATATCAGGCAAAATATGAAATCTAATACAAGCATCGCCATCTCCCAGCTAAAGCTTCTACCTTTTCCTGGTATTTTCTTGCAATCTGAGATTGTGCTTTATTGCTAGCCGTGTTAGCCATATAGTTTGTCTAATATAAATATAATTTTTATTCTAACAGACTTACTGAGAGCTGATCACATTTAGTATATATATATATATATATATATATATATATATATATATATATATATATATATATATATATATATATATATGTAGATCACGTTTAAATTGATACGATTTTTTCAAGTCAACATAGCGGACTTTTTCAAAAGTACAATCTGAAATAAAACGAAATATCCAACTACCTTTCGGGGCCGTACATAACGAATCTGAAATTATTTTTAAAAAAATTCGATAGCGCGAATCCAATATGACAAATAAAAAATCTATTTTCTCCGGTTCTCTACAAAATTCGTAAAGGGGAGTTTTCGGGGACGCACACTCGAATCTGAAATTATTTTTCAAAAATGCAATATGGCGGATCCAATAAGGCGAACCAAAAAAATTAAGTTTTTCTAGGTTTCTCGAAAATTGATATAGGAGGAGTTTTCGTAATCGCACACAACGAATCTGAAATTCTTTAAAAAAAAAATATGGTAGATCCAATATGGTGAATTAAACATTTTACACGTCTCGACTTTGTCAAAAAATCGGAATAGGGGGATTTTTGGATGTGCTAATTACGAATCCAAAATCATTCCTTTTTCTCTGAATTTGGTATAGGGTCGTTTGTAAGGGGATAAATTACGAATGTAAAATTATTTTTAAAAAGTTTAATATGGCGAATCCAATATGGACTAAAAATTTTACATTTTTCGATTTTATTCAAAATTGGTATCGGGTCGTTTTTGGGGCTGTAAATAGCGGATTTAAAATTATATTAAGAAAATTTCTCAGATTCAATATGACGGTCTAAAAATGTTACATTTCCCAAAATTCAGCCAAAATTATGTTTTCGTAGGTGCATATTGAGATTAGATTAAAAGATTGAAATTATTTTTTGAAATTCAATATTTCAGATCCAGTATGGTGGATTGAATATTTTACGTTATTCATATTTTTCCAAATTTGGTACTAAGGGGGTTTTCGGGGTTGTAGGTTACGAATCTGAAGTTAATTTTTTAGCTTAATATAACAGATACAATATGGAGGATTTGGCCAAAATTGATATTGGAGGCTTTTTGGGGCATATATACATACAGGATAAAATATGTCCGACTAAAAAATGTAAGTCAGAAGATCTTTAAATATCGGTATTGGAAGGTTTTAGGGACATATATGACCAATCTAAAATTAATTTAAGATTCATGTTAGTGGATTTATTATAGCAGAATAAATATTTGACACAATTGCATTCAAAATTGGGATTAGGATATTTCTCAAAATCAAAGAATTTTTAGTTGTTTATTTTAGTGTTGTGGTACAACTTTGGATAAAATGGGTATTTTTTTCCTACCTTCAAATCATTGCGAGGAACATTAATCTCGCTTGATACTAAATTTAGATAAATTATGGATATCATAGCAATTTTAAAGCTATAAATCAAAAAATAAAAATTTTATAAGAAAATTGAATCACTTCTAAAATAGATCTAAAAAGCGAAAAATAACAATACAAATTTTAATATGAAATTGAAATTTTTGAAGTCTGAAATGACACAATTACTAACACGAGATATATACAAACTATAGCAAGAAAACAAATCACATTTTGTCACGTATTAGTTAGGCGCCGACTACAAAAACTTAAATTTCATATAAAATTTCTCTTATTATTTTTCCTATTTTGATACTTTTTTGGAAATCGTTTCAGTTTTTTTTATAAACGTTTCATTCCTTCAATGCTGGCTTTAATTCTCAGTCAATCAATTTTTGTCAGTATCGATCACCAGTAATTGTTTCACCAGGTTATGAATATATATATATATATATATATATATATATATATATATATATATATATATATATATATAGATTTCTCGTTATTTTCACCGGAAGATTCCATGGAAAAATAATAAAGTGCTCATAAAGTTTTTCAACTTCGTTTTTTATAACTGTCGAAAAACATATAAATATTGTTCTCTGGTTTTTTTGTAAAATGCATTTTTAGCGGAAAAATCCGAAAATTTTAATTTTTGCCCTCATTTCCCCAAATAGAAATTAAAAATAGAGGTAACTTTGTCCCTGTCTTTTATTCCATTCATTAATGTCACTATGTGACACGATATTGGTACCTAAAAGCAGATCGCTATTAGTTACAGAATGTAGACAGTAAATATTGTATGTTTGTATGACGTCTTGTTTTACAGCAACCCCCGACAACTTTTTTAACGAACTTTATTTTACGCATATTGGTTAAAGTTGTCGCTATTAATGAATACTGACGAAATATATTTACTTCATGTTAGTACCTTTGTGAATACCTACTTGTGGGCATAATTGTATAGCTTTTCAAGATAATTACCGAAAAAAGTGGCCGATGCCTGTACAAAAATTTTTCAAACAAGTTTTGCTACGTGTGTGGACAGTATGATTTTAAGGCGCAAGCAAAAATTATCTGAAAAAGTACATAATGCGTATTTCCTATATTTTGGACATATTGTGTATCAAATTAAGCTTTGAATTCCGCAGTTGTTTTACGTATCGTACTATTCTACTCTTCTGAATGGAGACAAAACATCCATGCCATTTGCAATACCGACACTCTGGCGAGAACTCAGAAATCATTGCTACTTTTATATGGTCAATATATGAAAATTTTCGAATACTACCCTAATATAAATTCTGTATCAGAACTAATAGCTCATAATGAAGACATGCCTTCTTCCTTGCCTCCTAATAAAAGTCAAACTGTAGAGTTAGATATGCTGAGCGACTAAGATATTGATGATGAATACATGAAAGTTGAAAATCAATAGATAGACTTTTTATCCTGTTGAAGTGTTCGCGATCATCTGCATTTAATTGAACAACAGGAATTAAATGATTTGATACGAGACTGATATTACAAGAGTGGAACTTGTTGGTACCGGGTATAAAAATAACTGTACAGCCAAAACGAAATAAAGAAATGGCTTCATTTTGTCTCAATTCGGAAGACGTATGTTTCTGTAACAACATCGAATTGAATATTCTCTACGAAACTAAAGACTGGCGTTTATTTATTGATGGTTCGAAAACCAGTCTGAAGGTAGTTTTGCTTCATAACGGCAATCAGTATCCGTCAAGACCAATTGTTTATTCAATTGTTTAATAAAAGAAAAATATGAATATATGAAATCAATACTAGATTTAATAAATTACGAAGATTTTAAGTGGAAAGTGTTTGCTGGCCTAAAGGTAATTGTTATGTCATTTGGTTTGCAGGGTGAATTCACAAAGTACTGTTATTTTTTTTTTGTATGTGAGACAACAGAGCTACTGATAAGCACAATTTGATAAAGAATTGGCACAAAACGAACAGAATTTGTGTATGATAAATTAAATGTGAAATACTTTCCTTTAATTAATTACAAAGACGTTATTTTACCTGCCCTATATATATATATATATATATATATATATATATATATATATATATATATATATATATAAAGCTCGGCTTAACGAAGAATTTTGTGAAGCCAATGAAAAAAATGGTGAAGGATTTGTATATTTTCCAAAATTAAGTGACGCAAAGTTAAAAGAAGATATATTTAGTTAGTCAATGAAAGATCAAATCTGCGATCTAAAGCTAGACGTATAAACATCGCTAAAAACTGATATAAAAGGCTTTTTAGATAATCACACAGCTAAAAATGCGGAACGCTTAGTGAATAATTTGTTACACGCATAAAAGAATATGGGATGTAGAATGTCGTTAAAAATTCATTTTTTCCATTGCCATTTCTCTTTTTTCTCTTCAAACCTTGGAACCGTGAATGAGGAACAAGGAGATAAATTTCACCAAGATGTAAAAAGGCTTGAAAAACGATATCAAGGTCGCTGAAAGGTAGCTATGTTAGATGATTATTGCTGGCATTTGAAGTAAGAATATACTTATATACTTCCCAACATAAAGGTAAATTTACAAGTTTTACATATTTTCTGAACAATATTTGTTTTGCCTTATATTTTGTGTTTTAAGGTGTACAAATATATTAATAAAAATTTCTGTCGTCGTTTAGTCTTGAATGTATTTTAACAAAATCAAAATATATATATGCTGGATGTTTCCTTTTTTGATTTTTTTGCTAATACCGTAACTAAAAAATAGTACGTATTAGGAAAAAATACATATATATTCTTATTAAGCGATAAAAATAGATAAATAAACAGGGAAATTTGAAGAGGGTACTTACCTTTTTTTCATTTGTAACGTAGTTGTAATTATCAAGTATTTATATTCGACTATTTCATTTACATTTAAAAGTCATAAGTTTAGTTAGTATCTTAAAAACTAAACTTTTTAATTTTTAAAATCACCCTGCAGATTAAAAACTAAGGGAGTCATGACAAACTTGACACCGGAATCTTTCGTTTCGTTAATTAATTAGTGGCTAAAGTGAAAACCGCAACACTCTATCTTTGATAATAACTCCTATAGCCTCTAAGTGTCGAAAATGTGACACTCCGTACAGTATTTAAAACATGAAAATTATTGCAAAGATAATGCGCTGTAAATATCCAACTGTTTATATCGAGAAGCAGAAAATAAAAAGATTATTTTTAATTAAGCATTTTAATAAAGCATCTAATTAACGCAACAAAAATAAAAGCTCGATTTGAGAAGCTTTTATAAGCTTTTATTTAGACTCGATTTTTAATAATTGAGATTTTATGTTTTTCTAAAGTGTAAACTTCAAGCCTTCCAGCGATTTTTCAACAAAACAGCGCTGAAAATTTCATTAATATTAATAGAGGGCAACTTCGCTTATCAGCTATAAAAGAAATGTAAATTAATGATGATTTGAATTAATCTGCACCTGCAGTCAGTCATATTTGATTTATAAAATCCAGGAGGGACTAATTATATTAAAATTAAAGGCTGGGCATTTTCATCGGGAAATTGCTCAGTAAATTATAATAAAATGACATGATGTTTTCTTATTTATTTATAGACATTTGCGCGATGGGTTAACAGGTTATATGGGTTTTGAAGGTTAAAAAAACATATTTTCTCCTATTTTTTTTTCTACAGAGTGTCCGGAAATGATGAAGAAAAATTTTAAGCTATGAATCTACATAACAAAATATGATTAAGAGTTTATACGTGTGTCCGCGAAAACGTGAAAAATCTCCCAGATATGAAAAAAAACATATGAAAGGAATAGTAATGTTTATATAAACTTTAATTTTGTATAGTCCTTCTCTTCGGAGATATGGGCTTCCAAAGAGTTGCAATGGAATCAAGTTTTTTACGCATAATTATTGAACCACCAGGTATTTTTCCATTTTTTTTTAATATGATGTATACCAGGTAAGATCCTACATATTATTATCCAAGAAAGTGTTGTGAATTACTCAGCTACAGGGACGGACTAGCTGTGACACTCATGACCCCATTTTTTACACCCTGTGTGATAAGATTTTTGGACAATGTCTCTTACATACCTTTAACTGTTGACTAAAAATTAAGTACTCTTCATTCATTTCACTAATCCTAAACATTTTTGAAAAAACGTCATTTTATTTACACTGTTAGTCCCCAACTTTTGTCGGGTTAAATATGAAAAAGAGGAATTGTCCTTTATCACCACAGATTCAGTAAAAAGTTAACTGTTTAGTTAAAAGCTTCGTAACAAGGTTCAACATGGGCTCCGTGAAGTCTGATACACTTGCGGGCACGACGAATTGGGGACTGCTGAAGTCACCACATTAACTCAGCATTGCTCCTTATTTGATCACAATGAAACGTGATTCTTCGTAGACGTTCCTCCCTACGATCGACCGAAGTGGAATACCCCTAGGTTTTGAGGTGTCCAACGGCGTTAGGTCGAGAAACTGAGAAGGCCAAGTAATAGGTCCTCCTCTACCTATCCAACGGCGTGGATAGTTATTCAGGTGTTCCCGTACAGCAACGCTGTGCCCCATCGTACATATAGTTCATGTCTCGGTGGGCTTCAAGTGGTAAGTGCTCCACTAAATCGTAAAAAGCCTTCTGGAGAAACTTCAAATAAAGTTCTCCATTTACCTGTACCGGAGATAGGAATGGTCCAATCAAAAAATTCCAATGATTCCTGCCCAGAAATTACTTGATTGAAACTGATATTGATGAGGCGAAACAATAGTTGCATAAGGATTTTCACCAGCCCATACATGTGAGTTGTGTAAATTTATGATACCATTTTTGTTAAACCCTGCTTTATCCGTGAAGAGAATAGTGCTAATGAAGTTTACATTATTTCGTTGCTGATCCAATAGCCAATTTTCAAACTGCATTTTACGGGAAAATCTTCAACAATCAGTTCATGCACCTTTTTTAAATGATATGGATGAACAGCTGTTCTTGAAGAACTTCATGTACTATTGTTTTCGTGCGCTGATAATTTTCGAGTGCTCGTTGAAGAAGTGTTCATTTACAACATTTAAAATATTTTCCTCTAATTGCGGCGTATGTACAGGATCAGCACTTCTTTTCACAAAATTTCATAAAATTATGAAGAAATTTAATAATATTAACTTATCAAATGGAATCGCCTACCATTTTCCCTTAAATGTTGATCAACTTGTTGAAATCTTTTCTGATCTAAAAGAGTACGATTAGGATATCTGTCGTGATATAACCTCTTGGCTTCCAAAGCATTGCAAGATGCATATCTGCATACCCAATAAACGTATATTTCATATTTCGAATTATTTCACAATTAATTTCACCACGAAATCCAAAAATCAATAAATTAATATCCAAGTAAAGAATCAATATGTCAGCGATGTGAAAGTTGACAAGTTCTAAAATGCAAGATATTCATTTCTTTCGTACCTAGCAACGTTTGCAACAACAATGCTTTGTTTTTGATGCCGATAAAATAAAACGCACATTTTTTGCGAACCTAGGTGGAACTGCAATTCACAGAATTAGAAGTTTTTAACTAAAGAGGTAAATTCTAATTTTCAATTGAATTTTTTTATCATAAGGTTGAAGGTTGAACATTTGATAGGAACAAAGATATATCTCTTATCGAAATACGCCAAATACATAATGTAAATAAAATGACGTTTTTTCGAAAATGGTTAGGATTAGCCACATGAATAAAGAGAACTTAATTTTTAGTCAATAGTTAAAGGTATGTGAAAAACGTCCAAAGTTCTTATAATACAGGGCGTAAAAAATGGGGTCATGAGTGTCACAGCTAGGCCTTCCCGGAAGCTGTGAGTAATTCGCAATACTTTCTTGAATAGCAATTTGAAGGGTCTTACCTGGTATACATCATATTAAAAAAAATTGAAATATACCTGGTGGATCAATAATTATGTGTAAAAAACTTGATTCCAGGTTTCCTTGATAGGGAGCTACGGACCCTTGAATATGGTGTCATGGTTTTTATTTAATTTATTAAGATCTACTTACAGTACAGAAATGAACTTTTTGATATAAG
Source organism: Diaprepes abbreviatus (assembly GCA_034092305.1). Taxonomy (NCBI): domain Eukaryota; kingdom Metazoa; phylum Arthropoda; class Insecta; order Coleoptera; family Curculionidae; genus Diaprepes; species Diaprepes abbreviatus. The sequence goes on along the minus strand of JASJET010000260.1, from coordinate 928,413 downwards.
TTAGTGTTATTAGAAGTAATTTTTTAAAAATATTAGGTAACCTATATTACAAACAGTGGCGTGGGAACCAACGGGTGGTTAGATATTTATGGTGATATTTTTGTTCCGCTATTTTTATTAAAGAAATTATGGTCCTTTGAACATTTTTACGTAAAAAAGATCCTCTAGATTTAAGGTTGTATACTCGATCGTTTTCGAGATAAACAAACTTAAGGAGTCTTTTAGGTTACAATTTTTCAAAAAAGAAATTTTTTTATTTATTTTTTTTTTTTAATAGAAAGAAAAGAGATATCATTTTATAATTTTACACATATATTTATTCGTACTGTAAGTATACAAATTTTTTTTTTTTTGGATTTTTTTTATGGATTTTTTACCCATAACAATTTAAAGAAAAACATCAAAAAATGTCGGCGGACGTGATTCCAGGTGACTGAATCGTCTGAAAATAAGAAAAAATATACCAAATTAATCCTTGTTCAAGTGCCCATGGTCGGTACTGGAGTGATTTTTCTTCATCAAAAAACAACAAAATGGCGGCCATTTGAAAAAAATCTATTTTTGAGGGTGAAAAATTGGGTAAAAATCGGAAAATTTGTTACCGATCAAAATGTTCCGAGCACTTGAACAAGGAATAATTAGAAATTTTTTGTTTCTTTTTTCAGTCACCTGGAATCACGTCCGCCGCCATGTTTTGATAAATTTTTTTAATTGTTATGGGTAAAAAAACCCATAAAAAAATTTTTTTTTATACTTAAAGTACGAATAAATATATGTGTAAAATTATAAAATGATATCTCTTTTTTATTATTGAAAAAAAAATTAATAAAAGTATTTTTTTTTTTTGAAAAATTGTAACCTAAAAGACCCCTTAAAGGAAGTCTACAGTTCGTATATGCAGGAAACATACTATTGATTAAAAATAAGAAGGTGCTTGAGAACTGTTTTAAAACGTAGTTATGCTTTAAAACACTTTACCAAAAAAAAACTAACTTACGGGCACTTAGTATATTTAGCACATTCTTAAATTCACCTGTGGATTCTACCAATAACTCAAAGAAAAAACATCTAAAAATTTGACGCATAGGGTACGAAGCGCTTAGGAACAAATCATATTTGTTTTAATTCAAATGCATTTGAGCTTGTTTAATAAACCATAAATATTGCAACTTTTTTAAAGTTATTTGTAACTTGTGTGTTTTTACTACTTAAGGATTTCACTAAAAAACTGATTAGTAATAATTTAATTATTAATTTCTACAAATGGCACAAATGTATTTTCTGTGTGGAAAAGCAAATAGAAACGCTTGCGAAACGCCGAGATTATATCAAGAAATGCACCCTAGTAGTGCCATGCATCTAATTTTTCATCAATTTGCGTAGAAGACTTTGTAAAAAAGGATCTTTTAAATGCGATGACTCAACTGGTAAATCACGTACCACTCGAATAGTAGAAGCTGAAGAGAAAATTCTTGAAATAGTTGCACGTAATTCAAGGATAGGCACCAGGAGGCTCGCTATGCAAGAAGATATTACAAAGAGCTCGGTTTTAGAAATTCTGCATGAACAATGTCTCTACCCATACTACAATCAAAGAATCCAGACTCTAAAATCTGAAGATGATGAACCCAGGATGCAATTTTGTAGGTGGCTAAGACAAAAATAGCGTCAAGAGCCCTACATTATAGGTAAAATATTTTTCACTGATGAGACCAGATTTTCTAGAGATGGAATTATAAATTGTCGTAACAATCACATATGGGCAGACGAAAAAAACCAAGGAAAACTTTTCATTAATATTTGGGTAGTAATATTTGGACACTATTTAATAAGGCTCTACAGTTTCCCAAATAGATTAAACGGAGTTTCTACAAAATGTGTTACCAGACCTGTTTGATGGCGGGCCGTATGCTCTAAGGACAGATATGTATTTTATGAAGGACAGGAGTCCACCACATTTCAGTGTTATATGAAGGCAACTTTAAATGAAGTTCATCCAGATAAATGGATAGCACTAGGGGGACCTGTAAGTTGGCCACCTGGTTCTCCAGATCTAGATCCATTAGATATTTTTTATGGGGTTACTTAAAAGCCTTAGTATAAAAAGTACTAGTTCACACTGTTGAAGAACTAGAACAGCGAGTATTTACTGGTTGTGAACTTGTAGAAATAAGCCTGATATTGTTAGGAAGGACGGGAGTCCACCACATTTCAGTGTTATATGAAGGCACCTTTAAATGAAATTCATCTAAATAAATGGATAGCACTAGGGGGACCTGCAAATTGGCCATCTCGTTCTCCAGATCTGGATCCATTAGATAATTTTATGGGGTTACTTAAAAGCCTTAGTATAAAAAGTACTAGTTCACAGTGTTGAAGAATTAGAACAGCGAGTGCTTGCTGGTTGTGAACTTATAGGAAATAAACCTGATATTGTTAGAAAAGTTAAAAGATCTATGGAACAACGAGTCCGAGGATACATTGAAATGAACGGAAATCATTTTCAACACCTACTATAATACTTGTAATAATAAAAGAAATGGATTTAAAAATCTGGTATTATTCAAAAAAATTTTTTGAGTTTTAAAATCTTCTGATCTCGAGAACGGTCGACTATACGATCCAATACCTAGAGGATCTAGGTAAAATATTCAAAGAACACACTGGCTGAACATTGGTCACCTAATATATTTTAAAAGTAACCCCCGATAATAATAATTTATACGTAAAAGGTAATGTCTATATTATAATAAGATACTATGAGACTAAATAAAAACCACTTTTATAATGTCGTCTTCAAGGGCTTGTAACTCCCTATGGGAACATGGGAAGTTTTTATGTAGAATTATATCTTAAAATTTCCCGATATTCTGTATAATAAAAGGATTATTTTATCCAAACTTTTAAGCATATAAAAGAACAACATTTTAACAATATTTTGTAAAATTTTTATTTAAAAATTTTGAAAATTTAACCGTTGAGAATTGGTTTTCGGAGACTCATTAGAGAAAAGTATCCTCGCGGTGGTCAGGATAACTCTTAATAGCTTTACTTTAAATCAAAAAAACAAATATTTCTATTGGTAGGTGAATATAGCTCGTGATGGTATGAAGAATTTTTAAAAAATTCGAATTTGGGTGCAAAAAAGTAAAATTTTTTCGGTAAAATCTAGACCATCTATTTCCTTATAAAATAAGTTATAAAAAAAAGAAAACCTATGTTCAATTACTAGTCAATTTTATCCAAAAAACTGTGGAAAATTTCAATAAGATCGGTGCACGAGTTTTTTATAAATCGTGTTCATCAGCTTCAAAAATAGAATTTTGGGAAGATAGCGATACAAACACCTTCTGTTCTATTGATTCGAGTAATTTTGTGACGAAAATGCTTTAAGGATACGGACTGTCATCACACTAAAAATAATCCATAGTGATATTTGGTTATGTTTTCCCCTCTGCTATAATCCATTAACTTTTTATAAACAAGCCAGAAAATTTCTTCTTTTTTCGCTTTATCGCTTATAAAACCAAAATAAATAAAGTAATTTTATTAGTGTAATACCAACCAAATGAGCCCTAAATTGACTCAATCAAATCATTAGTAATGGAGAAAAACAAAAAGAATTTACCAAAGAATCAAGTGTTTCTTCAAAAAGTCATATCTCCGTCATTTTCCAAATTGTAGCGCGACGACCATAATAAAAACACTGGACAACAGCCAAAATGTATCTAACATAAAATCGACTAAATCTTACTGTTTTTGATGTGCTAAAACTGAAACTAAACTTAACTTTTTAATATTAGTTCAAGTTTTAGAAATACATAATGTCGTGTTTCCCTATATATTTACAATGTAACCGCAAGAATGCGTTATGTATTTGTATTTTCATACCAATATAGAGATGCGACATTGCCAAATATACAATTTCTCCGAGTTAAGGAAATTTTGTACTTGGCAATACCGCATGAATGATCTCCCATATACGAAGTCCTAACTCCCCAGGGCTTAAAATAATAGCCATTTAAACCCATGTTAATCGACTTTATGTCTACTTTGTACTGAACAGCCCCTGTATACAAACAAATGACCAACGCCACTATTGCGGATATTATCTAAAAATGTAGATGCCTTATTTTGGTATATAAGCAGCTACAAACCGGAGGGATTAGTCAGTCGAACTTAGTGAGTCGAATCGAATAGTTGAGATTGTAAGATGACTCGAAAATATGTTAACAATCCAGATCACTTCTATTATATTTGTGGTGAGGTAACTTTTGCATCTCAAAAGCAATCTATTACCCCAGAGTAATGGAGTGTGTTTATACACAGTTCAACATAGAGTTTAAAAGCAGTACTATTGCATATTGGAAATATTTTACCGTCTATTGGATATGCAGTTCACATGAAAGAATCATACTACAATATGAAGTAGTTATTGACAAGTATAATATTCGATAAGTACTAATGGCAGATTTGTGGCGACTTAAAGGTGATTGAATCTTTACTTGGATTGCAGCTAGGGTACACCAAGTTTTGCTTTTTTTGTGTGAATGGCACAGTCAGGCAAAAACATTTTATTACAAGAGAAACGACTGGTCCGTTCGACAATCATTAAAGCTAGGTGAAAAGAATTTACATATGCTATTGGTAGATCCTTAAAAGATTTTGTTGCCATCATTGCATATCAAATTGAGCCAAATGAAAAACTTTATTAAGGCACTGAATATAGATAGCTTTTCAGTACCTGCGTCAGAAATTCCCAAGGCTAAGTGAAGCAAAAATTAAAAAAGATATTTTTCTTGGGCCATAGATTCGAAATATTCTGAAAGACAAATATTTTGACCGCACTCTATCAGATATTGAAAAAAATGCTTGGAATGACTTTTGCCTCGTGGTCACTAATTTCTTCGGAAGTAAAAAAGCTGACAATTTAATAACTCTTGTTGAAAATATGCTGTCATCTTATCAAAAAATGAGTTACAATATGTCTTTAAAGATCCATCACACACTCACATCTGGACTTAATTTTTTCCTGACAACTGCGGAGCAATAAGCGATGAGCACGGCGAACGCGTCCATCAGAATATATCAATAATGGAGAAAAGATATCAGGGAAATTGCAATGCTTTTATGCTTGCCCATGCTGTTGCTCCAGAAACAATTCACAAAAAAAAGTAAAAAGACAGGATATTTAGTGTCTCTACAAGTGTAAAAGTATATATTTTTTTATTATTTTTTTAAAAATAAAATTTTTAAAAAATTGTTTGTTGAAAATTGCAACTAAGTTTTTAATTTGATTGTCACTGTTGTACTCAGCGCCCCAAAAGGAACAAAAAATGCTTTTTTCATATAAGACACAACAAATAAACTATTTGTTGCGTGATGTAATTTATCTGTACTTAAAGCGCGCCAACACCAAGCGATTTCGGTTCATTAGTTGATCAATTGCCATTTGAAATTTTTAGTGCACCATCTTTGAGCGCACCTAGATGCGTTATGGATGGTCCGATTTTGTATTTATAGAAAGATTTTGTGTGTAGAAGTATCATTCTAAAAGCCTATATTTTCATTTTGCATCATCTGTGAAATGAAATACGTGAAAAATTGAATTAGCAGATCTTCTGTTTTGACTTTGTATTTTGTGATTATCTCGGTAACAGTCCCTGATTATGTTAATGGTGAATTTATTTTATAGATTTTAATATTAATAGAAAAATAAATGCGCAATAAATTTCTTATTTATTAATTTCAATAAATCCAGTATACCGCTAGACAATGTGCAAGAATGCTGTTAACCTTCAAAAGATATGGTGATCAAGTAAATATAAACATTTGTCAGTAAATATAACTCCGTGATGGTACTATAAAATTAAAAATTGCTTAAACTAGTTTTAGATAAAGCAAGAACGTGATTTTAAAACATCTATTGAGCAATGAAATGTGGTGGTTGAATATTTTTAACTCATATTTCAGCGGTAACAATTGGTAGAAAAAATTTTCCTTCTTCTTTTCTTCTTCTATTTTTGTGATGTTTTGGAGCAGTGGGGGCTCGTAACCATAAAAATTATGGGTTCTGCATTACATTTAAATTTTATAGAGACAAAAAGAAACTTACAAATTTATGTTAGAAATTCAAATAGAGCTTAAACATTTGAAAGGTCGAGCACTTTTTACACTGCACTGCACACTTGTCTATGCATAAAAATATTTGATAATAAAGTTTATATATACTTACAAACAAATAACATTTTTTTCCTTACTTCTTTACTATTTCTTCGATTCTTCTTCGAAGCAAATTTTGTTTATGACACGTTCACTAAAATTAGTGGTTTCACTAAATAGCTTCTTTTCAATCGACAACATCGATAAAGGAATCAAGGAATTTCTTAACAAAGTCTATTCCTTTTTGAGTAGAGAAAGATCCTTCAGCTTCTGCTATAGTCATAGGTATGGTAATCAAAATTTCTAATAGTTTTTTTATTTCTTGAAACGGATTTGATAATTTATTTTCTATTAAAAATTTCAGAAAGGTATTGCCTGACTTATTTCTCTAGAATCTGCTCTGGCATAAATAACAGATATTTCAGTTTTCAGCCGTTCCTTATCTAAATTTGGGTATGCCAAACATGTTAAATTTAATGTTTCATTAGGAAAAGATCCAAAATATTTACCAAATTGATGGGAGTATAATAATGATACTGCTGATAAGTGATCTTTAAAATTAAAGCGATCTTTTGCACAATATCACAAATTTCTATTGCAGCGGGCATCGATTCAGTGCATAAATTAGAAGCTTCGTTATCGTCCAGCGTATTCCTAATTAAAACAATATTCTTTTAATGGAAGACGCGACACTACAAGCTGATTATTAAAATTATCTTCTATTTCTTTCATACATTCAATAAAATATTCACAGTGTTGAAAAACTACATTTGCGATTCTAATATTAAAATTCCAACGAGTTGGAGCGCCATGAGGAACACGTCTTTTAACGGTTTTATTTATCACTGCTAAACGTTAAAAAAGCAGAGATTTCTTGTAAATTTCCAAAAAAAAAACTCGAACTTATTAACTTTCAGAAGCAGCTTTTGACACTACCAAGTTAAACTGATGAGCACTCCTGTACTTCGTCCACTCATTACAGCTGCTTCGTCGTAGCTCTGAGCAATTAATTTTTGGTTTAAATTTTCAAATATGGGATCTAAAACACTAAAAATGTCTTTACTGAGACTTTCTGCAACTCTAAATAGGTCCAGAAACGCTCTATGGGTTCTCCATTCCGGGAATACCTAAATATTGTGGCCAACTGAGATTTCCTGATACATCTCGTTTCGTCCGCCATAATTGCTAAATATGGGGATTCGCGAATCGCGGAAAAATTATTTCATGACATATTTCTAACATACAATCTAACAGGTCATTTTGAATTTCCTTACAAATTCCTTTAAATACTGTAGAGTGCTTTAAATGTTCCGCTGGAGTTTTATTAAGTTCGGCAGTGAAATTTATTAGACCACGAAAAATACCCGGATTGTCAAATTATTTTGTTTCATCGTGCCCCCGAAGAGTCAACTCAAATACACCACAAGATTTTATACAATCAATAATTTTTTATAAAACATACCTATTTTTGTAACACTAACTCTTATATTAACAGTCCCTAACAAAGCAAATTCAATTCATTGTGCTAATGATTTTTAGATAATTCACGCCTTTTTATTCTTTGGCTTCAATGCGCTAGGTCGATTACACTAATTTGTGACCAAGACTTATCTCCTCCAACAAGTATATATGGAAAACAAAAAAGTGCATTTTTTCTATTACCGCCAGGTATTCAGTCATATGTGTCTCGACCAAATTGTATTTTGTAAGATTTTCCTCGGTTCAGCCCTCCTTTTCCTATCAAATCCTTCCTTCTTCAGTTTTTTTTTTCATAAGTAAATTGAAAAAACTTTCTTTAACGTTAATTAAACTATAAATAATATCCATACTAAATATATAAAACACTACCGATTACCTGATTTCAATAAGTTTTAACAGTTTTTTTACCGCCCCTTACTACACCGTATTACAAGAACACAAACGACAAACTTAACTGCCGAAACTGCAGAACCGATTCACACTTAAAAAAGCTATGTTAAATCATAGGAGAGGGGCGCGGTGTGAAAAGGGAAGCAGTATTCTATTTGCGAACTAGGAGTTGACCAAATTAGTTTCAAACCTAATTAGAATTGAACGAACGTATTCATATTTCATTATTTCGTATGACCGAATAGAATAGATTGCTGGCGCTAGCCGCACGCGTCACGCACTCGGCAACAATTAGATATAATCAGACATACCAACATTATTCTGTCTCTTTTTATTGCATTTCTTCTTCGAATCAACGTTTCATGTTTTTTTTGCGGTCTCTTAGTATTAATTAATTTCACTTTTTTTAACGAACTCTTGTTCCAGAATTTAGAATGGCTGGCTTATAAAATATTTTATATGATATTTACAACAATGCTTTTAGCCTAAAAAGTTTGGTGGTTCTGCAGCTCTGCAGTACTTATGCACTAGCCGTCACTGTTACGGAGTTCCAGAAATCAAACTATACTTTTCCGAAGGTTTTCGAAATCAGAATTGACCTGTTAGTGCCGGTTTTTGCGATATTCTGACCTAAAAGTGCAATACTCATAGTAATTGCTAATTTTGAGGTTATGTGTCAAAGCAGATTTAATTTTTATCGCTAAACTCTATATGGTAGTTGGAAGGACTAGTCTTTCCTTTTAAAATCTACGTGGAATTATAGATATCTTTTTCTTTTCTTAACTATAGTAAAACTGTCATTCCCAAGAGGGCGGATTCAATATGAGGAAGTAAATTTTTTACTTTTTTTAAACTCGAATTTGTATCTGAAACCATGTACTCAGGAATTTTTGAAGTTGCTGAATACGGAAATCAATTCAAATTTTGCAAATTTTTATTTATATGATGGCGTATTGACCTCAATTCATAAGATGACAGATTTTTCTCAGGTAGTCCTCATCCGATGCTATACGTGAGTGAAATCTAGTATATTATGAATTTTAGTCCACTATATTGAATCCGCCATCTTGGAGACAACAGCTTTAAAAGTCTGACTCCATTTTCGTTTTCATATACATCGAAAATCCTCAACTAAAAGTTGAATCTCATTGGCGTCAGTTCTAACTTTATTTCGGTTTCAACATATCAATAACCTTCGGAAAAGTATCTGGTGTCTGATTTTCAAAATCGATGAAATTTTGTCGACCTGCGTAATTAAAACAAAAACAAATATATTTTCGTCTATTAAACATAAAAAAACCGCTCCTTCAGCGACCATAACCAATAACCAAAAATCATATTTTGACTCTACTAATAGAGGAACTATTCCTGTTTTTATTCAGGATCCTAAATCAGGAGGGAAATAGTTGTCGAATGTGCCAAAACCACGATATTTACCAAGACACGGAGCTTTCCAAGCACGTGAAAATAAGTTGTAGTGACTGGTGAAATGAAAATCCAAAAAAACTGCTGGGTCAAATAGCACCATATAAACATCGTATCAAATACATTGGTTAAAATATATTTATAATATTTATTCTATAAGTATGACATATCTTTATCCATATGGATACAATGAATACAACTTCCTACTTGGCATTTTCGCCCGCCTCGCTTGCCGCACGTCGATTAAAGGTATATTCTTTTGAGTAATTATCACTTTCAGTTCTGTCACTTGAAGTAATCATGATCACTTCGAGTCAGTGACAAGTAAATGCATATTCAAAAGAACATGAAGTTATCAGTTTTACTGCTTTCACTTTGATCAGTGATAATTTACTCAAAAGAATACAGCCTAAATATCCCAAATACTATTAGACAACACTAAATCGTTTTCTAGTGAGCAACATAAGTGAGTAAGGGAGCTCGGCATTGGTTGACTGTCCTAATTAGGTTCCTAACTGCACCATATTATATTCAGTTCGTAACCCAGTCAGGATGGCTAAATATCCGATGATTTAATATACCCTTATCTTTGAAGATTTAAAGTAAAATTAAAACAAAAAGTATTTCATTCCTTCATCACGTTACAAAAAATATTTGGACTGACTAAAAAAACAGCATCAGTTTATCTGTGTAAACTTCTTGCAGTTCGTTTGCTAAATTATTCATTAGTCTGTTTCAGACATTGAAACAACATTTTGGAATGCGGAATGAAATTTAAAATTAAAAGAATATTAGCTTCGAAAGAAAGCATTTAATGATATTTTACCATGAAATAGTAAATTTCTATCTAAAGACATGAGAAAAGCAAAAGTACAGCTTGAGTCATACCTGACCCGGACAATTCGGTGCGTTGCCTGAGGACTTCATGCCTAAGAGGGCTCCGAGCACGAGCTGACTCTTTTTTAATGAATGACCTAGATAATTATTACCTACTTATTCACCGAATATTAAATTAAAAAATGACAAATATACAACATCGCTAAGATTTATAAGCTTAGATTAAAAAAGAAAGCAGTATTTTCCATTCCTTTTAACAATAAGCGAGAAACGGGCGGCGAGGAAAAACCAGCAAGTCAGTAGGACGAGTCAACAAGAGAATAACCAGATCGAGTGATATTATGATGTGTGTTGGGATTGTCTTAGGTGTCGAACTGAAATGAATTAATTCTTTTGAATATAAATTTCATGTTTTTAATATATTTTTATTATGGTCGCGTGACGCACCTTGCGGCAACGTCCAACATTAATATCTATATCTCTACATAATACTGGTTGCTTCGTGAATCCCCTACTTTTTTATGGTTTTATTGGCTCTGTTTATGAAAGATTCAAACGAGTTACAAAAAACGACTACGTCTAGTGACTAATAATGTTTGTGCGATTTTATATTCTTGTTTTTTCTAATTTATTTAAATTAACGTTTTGTATTATTGGAAAAAGAGAGAAACATAAAGGTAGGTAATCTGATAAGTAATTCTGCAACGTAAACACTCATTTTTAGATTGTCTCAAGATATACATAAAACATAAATGAAAAGGTTGGAAAATGGGCAACAGTAAGTATGGAGCTGAAAAACTTAAAGCAACAAAATCTAGAAAAAACTAAAAAAATTTTGAAGCTTAATAAATATTTTAATCCACAAAGTGAGCAGAGCTTGTCATTCATCGTCACCACAAGAAAATCTTGACCTCAATATTACTGAGTTATCACAAAACTTACCGCTAGAAACTGAAACACAAACACAAATTGTTGATCCAGAAAGCAATTTTAGTCTGTCAAAATTTTTAGAACACTCTTCGATTACTAGTACTCCAACTGTCAGTAAAAGTCAAACATCCAAGATTTAGAATGCTTATAATAAGTCAGCATACCAATAAACCCAAGGGGCCTTACCCAAAAGATCCAAAACAATACAACAGAAGTTTTGGAGCAACGAATTACTCGTCAATAATACAAAATGGTGTAGTGCCAGATAAGTGGCTTTGTTACTCAGAATTTCTCAATGCTGCATACTACATTTCTTGCCGGCTGTTCTCTTCTGGAAATAATAAGTGGTGAACTGGATTAAGAATTTGCAGTATTTTTAAGATACGGTAAAATAACCAAACTATCGATAACAAGAATTAAAGAAAAGGTCAAGATACGAAGGTTTTAGAAAGACCTTTTTCGCATTATTTAAGCTTTAGCTCTGAATTTTCCGTGGACGTCGTGAAAATATTGGAAATGGAAACCCGAATAGCAAGTTTGTGACAACACTAGAGCTACTATCGTATTATGGTGACGTAAAGCAACATATTATAACTACGTCTTCTGATTCCTTGCGTTATTTAAGTAAAACAACTCAAAATAAACTTATTTACTGCTTCTTTAAATGTATTTAAGAAAAAATTGTTCTCTCTTATGTCAGACAGTACACAAGATATATAAAAAAAATCATTCAAGAGTTATTATAGCAACTGTTCATAAAATTAGAGATATAAATAACTTAATAACAAGTTTTTGAAATCAAGGAAAACTGCTTAGGTTTTAAGAATTAAAAGTACTAAATATCCCTATGAATAAATGTTACGGTCAAGGTTATGATGGTGCCAACGTGATGAGTGGTACGTATTGGCGTACAAGCCAAAATGATGAAATACAGCCATGTGCGGAATACTTATATTATGCCTAACACAATCTTAGTAATAAACAATACCGTATCAGATTGTCATGAGATTGGTGCATATAAAATAACTGTTAAGAATCTAATGGTCCAAGCCATAGGTAAAAATTAGTACTGTTTTTGACCTAAATTTCGAGATGGATGAGACCTATCCAGGGTGTTAAGGGCAATGTAAGAACAAACTCTACATAAAACGTAACAGCAAAAAATAGATTGGAGCCAAGGGGTAGGGGGTCAAGGTTGGCTAAAAAGGCTCAATCTATTCGTGAAGGCCTAAATTTACATATCTTATTAGGGGCAAATGAAGAAATTAATTTTCAACCCGTTAGATATTGCTCTAAAAAAGGGAAGATTTTTTGAGCTACCCCAGATTAAAAAAAAACACTGAAATTGGTCCATTCGTTGCTGAAATACGGTGAATTTTTCCGAGCGCTACTAACAATATATGAAAGTTTAGGCCTTCACGAAGATACTTAACCCTTATAGAAGCCAAAATGTTTATTCAAAAAAAAGTTATAGCAATCAATATTTAGCAATTTTTCAACAACATATTATTCGATTTACTATTATAAAATATCATTTTGTTCAGAAAAATTAGGGCTTTCCTTTAAAAACAAAAAAGTGCAAAAAAAAAGTTAATTTTGCAATAAAAATTGATATGAACGAAACGGACGATTTAGAAGGTTTTTTGGCATTTTTGCAATAACAAATTAACAAAAATGATCCCATTAAAGCTCAAATTGCACGTTTTTAAAATCTCTACAACTTTTATTTGAAATTTTTTTTTCAAATATGTTCCTTGGCTTGTAGATTCAAAAAATCTGTTTTAGCCAACTTTGACCTCTTCTCCTCTTGGCCGCAACCTATTTTCTGCTCTGACGTTTTATGTAGGGTTTATTCTTACATTGCCTCCAATACCCCTGGGTAGGTCTCATCCAGCTCGGCATTTACATCACTATATTTACTTATTTTATGGCTTGGACTATAAATCCTAAGCGTTGATCAGTTCTTTGATATTTTAAAAGCTCTTACTCAGACTGAATTAAAATCATCTAAGAAAGGTGAAATAGTGGATGTCTCTTCTTTAAAGAAAAAAATGAACAATTTTGATTTTATTTATTTGCTCTGTTTATGTTTAAAGTATTATATCAAATTAATGTTTGCTCAGAAACGTCACAAAAAGCTAACATTGATATATAATCGAGGAACAAAAGTTTTAGATGGCACACTTAAACATGTATCTACTTTCAGAGATCTAGAAACTTACAACAATATAAAATCAGAGCCTATAGATCTTGCCATTAAATGGGAAATTCATTAGACTTTTCAATCTTCTAAATACTTTCTGTAGACCATCGTTCCGAGAACGGAGAAGAATGTTTTATAGTTAATGTTTATTATTTTGTTGTTGACATAATTTACAACCAGATCATTAGAAGACTTTCTTCTGGCAAAATAAATTTTGATTTTTCGGAACTTCGATTTTAATTAAAAGCTCTGATGAAGAAATTTTACACAGATGTGAAGAGTTGTCTAAAAAATATCATAAAATTTTAATCAATCGTTTTTTGGATCAATTTCATCTGGTGTTTGATTTAATAAAATATGACCTTAACCTTAAAGAAGATATGCCAATAAGACAATGCCGTGAATGTGTTATTAGAATTATGCATGAATGGAAGCAGACTTGGGAGAAGTTTATACAGCTTTTATAGTTGGAACGATCTCTCAATAAACTTAAAATGTTAAAAAGCTGTGTGAGATCTACGACCAGCAAGCTGCGATTACGCGATTTATCTACACTGTCTGTAAAATATAAAATTCCATCAAATTTATATACCAAACTTAATGGAACTCTTTGCAAATCTCAAAGTTAGAAAAAGGGCATAATAAAATATTGCAATTTTTTTATATCTACTATCTACTTCCAATAGTCTAGTTTTTGTGATTTAAACTAGAATGAAATGAACTTTTTATTTTATTTGATTTTGTGTTTGCTAATAATCTCTTAAAAATAGACATTTAACTTAGCAAAAATCGGGAAAGAGTTGCAAATTGGTATAGATGTTAAATACACTATTACAAATAATCCAAAGACCCCACCAATCTTATTTCTGCTAAAGATTTAATGCAATATCAAAGATCAAAAATGTCGTTTTTTCGCATTTTTCTCGTAAAGTGTAAATGTTGTCGTAAAAATAGATCATACAAAAATTGTAGATCATGCGATTCTCTACATAAGTGTTCCTATATTTTTTTCCTACAAATCAAAATTCCTGAGATATAGCGATTTTAAACATCGAAAATATTATGTACTCTTTACGCGGCCGATATACGTCATCGTACCTTCAATATAAGTAAAAAGTATTGGTTTGTGTGGCTCAAACACCAAAATACGTACAAATTATATGATTTTAAATGAATATACAGTAATTCCCTTTTCTTAAAGAACGTAAATGAAATAACTACTTTGAGTATTGATCTTTATTGATAGAGATTTTGACTTGTTAATACTACTGACTGCAGGAACTACAATTGATAAGAATATTTACTTTTTAAAATTTGTTGTCGAATTGCTTGCTTATGGTGTGGAATGCAAATAGTAGTCTTTGGAGAGCGTCTTCATTTTCCAAGACTATGACGGCGTCATCAGCGTAACATATTATTGTTATTTCCCCGGTATTCATTCTGTACCCTGGTGCCGCTCTTTTGACGTTCTTAATTATTTGGTCCATTACTATGTCAAACAGTAATGGACTCAGAGAGTCCCCCTGTCGTATGCCCGACGCTATCGGTACATCCTTAGTTAGGTTGCCGCTTACTGAGATTTGTGTTGTGGTGTTGGAGTTTAGCTGTTCAACTACGTTAATTAAATTATTTGGGATGCCGTTAATTCGCATTATTTGCAGAATATCATCCAGTCTCACCCTATCAAAGGCTTTAGTGAGATCTATAAAGCACATAAAAGCCGGCTTAGTAAATTCAATAGATTTCTCTGCCATCTGTCTTACGATGAATATGGCATCTACTGTAGATCTGTTTTTGCGGAAACCTTGCTGTTCTTCTGATATTCTGCAATAGTCAGTTATTATACCTTCAAGGATTTTGGTGAATAATTTCAGTATTGAATTTAATAAAGTTATTCCTCTATAGTTTTCCGTGATCTTCCTATCACCCTTCTTGAAAATAGGTACTGTTATACTTTTCTTCCAATCTCGGGGTATCTCTTGGTCTTTAATTATTTTGTTAAAGAGTTTTGTTAGTTCTTCGTGAAATGCATTTCCACCATATTTAATTAGTTCATTGGGAATATTGTCGGGTCCTGGGGCTTTTCTCCTTTTTAATTTGGCTATCGTGTCTTTCGTCGTTTGGAGGCTTACTTCCTTGGTGTATTCGTCATATTCAGATGCATTTTCGGGTGGGTAGTTATGATTGATCTGTATTTCTATATAGTGTTTTCAAGTGTTCTTCCCATTCGTGCTCAGAAATTTTTTGGGATTGTGTATATTCGTTTATATCCTATTTCCTTCTTCTGATCATGTTCCATACCTTCTTTTGTGCCCCGTACAAGTCATGTTCCATATCTACTGTGAACCTTCGCCAATATTCGTTTTTGATTTGTCTTATGTCGGCGTTTACTCTGTTTCTTATTTCTTTGTATCGATTGTGTTCTGTTTCTGACTTATTTCTGTATCGGAAGTAAGCCTGTCGTTTCTCTGCTGCCAATGATTTCACCTCAGGAGTATACCAGTGCTTAGCTGACGGCTTAGAATTTGTGTTGACTTCTCTGTATCCCAATGTTTCCTCGGCCGATTTATCTACATTTCCTCTGATTTTTCCCCAGCTTTCTTCAACCTCATCTGAATCTTTAATAGAGTTGTTTTTTATACAAGTCTTTGGTTGATTCATCACTTACCGATTCAATGTTTAATTTATTTTTAATATTCGGTGGCTTTTTCTTTTTGTGTTGTATTTTAAGTCTTAATTTGCATAGTACCAATCTATGATCGGATCCTATTTCTGCAGATGTTAAGCTACGGACGTCTAATACTTGTGTTGGATGTAAAACTTTATTTCATATCACATAATCTATTATTGAATTTTGTCCTCTGGTATTTTGCCAGGTTATTTTGTGTTTTTGTACGTTAGAAAATTTACCTTTCTAGACTCTTCTCAGTTTATTTAAGTTATACTTGGAAATTCTTCTTAAATAGCACCTATTCTATATAAATTTAGCGGTCCTTTTTTTTTCAATAAACTGTTCGAGCTCACCTGTCAGCTGCTCGTCGTACCGGAGACAGAAACCAATTAGAGGCATACGTTTATTTTGAAATAAACCAATAGAAGCAGAGGATTCTTCTCTTGTGTAGCTGAGCCATAGACAATATGATAGATAGATAAAAATTTATTTGCATAAATATTAGTTTACATTTTATATTATATATATATATATATATATATATATATATATATATATATATATATATATATATATTGAATAGGAATCGACACAAGATGACCTAATGACCATATTATAAATACTCGACGAGTCTAAACAATTTCAATTAAAATATCTAAGATACAACATAAATTTATTATTTAGATAGTAATAAGTAGTTAGTAGATATATTAATTAATTAGAGTCATTAATATTTACAAATAATATGGACCAAAGCATAATTAAAAGCTTACATGATTAAAAAAATCATATATAATGCTAAATTCATAATGAATTTATAGACATAATTGTAAAATAAACAATATATAAATATTAATACAATAAGATCATATTATAAATTGATCATAAGAATAATAAGGTACAAACATTAGATGTGATAGTGAAGGTAAAGTGATAATAAAGAGTGAAAATCATCAAGTGAAATAAAAAAAAATAACGATCGATTTTTGCAACAATAATGTTTTGAAAAGGAACAAAAAGTGAACATAGTGTGAAACCAGTTACGAAAAGTATTTTTAAATAATAAATAAGATTCATTAAATTGTTTTTAATATAAATTAGACAGTTAACAGTAATATTAAGAAAATAATTTTAATTAAAACATATAAAAACATAGAATAAATTTAAGAAAATTTGTGATATTGACATTAAAATTAAATATTATAAATTAATTTTAAGTAATGGAGTAAAATAAATTATATTAGAATGTAAGGAAAATTCTAATATTTAATATTTTAATATTAAGAAAACATAATTTAGCATCTTCAAACAATAATTTTCAATAATTAGTTAATTATATATTTCAATATTTTCATGTCAAGCCATTTTGTTTTATAATTTTTAATATTAAAAATTGTTTTAGGAAGGCTAAAATATGTATAATTAGATAGGTAAAATAATAGAGTTTAATTTTATAATATTTGTTGTCATGCATATTATTGGATAAATCCAGGAAATGGTAAAATTGGAAAAATTTTATCAATTTTAAAATTCTTGACAGCCATTTTTGTTTGACAAGAACGCCAAGAAAAGGGTGATTTTTCATCAAGTAACCCGATGCCTTCAACTGCTGAGCCAATCAGAATGATTAATTAAGTCAGCTGGTGGCATACGATAGAAAGAAAAATCACAAAAATTGGAGACAGTTGCAAAAAAGTATTGTTACAGAGAGGTGTAAAAGAAAAGTTTCTCCTCAAAACATAACCTTAAAATTTTTCACTACGAGATCATAAAGCCACGTGCGAGATCTTTTGTTTTTGATAAGTAAATAATTTTTTAAAGGTTATGAAAGTAAATAAATATTAAATAAAGTTTAATTAATCAATATATTAAAAAAAAATAATTTAAATTAAATTGAATGTCATTAAGAAATAGCAACTCCAACTAACATCAAGAAAATTTAGTAAAAACCCGATTGTGGCAAATAAAAGTTCAAGAAATTATACCTGGCTGGTGTAAATACCAACATTTCCTAGAAGTAGACAATTCCTGGACATTACCAAAAATAACCAAGACAGTGTTTAATTAAGAATATCTACTTACTTGATAGTAGGTATTTTTTAAAAACAAATATCCCAATCCAATTTGATGGTAAAAGAAGACAGAGAAACACAAATATACCTTTTTATTGTTTATAAGTAAACAAACACTTAAGGATCAAGGTATTTTAAAATATAATATTACCACATTTATATGAGACATTATAAAATCATTAAAACTAATTTATAATCACTTATTAAAATTAATAATCCGCACTTTGCACATTTTTTTTTTTAATTTTTAAAATAAATAAAAGTAATACATTTCAACTGAACACGAGACCTTCACATTTGTCAAACAACTTTTGACAGTTAAGTGGAGTGACATTATACTTAACAGTAGAGATAAGGTGCAATTGATTTTAATTTTAATAAAGATGATCTAGATAATAGGTGTATCAAATAATTTTATAATCAGTAATAATATCATTTTGTTTTATAATAAATTTATGTTGATTGTTAATACAATCCAGTGGTTTTAATTGGCAGTAGATAAAAAGTAATTTTAACTTATGAGAATCTGAACTCACTTGGGATAGTTTCAGGGTAAGCGAGCTAGTTATATTAAGGGGAGATTAAAAAGAGAAAATAGATTTATTAAAATTTTGTTAACAATAATATATGTATTTTTAAGTAAATCCAAAGAATAAATACAGTGCTGTTATCTTATCTTTGATAGGATACAGTAACTGGGCGCTCAAGGAAAAATTAAAAATACATATCGTGGTTTAGAATATTTTTAATAGAGCAAAAGAGAACTTATATCATTCACATTCACCAATATTCAAATTTTATAAAAAAAAAGAAATATTCAAAATATTAATATTCTAATTCCTCTTCGGGCAGTTGCTTGAAGCGTGTGTGGGCGACGAATATAGACCTCTGACGATATACGTTAGGTCCCGCATCACGTTTTTCAACGCAATTGGCGCCCAACGTGGGGCAATCTTTTGTTTTTGGGGCATAAATATTTTCAGGGATTATTAAAATATTATCAGGACATAAATATTTTCAGGGTATATAAGTCTACTGTCAATAAAAATAATTAATAGGAACTTGTAACATATAAAAAAAAAAAAAAACGAGTATTATTGCACATCAGTTATTTAAAATTAATTACAACAAAATTGATAACAATAGTATTAAACAAAAGTTTAATACATAAATATTATAAAATTTTTGAATTGCATAAAACTTGAATAAATAAAATACCATGGCTGAACAAAATATAACCTTAAGATCAGGAAAACAAATTAATCAAGAAATGGGAGTACGGAAAACAAAAGAAGATACAGCTAGTACATCCATTTCTTCTACCGATCGAGAGAGTGAAGTATTTCAGCAGACTAAGCTAGAAGAGGTAGGGGAAATAACAACCCCTGAGCAAAAAGAACCAGAAAAGACAGAACAGAGTAGTAATCAAGATATAATAAAATTTTTGCAGAGTATGCAAAATAATCTGGAAAATAAAATGGAAAAAGGCCAAAAAGATCTGGAAAAAGGCCAAAAAGATCTGGAAAAAGGCCAAAAGGATCTGGAAAAAGGCCAAAAAGATCTGGAAAATAAAATGGAAAAAGGGCTTAACGATCTGGATACGAAAGTTACAAAAGGTCAGAAGGAGCTAGAAAAAAGACAGCAAGACCTAGAACATAAGATTGAACAGGGTCAAAAAGAATTAAAAAAGGAAATAACTAAAGGCCAAAAAGAATTAAATGATATTAAACAGGGGCAAATAAGATTAGAAAAACAAGTGGATGAGAAAATATTAGAAATTGAAAACAGAATGTCAAAAGAGCTGTCAACATGCATTGAAGAAATACATGAAAAGGTAACTAAAAATAACCAAGAAATATTAAATATGCTAGAAATAGAGAAAGGTGACAGGAACACAGAAATAGAGCGTCTCAATGACAAACTAGATACGACCATGCATGACATTACCTCAGAATTAGATAAGCATGGTAATGAAATAGATAAAATTGATAGGAAATGTTACAGAACTTTCCAGGAATACGATCAGATTATAGAAGAAAAACTAAAATCCACAACTGAACTAGTTACTTGTACCGTGGATAAGAAGTTGGAGACTGTAACTAGAAATAATATGGGCAATGGAAATATTTGTAACAGTACTAATGACATGGGTCTAAAGTTTAATGGCAACATTCGTATGTTACACCCGGTAGCTTTTATTAACAGTATCAAGAATAGGTTAAAAAATGTAAATAATCTTCAAGTAATAAAAGACTTTATTCGAGTTAATTTGATTGATCATGCAAGTATTTGGTATGGTAATATAGAATCAACGATAAATAATTTTTGTGAGTTTGAAAGGGAATTTTTGGAATATTTTTGGGGAGAGATTAAACAAGCAGAGTTTAGGGAACAATTATACTTTGGGAAATTTAATTATAATAAAAATGGGGATCTAGTTAATTATGCTTTAAAGCTAAGTACAGTAGCAAAGTATTTAAATCCACCAATGAGAGAAGACGAAATTATTCTGAACATTGCTCGTCATTATCAAGATAATATAGTACAAACAATTACAATTCAAAATATAAAAACAATGGGTCAATTTATTAATTTCTTAACAAGAGTACAAAGAGGTAATTTTAATGGGCACAATCAAAATAATAAAAAAAATAGTTATGATCAAAACTTTAAAAACCTAAATAACAATATACGTCCACAGCCGAATCAATTTAGACAGAATCAAACTAATTATACAAATAATATTCCTAACAATTTTAATAGAAATAATAATAACTATAATCGTAATAATGACTTTTACCAGAAAACAAATAGAAATTTTAATAACAATAATTTTAATAATAATACACGATACAGACAAACAGACAATGGTACAAATAATTATAATTCAAATAATAATAATTCACAATATAGACAACAATATAACGCGAGACAAAATAATATAAACTTAAATAGAGGCGCAAATAACAATGATCGACAAATTGATAGGAACGTTCAGAACAATGAAAGACAAAATTTTAGGAATCGAACTTTTTACAATGGAAATGACAGGGAATATAGACAAACTAATAATATTAGACGAAATAGAAGTGATACAGACTTACAAGTAGACAATGAACAGACAAATAACCACATGACAGGGAGACGGAGCAACAGCCTGGAAAGAAATCGAAGGGAGGTATCTTCGGATCCTAGAAACAGACGAACAAATTTTTAAATAACAGCCTTGGATCTGAAATTAAGACGAATTTTATACATTACGAACATCCACGAGAATTAATAGACTTAAATGACAATTTATACAATGAAAAATATGAAAATAATTTAGATTTAATTTATGTAAAAGGTAAAATTGATAATACTGAAGTTAAAATATTAATAGATAGTGGTTCTGAAGCATCATTAATTGATGAAAATAAATTAGAAAATATATTGTTATTTAATAATAAAGTAATCATAAATAAAATACCAAAATTAAAATTAGTGGGGGCAAATAATAAAAAGATTTGTGAAGTAAATCGGCAATGTATGTTAAAAATAGTGCTTGGTAATAAAATTATAGAAGCATCATTAATAGTAGTGAATAATATGAATATCGATATAATTATGGGGAATGATATTTTAAGTAAATATGGGGCTAAAATAAATTACGAAGATATGATCTTGATAATTGATGAACATAGAATAGAGTTCATAAATAATTTGGTTTTTAATCATTCGAGTGAGGATTTATCATGTATAGAAATGTTAAGTGAAGAAGTTACAAGTAAAGAAAGCGCAAATAATATAATAGAAATACATAATCTTGAAAGTATTATAGATAATTGTAAGAAGGAGAATAATGCGGTAAATAATAAGGTTTTGTTAGCTAAAAGGAGCACAAAACCAAAATTTTTAGGAGATATTAGTATTGACAAAGTCAATGATAATTTTAGTAGGAGAAGTTTTTGTGATTATAATAAGTATAATAATGAAGTGATTATGAATGAAAAGGAAATTATATGCGATTCAAATTTTAAAAAAGATATAGTATACATGTTAAATTCTTTTAAAAACTTAATTTCAAACAAAAACATTACTAATAGAAACCATCCAAAGTCCATAATAGCGACAAATCCTAGAGAGATGATTGCTATCGATTTCATAAGTAATTTACCACCATCATCCCATAAATCGAAGCACATCTTAGTAATATTGGACGTATGCTCTAAATATGTAAAACTTTATCCATGTAAACGGACTAACGTCATTGAAATAACTAAAAATTTGAATAATTACATTGAGACGATAGGAAGTCCAAGATATTGTATACTGGATAATGCTACATATTTTCAAAATGAAAAGTTTAAAAGGTACAGTGCAAGGAAAAATATGATATTAAATTTTACAAGCATAAGACATCCACAAGCAAACCCAGCAGAAAGATACATAAAAGAAGTGTCAAAATTATTGCGTATCCAATGTCATGAAAAACCTCTTACTTGGGAAGAAAACCTGGAAGAGATAGAGACCTTCTTAAATACCATGCCTAATTTAGTGACAGAAGAAATCCCAAGCCAGATCATGGGATATGAAATAAGTAACAGACCCTGGATATTGAATATAGAGACCCAATATCAAAATTTAATTAAAAATATCACTAAAAGAATGAAAAGAAAGGCTCATAAATATATAAGACAACAAGAGAAAGACATTAAACGAAAAGTCAAATTTAATAAAGGAGAGTTTGTATTGATTAAAGCCCTAAAAAAGACAGATACTAAACAAGGTCAATACAGTAGATTTCAATGGCCATATGAAGGACCATTTGAAATAGAAACAGAAAACGGAAATAATAGCTATAAAATAGTATACCCTGACACAAGACAAGTCAGAGGCATATTTAATATCAAAGATATGTATAAATATAATATTAGCTGATCAAATAACGTACAAAAGCTTATGATTAAAAGGGATATTTTGTGAAACAATAAATTTCTAATAAACTGTGAAATATATAAGGATATAAATTTTATTATCAACTAAAAGTTGTAATTAATATAAATAATAAGTACAAATAAGAATTAAAATATTCATATTTAATATTTTATTTATAATAAAATATTAAATATTCAATTTGGGGCAATTGAATAGGAATCGACACAAGATGACCTAATGACCATATTATAAATACTCGACGAGTCTAAACAATTTCAATTAAAATATCTAAGATACAACATAAATTTATTATTTAGATAGTAATAAGTAGTTAGTAGATATATTAATTAATTAGAGTCATTAATATTTACAAATAATATGGACCAAAGCATAATTAAAAGCTTACATGATTAAAAAAATCATATATAATGCTAAATTCATAATGAATTTATAGACATAATTGTAAAATAAACAATATATAAATATTAATACAATAAGATCATATTATAAATTGATCATAAGAATAATAAGGTACAAACATTAGATGTGATAGTGAAGGTAAAGTGATAATAAAGAGTGAAAATCATCAAGTGAAATAAAAAAAAATAACGATCGATTTTTGCAACAATAATGTTTTGAAAAGGAACAAAAAGTGAACATAGTGTGAAACCAGTTACGAAAAGTATTTTTAAATAATAAATAAGATTCATTAAATTGTTTTTAATATAAATTAGACAGTTAACAGTAATATTAAGAAAATAATTTTAATTAAAACATATAAAAACATAGAATAAATTTAAGAAAATTTGTGATATTGACATTAAAATTAAATATTATAAATTAATTTTAAGTAATGGAGTAAAATAAATTATATTAGAATGTAAGGAAAATTCTAATATTTAATATTTTAATATTAAGAAAACATAATTTAGCATCTTCAAACAATAATTTTCAATAATTAGTTAATTATATATTTCAATATTTTCATGTCAAGCCATTTTGTTTTATAATTTTTAATATTAAAAATTGTTTTAGGAAGGCTAAAATATGTATAATTAGATAGGTAAAATAATAGAGTTTAATTTTATAATATTTGTTGTCATGCATATTATTGGATAAATCCAGGAAATGGTAAAATTGGAAAAATTTTATCAATTTTAAAATTCTTGACAGCCATTTTTGTTTGACAAGAACGCCAAGAAAAGGGTGATTTTTCATCAAGTAACCCGATGCCTTCAACTGCTGAGCCAATCAGAATGATTAATTAAGTCAGCTGGTGGCATACGATAGAAAGAAAAATCACAAAAATTGGAGACAGTTGCAAAAAAGTATTGTTACAGAGAGGTGTAAAAGAAAAGTTTCTCCTCAAAACATAACCTTAAAATTTTTCACTACGAGATCATAAAGCCACGTGCGAGATCTTTTGTTTTTGATAAGTAAATAATTTTTTAAAGGTTATGAAAGTAAATAAATATTAAATAAAGTTTAATTAATCAATATATTAAAAAAAAAATAATTTAAATTAAATTGAATGTCATTAAGAAATAGCAACTCCAACTAACATCAAGAAAATTTAGTAAAAACCCGATTGTGGCAAATAAAAGTTCAAGAAATTATACCTGGCTGGTGTAAATACCAACATTTCCTAGAAGTAGACAATTCCTGGACATTACCAAAAATAACCAAGACAGTGTTTAATTAAGAATATCTACTTACTTGATAGTAGGTATTTTTTAAAAACAAATATCCCAATCCAATTTGATGGTAAAAGAAGACAGAGAAACACAAATATACCTTTTTATTGTTTATAAGTAAACAAACACTTAAGGATCAAGGTATTTTAAAATATAATATTACCACATTTATATGAGACATTATAAAATCATTAGAACTAATTTATAATCACTTATTAAAATTAATAATCCGCACTTTGCACATTTTTTTTTTTAATTTTTAAAATAAATAAAAGTAATACATTTCAACTGAACACGAGACCTTCACATTTGTCAAACAACTTTTGACAGTTAAGTGGAGTGACATTATACTTAACAGTAGAGATAAGGTGCAATTGATTTTAATTTTAATAAAGATGATCTAGATAATAGGTGTATCAAATAATTTTATAATCAGTAATAATATCATTTTGTTTTATAATAAATTTATGTTGATTGTTAATACAATCCAGTGGTTTTAATTGGCAGTAGATAAAAAGTAATTTTAACTTATGAGAATCTGAACTCACTTGGGATAGTTTCAGGGTAAGCGAGCTAGTTATATTAAGGGGAGATTAAAAAGAGAAAATAGATTTATTAAAATTTTGTTAACAATAATATATGTATTTTTAAGTAAATCCAAAGAATAAATACAGTGCTGTTATCTTATCTTTGATAGGATACAGTAACTGGGCGCTCAAGGAAAAATTAAAAATACATATCGTGGTTTAGAATATTTTTAATAGAGCAAAAGAGAACTTATATCATTCACATTCACCAATATTCAAATTTTATAAAAAAAAAAAGAAATATTCAAAATATTAATATTCTAATTCCTCTTCGGGCAGTTGCTTGAAGCGTGTGTGGGCGACGAATATAGACCTCTGACGATATACGTTAGGTCCCGCATCACGTTTTTCAACGCAATTGGCGCCCAACGTGGGGCAATCTTTTGTTTTTGGGGCATAAATATTTTCAGGGATTATTAAAATATTATCAGGACATAAATATTTTCAGGGTATATAAGTCTACTGTCAATAAAAATAATTAATAGGAACTTGTAACATATAAAAAAAAAAAAACGAGTATTATTGCACATCAGTTATTTAAAATTAATTACAACAAAATTGATAACAATAGTATTAAACAAAAGTTTAATACATAAATATTATAAAATTTTTGAATTGCATAAAACTTGAATAAATAAAATACCATGGCTGAACAAAATATAACCTTAAGATCAGGAAAACAAATTAATCAAGAAATGGGAGTACGGAAAACAAAAGAAGATACAGCTAGTACATCCATTTCTTCTACCGATCGAGAGAGTGAAGTATTTCAGCAGACTAAGCTAGAAGAGGTAGGGGAAATAACAACCCCTGAGCAAAAAGAACCAGAAAAGACAGAACAGAGTAGTAATCAAGATATAATAAAATTTTTGCAGAGTATGCAAAATAATCTGGAAAATAAAATGGAAAAAGGCCAAAAAGATCTGGAAAAAGGCCAAAAGGATCTGGAAAAAGGCCAAAAAGATCTGGAAAATAAAATGGAAAAAGGGCTTAACGATCTGGATACGAAAGTTACAAAAGGTCAGAAGGAGCTAGAAAAAAGACAGCAAGACCTAGAACATAAGATTGAACAGGGTCAAAAAGAATTAAAAAAGGAAATAACTAAAGGCCAAAAAGAATTAAATGATATTAAACAGGGGCAAATAAGATTAGAAAAACAAGTGGATGAGAAAATATTAGAAATTGAAAACAGAATGTCAAAAGAGCTGTCAACATGCATTGAAGAAATACATGAAAAGGTAACTAAAAATAACCAAGAAATATTAAATATGCTAGAAATAGAGAAAGGTGACAGGAACACAGAAATAGAGCGTCTCAATGACAAACTAGATACGACCATGCATGACATTACCTCAGAATTAGATAAGCATGGTAATGAAATAGATAAAATTGATAGGAAATGTTACAGAACTTTCCAGGAATACGATCAGATTATAGAATAAAAACTAAAATCCACAACTGAACTAGTTACTTGTACCGTGGATAAGAAGTTGGAGACTGTAACTAGAAATAATATGGGCAATGGAAATATTTGTAACAGTACTAATGACATGGGTCTAAAGTTTAATGGCAACATTCGTATGTTACACCCGGTAGCTTTTATTAACAGTATCAAGAATAGGTTAAAAAATGTAAATAATCTTCAAGTAATAAAAGACTTTATTCGAGTTAATTTGATTGATCATGCAAGTATTTGGTATGGTAATATAGAATCAACGATAAATAATTTTTGTGAGTTTGAAAGGGAATTTTTGGAATATTTTTGGGGAGAGATTAAACAAGCAGAGTTTAGGGAACAATTATACTTTGGGAAATTTAATTATAATAAAAATGGGGATCTAGTTAATTATGCTTTAAAGCTAAGTACAGTAGCAAAGTATTTAAATCCACCAATGAGAGAAGACGAAATTATTCTGAACATTGCTCGTCATTATCAAGATAATATAGTACAAACAATTACAATTCAAAATATAAAAACAATGGGTCAATTTATTAATTTCTTAACAAGAGTACAAAGAGGTAATTTTAATGGGCACAATCAAAATAATAAAAAAAATAGTTATGATCAAAACTTTAAAAACCTAAATAACAATATACGTCCACAGCCGAATCAATTTAGACAGAATCAAACTAATTATACAAATAATATTCCTAACAATTTTAATAGAAATAATAATAACTATAATCGTAATAATGACTTTTACCAGAAAACAAATAGAAATTTTAATAACAATAATTTTAATAATAATACACGATACAGACAAACAGACAATGGTACAAATAATTATAATTCAAATAATAATAATTCACAATATAGACAACAATATAACGCGAGACAAAATAATATAAACTTAAATAGAGGCGCAAATAACAATGATCGACAAATTGATAGGAACGTTCAGAACAATGAAAGACAAAATTTTAGGAATCGAACTTTTTACAATGGAAATGACAGGGAATATAGACAAACTAATAATATTAGACGAAATAGAAGTGATACAGACTTACAAGTAGACAATGAACAGACAAATAACCACATGACAGGGAGACGGAGCAACAGCCTGGAAAGAAATCGAAGGGAGGTATCTTCGGATCCTAGAAACAGACGAACAAATTTTTAAATAACAGCCTTGGATCTGAAATTAAGACGAATTTTATACATTACGAACATCCACGAGAATTAATAGACTTAAATGACAATTTATACAATGAAAAATATGAAAATAATTTAGATTTAATTTATGTAAAAGGTAAAATTGATAATACTGAAGTTAAAATATTAATAGATAGTGGTTCTGAAGCATCATTAATTGATGAAAATAAATTAGAAAATATATTGTTATTTAATAATAAAGTAATCATAAATAAAATACCAAAATTAAAATTAGTGGGGGCAAATAATAAAAAGATTTGTGAAGTAAATCGGCAATGTATGTTAAAAATAGTGCTTGGTAATAAAATTATAGAAGCATCATTAATAGTAGTGAATAATATGAATATCGATATAATTATGGGGAATGATATTTTAAGTAAATATGGGGCTAAAATAAATTACGAAGATATGATCTTGATAATTGATGAACATAGAATAGAGTTCATAAATAATTTGGTTTTTAATCATTCGAGTGAGGATTTATCATGTATAGAAATGTTAAGTGAAGAAGTTACAAGTAAAGAAAGCGCAAATAATATAATAGAAATACATAATCTTGAAAGTATTATAGATAATTGTAAGAAGGAGAATAATGCGGTAAATAATAAGGTTTTGTTAGCTAAAAGGAGCACAAAACCAAAATTTTTAGGAGATATTAGTATTGACAAAGTCAATGATAATTTTAGTAGGAGAAGTTTTTGTGATTATAATAAGTATAATAATGAAGTGATTATGAATGAAAAGGAAATTATATGCGATTCAAATTTTAAAAAAGATATAGTATACATGTTAAATTCTTTTAAAAACTTAATTTCAAACAAAAACATTACTAATAGAAACCATCCAAAGTCCATAATAGCGACAAATCCTAGAGAGATGATTGCTATCGATTTCATAAGTAATTTACCACCATCATCCCATAAATCGAAGCACATCTTAGTAATATTGGACGTATGCTCTAAATATGTAAAACTTTATCCATGTAAACGGACTAACGTCATTGAAATAACTAAAAATTTGAATAATTACATTGAGACGATAGGAAGTCCAAGATATTGTATACTGGATAATGCTACATATTTTCAAAATGAAAAGTTTAAAAGGTACAGTGCAAGGAAAAATATGATATTAAATTTTACAAGCATAAGACATCCACAAGCAAACCCAGCAGAAAGATACATAAAAGAAGTGTCAAAATTATTGCGTATCCAATGTCATGAAAAACCTCTTACTTGGGAAGAAAACCTGGAAGAGATAGAGACCTTCTTAAATACCATGCCTAATTTAGTGACAGAAGAAATCCCAAGCCAGATCATGGGATATGAAATAAGTAACAGACCCTGGATATTGAATATAGAGACCCAATATCAAAATTTAATTAAAAATATCACTAAAAGAATGAAAAGAAAGGCTCATAAATATATAAGACAACAAGAGAAAGACATTAAACGAAAAGTCAAATTTAATAAAGGAGAGTTTGTATTGATTAAAGCCCTAAAAAAGACAGATACTAAACAAGGTCAATACAGTAGATTTCAATGGCCATATGAAGGACCATTTGAAATAGAAACAGAAAACGGAAATAATAGCTATAAAATAGTATACCCTGACACAAGACAAGTCAGAGGCATATTTAATATCAAAGATATGTATAAATATAATATTAGCTGATCAAATAACGTACAAAAGCTTATGATTAAAAGGGATATTTTGTGAAACAATAAATTTCTAATAAACTGTGAAATATATAAGGATATAAATTTTATTATCAACTAAAAGTTGTAATTAATATAAATAATAAGTACAAATAAGAATTAAAATATTCATATTTAATATTTTATTTATAATAAAATATTAAATATTCAATTTGGGGCAATTGAATAGGAATCGACACAAGATGACCTAATGACCATATTATAAATACTCGACGAGTCTAAACAATTTCAATTAAAATATCTAAGATACAACATAAATTTATTATTTAGATAGTAATAAGTAGTTAGTAGATATATTAATTAATTAGAGTCATTAATATTTACAAATAATATGGACCAAAGCATAATTAAAAGCTTACATGATTAAAAAAATCATATATAATGCTAAATTCATAATGAATTTATAGACATAATTGTAAAATAAACAATATATAAATATTAATACAATAAGATCATATTATAAATTGATCATAAGAATAATAAGGTACAAACATTAGATGTGATAGTGAAGGTAAAGTGATAATAAAGAGTGAAAATCATCAAGTGAAATAAAAAAAAATAACGATCGATTTTTGCAACAATAATGTTTTGAAAAGGAACAAAAAGTGAACATAGTGTGAAACCAGTTACGAAAAGTATTTTTAAATAATAAATAAGATTCATTAAATTCTTTTTAATATAAATTAGACAGTTAACAGTAATATTAAGAAAATAATTTTAATTAAAACATATAAAAACATAGAATAAATTTAAGAAAATTTGTGATATTGACATTAAAATTAAATATTATAAATTAATTTTAAGTAATGGAGTAAAATAAATTATATTAGAATGTAAGGAAAATTCTAATATTTAATATTTTAATATTAAGAAAACATAATTTAGCATCTTCAAACAATAATTTTCAATAATTAGTTAATTATATATTTCAATATTTTCATGTCAAGCCATTTTGTTTTATAATTTTTAATATTAAAAATTGTTTTAGGAAGGCTAAAATATGTATAATTAGATAGGTAAAATAATAGAGTTTAATTTTATAATATTTGTTGTCATGCATATTATTGGATAAATCCAGGAAATGGTAAAATTGGAAAAATTTTATCAATTTTAAAATTCTTGACAGCCATTTTTGTTTGACAAGAACGCCAAGAAAAGGGTGATTTTTCATCAAGTAACCCGATGCCTTCAACTGCTGAGCCAATCAGAATGATTAATTAAGTCAGCTGGTGGCATACGATAGAAAGAAAAATCACAAAAATTGGAGACAGTTGCAAAAAAGTATTGTTACAGAGAGGTGTAAAAGAAAAGTTTCTCCTCAAAACATAACCTTAAAATTTTTCACTACGAGATCATAAAGCCACGTGCGAGATCTTTTGTTTTTGATAAGTAAATAATTTTTTAAAGGTTATGAAAGTAAATAAATATTAAATAAAGTTTAATTAATCAATATATTAAAAAAAAAATAATTTAAATTAAATTGAATGTCATTAAGAAATAGCAACTCCAACTAACATCAAGAAAATTTAGTAAAAACCCGATTGTGGCAAATAAAAGTTCAAGAAATTATACCTGGCTGGTGTAAATACCAACATTTCCTAGAAGTAGACAATTCCTGGACATTACCAAAAATAACCAAGACAGTGTTTAATTAAGAATATCTACTTACTTGATAGTAGGTATTTTTTAAAAACAAATATCCCAATCCAATTTGATGGTAAAAGAAGACAGAGAAACACAAATATACCTTTTTATTGTTTATAAGTAAACAAACACTTAAGGATCAAGGTATTTTAAAATATAATATTACCACATTTATATGAGACATTATAAAATCATTAGAACTAATTTATAATCACTTATTAAAATTAATAATCCGCACTTTGCACATTTTTTTTTTTAATTTTTAAAATAAATAAAAGTAATACATTTCAACTGAACACGAGACCTTCACATTTGTCAAACAACTTTTGACAGTTAAGTGGAGTGACATTATACTTAACAGTAGAGATAAGGTGCAATTGATTTTAATTTTAATAAAGATGATCTAGATAATAGGTGTATCAAATAATTTTATAATCAGTAATAATATCATTTTGTTTTATAATAAATTTATGTTGATTGTTAATACAATCCAGTGGTTTTAATTGGCAGTAGATAAAAAGTAATTTTAACTTATGAGAATCTGAACTCACTTGGGATAGTTTCAGGGTAAGCGAGCTAGTTATATTAAGGGGAGATTAAAAAGAGAAAATAGATTTATTAAAATTTTGTTAACAATAATATATGTATTTTTAAGTAAATCCAAAGAATAAATACAGTGCTGTTATCTTATCTTTGATAGGATACAGTAACTGGGCGCTCAAGGAAAAATTAAAAATACATATCGTGGTTTAGAATATTTTTAATAGAGCAAAAGAGAACTTATATCATTCACATTCACCAATATTCAAATTTTATAAAAAAAAAAGAAATATTCAAAATATTAATATTCTAATTCCTCTTCGGGCAGTTGCTTGAAGCGTGTGTGGGCGACGAATATAGACCTCTGACGATATACGTTAGGTCCCGCATCACGTTTTTCAACGCAATTGGCGCCCAACGTGGGGCAATCTTTTGTTTTTGGGGCATAAATATTTTCAGGGATTATTAAAATATTATCAGGACATAAATATTTTCAGGGTATATAAGTCTACTGTCAATAAAAATAATTAATAGGAACTTGTAACATATAAAAAAAAAAAAAACGAGTATTATTGCACATCAGTTATTTAAAATTAATTACAACAAAATTGATAACAATAGTATTAAACAAAAGTTTAATACATAAATATTATAAAATTTTTGAATTGCATAAAACTTGAATAAATAAAATACCATGGCTGAACAAAATATAACCTTAAGATCAGGAAAACAAATTAATCAAGAAATGGGAGTACGGAAAACAAAAGAAGATACAGCTAGTACATCCATTTCTTCTACCGATCGAGAGAGTGAAGTATTTCAGCAGACTAAGCTAGAAGAGGTAGGGGAAATAACAACCCCTGAGCAAAAAGAACCAGAAAAGACAGAACAGAGTAGTAATCAAGATATAATAAAATTTTTGCAGAGTATGCAAAATACTCTGGAAAATAAAATGGAAAAAGGCCAAAAAGATCTGGAAAAAGGCCAAAAAGATCTGGAAAAAGGCCAAAAGGATCTGGAAAAAGGCCAAAAAGATCTGGAAAATAAAATGGAAAAAGGGCTTAACAATCTGGATACGAAAGTTACAAAAGGTCAGAAGGAGCTAGAAAAAAGACAGCAAGACCTAGAACATAAGATTGAACAGGGTCAAAAAGAATTAAAAAAGGAAATAACTAAAGGCCAAAAAGAATTAAATGATATTAAACAGGGGCAAATAAGATTAGAAAAACAAGTGGATGAGAAAATATTAGAAATTGAAAACAGAATGTCAAAAGAGCTGTCAACATGCATTGAAGAAATACATGGAAAGGTAACTAAAAATAACCAAGAAATATTAAATATGCTAGAAATAGAGAAAGGTGACAGGAACACAGAAATAGAGCGTCTCAATGACAAACTAGATACGACCATGCATGACATTACCTCAGAATTAGATAAGCATGGTAATGAAATAGATAAAATTGATAGGAAATGTTACAGAACTTTCCAGGAATACGATCAGATTATAGAAGAAAAACTAAAATCCACAACTGAACTAGTTACTTGTACCGTGGATAAGAAGTTGGAGACTGTAACTAGAAATAATATGGGCAATGGAAATATTTGTAACAGTACTAATGACATGGGTCTAAAGTTTAATGGCAACATTCGTATGTTACACCCGGTAGCTTTTATTAACAGTATCAAGAATAGGTTAAAAAATGTAAATAATCTTCAAGTAATAAAAGACTTTATTCGAGTTAATTTGATTGATCATGCAAGTATTTGGTATGGTAATATAGAATCAACGATAAATAATTTTTGTGAGTTTGAAAGGGAATTTTTGGAATATTTTTGGGGAGAGATTAAACAAGCAGAGTTTAGGGAACAATTATACTTTGGGAAATTTAATTATAATAAAAATGGGGATCTAGTTAATTATGCTTTAAAGCTAAGTACAGTAGCAAAGTATTTAAATCCACCAATGAGAGAAGACGAAATTATTCTGAACATTGCTCGTCATTATCAAGATAATATAGTACAAACATTTACAATTCAAAATATAAAAACAATGGGTCAATTTATTAATTTCTTAACAAGAGTACAAAGAGGTAATTTTAATGGGCACAATCAAAATAATAAAAAAAATAGTTATGATCAAAACTTTAAAAACCTAAATAACAATATACGTCCACAGCCGAATCAATTTAGACAGAATCAAACTAATTATACAAATAATATTCCTAACAATTTTAATAGAAATAATAATAACTATAATCGTAATAATGACTTTTACCAGAAAACAAATAGAAATTTTAATAACAATAATTTTAATAATAATACACGATACAGACAAACAGACAATGGTACAAATAATTATAATTCAAATAATAATAATTCACAATATAGACAACAATATAACGCGAGACAAAATAATATAAACTTAAATAGAGGCGCAAATAACAATGATCGACAAATTGATAGGAACGTTCAGAACAATGAAAGACAAAATTTTAGGAATCGAACTTTTTACAATGGAAATGACAGGGAATATAGACAAACTAATAATATTAGACGAAATAGAAGTGATACAGACTTACAAGTAGACAATGAACAGACAAATAACCACATGACAGGGAGACGGAGCAACAGCCTGGAAAGAAATCGAAGGGAGGTATCTTCGGATCCTAGAAACAGACGAACAAATTTTTAAATAACAGCCTTGGATCTGAAATTAAGACGAATTTTATACATTACGAACATCCACGAGAATTAATAGACTTAAATGACAATTTATACAATGAAAAATATGAAAATAATTTAGATTTAATTTATGTAAAAGGTAAAATTGATAATACTGAAGTTAAAATATTAATAGATAGTGGTTCTGAAGCATCATTAATTGATGAAAATAAATTAGAAAATATATTGTTATTTAATAATAAAGTAATCATAAATAAAATACCAAAATTAAAATTAGTGGGGGCAAATAATAAAAAGATTTGTGAAGTAAATCGGCAATGTATGTTAAAAATAGTGCTTGGTAATAAAATTATAGAAGCATCATTAATAGTAGTGAATAATATGAATATCGATATAATTATGGGGAATGATATTTTAAGTAAATATGGGGCTAAAATAAATTACGAAGATATGATCTTGATAATTGATGAACATAGAATAGAGTTCATAAATAATTTGGTTTTTAATCATTCGAGTGAGGATTTATCATGTATAGAAATGTTAAGTGAAGAAGTTACAAGTAAAGAAAGCGCAAATAATATAATAGAAATACATAATCTTGAAAGTATTATAGATAATTGTAAGAAGGAGAATAATGCGGTAAATAATAAGGTTTTGTTAGCTAAAAGGAGCACAAAACCAAAATTTTTAGGAGATATTAGTATTGACAAAGTCAATGATAATTTTAGTAGGAGAAGTTTTTGTGATTATAATAAGTATAATAATGAAGTGATTATGAATGAAAAGGAAATTATATGCGATTCAAATTTTAAAAAAGATATAGTATACATGTTAAATTCTTTTAAAAACTTAATTTCAAACAAAAACATTACTAATAGAAACCATCCAAAGTCCATAATAGCGACAAATCCTAGAGAGATGATTGCTATCGATTTCATAAGTAATTTACCACCATCATCCCATAAATCGAAGCACATCTTAGTAATATTGGACGTATGCTCTAAATATGTAAAACTTTATCCATGTAAACGGACTAACGTCATTGAAATAACTAAAAATTTGAATAATTACATTGAGACGATAGGAAGTCCAAGATATTGTATACTGGATAATGCTACATATTTTCAAAATGAAAAGTTTAAAAGGTACAGTGCAAGGAAAAATATGATATTAAATTTTACAAGCATAAGACATCCACAAGCAAACCCAGCAGAAAGATACATAAAAGAAGTGTCAAAATTATTGCGTATCCAATGTCATGAAAAACCTCTTACTTGGGAAGAAAACCTGGAAGAGATAGAGACCTTCTTAAATACCATGCCTAATTTAGTGACAGAAGAAATCCCAAGCCAGATCATGGGATATGAAATAAGTAACAGACCCTGGATATTGAATATAGAGACCCAATATCAAAATTTAATTAAAAATATCACTAAAAGAATGAAAAGAAAGGCTCATAAATATATAAGACAACAAGAGAAAGACATTAAACGAAAAGTCAAATTTAATAAAGGAGAGTTTGTATTGATTAAAGCCCTAAAAAAGACAGATACTAAACAAGGTCAATACAGTAGATTTCAATGGCCATATGAAGGACCATTTGAAATAGAAACAGAAAACGGAAATAATAGCTATAAAATAGTATACCCTGACACAAGACAAGTCAGAGGCATATTTAATATCAAAGATATGTATAAATATAATATTAGCTGATCAAATAACGTACAAAAGCTTATGATTAAAAGGGATATTTTGTGAAACAATAAATTTCTAATAAACTGTGAAATATATAAGGATATAAATTTTATTATCAACTAAAAGTTGTAATTAATATAAATAATAAGTACAAATAAGAATTAAAATATTCATATTTAATATTTTATTTATAATAAAATATTAAATATTCAATTTGGGGCAATTGAATAGGAATCGACACAAGATGACCTAATGACCATATTATAAATACTCGACGAGTCTAAACAATTTCAATTAAAATATCTAAGATACAACATAAATTTATTATTTAGATAGTAATAAGTAGTTAGTAGATATATTAATTAATTAGAGTCATTAATATTTACAAATAATATGGACCAAAGCATAATTAAAAGCTTACATGATTAAAAAAATCATATATAATGCTAAATTCATAATGAATTTATAGACATAATTGTAAAATAAACAATATATAAATATTAATACAATAAGATCATATTATAAATTGATCATAAGAATAATAAGGTACAAACATTAGATGTGATAGTGAAGGTAAAGTGATAATAAAGAGTGAAAATCATCAAGTGAAATAAAAAAAAATAACGATCGATTTTTGCAACAATAATGTTTTGAAAAGGAACAAAAAGTGAACATAGTGTGAAACCAGTTACGAAAAGTATTTTTAAATAATAAATAAGATTCATTAAATTCTTTTTAATATAAATTAGACAGTTAACAGTAATATTAAGAAAATAATTTTAATTAAAACATATAAAAACATAGAATAAATTTAAGAAAATTTGTGATATTGACATTAAAATTAAATATTATAAATTAATTTTAAGTAATGGAGTAAAATAAATTATATTAGAATGTAAGGAAAATTCTAATATTTAATATTTTAATATTAAGAAAACATAATTTAGCATCTTCAAACAATAATTTTCAATAATTAGTTAATTATATATTTCAATATTTTCATGTCAAGCCATTTTGTTTTATAATTTTTAATATTAAAAATTGTTTTAGGAAGGCTAAAATATGTATAATTAGATAGGTAAAATAATAGAGTTTAATTTTATAATATTTGTTGTCATGCATATTATTGGATAAATCCAGGAAATGGTAAAATTGGAAAAATTTTATCAATTTTAAAATTCTTGACAGCCATTTTTGTTTGACAAGAACGCCAAGAAAAGGGTGATTTTTCATCAAGTAACCCGATGCCTTCAACTGCTGAGCCAATCAGAATGATTAATTAAGTCAGCTGGTGGCATACGATAGAAAGAAAAATCACAAAAATTGGAGACAGTTGCAAAAAAGTATTGTTACAGAGAGGTGTAAAAGAAAAGTTTCTCCTCAAAACATAACCTTAAAATTTTTCACTACGAGATCATAAAGCCACGTGCGAGATCTTTTGTTTTTGATAAGTAAATAATTTTTTAAAGGTTATGAAAGTAAATAAATATTAAAGTTTAATTAATCAATATATTAAAAAAAATAATTTAAATTAAATTGAATGTCATTAAGAAATAGCAACTCCAACTAACATCAAGAAAATTTAGTAAAAACCCGATTGTGGCAAATAAAAGTTCAAGAAATTATACCTGGCTGGTGTAAATACCAACATTTCCTAGAAGTAGACAATTCCTGGACATTACCAAAAATAACCAAGACAGTGTTTAATTAAGAATATCTACTTACTTGATAGTAGGTATTTTTTAAAAACAAATATCCCAATCCAATTTGATGGTAAAAGAAGACAGAGAAACACAAATATACCTTTTTATTGTTTATAAGTAAACAAACACTTAAGGATCAAGGTATTTTAAAATATAATATTACCACATTTATATGAGACATTATAAAATCATTAGAACTAATTTATAATCACTTATTAAAATTAATAATCCGCACTTTGCACATTTTTTTTTTTAATTTTTAAAATAAATAAAAGTAATACATTTCAACTGAACACGAGACCTTCACATTTGTCAAACAACTTTTGACAGTTAAGTGGAGTGACATTATACTTAACAGTAGAGATAAGGTGCAATTGATTTTAATTTTAATAAAGATGATCTAGATAATAGGTGTATCAAATAATTTTATAATCAGTAATAATATCATTTTGTTTTATAATAAATTTATGTTGATTGTTAATACAATCCAGTGGTTTTAATTGGCAGTAGATAAAAAGTAATTTTAACTTATGAGAATCTGAACTCACTTGGGATAGTTTCAGGGTAAGCGAGCTAGTTATATTAAGGGGAGATTAAAAAGAGAAAATAGATTTATTAAAATTTTGTTAACAATAATATATGTATTTTTAAGTAAATCCAAAGAATAAATACAGTGCTGTTATCTTATCTTTGATAGGATACAGTAACTGGGCGCTCAAGGAAAAATTAAAAATACATATCGTGGTTTAGAATATTTTTAATAGAGCAAAAGAGAACTTATATCATTCACATTCACCAATATTCAAATTTTATAAAAAAAAAGAAATATTCAAAATATTAATATTCTAATTCCTCTTCGGGCAGTTGCTTGAAGCGTGTGTGGGCGACGAATATAGACCTCTGACGATATACGTTAGGTCCCGCATCACGTTTTTCAACGCAATATATATATATATATATATATATATATATATATATATATATATATATATATATAATGCATTTTTTTGTACAATAATTAATTTCTCAACCTACTCTTTTATATAGTCGTAGTAGTTTTATCATCACATCATAAAATATAATTAAAGGAAAAGGCTTGGGGGATGGAGGTGTTCCGACGGGGTTAAAAATATGTTAAAAATTATTTTTTCCAAGAATCACCCCGAATCAAAAAAAAATTAGGCTTTATGTTAGTTAAAAGCCGAAATATTGCAAATTTTTCAAACACGCTTCGATTTGAAGGTGTATTTTTGGTTTTTTTGGGAGAGAAAGAGTTCCCCCCACCATGACTACCCGTTGCTTCTTCCTCGTACCCTCACTTTGGCCAACTCGTGAAATGTTAATTTTAATATTCATAAAGTCATTTTGTAGATCTTTTGAAGACGCACAAACCGTCCAGATATCATTTTTCTCTATATTCTGTATTTTCTCCATTATATCGCAAAAATCGATTTTCAAGATAATTGTTAAAAAAAATTATAGTTTTTTGTTTGAAGCACGAGATGAGAAGCCTTTACTGTTACCTGCTACAAGATATTCATGCAAGGACATCCAAAATTATTAACAGAGGCTTAAATCTATAAAAATCTAAACAACAAAACATATAAATTTGCTGCTTAAAAGTTGTTATATAAACATATTAAATACATTTAAATTTTATCAAGACAATGACCTTAAACTTGATGCAGATGTGGTTCGCGAAAAGTTAATGTGACCAAGGTCATAACAACTCTTCCTCAGGCTCGCGACGTAATGATATGCTATAAAAATAAAATTAGGAAAAATAAAATAACACACATAGAAATATTAAAAAATATGTTGTTTGTCATTAATTATTTAAATAAAATAGTAATAAATAATTACGTATTTGAAAAATGCCATGAGGGCAAAGGGTGGTCATACTAAATATTAGTTTTATTTTATATGTTGTTCTTTTATCTTATTTTCGGTCTGAAATTTTTTGTAGTTATGAAATTTGCAATTATTTTTTTTAATAACATGTTTCTGCTATTTCTTCGTTTAACTTAAATATTTTAATCGGGCGGTGCACCCCATTGCATTCAAAATCAAGCAGTGAAGAAAACAT
The DNA here is from genome assembly GCA_034092305.1 of Diaprepes abbreviatus. Classification (NCBI taxonomy): domain Eukaryota; kingdom Metazoa; phylum Arthropoda; class Insecta; order Coleoptera; family Curculionidae; genus Diaprepes; species Diaprepes abbreviatus. The sequence goes on along the minus strand of JASJET010000260.1, from coordinate 888,328 downwards.
AAAATTCTTTCTCCGTGAAATATGTTATTCTATAATCCAAAAAAGTGTACACATATTTTGCCGTTTTGCGGAAGAATCAATTTCAAAGAAGTTATCGAGATTTTAAAGTTAAGCTTAGAGCCTTTGCACTGAAGAAAAATTACAGTCATTTTTTATTTAAAATTGTATATTTTTATGACTAATTAACGTAATTCAGTTTTCTCGTTTAATTACAGTTACACGAGTTACAAACTTTCAGAAAATAATTTGAAAACCAAAAAATTTTCAAAATTAACAAAATAATGGCCATTTTTCGAAAAACAAAAGCACAAACGCGATTTTCACAAAAACTAAATTTTTTTGGATGAATTTTTTTTCGAGGTCTTCTTGTTATATACTTCTTCAGCTACAATTGTTTTCATTGGTAAAATGCAGGGGCGGACACAATAATTTTTTTTCCTCTTTCAATAACCGATTCCATTTCAAGTCATGCAAAGAGATTTTTTCAGGAAAAAAAGACTTTCTCCTTGAAATATATTGTTATAGAAACTAAAAAAAAATGTGTATGTATTTTGCCGTTTTGCGAAAAAAAAATCATTTTCAACGAAGTTATTGAGATTTTTGCAGTGAAAAAAAACTACACTGTAAAAAGGATATGCATAAAATTTAATGTAAATGTGCTGTAAGCAAATTTCATAAACTAATAATCTAAATTAATGTATTTCTTTAAATTTAATGTAACCAAACATTAAGTTTAAAGTTTGATCATTACTTTTTAAGATGACAAAAGTACATTAAATATACAGCCAATGTTCATTGATATGTTATCACATATTTAATGCACCAACATTAATATGAGGTCAGAAAATTGTGCTAGCAGGAAAAGAAGGATATTTTCCCCATATGTAGTGTACCGTCATGTGCACACCGGCTTCGAACTCATTGGTCTCCGTCAGTACCAGCAGATATGTACACTTTATCATTAGAAAATTGCGTCCCTTTAAGCAACTTATATCATACTAAATAAAAAGTTCAATACAAGTTGCGCCATCTCCCGGAATCTCATCCAATGTACCAATATTAATGTAAATTCCTTTAATGTTAAGGTACATGTGAATTAATCTTAATGTACATAAAGTTAAAATATCTTTTCAGTTACTTTGTTGAAATTTAAGATACCATATTAAATTTAAAGTACAACGAACTGATATTTCAATGAATTTGCTTTAAAATCAAAGTAAATGTAAATTAATCACGATTTAAAACACAAAATCATTAAATTTAATGTAGAATGTACATTAAATTTGCATTAAATTAAAGATTTTTTTAAATTTATATATATATATATATATATATATATATATATATATATATATATATATATATATATATATATTTATACATATATTTGGAGCTCAAAAGTGAAAATTTTTCCAAAATTTTCCAGAAAATCGCCCTTAGGCGCATGTTCTGGAAAATCACCGTACTATTCGTAATCAGCGGTTCAAAATACATGAATAAAACTTCGGTGAGTGATCGGACCTCAACCGGCGACCACCAAGAACCTGTAACCTAAAGTAAGAAAAATTTAAAAATATTTCAAAATGGCGGTTTTTTTTGTTATTCTCCAACCTTAAATCGCTCATTGCTCGAAAACGAAGCATTTTTCAAAAAAAAAATGCAAGAATAAAAAGATTTTTACTCAAAATATATGATTAATGTGTTTTAGTATCAATTTTTTTAAATATTTTTTGCAATTTTTGCAATTATTTGCTAATAACAAATTAACGATCATTGGTACAAATAAATGTCATTAAGGTTTTTTTGTTCGTAACAACCCAACGCATCTATTAAAAAAGGTTTGATCTTGGTGTGCATCCGTGGTCGATTGATTTGGTTTTTCACACCTTTTTGGAGGTGCACCGCACGCTTATATGTTGGTCTCTTCAGTAATTATTCGGAACGGTGGAAACACCAAATTTTCCGAATTTTTCGAGTCGTAAAATAAGAATATGATATTTTTTTCACAGATCTCGCGTGTTTTTCAAAAAAAAATCACTTTCCCTTAACACTTTTGTGTATTTTCCGACCTATCCTATTACAATTGTCACTGTCACTAAAACACATACGGAAATTTTGTATTCTCTTCATTCTCTTTTAACACCTAAAGGATAGAGTGATTTTTTGAAAGGTATCGTTAGAGACAAAAGATCTCAGACGTCACAAAAGGGGACATTCCGCTGAACTTTTAAATTACCATAGACATAAAATAAGTTTTTAACATAAATATCAGTTTTTCAAATTTCTGCAGTTTGCAGCAATAAAGATAGTGTTTGCAAGATTTAAAAAAATAATAATTATAACTAACCGTAACAATCTCTTATAATAAGTTTTAGAACCTTTCCCAACTGCCATTCTGGCAGAGAATATTCTGCCTTCACGTGGTAGCTGCTGAACAGCAAAATTTTTTAACGAGGATTAAAAAAAATAATAGAAAGAATTCTAACTAAGTTGGACAAAAAGTAGTTAGCTTTATAACCAGTCAAACAAAATCGGGGCACCAAACATAAACTAATCACTGTTAGAGGCTTTAAAGTTGTGAACAAGAAGGAGACTGTGAAATCTACTTTAGTTCAGGTCAGTTTAGGTTAGTTTTGCTTTGATCTTGGTTTTAAGACTAACGTAGCTGGTTAAACGATCTGTTTATGTTTGACATCCCGATTCTGTACGTTTCCCCACATATTATACTAAAATAATGGGGTGTCCACAATTAACTGCATTTAAACTACCAAGTATTACATCCTAGTGAAATTTAAAATTTACGTCAACGGTGAAACATCGCATAATAAATCACGTATTTCGATCTAAATCATAGACACGAGGAGAAAGAAAATCAAACGACAAACCAATAGTTCTCTTACTGTTTATGGAAAATTCACATTTTTTCCACGATTATTTATAAAAATTTTGTTCAAAAAAATGGTTAAATATTGTATTGTGTTTGTGAATTTTACTAGAAATGCCCAAAATTTTTATCAGTAAGAACGAGATTTATTTTTACAAAAATCACGCGCGATCGAGAAAAATATCATATTTGTGTTCTAGGACCCGAAAATAGGAGATATGTAAAAGATTAATGAAAAATTCGGTGTTTCCACCGTTCAGAATAATTACAGTTTTTTATTAAAGCATTGTCTCTGAATTAAAAGTTATTTTTTATATTTTAATACATAAGCTTAGATAAATAACAGGGTAGCCGTTTATATTTCGTGAATTGGCAACACTGTCGTCTAACATAACCATGATAAATTATGACATTTTAAAAGGTATACGTTACTCAGTGTATACGATAATAGTAAGAGTTAAATTGTCCTATATATTTAATATTTGTGCTTACCTTCTTCAGAAAATATGTAAATCAGCTCACAATAGTGGAAAAATAAACTGCCTTCACTTACAAATAACTAACTCTTGATACAAGCAAGAAAGGCATAATGAATTAAAAAAACCCAAAAATATGTTTATATCTTAAACGACAATAACAATACTTGAAAATCAAAACAAGTTTGTCAATTTCTTGGTATCGGCCTCAAACATCCATACATTGACGCCTTGTGGCTTCTTATAACTGTTTCTCGGCTACAAACATTGACTAATTCACTTCAGATGAAACGGAATTATGTAGGGGATATTGGGGCAAAACGTGGCCTGAAGACAAAATTAAAAAGTGTAATATTTTTATTAGTGTACTGACACTTGCTATCCTATAGTACCGTTATATTTCAAATGACTTGTCTTATCAAATAAAAATAGTTTGAATACTTTCCATATTATCGCCAGCAAATAATATTTTTGAATTTACTTCCAGGGTCAGAAGGGAGAAAAAGGTGACAAAGGTGCAGATGGTATTCCAGGCAGGGACGGCGTACCTGGCACACCAGGAACCCCATCCTCAGATGAAACTACACGATACGTTCCTGTACCCGGGCCTCCTGGACCACCCGGGCCGCCAGGCATACCTGGATTATCCATTACAGGTCCTAAAGGGGAACCTGGAGCACCAGCTTATGGGGAACAAATGTTTAATCTTAGACCAGGTAATGTTTTATTTACCACATGTCTGAATTGTAATTTATATATATATATATATATATATATATATATATATATATATATATATATATATATATATATATAAAATAATTGAAAATAACAATTGATATTTCGCAACAAATATTTGTATAACTAAAATCAATTGTATACAGTGTGTCTCACAACGAATTGTCGCGATCAATTTCTTGGAAAGTAGACTTTAGAAATTTTTTTAAATTTAGCAGGTTACTAAAGTACCGGAAGTTGATGCCTTCCTGTGTATTTTAAATGGAACATCCTATATGTTATTGTATTTTTAGATTCTACGCAAAATTATAGACATATTTTATGTATATTGTCCTTTACATAAGTCTAACTGTTTTTGACATATTTTTCTCCTATTTGAAATCCTTTAATATTTAACTGGAATTGGTTTCCTTCAACTTCTGGATGAGGAAAATATTTCCTACTTAACCACTTTCTTTAATAAAATTTACAACGAAGGAATAATACCAGATGATTGGTTAGAATCGCTGTTTATCACACTACCAAAGAAAAGTAGACCCACCAAATGTAGCGACTTTAGACTGATTAGTTTAGTGAGCCACACACTATGGATACTTCTACGAATTCTACAGAACGGAATATTCCTTCTATGCGAAAGTAGAGTGAGTGATGAGCAATTTGGATTTAGAAATGGTCTAGGAACCAGAGAGGCACTATTTTGTTTACACGTTTTCCTACAAAAAAGTAGTGAATTCCGAAAGAACATCTACGTCTGTTTCATCGACTTTGAAAAGGCATTCGACCGAGTACAACACGATACACTTTTCGAATGTCTACAAGCAGCAGATCTAGACCACTACGATATAAGACTGCTAAAACATCTGTATTACAATCAAGTAGCCTCTATCCAAATTGAAAACAGTCGTACTCAAAGCCTACCCATCAAATGTGGAGGAAGACAGGGTTGCGTTTTATCACCCTGTCTTTTTAATGTATACTCTGAAGAAATTTTTAGGGAGGCTTTAGATGACAGAAAAGAGGGAGTAAGACTAGGTGGAGAAGTAATCAACAATATTAGATTTGCTGATGATACGGCCATTGTTGCAGAAAGCATCGAGGATCTCCAAACATTAGTAAATCTAGTCAATGAGGCGAGCTGCCACATCTCAAAACCAAATTGGTTGCCTGTTGGAAAGATTAATGTAGATAAATGTCAACTTTGGCTCGATGAAGAGAAGATAGAGCGTGTAAACGATTTCAGATACCTTGGCAGTTGGTTGAATGTGAATGGGGACTCAGATGAAGACATAATAGCTAGGATCGAAATATCGCGTAAGGCTTTTATGACATGGAAACCAGTTCTGTGCAACAGGAATCTGTCAATGCATATTCGTAAGAGGGTCCTGAGATGCTATGTATGGTCTATTCTGTTATACGGTTGCGAGACATGGACACTAAAAACCACAACGCTAAACAAACTGGAAGCTTTCGAATTGTGGTGCTATCATCGAATCCTACAGATATCGTGGGTTTCGCACACTTCTAATGAGGATGTTCTCAGAATGATGGATACAGATCGACTGCTCTTGAACATTATAAAGAGGCGGAAAACAGAATACTTCGGCCACATAATTAGAGGACCTAAATACTATCTACTTCGCCTTATAATACAAGGAAAAGTGGAAGGAAAAAGATGGATAGGCCGAAAGAAGCTTTCATGGCTACATAACATCAGGCAGTGGTGTGATTGCACGGTTGAGGAACTATTTCGTGCTGCAGCCGATAAAGAAAGATTTCGGGAAATTGTAAACATGATGACCACCAACGTCTGAATACGGACATGGCACCTAAAGAAGAAGAAGGTTTCCTTCAAGAAGTGGATCTACTTTAGTGAACTGTTTTGATATTTTGATAAAAAATAAATACAGGGTGATCAAAAACTAGCATTAAATATTTAATTGCAAAAAATCATTTAAAGTCAATTTTTAAAAGTAAATCGCCTGTTTTTCTAATGTTATATTATTTATCCTTAAAAACAAGAGTGATTCTGTATAAGGTTGTCTATTTCAAAAATTTAGATTTTTTGAAATATTGGCAGTTTAACCTTTTTGTATTGTAAAAATGCTAAATGACTTACCTACACAGGGAAGCAAGTTTAAAATTTCAGTCCTGAACTTCCAAAAATCTTGCGCATCTCCGAGTTAGTTTGGCATGGGTGGCCGCTCTAATTGACACTTTCGAACGAATCCCTTAACCATGCCTCCATCGTTGTCATTTGATTACAATAAGCGATGTTTTTTATCGTTCCCCATATAAAATAATCTAAGACAATCATATCAGGAGAACGAGGAGACCACAGAAAGCCTCGATTGTTGGCAAGCCACTTGTCATAAAATGTTGCTTGTAAGTTAGTAACTGGAACGGTTCTGTATGGAGGGACGCCATCGTGTTGGTAAAAATTTGCCTGTGTTCCAGAAATAGATGCTTAAATATTGATTTCTAACGTCGTTTTATATTATTAATGAATTACCTTTTAAGTTTTATTAATAAAAATGTAGTTTTACTATTACAGAATTTCTTACAAAGTCCAAATTATGTAGTCAAAAAATTGAGGGTAACTTCGTTAATATAAATTAGCAAAATTATATTCTCTTCGGAAAATCAGTATCTCTTAGGTATTGAACCAAAAATATTAAATATGGGTGGAAGTTGTATTTCAACAGAATTTTATACATTGAGCTCTTCGCGATTCCTGTTTGGAGAGCCACTTGTTTTAACGATGTCATGGGAAATGCCGCAAAATATCCCAGAATTATAATTTTGACATTTTCATTATTGAGAATAAGTTTCCTTTTATGCATTTTTGCCTAACCGGTGCCAAAATTATTGAAATTTTCCAATATTCGTTTAATACTGTTCCGTGACGGTTTCTGTTTATTTGGATATGTATTAGCAAATGTCTGGCATAAACTTGATAAAATTTTATTATATTTCCCATAGATAATTAACAAATTTCGGTTCGGTAAATTATTCTTACAGGAGAAACAATGAACCTATTCATACTATCGGTACACTCTTTCTCATTTAAAAATATTTTATCGAACCATGAGTGAACCAAAAGCATATCGAGAGCGGCTCTATAGTGAGAATCCAGCCTTAATCGCCCCGGCATGATTTTTAATAATAATTGTCAGATGGCCAGAAATAGTGACATTTCTCTGGTGTTCTATTGTTTTCTTTCGTCGCGTTTCGTCGTCATGGCTAACTAATAACAAAACTTAAAATCCGTATAGCGTTTTCACAATACAAAAATGTGAAATTAACAATATTTCAGAAACTACAAATTTTTTGACTAACCTTATTCAAAGTCACTTTTATTTTTAATGATAAAAAGGGGAACATAATAAAAAGAGAGAATTTAGTTTAAAAATAAATTATTTTTAACAATTTTTTCAAGTTAATATTTAATGTTAGTTTTTGATCACCCCCTGTTTAGTTATTATTAAAATATTAGCAGAGTACACTAAAGTAACTCCCCTTCTAGAACAAAAAAAAATGATAGTTTAGCCGGCAAACGCCATTTTTGACGAAAAATTTAAAAGGTGTTTAAGACAGGTAGACTTAAGTATAGTATACAATATACACGAAATGTTTTGCGTAAAATCTAAAATGTAATAACATATAGGGTGTTCTATTTAAAAGAAGGATATATATGTATGTATAACCGTAAGTGCCACCATCTTGAAAATATTTTAGCCGAATTGCCCCCATCGACATTAGTAAACTGCCAAACTGAAAATGTTTTAAAGTCTATTTTCGGAGAAATCGACCGAGGCGTTTTATCGTGAAGCACCCTGTATATATATATATATATATATATATATATATATATATATATATATATATATATATATATATTTAATTTTTTTCTTTCGTGGATTTAGATTCGTTAAATAATTAAAAAGGACTACTGACATTTCGCTCTCAGTTCAGTGCCTTTTCAAATATTTGTATAATAAAAATATAATTATATATAACAATATATCTAAAATAAAAGACACGTTAAAAACACTATCATAATTCTTAAATATATTTAATTTTTAAAATACGAACCTTAACCTTTGGAGATAAATTTTATTCTACCACTGTTGTCACTTTTGTTTAGGGGTTTATTTTATTGTTTTTTACCTACAATATACCAACATACACTAAATCTATGGCAAAAAAGTCATTTAATATTTGGTATTTACTATCGAGACCGAACACTTATTATTTTGGTGTTAATAAGGCTGGTGTAAATGGGGCTCAAATTTCCTGTATGTTCTGTCATTAACCGTATTTTTATCTCTGTTAATTTCTATTATTTCTGTTATTTATAATTTTGCTAATTATGATTTCGTTATAATGCAGGGTATGTTTTTCGTCTTATATATGTTGGTTTAGCATCGTTGAGGCGTTTTTTTGTATATTTGTGACCGCTTAACTTGGTTATTAGTAATTGGCTAGTCATACTGAAATCTTTCTTAGAGCAATTTGTGCCGTATATTACATTAGATTTAAACGGTTGAACTCATGGAGAATTTCATTAGTTTTATCATATAGCACAGGTACTATTATACAATCATCGACAAAACGTTTGAAAAAAATTATCATAAAATTCAATTTTTCTATAACTTTCTCCTCCAAATATTCCATTACTAACTGAGCAATGGTAGAAAAAATCGGTGAGTCCCTAGTATATCCATTAAATTGTTTGAAAAAGGTCTTTTTGTAACAAAAAATAAGTTGTGTTTACAGCGTGTGTCAACACTTCCAATTAATTTTGGACAGAAATGTATGTCTTTTTAAAAATTTTCAATTTTCCTCTACGCTACGACCGCGTTTAAAGCACGCTTCACATTGAATTTCTTCAGATGATCTACAACCAGTAAACACAAAAGATGCCAAATGGTATGTGCAAATCTCTGCAAAAAAAAAAACAAAGTAACGAACATATGTATGCCATGATTAATTCTGAATCATATATATATATTTATATATATATATATATATATATATATATATATATATATATATATATATATATATATATATACATATATATATGGTATTCCACTTCAACTTTTGTACAAAAATTGACGCAGCCTAGAAGATTCATTTCGGACTTAAATTGTTCATACATTCATTAACTTTTTTAAATCTTGGTTGCATTGTTAAAAATTCAGAATTACGTATCCAAAATGTCGCTTGAATTAAAGCAACTATCCCAAATAATCGAATAATATCATCTAAATGCTGTTAAAAAAAATTCAGGGCTGCTGAATTCGAAATCAGGTTTGCTCTTAAAATTTCTAGTTTCCTTATGTAAGCTTTGGAACCCCAGCGCTTCTGGACCTAACGTAAAAATTTACCTACATGAGGGTCTAAATTATAAGGATTACAGTATATATCTGAATATAACTAAACTAAAAAATTTAAATTATAAACAATATTAAAAATAATTATATAGAAAAAGAGACTATCGCTCAAAAATAATCATGAAATTGGGAATGGCTCTAAATACAGGCAATATTCACAGTTGTCTGTGGGACCAGTAAAAAGTCAGTTTTAAAACATTGCTGTCTACTCTATATATAATTAATTTTCCCTTTAGATCTCCAGCGTATATTGTGTATATTAGTTCTGTCTCATTCTTTTAAAACGTAACGCAAATCTGAACGTATATGATCGGCACTAGCCTTTTAATCTGTTAATTTTCAAATACGTAGCATAACAACATAAAAATGACTCACTAAACGACTTATTTAAAGCGAGCTAATGAAGAAACAAAAAATTACTCTATTAAAAGAAATGGCCTTATTTTTAAAAATGAAGATCTTATCATTGTTCAGGGGGAATACAACAAAACGAGACCTTCTTTGGCATCAAAATAAAAAAAAAAATAGGAACGGGAAAATGTGAAATGTTATCCCATCAAAACTTAAAGATAAAGAAGGAATCCATATATGTTTTATAAAGACTTTTGACTTTTACTTTAATACATTTTTAATAATGGCTCAAAATACACAAAAGAATTATTTATTTTTACCTTATTGCAATGCCGTAAAAGATGAGGTTTTAGTATTTTTTCTGAAAACATCCTTCTTGATTTTTTTAACTATAGGTGTCAATGAAGGAGTAAAAAACTTACACAGTAACACGTTTTACGTGAAATTAGCATTAAAAATAATTCTTAGTTGGTATAACAAATTTATTCAAGGCCGGAGTTACGAAACTGAGGCAATATTGAGTAATTAAAACAAATTAAATAAAACAATAGCATTAAATTGTCAAAATTTTCTATGGAAGTGTAATAAAAACGAGATGCATGGAGAGAGCAAGTTCACATTTAGAACTTAAATAGATTTTAAAACAGCTGAAATAAAAGTTTCAAGATCTCATTTAGTAAACTGAAATTGAATGTGGAAAAATTAAATTTCATACAATAAAAGGTTTACAATAAAATGAAAGGTTGCCCTTATAGATGTCATTAATTTTTCCAGGTTGCCATATTCTGCTCGAAATCGTGCTTATTCTATAAATAGGAGAAAATCAGTTTATGTATAAGACGATTGTGAATTTTTGGAAGATTTTGTATTTTTGAGACAGTAGGTTTATGGGCTTTTTCCTTTCTAAATCCTCCTCCGGATCTTGTTTTCTACAGATTAAAATAATCAATGCCTTGTTCCAAGTTTTTGGAACATCTTGTTATTGTCATCTCATTCTTTATATTGAACTGATTCTGGTTCAATTCAGTATAGAATTATTCTATTATTTTCATAAGTTGTTTTATTTAATACTGTCTCTCTGCTGAGGTATTGGCTAATAAAGAGGAGTAAAAGTATGAATAATAAAAAAAGAGATTATACTTTTTTCTTCTTGCTGTGCCATGTCATATCCCCCTGATGTTGGCAATTACAATGGCGAAATAATCACGCTTCTCTGCTATGCTAAATAACTGTTCAGCAGTGTATATTCCTGTCCATTCACGGATATTCTTCATGTAAAACCATGTTAAGTAATCCTCGAAAATAACTAGTTTTGCAATTTTTTATGTTTTCTTCACGCTGCAAACGAATAAAACTTGTGCAGAATTATGAGGAAAACTCTCACCTTCAATAATCTATAAAGACAATTTTGTACTTCATTCCAGAGATATTAAATTTTTTGTCACTCAATGCGTTGTCCGGTCTCCGGCGCGCACATGATTTTTCCCGATTAACAGACTTCGATACTTTTTTTTGTCACATTGTTTTGAATGGTGGCACAGTATATTTGCTAAGAGAAGCATTAGAATATTTCAATATTATTGTAAATATGGTTCGACCAAATGTATAGTGTAATCCATTAAAAAAGATCGTAAATGTGTTCGACACAATCTACTTTTTAGTCAAGATACTACTTAAAAAGTGTACAAAATTTCATGTTATTATCTATTGCAGTTTAGGAGAAAATAATTTTTTAATTTAATCGTGCTCAAAACTTCAATTAATAAAAATTTGAATTTTCGCGTAATATTAATAAGGCGGCATAAGCATTTACTTCATAATGAAATATATTTTTCCAAAATTCGTGATTTAGTGAAATTTTCAAGAATCACTTGACATGGCTTTACTCTCAGGAGATCTGTTTCCTGCAGTCGCCCAGGGTATTCGAACCATTCGTCTACGCAATTACATTTCAAATGACTTGCATTGTCTTTATTTTTATTTTTACGACGTTTCGATTAGGTTGTATCTCTAATCGTTATCAAGTATAAACTGAAGGTTGTCTTAAGACTACGAGCTTATATAGGGACTGTGTCCATTGAAGCGCAACGTTTCGCCTCCCTGTACAGACCTCAATGATTTGATTTAACAATGTAGCGGTTACCAAAGATTAGGTATCTCAATACTCGGTTTACTGAAGATTCCATTATTGTTTTAAATGTATGCTGCTTCTATAAATTTTCTTTTTTTTTCATATTGGGTTTCATATATATTGCCGCAGCCTAAGACCATTTTATATGGTGTTGTTTATCCCAGGAGTATTCTGCAATACCTGATCTCGACGTTTTCCCTTTTTGTGTATGAGTTTTATGTTCCTTAATTCTAATTTCTAGCGGTCGTTTAGTTTCTCCAATATACATTTCACCACACTCACATGGAACTTTGTAAACATATTCTTTCTTATCGGTAGTTTTAGGTTTTGTTTTTATTAAATGAGTTCTAAAGGTATTTCTTTATTTAAAGGCTGTTTTTATATTATAACTACTGGCAATTCATCTTATTTTCTCCGACGTTCCCTTAATCTACGGAATTGTAAAGAAGGAATGTGTTTCTTGCTGTCCAGTATTCGTTGTTCTAAAATTATTTATAACATCATCAATTAGTTTTAAAGGATAACCATTCTGGTGTAAATCGGATTTAATATTTGCTACCTCTTTTTCCAATGATTCGGCATTATTGCATATAGATATAGCGGGATTATAGAGGTTGCGTATAATTCCTCGTTTTGTTACAACAGAATTATTAGAACTATGATTAAGATATTGTCCAGTATGTGTTGGCTTTCTGTATACTGAAGTTTTAATAGTTTCGTTTGAACGGTTCACCATGACATCTAGGAAGGGCAATTGATCATTTACCTCTTTTTCCATGGTAAACTTAATTGTAGGTCGAATGGTATTCAGATGTTTCAGGAAATCATTAAGTTCTTGATCATTGCCCTTCCATACGATGAAGGTATCATCGACATATCTCAACCAAACTTTCGATTTTACTGTTGCTGTCTCTATGGCATGAGTTTCGAACCATTCCATATATATATATATTGGCGACGACTGGAGAGAGTGAAGAACCCATCGAAAGCCCGTCGTCCTGAACGCAGAACTTGTCCTTTGCTTGAAAGTAAGCACTACGCAGGCAACACTTCAAAAGGTCCATCACCTCGTCCAGTGGTAACGTGGTTCGATCTGATAAAGTAGTATCATTTAAAAGTCTAGTTTTGATTATGTCTAGTGATTCCCCTAATGATACATTAGTATACAGACTTTCGACATCAAAGCTTATTAGTCTGTCGTCTGGCTCTAGATTGATGCTACTAATAATGTTCACGAAATGTGTAGAATTTTTAACATATGTGTTTGTCTTACCTTCTGAAGGTTGTATGATTTTTAAGAGAAACTTAGCCAGTGCATTTGTTGGGGATCCTCTGGAGCTCGTTATTGGCCTCAATGGTATGTTCCTTTACTTCTTACTGAAATTTCGATTTTTAAAAATTGTTAACTACTCCGGTGATTGTGTAGATGTTGTTTGACTGGTGATATTTTTCAATCTGGTATCGAAGTCGGCAGGTTTTTTATATCCTATCGACATACTGTGGAATTTATATTTTATATAGCAGTTGTTTCCCGTGAATGTTGCTCTCGGTTCGATATAGCTCCACTGACGAGACCATAAGGTGATCGAAACGCGTATGGCGAGAGGATCAGAGTTGTATTTGCATGAAACAAACTGTTTGTATATTTTCTTTCTCTTTCTCTGCTTGAACGGATAATATATATAAATAACACATTTCAAATGAGCCCAAACGATTGATCGTGGCAGTCTGCAGTGTCCATACCTCCGTTCCATACAACAACACTGAACAGGTGTAAGATTTAACCATTTAACTTTTGACAAAATGTTAAATTATTAGATACGTTTTGCGAGCTGATTTGATCCCACATTTAATTTCTTTATCTCGGTCAAGATGTTCAATAATATAATATCCAAAGTACTTGAAGTGGGAGACTCCTTTAACGATTTGATTGTTTATTAGCTGTGATGCGTCTGGATATGGTAGACAACTGAAAACCATAAATTTAGTTTCAGCAACATATATGTTAAATCCTATTTCTTTCACAGTTCTATTGACAAAATCTAAGAGTTGTTATAGACTCTTAAGCCTATAGCTTATGATAGCCATATCATCAAATACTTTGTTATATAGAGCTTCCTTAAAAATATTGTCTGATTATAGATTGAACAGCAGTGGCGAGAGAATACATTCCTGTCTGACGACTCGCTGAATTTGGCATTCTTTGATGAGTTTACCATTAACTAAGACCATTGCCCTCTGACACCAATATTGATCCTCTCTGAGATTATACCAGTTTATATTAACTCGAGGAATAATGAAAATTCCTTTGTTATATTAAATCTTTTACTTGATTCTTTTTTGAAACTTTAATTCACTTCTTTCACGTATTTTAATTTAAAAAATTGTGAATTAAATGGATATTTTTGAAAAAATTATTAAGTAGACGTGTTTAAAAATTTTCGAGAAATACTGATAAAAGTAAGTCACCCCTTACCCCAAATAATTTTTTGTTATCTTAACTTCTAATCCAGGTATCGTCACCAAACGAAATGAAAATTCTTTATTACTTAAAATTGAGTAAAACGGGGATATTATCACACATATTTTAATTATAAAAAAGACAAATTTTAATGAAAATGAACATTACCAATCCTAATGGAAATTTCTAAAAATATTTTTGATTTTGTAAATTTCGTAAATTTTATACTCAAAATACTTGAATTTAGCGCAAGTTTCCCTTTGTAAAAAATAAGAGATTATATTTATGGGGATGAAATTATTATAGTTTTAATTTGTTTCAAAGCACAAATAATTTTCATTTTGTATTTGTACAGATATTTCGATTGGAACTTAAAACATAAAAAAATTGTGTGGTAACTTACCTCTTATTATTAGCCTTTTTCGAAAATCTTGGAAAACGTCAACTTTGGTCGCATATATTATTCATAAAATATATTTTCAAGGAATTCCTTTGGCTTTTATAATTTTTAGAATTTTAGAATTAAAATAAGTGAATGACGAACAGGTTAACCCTTATATATAACTTATGGGATACCATAATTTTGCTTTGTGTCAAATAACAGGTAATTTACACTTTGTTTTGTAAAGCTATCTTTATTAGAACTTGAGATAAAGAAAAAACTGTTTTTGTGAGTGAACTATAAGAGCAGTTTTTGCACCTCTTAAAATGATTTTTTTTTTGCCGATAAAAGAAATATGTGTATATTATTTTCATGTTCTCTTCAACAAATTGAAGTTTGACACAGGTTTAAAAGACACTTTTTGTTCTGCGAGCAACTTCCTAATGACCGTGCATCAAAAATTTTCTTAAGATTCATCAATTTTCATCTTACCAACTGATACTTATACTTTAAGAAAAGTTAGCACAAAGATCGATATTTTGCTGGTAAATAAAACCAAAGATTATTATAGCTAACGCTAAGCTATTATAATCTTTGATAAAACACGGTCTGCTTTTTAATGTTTCAGTAGTAGAGGCAAACTCTACATATGAAAAAGGCCTAAAATATTTTCCTCATATTTTTTCAAAAAAAAGAATTTAGCTGTCAACGCAGAACTAGCATTAACTTCTAGAGATCGGTAACCTTATATGCCAAAATTGATTTTTGTCAACTACTCAATAACATCAATATTACCAATGGTGATAAAGGTGAATTTACAACTATACAAAATTTAAAAGAAAAAATATCACAGAATGATTTAATTTTTTGCA
The DNA here is from genome assembly GCA_034092305.1 of Diaprepes abbreviatus. Taxonomy (NCBI): domain Eukaryota; kingdom Metazoa; phylum Arthropoda; class Insecta; order Coleoptera; family Curculionidae; genus Diaprepes; species Diaprepes abbreviatus. Next base: position 872,637 of record JASJET010000260.1, on the reverse strand, counting down.
AAGCAGATCTATATCAAGTATATTTCAAAATGTATCGTGCGACTCTTGGCTTTAATAATGGCGTTCGCTAACTGAGGTCGGAGAAAAATAAGAGCAAATTGGTGTTCTACGACTACAAAAATAGAAGGTGTTTAAAGAATTATATAAACATTTTGTTTATGGTCGTGCTAATGGAAATACATTAGAAGCTCATCATCAACGGGTTTATGCTGAATTATATCCACAACGTAGGTTACCTCATCTTAACACATTTGCTCGTCTTCATCAGCGTTTACGAGAAAATGGTTTTAAATTTATAAAACGAACTTCTGATTGTGGACATCCTCGGGAAATAAGAACCGTAACGCTAGAGGAAGCTGTTCTTAATTTAATAGAAGAATCCCCAAAACAAGTGCGATAAAAATTTCCAATATATTAAATATAAGCAAATCCACAGTTTCCGCGCTTCTACCTCGGGACTTTTTGCCACGTATAGTTTTTTGTCGGTGAATACTTCAAATGATCGCTCAATCTCTTTCTTCATCTCATATTTTGAGGCAAACTTTCCAAGGGAATCCATAGGAAATTTTCAGAATAATCTCATTTGGGCTGAAGAAAATCCATATGCATGTCTTGAAGTCAATTATCGACATCAGTTTTCATTCAATGTATGCATTGGTGTCATAGGCGATTATCTAATTGGCCCATGTTTCCTTCCATTAAGATTAAATCGCAACCAATACTGTCACTTTCTCGAGGAAGAGTTACCTGCTTTTCTTGAAGAGGTTCCTCTTGAAGTTAGACAAGAATTATGGTTTGTGCATCATGGCACTCTAGCACATTTCAGTATCAATGTACGCCGTCACTTAGAAGCAGTGTATCCAAATCGTTGTATAGATCAAGAAGGCACTCAACACTGACCTGCCTGATCTCTGGATTTAAATCCTTTGGCTTTTTACATCTGGGGTTTCCTTAACTCTTTGGTTTATGCATCTCCTGTTGAAGATGTTGCGGATTTGAGAAATCGCATTATTGCGTCTTAAGAAAGGATAAAAAATATTCCAGGATTATTTCAACGAATACGCTCTTCAATAAGACGAATATCGAATTCTTGCATTATGGCTGAGAGTGGTCATTTTTAACATTTGTTGTAATTTCTGTTATTAATATTTTGTTACTGTTCTTCAAATGCTGTTATGAATTTTTTCTTAGTCCCTAATGATGATTAAAACATTATATTTTTTTTTATTTATGTATTTTCTTTGTGAAAAAACTATTGACTTTTAAAGGAAAACTCAAGAGACAAAAAAGTTTAACAATAAAATGGGAAAGCTAATTGAGTAATCAAATTGAGTCAGGCGCCCGAAAAAAAAGTTCGGGAGGGTACAATTTTCCAGAGCCGGAAAAAAGTGCCACTCTGTATATTATTTCTCATAATAATAATTTTTTATGAGAACTGTAAAAAATGTTATGTGTTCCAAATTTGACTTAATTATCTTTAAACAAATGATAAATTTAACACCCTGTTTCTTAAAAACTAATCATTTTCAGACATATGTCTATATGATTTTTTATACATAAAATTAGCTCAAAAAAACTTTTTAAAATGTTTCGCACTCTTTGGAAATACTTCTACCTCCTACAGGATTAAATGCACTCCTCCGCATATACAATCAAATATGGACTTCTGGAAATATCTCATCTGTGTGGAAACACTCCATCATTGTCCCTATTCACAAACCAGGCAAACCTCCCTCATCCCTCGAATCCTATAGACCTATCTCCTTAACTTCTCACCTGGGTAAGCTCCTGGAACGCATGATAAATTCCCGATTATTGTGGTATCTTGAAAAGAACAATTTAGTAATACCAGAACAACTAGCATATAGGCCTGAGAGATCTGCAATCGACCACCTTGTAGGTCTAGAAATAAATATTCAAAACTCTTTTCGCCTACGTAAACATCTAACTGCCATCTTTCTCGATATCAACAAAGCCTTTGATAAAATCGATAGAAACAGTATCATTAACTCACTCAAAAAGCTTAACATAGGAGGCAACATGTTATCTTATTTTCAAAATTTCCTATGCAACAGAACTCTTGCCGTAAAAATTAGAAACTCCTTCTCCACAACCCATCCTCATATGGGTGGGGTTCCTCAGGGCTCTTCCATCAGTCCCACACTTTTCCTTCTGGCTATTAATGATATCATGCATCTACCATGCATCCATAGACCCTAATTATAGTTCTTCGATTCTTCAATCAGCTCTCAATACACTATCTACTTGGTCCTCCAATAAAAACCTCTCTTTCTTTTCTGGAAAATCTAACGTTGTTCACTTCTACCGTTTAAGAAACTATCCAAGAATATCTAATCTACACCTTAACAACATCCCTATACAGCCCGCCACTAACAAATCATTTCTCGGTGTAACCTTTGATCAATTACTGAATTTTAAACACCACATCGATAAACTTAAGAGCAAATACATTTCTGATCTTAAAATTATCAAAATGCTAGCAGGTACTACTTGGGGCTCTAACCGACACTCCCTTATTAAAATTCATCAATCCTGCATACCCTCCAAACTCAATTACGCCTCCTGTATATATGGCTCAGCCCCTCCATCTTACCTTTCCAAGCTAAACCCCATACACAATACTAGTGTTCGACTGGCTATAGGTGCATTCCACACTAGCCCTATTTCCAGCATTATGTGTGAAGCTGAAATCCTGGCCATAAATTATATCAGAGATATACAACTCTTAAATTATGCTCATACTCTGATTTTTAAACTTTTCCTTCCTACATCAAAACAGTTTCACAGAAACCCCGTTCCTTGGATAACTTCTTCTAGTAAATACCTTCACAGCTCTAACCTAAGATATAACAAACTCAAGGAACGCCTGCAAATTGCCTTGCCCCCATGTTTCAAACCACAAAATAACGGCTATACTTTCCCTCTATGGAATGTGTCCCCAAAACCGACTTAACGCTCACTAAGTACGACAAACTTAATACCTCTCATCTCTTAATCAGGAAAGAATTCAACCTCCTGCTTCAAACAACATATAGCAATTTCAACGTCATATATACTGATGGATCTAAAACTGCCAGTCAGACCATTGCAGCATATTATACCTCCAATGTAAGTGAAACTAAATTATACGCCATTTATAGAGCCGTCAAATACATTATATCATCTCCGCACAAAAAATGAGTTATTGCCACTGATTCACTTAGCTCCATACAGAACATCTCCTCATACCATCCAAAACATCCCTTGTCTGGAGAAATCAAATATCTCCATGAGAGGGGACTCATAGAAAACAAGCTAATCATCCTTCTGTGGACCCCTAGCCATGTGGGAATACCTGAAAATGAGAAGGTAGACTCTCTTGCTAAACACCCCCCTAATCCCCTTCTTGTAGACCAAATCTTCTACATCAAGGACATCAAAACTTACACTAATAGACTTTTCCATAATCTGGCTCAACTTAAATGGGATTTAACCTTGGACGATAACAAGCTGCATACGATTAAGAACTCCTATTTTGAAAACTTTTCACACCACTCCCTAACGAGGAAAGAATCTGTTATAATTACTAGGCGACGAATTGGACATACGCGCTTCACAAATAAATACTTGATCAAAGGCCAAAACGTTGCACTTCTTGTACCATCCCACTAACAATTAAATATATTCTTTTTGATTGTCACAATTACCAATCCAAACGTAATAAACATAATATATCAGGTAACCCAACAAACATTCTCTCAATACAGAACTCAAATAATCTCCTTTCATTCCTAAATGAAATCCAACTGCTAGGTAAAATATAAAAACAAATGTGTATATATGAACCCGTGTGTTGAATGTAAGTGTATAAACATATTTAAACCAACGGATATTAAGAAAACTAAACTGAATAGACGCTAAAAGACTAAAATCGTCGATGCGTCAATAAAGCATATCTCTCTCTCTCTCTCTCTCTCTCTCTTCTTTTTGAAAATAAAAGTAAAAGATAACATTTACTGGAAAAACGCGAAATAAAAAAATCTTTAAAAAATAACCCATATCTGGCTGGCCAAACAATACTTTCTTTCAACTCCAATTATATTTGAGTATTTGAAGTCATCCTTTCTAGATTTACAGTAATAAAATTAGTTTATTTCGAGTAGACAATAAAATATTGGATACATACAGGCTCGGGGGGGGGGGGGGCGATCGCCCCCCCCCCAAGAGCTTTGAGTTCAGGAAAATTTTCCCGATTTTGCCTCATACTATAGTTTATTCAAGAACTAGAGAGAGTAATAAATCATTTTTTACCTTTTTTTTTTCTTTGCAAACTACCTATCTTCTTTAGTTCGGTGTCTTTTGCAAAATCTGTTAGACACATATATTTTTCATAAGAATGAGTTAGATATTTTATAATCAGAAATACCGGTCTATAATAATGGACTATTTGGGTTGGATAACAATAGATATTTGGATGTGTGAAGTGTTAAAAAGGATTTTAATCCTTATCATAGGCGTCGGAAAGAGGTTTATTTTATCACTAAATATTTATGGCGTACAATATTATTTCGGTAATAAAATAAAAAGTTATTGTAATATTATTTTATTTCTTATGATTTCTTAATAATTCACATACATTAAAAAATATAGATAATTTTGACATATTTAATAGAAATCACAACTGTATTTTTATTATTTTTAATTTTGGCATAGAAAGCGTTTTAGGCACATTCAGACTAAAACGTAGCCTTTTTCTCTCAAAAAATTTATATTATAATTATAATTTAAATACTTACAAAATACCCATTGTCAAAAATACAAGAAGTTAAACATATATAAAAAAAATAAATTCGTCCATATAATATTAAAATTTTTTGGGGCTATCGGTCATTTTATTATTAATTAAAAACATTTTTAGGATATTTGATGTTTCAGTTTATTTATTTTTTAAACCTCTGCAGAATTACAATTAAACACTAAAAATGGATTCAAATATAAATAATTTTTATATGTTACAGAAAATTTAAATAATAAATTGTGTTGACGCTGGTAAACATTACGTATCTAATTTGTAATCAAAGTCGGTGAAGCTATCTTCGCTTAAATTAATTATAACTGGTTCCTCTATCTCACCGATCATGAGATCGAGTTTTCACATTTTCTTTTATTGTTTTACTACATGGATTTTTCCCAATTTTCAACAGTAACTTTATTCAAAAAAATCTTTGAAAAGTTCAGTTAAAGTACTAATTTTGTAAGTTGTGTTGTTTCTGGCAACTCTACCTTTTACTTGAAAGAGATATTTCCTGCTCCAGCGGACATTTTCCGGACGATCTATAAGAACAGATTTCCTATTTGCTTTTTCCCAGAAAAAATTGGGTTCTCTGAGTAATTTCCAGTCCTCAGTTCTTTTAATTTCAGGTAAATGCCGACTTTCATTGATTTTGGTTAAAATTTTGCGGACGGTTGGGATTTGCTTCTCATAATTAAATGTATGTACAACTCTTTTTATTGCAGTTTACATCTCTTCTTCCAACGAGGGTTTTCGTCTGCCTGTGATCAAATGTAGCTTGGGAGTACTAATAATTCCAGTTTTTTTTTTCTCCTTCAGTATTCAGTACATAGTTGATTTTCCAACTCCTGTCATGTTGGAACTCATCTCAACAAAGCTTTTAACATTATTATCTAGATATTGATATCATCGTAGTAAGTTTTTGGTTGAGGAAAAAATGCCCTGGTTTAAGGATTTTGGAATAAATATAGATGTGGAATTCATATCTTTTGGGTATCTCACTAATCTCAAATAATATATAAAAACAAGCACAAACAGGATAAATCACTAAGGGCACACTATAAGGTGTGCTTTGCTCATTGACAGAAATTAAATTGAACTATCAGAAATTTTATTTTTACAGCTTATAATATTTAAATATAATTAAATATAATTAGATTTACGGCAGTCCTCAGTTAACTGCGGCACTGAACAGGTACGTTGGAGGTTTCGGTAACAGTTTTATCACTCTCTCTAATTCTTGACTAGAGTATAGGAATGTGTATGTTTGCGATCGCCCCTCCCCTTCCTAAGAGCTTTGAATTCAGGAAAATAGAACCGATTGTGCCTTTTATATTAGGAATCTGTATGCTGCTGGCACTCCCCCTCCCCCTCCGTTGTAAACTTATTTTTCTTGCGAAAGCCACCTCCTAAATGCTTTGAATTAAGGAAAATAGACTCGATTCAGCTTCTTATACTAAGATTGTGTACGCTGCTCGCATCCTTCTCTCCTGTCGATAACTTGTTTTTTCTTGTAATGCCCTCCCCCTCTCCAAGAGCTTCAAATGCAGAAAAATAGATCCGACCCTGCCTTTTACTAGAAATGGGAATGTTGCTGGTGTCTCCCCCCCCCCCCCCGGCGACAACTTGCTTTCGCTTGCCATACTGTACTTTTGTGATATAACCGCCCCCCCTCCAAAGACTGAGGCTGGATCTGCCCCTGGATACATATAACTGCCAAAAATCGTCTTTAACTTTAGTATAGCATTTGTAGAGTTTACCTGTATTAAATCACTGAAACATTAAGAAGCACTCTATATTATTTACGACAGGTTAAAAAATGTTTCACAAGGAACCAACTGCAGAATCAACACTGCGTATCGATATTTTGAATATAGCAACTAACTTGTGGATATAAGCTTTTCCCAAAATAACTGTAAAACTGCAAAAGATGAAAATTTTTTCTCGAACATTTTTCTTATTACCCACGTTGCTTTTCGAAATTCGATCACGGTCCTTAAACGAAAAGAATTAATTTAGCTAAGTTCTTTTTAACTCTAATTTATTGCCGACAAAATAAAAGAATAAAAGGAATTGGTTGCACATGTACCTTTCAGGAGGAAAATTCTGCCTTAAGTAATTTATTTTAATTATTTTTTAACACGGGCGTTCCCACACCCTTACCGCTTTTATTTATCTACTTTTAGCTCCCAATTCACTAAAATGGTATAACTTTAAAATTGGTTTAAATTGACAATAAATATCGGATTTAGAAGCTGATTTATCTTTATATCTTTGGCGTAGCGCACATATACTGTAAGGGAAAAAATTATGTTTTCAACATAATGCGATTTGAAATTAAACGTTTATAAACAAATTAAAAAAAAAACATGTTAGATATAAAATTGTTTCACCTGATGTATAGGTTTGTATTTTCAATAACTTAATCATAAGTTTCAATTTAAAAGGCCTTCATTTCCGTAACTTTTAAAATTCAGTACTTAATACCTATGGACATAAATATTGATAAAGACGAAATTATAAAAATAGTATATAGTAAGCTAAAAAATAAATAATATACTGTTTTTTAAGCATTATTTATACAGAGTGTCCGAAAAATACGAGGTATGTCCAGAAAGTAAGTTCATTTTGTATTTCCTGCAATTGCAGCGATGCGATCGCGGTTCCGCGCATGCGCGGCAATAATCTTGTATCGTTACGAAGCGATTGACGCCATTTTGAATTAGTTATTTGTTATTGTCGTGTCGCAGTGCTTGTTTATAATGGCGAAGATAATTGAAAATCCCGCCGATTATGAGATTAGATCAGTGATTCGGTTTCTCAATGCGAAAAATGTGAAACCAGTGGACATTCATCAACAGCTCTCTGAGGTGTATGGACAGAATGTGATGAATTATTCCATGGTTGTGAGATGGGTGAAATAATTCAACAATAGCCGTATAAACGTGCACAATGAAGGAAGAAGTGGGCGTCTATCATTGATTAAAGATGAACTTGTTCATGCAGTGAACGAAAAAATTAGGGGAAACCGTAAGTTTACGATTTCTCTTCTTTCTATGTTCTTCATTAAATTGTTCATGACAAACTGGGGTATCGAAAGCTTTGTGCACGCTCGGTACCAAAAACTCTTACCCAGGATCACAAGAAAAAATGCTTAGGTGCTGCTCTTGAATTTTTGACTCGTTATCACAATGACGGGGACCATTTCCTTAACAGTATGGTGACTGGGAACGAGACTTGGGTAGCCTAGGAGACACATGAGATAAAACGGCAATTGATAGAATGGAGGCACACATCGTCACCAGCAAAGACAAAATCGAAGCCGGATTTGACCACCCACCGTATAGTCCGGACCTTGCTCCCAGCGATTTCTTTCTGTTTTTACGCCTTAAATCAAACCAAAACATATTACAACTTAGTTACAGTCAACGTTTTATAACAAAGGAATACAAAAATTAGTGTCCCGCTACCAAAAATGCTTACAAAATGGTGGTAATTATGTTGAAAAATAGTTTAAAGTGTATTGATTCTTTTGCAATAAATTATTTTTCTTAATATACATTTGCTTTATTTTATCAGTAAAAATGAACTTACTTTCTGGACGTACCTCGTACGTGTACAACATTTTATGACAGACTTGATGTCAAAATAGGTCGATTTAAGAGAACTTAGTTATATCCGATACTGTTTCGTTTAGACTGTAGAAGACGTCAAAGTTTTAAGAAAATATTGATTTTTCCAAATTTTCTTGAAAAGTTGGTAACGGAATTTTTAGTGAATTCTTGTGTATGGTCTAACACTATAATATGAAGGTTTCTAGTGGTATAGCGACCGGTTATAAAGTAGTGTAAGTGTTATAAATGTGACGTCACTTGAAAACATCGTTTCTGATTTTTTATGTCATCATCGTTATGACAACCTAGGTAGTTCTGTCAGATAACCGGATGTATTTGGAAGCTTTTTTACCTTTTGAAAAATTTTCGTTGAATGGCCAGTTTCGCCAATAAAAAAATATTTTCGACTAAAATAAGATCAACATTTTTCGTTGCAATTCGGAAATATTTAGATGACCAATATCCCAACCGAAGGAGTGGAAGGGACAATGAGGCAACAGTAAAATGGCCACCGTATTCTCCAGAGTTAAACATGTGCGAGTTCTTTTCGTGGGGCGCTCTTAAAATAGTAGTATACGAGATTCCGAAGAACACCCACGCATAAATACACTGGACAATAGCCAAAATGTATCTAAAATAAAATCGACTAAATGGTACCATTTTTGAGGTGCTAAAACCGAAATTAAACTTATCTTTTTAATACTAGTTTAAATTTTAGAGATACGTGATGTCATGTCTCCCTAACAATGTAACCGCAAGAATGCACGTGGTATTTGTATTGTTATAACAATAGAGGAATGCGACGCTGCCAAATATACGTTTTCTTCAAGTTAAGAAAATTTTGCATAACTTGGCAACATCGCATGGGGAATCTCCAGAGGTGACCCCGCATATACGAAGTTCCAACCCCCCTGGGGCTTAAAATAGGGGAAATAGCAATTTTAACCCATGTAAATAGACTTGTATGTCTGCTTTTGTACTGAACAGCCCCTGCATACAATCGAAGAGTTGAGATTATAAGATGTTTCGAAAGTGTGTAAACAGTCCAGATCACTTCTAATGTGGTGAGGTGACTTTTGCGTCTCAGAAGTAGTCTATTACTGCATTGTTAAAAAAAGCTTTAATTCGGTTACAATATTGGGGAGCAAGACAAACTGTGGGTTCCACATATCTGCCGTAATGCATGCGCTTCAAGTTTTATAAACTGGCCAACCAGTAAAAAATGATCCATGCGATTGCTGTCTCAATGATCTGGAAAGAGCCTTCAAATCATGTTAATGATTGCTATTTCTACATCATACCTCGTGTTGGGCAAGGCACAGGTATATTCAATAAGAAAGAGTCGGTTATCAATTATCCAAATACATCATCTGCAATGAGACCTGTACCTTATATATACGAACATCCTATTCCAGAACTTCTAAAAATATTCACTTACGAATCAGATAATAACGATACAACAATTTCTCAAGAGGAAGAGATCCTGATTTCACACTTAGCATGTTATACCACCAACCGCATAAAATAACTCAATCAGAATTAAAAGATTTTGTGGGAGATTTAGAACTTTCAAAAAGTAAAGCAAAGTTACTAGGATCACGATTGCAGCAAGGAAACCTATTAGAAGACGATGTTTCAGTATGTCTTTTTCGTAAACGCCATAAAGGCCTAACCCTATTTTTTAACATGGAAGAGAACTTGGTTTTTTACAATAACGTTAGCGGTTGATTGGTAGCTTTACATATAAACTACGAGCCAGAAAAATGGCAAGTATCAAATACGACAAGCACCAATGCCAGATCTGTGGCGACTTAAAGGTGATTGAATTTTTACTTGGGTTGCAGCTAGGCTACACCGTTTTGCTGTTTTTTGTATGAATGGAACAGTTGAGCAAAGACACTTTGTTACTAGAGAAAAGACTGGTCCGTTCGACAATCAATAGAGCCAGATGAAAAGAATGTACAAAATATGCCATTGATAGACCCCAAAAAGATTTTGTTGCCACCACTGCATATCAAATTGGGCCTAATGAAAAACTTTGTTAAGAGACTGAATACAGATGGGTCAGCTTTTCAGTATCTGGGTGAGGAATTCCCAAAGCTAAGTGAGACAAAAATTAAAGAAGGTATTTTTGTTGGGCCTCAGATTCGACATATTCTGAAACACAAACATTTTGATAGCACTCTGTCAGATATAGAAAAAAATGTTTTAAATGACTTTCGCCTCGTCGTCACCAATTGCTCAGACCTGTTCAAGCGAATCTTTCGACAAACTATGTCGCATGTTTTCGATTTTTAGTGTATTATCCTATACTTTTGGTTGCAGCTATTTTGTTTGAATATTTTTTAGTTGAGATATAGTGAAACACATTTGAAAATCTTGTGTAATATTTTTCCTACATTTAAAGGTAAGAAAATTATTTCAAACTTGTTTTTATCTACACGTATGTATCTTTGAAAATAAATTAGTTTCTAGTCGTCACTTGTTCTACTTGGCCTATAACCATCTGTCAAATTTGACTGTCCTCAATCGAGGATGCTGGGCTAATAGAGAATAATTTTTTTTTAGGCGAAGTCAGTATTTTCCAACTAACAGTAGAAAATATTTTAAGAATCTTGAAGGAGCCGTAGATTACATATAATCTAATGATATAGATTCTAATATTTTGGCATTATCTCCAAAAGTCGACGAATTAACTGACGAGAATGATGTAAATGATGATGATCTAGGCATTACCGTGGTGAAAGGTATTCCAGGAGGAACAGAAATTTTTATAAACACTGAAGTGCAAAATTATTTGAAGTCGCTGAAAATAAGATTCAATCTGATGATGAAGATAATCGCCCACTTTCTTCTTTTGCCAAAAGAAGGGAATAAAGTTTCGACATCTAAATGGAGTCAGCGAACTCCATTTTATGACGATTACTCAGGACCTGAGAACTGTGAAGACAAATTGAAAGAGATGAAAGAAAATTATGTAATGACAGTCCGTTAGAAATATTTGAGCAGTTTTTTGATGACGAACTATTCGACCTTCTGAAAAGTGAAATGTTAGGATATGCAATCGAACAAAAAACAAACATAATTTTTTATTTACTCCCGAGGACCTGAGAATGTTTGTTGGTTTTATGATATTCACGGGATATCATACATTGGCTAGAGGATGAGATTATTTGTCCGAAAGAGAGGACTTTGGAATTTCGGTAGTAAAAAACGCCTTTAGTAAAAATACCTACACTGAAATAAAATTTTGATACATTTTGTAAACAACTGGGAAGTCCAAAATAAAAAGGATGATAGAACATTCAAAATAAGGCCTTTGATCGAAGCGTTAAATAATCGCTTTCAAAAATGGTGCATTTTTCATAAGTACTTATCAGTAGATGAAATGATTGTGAAATAATATAGTCACCATGGGCTAAAACAATTTATAAAGGAAAAGCCTATTCAATTTAATTTCACATTGTGGTGCTTGTGAGGAGGTAACGGCTACTGCTATAATTTTTTTTATATTGAGAAAGGGTAGTAAAAAACACTCAAAAGTCGCGAGCACCTCTGGAAACCAGGATACTACTGGATATGCTACGTATAGTGAAAAGTCCTAAAAGTCATGTTGTATATTCTAACAATTTTTTCACCTATATAACCTATAACTATATGCAGCTATAACCTACTTTGGCAGATGAAGGAACAAGGTTTTCACACCACAGGAACCATCAGAGAAAATAGAACCTCTAAGTGCCCTATCAACGTTTCCAAACAGATGGAAAAAGAAGCTCGAGGTTCATATGAGTGGCAGTTTGACGAAATCAATAGGACTTTTTTGTGTAAGTGGGATAAGAACAAATGTGTTTGTCTGGGAACTAATTACGATACTGTGCTTCCAACTACAGTTATCCCAAGACGGCATAAAACCGAGCGTCAAAAAATTTCTGTACCACAACCATCTTTGATTGCAAATTACACCAAGCATATGGGCGGTGTTGATCATGATAATTGGTTGCTAGAAAAACATCGTATTTCTGTACGAGGAACAAAATGGTATTTATGTCTTTTTACACGTATAATTGATGTAGCTATTCTAAATGGTCTTGTAGTTTACAATATGATACACCAGGAAGAGAAGAAAATCTCTATAAAAGAGTTCCGAATAGATGTGACCTATTCTTATCTAAAAAGAAGGCATGGTATGTGTTGGTCGAGGACGACCTTTTAGTTTACCACCCACATCACGCAATAATGTCCCAAATGTTGGCATGAATCATGAAATCGAGAGAACGAAGCAGAGAAGGTGTCAACAAAGTAAGTTTACCCTCATGTTTTAAGTCCAAAAAATAATTTTAAGGTTTATTTACGGCAAATTGAACATACATAACAAAAATTACCTAAGGATTTAAAAAATAATAATTTGGGCGTTATTGGCTTAAATCGACCTATTTTGACGTCAAGAATCTGTCATCAAATCAAGATGTATTTTCCGGACACCCTGTATATAAATATCCGCTTTTCAGCTCTATTTTCTGAAACAGGTTTCCAAATTTTACTCATTTATAACTGGACGAACCTGGATATTCTAAAATTATTTGAATTAAGTAATCTAACTTATAGTGTTGGTAGCTTATACATATAAAAGGAGTCAACTAGTTTTCTAAATATGCAGTTGTTTTAATTGGTTTTTCCTTAATTAAGGATATAATACACGCGCTGGGAAAATACTAGAGCGCATCGGTGAAATACAGAATCCAAATTATATAAATTAGTGCAATGGACATTTCACTTTGCTTGTTGCGAAATCACAGAGGAATTCTGTGACACTGTAACAGTGGCGTAATGTAATGATAATTAATTCTTGAACATACTACGTTGGCCAGATTGACAGTTATAAGCCTTTAGGTCTTATACAGGATGGTCAGGCTGGGATAGAGTGGAAAATTATAGTTAAACTACATGTTCTTCAAATTATTTTAATGTTGTGTATGACTAATGTCATGGAAACTCGAATCACCCTAGTCACCTTTATCAGAACTGGAAAAAACAAAAGGGCATGAGTACCATGAAGTGGCCTTCTTTTTCGTCCAATGCAAATCCTTTTGAAAAAACATAGTCCTTTATAATCTATTATATCTTCCAATCTACAGCAATAATAGTACACAAAATTGACATTTACAAAAATATATTAGAGCTCTAATATAGCACCTAAGCAATTATCGCTGTTTGTTAAAATTTTGCATATTTGATGAAATGTAAATTCATTTTTTTTTGATTTTTTAAATGGAACACCCTGTATTTAACATCTTTATGATGTATCGTTATTATATCTCTATAACGTTTCTTAAAGTTTTTCTATACCTATCAGCGCTTGTTTTTCCGGTATATTCATTTTTATTAATTGTATGTGCAAAAATACGTTAACCTATTGATATCTAGTTAGCCATGAGCACTAAACAAAAGAAGTAAACGTCACAGTAACATTTATCGTTTATCTGTCACTAGTAATGAGTATAGTTTTAACTTATTTTATAAAAAATACAATTTAAAAGTTTAAATTTTAAATAATGAATTTAAGATAGTTGATGTGATTTTTGTTTTGTAAACTAGCGACAAAAATGAGCTATTAACGAAAAGATTGCATCAACAAATATTTTCCAAGAGACGTCAGCCTGAAAGAAAAACATCTGAAAAACTTATGGTGCATTTTCAAAGAACTGGTAGCGTGGCATCCAACAAAAATATTCGAAAAAAAGTGCTCATACTGAGGAAAATCAGTTAAATGTACTTTTATATTGGACAGCGCCCTCTTTCTCAGCAAGTTGATGTTAAACGAAGGACAGTCCAATAAATACTTAATGCTCATAAAAAGCACCACTATCACATTCAGTTGTTTCAAGAATTATTCTCCGAAAATTATCAGGCTCAAAACCGAATAAATTAACACAGAAATTTTATTGATTTGATGCAATGTTTCATAGGAAGGAATTGGCAACAGACACAATTTCCATTATTATGCAGCGAAAAATCGAGATTGTGTGAGTTACAATTCCCAAACTAGGTGGTCCTTACATGTTTGTCAGTAACCATATAATTGGTCCATACTTTTTTGAGCAAAGATTAATAGGGGAAGTATACTTCAGTATGTTCTAGAGGGTACAAAAATAAGAGACACGTATTTTTTAACGGGGTGAAAATTGCCCATAAAATTAACCCCTAGAAACAGTATTTTTGAAATATCTCAGGTTCTAAGTGGGATATTTTTACAAAACAAAATGAAAATTACTTGTTGTCTGAAATTATGTTAAACTGTTGTTTTTTCACTCTCAAAGATATCATCCCTTATTTTTTTATAAGGGTAAACCATCTATTCGCGCAAGTAATTTAATTCTAAATATTATGATAATTAATATGATTGTTTCAAAATATTTTTTTCATGAATACCATAAATAACTTAAGTTGACGGATTTTGGAATTTCTAAAAATAACTATTCAAAAAGGGTGAGCCACCCCCAAATACTTTATTTCTTAAATCTCAATTTCCAATTGAGATATATTTACAAAACAAAATGAAAACTACTTGTTGTTTGATATTTTGTTGAACTAAAGTATTTTCATCCCCAAAAAAATGTTCCCTTATTTTTTATAAGGGTAGATCATCTATTCGTGCACGTAATTTAATTCTAAGAATTATGAAATTAAATAAAATTGTTTAAAAATATTTTTTCACGAATACCACCAGTCACTTAAGTTGTGTTTCGGGGTTTCTAAAAATAAACTAGTAAAATGGGGTGAGTCATCCCCAAATACTTTTTTACATCTCAAGTTCTAATTGGGATAACTTTACGGAACAAATTGGATATTACTTGTTATTTGAAGTTCAACTATAGTATTTTCACTCTCAAAGATATCATTCAAAGAATGTCATTTTATTCAATATGATCACAATGGTAAAATAAAAACAAACTGGTACACAAAACCGGTATGGTCAGGGAGATACCTAAATTATTCTGAAGCACCTATAAAATACATGTATAATAATTCTTAAAACTGCCAAATTTCAGTTGATATGAACGTTATGGAGTTTATTGAAATTTTGTCTTTTAAGCAATAAGAAAATATAAACTTATTTCATTGGTTAGGCATTCATGTCTGTAAATTATTATAATTCATGACAAATAGTTATCCCTAATTCTGTAACGTTCATTTAAATTCAAATTCGACAATTTTAAGAATAATAATATATGCATGACGGCTTACTTTTATCAAAAATAAGGAATAATATCCTTGTGAGTGAAAATACCATAGTTTAACATCATTTCGAATATCAAGTAATTTTGATTTCGTTTAATATTAAAAAACGTATGTGGGGATGGCTCACCCTCTTTTACTGGTTTATTTTCGGAAACCCTGAAACACTTCAACTTAAGTTACTTATTGTATTTATAAGAAAAATGTTATCAACAAATATAATTTAATTTCGTAATGTCCAGAATTAAATTATGTAAATGATCTACAAGATTAACCCTTACAACAAATAAGGAATGATATCTATTAGGTTAAGACATGGTATAATCTCATTTCAACTAACAAGTAATTTTCACTTTGTTTTGAAAAGATGTCTCAATTAGAATTTGAGATTTGAAAAAAATGTATTTGGGGGTGACTCACCCTTTACTACTTCATTTTTTTAAACCTCAAAATATGTCAACTTGAGTTAATAATGGTATTCTGAAAAAATACTTCGAAACGATTTCATTAAATTTCGTAATTTTTAAAATTGAATTACATGATCTAATAGATGGTTTACCGTTATAAGAAAAAAGGGATGATATTTTTGGAGGTCAAAATACCATAATTCAACATAATTTCAAATAACAAGTAATTTCCATTTTGTTTTGTAAAGATATCTCAATTAGAACTTGAAATTAGAAAAGTATTTGAGGGTAGCTCACCCTATTTCACTAGTTTATTTTTCGCAACCCCAAAACCCATCATTTAAATTATTTATGGTATTCATGAAAAAAATGTTTTCAAACAATCCGATTTTTGGAATTAAATTATGGGCGTAAATATATAGTTTAACCTTATTAAAAAGTAAAGGATAATATTCTTGGTAAAAATACCATAGTTTAATATTATTTCGAACAACAGGTAATTTGAAATAAAAAAAATGTATTTGGGGGGGGGGGGTTAATCTATTTTACTAGTTTATCTTTAGAAACCCCTAAACCCGTGAACTTAAGTTACTTATGATATTCGTAAAAAAATATTTTCAAACAATTCCGTTAAATTTAGTAATTTTTGGAATTACATTACTTGTGTAAATATATGATTTACCCTAATAAAAAGTAAGGGATGATATTCTTGGGGGTGAAAATACCATAGTATAACGTCATTTGGAATAACAAGTAACCTTTCATTTCTTTTGTAAAAATATCTCACTGATATCACGAGATATTCCAAAAATACTGTTTTCGGTGTGAACTTTAGGGGCGGTTTTCACCCCGTTATAATGAATCCCCGCAGATAAAAAAAAACGTATCTAATATATTTGGATTCTCTACAACATATTGAAGCTTTTTAAAATCGGAGCCGGACACTTCAGGTACCTTTCTGGTTAGACTTTTTACAAGACCATTTACCTGGTCTTGTTAGCTCAAGGGCCAAATAAAATTCGAAAAGAAATGTGATTGCTTCATGATGGTGCCCCAGTCCATTATTTAGGGCCGATCGTAGGTTTTTTAATATCACATATCCAGTATTGAAATATGTCGTAATTGACGTTGTGACAGTATTTGATCATAGACTTCTGTAAATGACTTTTCGAGGTAGCGTTAATCATTTTATCTATAACCACTTTCTGCCTCATATTAATTAGTAACTATTTTAATAACCTATAATTGAATTTCATAGTAATAAAGACACTCTGGAAGTCTGGTCGTACATCTTCTCTCTTGCAGCTTTAGTACCAAACAACTACGGTTATTTAAGCTTACCAACCACCACTCAGAACTTCAGGACTCAGGAAAGGCTGCTAATTAGTTGGTCAGAAGACATCTCTTATTTTGTAGGTCTCACAACAGCGCGCCCGCGAGTTAATTCGCGTGAAGGTTTTAATTAAATTGAATAAAACAAGTTTCTCAAAACACTTAATCTATTAACAAAATAAATAGGATAAAAACGAACTATTTACAATGAGAAACTTAAAACTAATAACAATTACGAAAAACTAACATAACTCTTCTCGGCCGTTATTTTAACCAAAAATATAAAACCCAATTTTGAAAAACACGTATAAATAGCCTAATAAAATATTAAACAAAAAAAAAAAGAAATAACACGCGAAAAAACAGCTATTTATATTACTTAATTGAACCGTATGAAAATCGCGAAATGTCCCACTAAAATAACACACGATAATCCCTTAATTTCCTACATTAAACAAAGATAACCTTCTTTCCCGACGATTATACCCGTGACGTAATTATTCTACGGCACTGGTACTCACGGTACCATTCTAACGACATTCAAACTGTGACTCTTTTACTATTCCTTAAAAGAGTGTCTTCGAATCTTACACCCCTCGACACCCCTCTGTTTCCCGTTTGTACCCATATTACCCGATGGAACCCGGTAAAAGTCAATTTCTTTCCCATAAAGTTCGAAGGTTTCAATCGTTACGTGCTGAGGGCGTTAGCTATTCTATACCGGATGCTTGATTCACGAACTGGCCTGTGAGCAACTTAAGCTTAATTTTTATATAAACACAATTAATAAAACTATTCTATTTCTCTCTATAACTAAAGGAATAAGATAATATAACGTCTGTGAAAAACCTGAGTGCCCTTTTATTCATAATGCTGGTATTTGAATCATTCTTTCTTGCAATCAGGAAAAACAGATGCTACATACCTCCTTTCACAGGTCAAACGTTATATTACCGTATAATGAGTTTATTTGATTATTCTTTTGTTTCCTAATAATGGGAAAATCGTTCAATATTTTAATACATTTTAACGGTATTTCATATACCATATGTTAAAAACTACCCTTCACACGTCTGGTTTTACTTACATAATCAGAGTAGGATTATTTCGACAGATTTATAGCCAAATCTTAGAAAGGGCTTTTAGTTTTATGACTTTATAAATTTACTGAGTTTATATATTTTTAAGAAAACATTCAAACGACAAAGATAATAAAAGTTAAGTTCGATAACTGATTTATTTTTCCTTTAGACTTTCGTGGATAGTGATAAAAAATATAACTACCCTATTCCCACGAGAAATCTATTCACAGAGTGGTTATTAAATTATTTATTTTAACAGAATATAGTTGACATTGAACAATGAAAAATAATTAACATCTGTTCCATTACAACGTAGTGAATTTGAGAAACGTGTTGAACTTGTGCATTTAAGGTGGAAGATATTTTTAACGACTAATTTGGTAGTACTGTTTTAATTAACTACTTTATGTTTAATGAGTATTTTAAGGTTTATCTTTAATTGATGTGGACTAACTTTTAGATTTGTTCTTTAACCATTTGTTTTCGATATAAGTAAAATAATGGAAAATATTTTTAGATTGTAGAAATTTTCATATTATATAACTTTTATTTAAACATTTTTTAAAATTTTTGAAAAATAAAGGAGATAGGGTACTTTATCACACTACTGCACCACTCTGTATAATTGTTGAAAAATTTATAATATTTTTTAATATTTGTATTAAAAACAATTTTAAGCATAAATCTCTTTATTTCAATTCCTAAATTTCGAGAGAAAAATGTTCCAATTTTTTTTCCGTAATGAAGTGCTTGGCGTTCCTTCGTATAATTGCATTGATAATAAAAGTTCAGCTATAGAAAAATATAAATATAATATAAATAAAACAAACTTCTCATTCGAGGGAACAAACGCAATCAATTTCTCTGCCGCTATAACAAAAACTCTAATGTAGACTTCTCAGGAAGGAAATCATTTTCGTAATTTTTGACTTCTTACATGAAATGCTACATTAAAAGAAATTATTTTTTATCTTTCAAATTCAACTATATTACTAAAAGAAAATTTTCCCTTCCTAAGTCGAGCTAAAAATCTCAACTTGTGAGTTCACAATCCCTTCAGAGTTGAACGAAAGTTTACTCATTTTTCTGAGGTGGATTTTAGGTAACTTGTCGAAGAATGATTAGGTAATCAATTGGAGCAAAAAGAAAAGTTTCGTTATAACAATTCACTGTCTATAAACGTAAAAAAGACGGAGAGAGTCTTTTTCACAAAGAAATTAGGTACACTCTAGGCTACTACACTCCTAACAACCAAGCTAAACTTCTCGACAGAGATAAAATACCTAGGTTTAACCTTTGACATAGGCTTAAATGGAATACTGACCTCGAAAGCAAAACAAAGAAAGTATATACAGCTTATGAACAGTATCGTCGAATCGTTAGAAAAGCTTGAAGATTTTCTCCAAGAGTTACCGCGTGGATCTATACGACGATCATAAAACTTATACTAACATATGGTGCTATTATATGGAGACCAAAAGGGATTTCGACAACAGCTCATGAACTTCTTGTCAAAGAGACTACTTAGGTAATTATAATGCGTCTCCACATTCTAGGAAATGAATCGAGTGTATAATCTGTTGCGTTACAATGTCGCTTGTGGAAAGAAATGCCAGATACGATTCCACTGCTCTAGATAAAGCCGGACTCTAATACACCAAGATTTATCTTTAACAAACCCCTTACAACTCTCCGGCACGGATGAAGCAGATGAAATTAATATCTATAGAGGATCAAAAAAAAAGATGGAGGAGGATATGGAATTTATTCTAAATCCTCTATTATGAATATTAACTGGACAGTAAGTAAATATTTCAGTTTAACTTAAACAGAGGTCACTGGTCATTCCATAGTAGCAAATGAAATTGCCAATAGATACACTGCAGAAGACAAAAATATTTACAAACAACAGATAACTTGAACTAAACTATCAACAAGAAAAAACAAATTCTTCATTAGGTTATAAGATACCGAAAGAATGAATTAACATAAGTGTTTAACAGGGACACACACTTCAAGCCGCTGGGGTCTATCAGTGCGTCTTTTGATTAGATAAACAAGAAAGACCACTATAAAAGGATGTACACTGAAGGATAAAATCAGGAGTGTTAGATTATAGTTTTAAATTTATTTTATGTAGATAAAGCATAATTGCATCATATATTTCTATTCTTTTTGACGCTAGAAGACTAAGGACATTAAAAGGACTCTCAACTTTAAAATTATTTAACAAAATTTCAAACAATGTATTTATTTCATTTTGGTATATTCTACACTGTAGAATTATATGATCCAGATCACATCTAATATGTCAGACATCACAGTTTTCTGTCGGTAGGACATTAATTTTAGGTAAATGAGCAGGATAACAGGCATGGCCAAATTTCATACGAATGATAGTTGTTATGTAAGGTCTCGAGACTGTTATATCTTTATTTTAAGACGAATTCCATTTAAATGCTATCTTTAGCAAAAGTATCTACAATTTCACCACCCTTAAGTCCCGTATCAGCTTTTGTTCATATGAATGTGATATGTTTACTGCGTAGCATAGATCTTTGCAATAATTTTCTGATGTTCCAAACGAGCGAATTACTTTTATAGTCCCAAGGTTTAACTTTATCCAAGGATTTAAGGACAGACATTGAGTTAGACAAAATAACGTAATGCTGAAATTCACTATCCAAAACAACCTTCAGCGCTTCAGATATAGCTATAGCTTCACTAGTAAAAATGCTACAATCATCAATTATTTTATATTGACGTTTAATGTTCATTTGAGGAATGAAAATTGCTGTTCCATTTCCTCCTGGTGTCTTAAAAGCATGGGTGTATATTAGTATAGAGTCCTTGAGATAACAAAATTCACTGTTTAAAATGTGTTTGTTGAGTAATCTGTTATCCGTGAATGGGGGAAATCGTATATATATTCTGTAGATGCTACTATAATATTCATAGTCGGCAATGCTAAAAAGAGTGATATCATTTAGTATTTGGTTATAATTTCTGAATGCTTCACGTAAAGGAGACGAGATTTTATGACACCAATAATTATTTGTTAGGTCAAATGTATTGAGTCTTACTACATTTTGTAATAAATCGATATCAAAAAATTTATGTTTCCTCTAGCATAGCAGAAGGAAAACTGCGATAATTCACAGAGATTCTCACAGGGCACTACCCTGTAGAACATGTTGGCCCACTTTGGGCGACATAAGAACAATAGCCCTTGGCAACGATGTAGCTTACTCTAATTATGTAAGTTGGGTGGCAGGCTGAACTAAGCAGACCCCTATAGAAGGATGCACAACGGGTCTAATGACGCCTAAGTACTGTGCAGCCTAGCTCACTCTCCTCACATTCAGATCTAGATCTGGAGGTAAAAATTATCACTTTATAGATGAGCATTATTAATTGAATTTTCCTTGAAAAAAACGGACCATTTTTTATTCGTTTAAAATAGATACTTCTTTATTTTCCTGTTATTACGGAATGCCCGTATTTTCAGAACCTACGTTTACATAAAACTTATTTCTTATCACATTGTATTTATAACACTCTGTATAAATAGAGCACAATTAGTTAAATATTTTATTTATTTTTAAAATCGGTTGAAAACAATTTTTTTCTAGAAAGTAACAATTTTATCACTAACAACACGTTTTGTTTCAAACTTGCCAAAGGACCGAAAAGCAGTTTGGAAGAACTGAGGGCTGTAAAGGAATTAAAGGACTTAAAGGATTTCAGAGCTGCAGCAGGTAGTATAACAAAATTTAACCTGTCTTTTGTGTCTATGTGTCCGTCCTTTCTTTCTTTCTTTTTGCACGTCTTTTCTTATGTTCTTTTACGACCCAATTCGAATATATATTAGAAACTGTGTTACTTTTTTACCCGTATGAGCTTAAAGAGTAGTTAGAAATTAGGGGTCATGTCTAGTTATAACTTACAGAAAGGGTCATTTAGTGTATTTTTATTCTTTAAACTTATATTATTTTTTATTATATTATATCTTTTTAGCAATGCAAAATGTCTTGTTTTCGTTTAGAATGTCTAGTAGTGTTAATACACTAGCCGCTGTCCCAGAGCGGTAAGTTACCTATAATAGTTGATACGTCGCTGTCTGTATTAACAGATACCTATCCATCTAATTCAAATTCAAATTCTCTATTAATACTATTAACAATATAAAGTTATTTTAGATGTCCAACAGGGAAATTCGTTCAATAATAAAATTGTCAGTATAAAATATTAACATCATATAATTAATAAAATTACACTGCTATTAAATTACATTTGTCATTATGACATCAACATGTCATGATTTTAAAACCCTTTGTTCTGACTTTATAAGATCTTCTTGCCAGAAAATTCCTTACCAGTTAGAAATCGCTTTATCTTTTTTAAAAATATATTTATAGGCTGGATTCGGTATTCAGAAGAAAAAAATATAAGAAATACTGGACCAGAACAGTCAAATACCCTCTTTACTATGACTCAGGGGCGGATCCAGACTCTCTCGTTGGGGGGAGGGAAGAGGCGATATTACAACAGTAAAGACAACATCGAATACAATACAGTATGACAAGCCAAAGCAATTTGTCAATAGGGGAAGGAGGATGTCACCGAGATTCACATTCCCATTGCACTGGGTAGGCGAGTCTATTTTGCTGAATTCGAAGCTCTTGTGGAGGAGAGCGTTCGCCCCCACCGCCCCTCCCCTATTGGAACCGCGCCTGCTATGATTTGGCCTTAACAAATTTACTTGGAAGTCATCACGTTTACGAATATTACGGCCTTTTTTATGACTGACAAGGAGGGTACCTGAAGTGTCCGCCTCCGTTTTTAATGAAACTTTAATATATTGGAAAGGGTACAAAATTAAGGGATTCATTATACCGGGATGAAAACTACCCCTAAAGTTCACCCCTAAAAACAGTTCTAGGTTCTAAGTGAGATATCTTTACAAACAAGATCGAAGTTCTTGCTATTTGAAATGATGTTAAACTATGGTATTTTCACCCAAGGATATCATCTCTTATTTTTATAAGAGTATACAATCTATTCGCGCACGTAATTTGGTTCTAAAAATTACGAAATTTAATGAAATTGTTTGAAAATATTTTTTCAAGAATATCATATATAACTCAAGTTGACATGTTTCGTCGTTTCCAAAAGTAAACTAGAATAAGAGGGTAAGTCACCCCCAAATAATTTTATTTAATATATTAAGTTCTAATTAGGATATTTCCACAAAATAAAATGAAAATTGCTTGTTAATTGAAATGATGTTAAACTGTGGCATTTTCACTCCAAGGATATCTTCCCTTATTTTTTATTAGGGTAAACCATTTATTTGCGCACGTGATTTAATTCTAAAAATTACAAGATTTAAAGGAATTATTTGAATACCATCAGTAATTTAAGTTGGCATGTTTCGGAATTTCGAAAAATAAACTGGTAAAAGAGGGTGAACCACCCCCAAATACTTTTTTTTAATCTCTAATTCAAATTGAGATATCTTTACAAACAATATAAAAATTACTTGTTATTTGAAATGCTGTTGAACTATGGTTTTTTGACCCACAAAGATATCATCCCTTATTTCTTATAACAATAAACTATCTATTCGCGCACGTGATTTAATTATAAGAATTACGAAATTTAATAAAATTGTTTGAAAATATTTTTTTCACAAACACCATAATTAACTCAAATAGACATGTTTCGTGGTTTCAAAAAATGAAGTAGTAAAAGAGGGTGAGTTACACCCAAATACTTTTTTCAAATCTCAAATTCTAATTGAAATAACTTTACAAAACAAAATGGAAATTACTTTTATTTGAGATAAAGTTAAACTATAGTATTTTGACCCCCAAGGATATTATTTCAAGCATAGATAAATGATATTTAAAAAAGTATTTGGGGAAGGGGAGGGGGCTTACCCTCTTTACTAGTTTATTTTTAGAAAACACGGAACACGTCAACTTAAGTTACTTATGATATTCGTGAAAAGAATATTTTCGAACAATCCTAACATTTCTTAATTTTTAGAATTAAATTACGTGCGCAAGTATATGGTTTGCCCTAATAAAAAATAAGGGATGGCATTTTTAGGCATAAAAATACTGTAGTTTAACACCATTTAGAATAACAAGTAATTTTCATTATGTTTTGTGGAGATATGTTAATTAGAACTTGAGATATTAAGAGAATTATTTGGTGGTGACTCACCCTCTTTTACTACTTTATTTTCGGAAACCCCGAAACATCTGAGTTAACTATCCTATTCGTGAAAAAATATTTTCCAATAATTTCATTAAAATTTTTAATTTTTAGATTAAATTACTTGCGCCAATTGATGGTTTACCCTTATAAAAAAATAAGGGATAATTTCCTTGGGAGTGAAAACACCATATTTCATTAAATTTCGTAATTTTTAGATTAAATTACTTGCGCCAATTGATGGTTTACCTTTATAAAAAAATAAGGGATAATTTCCTTGGAGTGGAAACACCATTGTTTAACATCATTTTAAATAACAAGTAATTTAAAAATTTAAAAATATATACATATTGGAGTGGCTCACCTTCTTTTACTAGTTCATTTCTTGAAACCCCGACACATGTCAACTTAAGTTTCTTATGATATTCATGAAAAAAATATTGTCCAACTATTCCAACAAAATTCGTAATTTTTTGAATTAAATTACATGCAAAACTATATGGTTTACTCTAATAAAAAATAAGGAATGATATCTTTGGAGTGAAAATAGCATAGTTTAACATTATTCCAAATATCAAGTAATTTCTATGTTGTTTTGTAAAGATATTTTACTTAGACTTGAGATATTTCAAAAATTCTATTTTTAGTGGTGAACTTTAGTGGCCGGTATCATCCCGTCATAATAAAGCTCCGCAGATAAAAAACAACTGTCTCTTATTTTTTTATTCCCTAAAACATATTGAAGTTTCATTAAAACAGGAGCTGGATATTTCAGGTACCTTCCTTGTAAGTAATGAGTATGTAGTATTTCCATATATGTGTGTATGTATATATATATATATATATATATATATATATATATATATATATATATATATATATATATATATATATGTAGAATAAAATATTGGCGAAGCGGACATGAAAATTTATCAATCTACATGATTCTCGTGTTAAAAAGTGCGGAGCACTCCAAAATATGGAAAAACTCCGGGTCTGATAGATGGCGACAGCGCTGTTTCGTCCTAATATGGGACTCGTCAGGCCACAGCATTCGGTACAAACCATCATCTCGCCTTTGCATCCTATAGGGCTGAGTTTAAAATCAAAAAACAGCAAACAAGACGACAAAGGCGACATCTCGATGGTCCACTTGATAACACAAGAACCACACAGACTAACAAAGTTTGTAAATAACCGCCATATGGTGGCGCGACGGTGAATTAAAACAGAAATATGTAAACTCGAGTACACGAAACGCGCTGCCCAAAGGATAGGGGTCGCATTTTTCGGTACTGGCAACCAAGCCTACTGCTGATTTCAGCAGCCAAAGCCACGTGTCGCACCAAACGATCCCACCATGAGAGCAACGTTCAGCGTGTTTGAAAGCCAAACAAGTAAATAAATAAATAGATAAGTTTTTGTCCGTGTAATTTAAAATAAAATAGAATCAAATATTGGCGAAGCGGACATGAAAATTTATCAATCTACATGATTCTCGTGTTAAAAAGTGCGAAGCACTCCAAAATATGGGAAAACTCCGGGTCCGACAGATGGTGACAGCGCTATTTCGTCCTAATATGGAACTCGTCAGGCCACCGCATTCTGTACAAACCATCATCTCGCCTTTGCATCCTATAAAGCTGAGTTTAAAATCAAAAAACAGTGCGACACGTGGCTTTGCTTGCTGAAATGAGCAGTAGGCTTGGTTGCCAGTACCCAAAAATGCGACCCCTATCCTTTGGGCAGCGCGTTTCGTGTACTCGATTTTACATATTTCTGTTTTAATTCAGCGTCGCGCCACCATATGGCGGTTATTTACAAACTTTGTTAATCTGTGTGGTTCTTATGTTATCAAGTGGACCATCGAGATGTCGCCTGTGTCGTCTTGTTTGCCGTTTTCTGATTTTAAACTCAGCTTTATAGGATGCAAAGGCGAAATGATGGTTTTTACCGAATGCGGTGGCCTGACGAGTCCCATATTAGGATGAAACAGCGCTATCGCCATCTGTCGGACCCGGAGTTTTTCCATATTTTGGAGTGCTCCGCACTTTTTAACACGAGAATCATGTAGATTGAAAAATTTTCATGTCCGCTTCGCCAATATTTTATTCTATTTTATTTTAAATTACACGGACAAAAACTTATCTATTTATATATATATATATATATATATATATATATATATATATATATATATTATATATATATATATATATATATATATATATATATATATATATATATATATATATATATATATATATATATATAGGGTGTTCCACGACAAACAGCCGCGATCGATAAGTCAATGGAAGCAAATCGGCAAAAACTATTTCTAAGGGGATGCGTTCTTCCTTATTTTGAAAGGAACATGCTATATGTTATTTCATTTTTAGATTCTATTCAAAATTATAGACATATTTCATATATACCCGTCTAACTCTTTTTGACTTCTTTTAAATTTTATATCAAAAATGTTTTATGCGGTCCTAAACATGACTATCAATTTCTCCGATATAAAAGCCTTTGTTATTAAATTTGGTTTAGTTTCCTTCTAGAAGCGGATCTATTTTAGTGGACACATTGGACAGATATTTTGATAATAGGGTGATCAAAAACTAACATTAAATATTAACTTGAAAAAATAGGTTTTTTTAGATATAAACGCTCTAATT
This sequence comes from Diaprepes abbreviatus, assembly GCA_034092305.1. Classification (NCBI taxonomy): domain Eukaryota; kingdom Metazoa; phylum Arthropoda; class Insecta; order Coleoptera; family Curculionidae; genus Diaprepes; species Diaprepes abbreviatus. Next base: position 845,271 of record JASJET010000260.1, on the reverse strand, counting down.
TTATGATATCAGAAATTATAATAAGAATGAAAGTTGTGTTTCAACAGAATTCTGTGTATTGAGCTCTTCGAGAATTTTCTTTGTAGAGCCACTTGTCTTAACGGAGTCGTAGAATATGCTGCAAAATATCCCAAAATTGCAATTTCGACATTTTCATCAATGAGAATAGATTCCATTTATGCATTTTTGCCTACTAAAATTGGAGCATTTTTTAAATATTCGTGCGTATAATTTAATTGTGTCGGGATGATCTTTCTCAATAATTGAGAAATGGGAAGAAATAGTGACATCTCGTTGCGTTTCGCTATAATGCTTCATGACCAACTAATAACAAAACTTAAAAGCGTTAAAGCATTTTTATAATAAAAAATGTTTAATTGCCGATATTTCAAAAACTGCATTTCCTTCGTTTTCAAAGTCACCCTTATTTTTAATGCTAGATAAGATGACATTATAAATTTAGGGGGTTTACAAACAAAAAAGTTGACTCGTAATGATTGCTTCAAGTTAATATGTAATGTTAGTTCTGGAACAGCCTATATCTATTTATTATCAAAACATAATTACTGTTCACTAAAGTAGAGCCCCTTCTAGAAGGAAACCAACACCAATTACATAGTAAAGGCTTTGAAAATGTTTGACCCTGCAAAGGCCATTTTTGACATAAAATATAAAACATGTCCTAAACAGTTAGACTTAGATATAGGATAATACAGGGGTTCAACCGGAGATTCCATACGGGTGCAATCTTTTTTGATATAAGCAAGGCCTTTGACAAGGTGTGGCACAACGGACTGATTGTCAAAATGATAAGGTTAGGATTTCCAAGTTACCTTGTGAAACTAGTCTCAAGTTTTCTAGAAGGGAGAACTTTCGTAGTATCGCCAGATGACGCAATGTCAGAAACAAAGCATGTTAGAGCGGACATGCCACAGGGTTCACCTCTCTCACCGACCCTATTCAACTAATATACGGCAGATATTCCGACAGACAATTTTAGTAAGCTGTTTCTGTTCGCTGGCGATACTGCGTTTGCGACCTCTTCCGGGTCATTACATTATGTTGTGTTGAGATTGCAGCGGCATATCAACAAACTTGAGAGATGGATGACTAATTGGAAAATCAAAATTAATCCAAATAAGACTCAAGCAGTCATTTTTTGAAGAAAACGCTTTAACAATCCGGACAATCGGTTGTCCATTCGAACGTGCGCATTCCCTGGCGGGATAGCGCCAAGTACTTGGGGCTAGTTTTTGATAAAAGACTGAATTGGCTGCTAAATACAAATTATATTTTATCCAAGGCCAAAACGTCATGGTTGGCTCTCTATTCGCTCTTACATCGAAATAGCAAGTTAAATTTGAAGAATAAATTTACCATCTACAAGTTACTCAAACGTTCGATCCTGTCATTTGGTGCTCCAACTTGGATCACCACTGGCAGGTCTCGATTTAGGCGAATAGAGAGCTTCCAAAACAAGGTTTTACGCATGATCTGCGGAGCCCCTATGTCAGGAACACGATAATTCACAGAGATTTAAATTGTGTTACTTTGAGCACTTTTATACTTGAAAATATCGCTAAATACACTCGACCAACCCACTTATCTCAGACTCAACCGCACTCACCAAAACACCACGCCAACTGTACCCCTACGTCAGAGATTGGCTTCTTGATCATTAAGCCGGGTTACTTTTTCCAAATTTAACTGGCTTAAAAGCCAAATTTAATTCTCAGTCTCATACCGTTCATAATCATCAAGCATACAAGTCTATAGGTACGAAACCTGACTTAATACTCCAAAGATGATCCAATGTCTATAGGATATTATACAAGAAATATGTTTATAATGTTGCGTAGAATCTAAAAGTGACATAACATATAGGGTGTTGTGTTTAAATAAATAAGAAGGCATCAACTTCTGGTATAGCCGGAATTGTCAACACCTTGAAAATATTTTTGCCGAACTCTTCCCATCGACCTTAGTCAACTACCAAGTTTCAAAAATTTTTCAAAGTCAATTTTCCGAGAAATCGAATGCGACAGCTCGTTGTGGGACATCCTGTGTAATAATAATAAAAAATGTTTATTTCTAAATATTCATGTACATATTACATGAGACTAATCAAAAAAAAATCACAATATTTAGAAAAAATCGAAGTTCAGATGCGTCCTTGCAATGCCTCCCTGATTAAGAAATTGTTCAGTTTCACTTGAAAACAACTAGAGAACTGCTAGCGGAAAAGTTGTGATATTCTACAAAAAAAAATAATGACAATGAAACTCCAACAGATATATACTATTTCTAAAATATAATTTTAATTAATAAGATTGATTCAGTAATATAATAAAATTTATATTTTTGAAGTAATTTTATATGAGGTTCGTTCCAACCTTGAATCACAAACAAATCTTCAACAGTTCGCAATTCATTCTCAATGCGCTTGTCTGTAAGCAAGTTGACCTCTGGATAAATTTTTGTTTATTTATTTCAAGTTTGTGAATTGTAACTTAACCATACTAAAATATGTTTAGACTTTTCTTATATTACAATATTGCAAATAACGGTTCTTGTGTCTTTTTATTCAAGGGACAAACAAATCCATAACAGATTTGATACTTTGGTGAATTATATGTTAGATTGAAATCCGAGAAATAGTAATACGCCTGCACCATATGAATAGTCAGAAGATAATCCGCAAACCGTTGTGTTAGTTTTCATACAGGTTTGAATCTTGGATGGAACGGAAAACCGATCGTTGTCTAGTCGATTTTAACTCTGGTTGTAACTTATTTAAGTTAATGCGCAGAATCCTAACAGTCAAAAACTGTTTCCGACGCGGGTTGGAACGAACATTTTTGTAATAAGAAAAACACCCAAATAAGTGGAATATTTTTCTCATAAAAATCTACAATATAGTGTTACAAATATGCTGAATTTACGGTTCGCGGAGTAAGAAATATCACAAAGTGATGTTAAAAATATAAAAAAATATTGACAGATGAGCAAAATATTTTCCGATTGAAAGCAAAAATAAGATACGCTGTATTAACACGTCCATGTCAATGAATATTTCTTTCGAAAATTATTATTTATCGCTGACTACTGAAACCTTATCTCCAAACCGAACAACCGTAAAAATTGTTCCGAAAGCAAATTTGAAGAGATTTATATCAAGAAGGGTCAAGACAGATAAGGAATTCCGAAGGTTTCGGGTTAAGAGGGAAAATTTGTGCTGATAAAAATAGAAATCGGCATTTATTTTTCAAGTTTTCCCATGAAAGCTAATTTGATCGTTTTTAGGCTTCCTTAGCGGAAGAGGTAAAGGTATTAACCTCGGCGAAAAGAAAAACTTCATTTTATTTTATTACGTTTATAATGGATAGAGGAAATGATTCGAAAAATGATAATAGAGAGATATGGTATATATAAAGTCATGATATTAATGGATTGTATTATTTTGACGGTTGATACACACACATACATACATATATATATATATATATATATATATATATATATATATATATATATATATATATATATATATATATATATATATATATATATATATATATATATAGATTTATTAGTTTGTTTTTCTTGGATGTATGGTCAGTTAAAAATTAAATCAAAATGTAATAGTGTTGGTGTATTTTCTATATTTTACATTTTTTATTTACAGGGTTAGTTCAGATTAGATCAGGTCTGATATAGTTACTTTTTAAAATTATTTTCTTATTATACAGGGTGTCTCAAGAGCTCTGAAAGTAGCAAAGTTTTGTTTTTTTTTTTTAAATTCAAACCCCTGTATATTATTGCATTTTTGGATTCTCCGATCAAAATAAGTGAATATTTTAATAAGGTTTATAGTACTTAAACGTTAACGATTTTAAATAATTTGAATTTTGACAAAACCTAACCTTATTTTCATGTTTCAAATACTTAAGAAGTGTTTCAATTATGTACTCGAAATTTACAGTAAAGTGTAACAATAAATCATATTTTATATTCTAATTATAACAATCTTGCTATATTATACAGGATGTCCAAAAATTAAAACTAATCAAATAAAAAGTTTAAATGGCTATAACTTGATTAATTTAAATAGAACGTTATACTTTTTAACTTACCAGAAAATGTACCTTCTAAATACATATCGAATGGTATAAGGGTGTTCTATAACTAAGTCTTCGCGTTTTCACAGACTACGACAAAAAAATTTCTGCACCGTTTTGTGTTTTTTGAATAGATGTTCTAATTTAATCTAGTTGCATATGGCATTTGAAAATGACAGGTAATTTACAACTATAAGAGTAATAATCAGAAATATCTTTATAAATATTCAGAAACTTGGAACGCGATTTATAGTCGTCCAACAGGCTATAACAGCAATAATGGTAATAACATATTGACGATAGCACAAAACAGAAGCAAAATATTTATAGTAGATATTCGAAATCTCGATCATCCATTTCCAACCACTTACATATTCTTTTTTTGAAACCACTGCTAACTCTGGACAACATTTGCGTCTCTTATGCGTTGACGTTTTCTTTGGTGTTGGTGTTGTCGGGGAGGCGTTGTAGACAATTGCTTTTATGTTCCTCATGAAAAGAAATCTGGTGGAGTTAAGTCCAGAGATCTCAGGGGACAATTTTGAAATCCCTCTTGCAATCAACCTGCTTCGAAAGTTGACACTTAAAAATTGACGAATCTCGCGATGATAATGAGGCGGAGCTCCATCCAGTTGAAGCCACATAGTTGTTCTAATATTTAAAAGGACATCTTCTAATATTACTGGAAGTTGGTGTAAAAGAAAATCGCGAAACATCAAACCATTTAAAGGTTCTTCAAAAAAGTATGGTCCAATTAAGTATGGACCCAATATTCCTCCTCACACGTTAACCGATCATCTAGTCTGGTTTTTTATAACTCTGTATTCATGCGGACTTGAATCAGAATAGTAATGGACGTGCATTCATCACTAAACAAGATATTATCAAAAAAGTGTACATTTTCTCCCACTTTATCTAACACCCACAAGCAGAATTCAGTTCGGTTGTCAAAATTATTTCCGTGAAGTTCTTGACAAAGCTGGATTTTATAAGGATGAAAACTGGTTTCATAATCCAACAAAAGCGGCTGGTTCAGGATGGTTTCTTTCAGGAAACCTGTGAAAATAGGCTCGAAAAGCCAACAAACAATTATGATGGCATTCTCCAGGGATAAAAATCATATCAATACGTTTTTTTAATAAATCTTTATTTTGACAAAGCAATACTACAACAATATTCAAATAATTCAGTTCAATAAATGAAGTTTCACAGTTATAAAAAATAATAGCGCTATTATAGCAACAAGCTTTGCAAACTAAACTGATAGATTAAATGAATATTCTGACGTTTTTAAATGCCATAGGCAACTAGATACATTAGAGCATCTATTCAAAAAAAACACAAAATGGTGCAGAAAACGATTATTTGGCGTAATCTGTGAAAACGCGAAGACTTAGCTATAGAACACCCTTACACCATTCGAAAGGTATTTAAAAGGTACATTTTCTGATAAATTAAAAAGCATAGCATGCTATTTAAATTAATCAAGTTATAGCCACTTAAATTTCTTTTTTGATTAGTTTTAATTTTTGGACACCCTGTATAATATACCAAGTTCATTATAATTGGGATATAAAATATTATTTATTTTTGCACTGCACTGTAAATTTCGAGTACATAACTGAAATACTTCTCAAGTGTTTGAAACATGTCAAAATTCAAAATATTTAAAAACCCTTAAGGTTTAGGTACTATAAACCTTATTAAAACAGGCGCTTATTTTGATCAGATAATCAAAAAATGCAATAATATACAGGGGATTCCATTTAAAAAACACAACTTTGATGCTTTCAGAGATTTTGGGACACCCTGTATAATATGAAAATAATTCTAAAAAGTAACTATATTAGACCCTCATATATTCCAACAGCAAAACTTTTTGAGTCACGTATTTTGGCCGCAATATGCCGTGCCGTGAATAACCCTGTATAATTGACGTTTCGTTATTTTAATTTACCTTCTTCAGAATTTACAGAATGCTTGAACAAAAAACCACGAACAACACTGCACACCGTGAACACATTAATTACATTTAATATTATGTTACACTAAGAAATTAGTTTTCATAAAATAACAGTATAAAGATGACCAAGTGGGTTTTCTTGAAGTTAGAGCCGTACTAATTAACTGTATTTCTGGCCATCAAATAAGAAATACGCATTCTCAAAGCTATATCTAGCAAGATCCATAACGTGAGATGAGCGATCTGATTCAATGCTTCATCTATAGGTATACTTGTATTTTAGTTCCAAGCTTGGAACAATGTCATTTTTAACAACTCTTAATGAATATATAATTGTTAATAACTGTTCCGAGTTTTTTTTACGTAAAATACGGCCTTCTCCAAACGTAATTGCATGAGACCAGGAAAGTATTTTTCAAGTTACCGAATGGGAGAATTCAAAGCGCTAACGACAAGTCTTAGAGAAGCATTTTGTTTATGTATCCTTGAAAGGCCGTAGAGTTTTGCGCACCTGCTGGATTTATGTCGTTGGTATTCAATTCTATAGGTGAGTTCATGTTTTTGGCCTTGGATGTTTTTTCGAGATATGAGGTGGGATCCCTTGACACAAGCTTGGCAGCCGAATTTTTCAAAATATCTTTCATTTTTGTAATATAGTCTTCGGTATCCATAATGACACTCTTGCATTGTCTTTATCTTAGATATATCCTCGGATTAAAACTATATATATATATATATATATATATATATATATATATATATATATATATATATATATATGAAATTTGTCAGTCCACATGATTCTCGTGTTAAAAAATGCAGAGCAATCCAAAGCATGGAAAAACTCCGGGAAAGATGGCGACAGCGCTGTTTCGTCCTAATATGGGACTCGTTAGGCCACCGCATTTGGTACAAACCATCATCTCGCCTTTGCATCCTATAAAGCTGACTTTAAAATCAAAAACAGCAAACAAGACGACAAAGGCGACATCTCGATGGTTCACTTGATAACACAAGAACCACACAAACTAACAAAGTTTGTAAAAAACCGCCATGTGGTCACGCGACGACGAATTAAAACAGAAATATATAAAATCGAGTACACGAAACGCGCTGCCCAAAAGATAGGGGTCGCATTTTTCGGTCCGCTTCACCAATATTTTATTCTATTTTATTTTAAATTACACGGACAAAAACTTATCTATTTTGTCGTGACAGATGTCAACTATCAACTAAGCCGTGTATGTTACTAGAATAATAAAATTAGTGAAAATCAGTACACTGGCGTAGCCAAGTACGATGTTCTGCAAAATTACTTGCTAAATGTCTTACATGATGTAGGGGCAAAAATGGAAAATGTTTTTCATCTAGAGATGGAATCTCCAGGAGGCCCAAATTTTTCCAACTTCAGGATATAACTGTAAATGGCACTCAGATTCCCATTGTCACTTTTTTTTATTCATCATTGATTAATTTCGAAGAAGAGCCTTTTGTGGTATAAAGGAAGTTTTTCAAGAATCTCAGTGCCATCCCAGTTCATAGAATGGGTAAGATCGAGGACATGTTCAGCCAGAACACAAAAGATCAAACCTCTATTGACATCCTGCTATGGGAGCTGAGCATGCCTTTGAGGCTTCTGGACGTCTGGCCTATGTAAACTAAAACTGACAGTTTGCACAAGGAACTTTGTAAACGATACAGGACGTCTCATTCAACTTTAAAGGTGTTTTAGTTTTGGAGTGAATTTTGGACATGGTTAATATTTGTCTCCAATATTTACTTTACTACTTAATAATTATATGTTAGGTTGAATTCTAACCTTGTAATTCATTTTGTAACGATATCCTGAAAAGAGGAAAATTAATTCTCCAAAACTAGACAGCGTCAAACAAGAGGTTTTCCTTGTCAAGACCTAAAACTTTATTAACAGACTGCATCTCCAATATCCTTAGTTCTGAATATTTTTTCTTAACTTCGCGACTATTTCCCTCCCATATTTATTATATTTATTATATATATATATATATATATATATATATATATATATATATATATATATATATATATTGAAATTGTTTACAAAGTGCATTAGATTCGCAATTTATTGTTTAACAATGCATATTTTTTGTGAAAAATATATGGATCTCTCATCGGGAAACTAACTTTCAAATATCTTTTTTATATACGATGTATTGTAAATTGTTTTATCATAATATATATGGCCCTTTTACAAAACAGATGATTTATATCAGCGTCAAAACCAAAATTACATATTTATAAGCTGTTTTTATATTATAATTCAGTTTCGAAACGGCGAAATGTGTAGAGATATTTTCGCGTTTTTATTATAAAAATAAAAGAGTAGGACAATAGGCCTGGTAGCTGCGATTTTGAGAATTTCATAATATTTTATTTCGTTTGATACGGGAACGTGGGGCTTTCTGTATGTTTCAAAAACACACGTTGTGGAACAGACAGTTTTTCTTTAATAAATCGCTTTATTTATTCATGAAAAAAAAATACCACAGAAAATAAATATATTTTGAGGTAAACTTTGTCACAAGAGGAGAAGCAAACGAGGGTTAAAAGAATTTTTTAATAACTAACTAGAAAATCCAAATAAAAGCAGAAATTGTCTGTGAAGAGTTGCAATTATTGAGTTGAATGTCTGTTTTTTTTACTCTTGAGTCCCGATGTCTTCGGCTTCCTCTTCAGAGTTCCCAGTTAAAAAAAAAATCGTGATGATTCATTGGAAGGATATAAGGAAAAATATCAAACATACTTTTCTGTTGTTTGTTGAAAGTGGTTTTCTAAAGATACACATCCGAGATAAGGTGGATTTCCTGTTCTAAAAAGCTTCAAATTCACCGATGAAATAGGAAACTCTGATAGAAATATTTTTTCGTAATACAGGAAGATCTATAGACCTTCTTTCGCGACCGAGATCCGCTGTATTTTCTACTAAGTATCTAATTGTTTGTTTTCATTTTTGTTCTTTCTGGTGATGTTCTTCTACAGGTTGGCTACAGATTTATTCAGCTGTGGTTATATTTCCATAAAACACCTTCTCTTTTCTACTACTTTTTTGCTATTCGTACTTCCACTGACACAATCAAAAGTGGGGAATCTGACGATATTCCAGATATCACCATCGATGACATAAATAACAGTCGGGACCACATAAAAAATTATAAGTCTCCCAGGAATGACAACGTTGGTATAGAGAATATTAAAATGGGAGGAACGACACTCCTAGAGATATTATCTAGTTTATAATGCCTGTCTAAAGAACAGCAACGTGCCAGAGCAATGAAACAAAAAAAAGAAACTTTCTTCATATCCAGAATTAAGGGGCAATTAACATTCTTTCCCAAACATATAATTATGAGAATTATTACGAAGAGGCTTACAAAGAGTTATAATTTTACTAATCACGACAGCAGACAAATTTCCACGCTAGACATGGTATTAGCGACCAACTTCAGACAATAAAAATAACCATCTAAAGATGCTGAGTACAACAAACCACTAGAAAAAGACATTCGACATATTTGACCACCAGATGATATCATTACACATATTTATGAAAATGCAAATTCCAGCATAAGACTCATTGAATTCGAGGTGGAGAAAGACATCCAAAGAGATGTAGTTATCCTTATTGGATAAATATTACGAGCCTAGTAAGAATTAATATTAGCTGTGAGGAGCTAAACCACCTTCGCTTCGCCAACAATATAATTTTTACTTGAGTTGGAAGCAGCTTCCAAGAAAATTCGCTGAAGATGAATTCCACAACTAAGCTTATGTCTAATGTGATCACCAAAGAAAATAGTATGGTTAAGAAATTTATATAGAAAAGGTCGACTACGTGGGTCATCAAATTCATTTGACAAGAGACAAACCTACAAATTATTTATAAAAACAGTCACGGTATAGGTGGCCTTTGGAAATCTAAGTTCTGGAATCCTGATTTAAGTGCCAAGTATTCGACCTGTCCTTTCCACTCGTACGAACCAGTGGATTGGAAAAACGAACGTTTACAAAGCATACAGTGAATAAAATCAGAACCGCACAACGGGTTAACGAGCGAGCTATGCTAGATCTGACCCTTAGATACAAGGTTCTAATAAAAACAAGAACAGGGTTACAATTGCCATTACAAGAGTAACTAACCATAAATAGAACTGGAAGGGTCACCTAGCTAGAATAAATGATAACGGATGAGAGAAAATAGTAGTATAGAGACCACGCAACGACGGCTTTCGTAATACAGGCAGACCACCCACAGGATGATTCGACACTCTCAAGCACATTCACGCTAACTGGGTGAATATAGCACAAGACAGAGAGAGATTGAAATAACTACGGGAGGTTTATGTCCAGCAATGTATAACTGTGTAGCTGTTTGATGATGATGATGATGATGATACTGTAGTAATAAGTATAGTTGCTTTATCCAGATCGAGTGTCAACCGAGATATAAATTTAAATCGTCATTGAACGTGTGTCAATAGACAGGTTCACCTAGAAACGTCATGTTTATATTTTGGTAATGCTCTTTATACATGGGGTATATGAGATATAGATTCAAGTAAGATGGAAGAAAGATTGAAATTTTCTGTTTTCTCCAGACTCTTTCTCCGCTTTAATGGCCCATTACGAATATAAATCGAAATAACAACTCCCCATAAAAGTTCACGAACGCGTATCAATCACAACGGTGCAAATGAGACACACCACAATCACCGATAGATTGTAGGTTGTAGATTGCGAGTGGAGAGTTAAGGCTTCCTATGCCTCTCTACAACACTTTAACCTATAAGATATTTTGTACATTGTCCTATTGTAAGATAAGCCCGAAATATTTAGACGTTCCATGAAGTCTTTTTTTCTTCTGGGACTCATTCCATCTTAATTTTATTTACTTTTGTTCCCAGCACCGGAGCTGCTCCTTTATGTGGCTGTTTGGTGTTGCACAGAAAGGCTCATGGCTAAGAAAGGGAGTTTTGTCCCTTGTTTTGCCAGGCTGTCCGCTTCGTTTCCGTTGATTCCCTTGTTCCCTGACACCTACATCAGGGTTACTTTGTTGTTCCTTGCCAAATATTTATGGCTTATTTTTCATTCCATGTCAACTTATATGTATGTTGGTTATTCTAACATTTCTACTGTATCAGCGCAGATTTGGATTATAAGCACTTCCTTCCCTAGTTAAGGTAATCCTTCTCCGTTCGCTTGGTAGCAGTCAGTTACTACTTCGTAGTTTATATTAAAATCTTACCTGATAAACATGATATCTATTGGTCTCTATATGGATTCTGTTGGAATTGTATTCAAAATCTTTATATATCCAATAAAATTTACAGATTTGATGTTTTCAGTTTGGAACTGCTTGAGAACATTCATTGCTACCGCCCTTACCATAGCTACATGCAATGGAAGGAGGTTCAGTATTGCATCGATTGCCGTGGTGAGACATGATGGCATGGTCCCTGTAAGTCCTACAGAGACCTACCTCTGTATTTTTTACAGGTTTTTTAAGCTGCTATTCGGGTCACCATAATAAAGAGGCATATGTGACCATCCGTTTGATGATCGTTTCATATGACCATAAGATCATTTTCCGCCTCAAACCCCAGATTGTTCCGACGATTCTACGGTCGTCCATCTTGCCGCTATTGTCTTTTGTATACTCTTTTCAGTATGGCTATTTCAGTTCAGCATCTAGTCTATTGTTACTCTCCTCATCACCGATTTCGTCGGCATGAGTGCTGAATTTGACAGACTTCGCTTCAAATCAGAACCCACTAATTTTTTTAGCGAAAGAGATAGGATACTCAGTCACGTATTTTTATAGGTATGTTTTCATGGGATTTCATTCTCCTTGTTTTTTAAATTCAATAAATGTTCTTATATTATATTATATGTGGAGCGTGGAGAGTGTACGGGATATCATATTTTCTACACTTTTAGGGGGTTTTGGAGGTATTATCAAAGATAATGTGTTGCGGTTTTCACTTTAGTTGTTCTACTTTTTAACGAAACGAAAGATTCCGGTGTCAAATTTGTCATGACTCTTTTGATTTAGAAAATCTTCGTTTTTTTAGTATTTTTGTTATACGTTAATTAATCAAAAAGATTAAGTTTTGGTTTCTATAGATTCTTTTTACGTAGAGTGCAGTGGTGCAGTCAGTTTTTTGCTAAAAAATTTAATTTCTGAGATATTAACAAAACTTAAGACTTTTTAAATGACACCCGGTATATTATTTAGATATTGATTAAGTATAATTTATGCTTTTCAAAAATATATAATGTGCTTATTCTATTTTTGAAAAACAAGTTCAGAATCCGATATTTTCAATAATTAACTTTATTTGTAACAGTAGCCCGTAGCCAATTTATAAGAAACAAATGCAAACCTTTGACAGTCATATAATTACCAAAGATTAGATACTTTAAAAGTTAATTTTAATGTTTTTCTATATTTTCAATTGTAAACACGTAATTATTATTACCTTTTTTTCTTTAAATAACAGTGTTATCATAAAACCAGAATATTGAAATTAGATTGCAGAGAAACAAGAACAACATTATTTTATAAAACTAAAGTAACAAAAATAAAAAAAAAACACTTGAACTAAAAACAACCAAGAATTTTTTTAAAGATGGTTTTAAAATGACGGTAGTTTTGTTATTTTTCTTATTGCATTTAAAAGAATCATAGGTCCATTTTGAGTTTTGAAGTCAAACCAGTTGTCTCACGAAGTTCCGTTATAGATTTATGTCGTGTCTTATATACTTGATTTTACATAAAACCCCACAAATAAATGCAAAATAGAAAGATCAGGAGAACGGGGGTGGGGTCATCTCACTGTCCCATTAGTATCTATCCATCCTTGAGGAACGTTATTGTCCAAAAATGGCCCTTAACAGCCCAGCTCAGAACACCTTCCTGTTGAAGATAAATGGAATTGAAATGGGCCAGTGAAACATTTCCAAGAAATTCTTAAATAATTTCCTCAAGAATTTCCAGGTATTTACTTGCTAATTCCCTTCATACATCCTGTAGGCTATGCATCGGCTCAAAATAAAACGCGAGACACCAAACCCGGAGCTCTCTTGTTGTGCCCTTTTGAAAATTAAATGGTGATTTTCTGCAAACCAATGCCTCGTGGTGTGACGATTAAAAATTCCTGCACTTGAAAAATAACATTCGTCAGACCAGATGACAAATCTACCATCATTGATGCGGATTTGTTCTAAATACCATAGACAAAACGTTACTCGGCGCTCGTCATCTCCGAGATGTAAATGTTACACTATTTTAAATTTATATGGATGGTATTTATACTTTTTCAAAATTCTTGCAGCGTCAGATGTTACTATACCAACTTTTCTTTTATTTTTCCACAAGATGACGAAGTTGCTGCTGCTGCGTAAAATAACACTTTTTTTTTCTCTCCCTGTCTTCTTTGATGTATGTTTTGGGATGCGTCTGAATAAAAGATCTGTATTCAACTAGATTTTTTTTGAACAAGCAAATATGTCTGAAAAGGATTGCCTTCCTTCTGGATACCTACCATGAATTAAAATGATCACCAAACATGAGAAGTTATCCTAATGATAACTCTTTAAATACACTACCTGTTGAAATATAATTCAGAAGCTTCTTAGGAACTTCCATTGCTTTGTATAAAACATAATAACATATCATTTTTCGTAATTATCATAAACGACCACTGAAAATGCAAAGTAAATAAAAAGTAAAATAAAAACACCTACATAACAAAAACATTTTATAAATAATAGCAAGCTGACGAAACTGTGAAATTTTGGACATCTATCTTTTATTTCTTATAAATTGACCATGGCTTACTGTCATAAATAAAGTGAATTATTGAAAATATCGAATTGTGACTTTTTTTTTATTATATTCTCGGGTCCGTCCTAAAGCCGGACGCACTGCGGCCAGAGTAGGCCTATTGTGCTCACCCTAGACAGCCACTCTGTCAACCTAGCCCCCTGGCTCAATCTGTACAGTCCTGCTAAGGAGTGAGTGAGTATTTCTCCCGGTTCCAGACTTACTGACCCGAATGTTTGTTGTCTAAATCTCTCCAGTGACTCACAGTCACTTGATATGTTTCACCGTTTCCTCAGCTTGTCCACACAGTCTGCAGCCGAGGTTTCCGTTATATAGATTCATTCTATTCAGACGTACTTTCACGGCCATGTGTTCCGTCATGATACCCGTAATAGTCCTTAATTGGTTCCTACTCATTTAGAGTAATTTCTTTGCCAGTTTCGGGTCAAGAAAAACAGCTTGCTGTGTTTTAAACCATGTCTGGTCATCCAGTGGTTTTTATGTTCTCTTTTGATCCATTCTTTGACTGCTTCTCGGGCCGCGCACTGCGGCACCCCAAAGGCCGGTTCCGGACAAATGTATTGAGATGCTGACCCTGCTCTAGCTAGCTCGTCAGCTTTTTCATTTCCTTGTATGCCTTCTTGTCCTGGTACCCACTTTAACATAACTCTGTTGTCTTGTGCCAGAATTTTCAGCTCACTCTGACATTCCCGAACCAACCTCGATGATACCTTTTGGCCCTTGACGGCTTTTAGGGCTACCTGGCTGTCAGAGTAAATGAGGATTTACTTCCCTTTGTAAGCTCTCCTGTTTATCTCGTCTGCGCACCGTAAGATTGCGTATGTTTCTGCCTGGAATACTGTTGGGGATTTCCCAAGGGGAAGGGTTAGTTCCTTCCTCGGTTGTAGCCCATATATCCCAGCTTCAGTACCCTCACTAGTTTTTGAACCATCAGTGTACCAGATACTTGCACCCGAGAATGTTTCCGGTTTTTCTCTTTTACTTGCCATTCGATCCTCTATTGTGACTTCAAACGGTATATTATAACGATAGCTCGAGTTCATATGGTCTGTGTCCATTTCCAGCTCAGGGCTCCTGATTTATTTTACATATGTTTTTGTGTCCTGACAACGTCCTTTGCGATTTTACTGTTGAGTGATTTAGTCGGTGGAGTCCCATTCTCGCCTCTGCCTGAATCACTATGTGTAGCAGAGGCAGATCCAGAATGCACTCCATTGTCGAAGTGGGGGTTGATTTCATGGCCCCAGTAATACACAAACAGGCGACCCTTTGTATTCCACTCAGCTTTGTCATGGTTGTTCTCTGCATTACCTTGGACCACCAGACCAAGGCTACGTAAGTGATGGCTGGTCTAACAACACTGGTGTATAACCAATGCACCATTTTCGGTGAGAGACCCCATGTTTTCCCACATAATCTTTTAACAGTCATAAGAGTTGTTTCCGATTTTCTGGTTATGTTGTCCACTTGCTTGTTCCAGGTCAACCTGGAATCTAAAATCACCCCCAGATATTTTGCTTCCCTGGAAAGTGGTATTGTGTTTCCTTGGAGGATGATGGGACTGAGATCCTCTATCCTCCTCCATTTTGTGAAGGGGATTAGGACAGTCTTTTGGGGACTTATATTGAGTCCCTCCTGCCTTACCCATCTTTCTACAACCTTAAGAGCCCACTGCATTCTCTCTCTTACTGTTGTACTAAATTTGCCTTGGGTTAGGATTACCAAGTCATCTGCATATCCCAGTACAGAGTGACCTTCCCTGCACAGGTTTCGCAAAAGCCCATCCATTACTAGGTTCCAAAGCAGTGGGGAGAGGACCCCCCTGCGGACACCCCCCAGTCACCCGTGCCATCAGTGACTCTCCAAGCAGTTTTGTATAGATCACCCTGTCTTTTAACATATTTTCAATTCACCTGCAACAGGTCTCTTCCAGGTTGATGTTCCTTATTGCAGTGGTAATTGATTGAAAAGATGTGTTGTCAAACGCACCCTCTATGTCTAGAAATGCTCCTAGAAGCACTTCCCCATTTTCCAGAATGTTTTCCACCTTGCTAACCAAGTCGTGGAGCTCTGTCTTTGTAGATCTTCCGGTTCTGTATGCATGCTGGTTCTGATGAAACGGACTGTTTACCATTAATTCATCTCTAACATGCCTGCCCAACAGCTTCTCGAGAGTTTTAAGGATAAACGACATTAGACCGATTGATCTAAATGCCTTTGCTGTGGAATCGTTAGGTTTTCCAGGTTTTTGAATAAACACTACCCTGAATTCTGACTTTGTTTTTCAAAATAAAATAAACACATTACATATTTTTGAAAAGCCTAAATTATTCTTAATCAATATCTAAAATAACATACAAGGTGTCCTATTTAAAAATCATAAGTTTGATCAATGTCTCAAACACTAATTTTTTTAGAAAAAAACTGGCTACGCCACTGAACTCTATATAAAAAAATTTATAACAATCAGTTTTTACCTTATTGATAAATTAACGCATAACGGAAATATGAGATGTGTCTAAAAAACGAAGATTTTGAAATGATAAATTTGACCCCGGACTTTTTCGTTTTATTAAAAAATAGGACACTAAAGTGAAACCGTAACACTCTATTTGATAATAACTCTAATACCCTCTAAAAATGTCGAAAATGGGACACCCTGTACGCTCTGTAGACTAAAAATGATTGTCCTCACCTGAAAGAACTTTTTGTCGACGCTAATGTTTTCCCTGCCTTAGTTTACTATCTCATCTTAGGTTCCCTTCTTCTTTTTTATTTACTGCCAAAACGAACGTGATAACAAAAAAATTATTATCGTAATTTACGAAACCACTAGCTCCTACTATCTGAAACTGAAAGTAAGCAATGTAAGATAAAACCTTAACATTTAAGTGTTTATCTTTTATAGGGGCAATAAACAAGGTTTATTTGAGGGTTTAGGTTATAAGCTTTTATTAAAAATGCTTTGTAAGTGTCATGTAGACAGTAAAAGTCCTTTTTCATTTTTATTAGTACAATATTCCTTTTTAACCCCAAGTTCGGGCCTTTTCTACTGCTTATCCATCTTGACCCATCCCGGGATAAATCTGTTCCGAAAGGCATGACTGGGATTATAAGATTTTTCGCCTCTAAAGTTTAATAAATTTTATCATTTTTTATACTTTTAATGTTCATCCCTCGAGAAGAGAGGATCTCTTACCGGCTATTGTATAAACGTTTGCTTAGTACGCATTTTTTAATATTAATTTTTCCCTTAATTTCCTGCTCAAAAATTCCAATAAAAACATCAAATTATCTAACACTGTTACAGTAAAGGGAATATTAGATTGAGCCGAGGGATATTCGATTCCGCTCAGCCCTAGATACCTGGCGAAAAGATTTTGACGTTTTTTATTTGCGCATTGGGCTTCATAAACTTATCATAAGAAACAAATGACATTTTCTTTTTCTTTCGGTAACCCAGTTTACTGCCAACAGGATTCGCATTTTATTATTTGGATTTTTGCCGTCGAACAACTGGAATTTCCATATTTTTTGATAGTATTTATTGTGGTTATTTCCTATGTTAATCTGTAAAAATCTATTTGTGACCTTACCTTTACAGGGTATTCGCGAAAATCTGGGAATTTTCCCGGGTGTGAAAAAAACACGTGAAAGGAATACTACAAGTTCGTATAAACTTTTGTCTTATAGGCCTCCTCTTCGGTGATATGGGCTCCAAAAGATCTGCAATGAAATCAAGTTTTTAACATATAATTATTGAATCACCAGGTGTATTTCAATTTTTTTTAATATGATGTATACAGGTTCAAATTACTATCCAAGAAAGTGTTATGATTTTTTCACAGCTGCAGGTATGGACTAGCTGTGACACTCATTACCCCATTTTTTACGCCCTGTATGATAAGAACTTTGGACAACGTTTTTTACATATTTTTAACTAATGACGAAAAATTAAGTGCTCTTCAGTCATGTCGCTAATTATAATAGTTTTCGAAAAAACGTCATTTAATTTACATAATATATTTGGCATATTCCGATAAAACATACATCTTTGTTCCTATCAAATGTTCAACCTTCAATCTTACAATAAAAAAA
Source organism: Diaprepes abbreviatus (assembly GCA_034092305.1). Classification (NCBI taxonomy): domain Eukaryota; kingdom Metazoa; phylum Arthropoda; class Insecta; order Coleoptera; family Curculionidae; genus Diaprepes; species Diaprepes abbreviatus. The sequence goes on along the minus strand of JASJET010000260.1, from coordinate 827,210 downwards.
ATTCGATCCAAAATTACAGTTTACCTTTTTAGTTCAAACCGTCTAGTTTTGTAAATTGCAGTTCGACCTAGATTCTCAAAAAATGTACGTTTTATTTTATCGGCACCAAAAACAAAGTATTGTTGTTGCAAACGTTGCTATGTAAGAAAGAAAGAAATATCCTGAATTTTAGAACTTGTCAACTTTCACATCGTTGACTCATTGATTCTTTACTTGGATATTAATTTACTGATTTTTGAACTTCGCGGTGAAATTATTTGTGAAGTAATTCGAAATATGAAATACACGTTTATTGAGTATGAAGGTATGCATCTGCAGTTTTGCATCTTGCAATGCTTGGGAAACCAGGAGGTCATAGTATGACAGATATCCTAATTATACTCTTCCAGATCGGAAAACATTTCAACGAGTTAATCAACATCTAAGGGAGAACGGTAGGCGAATACATTTAATAATTAATTTTAGGAAATTTTGGGAAAAGAAGTATTGATGTTGGTTGGAGAACAGTACGTACGTCGCAATTAGAGGAAAGATATTAAATGCTGTACATGACACTCCTTCAACGAGCACTCCAAAAATTATCAGCGCAGTTTAATACATCGAGAAGAATAGTACATGAAGTTGTTCAAGAACAGCTGTTATATCCATATCATTTGAAAAAAAGTGCATGAACTGATTCTTGAAGATTTTCCCAGTAGTATGCAATTTGCAAACGGGCTATTGGATCAGCAACGAAATAATGTAAACTTCATTAGCACTATTCTCTTCACGGATGAAGCAGGGTTTACCAAAAATGAGTAACATAAATTTTCACAACTCACATGTATGGGCTGATGAAAATTCTCATGCAAATGTTGTTTTACATCATCAACACAAGTTCCTAAAAAATTAATGTTTAGGCATGAATTATTGGCAATTTTTTGATTGGACTATTTGTATTGCCATCACGACTAAACGAAAAACTTTATTTGGAGTTCCACCAGAACACTTTTCACGATTTAGTAGAGCACTTACCACTTAAAACCCGCCGAAACATGTATTACATGCACGATAGGCACCATCTCATTTCAGCGTTACTTTGTGGGAGCACCTAAATAAAGTCTATCTAAACCGTTGGATAGGTGGAGGAGGACTTATTGCCTTCTCGATCTTCCAACCTAACACCGTTGGATTTTTACCTGTGGGGACACCTCAAAAGCTTGGTGTATTCCGCTTCGGTTAGTAGTAGGGAAGAACTTCTACGGAGAATCGCGTTTCGCTCTGATCAAATAAGGTACAATGCTGGGTAAATGTGGCGGGTACAGCAGCTCTCAGTTCGTCGTGCCCGCAAGTGTAACAAACTTCACGGAACCCATGATAAAAATTCTTGCAAAGTTTTTAGCTAAGCAGTTAGTTTAACTCTTTATTGAAACTATGGAGACAGGAAAAAATTCCTCTTTTTCATATTCAACCCGACCGAAGTTAGGGGACTAACTGACTTTTTTTGAAACCTGTTAGAATTAGCGACATGAATGAAGAGTAGTTAATTTGTAGTCAATAGTTAAAGGTATGTAAGAAAAGCTGTCCAAAGTTCTTAATATACAAAGCGTAAAAAAATTAGGTCATGAGTGTCAGAACTAGCCCGTCCCTGCAGCTGGAGAGTAATTTGAAGAGTCTTATCTCGTATACATCATATTAAAAAAAATTGAAATGTTCAATAACACAAGTCGGAAAAAAAAAATTGAGGGCGGTTTTGATTTTTTTGCGTAATTCTTATGTTTTTGGGTGTGCTGAATCCGAAAATGACTTTCATTTTGTCATAGATCGTCACGTTTTCTGACAATGTAGGTATCTATGTGAAACAAGTTATCATCTTAAAATAAAAGATAAAAGACTAAAAAAAATTTTTTTCATTTATAATTGCGTAGCAAAACTTATTTTTTTTTTATCTAAAATACATTCATTAGTAAGCACTAAACACATTTATTTTTCTCAGTGAGACTCCTTTTGGTACATTTTTGCTTGTAGGAAGCATCTGAAAGGTCTCTCTGAAGCGTCCAACAGTAGTCTGCCAATATTGAGACGCTCCATTTTCCCTGGTATCTTTTTCGATCTCCTTAATATCCTGGTGAAATCGTTCACCTTGCTCTTCACTCACATCTCCTAAATTTTCTGGAAAGTAGTCGAGGTGGGAATGAAGAAAATGTACTTTTAAACTCATTAGGCAACCTAAAGCCTGAAATGCTTTTAACATTCTTTTGACGATGTGTTTGTTATTGCCTAAAAATTTCTCTATGACCTCTTTAAAGGCAATCCACCCTTCTCTTTAAGGATCCGTCATGATTGTGATGAATTGTTGATTCGTTTTGAGTTATACCCTTTCACATTACAGGAACAAAAGTAACAATCATCCCTATGGTTCTTTTGCTCGCGCCATACCATAGGAATCGCATATCGGAAAGCTTTTTTGTTGCCCTTAAACTAATTTCGAAGATCTTCAATACATCGTTTGCAGACTTTATGAGGTGCCCCAACTTTATCCTGATCTCTAAGTTTTAAGCCAAAATACGCGAAGTATACTTTTTTTACAAAGTCCGTAATATTAAGTTGTTGCTTTAATACCATATGTTCGCCACAAATATAACAGAAACTGTCAGACGAATTCACACACTTCCTCACAGACGACATTGCACGAAGAATCAAGATCTATAAACCAATGACGAGTTAACACTTTCTACACAATCGGAGCGCGCACGTTCAGGTTACAAAATGTTTATGTTTATTAATTTAGCTTAAAGAGGGCGTTCTTTATTTAGAAAGTAATGATAGTTATGGCCTGTATACATTTAAAAACAGTAATCAAAATAAAATTGTACCTATTTATTTATGACTTCAAGTTAGCCCAAAAAACCTCTTTTTTATAATAAAAATTTTGCGTTTTGCAAAATAACCTGACGTTCTGGAATTTTTTGAGTATTTTTTTAGTTTTCAGAACACCTAAATACATAGAAATCAGTTGAAAACATTCAGACAGCATTTTTATTGCAGACCTGTGTTATTATCTGTAAACAACTTGATTCCACTGCAGTTTCTTGAGAGCTCATATCTCCGAAGAGGAGGCCTATACGAAAAAAGTTTATATGAACTTGTAGTATTCTTTTCACGTGTTTTTTTTTCATATTCGGGAGATTTCCGACATTTTCCCGGAAACCCTGTGGATTAAGTTAATGTGAGTTACTTTATTTATCTTCGAAAGTGATTTCACAATCAAATCTAAGATGCACTTTAATAAATATCCCAGTCAAATTAGACAGTGGAATTGGAAAATTTGCACATAACTTTCGTTTTTGGATAAATCACTCCAAAATAATGCCGGGAATTAATTCACTCTTTCGTTAGACTGAAAAGATGAGCTCGAAGCAGGAAAACTTTTTTATTGTAAAATTTTCAAATTCTGACTTATTGTTCGTCCTTTTTTCAGTAATATCAATTCTGGAGAAAAACTGCAAAAGAAGTAATTTATTTGCCAGAAAATTTCCTTTTAAATTATACTATTCCGATTTTCGAAATATGCAAAATTACATTGTAAAATGAATAAATTCATTATCATCAATAGTTCATCTACAACCAGCAAGCACAGAGGTGTCAAATGAGATTCCGTGAAACACTGCGCTTTAACACATTATATATACATACATACATACATACATACATACATATATATATATATATATATATATATATATATATATATATATATATATATATATATTTAATAAAATAGGAAATTCTCGGCTATGCGGACATGATAAATATGACTGCGGAGATCTCTAAGACAATGGAAAAGCTCCGGATTCGAAAAATTACGACAGCGCTGTTTCGTCCTAGTGGGACCATTGCGTTCGGTACAAACCATCATCTCCAATCTGTATCCATGAACAGATTTCACAGTTGAAAAATAGTAATTAAGACACAGTGGAGACATCTCGATGGATCACTCAATAACACAAGAGCAACACAAACCAACAATGTTATTTAAAACCGCCATGTGATGGCGCGACGGTAAATTAAAAAAGGAATATCTAAAACTTGATACACGAAACGTGCTACTTCAAGGATGCAGGTCGCAGTATTCGGCATCGGCAACCAAACCAACCACAAATTTCAAAGTTTAAGTAAAGTGACGCACCAACGATCTCCCCAAGAGAGCTGTGGCGTGTTTTTAAGCTAATAAATATGCAAAAAATACATTAATATTTTTAGAACCTTTAGGCATCAAGTGTAAAAAAGTATTCTCCTAAAAATTAAGAACTACTTTCAAACAAACGATGTAGTATAGCTAATACGATTCGGGTATATAATATGATGTTATGTTACCATTTTAATTATTAAATATTTTAACATTCTAAATACTTAAATTTTTGTACGGGTGAAACAAACTTTTTGCGGTTTCGTTTGTTAAAATTTGTTTTAGGTTTCCTGGCAACGACCCACATAACTTTGCTTTAGTCAAAAACATACAACAAACTTTACAGATTGTGTATTAATAACTTCACAATATAATTTATACGAAACAGATAACAAATACTTCGTGTTGCCTTTTGTGTACCTGCTTGGAAGTATTTCATATTTAGATGTTGACCATTTTTGGTTTCAAAGATCTATGGGTATTCAATGGGAAAAGTTTCAGATAATTTTTAAGGTAATTCTGATACAGAAGCAGGCTAATTTATAATTTACGATTGTGATAAGCAAATCGCATTCCACTGTATTTTTGACGGCAGCTTTTTCAGGTAGTGTATACAGTATTGTAATGCTACGCTGTTTAAACTATCAACTACAAAAATAAGAAAGTGATGTTTATATCTAACTATAATTTGAAGAGATCGCGTGTGTTTCCCTTCCCAAAACATCGAATTCTGAAAATTTCAGTGACATTAGGCCAATTAGTATCTTAACAATGCTCCCAACGATATTGAAAAAAATTATTGAAAATCAGCTCCGGGAATATGTCGAAGCAAATAAAATAGTACCAATTTATTAATCTCGGTTTAGGCAGGATCATGGTTTCAATACTGACGACATTTTTGAGGCTACCAACCGGGTCAAGTTGACTTTGCTTATGATGTTCGATTACTCTAGGCTTTTGATTCCCTACAACATGAGGTGTTAAGCGTGATTTATTGACACATCTAAACTCCATTCAACCTACAATTAAATTTGGCATGGAAAAAGAGTTAAATGATCAATTTCCCTTCCTAGATGTTATGGCGAACCGTTTAAAAGAAATTATTAAAATTCAGTATTCAGAAAGCCAAAACATACTGAGCAATATCTAAATCATGGTTTTAATCATTCTGTTGTAACAAAAATAAGGAATTATGCACAACTTCTATAATCGTGCTGTATCTACAATTTCGCATATTAAAGGAACTTCGGAGATAATAAAACGAATTGCCAGCAGTTACAATATAAAAAACAGCCTTCAAATTAAGCCCTCAGAGCTCATTTAGCTGAAAATAAACGAAAAACTACCGATAAGAAAGAATGTATTTACCAAGTTCAATGTGAGTGTGGTGAAATGTATATCGGAAAAACCAAGCGTTAGAAGAAACATAAAACTTATTCACAAAAAGGAGAAAGGTCAAGACCTAGTATTGCAGAACACGCCTGGGATAAACAACACCTTATAAAATGGTCTGAAGGTGCCGCAGTATATATGGAACCCAACATGAGAAAAATAAAATTTATGGAAGCAGCTTACGTTAAGAATAATGTTGGAATCTTCAGTAATGTTGTTCTTATAAAATGGTCTGAAGGTGCCGCAATATATATGGAATCCAACATGAGAAAAATAAAATTTATGGAAGCAGCTTACATTAAGAATAATGTTGGAATTTTCAGTAATGTTGAAATACCTAATCTGGCAACTATTACTTTGTAACATCAAATCATTGAGGTGTATTTTGCACTTCAATAGACTGAGTCCCTATATAAGCTCGTAGCCTTAAAATAAACTTTCAGTTTATACTTGATAACGATTAGAGATAGAACATAATCGAAACATCGTACAAACAAACAAAAATAAAGACTTTGTCAGTCTATCACGGTTTAGTTTTTCGCTTAAGTTCACTATGGCTAATTTAGTTACTTTAACCTTATATTTTTTGACAAATATTGTCGTTATTGGCAACACAGTATCATTTTCCTTACGTATTTCCCGTAGATTCTTTGAAGAAGGGCATTTCATAAAGTACAGTTTCAATTAATTTTATTTTTCAAGTTGACCATTATTTTGTCTTGTTTTGGCATTTCACTACACTGTGCTTAGGTATTTTCTTATCAATGTTGAACTACTTTTTTTATTATTCAGATATATCCAACAACCACATTTTAATCAGACTTCAACATTGTCTACAAGCTTCAAACAAACATAATAATAATAATGATAATAAATGATTGTTTTGGGTTCGGAATAAAATTGGTTCGGGAAAAATAAGGCGTTCGTTACAAACGAAGTTCTCTCGGACCTATTCCTTTTCGTAAGCGCAGGACAACATGCAACCTGGTAGACATGAACAATATAAGCGGCCTAGCTACAGGAAAAATCAAGAGCAATACCATATTCTAGCGAAAATAAGTTTATACTTGGATCAATGCACCTGGAGTTCTTTTTTATGAAGACAGAACCGAAAGATAACGGAACAGTAGGCGGTCCCTTCGACGACAACACAACATCAGATAGAAGCTTTTAAACTGTGGATACTCCATCGACTTCCGCATCTTCCTTGGACTACTGGCATAACAAATAGTGAAGTTCTACTTATGTAAAACAACGAAAAGTATTATCTCGCTTCTTCTTCTTCAAGTGCCTTCTCCATTGCGGAGGTTGGCAATCATAATCGCTATTTTAATTTTTGATGCAGTTGCTCTAAATAGTTGTTTTGAACTGCATCCAAACCATTCTCTTAGGTTTTTTAGCCATGAAATTCGTCGTCGTCCCACGCCTCTCCTGCCACTTATTTTGCCCTGGATTATGAGCCCTAAGATGCTGTACCTTTCTCCTCGCATAATGTGTCCGAAATATTGCAGTTTTCTCTGTTTTACTGTTATCTCGACTTCCTTTTCTTTCCCCATTCTTCTCAACACTTCGGCGTTCGTAACTCGATCCACCCACGAAATCCTCGGAATTCTTCTATAGGTCCACATCTCAAAAGAGTTAAGTCTTCTCATTGCCTCTCGATTCAGTGTCCAGGCTTCCATTCCATAATATAGAACACTATATACGTAACATTTAGTCAGTCGAATTTTCAGGGCTAACGTTAGATCTTTGCTGCAGCTAACCTTTTTCATTCTAATAAAGTTGGCACGTGCTTTCTCGATTCTAGTTTTTATTTCGACGGTATAGTCATTATTTTCTGTTATTAGGGTTCCCAAGTAAGTGTACTTCTTAACTCTTTCTATGTGCTGGCCTCCTACCATCAGGGTTTCATTATTATTGGTGTTGTTTTTACTAATTATCATGAACTTGGTCTTTTTCGTGTTAAGAGAGAATCCATATTCTCCACTAACTTTTAATATTTTATTCATTACCTTTTCTAGGTCTTTCAAACTATCAGTTATTATTACGGTGTCATCTGCATACCTAATATTGTTGATTAAAACTCCGTTTACTTTTATCCCTGCTGTTTCAGATTCAAGACTTTCCACCCGGGTACGCCTTTACTGAATGTACTGCGTTTCGATATCTGTTTTTTATCAAGACGTAATCAATCTGGTTTCTAACTATGTTGTTGTCCTTATCAGCTGGTGACTTTCATGTATAGAGACGACGTTTAGGTAGCTTAAAAAAGGTATTTGTTACTACTAGATTATGCTTTTGACAGAATTCTGTAAGACAATCTCCTCTATCATTGCGCACTCCAAGGCCGTATGGCCCGACAATGGAATCACATTTACCCTGGCCGATTTTGGCGTTAAAATCCCCCATTACAACAGTAATGTCTCTAGATTTTGTGAGGCGTAGTGTCTGTTGGAGCTCATTATAAAAGTTTTCTATTTCGTCTTCCATTTTATCAGCAGTCGGTGCATAAATCTGTAATAGATTTAATTTGCCATGGGTTGTCATCAGCTGTAGCATTATAATTCTTTCGGATACCGGAATAAATCCTATTACTGATTTTGCTACCTTGTCACTAAGAATAATAGCGACTCCATATCTGTGTTGAGTATCGCTGCTGTTAGAGTAATAGATTCTTCCGTTCTCCGACTTAAGTTCTCCAGAACTGACTCATCTTGTGTCGCTTATACCCAGTATGTCGATCTTAAGTCTCGATATTTCACGTTGAATGTTTCTCAATTTTCCAGGTTCATACATGCCTCTTACGTTCCATGTTGCAATTTTAAGATTTGTTGTGTATATTTCCAGTAGACAGGGATTTCGCTGGATTACGACCTGGGAAGCCCTGCCGTCCTTGTTCTCACTTCCCCTGCCGAATCTTGGTCTTCGAGAACCATGATTAGTACGTTGTAAATCGTCATTTTCTTTAGCCATTATGATTACTATGATTACTACTCCATGCCAAATATAATACTGTAGGGAAAAATTGAGGACAAATAAGGGTCATTTCGAAAACAATACTCTTGGCTCCGCAATACAAGAATTTAATGTATCATATCAGACGCCGCAACCGTATTTAGATTGGCTACGGAGGGTATTCTAGTTGTAGTGTAACTATGAAATGAACAAGTGATGGCCGATGTACGGTACTCCACATATTACTTGAAGAAGAAGAAAAAAAATCTCAAAATTTCAATAAAATGTACAAATCTGCTGTGCAACACTTTTAAGCCTCAGAAAAAGAATATAAGAAAAAACTTTAACATATTAATTCAATATACATATTACGTTAACGTAGGCACCAAGATTTCACTTCGCACTGGACGATTTTTAACAAAACAATTTTATGTGCATCACTATCTAAATTCACTTTGTTGACATTTAATTTTAACAGTCAATTCTCCCAAAATATGTATGAAACCACGGAACTACCCTTCAATATTTTACCGATATAACAAGTGACAAAAGCAACAAAAAACCAAACTTTGATGTCAACGTTCCTTTTCTTTCGCTAGAATTTTCTTCGTAAGTAAAATGTATACGCCAGTAAGCCACAAGATATAAATTCTGACATCCGGAGTCTATGAGAAGGGAACATTTTTGCTACGTTGCAATTTCACATTGGCTGTTCCAAACGAATAGAATGGCGCCATGCATGGATGGCTTCATTTTTCACGAGCTTAATAGAAACATCTTTGGTTTTTCGCCTTTAAAGGAACATAAATTTCAAGGAGGAAGTGTGTTTTCGTAATATCGACATGTCATTGAAAATTTTATATCCGGTTAATTTTCCTTCTCGGGGAAATAAACTTGAAATTGGCTAGAAAGATAAAATGATAGGATTATTTTTATTAGAGCTACATTGTATTAATTTATTGGAACGTAGGGTAATTCTGATTGATTAAAGGTGTTTTATATAATTTATTTTGCTTAGTTTCAGTAAAACGATTCCTTGAATAGGTATGTAGATCGAAAATAATAGTCCTTGGGTTCAGACCGTGTCAAACTGGAATTATTATTTGATGTTTCGCCTACGATTACACTAGGCATCTTCAGTGATTATTACTTTACGAGATTAGAATTCTCGGACCGGAGCAATGCCGGTGTTAGCTACGGCAGGTTGTACAATTTGTTTCTTTCCGCTAGATCTCTCATGTTCCTTAAGTCTAATGGATATAGAAAGTCTTGTCTTATTCACATATACTTTACAACAGTAGCTAGGTATCTTATGCCTTGTATTTGTAATGGTATTTCGTTCTTTGGTGACATGTAGATTAACAAATTTTCACGTCCGCTTCGCCAATATTTTATTCTATTTTATTTTATATATATATATATATATATATATATATATATATATATATATATATATACATATATATATATATATATATATATATATATATATATATATATATATATATATATATATATATATATATAAATTCTCCTTTCTGGCAGAGAATATGAAAAATATATATACAAACAGTTTATTTCCTGAAAATATCGCTCTGGTCCTCTCTCCATACGCATTTCGATCACCTCATGATCTCGCCAGTGGAGCTGTTCATAGATGTCGTTCGACTGGCGATATTATTCAGTCTTGACATTGAAGTTAGTAGATGGCAGGTGCAATATCCTGCCGACATACCTTGAAATTTATGGTTCCTATATCAGTTATTTCCTGTCAATGTTGCTCTCGGTCCGATACAGCTCCACTGACGAGATCATGAAGTGATCGAAACGCATATGGGGAGAGGACCACAGTGATATTTGCAGGAAATAAACTGTGTGTATATATATTTTTCATATTCTCTGCCTGAAAGGAGAATTTACATATATAACAAACTATTTAAATACGGCAGAAAAATTTCTCTATTTCTTCCTGAAATTTTGATTTTTTAAAAAATTTCACGTTACTCCATTGATTCATAGATGTCGTTCGACTGGCGATATTTTTCAGTCTTGACATCGAAGTTGGTAGATGGCAGGTGCAATATCCTGCCAACATACCTTGAAATTTATGGTTCATATATCAGTTATTTCCTGCTAATGTTGCTCTCGGTTCGATACAGCTCCACTGACGAGATCATGAGGTGATCGAAACATTATTTTGTTTCTCAGTCGAGTGCCTCTCTAAATATTGCTTTAGGGTATGTATTGAATAGCAGTAAGGATTGTATGTAACCCTTTTTTATTCTGATACCTTCAGATGTATTTTGATTGCAGCTGTTTGATTCCAATATAGTTGGCTAATTATGCGTAAATCTCTTTTATCAATACCGCTGGATTTTAGGATTTCTATTATTTTTTGATGTTTCGCATTGTCATAAGCCTTACAGAAATCTATAAAATACGCATATACATTGATGTTCTCTACATCGTTGCGTGTGGACGTTTAAAAAGAATAGAGCTTCCTTTGCAATCAACCTGAATATCGTTCACAGGGAAGTCATTTTTATATATTTTTGTGCGAATTACTCTCAGAAATATCTTTAGTACATGGGACATCAGACTAATTAAATGATGATCATCACAGAATGAGGAATTAACTTAATCCGGTTGACTGAAACCAATCAAATGGTATTTTGCCTGATCTGTATATGGCATTAAAAAGTGACATTGAGCGGTTGAGAAAAATGCCATCATGTTCTACGATGACTTTTAATAACTCAGCATGTATTTTATCTGGGTCAACAGCCAGCCCTACCTTTTTTCTGCAGGTTTTTGAAATTATTGTGAAATTATTTTTAGGTACATTACCGATGTAAAATAAAGTGAAATATGTGCGGCAATGTGTGAGTTTTTTGAAGTTATTGATCCTTTCTAATCCTTAATCTTAATGATTTTTTGTTTACCTAAAATATTTTTTATTTAGCATTTTTTTTCTGTGGATTTTTTATTGTTTTAGTGTTGTATGTCCGAATCTCCTTTCTTTCTTCGTTCTTAATACCCAACTATGTCTTCGAGAATTTTTTTTTATTTAGGCTCTAACTTATCTTTTTTTTTTGTTTCTAACCTACAGCCCTTCTTGATAGCGATATAGATAATGTTGTTAATCTTCATTTTTACTTTGATTGAATTGGGGTCTTCCTAATGCCATTTTTCGAAAACGTACACCTCATGTTACCAAATCAACATTTGTTTTATTTTCTATATCCCAAACTTGGCTTTAATAGAGATTCGAGGTTTCCTATAAAGATTACATGATACGTTTTAATTATCCATCTATCTGGTTACACAAAATTGAAAGCCATTTAATTCATCATCTAAAAATAGCACAGAGAAACTTCTTTCGGTTTTTTCTTTGCTAGATAATTAGTAATTTTTCTTAATAAATTTTTCTCCTTCCATTTTTTTTTGGAACAACTGTTTCGTTGTAATAAAATATTTATTTTTAATTAACATTAAGAGCCCCATTTACTTTTTATTTCAAGTTTTTATTATCATCATAGCCTTACAAATTATGAAAGCTTTGCGTTTGAAACGCAACTTTTTATTCCACAATTCTTTTGTTAACATTTGTTTAAAATTATACTTTATTTTTATATCAAACATTTTAAATTAAACACAGATTTTTTAAAACATTAGTTTAATATACTGGAGTTTTTCATTAATGTCTATTTCTAGTCTACAAACAAAGCTGAGCGGATTTAATGACCTACGTTTTTTTTTTATATTCATCAATCTATTTTCCATTACCTTAGAGATAATTACTTCAATATCTCTATGATTTTTAGACATAATACTTCAAACCTCATAACGTAACTTGTTATCAACTTTTCTCATTAAGATTTAATTTAAAGGATATACTTTTTTCGAACTTTCCCTCATTAAATGTAGTTCGGGAGCCCAGTGAACTTTTGCAGCCGATAAAAATGGATAACTCAATGGTGCATTCCCGAAAATAGCCAAGTAGTTCTTTTGTAACATACAAAATGTTTTTATATTCCTCGGTCCATTCTAAGCAAAAAGTGTCTCACGGGCTTTTTTCTTTCATCGCATAATTTATGAGTTAAAAATCGTTAAACATTTGAAAAATGGCACTTTTTGCCTCTTTTCATTATGAATAACTTTTGATTAAATAAATATTTTCAAATTTTTCGTCTATCAATTCATAGTTCAAGTCAACAACTACAAGTTGGGAATAATCGCAACGCGAAAATATAATATTTTTATTGGCTTTTAATGCTATAGACAAATAGAATATTGATTACAATATTCGCTCCGCTCTGTATGAAGCGAAGGAGTAGTCCACTGACAGGTGCTTACCTAGTGCACATAATCCATTATAGCGCTCTCTGATTATTGCTTTAATACATACATATATATACATATATAGATATATATATATATATATATATATATATATATATATATATATATATATATATATATATATATATATATGCTCTATGAGATCAAAAATCAATCTTATCTTAGACATGAAAAATAAAGCTGTCAAACTGACACATCCAAATTATAGTACAAATGCATTTACGCCAACTTAATGATATACAATTGGAGAATTCTTACCCTGACAACATTATTAAAAAATTTCTCTATAATACCAAATATAATATACCAGAAAACATCTTTAAATTAACTTCTCAACCGCCTCTTTTGCATACTCACTCTTTAGTTTCAGCTAACACTCTTTCAAATGTAATAATACAAATTCAGTTTTTCCACACACACTCATGTAGAAAATCTTACTGACAAATTGATGAATATTTTTAATCTCTTTATATATATATATATATATATATATATATATATATATATATATATATATAATAAGCGATTCTCGGCTATGCGAACAAAGACCGTTGATAAATATTATTCTCATGCTAAAAAGTGCGGAGATCTCCAAAAAACATGGAAAAACTCCGGGTCCGATTAATGACACCAGCGCTGTGTCGTCCTAGTATGAGACTCGTCAGACCATTGCATTCGGTATAAACCATCGTCTCGTATCTGTGTCCTATAAATAGATTTCCCGGTTGAAAAAAAGTAAATAAGACATAGTGGCCACATCTCGATTGATCACTCAATAACATAAGAATAACACAAATCAACAATGTTGTATAAAATGGCCATGTGGTGGCGCGACGATAAATTAAAAAAGAAATATATCAAAACTCGATACACGAACTTGCTACTCTAAGGATAGAGGTCGCATTATTCGGTATCAGTAACTAAACTAACTATGAATTCTACAGTTTAAGGTCAGTATCGCACCAACGATGTGGTGGAATTCACATTTAGTTTGGTTGCCGATGCCGAATAATGCGACCTCTCTGCTTAGAGCAGCATCATCTCGCTTTGGTTTGTACCGAATGCAATAGCCTGACGAGTCCTATATTAAAACGAAACAGCGCTGTCGTCATTTTTCGGACCCGGAGTTGTTCCATGTTTCTTTGGAGTTCTTCGCACTTTTTTAGCATGAGAGTAATATTCATCAACGGTCTTTGTCCGCATAGCCGAGAATTTCTTATTTTATTTTAAAATTACACTTACGATAACATATATGAATATATGATTGAATATTAGGATAAATTCTACCCGCAGATACAGGAAGCAATAAGTCATCTACATATCGCTTGACAAATGAAATGTGGAGAGGCATGTATTAAAGACAATTCTTAATCAGATCATCCAGCACATAGATGACCAGAATGGGAATAATTTTAGAACCCATTGGTATTCGAAAAATATGTTTATAATAGTTATCATTGAATACTAATACTTTGGAATCGAAGACAAATTCCATGAGTCAAATAAGTCATAATTGATCCCACTGTACTGTGATATGTCATCGCATTTCTCACGAAGGCTGTCAAGGATAGCCGCTAAATATAAATTGGTAAATAGGGAGACTACATGAAAACTAAAAATTATATAGTTAGTAGGTAATTGAAAATTATTAATGAAAATGCAGTCTTAAAGCCCAGTTAATACTCTTTCAAATGTAACAGTACAAATTCAGGTTTTCTATACACTACCACATATAGAATATCTTACTGATAAGTTACAGCTAAATGAGACGTCCTGCATAGTTTATACGGTTCCCTGTTCCAACTGTCAATTAGTTTATATAGGCCAGACTTCCAGAAGCCTCAAAGGCAGACTCACTTCCCATCGTAGTGATTTTAATAGTGCGCCCTCTTGTGCTCTGGCTGAACATGTTTCTCACCAGGATCACAATTAACTGGGATGGCACTGAGGTTCAGGAGAGAGTTCCTACTTATCGCAAAAGGCTCTTCCTTGAAATACTGCACATTAATCAAGATAGTAACAACATGAACAAAAAAAGTAACACCGAGAGTCTGAGTGCCACTTACAGTATTATTTTAAAGTGGGAAAAAGAAAAGTATTTGAGCCTCCTGAACCGTCTATCTCCAGATAAATAGTTTTTCAAATTAATTCTCTTATATTATGTAAAAAATATCAGACAAGTGATTTTTTAAATTTATATTCTGTTTTTGCTATATCTCATACTTGACTACGCCACTGTTTACGGATCCGTATTTTCCCGCACGACACTTTTCGGTTGACACATGACATATGTCACTATAAAATGATGGAATAGTCAAGAAGGATGTTTGGCTGTTTTCGGGTTTTCTAGAATTTCAACGAATTTTTACAATTCTATCAAAATATGCCTCTAAATATAATTAAAAAGTGCTAATGTTATTTTTTCCCCTGTTTTTCAAACATGTACTTATTTCATATTCAAACCACATTGGTGAGTTACTTAATAATTATAAGTTAGGTTAATACTCTAACTGTTTAATTAATAATTGTATAGATCTCCTGAAGAAGAGATAAATAAAGTCCCGAAAACTTGACAAAATGAAAAAAGGGTTTTTTCTCCTTATATCCCTAGTTTGGAATATTGTTTCTTGGCTAGTCAGTCGCGACTGCTTTCCTATATATATATATATATATATATATATATATATATATATATATATATATATATATATATATATATATATATATATATATATAATTCATGAAACGCTATTTGTTTATAGCCTTAAAAAGCAATTACATTTACGCATTGGTACTAATCTCAGCTTGTAGAATTTGAAAATATTTATATAATCAAAAGTTATTTATGATGGAAAGTAGCAAAAACTGCCATTTTTCACATGTTTAACGATTATTAACTTAAAAACTATGCATCGTAGGGAAAAATCACAGGGGTTATTTTTAGAATCAGTCGAGGAACATGAAAATATATCTTACAAAAATTAATTTTTTTAATATTCCTTTTTTTTATTTATAAGAAATTATTTGAAAATTTATCGGAAATCACCCTCGATATTCGTATTCAGGGGGTCAAAATACATATAAAATTCTTTGGTAGAGCCATGTCCCTTTATCAACTATGAAAACTCTGGGCTCCCCGACTAATTGTAACTTTAATTCATAAAATACAAAAAATACACCGGTCCAGCACTTACTGATATTTGATAAAACTTTATTTAATTTTGTTAACCAAGTGGTTTCTAATGGTCTCGGAAATGACATTTATAATATAAAATAATTTTTCTAACATGTATTCCAAGTATTTCCATTAAAACAGCCAAATGGCACTTTATCGTCTGATTTATGAGCCATTCTATTTCCTCATGCATACCCAATTGCTTCCGAACTATAACAAATACAAGTACGATCCAAAAATATTTTTAAAGATGCGAGAAGCAAAAAAAATTTTGTATCGGTAACGAACACATTTTTTAACTAAAATGTGGTCGGACTTGCATTGTCTTTATTTTTATTTATATTGATTTTTACGACGTTTCGATTAGGTTGTATCTCTAATCGTTATCAAGTATAAACTGAAAAAATTATATATATATATATATATATATATATATATATATATATATATATATATATATATATATATATATATATATATATATGTATAAATTTTTTTTCATAATGGCAGACTTTTTTAGGCGCTCCGCGGCCAGACAGCTAGCATCCACAATTTTTGACCCAGAACAGTAAAAATATTGTTAATCTACATGACAATACCTAGAGAAGTTCATAGGGAAATTTAAAAATACTGATTTTTTCGGAAATGGCAAGCATTTGAATTTGAAAGTCGAATTTTCAGTGAAAAAATTCGTATAAAAATGCTCTTTGAATGAAAAGTTTTCAATCAATCGGAAATCCCCTACGTACTTCTATGCGAAATGTTGTTATAAAGATGTGGTAAAAATTTGAAGTCGATCGGATAAAAATTATTAAAATTATTTGTCTGGCCGATTCGAAAAAAGCGGTTTTGAGAAAAACGCTTTTTAAATTTTACATGTAACTTTTTCGTTGATAAACTTGAGAAATGTATAAGAAACAATTTACCTTCAGTCTGCTATGCCAGGACCATAAAGTTGGCCCTCCAAATTAAGATTCTCCTCTTCTTCAGCCTTTCTGGAGGATCTTGCGCTTGAAGGCGCGTCTTTCGCCGCATCTGATACTGAACGCTCAGCGTAGTCTACTCGCAACGCATCCACTTCTTGACAATAATTATAACAGTTGGGCCCTATTTTCATACCCAAAACTTTCATAAGTTGAAGCTCTCATTATTGTTTTGTGTAAAATTCCCTAGATACTGAGTTAGTAGATCATCATTCGACTGCTCCTCGTAAACAGGTTTTATAGCATCGAAAACTTTGGTGTTTAGTGGATCTTTGTGACGGTATGAAGAAAGAGCACCTTAGCTTGCTGCCACGTACACCACGACTCAGCTCCTGGCAGACACTTATCGTGCTGCTGCTTCTCATCAGTGGTAAGCTCGTGATGCTGCTTAGCCCAAATTTCATTTTTCCTAGCTTTAACACAGCATGTATTTCGTTAAAATTTGAACAATACGAACTTATACACAAAAAGCAGAATGTAAGCAAACGGCGTCCTTTCAACGGTTATACTGGTATTTGAAAATTTTATACTAGTTTATTTTCTTACAATTTGAGAAATATATAACTCTAAATGTATCGATAGATGGTATATAGCTCCGAAATCAGAGACGTGGCGCAGCGTGCTCGAGAACTGTACGAGCGCGCCGCATATAGCATAAGGTCCCATACTTTATGCTATATGCTCATAGTCGGTAAAAACAATTCCTTTTGCTATAATTCATATAATGGCATATTTTAATGATGTTGAAGAATCATTTAAGCAAAAAAAAATTTTTGATTTTTTTATTATTCTATAGTGGCCATTCCCCTTAAGCAAATGTGCAAGATGGCAGCCATTTTGCTGAATACACTTATTATCACTTAAATAAAAATAAATTGGACTCTATCTAATATCTCAAGATTATTTAAAAAGTTGCCAGCCTTTAAAATGCCCATCAATAATTCTTCGAGGGTATTCACCGGAGTCATATACTTTTGTATTAAGAGCGCTACCTCAAAGGAAAATCACATATATCTAATTCTGGGGAACGTGAAGGCTATCTTACTGGTGCATCATTGCATCTTTCAATCGATCAATTGAGATATTGATTGTGTAAATATTACCGAACAGCAACGGTAAAATGGGTGGGATACCAACATGCATTTACCATAGTTCTCGCCGAAGTAAAATAAACAAATTTTCCTGAAGAACTTATTAAAAAATTTACATAAATATTTCTATTTATTCTGTCTGAAATCACAATAGGACCAATAAGGTAGCGATCAATAATACCTGCACAAACATTTATTTTGAAGTTATGCTGATGGTGTGCAACTTTAATGGCATCTGGATTTTCATCCGCAAAAACATGTTCATTGTATAAGTTGGAGACTTCAAATCTTGTAAAGCACATCTTGTCAGTAAACTAAATTTTTCTACCAAAATCCGGATCACGAATTATTTTGTTTCCAATAAATTTATAAAATGTAAGACGCATGGGGGCATCAATGGGTAAAAGTTCCTGAAACTTTTGAACGTGATATGGATGTAACGACTGTTTTTTTTAAATATCATTTACAATAATTTTAGTGATATCCAACTCACGTTCTAATCAATGGATAGTAACACTGTTTTTTTTTTTCAACTCTTTCCAAAATTTCCTCTTTTTTTCGACTGTTCGAGTTGTTCGAATACGACTCTCACCTTCGAATTTTTTCTCAAAGCTGTCCATTCTCAGAGGTGACGCTCCATATTGGCAAATATTCGATGTTTTGATATTCGGCGGTTAGAAAATCTGTCCGTGTAAACCCTAACACTTCGACCCCCTTTTCCTTCACAAAACCTATATACCAGGAACATATCAACCTTCTCGAAGTGCATGTAGTTATCCATGTGTGACAGAATTTGATTAGAGACTCCTGCTAATGACATATTGAGGTAGCGTTAATCATTTTATCTATAATCATTTTTTGCCCTATATTAATTAGTAACTATTTTAATAACCTACAATTAAATATCACAGTAATAAAGACACTCTGGAAGTCTGGTCGTTCAACTTCTCTCTTGCAGCTTTAGTACCAAACACTGCGGTTATTAAAGCATACCACAACCATAATTCAGATTTTCAGGACTCAGGAAAGGCTGCTAATTAGTTGGTCAGTCGCCATCTCTTGTTTTGTAGGTCTCGCAACAGCGCGCCCGCCAGTTAATTCGCTTGAAGGTTCTATTAAAATTGAATAAAACAAGTTTCTCAAAACACTTAAATCTATTTAACAAAAATAAATAGAAAAACGAACTATTTACAGTGAGAAACTTAAAACTAATAACAATTACGAAAAAACTAACATAATTGCTCTTCTCGGCCGTTATTTTAACCAAAAACGTGAAATCCAATTTTGAAAAAAACACGTATAAATAGCTTTATAAAATATTAAACAGAAAAATAAATAAAACGCGAAAAACAGCTATTTATGTTACTTAATCAAACCGTATGAAATCGCAAAATGCCCCACTAAAATAACACACGATAATCCCTTAATTTTCCAAATTAAACAAAGATAACGTTCTTCCTCGACGATTATACCCGGGACGTAATTATTCTACAGCACTGGTAGTCACGGTACCGTTCTAACGACATTCAAATTATGACTGACATTTAATATTCCTTAAAAGAGTGTCTTCGAATCTTACACCCCTCGAGACCCCTCTGTTCCCGTTTGTACCCATATTATCCGATGGAACCCTGTGTAAACGTCAATTTCTGTCCCTTAAAGATCTAAAGTTTCGATCGTTACGTGCTGAGGGCGTTAGCTATTCTATACCAGATATTTGATTCCCGAATTGGCCTCCGAGCGTCTAGATCCTAATTTTTATATAACAGAGTAGTAAAACAACTTAACCGACGTCTTCCTATAACGAAAAGAGTATATGTTAAACACTGTAAAAAAACTATTCACTTTTCTTGGCTGTTTTGGCAATAAACATCTTAACTCGTTATGTCTTGTGAATAGAAAAAACAGTGAATAATCAAAACTCTTTTTACAAATGGCCAAACGATATATTTCTATTATAGTAAGTTTATTTGATCATTCTTTTGTTTCCTAATAATGGGAAAATCGTTCAATATTTTAATACATTTTAACGGTATTTCATATACCATATGTTAAAAACTACCCTTAACACGTCTGGTTTTACTTACATATTCAGAGTAAGATTATTTCGACAGATTTATAGCCAAATCTTAGAAATGGTCTCTTAGTTTTATGTCTTCATAAATTTACTGAGTTTATATATTTTTAAGAAAATATTTAAACGACAAAGATAATAAAAGTTCATTTCGATAACTGATTTATTTTTCCTTTAGACTTTCGTGGATAGTGATAAAAAATATAACTACCCTATTCCCACGAGAAATCTATTCACAGAGTGATTATTTAATTATTCATTTTAACGGAATATAGTTCACATTAAACAGTGTAAAATAATTAATATTTGTTCCATTACACATGTTTAAAAGTAAATTAAGCTTAGAAATTTAGAATGTTGATCTTACTTCAGTCGACTTACTAGACGGTGATAGCAATTTGTCAATATTCAATTTATTAAATGCCATAACAACAAAGTCACTTGAATAAATATTGTTACAGGTATTTTTTTATAATTACAGTTAACTGGTGAATGCATGTAATTTTTTTCTGGCGAAACTGCTCATACAACGAAAATTTTTCAAGATGTAAAAAAGTTTCCAAATATATACGATTATCCGATAGAAATATCTAGATTACACCACTTTATAGTCAGTCGCTATATCACTAGAAAACGTCATATTATAGAGTTAAATCACACACCAACAAACATTAAATTCAGTTACCATGTTTTCGAGAAATTTTGGAAAAATCAATATTTTCTTAACACTTTGACATCTTCTATCGCTTATAGGAACCAGTACCGGATATAACTAAGTTGGCTTAAAATAATCTATTTTGATTTGGAGATTCTGCCATCAAACGTTGTATACGAATTTCAGATAGTTTCTCATTAGGATAACCCAATTTTGAATAGGTAATAGAAAGCCTTCGATTTCAGGAAAGATTTCTCCTAACTTCAACCAATATTTCGACGTTAATTTGTCGACACTTTCCTGGCCGACCTCATTTAGGTTCTGTAGCCAGGATTTAAACTCCTCTTAGTCTGGTTGGTAATGAGAAATCAGTTCATGATCTGTCAATCGCAGCAATGTTGAGTTGCCTGCCTCGCATATTATGCGGAATAGCACAAAAGGCTCTGCTAACCTGTAAAATATGAAGGTTAGTTGTAGATCCAATTGTTTATGAATATCTACTAATCCTCTTCCTCCGTGGTATCTTGGTGGGAGGTTGTTTGTGTGTTTCCTCTGCAGATTTTCTATTTCCATTCTGCTTTATTTCACAATTCCAAGAAGAGTAACTGAATGCAGATCAAGCAAAGGTGTTGAGTGCCTTAAATAGATTCATATATAAATATTAATATTAAATTTACTAAAGTTTAATTATATTATATTATATATATATATATATATATATATATATATATATATATATATATATATATATATATATATATATATATATATATATATATATATTAAAAATGGTTAAATAGTGATTTTTTTGAACGACGGAAAATTAAAACTACCAAATTACAGTAACCTAAAGTCGACAGAAAATCAGATTATTCACAAACTTTTATCCACTAACAAATTTTACGAGATATGTTTGGTATTACTTCTCTCAAACAAGTGGAAACTATATAATAGTTTAATATGTAACAAGCAGGAAAATTAATATGGATAACTAAAACATAGAAAATTTTTAGATATTGCAACATAACAAGGTACAGATCTACATCATTGTTTAAAATGTATTGAAAATTAATTTTCTTGGTATCAGAAAGTTATGTTACAAAATAATTTCCGAAAAATTATATCAAAAATTTAAAAGAATATACAGAAATTCGGGAAAGCATTTAAAAAAAATGTTTTACTAGTTACCTTCAAGTCTATCTAATGCAGTATCAGCAATTGGGAAAGCTATTTTATCTCTTAACCGTAATAACATGTATCGGACATGCTATGGCATCAGTGTCATCTTCAGATTTTAATGTTAATAAAAATTTTTGCGTGAAACCGTGTTGCCACATCACATTTTCCTTATTTTCTCGAAGAAAAGAAATAAGCAACAGGTTTATACATTAACTAAATTTCTAAAAGAAATTAATTTTGTTGGTTTCATAATGTATTATGGTTAATTTAACATCCTATTTTCGCCGTCACGAATCTGCAACTTTTTTATTCAGAAGAAAATTTGCATTTTTCAGATTTGTTGTAAACTACACATCCCACAATAATATAGGCAATATTTTCGAGATGAAGAAACTTGCGTGTAATTTTTTGTTGTCAGAAGACAATGTATTTAAAGCCAGAAATTGATTCTAAAATTTATTTTTCAGGACGCTCGACAGCAAGTCCTCCGATTTTGAATCCTGTAACTGAGCAACCAGCAGCTATCGTACCTGGAGCAGTGACCTTCAGGACTCGAGAAGCAATGACAAGAATGTCACAAGATAGTCCTGTCGGAACACTGGCTTATGTAATGGAGGAAGAAGCGTTATTAGTACGAGTTAACGGTGGATGGCAGTATATTGCGGTAAGTTTAAAGACGAATTTTTGATTGAAAATTGTTTAGTAGTATTAGTACTGCAGAAGTTTTTCTACGATTGCATCCAAAAGATTCATCTAAAATCAAAAATCAACAAAAATGCTCTTTGGCGTATTAAATTTTGTTGTAATTGGTTGTTGGATTTTTAGAAACTTTAAGTTAAACCAAAATGGTGGAGGTTTTTGATGAAAGATTGGCTTAATTTTATTATTAAAAAATATAGAAGCAATGTCGAAAATTCTTCTACCAAGGACAATATTTAGGAATTCAGATGAAATTTACAAAATTGAAACGAAATCAATGAAAAATCGCGGTTAAAGTTCTGAGGGGAATTTGCATTTAAACACAATAATTTATTTTTAACGTTCACTGAGTTGTGCATTTTTTGGTCACTAAATGTGAACATGATGGTAAAAACTTCCCAACACGTAAGATTTTTGAGGAATAAATTTTTCAGCAAAAATGAGTGAGTATTTTAATCCCATTATTTTATAAAGTAATTTGTAATATACCTGAACGCGACGTTGTCAAATTTACGTTTTTCATAAGTTAGGGAAATTGCACACAATTTGGCAGCACTACGTGGAGGTGTCCAGGGGTGACAAGTCAACCACGATATCTCAACCCACTAGTGCTTAAAATAACAGAAGTATCCATTTAAATCCATGTAATTCCAAATTTCACTCTGCCCCGTAGCCGAATCTACTTATAGATGATCCCTGTATACGAAAAGTACGCCGTCGCTTTTCGGACTTCCGATACCCGATGTTTCTAGAAAATACTAGAAATACGAAACGGCTATGAAAGCAGCTGGCCAGCAGTCGTATCATCAGTATTGGTTTAGCACGAGTAGTGGTCAGTAAGTGAAGTGCGCGAACAAGCCAATAGTAAGAGCCTTCTATTAGTGTTATATTTGTGTTGTATAATGTTAGTTGATGCCTGTAAACGTAGTATTACATTTCTGAACCGACGTGCGCAACAGTACAAAAATGTATAAAGTACAGAAACGTGGCTGTATTAACCCCGTAGTTTTTGTTACATATGTGTTCAGTTTACCCCTAAATCGCAAAAAAGGCCAATTAACAAAGTGACCAAAGTAGCTTGGATGTCTTGCTGGCCATCAAGATCGGGGCTGGGCTCCTAACATATGTTACCAAACCTGTGCAGCAAATCTAACTAACTGGTTAAATAGCAAACGGTTTCCTTTGCCTTTTGCCGTTACGATGATTTGGCGAGAACAAACAAATCGTTTTAACGACTTTTGCATGACAAAAGTGTCTGGTTTTTCAAGAAAAAGCAAACATAATATTGAATATCCGAATATTCCCTCGGCATTAAAACCGGTTCTTCATGGAGATGTATGATAATAAGGCAGAACCCGATAATGTGAAAAAGACGATTCTTTTTTTCCCAATAGTGAAAGAAAAGCACCCCATTTAATCGAACAACCTGAATTAAATGATCTAGTTCGGAACCTCCACTTGTCCAAAGAGCATGCTGAAATATTAGGGTCTAGATTACAACAATGAAGTTTACTAGTCACTGGAACCAAAGTTACAATATTTAGGAGCTGTAACCAGGAGCTATCCTCATTTTTTTACTCTGCATGATAGAATGTGTGTTTGTGTTAATCCAAATAGTGCTATGAAAAAATTAGGATTTGCATATAACCCGAAAGAATGGTGCTTATTTATAGATTCTTCTAAAATAAGTTTAAAAACATTCCTGCCCCATAATGACAAAAGACCCTCGATTCCTCTTGCACATGCAGTTGCCATGAAGGAAACATACGAAAGTATGTCAATTATTCTAAATTCAATAAACTGTGATACATAAGTGGCAAATATGTGTTGACCTAAAAGTCATAAGACTATTACCATGGCCTCAGGGTGGATTTGCGACGTATTGCTATTTTCTTTGTCTTTTGGGCAATGGGGCAATACAGAACTATTACCAAATAAAAGAGTGGGTTTCGAGACATCATGTTTCAGGTGAAGCTAACGTAAAGAATATAGCTCTTCCATCCCAAAAAAGTACTGTTATCTCCATTACACATTAAACTGGGATTGATTAAAAATTTCGTTAAGGCATTAGATAAAGAAGGATATGCCTTTAAATACCTTAAGCACATTTTCTCTTAGTGATACTAAGCTTAAAGGAGGAATATTTGTTGGAACACAAAATTAGAAAAATACTAAGGGATCAACAATTTGATCAAAAATTAAGTGATGTTGAAGTAGCTGCGTGGAGTTCTTTTAAAACAGTTGCTTGGGAGTTTTTAGGAAACAAAAAAGTAGAAAACTACGACAAACTTGTAGAAGAACTACTTGAAAGTTACTGCAAAATTTGGGTGGGGTTAGTGACGACTGACTGACTGACTGACTCCATAGCACTACAACCCAGGGTGGGTCTTGGCTGCCTCGACTATCTGCCTCCACCTGGAACGGTCTTGTGTCAGCTCCCTCCATTCTTGCTGGTCAACTTCAAGGATAGCTAGATCCTTGTGGATGTTATCTCTCCATCTAAGCCTAGGTCTTCCCAGTGGTCTTTTTCCTTGTAGTGCTTCCTCCCATACCCGTTTTATTAGTCGATCGTTTTGACTCCTTTGTATATGACCTACCCATCGTAGTCTTCTGGACTTTATTTCTTGAATGATATCAGGGCTTTGATATATTTACGCAAACTCTATGTTGCTTCTCATTCTGTGACGGCCTGTTTCAAGGTCTCGGTATGGGCCATATATTATGCGCAGGATTTTTCTCTCAAACCTTTTTTGCAGCTCCGTATCGTGAACTGTCAGGGTCCATGTCTCACTGGCGTAGATTGCTACTGGTCGTATTATTGTTCGATAAATTTCGGTTTTTGCCTTTCTAGTGATAAATTTTGACTTCAGCAAGGTACATTTAATTGCTTGTGTGATGCGCTGTTTAACCTCTCCCTGCATATTATTGTTTGCCGTTATCACTGCGCCCAGGTACTTGAAAACTCGCACATGCTCAAAATTATAGTCATCCATGGTGATGTTTTGCCTGATTCTGTCTCGGGCGGGGTTGCGGAAGACGTGCATGTATTTGGTCTTTCCTTCATTTATTCGGAGCCCTATTTTCTGAGCTTCTTTTTCTATCTTTATGAAGTTTTCCTTCACACTGACTGTGATTTCTCCTATCGCGCCCATATCATCCGCGTAGGCCAAAATAAGTTTAGGGCCACTTGGTCCAAAAACCTCCGCGTCAACTGATACTGTTCTTACGGCTTTCTCCAGTGCAAGGATAAACAGTACTGACAACAAAGCATCTCCCTGTTTTAATCCTCTATTGATAGAAAATGTTTGGCCACACTCTCCTTCAATTTTGATACAGCTTTTTGCCCCCTCTAGGCACGCTCTACACAGTCTTATCAGCTTGTGCGCGATTCCATAGCTTCCTACAACCTTATCCTAATAACACTGTCGTATGCTTGCTCGAAATCTATGAACAAGGTATGTAAGTTTTTGTTAAACTCCCAACATTTCTCTAGCATCTGTCGGATAGTGAAAAGCTGGTCAACTGATCTTCCGCTTCGAAAGCCACATTGGTAGTCTCCGATAATCTCCTTTGTATACGGAGAGAGACGTTGAAGGAGAATGCTGGTGAATAATTTATAGGCATGGCTTAGTAGAGCAATACCTCGGTAATTTTTACATTGCATTTGGTCCCCTTTTTTGTGGAGTGGAATTATTACCCCTTCTTTCCATTCATCAGAAATGATTTCTTGATTCCAAATTTGTTTCACGAGGTTATGTATTTGTGTGATTAGATCGTTCCCTCCATATTTCAGACTTTCTGCCAAGATATTATCTCGACCTGCCGTTCTGTTATTTTTGAGTTTTTGGTTAGTGACGAGCAAGGAGAAAAGTTCCACCAAGACGTATTAAGAATGAAGCAATGCTACCAAGGCAGATGGGATCCAGCAATGATGGGGGATTATTGTTGGTTCCTTATGAGAGGAAGCGATCAGGAATATAAATGAAAGTCAACATTTGCAAAAAAGTTATGTACAAAAGACTTATTATAAATTTATTTTCTTTTTTGTAAATAATTCCTGTTATGCTTAAAATATCTTGTTTTTTATTGTTTTGAACGTATGTATAAATACTATATAAAAATGTGTGTATTAAATAAAAATAACTGACACATTGTATAACTCAAAATCTATACGTGGTGGAAAATTTTCGTTGTTGAATTTGCAATCAGGATACTGTAAACTCCCACGGACAGCGAAAATAAAATCAGTCGCATTTTTTTTTTGTATTTATTGACTAGTGTAATTTGTGTGGAAATTCTATCTACATACATATATAGATTGCGTTCTGAATATACCTACAGTTAAACTTGCCTGTCTGTTCCATATGTTTTCGAGACGTTGTACTTTAATAAAATCGATCTTTTTAGAAACAATCAAATATCAAATGGTAAATTGTCAAATGAAAATTATAATTTTTTCATACAGCTAATTTAATAGATATTAAGATTTTAGTTTTCAATAATAATATTATCTGATTGAATAATGAGCACAATAATGAAAAAAAAATAATTAAATAGTTGTAAAGATAAAGGAAGTTGCTTCGCGCTGAAGTGGATACACGCATACCTTAGCCTGTTAGGAAATAAACTTCTGATTTGCTTAAATTTAAACTTCTCCAAGATAATTCGCAACTTAATGGCCTAAATGTCGCATCTATATAACTTTTTATTCTGCACAGCTTTGATCTTTTATTCACTTTTACGATGTGATAAGTGGTTTTAGCTTATATGTAAAGTTGATGTTTAAAAGCTTTACGAAAAAAATTTTGTAACAAAAACTAGCACAATTTGAAAGAATCTGATAACTGTTTTCCTGACAATTACATAGTGTTGCGAGTTCCCGAAATATAAACAGCTATACTCGAATAATGTCGGGATTTTTACATATTTGAAAAATATTACTCTAAGTGTCCGATATTGTAAATAAATGGACAATATTGTAATAATAATATATTTATTTTCCTTTTTGAAAAAATTACAAGATATACAGGAATCGTCGACTTATTAAGACCAAAACTAATTAAATCCTGAAAGGCTAACATGTTCAATTATTACTGTTAGTTTAAAAAGAATCTACATAGTATCAATTGATCAACATTTTTTTGCAGCAGCTATTCTTTAATTTTTATTTTAAAATCCAAATTGTACCTATTAGGGGTAATATATAACTTATCTTACTGACGCGGGTTTACTTTGTATTTATCTTCCAAGAGGAAAAGAATATCCTAGAAGAGTTGAAATTTCAAACTTCTTTCAAAGATTTTTACATGAAAAAGTACATTAACATTACATCGAATGATCCTTTCCTGTGAGAAGAATACTAATAGTAAACAGTAAGAAGCTATATTTCATGCAGAACAGTATGTAAATTCTTAAATATTTACACCAAACTATTCAATTTACCTGAAATATACTCACAGTGATTTTTAAAATTTAAACATTCCTCCATATAGATGCCTAAAAATTATAACTTTTCACACTGCCCAATAGAGTTGCCCTGAGTTAAACTATCAAGTTTTGAACATTTTTTGTGATAATTATGGAATCTAATTATTCATACTCAGATTATTTTTGATTATAATTACAAATTATATAAAATAATACCTAATATTAAACAACAAAACAAACAAATACATTTACCTAGTATATCTTTAGATTCACTTGGAGAAATCTTTTTCGAATACCAAAAATTTTCTAGCAATTTTTGGTGATATATTCAATGTTCTATTTTTTTACTTCAAAAAGTAGGAAGAAATCGAAAAATGTTTATATATATATATATATATATATATATATATATATATACATATATATGTAGAGCCCTTCATGATTTAAACTATTAACCAGGCTATAATAATTATAATAATCTTCGACAACGCATGGCTCATTGTAAACTAGTTTTATTTTGCAAAATTAACACTCAGATATTTTTGAAGCAATATAACAACAGTACCTACTTAAGTAGGTTATTACTGGCTTTTTACCTTTAATCGCCTCATCACCACGTTACTTTTGTGATTCTGGAAAGCCCTCCTTCAATCAAGGATTTTTCAAACTACATGAAACAATTTTACCTGTTGGTGAGTCCTACTCTGAAATTGTTCGTACTATGTTACCTTCAGAAAAGTGTAATTCGCAAACTTGAAATTTTTATTTTGTTCGTAATTATCTCGAGGGGTAGCTTTCAGCCATTTTGTTCACAAAATACTTTCGGTTGGAAGACCAAAAAGATGTACACTCGAACCGTTCTTATACTTTTCGCAACATCCCAGGTCACAACACTTATTGGGCATTATTTTAAATTGTCATTAATTATAAAAATCTTTTTTTACATCCATATTTGTGCTATAACTTGGCATCGGCATTTCAGATTTCGAGCAATATTAAACTAACCTTACAAAATAGCGTGGACGCAACAAGTGAATTGCTTAATAAATTACTCTTTTTGATTCTTTGCAGGAATATGTCTCTTAGCTCTTACTGTTTCCATCTACCTCCTTTATGCGAAAGAAAGAGTAACGCGATTCGTCCCAGATCACGATCGACTAATAAACGATTATTTACAAGTCATATCAACCAAATATCTCATGCAGTAGGTCAGGTGGTTGGCTGACTTCACATAACATGTTATCCACTTAATAAGGGATATAGTCCAAGCCATAGGTAAATATAGTGACGTAAATTCCTAGATAGATGAGATCTACCCAAGTGTGTTGGAGGCAATGTAAGAACAAACCCTACATAAAATGTAACAGCAAGAAACAGATTGACGCAAGAGGGAGGGCCAAAGTTGGCTTAAACAGGATTTTTGAATCTACGAGCCAAGGAACACAGTTTGGAAAAAAAAGTTTTTGAGATTTTAAAAACCTACAATTGAAGCTTTTGTGCCATCATTTTAGTTAATTTGTTGCAAAAAGGTCAAGAAATTTCAGCTACAAATTGACCAATTTCAGTGTTTTTTTTTTTCTGGAGTAGCTCGAAAAATTATGAATAAGGCTCATCCTTTTTTTAGAGCGATATTTAAGGGGTTGAAAATTAATTTTTTCATTTGCCCGTTACAAGATATGAAGGCATTCACGAAGAGATTGAGCGTTTGTGGAGGTCAAAATATTCACCTAAAAAAAGTTATAGCAATCAACATTGTGCATCTTCTCAATTTCAGCAACAAATCATCTGATTTATTATTATAAAATATCATTTTGTTCAAAATGACGAGGGCTTCCCTTTAAAATCGAAAAAGAGCAAAAAGAGTTAATTTTGCGATAAGTAATTCATATACAAAAAGATTCAAAAAACCTGGTTTAGTCAACTTTGACCCCCCCCCCTCTGGTCTCAATCCATTTTTTACTGTTACATTTTAAGTAGAGTTTGTTCTTACATTGCCCCCAACATCCCTGGGTAGGTCTCATCCATCTCGGAATTTGCGTCAAAAACAGCACTAATTTTTACCTATAGCTTGGACTAATACGAGTCAATATATTCTTATGGGTCAAAAAGTTGGCTCAAATTGTCTGACGTCACAGCTCATTTGAAGTTAAGCACTGTGGCTTTGTACTCTAGAACGTAATGTTTAGAATCCATTACGTGCCGATTTTATAATTAGTTTAATGATAGTATTTTAGCATAATTAGAAAGTTTTTTGTAATTATTTGAAATAAATATGTAATAAGTTATAACCCAAACAGTAAGTTATTTATGAAAATCGGTAGAACGATAGTTCTCATTGAAAAAAGGTAGATTTACTATTAAAACGGTAGAATTGGCAACGCTGCTGATACTTAAGATATGACGAGATATGCAAGAATCTTTTGTGTGCCCGAACAATTTCTTTTAATTTTATATTTGCCTTACCTTTAGTTAAACAATGGAAATAAATAGATATATGTATTATTCAAGCAGTATATATTATGCTTTGCGATGTTGTGTAGCATTTAAATTTACCAGTTTGCATCAATGCTACATACATGTTTTTAGTAATATAACATAATTTGTATATTTTTACTTGATTAAATTTAATTATTTATCCTGTAATTTAAAATAGTAAACATGGAATTTGTTTTTTTGGTTCACAACTCTTTTGGTCTTGTAACTTATCACTCTTTCTTCTTAACAGAGTTTGTAAATTGCTATAGTTTACATATCACATTATTTGGTTTGAATTTAAAAGTCGTAAAATATTTTATTTTTAATAAATTCTCAGTTGTTTACATCTCATTTCAGTATTAAAAATATAAGGTTATAGTCGGTAATATAGTTCAGTTCGAGACCGATCATTTAAAGTTGAGTATACAGTATGGAATTTGTAGCAATTTTTTTGAACTTTGTTTTAATCATGATTAGTAACTTTGGACTGTTTGATCATAATTTTCTTTTTGATAATTTTCCATGGCTTGCCAATATTTCATGTATTACCTGGTAATCAGTGTAAGTTCTGAACTAGGTTAGAGTGCTACAGGTTGAGAATAAGGTTGGCAAAAGTAACTACAAATATCCCTAAGATTTGTCACGTCTGGTTGCAAGAGAGATTTTCATTCTCGTTCCCTTTACTGTTGAACCGTCGAAGGCAGTAGACCAATCCTGCCATTAGATTTGAAAGGGCAGACGGTCAAGTGTTTTTTTTGTTAAAGTCCACTAATCAATGAGTTAAGATTTTCCCCTTATATTTACGAAAATGTGGTAAAAATAACATTTTATTTCAGGGCTATCTGAAGCAAGTCTTTTTCATCTTTGGCTTCATCTCATTCCTTTTATTGTGATTTCCATTTTGATTTTCCCGGCTGTTAAGGCTTTCTGATGATTCCGGCCCTATTTTTCCTGTCCGTGTTACTTCAACGATTTTAACCCTCACCCTGCGTTTGGTTGGTGAGTTGGGATTGGCCTTGTGAAACCCCCAGTCATCCACAAACCACAACAAGAATCCTAACAACAGCGCTGGATCAAATAAATAGAAGTGAGAGGTACCATAGTATAGACGAGGTAGGAGAATTGGAACTCTACATCAACTTTTTAACTTGCAAATAAAACAATATAAATATATTTTTATTTGACATAATAAAATGTAAGAACCTTTTTGATAACTTTGTTTATGAAAATTACTTTCTTGGCAATTGAAGGTTCTAGGACGTTTGTGGCCAAATTTTATATAACCTTTTAAAACAATGTAACACCAATAGTTATCAAGAAAGAGTATATAAAAAAACTGTAGGTACCATTCTGATTTATGTGCATAATAATTTTTTTGGAATTATGGAGCTATACACCAGCAGTCAATAAATTAAAATCACTCCTGATACCTATGTGTTTTCCTTTTTAATCACTAGGTAAGTAATACAGATAATGTAAAATAGGTGGCGCCTATTGGGTAATCAAAGCAGAGCACAACTATCTCTAAAAGAGATACGAACCTAGCCTCCGACATATTGAGCTGCCGTACGCATCCGTTGCCGTACCCTATAAAAAGGGAGACGCTGCAGTTGTCATATTTACATATTATTATTTATTTCATTTGAAAGAAAAATTTAGTTTTTTAATTCAAGATAGTTGTTTTATTTTAATACTAGCGACCCGCCCCGGCTTCGCACGGGTGCAATGCTGATACTAAATACACTACAGAAAAACTGTGACTATTTATTTCATTTTTACAACAATTATTACATCGGCCTCCGACGCGCTATTTATAGGCACGCTGCCGCCGCCCCGGTCGGCCAGTACCGCCGCAAGCGCTACTTCCCGCAATTTTAAATCTGTAATATCTTCGAAAATATTCATTTAAATCTTGTGCTGTAAAGGACCATATAGATCTATATTAAATCAACAATGTATTTAAGCTATTTAATTGGATAGGATTAATGCTGTATTGGTTAAAATCGCTTCAAAATTTGCCATTATTTGTCGTAAAAAGTAAATGACAAAAAAATGTTATTGTGGGATATCCATGAGAGATAGACATATACCATCGCGGAGTTTTCTGTAGACCTTTTCAATGTGTACAAATAATTAGTACATTATTTTGATAAATCTCGTAGGGTTCAGCCTGCGTTTGCAATGTAAGCGGAAAAAAATATGATAATTAACGACATCACATTAGAAACCTCAAAAATAACAGTATTTCTCCACTATTTAATGGATGTTATTATACATATAAACCTTCCTCTTGAATCACTCTATCTATTGAAAAAAACCGCATCAAAATCCGGTGCGTAGTTTTAAAGATTTAAGCATACAAAGGGACATAGGGACAGAGAAAGCGACTTTGTTTTATACTATGTAGTGATAGTGATATGGCGTGAAATGTTAGAAGCAACGCTCCATAAAGGCATATGACTTCCGCAGGAAAGCGGTAACATATAACTATGTTTCTATATTCCTATGAATAATGAGTATTAAGGTTAATATCTCGAAAAGTAACTGAATGATATTATACAAGAATAACATCTCTTTTAAAGTAACAATAAGCTGTAAATTACAACTCTAATGGTTATATTATGCTTTAAGTTAGACATTGTTTAACATCAAACTCTAGTAGGTACTTGCATAAGGGCAAATCTGGCTTAATAACAGTTTGCATACTAAATTACGGACAACATAAAGGCAGATGGCATATTTTTACACGATTACTATCTATCCATTATCTGTTCTGTCATCCTTTATAAACAGGACGATATGCTCGTTTGAAAACTGCTTGACTGCATTAGTGAAACATCCCGAGGCATAAACCAGTGCACCGGACATTTCACTTGGCCTGTTGTAAAATCGCAGGGGACCGTTATGGCATTGCGGTGCATAATTTAGTGATAGTTGATTCTCAGATACACGACAATGGACATATTGAGATTTTTAGCCATATCAAGTATTGAAGTTTATAGTTTAAACACAGAGTAACCAGGATATGCACTTTGAATTTATTTTTTCTGTGAATTTCGCTTTGAGCTCATTACAGATTCATTTATGAGACTATAAGGTAGTCGAAATGTATATGGAGAGAGAAAAAGAGTGGATTTTACGACACTAAAGAGAAAAAAGTTACATTGGCATATAGAGGGTGGCGCATCACATGTCCGTCCATTTATACAAGGTGTCCGGGAAAATGTGAGAAATCTTCCGGATAATAAAAAAACACTCGAAAGGAATACTACACGTTCATATAAACTTTTTCCCTATGGGCGCCCATAGAGTTGCAATGAATTCAAGTTTTCTACACATAATTATTGAACCACCAGGTATATTTCAGTTTTTTTTAATATAATGTGTACCAGGTTAGTTCAATATTTCAAATTGCTATCCAAGATAGTGTTGTGAGCTGCAAGGACGGACTAGCTGTTACACTCATGACTTCATTTTTTTTACACCGTAAGAATTTTGGACGTTTTTTACATACCTTTAACTATTGACTAAAAATTAGATACTCCTCATTCGTCTTGCTAATCCTAACCGTTTTCGAAAAAAACGACATTTTATTAACATTATTAGTCCCCTAACTTTGGTCGGATTGAATATGAAAAAGAGGAATTTTCCCCTGTCTCCATAGTTTCACTAAAAAGTTAAACTAAGTGCTTAGTTAGAGACGTAAATGGGTTCAACATGGGCTCCGTGAAGTCTAATATACTCGCAGGCACGACGAATTGAGGACTGCTGTGCCCGCCACATTAACTCAGAGATTTTCCTTATTTGATCAGAATGAAACATGATTCTGTATAAAAATTCCTCCCTACTATCGACTAAGGTGGAATACACCAAGGTTTTGAGGTGTCCCCTTAGGTAAAAATCTAACGGCGTTAGATCCAAAGATCGAGGAGGCCAGGCAATGGATCCTCCTCTACTTATCCAATGGTTTGGATAGACGTTATTCAGGTGCTCCCGCACAGCAACGCTGAAGTAAAGTGGTGTCCGATCGTGCATGTAGTATATGTTTCGGCGGGTTTCAAGTGGTAAGTGCTCTACCAAATCGTGAAAAGTGATCTGGAGAAACTCCAAATAAAGTTCTCCATTCAGTCATGCAGACAATACTAATGGTCCAATCAAAAAATTGCCAATGATTCCTGCCCAGACAACAATTGATTGGGACTAATGTTGATGATGCGAAACAATAGTTGCATGAGAATTTTCATCAACCCATGTTATACATATATGTTTTTTGTAAATTTATAATACCATCTTTGGTAAACTCTGCCTCATCCGTGAAGAGAATAGTGCTAAGAAAGTTTACATTATTTCGCTGGCGGTTCAATAGCCAGTGTGTAAACTGCATTCTGCGGGGAAATTCTTCAGGAAACAGTTCATGTACTTTTTTCAAATGATATGGATATAACAGCTGTTCTGAAAGAACATCTGTACTATTGTTTTCGACGTATTACTGCGCTGAAAACTTTCGAGTGCTCGTTGAAGGAGTGTCATCTATAGCAATTAAAATATTTTCTCTAATTGTGGCGTACGTACTGTTCCTCAATTAGCATCAGTACTTCTTTTCCCAAAATATATATATAAAAAAGTACATCCTTCTGAGGAATCTAAGTATAGTTGAGCGAAACGTAAAGAAAATAGAAATTCTGAAGTACTACCAAAACCTATGCACAAGAAAATACAAATAACTCTTTTTTTTTTGGGGGGGGGAGAGGGAGACGGTGATATCACAAAAGTACAGTATGGCAAGCGAAAACAAGTTGCCGCCAGGGAGGAGACACCAGCAACATTCCCATTTTTAGTGTAAAAGGCAGGGTCGGGTCTATTTTTCTAAATTTGAAGCTCTTGGAGAGGAGGGGGCGATCACAATAAAAAAACAAGTTGCCGACACAGGGGGATACCAGCAACATACACATTCCTAGTATAAGAGACAGAATCGGGTCTCTTTTCCTGTACTCAAAGCTCTTGGGGAGGGCTATCGCAAGATAAACAAGTTGTCAATGGTGGGGGGGGGTGCCAGCAGCATACACATTCCTAATATAAAAGGCAGAATCAGTTTTATTTTCCTGAAATCAAAGCTCTTGAGAGGGGGAGGGGGCGATCGCAAGCATACACATTCCTATACTCTATTCAAGAACTAGAGAGAGCAATAAAACTGTTACCGAAACCTCCATTATATTTAAATACTATAAGCTTATATAAATTTATTGCAACAATAAAATTTTTGATAATTCAATTTAATTTGTGTCAGTGAGCAAAGTACACCTTACAGTGTCCTTAGTGGTTTATCTTGTTTGCGCTTGTTTTTATATATTATTTGAAATTAGTGAGATACCCGAAAGATATGGTTTCCACTTCTATATTTATTCCAGAATCATTAAACCAAGTAATTTTTTCCTCAACGAAAAACTTATAACGATGAATGTTTGTGATGCCTCAAAATATCAATATCTAGATGATAATGTTAAAAGCTCTGTTGAGATGTATTCCAACATGACAGGAGATGGAAAATCTACTATATACTGGAAGAAAAATAAACGACTGGAATTGTTAGTACTCCCAAGCCGCATCCGATCACAGGCAGACGAAAAACCTCGTTGGAAGAAGAGACGAAAACTGCAATAAAAGGAGTTGTACATACATTTTATTATGAGAAGGAGATCCCAACCGTGGACAAAATTGTAACTAAAATCAATGAAGATCGCGATTTACCTGAAAATAAAAGAACTGAACTCTGGAAATTGCTCAAAGAACCTAATTTTTGCTGGGAAAAACCAGATAGAAAATCTGTTCTTATAAATCGTCCGGAAACTGTCCGTTGAAGAAGGAAATATCTCTCTCAACTAAAAAGTACAATTGCTAGAAATAACACAACTTACAAAATTAGTAATTTAACTAAACTTTTGAAAGGGTTTTTTGAACAAAGTTACTGCGGAAAATTGGAAAAAATCGATATAATTAAAGAATATAACAAAATGTGGAAACTCGATCTCATGATCGCTGGTATAGAGGAATCAATTATAATTAATTTGAGCGAAGATAGCTTCACTGACTTTGATTGGGAATTAGATATGAAATGTTTACCAATGTAAACACAATTTATTATTTAAATTTTTGTTGTATTTTATTATTTAATGTTGTTTATATATTTTTTTTATTTTTTTATATTTTTATTTTAGTGTGTCCCACTTTTTAGTTTTTTATATATTTATTTCCAATTAGCCATAAGTTTTTTATTATTTTATTATTGTATTTGTGTAAGTCTTAATCGTGTAGAATTAACATGTATGTTTAATTTTTTTTTGGGAGGCTATCCGATTTCCATATAGTAAAGTAAATTAAATAAGATGTCAGTACAATAGAAATAAAAATAAGTAGGTCTACTTTGGAACTGTAACATATAAAAATTATTGAATTATTTTTTATTTTTTAGTGTTTAATTGTTATTCTGCAGATGGTTTAAGTAATAAATAAACTGAAACGTCAAATGTACTAAAAATGTTTTTAATTAATAATAGAATGAACGATAGCTCCAAAAATATTTTAATATTATGTGGACGAATTTTTTTTTATATATGTTTAACTTTTTGTATTTTTGACAATGGGTATTTTGTAAGTATTTAAACTAATAACTTAGAATTATTTTAGAGAATAAGGCTACGTTTTAGTCTGAATGTGCCTAAAACGATTTCTATGACAAAATTAAAAATAATAAAAATACAGTTGTGATTTGTGTTAAATATGTCAAAATTATTTACATTTTGTAATGTATGTAAATTATTAAGAAATCATAAGAAATAAAATATTATGAAAACTTTTTATTTTAAGTTTATTGCCAAAATAATATTCTATGCCATAAATACTTAATGAGAAAATAAACCTCCTACCGACGCCTATGACAAAGATTAAAATACTTTTTAATACTTCGCACTTCCAAATATCTATTGTTATCCAACTCAAATAGTTCATTATTATAGACCGGTATTTTTAATTATAAAAGTTCTAACCCATTCCTATGAAAAATATATATGTCTAACAGATTTTCCCAAAGACACCTGAATAAAGAACACAGGTAGTTTGCTGAGAAAAAAAGGGTAAAAAATGATTTATTACTCTCTCTAGTTCTTGAATAAGCTATAGTATGAGAGGCAAAATCATGTCTATTTTCCTATATATATATATATATATATATATATATATATATATATATATATATATATATATATATATACATATATGTAATATAATACCTTAGGATTCAATCGCGATTGGAAACGTCTTGGTTAAAAATATACGTCTTTAGTCAAAATTATAAGACCCTGTATGCGGCAACTATTATCTTATGACATTTATAACGTTTTATCTTGAGTTAGTATCTTGAATACATCCCACATTTGTCTATTTTGAATTAAAATTATGCAGATTTAGGTTTACCGAAAGTCGTAAACCGACACAAATGATATACAAACTTGCAGATATTGACAAAATAAATGAAGATGGGGCACTGGAATTTATAGTTAGGATAACAGTGTTATGTTGGCACTTTAGAATTAGCAAGTTTATTGGTTTCTAGAGTATCTGAGATAATCAGGTTTTGCCGTAATATCTTAAATGTAAAATTCTATTTATTAATTTTTTCCCGTTTGATAAATATCCTGCATTTTATAAGTTCATTCTTCATATCTTTAATTGGTAATAGTACTTTTATTATTTTATTAGCTTTACACAATATAATGAAAGTTTTCTTAGTGTTTAGCCCAGAACAAGAAAATTAGAGAAATATTGCAATCATGTATTTGGAGAAGTGAGCAATCTCACTCGCAGAAGTGTGCGTTGTAATTATCTAATATAATATCTAACATAGAACCCTGTTTTATCGATTTAGATAGTAACGCTCTCTCTTAACAACTAGGATAACTCGCTATTTAAAGTCCGTAATTAATTAAAATATTTTAAGCAGCGTTCAAAAAAACATTTAAAACGAATATGTTATAAAAAAACATCGAATACGTACACAAAACTTTGTTTCAATTTTATAATGAAGTTAAAAAAAAATATATTCTATTAGACAAGTTTTTTTCTCTGAAAGTGCTAAAAATATTCAAACTTACAACCAATCTCTTAATATATTCTTTAGGACGAACTAAAATACCTAATTGGGATGATTTCCTAAAATAATAAGATAATTTAGTACTTCTCTAGCTGCAACTATAAAATGTTTATAAATGGAAAACATTTGCTATATACATAATAATACAATTGAGGGAATTTTAATAAATATTATTTTCTTCTTAAAACAGGTGGATGTCAAAAGGTATGTGCAAAAAAAAAGGTGTCCCAAAATTCAGGTCATATTTGAATTTGCCGCTATTTATGCGGTAAAGTGTTGGCAACCAAAAAAAAAGTTTGACAGCTGGCAGTTCAGGGTTAGTAAAAATCGAACACTACACGAGAGAATAACGCGTTTTCATTGTTAAACAATATTTCGAAAATAATGAAAGTTTGGCGGCCACAGTTTCGTACAAAATTTGGTAGAAATATTGATTTAACTTCGTCAACTGTAAAAAAAAATTGAAAAATTCAGGGAGGGTAGATCAATTGATGATACTAAACATACTGGCCGTCTAATAGTAAGCGGTTCAAATGTTAATATCGAAGCAGCGCGTGAGAGTGTGGGTGAAAGCCCAGGAACATCAATTCAGCGTCGTGGACAAAAATTGCAAATTTCAAGAAGCGTATACTCACTAAGAATCTGCGTCTCCATGCTTACAAAGTTCAGCTGATACAAGAACTGAAGCCTAATGATCATATACAGCGAAAAGAGTTCCTTGAATGAATTATTGAGCATCAATAAGTGGATGCTGATATTTCGAGCAAAGTCATCTTAAGCGATGATGCTCATTTTCACCTTGATGGCTTCGTTTTTCGTCAAAATTGCTGCATTGTCATGACTGTAGAAAAACAAATGCATCCACAACGTGTCATTATTTGTTGCGGACTCTTGTTGGAAAATGAGGCGGATCAAGCAGTAACTGTTACAGGTGTTCGATATAATAACCGAGTTCTGTCTGCCTACACTTGACGATATTTATGTGGACGATATGTGGTTTCAACAAGGCGATGCCACATGCCATACAGCCAGTGAAACAATTCAGTTAGAGCATTAGATATTTCCTGGTAGTGTACTTTCTTTTTCGGTGATCAGAATTGGCCTGTAGATCATATGATTTAACGTTTCTTTCTATGAATTGAAGGAGCTTCAACGTTGCGTCAATGAAATTCAGCCATATTTATGCAAAATGATCATGAAAAATATCGACAAAAGAATGCGTATGTGCCAGCAAAGCCGTGAACACAATTTTCTCGATATGCTATTTCATACGTAACCCTATCCTACGTTCTGTTTTGATTTAATAAAAAAAAATGCAATTTAAAAAAAAAAACTGTTTTTGCTTTATTCAAATCTTGCGTAAATTTTTCAACATCATTTATTAAATTTATAAAGTACCAAAAGATATTTATTTAATATTACTTAAATAATAACAACTATAATTACATATACTAAATTAATGCTGATTCTAGTTAAGTATTAGATCTAAGCAACATTTAAATTATATCCATATTATAAGTACCTGTAAAAAAAGCAAAGTATAATATTAATAAAAATGACTTTTTGATCCACTAAGATGAACTAAATTTAATACAGGTCTAAATTGATAAGGTTTAAATTAATATTACTTATCCACCTAGATTTGAACCGAGACCATCCTGCCTTCTGGCCAGGCGCCCTTCTCAAGGTTTATGATGAGAATAGTTAAACTGCCAAAACTCAAATTTAACCTTCACAAGTCATGCTGTTAAGTCTAAAATAAGATGAGTAGGTAATTAAAAAACACTGAAAATATCATATGTTTTTCTATAAAAGAAAATGTATGATAATTTTTTGGTAGAAATTTATCTTAGCCTTTCACCAGTGTTTCCACATTAAAATTTTTATGGTTGGGTCAAAAAATAATTTAAATCTAATTTAAGATATTACTATATTCTACAGTATGTTCATGCAATATTCCTATTTCTAAATCAAACGGTTACGCACTTTCTAGAGGAAATATTGAGTTATCCCAGTTACACAAAGATCCCACAAGGGTGAAGCTCTGTAGGAAACCTTTCCAGGGGTCCTAGATGATGTGGTCTGCTGTATTTCCCACACAACGCAGAAGGTTCTTTCGTATCACTCTAGTTGTTAAATTTATAGGAAACATTCGAACGCTGTTCATTTCCCATTGTCTGCAAATTTGCACCTTCAGGTCTATGTATTTGGCCATCTTCTCATTGTATCACTTAAGTTGTTGTTGTTTGGTGTGGCAACGTCAACTAGTATGGTTTGCCTAGACATTGTATCTATTGATATAATATCTGGCCTATTATAAGCAACTGTCAGATCTGTAAGAACGGTACGGTCCCAATATATCTTGAACTCGCTATTCTCAAGAGTAGACTCCGGATTGTAGTTGTTATAAGGCATTCTTCCTACTTTAAATAGATTTAACTTCTTTGCTAATTCTTGGTGGAGTATCTCAGCGGCTGAGTCATGTCTTTTCTACTACTTCGTTGCGACCAACGCTTGGCATCCACCAGTTATGTGCTGGATTGTCCGTGATGTTTGACAGCCTTATCTACATTGGTCGTTTTCTATTGAGGGATCTCTAATGATAAACTTTCGATAGTTTTTCGTTGGAATAACCTGGTCTTGTATGGCTAGCAAGAAGCCCTGCTTTTCCGGATATATCTGTCCTGAAATCAACCAGTAGTTCAACGCTGAGTTGTCGACATTGTCCTGGATGACCTTATTTGAATGCCGTCCATGAAGTGCCTTCCGTAGCCAGACTTATAGCTTACCTTGGTTTACTTGGTGGTTTGAGGCAATATCCTGTTCTTCCAGTTGTAGCGGCGTTGAATTGTCTGCCTCGCATATTGCTCGATGTAGTGTAAAAGAGACCGCTAACTTTTGTAAATATGAACGTAAATTTATTATTTGTTGATCGAGCTGCTTACCAACATCCACCAGTCCTCCTTGATGTCCTGGAAGAACTGTACGTTTCGTAGCACTCCGAGGGTGGTGTTTGTGCGCTTTTTTAAAAGTGTTATTATTTTTTTTTGCAAGTTTTCAATGCCCGTTTTGCTCCATTCCACAATTCCAAAAGAGTAGCTGAATTTGAAAAACAAGATAATTTTATTAAAGAATGAATACATTTCTGTCTCTACTGCTATTTATCATTAAAAGTCTTATTTAACATTAAATTGTGGCATTTATTAGAAATAATTTGCATGTATTGAGGTAAAACTATGTTATTTTTTTCTAAATTACAACAGAAAAATAGTTTAAGACCTTTTTTCATAAATTCTCTCATAATTTTACTTTATGCTAGGGCTAATGTACTTTTCTAAACAGAAAAGATTAAAATGGCTGCAAATCTGCTCGGTAATCTTTCTTCTTCTTCTGTTGGTGCCTATCCTCTGTGGATGTTGGCAATCACATTAGCCCATATGACCTTATTGACAGCTGTTCTAAATAAATGTACCGTCATCATTCCTGTCCATTGTCTGATATTCCTCAGCCATGATATTCGTCGGCGACCCTGAGTTCTTTTACCCTCTATCTTACCTTGCAAAATTAACTGAATTAGTTGGTATTTCTCATTGCGCATTACATGCCCTAAGTATGATATCTTTCTAATTTTCACATTGCGCATAATTTCTGGGTCTTTTTTCATACGTTGCATCATGGTGTTATTTGTGACATGATGGATGTATGAAATTCTGAGCATGCGGCGGTAACACCACATTTCGAAGGCTTCCAGTCGTTTAGATGTTGTTTCTGTCAAAGTCCATGCTTCCACTCCATATAGAAGAGTTGAAAATACATAACATCTAATCTCCTGTGAGGGGTCCCATTCTCTGTTCAAACTGCATCCTAGATACGTAACTTTGCCAACAGTTTCCAAAGTTTCATTATTTGCTCTAAATTGGTGGTGTATTTCGTCATTTTTGCTTACTATAAGGATTTTTATCCTTTTACAGTTTAATTTCATGCCGTATCTTTCACAGGCTTCTACTACGCGGTCTATTAGTGTTTGCAGATCCTCTGCATTATCGGCCAACAGAACTGTGTCGTCTGTATATCTTAAGTTGTTAATGCTTTCCCCTTTAATTTTTATGCCCTCTCTCATTCCACTGATAGCTTCCCTGAACAGCATTTCCGAGTACGTATTGAATAACGTCGGGGATAAAATACAGCCCTGACGAACGGTAATCTTTAAAAACCCCTATAAAAAGTAAATGTTTATAACCAATCAAACTGTCTAATTTTAAGTCTACATTTCTCAGTTTCGCATCTCAATATGTAAGCAAAAATTGAAACAAAGCAGCAGGAATTTAAGGAACATCTGCTGGACGGTTGTTATCACTGGTTATACTCATTATTAGTTAAAAGCTAGTTTATTTATCATAATTACAATGTTTAAAATCTAGCCACCAAAACGTTAAAATCATATGACAAAATAATTTGGGGCTGTCACACTGTGTCTCCCATAATAAAACACAAACTATTAACAGCAGAACAAAATGTTTGGAAAACTATAAAACCATTCTGTATTTTACGTTTCCAAAAAATCTGAAAAAATTCACTAAAACACCAAAAAATACGAAAAATTAAACAAAAGGGCTAGAAATTGAATAGCTA
The DNA here is from genome assembly GCA_034092305.1 of Diaprepes abbreviatus. Taxonomy (NCBI): domain Eukaryota; kingdom Metazoa; phylum Arthropoda; class Insecta; order Coleoptera; family Curculionidae; genus Diaprepes; species Diaprepes abbreviatus. The sequence goes on along the minus strand of JASJET010000260.1, from coordinate 783,797 downwards.
GCGACTAGCGTCTGGAAGGGATGATGAAATGTAACACATTGTTGCCAACTCACAATCAATATTCATAAATGTTTTTTTATTCGTATTTCTAATAACAAATCTATAAATCGTATTGATGTTATAATGGCTGTCTGTGGGAGTGTAAAACATCCTGATTGCGAATTCAACAACGAAAATTTTCCACTGCGTATAGATTTTGAGTTATAGAGTGTATCAGTTATTTTTATTTAATACAAAGATTTACAGGATTTATTTTCAAAAATACACGTAAATGTCCATTTATAGGAATTCTTTTTTATATAACTTTTTTGCAAATATTGCCTTTCGTTTATATTCCTGATCGCTTTTTCTCATTAGAAACCAACAATAATCCCTATCATTACTGAATCCCGTCTGCCTAGGTAGCGTTGTTCCATTGTTAATATGTCTTGGTGGAACCTTTCTTCTTGTTCGTCGCTAACCGCACCTAAATATTCTGGGAAAAAATTTAAATGGGAGAAGAAGTGTATTTGAAGAGGCTTGCGACAGCCCATTTTGCAGTAGGTTTCAAGTAGTTCTTCTACAAGTTTTTTGTAGTTTTCTTTGTTTCCTAAAAACTCCGAAACAACTGTTTCAAAAGAATTCCACGCAGTTGATTCAACATCACTTTATTTTTGATTAAACTTTTGATCCTTTGGTATTTTTCTTATTTGTGGTCACTTAATTTGGAAAAAGTTTGTTTAATATATTTAAACCCACTTCCTTCTTTATCTAATGCTTTAACGAAATTTTTAATCAATCCCAGTTTAAGGTGTACTGGAGGTAACTACTTTTTTGAGACCAACAAGAGATATATTCTTTACGTTAGTTTGACCTGGAATATATTGATCTCCCGGAAGTCATTCTTTTACTTGGTAATGGCTCTGTGTTGCTCTACTATCCCAAAGACAAAGAAAATAGCAATGCTTTGTAAATCCACCCTGATGCCCTAGTAATAGTCCTATGAATTTTAGGTCACCACATATTTGGCACATACTTTCGTAGGTTTATTTTATGTCAACTGCATGTACAAGAAGAATAGAAGGTCTTTTGTTGTCATGATGGAGCAGAACTGCTTTTAAACTTATTTTAAGAGAACCTATAAATATGTCCAGGATATGTGCAAATCCTAATTTTTCTATAACACTATTTGGATTAACACACATACATTTTATCCTGCAAAGTAAAAAACGAGTATAATTCGTGGTTGCAGTTTCTAAATATTGTAACTTTGGTTCCAGTGGCTAGTAAATTCCATTGTTGTAATCTAGACCCTAATACTTCAGCATGCTCTGGAAAAGTGGAGATCCCCGAACTAGATTACTCAATTCAGGTTGGTCGATTCTATGGGATGCATTTCCTTCACTCTTGGAAAAATAAGAATCACCCTTTTCTAAATACATTATCGTGTTCTGCCTTATCATCATACATTTCTAAATCTTCCTCCCACTTTGCAGGGGGCGCTAGAACTGGTAAACCTTCTCCATGAAGAACCGATTTTATTACTGGAGGAATATCCGGATATTTAATATTATGTTTGTTCTTTGTTGAAAAACCACAACAAAAGTACCAGTCGTTAAAATGATTTGTTGATTCTCGCCAAATCATTGGGACTGAAAAAGGCATAGAAGAGCGTTTGCCATTAATCGGTTACTTAGATTTGCTGCACAGGTTTGCAAACATATATGAGAAGCCCAATCTTGATCTTGGTCGCCAATAAGACATCCAAAATACTTACGATAAGCTACTTCCGTCATTTTGTTAATTGTCCTTTTTTGTGATTTAGGGATAACCTGACACACACATATATAGCAAAAACTATCCGCGGAGTTAACACAGTCACGTTTCTGTTCTTTAGACATTTTCTTCCTGTCGCTTACGTCGATTCCGAGATGTGATACTACGTTTACAGAAGTCAACTAACCTTATTCAACACAAATATAACACTAATGCAAAGCTCTTACTATTGGTTTTTTTTGGCAATATCAGGTATCGGACCATCTATAAGTAGATTCGGAAAAGGGGGAGAGTGAAATTTAGAATTATATGGGTTTAAAATGGGTACTTCCTTATTTTAAGCCCTAGGGGGTTGAGATTTCGTGGTTGACTTGTCATCCCCACACACCCCTATATGGGTTGCCGGATTGTGAACAATTTTCCTAACTTATGAGAAACGTAAATTTGGCAATGTCGCGTTCCGGTATATTAAAAATTACTTTTAAAAATAATGTGATTACAATATCTATTCTTTTTTGCCGAAAAAGTCATAGCTCAAAAATCTTACGTGCTAGGAAGTTTTTACCATAATTTTCGCATATAGAGACCACAAATTAACAAAAGACTGCATTTTTCATTACAGTCGCTTTAAAGTGGTGTAATTTATTTTAGAAATCACATACTATTAATGTAAGTTTTTTTAAATATAAGCTGAAAAATTATATAGTGACTCCTAAATAGAAAATCCCTAGTGTTGGCTTAAGAGTCATAGACAAAGATGTTTTCCGCCGCTAAAGTGGGCACGCAACCGTCTCAAATTCGATGTTGCCATACACTCGTATTTTAGTGACACAGCCCTAGTGTTCAGTGTTACAAACTTTTGTTTTTTTTTTCAAAATACAATAGGGCGTTTAGTGTCAACTCCTCTATCTCGATACTATATAGTGACTCCTAAATAGAAAATCCCAAGTGTTGGCTTAAAAGTCATAGACAATGATGTTTCCCGCCGTTAAAGTGGGCGTGCAACCGCCTCAAATTCCATGTTGCCATATACTCGAATTTTAGTGACACCGCCCTAGTATTTAGTACTACATAAAATTTTTATAAAAAAAATTGAACCGACTTCTAAAAGTGCGCTAAAAAGTGAAAAATGACTATAAATTTTTATATGAAATTGAAATTTTTGAAGTCGGCGCCAAACTAATACCTGACAAGATGTGATTCGCATAAACAGATTAAAAATACTTTATTTGTAATTGCTTTCTAACCATAATTTGTATCTACTAATAGTTATTTATTTCATTTAAAAATAATTTGGCGCCGACTTCAAAAATTTCAATTTCATATAAAAATTTATAGTTATTTTTCACTTTTTAGCGCACTTTTAGAAGTCGGTTCAATTTTTTTATAAAAATTTTATTTTTTGATTTTTAGTTTTGAATTCATTATGATATTCATAAATTATTTGATCTAAGTGCTAATGGAGATTCGTGTACCTCGCAATTACTCCAAAGTGGCAAAAAAGTACTCATTTTATCCATAATTGTAAATCACCCTAAAATGAATCACTAAAAATTCTTTGATTCTTAGAGTTCTCCAAATACCAATGAAATTGTGTCAAACAAATATTTAGTCTGTCATATTAAATCCACTATCCTAAATTTCAAATTAATTTTAGATTGGTAATATAGGCTTCAAAACCTTCCAATATCGAACCCGATATATTTTTTTACATATTGAGTTTGTATACGCTCCAAGAACCCCTTATTATCAATTTTAGATGAAACCGGAAATTGTAAAAATTTTTAGTCCTTCATATTTTATCTTATCAACCTAATGATTGTAAAAAATTAACTTCATATTATTAATACGCCACCCCCAAACGCCCTAATACCAAATCTGAAAAAATGTGAATAAGGTAAAATTTTCAACCCACCCTATTAGATCCGCCATATTCAATTTCAAAAAAATAATTTTAATGTCTTAATCTAATCTAAATCTAAACCTTTCAAAACCCCCTAGTGCCAATTTTAGATGAAATCCAGAAATTTAAAATTGCTAAACGGTCATATTGCATCTGACATATTAGATTTTCTTAAAATAATTTTATATTCGCTATTTACATCCTCAAAAACGATTCAGTTCTACATTTGAACAAAATCGAAAAATGTAAAATTTTTAGTCAGTTATATTGCCTTCGCCAGATTGAATCCAGAAAAAAAGATATTGAATTCATAATTTACACACTCATATCAGTTTTGGAGAAAGTCGAAACATGTAAAATTTTTAGGACACCATTGAATCCGCCAGATTGAGTTTTTCAAAAAATATTTTAATTTCGTAATTAACACTAACAAAAATCCCCCAATACTGACTTTAGACAAAATCGAGAGATGTAGAATATTTAATCCTCCATCTTAGATCCTCCATATTTAATTTTTTTTCAAATAATATCAAATTCGTAATGTGCTACCATATCAATTTTGAAAAAAATCGGACAAAATTAATTTTTTATCCACCATATTGGATACGCCTTATTGAATTTTTTAAAAATGATTTTAAATTCGTCATGTGTGACCCCGAAAACTCCCGTATCAATATTGGTAAAAATCAGACAAAATTGATTTTATGTCCGCTATATTGAATTTTTTAAAAATAATTTCAGATTCGTTATGTGAGGTCCCGAAAACTCCCCCATACCAATTTTGGAGAAAATCGGACAAAATTGATTTTTCGTCCGCCATATTGGATCCGCCATATTGAATTTTTTAAAAATTATTTTAGATTCGTCATGTGCGACCTGAGAAACTCCCCGGTATTAATTTTGGAGAAAATCAGAGAAAATCGATTTTTTTGTCCACCATATTGGATCAGCCATATTGAATTTTTTAAAAATGTTTTGAATTCGTTATGTGCAACCTCGAAAATTTCCCTATACCAATTTTGGAGAAAATCGGACAAAATTAAATTTTTTGACCGCCATATTGGATCCGCCATTTTGAATTTTAAAAAAATAATTTCAGACTCGTTGGATACAACCCCGAAAATTCCTCCGTACCAATTTTGGAGAAAATCAGACAAAATTAATTTTTTTGGTCGCCATATTGTAAGCACCATCTTAGATTTTACTGCACCAGTTTCATAAAAAAAAAATATGGGACCACCGCAGCAACTTCCTGAATATAACGTAACAAATTTTATTCAAATCGGTGCAGCCGTTCCGGAGTAATCGGTGAACATACATAAAAAAATACATAGTCGACGAATTGTGTACGTCCTTTTAGAAGTCGGTTAAAAATTATATTTTTTTTTTACATAAATACAATAGGGCGTTTAGTATCTACTCTCCTATCTCGATGCTCCAGCGCAAAATGAATCAAAAAATATTTTAGAATTGAGAGTTGTATTGTATTTTTTTCTCAGCTTTTCGACGAAAAAAATATCAAAACTTGTTCTATCTCGGCATTTTTAATTTTTTTTTTGATAGTGCAGATCGAAATCTAGGGTTTATTTACATCGATATAGCCACCTTCCATAATGAATTGTTTTGGTATTTTCTAGAAATAAAACGATGAACATTGAACTGCTCGTCATTTGCGCGTGAACGCAGCACATTCCACATACCTCATATCATCAGCCGCTAAGGAAAGTGCCGCAGTTGGAGAATTGACGTGAAACGCCCCAATATACAACTTTTCGTTTATAATTTTCCCAGACGTTTCTTGAAAATTAAAATTTGTAGGGTTGCCAGAAGTTCTATATAAATGAAAGAATAAAATATCGAAAATCTTTCACGAAATCTATAATGGGTTCCGGATGGAACATTTTTCAAATAATGATTATAAAATGGAAGTACTAGAAACTAATTTTAAATCATTAGTTCTTAAATTAGCCTATAGGAAAATTGTATTTTTTAATAATACGAAGTCATTTTACAACAAGGAAAAGCTCTCTAAAATTACATTTTAAACATCTTCTATAACATTCATAATTTAAATTGTAAATGATGTAAACGCTGCCACGTGACTCTGTTATTTTCGTTGAGAATTTTTCATAAATTGTTCGTGTAAAAATTTCAATATTACATAATATAATTAAAGAATAACGCTGGAAAATTATTTTTTGCTTATTTTAAGGAAAACAAAGGTTAATCTTGAAAATATTTTAAAACTTAATTAAGTTTCTATTTATAGAATTCAATATTCTGGAAAATACGTTTTTTTTTTTGGTGGGAGCGATCTGACGTTTTTTTTTTTTTTTTTAATTATATTCCCGGGTCCGTCCTAAAGCCGGATGCACTGCGGCCAGAGTAGGCCTATTTAAGGAGTGAGTGAGTATTTCTCCCGGTTCCAGACTTACTGACCCGAATGTTTGTTGTCTAAATCTCACCAGTGACTCACAGTCACATATGATATGCTTCACCGTTTCCTCGGCTTGTCCACATAGTCTGCAGCCGAGGTTTCTGTTATATAGGTTCATTCTATTCAGATGTACTTTGACGGCCATGTGTCCATCATTATACCCGCAACAGTCCTTAATTTGTTCCTACTCATTTGTGGTAATTTCCTTGCCAGTTTCGGGTCAGGATTCCCAATAAATAGCTTTCGATCTGACGTTAATGTGTGACAATATCTTGAATTTTAGTTTGAAGAATTCAAATTTGTAACTGGATTTTCTCTAAAACATATATCGATTTTGGAAAAAAATGTTTGTTTAATATTTTTTGATTTATCTAGACCGAAGAAATAATGTTGCTGTATGAAAAAGGTAATAAAACTTAATTGAAGAACTATAGACCAAATAGTTAATAGCCTCAAATATATAAGCAATTTACAAAAATTATAATTAAAAGAATAACAGAAATTGGTCGAAGGAAGAAAACATTTAGAGCAGGTTTCGGAACATGAACTCATCTTAATACTGTTGGCATTCTTTTGAAAAAAAAAAACATATTATAACACACTACTTTATTTTGTATATTGTATTTTATTGATTATGAACAATTTTTTTATTGCATTTAATTTTAAGTAGTAAAAAGAGCATTTCAACACTTCCGTCAGACATGCAAATACTAATCCAGTGTCAATAAATAAGAAAATTATACACGAGAATATCCTATTCCCCATATATATATATATATATATATATATATATATATATATATATATATATATATATATATACATATATATATATATATATATATATATATATATATATATATATATATATATATATATATAACACAAATTAGACCGGAAAAATTAACGAACAAGAGGAGGTCGATAGACGAAAATGAATAGAATGGGCAACCTTCAGAAGATTAAATGATATCTTCAGAAACAAGAATATGCTACCATAATTGAAAATCACAGTATTTGATTCTTATACACTTCCATTATTAACGTACAGAGCACAAACTTGGATATTCAGGCAAATATTAACATACTATGTTATGTTATGGAAAGAGCTATGATAAAAGTAACACTGCAACATCGAAGATCAAATGAACATACGAGTATAATATACATTATCGAAGAGCAAGATATACAGAAAATGGCTAGACAAAAATGGCTATGGTGATGATATAGAGGACATTCTTAAAAATATTTCACTATAGATTGATGCAAAAATAACTGAATACACTATATACAAGAATTGGGGATGAGTCAACTTTTTGGCATTACTTTTGGTAGAAATGAGTTTCGGTTCCAACAGCTGTTCTAAGAAGCGCGAGGAGGCCCAAAGGAGTTTTATTGCGAGGAGGTAATAAAAAATAGAATACAAATCTAAAATCAGGTAAACAATTTAACGTATATATAATGAAAACTGTTACAGATCTTCATTTTTTGTTCTTTTATTTAAAATTATAACTTAAATAGAAATAACATGTTCTTTATCATCAAATTAGCAATGACAAAGTTAATATATAAATATTATTGATGGTGTTCAGATACCTATTTAAAAATTCAAGGTTTACAAATGTTAATGGTTGTAATGCGATAAGCAAAAAACCGAGCAGTTCGTATTATTAAATAAATATAACAATGGTGAATTATTAACATCTAATTGATCATTCAAAATGTTGAGTTTGTTAATCTTTAATAATTACAATAAAGCCAACTTATTGCTTTTATTTTCATCAAAGCTATAGTTTTGAGATAAAAGATGTATTGCGTACGCTAAATTGTGTTTTTTGTGTAAGTAATTTCTTTTGTGCTCTTTAATTCTAATATTAAAAGTACTGTTTGACCTATGTAACTTTTTCTGGTATGAAAAACCGTTTAATTTATAAACTTTGTATTTTTCCTCTTTGCAGGTCTTATCTTTATTATTCGGTTTTTCCAATTATTTTTGCGGATAATGTGGAATAAATTTGAGACTTATTCATTATTAACTATTTAATTTGTTTACTGATATTAAATTCTATGTTCAAATCTGTGGGGTGTTCATAGGTAGATAAGTGATTTTTGTTTAAAGGTTGTAGACAATGTTGAAGATTGATTAAAATGTGGTTGTCGGACTTGCATTGTTTTTATTTTTATTTATTTTTGCGACGTTTCGATTAGGTTGTATCTCTAATCGTTATCAAGTATAAACTGAATGTTTTGCCTTAAGACTACGAGCTTATATAGGGAATGTGTCCACTGAAGCGCAAAGTTTCGCTTCACTATACACACCTCAATGATTTGATGTTGCCAAAGATTAGGTATCTCAACACTCGGTTTACTGAAGATTCCATTATTGTTTTTAATGTAAGCTGCTTCTATAAATTTCTTTTTTTCATGTTGGGTTCCATATATATTGCCGCAGCCTCAGACCATTTTATATGGTGTTGTTTATTCCAGGCGTGTTCTGCAATACCTGATCTCGACGTTTCCCCTTTTTGTGTATGAGTTTTATGTTCCTTAATTCTCACTTCTAGTGGTCGTTTGGTTTCTTCAATATACTTTTCACCACACTCACATGGAACTTTGTAAACACATTCTTTCTCATCGGTAGTTTTTGGTCTTGTTTTTGTTAAATGAGCTCTAAGTGTATTTCCTGATTTAAAGGCTGTTTTTATATTATAACTACTAGCAATTCGTCTTATTTTCTCCGAAGTTCCCTTAATGTACGGAATTGTGAAGAAGGAATGTGTTTCTTGCTGTCCAGTCTTATTTTCTCCGAAGTTCCTTTAATGTACGGAATGATGAAGAAGAAATGTGTTTCTTGCTGTCCAGTGTTCGTTGTTCTAAAGTTATTTATAACATCGTCAATTAGTTTTAAAGGACAGCCATTCTGTTGTAAATCGGATTTAATATTTGCTACCTCTTTTTCCAATGAATCGGCATTATTGCACATAGTTATAGCGCGATTATAGAGGTTGCGTATAATTCCCCGTTTTGTTAAAACAGAATATTTGGAACTATGATTAAGATATTGTCCAGTATGTGTTGGCTTTCTGTATACTGAAGTTTTAATAGTTTCGTTTGAGCGATTCACCATGACATCTAGGAAAGGCAATTGACCATTTACCCCTTTTTCCATGGTAAACTTAATTGTAGGTCGAATGTTATTTAGATATTTCAAGAAATCATTAAGTTCTTGATCATTGCCCTTCCATACGATGAAGGTATCATCGACATATCTCAACCAGACTTTCGGTTTTACTGTTGCCGTTTCTATGGCATGAGTTTCGAACCATTCCATATAAAAAGAAAATTTATAGCAGCAGCTTACATTAAAAACAATAATGGAATTTTCAGTAAACCGAGTGTTGAGATACCTAATCTTTGGCAACCACTACTTTGTAACATCAAATCATTGCGGTGTGTACAGTGAAGCGAAACTTTGCTCTTCAGTGGACACAGTTCCTATATAAGCTCGTAGTCTTAAGACAAAACATTCAGTTTATACTTGATAATGATTAGAGATCCAACCTAATCGAAACGTCGTAAAAATAAATAAAAATAAACACAATGTAAGTCCGACAACCACATTTTAGATAAGTGATTCTGGAACCATACTGTTATATGCTGCAAGTTTATAAGATCTAGGGTGTAAGAATTTGCTACGTATTATTGTAACTGTAAGGAAGGATTTGTGGAAAATTGAAAATTTATGGTTGTTATTCTCTCTAGTTAAGGTCTATGAAATTTAAAGAGTTTTTTATTTCGATTTCTGATGTGAGCTCCATATTCTGATGTAATCTATTTATATATTGCAAGAACGAATTTGTCTTTGTGTTCTTGTTAAGCAGACCAAACAAGGATCAGATTCAAGAATGAAGGCAGAATATTTAAGTGAAGAACATACTAGCTTTCTTTAACAAATATATGATCAACGAATGAAGTACCTGTCGGTGTTACACGTGTCGGGCCATTTATACGAGATTGAACACCATGGGACAATAAAAGTGATAAAGGATAAGGGTAGAATATTTAAAGAAGAACATACTAGCTTTCTTTAACAAATATATGATCAATGTAAGAAGTACCTGTCGGTGTTACATAAGTCTCAAGTTATCAGTTCCAAGATGGTCTGGGAATGCCTGGAGAAACTAAATGATTTGAGTAAGAATAATAAAATCACCCTCATGTGAGTACCGGGATATACCAGGATAGAGGGGAATAAAATAGTAGACAGGCTCGCGAGGAAAGGGGCTGAGGTTCCATTTTTGGGGCCAGAGCCTTCCTGTGGAATCAGTAGCAACACAATGCTGGAAGAACTAAAGATAGAAGAAGAAAGCAGGAGATCCAATTATTGGACGAAGCTGCAAAGATTCAGACAAGCGAAGATACTTTTGGGAAACTTCGACCAGAAGATTAGGTATCTCAACACTCGGTTTACTGAAGATTCCATTATTGTTTTTAATGTAAGCTGCTTCTATAAATTTCTTTTTTTCATGTTGGGTTCCATATATATTGCCGCAGCCTCAGACCATTTTATATGGTGTTGTTTATTCCAGGCGTGTTCTGCAATACCTGATCTCGACGTTTCCCCTTTTTGTGTATGAGTTTTATGTTCCTTAATTCTCACTTCTAGTGGTCAGTGGAATCAGTAGCAACACAATGCTGGAAGAACTAAAGATAGAAGAAGAAAGCAGGAGATCCAATTATTGGACGAAGCTGCAAAGATTCAGACAAGCGAAGATACTTTTGGGAAACTTCGACCAGAAGGGATTCAAAGAATGCATATGCTTAAGTTCCCACTCAGAGTTCTGACAGGGTACTGCCACCTGAAGGGATACCTCAAGAAACTCGGACTGATAGAAAGAGAAGAGTGCAGATTCTGTGAGGATGAGGACAAAACCTCTATTCATATCCTTTTAGAGTGCAGAGCTCTAGAAAACTCTAGGATGCGGTTCTTGAGAACACACCAAATTCAAGAAGATAACTAATTGTTACTAATGACATCATTTCTTGATTCTACGTTAATATTTATATCTCCTAAAATTAATTCTATATGATATTCAAGATTTTCAAACAGATGTTTTTCCTAGTCCTCAATAACTATGGAAAAAAATCCATTTACCTAGGATTGATCTAAAAATAAACATTTGAACAATAAAAGTCATAATTTATTGTTACTAGTGACATCATTTCTTGATTCTATGTTAATATTTATATCCCCTAAAATTAATTCTATATGATACTCAAGATTTTCAAACAGATATTTATCCAAGTTCTCAATAAATATGGAAAAGTATCCATTTACCTAGGATTGATCTAAAAATAAACACAAACAATAAAAGTGATAACTAATTGTTACTAGTGACACCATTTCTTGATTCTACGTTAATATTTATATCTCCTAAAATTAATTTTATATGATATTCATGATTTTCAAAAAGATGTTTTTCCAGATCCTCAATAAATATGGAAAAAGTATTGATTTACCTAGAATTAATCTTAAAATAAACATTTCAACTACTGCGGGGACTGACTTGAAAAAAATGCTAAATAAATGAGTAAATGAATAATGGTTAAATTAATTGTATTTTAATTTATTTTTAACTTTTAATTTTTTCCCTTACTTATTCGAAGTAAATATTTTCAAAATTCTCATACTTTTAACTTCAGAACACTTCTTTATTAGTGTGCATGTAAGAAATATATATATTAACATTTCTGGGAGCTACAGCAAGATCACAAAAATTTCACACACTTTTAGTAGTACGTTTCTACCTCACAAAATAAGTTTAGTTAGTCTATGTCTGATTATTACACTAGAAATACAATTTTGTCATAAAAACTCGAGTTTTATTACCCTAAACTTTATTCTTTTAAAATAACCAACTCGGTGTTCTTCAAATGTCAACAAAAATTTCAAGTAAAGAATATTCCATTTACTTAGACTGTTTTTGACATGTCCTTATTGCGAATTAAAGTTTACATACAAAGCATTTAAACTTTTTAAATTATAATAACAAAAGACTAGTTTAAAAATTAAATTTTGTTGAAAAGTTATTCAATAATCAGTTGGTAAAACTCTTTCTGAGAAAAATGATCCAAGAATACATACCACATTTAATTGATAGCTTATAAATGAGTAATTATCACAGTTCTATTAGACATATGTACATAAAGTCGTTGATTACATTTTTTCCATGTCTTTAATTTTACTTTAGGGTTTAAAAATGTTGCTTTATGTTGTTGATAAACAATATCAGCATGTAAAAATGCAGATTCACTTAAAAAATAGAGTATATTAATAGATGATGGACCTAAATAACTATAGGATAAAGACCATTGGAGAACAAGAAGTCCTTCTCGATAATCTTATACAAGGTGTCCGAGAAAATGTGAAAAATCTTCCGGATATGAAAAAAAAAACACGTGAAAGGAATACTACAAGTTCATATGGAGGTACGGAGATATGGGCTCCCGATAAGCTGCAATGGAATCAAGTTTTTACACATAATTATTGAATCACCAGGTGTATTTCATTTTTTTTAATATGCTGTATATAGGTAAGACCTTTCAAATTACTATCCAAGAAAGTGTTGTGAATTACTCACAGCTGCAGGAACGGACTAACTGTGATACTCATGACCCCACTTTTTTATGCCATGTATCATAAGAACTTTGGACAACGTTTTTTACATACCTTTAACTATTGACTAAAAATTAAGTAGTCTTCAGTCATGTCATTAATCCTAATCGTTTTCGAAAAAACGTCATTTTACTTGTATCATGTATTTGGGGTATTTAGATAAAAGATACATTTATTCAGTATGCAGATATGCATCTGATGAATAGTCTTGCATCTTGCAATGCTTTGGAAGCCAAGAGGTTATATCACGATATATATCCTAATCGTACTCTTCAAGATCAGAAAACATTTCAACGAGTCTTAGGGAGAATTGTAGATAATTCCATTTAATAAGGTAATATTAAATTTCTTCATAATTTTAGGAAATTTTGGGAAAAGAAATACTGATGCTGGACGGGGAAGGACAGTACGTACGCCGAAATTAGAAGAAAATATTTTAAATGCTGTAGAAGACACTCCTCCAACGAGTACTCGAAAATTATCGGCGCAGTTTAATACGTCGAAAACAGTAGTACATGAAGTTCTTCCAGAACTGCTGTTATATCCATATGATTAGAAAAAAGTGCATGAACTCATTCCTGAAAATTTTCCCTCTAGAATGCAGTTTGCAAACTGGCTATTGGATCAGTAACGAAAAAATGTAAATTTCATTATCACTATTTTCCTCACGATTGAAGCAGGATTTACCAAAAATGGTATCATATGTATGAGCTCATGAAAATTCTTATGCAACTATTGTTTCGCACCATCAACATCAGTTCCAATTAATTAATGTCTGGGCAGGAATCATTGACAATTTTCTGATTGAACCATTCGTACTACCGGCACGACAGAATGGATAACTTTATTTGGAGTTCTTCCGGAACGCTTTTCACGATTTAGTAGAGCACCCACCACTTGAAAACCCCCCGAAACATATACTACATTCACGATGGGATACCACCTTATTTCAGCGTTGCTGTGCGGGAGCACCTGAATAACGTCTGTCCAAACCATTGGATAGATAGAGAAGTACCTATTGCCTGGCCTCTTCAATCTCCCGACCTAACGCCGGTGGATTTATATCTTTAGAGACACCTCAAAACTTTGCTGTATTCGGCTCCAATCAATAGTAGGGAGGAACTTCTACTGAGAATCACATTTCATTATGATCAAATAAGGAACAATGCTGAGTTAATGTGGCGGGTACAGCATTCCTTAATTCGTCGTATCCGAGTGTATTAGACTTCACGGAGCACACGCTGAACGCTTTTTCAAAGTTTTTAACTAAGCAGATTTTCTCTTTTTCATAGTCAACCCAACAGAAGTTACGGGACTAACAGTGTAAAGAAAATGCCTTTTTTTCAATAATGGTTAGGACTAGCTACATGAATGAAAAGCACTTAATTTTTAGTCAATAGTTAAAGGTATGTAAAAATGGTTGTCCAAAGTTCTTATCATAAAGGGCGAAAAAAAAAATAGGAACATAAGTGTCACAGCTAGTCCGTCCCTGCAGCTGTGAGTAATTCACAACACTTTCTCAGATAAAAATTTGAAGGGTCTTACCTGGTACACATCGTATTAAAAAAAAATTAAATATACCTGATGGTTCAATAATTATGTGAAAAAAACTTGATTCCATTGTAGCTTTTTGGGGGCCTATATCTCCGAAGAGGATGCCTAATGCGAAAACAGTTTATATTCTTTCCGCGTTTTTTTTTTCATATTCGGGAAATTTCTTACATCTCGGACACCGTGTATATTTAATATAAAAAAACAGCTTACACTTACAGCTCTTTTAACAAAAACTAAATCTAAAGCATCACAAGAAATGTATTTTCAAAGTTTTATGTGAGTGTAGTGGAACGTATATTGAGGAAAGCAAGCGTTCACTAAATGTTAGAATTAGGACCATTAAACTGATACACAAAAAGGTGAAACATTGAGATATAGCATTGCAGAATACGCATGGCATGAACATCATCATATTAAATGTCTGGGCTTGCAGAAATACATATGAAGCTCAACAAGATAAACGTAAAATTTGTAGAAATAGCTTACATTGAAAAAATAATGGAATATTCAGTTAACCTAATATTGAAATACCTAATCTTTGGCAACCACTATATAACATATTTGAGGTATGTACAATAAAGCAGAATATTACGCTTCATTCGACACAGTTCATATGCAGTCTGTCCTTTAAATAACCGGATGGGGTTAAAGAAAACTGTCTATATATTTTTACAAAGATGGTTAAGTTTATTAAAAATGTGTTCCTTCTGCATCAACATAATACTGAGCACGGTCAACCAATGATCGCATAGATTTTTGCATGGCTGGTCTCTTAATGGCTTATCCTCGTCACACCTACTTTGATGACTCCAATATCATCGTGCATTATTTCATTTATCGCGCATTTCATCTTGGGAAACAGAAAATAATCACACAGATCATGCGACTACGGCGAAAGTTAGATCCGAGAATTTGTGTTTTGGCCAAAAGCTTACGAACATCGACGGTCCTGTGCGTATATAGATTATCATGTAAAAGGTACCAGCTACTCGGCTAACGATATTCTGATCTTATTCGTAGGAATTTTTTTCACAATCGTTTCTTAATATCCAAATATAACTCACCATTGACCGTCCGGTCACATGGGATGAATTTCCTTAGAATCGTAAAAACAAATGAACATTGACTTGAATCGAGACTTTTCGAAACGCAATTTCTTCGCTTTCGAGAAGGCCTCTGACACTTGGTTTCGGAACTACACTTGGAACACCATGTCTCATCGCTACTCATAATCGAATCTAAGATAGTTCGGAAGCTAGAAGGTGGGGTTGATTATACATAGAGAGTTTCCTCCCAAATTTTGTTTTTCGGTGCGCTAAATCTATTTTTCGTGGTTACCAAGACCAAATTTACTCCAATTTTGAGTTATGGTGCGTTTTTGATAAAAAATTATGATTTTGACGACTTTTTCGGAAAAATAAGGGAAATTGCAGAGAGCCTAATTTTTATTACATTACATTTTTATTACATATTATTTGATTTTGCTACTTGGCATTGCCTGTTCCCCCAATCGTATAAAATAACAGTCCTTTTATTAAAAATTAAGAGTTATTGTTCACGTCCTTAAATTTTAAATAACTTTATTTAATACAATTTATATGTTTGTATATATTTATACACATATAATATGTATACTGAATGTTACAACTCACTCCCGTTAAAATAAAAATAAAATTTTTATAAAAAAGATTGAACCGACTTCTAAAAATGCTCTAAAAAGTGAAAAATAACTAGAAATTTTTATATGAAATTGAAATTTTTGAAGTCGGCGCCAAACTAATACCGGACAAAATGTGATTCTCATAAACAGATTGAAAATACTTTCTTTGTAATTGCTTTCTTACCATAATTTGTATGTATTAGTAGTTACTTATTTCATTTAGAAATAATTTATCGCCGACTTCAAAAATCTCAATTTCATATAAAAATTTATATTTATTTTTCACTTTTTAGAGCACTTTTAGAAGTCGATTCAATTTTTTTTATCAAAATTTTATTTTTAGATTTTTAGTTTGGAATTAATTTTGATATGCATAAATTATTTAAACTAAGTACTAATTGATATTAGTATACCTCGAAATGATTCCAAGGTGGCAAAAAAGTACCCATTTTATCCACAGTTGTAAATCACTCTAAAATGAATCACTAAAAATTCTTTAATTCTTAGAGTAGAATACTTTTAAATTCATAATTTACACTCTCAAGAATCCCCTATATAAGTTTTGGAGAAAATCGAAAAATGTAAAATTTTTAGGACGCCAGATTGAATTTTTTAAAAAATATGTTAAATTCACAATTACCAGTAACAAAAATTCCCCAATATTGATTTTAGACAAAATCGAGATATGTAGAATATTTAATCCGCCATCTTGAATCTGCCATATTTTTTTATTTAATAATTTCAGATTCGAAATGTGCGATCCCAAAAACTTCCCCATATCAATTTTGAAAAAAATCGGACAAAATTAATTTTTATTCGCCATATTGGATACGCCATATTGATTTTTTTTTAAATAATTTTGATTTTGTTATGCGCGACCCCAAAAACTCCCTCGTATCAATTTTTGAGAAAATCGGACATATCGCCATATCGAATTTTTTAAAAATAATTTCAGTTTCGTTGTGCACAACCTCGAAAATTTCACCATACCAATTTTGGAGAAAATTAACTTTTTTTGACCGCCATATTGTCAGCGCCATCTTGGATTTTACTGCACCAATTTCGTCCAAAAAAATATGGAACCACCACAGCAATTTGCTTTACATAACGTGAAAAATTTCATTCAAATCGGTGCAGCCGTTCCGGAGTAATCGGTGTACATACATAAAAAAAAACATTCATACTCGACGAATTGAGAACCTCCTTCTTTTAGAAATCGATTAATAAATAAAATACGTTTAAACGAAAAACTATTACAAATTATATGTTGTGCTACGTTACAAGGTATGATATAGAGCCAAACGAACCTGACAACACTATAAAAATTTCTTGTGTCTACGGAGCCTTAAAAATAACGAGAAATTTTAAATATTTTTTTTTTGCCAATATTAACTTTATTATTTATAAACATATTTTGTTTCAGCTGGGATCCCTTTTACCTATTAGTACACCAGCTCCTCCTACAACTAGTGCTCCTCAATTACATCCACCATTTGAAGCTAGTAATCTCATCAACCAAATGCCCAACATGCCAAAAGCGGCTGAATTTGCAACAGTAAGTACTCAAATTTTAGTACTTTTTATAATAATAATTATTATTATTTTCTTTATTGACGATAAAGTTATGTAATGATATAACAAACAACGTCCAAAATGCAAATTTGTGTACCTATACTTAAAGTTGAGTAGGGACAATATAAAATTTATTAAAATAGGACACAATAATAAAATTTTTGATACAACAGTTAACATAAAAATTTTTATTATAATAACCTATTACATAAAACTTTAAAGGTATGTAAAATGAATAAGGCTTGTATATACTGTAAAAAGTAAATGCACTAAATTTAATGTAAATGTGCTGGAAGCAAATTTCATGAACGTTTATTAAAAGTATTTAATGAAACACATTAAATTTAATAATTTACAATAATCTAAATTAATTTATTATATAAAATTTAATGTAATCATACATTAAATGTAAAGTTTGATTATTATTTTTAATACACCAACATTAACAGAAGTTCAAAAAATTCTGAAACTACCAAGAACAGGTGGGGATTTTTCCTATAAATAGTGTATGCCACACCGGTTTTGAACTCATTGGTTCCCGTCAGTACGAGGCAGACATGTATACCTCACTATAAGAAAATTGAGGTCCTTTAAGCAACTTATATCATACTAAACAAAAAGTTCAATACAAGTTGCGCCATCGCCCGAAATATCATGCAATGTATATTGAATAATAACGTAAATTCCTGAAGTATTATGGTACTTGTGAATTAATTCTAATGTACAGAAGTTGAAATATCATTTCACTTACTTTATTAAAATTTAGGATACCATTTAATCAAATCTAATGTACAATGAACTGATATTTGAATGAATTGCTTTAAATTTAAAGTAAATGTAAACTATTCACAATTTTTGGTACAAAATCATTAAATTTTAACTTATTTTTAACAGTGTAGAAGGAAATGATATGATATACTTACGGTAGGCATAAATGGCAGACCCTTCTCATAGAAGGATCATTGATGGAGAGCTATCCGAATGTTATCACGACTCCGAGTAATTATTTCCATGTCTCCAGCACATAGGTTATGGTTTCTTATAACTAATGAAAGAAAATGAAGTAAAGAAAATGTCATTATTTTGAGATCAGATCAAAAAAGAGCTCTCAGCATAATGTTCCGGGGTGTTTATCCATCATGCAACGTACGATCTTTTCTTGTGTTATGAATATCTTAAGCGGATTTATTAGATCCTAAAAGCAGAGCTCATAGTTTATAATTGACTGCACATGAGCGAAGTAGTACACACATAGACTTTTCAGGGATTCCACATTTCCGATCCTTTGAAATAATCCACAAACACTAGTCAATTTAGAGTTTAGTGTGTTCATGTGGCTCTCCCAACTTAGGTTCGAATCTATGGTTACCAAGAGGGCGCATCGATTCAGCTATGAATATAGATTTGATAAGTAAAAATTCAATATTAATGTTGGTTTTTGAGAAAGTAAAAAGTTTGGTCGTATTAATGATCAATTTAAAGTTATTCTTGGTATACCACTCTGACACAACGGCCATTGAATTTGAGGTTGAAAGAGCTAGGGATGCGAAGAACTTTCTCGCCAGCAAAACGGATGTATCATCTGCATATTGGCAAACCATACCTCCGTCAAACCCCTGCAGATCATTAACGTAAATGATGAAAAGAAGTAGTCCTAAAATGAACCCTTGTGGTACACCTTGTTCCAGTATAACTGTTTCTGAATAGAAGCTTTTTCCGTCTTCAATGATACAAACTGGCTGTGTTCTGTCCCTAAGATATGATCTTATTAGGTCAGCGCAGATATCTCTGTTACCATACTTGACCAGTTTTTCAAATAAATGATTGTGGTCAATTGTATCGAATGACCTCCAGAGGTCAAAATATAATTTCGCAACCCAGTTTCCCGCATCAAGATCTTCATATACATACTTGAACGTATAAAAAATTTCTGGTTTAGTTGAAAGAAATTTTTAGAAACCAAATTGGTGACCATTCAAAACTTTATGTTGATTTAAGAAATTAAACAGCCTGACCTACATGATTCTCTCGAAAACCTTCGACACTTAAGGCAACAATAGTTTCCACTAACTTACCTATATTGAGCTTACCAGAAAATGTCTCTAGATATTCATTAATGAGATGTAATAGTGGATTTTTTTATCAATAGCGCAGCATCTTTTAAAACACATATGGGAATTTCATCTAAACCTAGGAAGAATTTGTTGGACAAGTCCATCAAAACACTGAAGATCTGGTCTGGATCAACAGGACGCAGAAAAGTTGTTGACATTGATTTAAAACTGAAATGAGGATTTAATAATGGTGAGCTTAATTTTGGCAACTTATACTAAATATCAACGATATTAGAAATATATTCAACTAGTTCTCCTGATTCTCCCTTTACGGTGATGCTATTATGACTTCTTTTTTTTATTTGTTTCAGAGTTTATTATAAGTCTTACTTATTTGACTAGAATCTCTTTTACTGCCAACTTGTACATTACTGTGTTTAGGAAATCCTATTTTTCGTAAATATTTTTCGACCATGTAAGTTTACTATCTATAAACATGCTTCTTTACTATCTTTATTTCTGAAACAAGGGGAATATACATACATACATTGTATTATGGAAGTAAGTGCATTTATTCAAACTCGTAAATTCGCGTATCGAAACATGCTCGGAAAATTCTTGAATGAAACTTTAAAATTTCATATACAAAAACAAGCCCGTTTTCTAAAATAAACTTCAAAATGAGATTAAGCAAAGGGAATTTTTGGCAATTGGCTGGATGTAGGTTTATTTACCTAAAAAAATAATTTCTACACTTGAACATACGTATTTATTTCCTCAACACTCAAATTGTTCTAAAACTGAACTAAAAATTATTTAAATTTTTTTGTTAATGAAATAAAATTTCTTTAGTACACGGCATTGATTATAAGTTGTTCATAAATGAATATGGAGTGGTCCGAAGAAAATATGTTGCATTTAGAGACCTACAAATATTTCCAAAATTTGTTAGTTATATACCAAAATTTTAAAAAAGAAAAGAAGTGGATGTGTGAAATGATACTGAATCAGAAATTTTGCAGAGATCAGCAAATGAAAATGGGCTGCTGAAAATATACTTCTCTTTTGGAAATGACTAGTTCTATTTTATTTGGCAAATATTCAAAATCTAATGGAGGAATTTTGGTGAAATTTCTCCATTAGTTGGATCTATAAATTTGCTGGCATTTCCAATATTGATCTTTTTTTATTCAAAGTTGTGCGCTATTATTGCCGAAGTTATCGTTTTTTATTTAAAAAAACAGTAAAATCTCACTGCATAAAATTAACAAAGCAGCCCTTTATTCTTCGTCGTCAAACATGGCAGTGCAAGTCTACCTTCTTCGCTCACTTCGTATTAATTAAAACCCTCGTGAGAAATTTCCATGGTGTGCTCCACTTCAACCAATAAGTCCAATTTAAAAAAAAATAAATAACTTTAAACCTGTTCATATTCTTTACCAAGATTTTTATTAAAAATCTACGACGGTACTCACTAGATAACAAATTTGAGTACCCGTGATACAAAACACATTTGGTGCGAAAACGCCACCTATTTCAAATTATCAAAATTTACAAATCCTGATAAATGTCTCTGTCTACAAATATTAATATATTTTTATTTATCGTTACCCTTTGTTGGTTTATACCGCCCAAACGTTTTTATGAATCTCCTTTAACATCAGCTGCCGAAAGTACAAGAGTTTAATCGAACCGGTAAACATGAAAGAAGGTTCGCTGCAAGCTGGTCACGGGCGAGTCACGTACTTGGCTTGCCATATTTATACGCACTTTAAGGACACTTGCCTGAATTGTTTTTGTAGTCTGTTTAACTCAATACTAGATTTTCTTCCAAACAGAGAATAATAACTGCACGTCAACTTGGTAACACTCATAAATAATTGTTTATTCGAAAAAGCAGTGTAAAATATTCCGTGAAGTAAATTTACAGTTGTTCAAATTCATGCTCAAGTTATTCTAAAATAAACTTTATTGTGTATGACAAATGAAAATAAATATTGTCTATTTCCATGGCCCTAATTTCATTGCTGACTAAACATTGACACTGCTTCCGTGTAATCAATATTCGACATTAATAATCAGATATATTATGTATAATATTTATTTAGAAATATTTAGTACTGTTCAAATATTCATCAATATTTACGCTTGACAAAAGCATTCCATTAATTGTGACGTTCTGTCTAATATAAGCGGTAATAATAATAATACTTTTGCTACTTAACATGATAAAAAAAAATTACCGCTGGTCTATGAAAAAAACACTTTTTATATGGATACATTTCTACATTTTAATCTTTTTTAGGATTCCATACTTAAAAGAGAAAAACGGAATGTTTATGGTATCACTCACTTGTTCGCCTGCCTTAATTAAGATAGCGAGCTATTATGAGTCGCAATCAGAAAACTTCTTCTGGTCCAAAATTGACTGTCGCATAAGATTCGAAATCGGATCCACCCCAAACTGCATATTAGTGAAACACTGGGACAATCTACCACTATATTTCGGGAAGAAATATTTACAACTGATACCTGGATCTGAGGGAATTTAGACTTGATTCTCACCATAGTGCCGCTTTCGATACGATCTCTCTCTACTCTCGGTTCGAATTTTTTTTTTTTAAATGAAGAGTTTGCGATATTAAAATCTCCGCGAAATCGATAGTGTGAATAGGTTCATTATTTCTCCTGTAAGAATATTTTACCGTACCGAGAGCGTATCGAGATCCTATCGAGAGCAGCCCTATATACTCCATGGAAATTAAATCAAAAAAGAGCTGTTTTAGTAACAAAAATGTAACATTGTTTTTTTTTGCTTAAATGTGTTTATTTCGGCATTCTATAAAACATATCTCGATGGTAACTCTGAAAGTCCTGTGCAAAAAAATGGTGGCCCAAAAAAGTTCACGATTTTCGGTTTTTTAAGTTTATCTCGAAAAGTAAAAGTTATATCGAAACAAAAGTTGTAGAGAATCAAAAAACCTATCGATTCATAAAATATATGTTATAGGTGGTGCCACTAGTTGTCGGGATATATTTTTTTTTCGACAAAATTTACGGTTTTTGTTTGTTTTTACAAAAACGACATTTATTAACAAATTACCGTTTTAAAATTTAACATAAATAGGTATTATCATTCTAAAAAAATATGTCAAACCCGGAATCTGTGAATTTTTTATTTTCCGAGAAATTCGATGTCAGAGTTAAAAATTCAACCTCATTTTTTCGCTTTCCTAATTAAGATACAATGTTCGGTTTTAATGGAAATTGTTTGTATCGTTTTATGTTTTGAAGATCTAATAAAAAAAATTTTTTTTTTCAATCGTGGGCCGAGAAACTTTGCAAAAACCAATTTTTGCACCAAAAAAATTGCGATAACTTTTCACCGGATGGAGATAAAAATTTTAAAAAATTCATTGGATTTAGATGTATCATTTCCGATCTCAAAAAAAATAATTTTGGATGAAAAAAAACGTTTTTTTTTTTTTCAAAAATTCATAATGGCGTGGCAAATGAATATTAAGGGCTCAAATTTACAGATGATGCTTTTTAATACTCGTACTTTACCTGTGAATTTTTTGGATCCAAGAAATACACTTTCGTACGATCTGCGAACCTTCGAAAATTGGGCCGAATCTAATCGAACATGGCAGCTGCTGGCCACTGTCGGCGAGTTGCCATAGTTCAGGCGCATTATTCATTAGCGCTTCAAGGAAACTTATGCATCACAAGTAATATTTATAATGTTGATGTTGTTTTATTCATTTAACAATTTGTTTAGCCATATTAATTATTAATTTGCTTATTAACAAAATTTTTACAAAAAATCATACAGATATTCAATTATATATTACATATTCTACTGTTTCTTCCTTTATATTATTATTATCTAAGAGCTTACTAACAAAATTTTTACAAAAAATTATAGAGAAAATCATACAAATATTAAATTATATATTATATTGTTTTTTTCCTTTATATTATTATTGCCTAATAGTTTATTAACAAATTTTTTACGAAAATATCTGAAATGTACACATTTGTGTGAGCACTGTGATGGACAGTGCGATAATTGCTCTGAAAATTTTATTTCCTGCGATTTAGAAAACGAT
This sequence comes from Diaprepes abbreviatus, assembly GCA_034092305.1. Lineage (NCBI taxonomy): Eukaryota > Metazoa > Arthropoda > Insecta > Coleoptera > Curculionidae > Diaprepes > Diaprepes abbreviatus. The sequence goes on along the minus strand of JASJET010000260.1, from coordinate 760,074 downwards.
GAAGGCAATTCAGAGGAAATTAATAATTTGTGTGAGAAGGATTTTGACTATGAAAATATTAATAATGATGAGAATGATATGTACAATGAAATTAAGAATAATGATGAAAATGGTATGTGCGATGTCAGTGGGAGTAATATTGCGACGACGAAATGGACACTGATTGCATAGAAATAATAGAAAAAAAAAGAAAAATGAATGTATAATTGATATATTGTATTTGTATGATTTTCGCACGTAACTTTAATGTATTAATAAATATTTGTATGACGGATTATATATTATTATTATATTTTTATATGATGTACTTCTAGAAATTTTCGTAAAAATTTTGTTAATAAACTATTAGGTAATAATAATATAAAAGAAAAAACAGTAAAATATATTATATATATTTGATTATTTGTATGATTTTCTCTATAATTTTTTGTAAAAATTTTTTTAATTAACAAATTAATAATTAATATGGCTAAACAAATTGTTATTATCATATAAATTAATAAAACAACATCAATATTTTAAATATTACTTATTATGCATAAGTTTCCTTGAAGCGCCAATGAATAATGCGCCTGAACTATAGCAATCCGCCTACAGCGTCCAGCAGCAGCTATTTTCGATTAGATTCGGCCCAATTTTCGAAAGTTCACAGATCGTATAGAGGTGTATTTCTTGGATTCAAAAAATTGACAGGTAAAGTACAAGAATTAAAAAACATCTTCTGCAAATTTGAGCCCTTAATATTCATTTGCCACGCCATTATGAATTTTTGAAAAAAATATTTTTTTTTTGAGATCGGAAATGATACATCTAAATCCAATGCACGCATTAAAAAAAATTTATCTCCATTCGGTGAAAAGTTATCGCAATTTTTTTAGTACAAAAAATGGTTTTTGCAAAATTTCTCGGCCCACGATCGAAAAATTTTTTTAATAGATCTTCAAAATATAAAATGGTACAAGCAAGAAAATTGAGGTTGAATTTTCAACTTTGACATTTCTCGGAAAATAAAAAACTCACAGATTTCGGGTTTGGCATACTTTTTTAGAATGATAATATCTATATTTATGTTAAATTTTAAATCGGTAATTTGTTAATAAATCTTTTTTTTTTTAACAAAAACCGTAAATTTTGACGAAAAAAAATATATATCTCGATAACTAATGGCGTCACCTATAACTTATATAATAGATAGGTTATTTAATTCTCTACAACTTTTGTTTGAAATATTTTTCGATGCAACTTTAATTATTCGAGATAAACTCAAAAAAACGAAAAGCGTGACTATTTTTGGTCCGCCATTTTTTTGCATAGGTCTTTCAGAGTTACCATCGAGATATGTGTTATAGGATGCCGAAATGAACACACTCCAGCAAAAAAAAAACAATGTTACATTTTTGTTACTGACGAAAGTCTATTTTCCTTGGAGTAATAGTGGGAATTCGACCCTTAGTCAGCGCTAAAACAGTATTGCCTCCGTCGGATGAGGCGAATTCGGTAGACGTTTCGTAGAATTTCCGTAAATTCCGATAGTTTTCGGTAGATTTCAAAATGATATATTATCCAGTTTAGCCAACGATTTATTTGATATTATGGATGACTCAGAAAAAAATTTCTATGCAATGAATACATTTGTCAAAAAGAAATTACAAAACAAATGGACGTGGTTACGCCCAAATGGGTGTAGGAAAAATTAATTCGATTATATTTTGACAACAAAGAAATAGGAAAGACGACCGATTTACTAAACATATTTACAACAGTTAGTAATTATAGGCAAATCAAAGCAAAACTGCATATAAATGCAAAGATAAATAAAATGAAAAAGTGGGAAATAACAAATAAAATCATAACATTTAAAAAAATCAAGGAACTCTCTCACACTACAGAGAAATTAGAAACCGACTACAAAACAGCTACTACATGAATATAAACGTTAACACGGTGAATGAAATGTTAACAGCAGAAAGCATAGAATCGACTAACAAAGTAAGCCCAAATCAAAGAAAGTCTAGCAATTCACTGTCAATACAACTAAACAGTTAATAAACAAGAGAAAGGAATTAATACAGCAAAATAAAAGGTCCAGCAATAAATATATGGAACTGAACAAGTTGATAAGAAAAACTATCAAAACAAAACAAATTGAAAAAAAAAACTCGAAGATGAAATACAAGAAGTAATCAAAAGAAATCAAAGCTCAAAATTCTGAGACAAAAAAAATATTAAAGCACAACTATCCTATCAAAGGACAAGGAAAGAAACGAAATAAGAGTGAGGGACAAAATTTTTTAAAAGAACCTAAAAGTATCACGAAAAATTATTTTTACGTCAACAAAAACCCCCTCCCGAAACTATACGTCACATAGTTGTTTACATTTATCATCATTTCAAGCAGAGAAAAAGGAAAGAATATATACAAAGAGTCCGTTTCCTGCAAATACAAATCTGGTTCTCTCCCTATTCGCGTTGCGACCACCTTATGGCCTTGTCGGTACAGCTGTATCGAACCGAGAGCAACATTCACAGGAAACAACTGCTATATAAAATAGAAATTCCAAAGTATAAATTAAGAGCATCTTGTTTGCAGAGGAATGACCAAAGTATTTCAGTTTTTAGCTCTATAAATGCCACCTGTCAAAAATTAGGCCCAACTAGTATGGCTGAAAGTTCGTTTCTGACCTCTCTGATGATCTAAAATATCTACTGTAGAATAGTTTGATGAGTCTTTATGGCCTTAATAAAATATTAAAATTTAAGTAAATGATACAAGTTGGTTTAACACTTTTAAGGCTTTGTATCTCCCTTAAGGGACACTTAAGGAATTTTTTTCTATGATAAAGTAGGGTTATTTTGACCTCCTCTGTATGCTCCCGAGAGACTAGGAGATAATTGCCAGATACCCTGTATAAGCTTTTTTAACGACTGTATAATGTGGTAGAAAAAATTTAGATCTTGGTGTAGGTGAAAACCGAGATCTTTAATTGTACTGTTAGAGGTCATGTTAACATTATGCACCTTTACAAGCTCGCTGTAGTTTTGCATAAAATCATCTCTATCACTATTCTTACCACATAAAATAGCTATTGCTTTTTGTGGATTTAATTTGAAAGAATGACCACAAGAAAACGGAACCAAGTTATATAAATCAAAATTAATAGCGGATACTGTCTCTGGACATTCATCAGGGTAAAAAGACAAATACAGTTGTACATCATCAGCCTAGTAGTACGGTTTACAGGATTTAAAGGCGCTAGGTAACAAAGAAATATATATATATACTAAAAAGTAGAGGCAATAAAATGGATTCCTGCGGGACACTAGTACCAAAACCTAAAGAAGATGACTTCTTTTGTTTATAAACGACAGCCTGGGTTCTTCCCGTTAGAAAGTTCGATAATATCCCTATTGCTGAAGCCAATATAATGAAAAATGACTGAATTAAAGGCTCTAGAGTAATAGTAGAATAATAGTGTATTCAAAATTTATACCAATTTTCAGCTCTATGCAGATTTTTACCAAATTACCACTTTTTTTGTCTATTTTGAGTAGACTACAATACTTTCATATTTTTACTTATATTGAACGTCCGGTGACATATACAGACCACGTAAGAGTACATATTAGTGTTTTCAACGTTTGAAATTAGATATCTCAGGAACGGTGATTTGTAGGGAAAAAAATAAAAGAACAATTTTTGTAGAGAATTACATAATCTAAAACTTTTGTTTGACTTATTTTATGATAATACTTACCGTTTACGAAAAATTTCAAAAAACCGATATTTTTCATCTTTGACATTAAATTTACAGATGTAAGATCGATAGACACTTTTGATATTTTATTTGTAATATTATATTTAATACCTATACCAATTTTCAGCTCTATGTGAATTTTGTAAAGTTAAATGTCTATTTTGACTGGATTACTAATTATTTAACAAAACAACACAACATTTCTCGTGCATGGATACCAGACACAAAGGGATCGTATACAACGAAAAGACAGGAGAACTTGCAGGACAGTAATGTGTTACGACATTTATTGGGCTAGAATCTTCTTTTTCTTATTGCACCCTCTCCTTTTTCCGAAGGTTGGCGATGCACTTTACCCTCTGAGTCGGAGTAATTCGTAGCTCTCACCTCTCGGCACATGATCCAGATATTATATCATTCACTCTTTAATGATGTTCAGCAGTTTTTTTTGTTTACCCATGCGCTGGTGAACTTCGTCGTTAGTGATCTTCTGCACCCATGAAACTCGCAGCACGCGTCCTTATATGTACATCTCCAAAGCCTCTACTCTTTTTTCTGTTTGTGGATCTATTGTCCAACTTTTGCACCCATATAGTAAGACACGGAAAACGTAACATCTGATCACCCGGGTTCTGAGCTCTAGACTAAGATCTAATTTTGTAAAAAAGTTTTCATACTCATGAGTGTCTTCCTAGCTTGTTCAATCCTTGACAATATTTCTTTTTTCGGGTTATACTGACTATTGATATCAGCTCCCAGGTATTTTAGTGATGTTACCTGTTCTATTGTTTGTCCTTTGACATATAGATATACCTTTATTGGCGTCTTTGAGAGGACTAGTGTTTTGATCTTGGAGATCTTTAGATGTAAGCCGAATATTTTGCTATGAGGAACCACGGAATTTATTATATTTTGTAACTCTTATACATTGTTTGCTATTAGGACGGTATCATTAGCGTACCTAATGTTGTTTATCATAGTTCCACCTTGGGCATTGTCTAATGCTTCTCTAAATACTGACTCCAAATACCGATTAAACAGGAGCAGAGACAAGACGTAACCCTATCGGACTCCTCGTCCAATCAAAATATCTTCCGATGTTGTTGGCTCCATCTCGACTCTTGCCGTTTGGTGCCAATAAAGGTCTGAAAAAATGCATAGGTCGTATTCGTCGACCCCGGTTGTTCTCAGAATTTCCATCATCTTTTGATGGTTAATGCAGTCAAACGCATCTCGGTAGTCTATAAAACATGCGTATACATCCACATTCATGTCTCTGTATCACTGTGTCAGTACATTTAAGGAAAAAAGAGTCTCTCTCGTTCCTAGTCCATCACAAAATCCGAACTGAGCGTCATCCATCTGATATTCGCATTTCTTGTAAATTCGTGTATAGATGATTCTGAGAAATGTTTTAATTACATTGTTATGAATGTTGACTTTAGCCACTCTGGTGGTATTTTGCCGGAGTTATATATCTTATTGAATAGTGATGTTATCCAGTTTAGGCTTTTGTTTTCATTTTCTGCCATCAATTTAAGTACTTCGACGTTGATTTGATTAGGGCTGGTGGCTTTTCCATTTTTTTTATGTTTTCATAGTGTGAATAAATTCCCCTTTAATTATTTCTGGACCTTTTTCACTTATTTGCTTGTTTGTGGGTGGGGGATCACATCATCGTCGAAAAGTGTTTGGATGTATTCTCTCCTTCTCGCAAGTTTGTCTTCTGTCCCCAGAATTACTTTGTTATTGATATCTCTTAAGATTGTTTCCTGCCGCTTTCTGTATCTGCCTGTTATCTCTTTTATTTTCTTGTGAACGTTAAAGTGTCATATTTTTCTTGAAGTTGTTCAATTTCTTAACACTTTGCTGATATCCAATTTTCTTTAGCTTCTCTGCACTTTTTCCTAATGGTTTTATTGTATTCTGTTGGGTTTGTTTTGTGTTTTCGTCATGTATTCATGAGATGCAGGATTTCTTGCGTTATCCATTCTTGTTTTTTATTGTTTTTCGTAAATCCGATATCTTCTTCTTGGAATTTTATTATTTTAGTTTTTAAAGCTTTCCATGTTTCCTCAACATTTTCTCTCTGTACCGATTCTGCTATCATTTCCATTTCTTCTTCGATCTTAAGACTTATTTTCTTTTAGTAGGGTTTTCCAGTTGCGCGACATCTATCTTTCTGGCTATTTTTCCTCTCCCGACAAAAATATTTTGAGTTTAAAGTCCATTACAATTAGATTGTGGTCGCTATCAATATCTGCTCCCGTGTAGGTTTTTACGGATTTCATGTATTTCTTAAAGTTTACGTGGAGGATAGTAAAATCAGTTTGATACCTGACAATCCTGTCCTCTCTGTCTGCAGGTGATCTCCAAGTACATATACATCTGGGGTGCTGTTTGAAGAAAGTGTTGGCTATTAGTAAGTTGTTCTCTATGTAAAATTGTACAAGTCGATCTCCTCTGTTGTTTCTTGTGCTAAGACCGTATGCCCCTATGTTGTCACCTTCAGCATCAAGGCAAATTTTGGCATTAAAGTCTCCAATAATTATCGTTATCTCTCCTCTCTTCGTTAGTGGCATTATTTCATCTATCTTGTTGTAAAGTTTCTCGATCTCCTGATCTGACTTGTCGCTTGTTGGAGCATATATCTGAACTATATTTAGGTCTCTACGAGTTGTTCGTAGTTTCAATAGAACTATTCTATCATTCAGAGGGACGAATTCTATAACAGATTGTGCTATTCTATCCGAAACGAGTATGACTGTTCCGTGTTAATATTCAGGGTCAGTTTCTCCTGAGTAGTAAATGGATCCCTCTTTTGTTTTTTGTTTTCCGGAGCCAGGCCATCTTACTTCACTTAGCTCCAATATATCGATTTTCATTCTGCTCATTTTGGCTTCGGTGTTTGCTAATTTCTCTGGTATAAATAAGCTGCATATGTTCCAGATGGCAATGCGCACTGTCTTGCCATACATCTGTATCCTCTCTGTGTTTGTTTAATTCTCAATAGTATTTAATCGAGGATTATTCGCGCCCTCTCCCCATTTAAGGGGTGCCTCGGACTGAGGGCGATTTTTGTGTTTTCGTCTGCCAATTAGATTTTTTGGAAAATTATAGTACAGTAAGGGTTCCGTTCCTTTTCTGGACCGCAGTGGAAAACCGTTTTTTGCTATTCCAGCTACGTCTTTCCGTTTCAAAGTCATTCTTCTTGCGCCACAGTCCGATTTTGATGAAAGTGCTGCCTTTCACCAGTGCAGCCGTCCATTCTGGGCAGACGCTGCTCGATTGCTAGTTTTGGTTCGCCCCGGGTATTTTATTTTCCCAGTACCACCTATATCTAGTAGGCATTCTCCTATCCGCCACCAAGGGAGGCGGCCGATGGGGGACTAGCAACCCCACACGGGGGCTAGAATCACGCACAAGAAAATGTAACACAAAAGAAATGATTTTTTAGGGTATCAATTAGACATGACCCTTTTAAGTGTAAGATTGCAGTGTTCTCTTTATTGGGTTGAAACCAATCCGTTACCTAAATAGTTTTCGCTATATTTTACTCCCAGTAAACATTCATATACAAAGTCATTTTTATTAACTAACAATGTTTATTGCTATTTTGTACCTACAACACGTATATCCCATGTAAGAAAATAAGCTGCAAATGGACCGTAACAACGTCACTTAAGCTAAATTCGCAGCAATTCCGCTATAACGGCGAGTTACGTTGATATCTTTAAAACCCTGATAAGTTATGACCACAGTCCTTAGTTAAGGATGTATCTTCTATGGTTTATAAAAGTCATAAAGTTTTAGTTTCAAGAAATATTTGAAATGGTGTTTTCTATACTGAAATTAATCCAAAAGACTTTTTCAATAGAAGTTTTCGATATATTTTTTGAATAAATTAATGAAAAATGGGATAATTTTTAAAGCATTCTATCTTGAAATTCAATCTCTTGTCAATTGAGAAAAAGCTCTTCATTAAAACATTTCCTTTTATTTTATACAGAAAAAATACTAATTTTAAAAGAGCAAGAAGCGAGGTAGGCTTCCTATTACCCGAGAACATTAAAATAATAAAACAAATCATATCCACCGTAGCATTTTTCTTGGCTCAGTCCTAATTATTGCTGCAAATTGTTTTTACATCTCTCGGTTGCTGTTATACTGTGCTAAACGAACCTAGAGATTTGGAAAGGATTTTAAATAATAACAAAGGCAATGCGCTTGTTTCTGTTTAAGGGAGGTTTATATACAAATTGTTAGCTAAGTTAAAATACCTGTAGTTGGTGTCAGTGCAAAAAATGTGACCTTATTAGTCATCCACAGGTTAATCCACTAAAATGATCTAACTATAAAACTTGCTTAGTATGAACCTTAAAAAGACAAAAATTAAAACAGCGTTTTCTTTTATAACCAATCCGGCAAAATTGAAAAGTTTCAGGAGATCTTTAATCTTCTTATCAATTTGAAGAATCTATCTCTAAATCTTAATGCTTAATTATTTTAAGATGTCTCAACAAGAAGTTGAATTTTAATTAAATTAAAAAAAAAAACATGTTTTAAATAATTTTCTTAAGAATTTTATTACTCCGTATACAGGGTGTCGCACAAAGAATTGCCGCAATCGATTTCTCGGATAACGGATTTTGTAAAATTTATACAAATTGGCATTTTACTAAATTTGATGGAGGCAATTCGGCTAAAATATTTTCAAGATGGTGGCACTGCCGATTATACCGATCGTCTATTCGAAAAATTTGTAGTTTATGAAATATTGACAATTTAACATTTTTGTATTGTAAAATGCTAAACAGCTTACCAGCACAGGGAAACAACTTATTTTAATAAATGTTCAAAATTTCCACTGAACTTCCAAAGATTTTTAGCATCTCTGAGATAGTTCGTCATGCGTAGCTGCTCTAATTGAATCTGGAGATAAACTTTAGAACGCTTGCCATACAGTCCCTCATCGTTGTCAGTGGATTACAATAAACGACACAGAAAAGGTCCATTTTTGGCAATCCAGTTGTCATAAAATATTGCTTGTAAGAAGTTGGGAAATAAAACGGTTCTGTGTGGTGGAGCGCCATTGAGTTGGTGTGTACCGCCAGAGGTAGATTTCTTAAATATTGATTACACCGCCCAAGAGTATGTCTATTCTTTGGAATATTTTACATCAGTCTCAGCTAATTTTGTCCCTAATTTCAAATATGTCATCAGTTTTTTTATATCAGCTTTAGTTTATGAATTATAAGGAGGGGAGTTTTTTTTAGAAAAAATACTCTCTCCTTACAAAAATACTTTATTAAAGAAAATTACAAATTCTTGAATTTTCTTTTATATGCTGTTCTACTGTTTTTGAATGACGAAGTGCTACTCTGAATACTCCAGCAATGATCGGCCATCATATGCGCCTTCCAGTGACCCTAGAATCGTTCCTCCATAATCCGAATATCTTGGTTAAGAAATTTCGAATAATCCAAATGAACGAATCCCATGCGTTCTTCTCAATTTCTGATATTGACCTGCGGAAATTAGCATGGTTCGTCAATTTGCTAATTTGTGGCCATCAAATATGCCTACTTTGAGCTTTTTGAACTCATATTCGAAAACTTCCTTGAAAAATACCTAAAACATTTACTGTCTTTATTTAGTGCTTTAACATATGGTTCCATCAGACCGAGTTTAATATGCAGGGGTGGCATTATGATAAGATTTCGTTCCATAAGAAGTACGTAGGTTTATAACACTACGGCTATCTGGAACTAGTGCTTCTGTAGATCATTGTTTTCTTTTCCAATGTTCAGATTTAGCTCTGCTATCCCATAAACATAAAACAAGGATATTTGGAGTAACTTCCTTGTTGTCTAAACAGGAAATTAACCATCTTAAGATCGACGCAAATTACCCATTTTTCGTTATAGTTTATCTTATTAAGACTGTAGGGTATTCTTCCTTAACTTTGTTTGAATGTGCGATAGATAGTTTATTTCCGTTATGCAATGGTACGGATTTGAATCTGCGTTTCAATGGGTCGATAAATAAACACCATTTATTTCTACCGTATCTCTGCAATCCTATGGCAGTCATCAAACCAGAAATATCAGTACAATACACCAAATCATTTTTCCTGAGTGCGTTAATACAAAACTTTAGTTTTAGTGTAGGATATGTCTTTTTTTCAACTGGGAAGCTAGTAATTGGGAAGAAGTTTTCGACTGTCCAAGGTCTCTAATTAAATCATTAAGTTCATTTTGATTGAATGGTCTCACTTCCCAAAAATTTTCTGGCTCTAACTCGTCATCGCTCATGCAGCTCAGCTCATTCAATTCATAACAACTTTCTTGAAATGTAGATGATACCGATAAAAATGGATTTTTTGAACTCTTAACAGGCCTAACAGCAGATGTTAATGTGCGATAAATCCATTTATCTCTGTTTGCCTTATTGATACCTTTTAGATTTACAACACAAAAGTAGCAGTCATCATGATGATAAACAGATTCACGCCAGATCATTGGAAATTATAACTTAAAAGAGGTTATCTTCTTAGTGTTCCATAAAAGTAATTTCCCAACATAGATTTTGCATACAATACTGGGCACCTAACATTTGTAATGTGTTTCTAATGAAAAACCAAAACACTCCAAATATGGTTGTTTTACACCATCTAACACACTGAAAGGAAATTTTTCAAAAACATATTCACCACATATGTAATAAAAACAATTTGTATCATTATTGCAAACCCTTGTTGACAAAATATGATAGACATTACAAAGATTTATGTAAAACACGAGCATAATAGATATAGATAACGTAAACAAACTCAATATGAAGGTAAGAACGAAAGAAGTAGCTATATCTAAAAAATTCGAGCTGATACAATAAAACTGAGCATAGGTTCGAAATCAGTGACCTCGAATTAGTAAACAAATACTCCAAAAATGGGAATTGTGTCTGCTAAAGGGACCATTTTTTGTAAATTTTGCTTCATCAGTCCAAATTATGTTGTCCAAAAATTAAGAAGCGTTTTAAATCATTAATAAAAATTCACAAAATTGCACTCTTTTGGACAAATCATTATCTCATAGGCATTGAACCTAAGGTATTAAATGAGGGTGGAAGTTGTGTTTCAACAGAATTCTACGTATTGAGCTCTTCCAGGTTCCTGTTTGCTTTAACGATATCAGGATATCGCCGTCGAATAGTATTTAGGTCCACATGTATTCCATCTTAAGCTAAAATATTTTATTTTTGTCGCAGATTAAGACATGATTTTTTTTTTGAACAATTACCTTATCTTGATTTTTTTAAGTTACACGCGTTAAATCACGATCTGGAAGATTGTTGACTTTTTTTTCGGTCATATCATTTTATCCACATCTGTAAGATACAGTTTTTTTTCAAATATTTTTCAGCGGCAACATAAATCATTTTTGGGCTTTTCTCGTGTCTGTACAGAAAAACAGCTACGAATCGCAGTTTCGACATTTTCATCATTAAGAATAAATACCCTTTTATGCATTTTGCCTTTACGGTGTTCTATGTCTGGCATGTTCTTCGTGCGTATAATTTAATCGCCCCGGCATGATTTTTAATAATAATTGTCAAATGGCATGAAAAAGTGACATTTCTGTAGTGCTCTATTTTTTTCTTTCGTTGCGTTTCGCTGCTATGATCAACTAATAACAAAACTTAAAAATCGTATAACGTTTTTACAATACAAAAATGTTAACTTGCCAATATTTCAAAAACTACAAATTTTTCGGATAAACATCCTTATTCAAAGTCATACTTAATTTTTAATGCTAAGTAATATAACATTATAAAAATAGACTGTCTACGTTTAACAAAATTGACTGTTAGTGATTTCTTTAAGATAATATTTAATGTTTGTTTTTGATCACCCTCTATTTACTTATTATCAAGGTATCAATACAGTACATTAAAGTAGGTCCCCTTCTAGAAAGAAACCAACCCCAAATAAATAATAAAGGCTCTCATATAGAAGAAATTGCTTTTTATATTTAGGCCTGCAGACACCATTTTTGACATAAAATTTAAATTATGTCAAAAAAAGTTAGACTTAGGTATAGGATGTTGTTCACAAAATACACAGTTCATTCAAAAAGTTCCGGGACTAATTTTTTTACGAATGAAAACAAAAGTTTAGAAAAAGATTATACAGTGAATTTCGGTTATAACTACAATGAATGGACCTTCGGTATATCCAGAAGTCGCTATATATATATATATATATATATATATATATATATATATATATATATATATATATATATATATATATATATATATATATTGTCGAGGCGATCGGTTCGTCACAATCTAATTTTAGACCTTAAAAGAGGTGTTTCGTCCTAGCTACTGACAGTGGATTCATCAGTGGGTCCGTCGAAGCTTTCCCCAGACACCTTTGGTACCCTTTCTACATCTGCATACTCATATTTAAACCTTTCTGCGTCGGAACCTATAAACCACATTCTGAGTGTGCCGCCGTCTGCGACATCACCCCGCCAAGGCAAATACTTTGTATGCACACGAGATCGTTAGATCCCGCATGTATAGAAAGTGTTTCCTGATGAAACTGCAAATGCGGACGCTTTTAGAGTCTTTTACAGGCCCATTGCTATAAACCAGCAATCTAAGCAACCCTTGCTGCATTAGGTCCTGTCACGGTCGCCATGTTGTAAACGAGACCGCACCCGTGTCGAAGCGATCGGTTCGTCACAATCTAATTTTAGACCCTAAAAGAGGTGTTTCGTCCTAGCTACCGACGGTGGATTCATCAGTGGGTCCGTCACAGCTTTCCCCAGACACCTTTGGTAGACTCTCTACATCTGCATACTCATATTTAAACCTTTCTGCGTCGGAACCTAAAAACCAGATTCTGAGTGTGCCGCCATCTGCGACAATATATATATATATATATATATATATATATATATATATATATATATATAGCAAAAAAGAAAGAAAGCAATGCCAGACAATACAGTCACGCATTATATCGTCTAACTTCTATTTAATAATACTATACACATTTTACACAGAAATATTTTTTAAAAAATCGGTAATATTACATTGTTGCAGTTTAAATTCCTGTACCAACGTACGATGTAAGGTGTGTTCCATTTTCATAAAATTCATTTAACAGTAGAATGTTTTGCTTTATTTTAACCGCTGACCATCTGTGGATGTAAACAAAAAATAGAAAGCTTTATGATTCTATAAATGAACCTTTGTGTGTTTGTTTGTTGACTCGGTCTTTGTGTGTAGACTCGGTCGCAATATCTGCAAGGAATTTGTTACAAATGGTTGATTAAAACTAGCGACTATACCCGAAATTGCGTTACGTCCGAAGTCGCTATAGCCAAATTATGCGCTCGTATAGCAGCTAGAACGATCTGGCAAATTCCTCTTCTAGAACAGCGTGCAGAACCCTGGTCACATTCCTTTGAATCGCCTCAATGTCTTTAAAACGTTCTCCTTTCATCGCCATTTTCAATTTAGGGCATAAAAAGTCTGCCAGATCTGTTGAATAGGGCGGGTGATGAATCAAGGAGACTGCCTTTTGGGCCAAAAATTATATGATGAGTATTGAGGAATGGACTGGCGCATTATAGTGAAACAGAAACCTATCACCGGTGCGGTACAATTCCGGTCTCATGCAGCGAATTCGCTTCAAAACTCGATCCAAAACACTTTTGTAGAATTGTTCATTCATGTTTGGCCCGCGAGAATCGAAAAACGAAATGAGCATCTTTTTGATTTTCGACTTTGTTGCTCGAACCACCCTCAGCGGTTTGGCGTTTGATCGATGAGTCGTATTGAAAGCACCCTAATTTGTCATCGGTTAAAATTTTAAAACATTTTCATGTATGTCTGCCTACATAACCAAATCGTGTGAAGCTTCTACATCACGATCTTTCAGCTCTTCCGTTCACAAGTGCGGAACGATCTTCGCACACATTTTTTTTTTGAGAACATCGTTTAAAATGTAAAGTACGTTTCCTACACTGATATCAAATTCCTTTGACAATATTTCAGCCGCAACACGTTTGACATTCTCATTGGCAGTCAAGCTTAAAGGGCGCCTCTCCAGTGGATCGTCTTCCAGCGACTTTCAACCGTTCTTTAACTGCGCATACTACTCGAAAAACCTTGTTGCGTCTTAAACAATCCTCGCCATATGCGGTTTTCCTAATTTGAAACAAAATCTGATTGCGGCTTGTTGCTTCATAGCGAAAATTGTGACGCAGTGTCAAAAACACGTCTACTTCAAACGAACACAGTTGACCAATAAATGAAGCTCACATCGCCACTGTAGGTAACTAAGGCATGATATTATATAGTTCTGCAGTCGGGTAACAGGTAGGGCTAGTTGTAAATTTTTATATAAAATTAGTCACGAAACTTTTTGAATGAACTCTGTATGTCGGTAATTTTGCGCAGAATCTAAAAATAAAATAACATATAGTATGTTCTATTTAAAATAAGCAATTAGACATCAACTTCCGGTATATTCAAATTTAGTCAACTGTTAAATTTTAAAAATTTTCCCGTCTATTTTTCGAGAAATCGATCTTGGCAGCTCGTCGTGGGATATACTGTATAAGTCATTATTTTACATTAAACATGAAATCCTATTTCTACTAAAATGGTTCTTAAAATCACGCGTTCTAATATGACAGCACTAAAAAACTATTTATTATGGAGGATTTATTAGACATGTTCAGGTAATGACTGAATACATTTTTGAAGATTTAATTTCAATGTATATTAAAACACGCTATAAAAATATTTAAAATAATTTTACCTGAAGCAATTTTACATCCAAGTTTTGTTTCCATCGCAATTGACCCTGTTTACTTCATATTCACCACATTTATTTTGTGATACAGGATTAAATAAAGCCTTTTAAACATAGAGAGAATTATAGCTATTAAAACTGGGGACGAGAGCATAAAAAAATTCGTAAAGCACGATTAATGGGTTTTTTCTTTAATCTCTGTGCTGTACATGAGGAGATTATAAATGTTTTCCGCATTCCAAGTGACTGAAACAAGTTCATTTCGTACAGGGTATTCATTAATTTTGATTCACATTCCACTTATTTCAGAAATTAGAGATTAAATAGAAAATTGAATTGAAATTATAGCAACAGATTCTTTCATCTTACAGATGCGATAGCTTTGGCGAAGTTTTTGAAGTTTAGCGCCCAGTTTTTGTTACCTTGTATGCCTGGTGACCCGCAATTACACTGGAAGAAAGTCTTCTTCTCCTTATTCTTCTTTCTAACACAGTTAACCATGCTAGTAGGCTATTGCCATCACGTCTTCCCCGGAAAATGAGGTCCAGCATTCTCGCCATCGTTTTGGTGGTCTTCCCTGTGATCCTTTTCCTACTGGGTTATTCATTTTTGCGCTTTTAACGAATCTATCATCCTCCATTCTCCCTATATGTTTGTTCCAGAATCTTCGCCTTTGTCTAACCCATCTTCCCATGTCCTGTATCCCGCATTGTTGTCTGATATCTTCATTCCGTATTCTGTCGTGTAGAGTTTTGCCTTGTATACTTCTTAATGTTTTCATTTCGACTGTTCTCATCATTTGTAGAGTTCTGCCTGTATCTGGTCTTGTTTCTGACGCGTATGTTATGATGGGTCTTAGAGCCGTTATATATATCTTAGTTTTCTTTTCGGTATTAAGGTATTTGTTCTTCCACAAAATTTCTTTTAGGCATCCCGAAATTCTAACCGCTTTCATCGTTTGCTCTCTTACTAACGAAGTAAGATTTCTATGGCTCGTTATTTCTGCTCCCAGATATTTGAAATGATTTACCTGTTCGAGTTCGAGTCGATTTCCAACTTGCACCGTATTGGTTCTTTGGATGTTACTAAGCATTTGGTCTTCTCGATGTTGATGAGCATATTTAATTCTTTTGCTTTAGTGTTAAAAGAGTGCAGTAGTGTTTGGAGGTTATCTTCAGAGTCTGCAGTAAAAACAGCATCGTCCGCATAGCAGACGGTATGGAAGAATGTGTTTCCCATTTTGTATCCAGCTGTTCTGGGGAAATTTTCTATTATTTTATCCATTATTAGATTAAATATGAAGGGGCTTAGCGAATCGCCCTGTCTAATTCCTGTGTTTACATATATGTCTTCCGTTGTTTTATGTCCTACTCTGATTTTTGTTTTGCACTGGATGTTAATATCGTATATTAAGTTAATTAGCCTATGGTTTAGACCTTTTGTTCTCATTTTTTCTAAGACGTCCTTTAAGCGTACTCTGTCAAAAGCCTTGGTCATATCGACGAAGCACATGTACGCAGGTTTATTGAATTCTAGAGATTTTTCAGTTATTTGTTCTACAATGAATATTGCGTCAATAGTGGATCTGTTCTTCCTGAAACCTTGTTGTTCTTCTCGTATACTTATGATTTTGGTGATTTCTGATAGTTTTTTGGGTGCGTCTTCTGTCCTTTTTTAAAAATGGCTATTATTACACTATTTTTCCGTTTATTCGGTATTTTTTGTTCTTCTATGATATTCTTGAATAGGGTTAATATTTCATTCCATTGCTTTTTCCCTCCGTATTTAAGCATCTCATTAGTGATCTCGTCTGGTCCAGGGCTTTTTCTATTCTTAAGGGACTTTAAGGTGTTTTCTATCTTGTCATTTGTTAGTTCTATACTATCGTCCTCCTCATATTCATTTTGTATCTGTTCCATGTTCTCCTCTTCCTTATATAGATTTTTAAAGTATATTTCCCACTGCTCTAATGTGATTTTATTAGTTCTCACGGTATCTTTGACTTCAAGCTTGTTTCTTCTTAACATTCCCCATATTTTTCTCTGGCTTCCGTACATGTCTCTCTTCATCCCTTTTGTGAACCTTTCTCAACAGTTTTCTTTTAGTTCTTTTATTCTTGCGTTAACCTCGTTCCGTTCCCTCCGGTAGTTGTTCCAGTTTTCAGGCATTTTATTTCGTATATATTGAATGTATGCATTTTTCTTTTGTTTAGCTAGTTCCTTTACTTCCAGCGTAAACCAAGGTGTTCTATTGATTGTATTGACATTTATCTGTCTCTTTCCTATTGCTTCCATGGCGGTGTCTAATATGTTATTTTTTATTGTTTTCCATTGTTGGTCTATATTGTCTTTGATATTAACTAGCCTTTGTACCGTTTTTTGGTTTAATCGATAGCTATTGTATACTTTTGTCTTCTAGCGATTCGACCTTGAATTTGCTAATCATTTGCGGTTTAGGTTTTGAGGCCTTCGGCATTTTTAGTCTCATTTTGCAAAGTACCATCTTATGATCGCTTCCAGAGTTGGCCTGGAAGAAAGTGTAAAAATTAAAAATAAAATCGCAATCACATTGACACTAATGAATAAAATTAGAAAGAAATTTAACAAAATACAGCTTTCCATTAACAGAAAGTAAAAATAGCAGATCAAATAAATGTTATTACTACTTTTTTTCTTGTAAAAATTGCCCTATTTCTCTAAATTGGAAGAATTTGGAATGGCTTGAAAAAACTCTATATCACACACACTTTATATGATTTATTATGTGTTGAATTGAAGATCAGCACACTACGTCCTAATAGATCTATTGTGTTCTTCTTCTGCTGCCAAATCGCTAGGGATATCTTGCTGACTAGAGCAGGTCCCCCAGTCCTATTCCTTTTAGAAACCTTAGAATGTTAAACGGCTTTAAAGTGAATAATTTCATTTCTTCTATTTGGTGTGCTTCCAAGAACCGCTTTCTAAGGTTTTCTAAAGCCTTTCGCTCTAAAAGGATATGAATAGAGGTTTCGTCCTCTTGCTCGCGGAATATTCACTCTCCTTTCTGTCAATCCGAATTTCTTCAAGTATCCCTTCAGTGGCAATGCTCGATTAGGATTCCTGTCAGAACTCTAAGTTAGTTTTTGCTAAGGCATGAATTATTTGAATCTCTTCTGGTCATTGTTTCCAAGAAATATCTTCGCTTGTCTGATTCCTTGCAGATCCGTCCAGTAATTGAATCTACTGTTGTGTTTCTTTCTTTTTAGTTCTTCCACTGCTACTGATTCCACAGGAAGGTTCGTGCGCCAGAAATGGTGAGCTTATTAATATTACCTAATTCGTTTAATTCATCTAGGTATTTTCAGACCATCTGGGAGCCGATTATTTGAAAATTCAGCTCACTGATAGCTATTTGACTATCCGACATGATAATAATCTCCTCTCCGCTATAGTTTTCCCCTTTGCTGAATTGAATGGATTTCCTGATGGCGTGTATTTCCACCTTGAAGATGCTGGGGTACTTACCCAAGCTTTCATGGTGTCTCGTTTTGGGTCCAAACACACCTATTCCAGTTCCCTCTTTTGTTTTCTGTCCCATTAAGTTTTACAACTCAACTTTATACTGAATTTTTTTAAACAGTTGAATTTCTTTTTCATTTCACCCTAGGGCATGTCACAGATTTGTTGACTTCTGGATAAGGGATTTTGCCTTCGTTTTATGGCTTCATCTCTCATCATGCTACATATTGACTTCTTCAGCATATTCTCTACAAGTCTATCTAGAAGAATAAAGTTGATGATTAGTTCCATGGCTTCCATTAGACAGGTTTTCACTGCTGCAGTTATACGTGCACAGGAAAGTCCTTGAACTTTCGAGAGATTGAATCGCAATTTGGCTAGACTGGTTCTTCTACTCCAGATTACTGTCCCATATGTAATGATGGTCTAACTATTATAGTGTACATCAGCTGTAGGATTTTTGAGTTTGTGACCAAGTTTTTTCCCGTGAGGTTTCTACTGACCATCAAGGATTTGTAGCCTTCTTGATTACTTTTTTCTCGTGCTTATTCTATATAAATTTATTATCTAGGGTCAGGCCCAGATATTTGACCTCTGACTTCCACTCAGTATGATTGATATTATTTTGTAATTGCTTTATCCTATTATTCCAACTTGATTATATGTAACTAAAGGGGGATATATTTGTACTTTTATTATGTAAAACACTACAATTAAAATTCAATTTTATACAGAACAAGAAGCATAATTACCAGAGTTACTGAGAGATTCAGTATTATATCTATATACAATAACCACAATACAAAAAACAACAAATAAAAACCACAAAAGGGATAACAAATTCAAAAACAATTTGTTGAAACATGAATTTCACAAAGAATAGCAATTTCAAATTGTTGAAAAAGTGCTATTAAAATGTGTAGGGCTGTCTGGTCTATCTGGGCAAGAAAAGTACCGAGATTTCCCACATCCTTAATATTAACCGAGTCCTACTTCTTAGTGCAAATCATTTTTTACATAAGTGTTTTATTGTAGTTAAATTGAATAATGACAAGTTCTACATTATTAAAATGCTATCGATTACTATAGCTATGGGGTTTACGGTATTTTTTTTTTAGATAATTCGTCGTGTGTTCAGATAAACGTATTCTAATATAACAATCAGTTTGACCTATGCATGATTTGTTACATGGTTTGAATGGAATTCTATAAACCACTCCGCAAAGTAAGTCTTTAGGACTTCTCACCTTTTATTTCGTAGACAAACAGTTTTCCAGTAAAGTTTTCATTTTTGAAAACCCCTTTAATCTCTTATATATTAAATTATCTTATCAAACTTCATCAGCCACATATGCTGATCAGGTTATTGTGTTGCTCAAGTTTCTGCTTAGGACGGTGGACATTTCTTCCATGGGTGTATTATTGTGTGATGTATCTGATGACGTTAGAAGTCTAAATACATCTTATCCATTGTCTGCTTTTTTGAAAAAGTCTATTTACTCTTTAAGCGCATCCTTGCACTCAATATTTCAGCTTCCCCTAAGATCGGGATCATCTCCTATTTATGGAGGAAGTTTTTTCATCCCCATTTTTAAATCTGGTTATAGGTTGGACATTTATAATTATAGAGGTATTTCTGTGCAATCAGTGAATCCTAAACTATTCTGTATACTGATTTCTGACCAGCTTACCTGGAAATGTAAGAATGTCATCATGGAAGAACAGTTAGAAGTAGGTCCACGGTGAAGAACCTGCTTACTTATGAACAGTATTTATGTGACGCCTTCAGGAGAAGTTAAGGGTAGGTAATATCTGTATTGATTTCTTGAAGGCATTTGACAAAGAAAATCACGGATTGCTTTTGCATAAATAGCGGGGGTTGGGCTTTGGTTCTTCGGTTTTGGTCCTTCGGGAGTGCCACAGTGTTCTCATTGTGGTCCTTTTGCATTTTAATTCATTTAGTAATGATTTCGGTAATGCCATATTTCATTCCAACTTTTTAATGTTTGCAAATGATCTCAAGCTCTTTAAAACTATAGAGTCTGGAACATATATTGTGTATTTTTTTCGTTACTTTTAGTCGCATAAATAATGAAGAATTATGTGCATAAATTTTGCACAGGACGATTTTAGTATACGTCTCTGAGTTTCGTGACTTGGGCGTATTATTTGATGTTCAGCTTTATTTTAGAAATCATATTAATAAAGTTATTCAGGAAGGCTTTATACTATTGAATTTGGTGACAGATATAAAAAAAATCTCACTGCCTTCTGCAGACACGATAAGATAAGAATAGTCGGGCTTCTTAAACTGTCCAGCAGGTGGTATTAAAATACTACAAATAAGCTTCAAATAGGCCAAACGTAAAAGATGAAAATTAAGACTCACCTCCAGTCCTTCTGACAAAGTAGATTGGAGCTTGAGTATGCTCCTCCATATGGATTTGGCTCTAATGTGCTTTGTAGAGTTTTTGTGAACCAAGTTTCCTCAAATAAGCATACTATCAGCTCAGAAACCTTAGATGGCACAATGGCCAGCATTCTTTATAAAACTAGAGAGTACAACTCTTAACACAACATTGGGTTGCCAAACGCTTTAGCAACAGGTAGTTTTAATAAAGAAAATACGTTATTCAAACCAACAGCAGATTCTTAAGACAACCCTCATGGACTGGTGTCAAAACAGCCGAAAATAAACATTATTGTCAAAATCCAAACTTTCGATCTGCCGACATACTCAAACATATCTAAACAAACACAAAAGGTAACTTGTATCTCAGAAAAGACTATCTGTCATATTTTGAAAAAAAAAACTTAAGAGAACAAACATACCTCATTCTTTCGCAATTAGCGAACGGTACCCTCGAAATCATGATTGCGGTTCCCCACCGTAGGAAAAACTCTCAAACGAAAAATGTTTTACAGATTTTTCATTACATTTGACAGAAACATACCAATCGAGTCAAAAAAGTGACTGACCTAACAAAATAATGCAAAACCCTTTTAAGCTAAATAAGTTATAAAAAAATAATTACCTTATTTCTTTTTACCAAAACACTCTTTTACAAACAAAGTCCTAACAAACACAACAAGCCTTACGAGGGTGCTAGAAATAATAGAGTTACGGAATTATAAAAACTCCGTAATAAACCTTGCGGCATTTTTTTTGTTTGTATCATTGGTGTGTTCTTTTTTTCTTTATTTGGT
Source organism: Diaprepes abbreviatus (assembly GCA_034092305.1). Classification (NCBI taxonomy): domain Eukaryota; kingdom Metazoa; phylum Arthropoda; class Insecta; order Coleoptera; family Curculionidae; genus Diaprepes; species Diaprepes abbreviatus. The sequence goes on along the minus strand of JASJET010000260.1, from coordinate 738,778 downwards.
AATCTTTTAAGTAATTAAGCGCGATAATTATTCCAACGTAAAAGGTTTGTAATTAAATTAAGATTTTTTGTATGATATTCATGATTGGAAATGTTTAGGATGGCAATTATATTAATTTTTTTCATGGCTAAAATAACAATTTCTTAGATAATGTTCCTGCAGTTCTGACATTACTATATCAGCTCACACAGATGATATAACCTACACCTAATCCGAAAGTTTGTTTGTAAATTTTAAAATTGATCATTAAAACTAAAACAGCTCAAGTCGACACAAACATCAAAAAGTTCGAGTGACACTACATCTAATGATGCTGAGACGGATTCCTCAGGTAGTACCTGTGTTCTTATAAATTTGAAAAAGTAGTTTTTAATATACTTTTCATCTTTTCGAAAACTATCATTAGTTTTCAACTACAATTTCTCCCAGTATAATATAGCGGATTGCTGATCAAGCAAGGTCACGAGTTTGAAATAATGTGTCGTATTGCTAACTTTTTTCTTGTCGCTATTCCAAAGGAGGATGAGCTTCAAATTGAAAAAACTAGGAATCTCGCTGAATTGCCCCCCTTCTCCCCCCCCCCCCCCCCCCGCTAATTTTGGAATTCTAGGGTTAGATACAACATCGAATTAATTCTGTCAACTCCTTTTACTGTCTTATATACGACTGAGGTGGGGGTAATTCCGATCTTTCATCTGCTTTTTTGAAATCACTTCCCCCACCCCAAAAAAAGAAGCTGGATCCACCTCTGGATAATAATTCCTTTAAATTTAAAAATTAATAGATTATTTGGAAATATTTATAATCATAACTTTAGTGGGATGTTTCTAAAAGCACAAATACGGAAAAGTACTTATTTATATAATTCTTTGAACTGGATTTAAATTTTTTTCTCGTAATTAATGTTTTTGATGGGATTAATTTAATAAAACAAAAAATTACGTTTAATTTAAACTTTCGAAATCCCAAAAACTCTAATATTTCTACCGACTCCGCTTAATTCAAATGATATCATTAGTAACAGTTTAAAAAATGCTGTTATGAAATTTCTTTATCCTTCATCAAATTTAATAACTTTTAAAAGTTTTAGCGCATAAATTCTGTGCCATCAGGCAAAATACTTACAAAGAAAATTACACAGATTTATCTCTAGGCCTCCTCTAATACGGAAAATTAGAATTTTCCGAATTTTCTCCTGATTTACGATGATGTTAAATTAAATATTTCTCGTTAATGTGAGAAATTCGACCCTATAGTATGTACTGTAGCTTTAGAATTAAAACATTCACTGTTAGGAATATTTTTTGGACCTTTTTCTCTTTCAGTGACGGCTGACATGTAAGATCTATAGAGCTGCAGAACTACCAAGACATTTAATTTAATTAAATACATGATCAGCGCTATCAAATGCCCTGCTAAACTCACAAAATACTCCAAGAAAATTATTTTTATCAGCATTTTACGTCATTCAGGATCATCACTTTTCTTGATTAAAAATGTGATGACCCTGCAATGCTCGAATTTCTTAAAACTGATTTTTTGTTGGAGATTATTAATTAGGCAGGTCTACAAAAAATGGGCTCATGATTGTTATTGGGCAGCTGGGAGTCATTTTCAAAGTAATTTATTACCTAGAATCTAAATCCGAAGTCAGAATTGTCCCATCACGTCTAAATTTTGAGCTATTTGAGGTTGTGTTTTCGAAAAATGGATCTTTTTGGCTACTTTTGAGTACGCAAGATGCATCATCGAATACTACTTTTACCCTTCAAAATAAGCTATTGAGCGGTACCATTTTTTCTTACAAAGTTACGACCATTTTAAGTAGAGGTTAGTAAATTTTTAGAGACCAATATCGTTTTTTGCAAATTTCGATTGGTCATTTGAATCCATCGTTTTAAAAATAAAAATTTCTATTTTCTTACATAATTTTCCTAATTACCGATTCCCAAGTGAAATATTTTTGATTCTAACATCATTTTTTATAAAATTTAATGCGCCATTTTGAATCCGCCGTCTTAGAAATGAAAATTTCAATTTTCTAACTTTATATTCATACTCAGCGATCTCAAAAACTATCAAGTACAAGTGTTAGATAGAAATGTATACGGTAGAAAAATGTATGCCTCCAAATGTTAATGCCTTTGGCGTTGTTGCGATCTATTCGATAACTTAAAATGGCTGTTATTTTGCAAAAAGAAACCTAGGTAACCGCTTCATAGTTTATCTTGAAATATAGGGGTAGAATTAAATAGCGCAACTAGAAAAAAAAGACAAAAAAAAATTTATGCATCCTATCCTTAACTTCAAACATAGTCAACATACATAACCTCAAAACTCTGCCATGATATGTCAATTCTAACCTCAGATTCGGATTCTACACAGCAAATTATTACGGAAAAAATGAATTGAAATTGAAAGGCTAGTCGTTATCCGATACTTTTCTTACATATGTAAAAAATACTCATCATTTTTGTGGAGATCAAACATGAACACAAATTATCGTAGCAAACATAGTTCATTTAAATAAAAAAATATAAAAATACAGGATACAAAAAAATTTTTTTCATGATTTAAATAGAGTTCATTATAAAGGGTGATTCTCCGAGAAATTTATCCATCGATTGTGGGAAAACTATAATTAGGAGGAATCTGAAAATTTCACAGTATACTAAAGTGCAGCCCGCTAAAATATTTTCAAGATGGCGGCACTTCCAGTTATACCGGAAGTAGATGTCAACAAGGTGGCCAAAGATGTGGCTCATTCTTGGCTATCCATTGATCATAAAACAATAAAAATAAATAAAAATAAAGACAATGCAAGTCCGATAACCCCATTTTAGTCAAAACAACTTTTGCAGATGATTGTGAACTAAATGACTATTATGTGGAGGCACCCCATCATGTTGATAAAATAGATTTCTATGATCAGCCAGCGGCAAGTTATCTAAATAGTTCACGTCCAAATTTCTCAAGATGTCGAAGTAGCGCTCATCTATAAGTTAAAAAACGTATTTTGTATTTAGAAATCTTCAAGAATGGCTAACTTACCATTCACATTATGTTAGTAGAATTCTAGGGCGACGACGCCGTCATTTCTTATGGCACAATACACGTTTCAAGACTCTTGAAAATTTAATTCTCTAAATGAATGTACGTTTGATTCGCTTCAATAGTGGGAATTCCGTCGATTAATAAACAATCCATTTTTTGTGAATTTGGTTTCGTCCGACCAAATAATATTATCCCAAAAATCAGCATTTTCTTGTGACCGAAGTAAATTAAATTGACAGAACGCTACTCTTCGTGGTAAATTAGGGCCTTTTAAATGTTGTACTATGGAATATATATAGTGACGAAAATTGAGTTTCCATAAAGTCCCTAAAACTGATGTTTGAGATAATCAGACTGCAACTTGTCTTGTAGATATTGTCGGATATGCGGCGAAACATCCTAAAATTGTAGTTTCAATATTTTCGTTATTAACAACTGGCTTATTTCTATTTCTTTTAGCTTTTATAGATCCAAAGTTCCTAAATTTTTTTTGATAATCGTTTTAACAGTTGGTAGTGTTGGTTTCTGTTTCTTCGGTATCGTATCGCGAATATATCGCATGTTCTTGAAATAACTGTATCACATTCTCCATAGATAATAAATAAGTTTAAATAATCTTCGTGCATGTAATTTAATCGCCCCGGCATGATTATTATTAACAAATGTCAAATAGCAAGAAATAGTGACAATTCTCTAGGGTTCGATTCTTTTATTTTCGCCACGCCTTGCCGTCATGGCCAAGTAATAACAAAACTTAAAAGCCGTATAGCATTTTTACAATACAAAAATGTTGAATTACGAATATTTTAAAAACTACAAATTTTTAGAATAGACAAACTTATACAAAGTTATTCTTATTGTTAATGTTTAATATGATAAATTTATAAAAATATGTGCTTTCTATATGAAAAAATTGACTTTTGACGATTTTTTAAACATAATTCTTATTCTTCTTTTTTGACTACTCTGTACTAATAATTTTCAAAATATCAACGTAAACATGTGAAAATTTTTAGCCGAAAAGCACTTAAAAAGACGAAGTTAGTGCTTCAAGAATCAGCCCCCGATTGCTTATAAATTCGACATAAAGTCCTATCAACTTTGACAGCTTGTATTTAGAAAACTAATTGACATAATTTAAAGTTTAATTTTTTAAAAGAAGGGTCTTTCCGAATACTACATTGTGTAAGGCCGAGTAAATATAAGGAATGTCGAATTCGTCCTATTGGATTAAAATTTACAAATCTGAAGAGAATTTGCCATGTACTTTAACAGGTTCCTGTATAAAATCTTTTAAGGTCACGAGTCGCTACTGCTTTTAATGTTTTTTCGACATAAATGTCAATGACAATTCATTCGTTTGTACATCACCTCGTTTATCTTTTAAGCGGAAGTTTCCCGTGTAGCACGAAAATAATTTATGAGGATAAAATATTAATCTGAGAATATCGTGACTTAATAATGTCAGGAGAAAATACTTACTGAAATTAAGAAAAGATTTCGGCATTAGCTTGCATTTTGCAAACCAGTGTTATTTTTATCTTAACTGTTGCTGATATTGCCATTGCCAGCTGACATCAACAATAGTTATTTATGTAACTAGTGATTGAGTAGTGAGGATCTGTAAAAATTCAACATTTGATTGCCGAGAGGGGCATTCTAATTTTTGCACTAAATCGTCCAGAATAACCTACACAACAATAACTACGATATGCTCCCTCTCAAAAAGTTGTGGAGAATTTTTTAATTAATGAAAAAAAAAGCATTTTTTCTCTTTTTCAAAGTTATAAACTTTGAGAACTTTAATTTTGGAAAAAAGTTGAAGAGAGAAAAAAGTTTCGCAATTAAATTCTCTATAAGATGGAAATCTTAAAATTGATTATCCTTATTGCAAAATAGTAATAATTTTTTAAAATTGCAAAAAAGTATTTTTTTTTCTGAGGTTTTTTGATCACTTACATTTCTCTAAGGACCTCCATATTTGGGCAGAAAATCTTTATAGTATAATAAAACAACATGTCAAATTTCGTTAAAATTGGTTTGATAGTTTTCTCGCAATAATTTTGCAAATCAATTTTTTTTTCAAAATATATAAAATTTTCAAATTTGTTTGAGTCTTAAATATGAAACATACATACTTCACATGTACTAGAAACCTCAAGCGTTAAAACGCTTTTTTAAAAATTAAAATCGGATCATTAGGACCTCTTCGGGAACTGTTTAAAATCATTGACATTTTTTTGCTTGAAAACATAGTATATATATTGGAGATACTTTTTTTAAAATTTTCTTGAAAATAGGGTTTTAGAGTACTCGGAAAACTCTTCTTTTGAAAAAAATTAAATTCTATCCAAGTTGACAGGCGTTTACGGCGAATCTATAAACAAGAGTGGGTTGATTTTTGAACGATTAACTGCTTTCCGAGCACTTTGCGGACAAAAATGTCACATGTTTACGTTATCGGCAACATGAATAAAAATGGAAAATAAAATCGTCCACGCACGGGAAAAATGATAAAAAGAGGGGGAGCTCTCGCTTCACAATTGAATTTGTAGATTAAATAAGTATGTAAAAAAAAGTTCATTATCTCGGTTTCTAATAGAGCAATTTCTATCATTTTTTTCGAACCGATGTCACGTGATGAGTTGAAATGTCACTATACCAAGTGTCCATTATGCACTTATTTTGTTATAAATTACGTAATTTATGCATTATATACGCTGCCTACTATATCCAGTTTGTTTTTTCTTAAAGTGTGTTGATTTATACAGGGTGTTGAGGAAAATGTCGAAAATCTCCCAGATATGAAAAAAAACAAGTGAAAGGAATACTGCAGGTTCATATAAACTTTTGTCGTATAGGCCTCCTCTTCGGAGATATGGGCTCCCAAAGAGCTGCACTGGAAGTAGATTTTTTACACATAATTATTGAACCACCAGGTATATTTCAATTTTTTTTAATGTAATGCATACCAAGTAACACCCTTCAAATTATTTTCCAAGAAAGTATTGTGAATTACTCACAGCTGCAGGGACGGACTTGCTGTGACACTCATGACCCCATTTTTTACGCCCTGCATGATAAGAATTTTGGACAACAATGAAATGTAATTCTCTGTAGAAGTTCCTATCTACTATAGACCAGCGTGAAATCAACCAGGGTTTTGAGGTATCCTTACAGATAAAAATCTAACGGCGTTGGGAAGGCCAGGCAATAGGTCCTCTACTACCTATCCAACGGTTTGGATAGACGTTATTCAAGTGCCCCCGCACAGAAACGCTGACATGAGGTGGTGCCCCATGGTACATGTCGTACCGGTTTCGGCGGGTTTGAAGTGATAAGTTCCCTACAAAATCATGAAAAGCGTTCTGGAGGAACTCCGAATAAACTTCTCCATTCAGTCGTGCTAACAATACGAATAGTCTAATCAAAAAATTGCCAATGATTCCTGCCTAGACATTAATTGATTGAAACTGATGTTGATAATGCAAAACAATATATGTGTAAAATCGATAAAGGGAATAGTGCTAATGAAGTTTGCTGATCCAATAGTCAGTTTTCAAACTGCATTCTTCGGGGAAAATTTTCAGAAATCAGTTTTTGCACTTTTTTCAAATTAGATAGATATAACAGCTGTTCTTGAAGAACTTCATGTATTATTGACTAAAATGTGGTTGTTGAACTTGAATTATCTTTATTTTTATTTATTTTTACGACGTTTCGATTAGATTGTATCTCTAATCGTTATCAAGTATAAACTGATGTATTATTGTTTTCGACGTATTAAACTGCGCTGATAATTTGCGAATGCTCGTTGAAGGAGTGTCATCTACAGAACTGAAAATATTTTCTTCTAATTGTTGCGTACGTACCGTTCTTCCCCGACCAGCATCAGTACTTCTTTTCCCAAAATTTCCTAAAATTAGGAAGAAATTTAATAATGTTACCTTATTAAATGGAATCGTCTACCATTCTCCTTTAGACGTTGGTCAACTCATTGAAAGGTTTTCTGATCTGGAAGAGTACGATTAGGATATCTGTCGTGGTATAATCTCCTGGTTTCCAAAGCATTGTAAGATGCAAGACCATACATCAAATGTATATCTGCATACTTAATAAACGTGTATTCCGTTTTTAGAATTATTTTACAATTAATTTCACCACAAAATCCAAAAATTAGTAAATTAATAGCCAAGTAAAGAATCTGTGTGTCAGCGATGTGAAAGTTCTAAAATGCAGGTTAGTTCATATTAGGCCGAACTACAATTCACAGAATTAGACGTTTTTAACTAAAGAGGTAAACTCTAATTTTGGATCGAAATTTTTTTATCACAAAGTTGAACATTTGATAGGAACAAATATGTATCTTTTATCGACATACGCCAAATACGTGATGTAAATAAAATGACGTTCTTTCGAAAACAGGATTGGTGACATGAATAGTACTTAATTTTTAGTCAATAGTTAAATATATGTAAAAAACGTTGTCCAAAGTTCTTATCATACAGGGCATAAAAAAATGGGGTTGTGAGTGTCATAGCTAGTCGGTCCCTGTAGCTGTGAGTAATTCACACTTTCTTGGATAGTAATTTGAAAGATTTTAGCTAGTACACATATTAAAAAAAATTGAAATATACCTGGTGGTTCAATAATTATGTATAAAAAATTTGATTCCATTGCAGCTCTTTGGTAGCCCATATCTCCGAAGAGAAGGCCTATACGAAAAAAGTTTATATATAGTATTCCTTTCACGTGTTTTTTTCATATCCGTGAGATTTTCCAGATTTTCCCGGACACCCTATATATTTTGACTAACTGATACGAAAATTTTTAATTGTAATATCTAAAACTGTTTGAATAATTATTATTTAGACGAATAAATAAACACAACATTTTTTGTTCTGAAATTGCTTTATTCGTAAAGTATAATTAAAAATAAGAAAATAACTTCCTAAAAACTAAGTAAAAAGAGGACCTATTTCTTAAGTTATAAGCTATACTATATATTTAGAAATACTAGTAGTGAAAGTGAATTATAAATAAAAATCAGAGGTAATTTCATATAAAATATGTACAAAAAATTCATAAACATTTAGCGTTGTTAAGACGAACCAATCGAGCTTTTTCGGATAGTTGACTGCTGGGGCATTCATATTCATCAAAATCTTCATCTTGAAGTTGGAAATTAACAGCCCCATTTTCATTTTCTATTTCAACATCTATTTCTATTAAGAGGGCCAGTTATAAGCAGGATACGCCCCTTTTATCTCAAAATAGATATTTACGTAGCCCTCTACTTTCACTTATGAAAACATCATGTTGTTTAAAAAATTTTAGAGACTACAATTTAATATGTTTGTATTCAGTATGTTAGAATATATAAATCAACAAACATTTACTTAAAGATACCATAGGGTACAGTATGAAGTACATATAAATCATGAATGACGTAATTTGTTTATAGCAAAATTATGCATAATGGAAACTTGGTATAGTGATATTTGAAGTCCTTTATTCACGTGATATCAATTTAAAAAATTATAAAAATTGCGCATTAGAGACCGAGATAATGATATTTTTTTGTACCTACGTATTTTCAATCTGCAGATTCAATTTTGGAGCGAGAGCTCCTCACGCCATTTTTTATAATTTTTCGTTGCGTAAACTACTTTCTTTACAATTTTCACTTTCATATTTCCGATAAAGTAAAAATGTGAAAATTTTTGGCAAAAAGTACTTGAAAAGACGAAATTAGTGACCCAAGAAGCAGCCCTCTATTTTTGAAAGATTCACCGTAAATTGCTGCCAACTTTGACATCTTGTATTTCGAAAATCAATTCTCAGAATTTAAAGTTTTGTTTTTTAAAAGAAACGTCTTTCCTAATATTTTCAAATCACATTTTCAAAAAAAAAAATTCGCTGAAATATTCAATTTGCTTATAAGCAAAAAAATTGTCGATAAAAAATTCAGGTGTGTAAATTTCATATTTAAGACTTTGGAAAATTTGGAAAATTTTTCATTTAATAAAAAAAATGGATTGCAATGTTATTGTACAAAAAGTATAGAACCGGTTTTAACAAAGTTTGACTGGTTTTATCATACCATAAAGGTTTTTTTTGTTTAAATACGGAGGTTCTTTGAAAAAGTTAAGTGGTTGAAAAAAATCAGATAAACAACAACTTTTTTTGAACCTATTTTTAATTAATACTATTTGCAATAAAAATAATCAATTTTGAGACTTCCCACTAATCTGATCGTGGTTGTTTAAATGTATTATCCTTTCAAGTAGAGAAGAGGAAAGACTATATACAAACAGTTTGTTTCCTGCAAATACAACTCTAATGCTCTTTCCATATGGTCTCGTCGGTACGGCTGTATCGAACCGGGAGCAACATTGGCACAAAACAATTGCTATATAAAATATAAATTTGAAAGTATGTCGGTAGGATATTAAAAACCTGTCGATTTCAATGTCAAACTAAACAAAAAAATTTCACGCTATTCCGGTGATTATATAAATGTCGTTTGACTGGCGATATTTTTCAGTTTAGCTGCAAAGTCGATAGGTTTTTAATATCCTACTGAGATACTTTGGAATGCATTTTTTATATAGCAGTTGTTTTCTACGAATGTTGTTCTCAGTTGGATACAGCTCCACTGACGAAACCATAAGGTGGTCGAAACGTGTATAGAGAGAGGACCAGAGATGTATTTTCAGGAAACAAACTGTTTGTATATATTCTCTCCTTTTCTATGCTTGAAAGGATAATATATATAAACAACTAAAGACGGCAGAGAGATTTCTTTATTTTTTACTGAAATTTTGATTTTTGGAAACTTTGTACTACTCCGATGATTGTATAGATGTCATTTGACTGGTAATATTTTTCAGCTTGGCGTCGAAGTTGGCAGGTTTTTAATATCCTATTGACATACTTTAGAATTTATATTTTATATAGCAGTTGTTTTCTATGAATGTTGCTCTCGGTTCGATACAGTTCCACTAACGAAACCATAAGGTGGTCGAAATGCGTATGGAGAGAGCACCAGAGTTGTATTTGCAGGAAAGTACTGTTTGTATATATATATATATATATATATATATATATATATATATATATATATATATATTCTTTGCTTTCCTTTGCTTGAAAGGATAATACATATAAACAAGATGGATTTCTTTATTTATTACTGAAAATTTGATTTTCTTTAATTCTCTTCAATTCTTCTCAAAAATGAATAATTTCGAAGTTATCAAAAAGAGAAGAAAAAAATGCGTTTTTTTTAAATTTTTTTTTACATATTTTTATTAATTAATAAATTTTCTACATATTTTTGAGAAGGAGCATAATGTAATTATTATATACGTTATTTTGCAGAGTTTATAGAAAGACTAGCATGTCTCTTCTCACAGTTAACTGAAAACAGATTCCCACAGGTTACTCCATGAAAAATAGACTTTCGTTAGTAACAAAAATAAAACATATCTCGATGGTAACTCTGAAAGACCTGTGCAAAAAAATGGCGGACCAAGAATTGCCACGATTTTCGGTTTTTTAAGTTTATCTCAAAAAGTAAAAGTTATATCGAAAAATGTTTCAAACAAAAGTTGTAAAGAAAACCTATCGATTCATATAATATAAATTATAGATGGCGCCACTAGTTATCGAAATATGTTTTTTTTTTCGACAAAATTTACGGTTTTTGTTAAAAAAAAGACATTTGTTAACAAATTACCAATTTAAAATTTAACATCAATATAGAGATTATCATTCTAAAAAGATATGTCAAGCCTGGAATCTGCGAGTTTTTTATTTTCCGAGAAATTCAAAGTTGAAAATTCAACCTCAATTTTCTGCTTTCCAAATTAAGATACAATGCTCAATTTTATGGAAAATTGTTTGTATTGTTCTATATTTTGAAGATCCATTAAAAAAAAACTTTTTTCAATCGTGGGCCGAGAAATTTTGCAAGAAAAAAAGAGAAAATCATACAAATATTCAATTATATATTACATATTCTACTGTTTTTTTCCTTCATATTATTATTATCTAACAGTTTATTAACAAAATTTTTACACAAAATTATAGGGAAAATTATACAAGTATTTAATTATATATTACATATTACACTGTATTTTCCTTTCTATTATTATTACCCAATAGTTTATTAACAAAATTTTTACGAAAATTTCTATAAGCAAAACATATGAAAATATAATAATAATATTTCCCTGGAGAAATATTTTTGATATTGGAAATATAAATGATAAAGTAGAATTTATTAACTCCAACGTAACCACCTTACTAGATCTTCATGCTCCCATGAAAAAAGCTAGGTTTACCAAGAATAATTTTCCTTGGATAACTGAGAATATTAAAAATTTGATGAAACTTAGAAATAATGCCTTAAGTAAATTTAAAAGAACAAAGAATGGTGAGCACTGGGAATATTATAAATCTCTTCGCAACCTCACAACCCTAACTGTGCGCAACGAAAAAAAAGCTTATTTGGATGCGAGGTTGCAACTGTCAAAAGATATATGGCGGGAATTAAAAAAATACAGTATAGCAGTCAGTAAAAACAAAGTTGATATCCCCGAAAATCTGAAGGACCCTAATTTAATAAACAGATTTTTTAGATCTTCTATACCTGATTCAGGGGGACATAATAATGAACTTTTGAAATTTTATGAAGATGGTGTGAAAGATGATATAACTCGTAATTTTAAATTTAAAGGAGTAACAGAGTTAAGGGTGGCGAAGATAATCTCTAAAATTAAGTCTAAGGCGAAGGGTCACGACGGATTGAGCATTGATTTGGTGGAACTCTGCTGTCCTTTCATCTTGCCCTACTTGACACATGTAATGAATGCATGTCTATTAAATTCTGTTTATCCGGAATGCTGGAAGAGAGCTTTGGTAGTGCCATTGCCAAAAGTTAGTGGTCCCCGTGAACTTCGGGATCTTCGTCCCATTAGTATTTTGCCCTGTATGTCAAAAATATTAGAAAAAATAATTTATGAACAACTTACAGAACACGTGGAGGTTAACCGAATACTGCCTGAGACTCAATCTGGGTTTAGAAGAAATCACGGTTGTTCTACTGCTCTGGCAAATGTCACTGATGATATATTTCGGGCAACCGATTCAGGAAAAGTAACAATCCTGACACTGCTCGACTTTTCGAAAGCATTTGACACTCTAGACCACCAATTGTTATTAGCAATACTTCACTATGTCGGTCTTAGTGATCATGCCATTTCATTTTTTAGATGTTTTCTGGAGGGTCGGAGGCAGTGCGTTAAACTGGATGGCGAGATGTCAGAGGAACTGCCCATACATTCTGGTGTACCACAGGGCTCTATTGTGAGCCCTTTGTTATATGCAATCTACACTTCGTGTTTACCAGGTGCCTTGAGAAGGTGCAGGTCGCATTGCTACGCGGATGACACCCAGGTATATTTGTCTTTTAGAAGGGAGGATGTTCTTGAGGCTTGCAACACTATTAATCAAGACCTCAAAGCAATTCATTCGGTCTCCTTGCAGCATTCCTTGTATCTTAATCCGAAAAAATGCTGTATAATGATATTTGGAGGGAAGACTGATAGGGAGACTGTTAAAAATCTTATAAATGTAAAGATTGGCGATTCAGTTCTGCCTATTGAGGATAGTGTTAAAAATCTGGGTGTTGTCTTTGACAGTGCACTGCGATTTGATAAGCATGTTTCCCAGTGTGTTCAGAAGGCTTATGTTAGACTAAAACTTCTTTACAGTTACCGCCATGATTTGTCCATAAAACTTAAGACTTTGCTCTGTGACTCGCTGGTGCTCTCTATTTTCAGCCACGGAGACGTAATATATGGAAACTGCCTAACAGCCATTCAAAAACAAAGAATACAGAAAGTGCAAAACTCTTGTTTGCGACTAATTTATGGAATTCGTAAATATGAGAGAATATCTCATAAGCTACTCGACTTAAAATGGCTGAATATGGAGAGCAGGAGGTGGTTACATGAAGCCTGTTTTTACCATAAAATTATATGTTCTAAAAGTCCACAATATCTATACAGACGAATCATTTTTAGGTCCCACGTGCATAACGTCAACATTCGTTTTCGAGGAACAATAACTCCGCCCCTGCATAGATCTTCTCTGTTTGAACGCTCTTTTAGCTACAATGTCGCTAAACTATATAATTCTCTACCGGACTTCTTCAAAACTCTCACGCCTATAAAATTTAGATATGTTGTCTTCCAACACGCATTTGATAAACAAATAAGAAAATTGTAGTTTCCTCTTTTTCTTTTGAATTTTAGTGAAGAAAAATCCGTAATTTGTATCAATGTATCTAACTTGGTGTATAAGTATTGTTTTTTTTTTCTCTTCTGTATTTAATTATTATTTAGGTCCTATCTACTTTCAGTCTGGGTTGAGTTGATCAGGGTGGATGTCACTCAGGTGTTATCCACATCTGGACTTCGCCCTTTCTGTCTCTGTATTATCCTGTATATTAAGTAATTATAATATGTTGTTAATTTTATGGAGCCAGAAATAAAGACATAATTATTATTATTATTATTATTATTATTATATATAATACATCATATAAATATTTAATAATACATTAAAATTACGTGCGAAAATCATACAAATACAATATATCAATTATACAATCATCTTCCTTATTTTGTTAGTTTTGTTAATAAACTTTTAATGTATTATTAAATATTTATATGATTTGCTTATAGAAATTTTCGTAAAAATTTTGTTAATAAACTATTAGGTAATAATAATATAAAGGAAAAAAAACAGTAGAATATGTAATATATTATTGACTATTTGTATGATTTTCTTTGTAATTTTTTGTAAAAACTTTGTTAATAAACATATTAATAATTAATATAACTAAACAAATTATTACTATCATATAAATTAATAAAACAACAGCAATATTATAAATATTATTTGTGATGTATAAGTTTCTTTGAAGCGCCAATGAATAATGTGCCTGAACTATGACAACCAGAGGACAGCGGCCTGCGGCAGCTATTTTCGATTAAATTCGACCCAAGGTTCACAGATCGTATGGAAGTGTAATTCTTGGATCCAAAATATTCACAGGTAAAGTACAAATATTAAAAAGCATCCTCTTCAAATTTGAGCCCTTAATATTCATTTGCCACTCCATTATGAATTTTTGAAAAAATAAAACGTTTTTTCATCCAAAATTAATCTTTTTTTTGAGATCGGAAATGATACATCTAAATCCAATGCACGCTTTAAAAAATTTTATCTCCATCCGGTGAAAAATTATCCAAATTTTTTTGGTGCAAAAATTGGTTTTTGCAAAATTTCTCGGCCCACGATTGAAAAAAAAATTTTTTAATAGATTTTCAAAATATAGAACAATATAAATAATTTCCATTAAGACTAAGCATTGGATCTTAATTAGGAAAGTAGAAAATTGAGGTTAAATTTTTACCTTTGACACCGAATTTCTCAAAAAATAAAAAACTCACAGATACCGGGTTTGACATACCTTTTTAGAAAGATAACACCAATATTTATATTAAATTTTAAATCGGTAATTTGTTAATAAATGTCTTTTTTCTTTAAAAAATCAAAACCGTAAATTTTGTCTAAAAAAATATATATCTCGATAACTAGTGGCGCCATCTATAACTTATATTATATGAATCGATAGGTTTTTTAATTCTCTACAACCTTTGTTTGAAACATTTGTCGACACAACTTTTACTTTTCGAGATAAGCTCAAAAAACCGAAAATCGTGACCATTTTTGATCCGTCATTTTTTTTTTGCCCAGGTCTTTCAGAGTTACCATCGAGATTTGTTTTATAAGATGTCAAAATGAACACATTCCAGCAAAAAAAAACAATGTTACATTTTTGTTAACAAAAGAGCTCTTTTTTGATCTAATTTCCATGGAGTAGGTCTATGAGGAAATGCTTTATTTTGTGTAATGCGTGGTATATTTGTGAAACGCTAACTGAATTTCTACAAAACCACACAAGTTACATAAAATTGCATTGAAATTTCATTTATACTACAAAAAGAATAGATTATCCCAACACAAGATAAAACATAAAACGATAAACATGGCAACGTTTGAAATATACCTCTTCGAACTCTCGGAAAATACAAATCCCTAAAGATCCGTCATTTAATTGCAGGTAAAACCACAGAAATAATTTCAGGTCATGGTTCTAAATCTAAAAATAATTATTTTTATTTGAGAAATATCGTAAAAGCTTCCATTCCGTGCAAGACGAAACTGTCTCAGCTTTCTCAAAGGTCCGATAATTTTTCGGTACAGTATACATTAGATAAAAATATATCCAGGTCAAGTACCTTGCAAATGGTTTCAGCGATCGTTTTAGAAAAATTCAAACTTAAAAGTTTAAAAAGGTATCAGGATCAGGGTCCACAAGGGAGATATAACGACTAGTCGATAAGAAAATAAGAAATTTCGGGCAGGTTGCAGAATCAGTACTTTAATAAGAGTAAGGGCCTATAAAAATGTAAATATTATACCCCATTTGGTCATTACAAATTGGATTGCATGAACTCGACAATGGATTTTTCATTGGTGGTCGAACTAAAAAGAAAAGAAGTATGTCGATGTTTTTTGGGAAATTTACAGCCTTTGGAAACATTTTTATCTTATGAATACACAAAGGACATATAGCAGAAGTCGACAGTAATTTTGTTAAAAGGATAACCGTGAATATTTTTTATGTATTTTGCTGCGCTAAAGCCTACAAAAGTTCCCACTGAACCGAGTTTCTTTTTAATTTTACATATATTAAAAGGATATATATTTCATAGATAGCAAAGTGTCTTGGATGTTGTAACTCTATTTGCTTGTTGTTTTATTAAAAGAAAGTAGTCGTTAACAATGTGTGATAATATAAGTTCCAGTAAAGATGTCAAACACACGCCAGACTTGTCAAAACAAGTTTAGCGGATTTGATAATCTCGGCACGTCTTTTGCGTAACTACAGTTTGGTTTAGACCTGTGTGCCCAGTTAGAAATGTATTTATATTAATTTATAGTGAACTGTTCACCTCTATTTTGGGTTCAAGTATTTATTTTTGTACGAACAGATTTCTTAAAATTCCGTAAAATTGTGAAAACCATCCGAACAATTTCTACTATACAGGGTAGCCCACGATGAACTACCGCGATCGATCTCCCGCAAAATACACTTTGGAAATTTTTTTTAATTTAGCAGTTTACTAAAGTTGATGGAGGCAGTTCGCCTAAAATATTTTCAACACGGTGGCACAAGTGAACCTGAACAAATTCTTAATAAGTCCTAGCCATAGGTAAATTCCGAGATGGATGAGACTTATCCGAGTGTAATGGGGGCAATATAAGAACAAAGCTTACATAAAATGTAAAAAAAAAAAATAGATTAAGACCAAGAGGGGGCGAGTCAAAATTGGCGGAAACAGGTTTTTTAAATTTACAAGCAAAGGGACTTTTTTTGAAAAGAAAAAGATTCAAATAAAAGATGTAGAGATTTTAAAGGCCTATAATTTGAGCTTGGTGTAATTATTTTTGTTAATTTGTTATTGAAAAAAGGTCAAGAAACTCTCAAAATCCGCTATTTTTTTCCATATCAATTATTTATTCCAAAATAAACTTTTTTGTACTTTTTTGCAGGGAAACCCTCGTTTTTCTGAACAAAATAATATTTTATAAGGATAAATCGGATAATTTGTTGTTGAGATAGTATTAAATTTTTATCCCTAGACGCAAAATGTTGATCGCTATAACTATTTTTTGAGTCAACATTTTGACCTCTAGAAAGGTCCAATCTCTTCGTGAAGATATAAAGTCCATGTCTTCTTAGGGGCAAATGAAAAAATTAGTTTTCAGTCTTCTAAATATCGCTTTAAAAAAGGTTTTTCTTTATAAAGAAATAGAGCTCTCGCGCCTGCGATAAAACTGAACTCACAGCGTCCAATCAGCAGCATTCGGAAAAAATCGCCATATTTTAGCAACGAAGGGATCAATTTCGGTGTTTTTTTCTAATCTGGAGTAGCTCTAAAAATTGTGAATATGTCATACTCCTTTTTTTGGAGCGATATTTAAGGGATTGAAAATTAATTTTTTCATTTGCCTCTAACAAAATTTGAAAATTTAGGCCTTCACTAAGATATTGAGCCTTTGTGGAGATCAAAATGTTTACCTAACAACAGTTATACCAATTAACATTTTGCGTCTTGGATTAAACAAGTTATCTGATTTACTATTACAAAATATCATTTTATTCAAAATAACGAGAGGTTTCCTTTAAAATCAAAAAAATCCAAAAAAGGTGATTATGCAATAAATAATTGATATGCAAAAAATGGCCGATTTTAAGGGGTCTTTGGCATTGTTGCAATAAAAAATTGACGAAAATAATTACACAAATGCTCAAATTATAGGTTTTTAAAATCTTTACAAATTTTATTTAAAACTTTTTTTCCAAAATGTGTTCCTTGGCTTGTAAATATAAAAAATCTGTTTTAGCCAACTTTGACCCCCCCCCTCTTGGTCCCAACTTATTTTTTGCTGCTACATTTTATGTAGGGTTTGTTCTTATATTGCCTCCAACACCTCTGGATAGGTCTAATCCATCTAATTTATACCTATAACTTAGACTAAATCATGGAGGCATTGCAAGGATGCATCTGAACTTTGATTTTTTCAAAATCTTTTGAATTTTTCTTTTGATTAGTCTCATGTAATATATAGATTAATATTAAGAAGAAAAACATTTTTTACTATTATTATACACAACGAACAGTTGGGATCGATTTTTCTGCAAATAGACTTTGGAAAATTTTGAAAACTTGGCAGTTTACTAAATTCGATGGGGGCAATTGGGCTAAAATATTTTTAAGATGGTGGCACTTTTGTTTATACACGAAGCTGATGCCTTCTTGCTTATTGTTAGTGAAACACCCTACATGTTATTTCATTTTTACATTTTATGCAAAATTGTAGACGTATTTCATGTATAATGTCCTATACCTAAGACTAAATGTTTTTGACATACTTTTAATTTTATATCAAAAATGGAGTTTGCAAGCCTAAACATAAATATCAATTTCTTTTATATGATAACATTTATTACTTAGTTGGGGTAAGTTTTCTTCAAGAAGGGGATCTATTTTAGTGGACTGTGTTGATATTTTAATAATAAATAATACAGGGTGATCGAAAACTAACATTAAATATTAACTTGAAAAAATCATTAAAAGTCAATTTTTTTAAACCTAAACCTTCTATTTTTATAATGTTATCTTATTTAGCATTAAAAATAACGGCGACTTTGTATAAGATTGTCTATTCCAAAAATTTGTAATTTTTGAAATTTCGGTAATTTAACATTTTTGTATTGTAAGAATGCCAAACGGCTTACCTACACAGGGAAACAACTTATTTTAATAAATGTTCAGAATTTCCACCTTGAACTTCCAAACAGTTTTCGCATCTCCGAGTTAGTTCATCATGGATAGCCTCTCTAAATGAATCTGGAGATAAACTTTCGAACGCGTCCCTTACCCTTGCCAAACAGTCCCCCATCGTTGTCACTGGATTACAATAAACGATGTTTTTTTTTTATCATTCCGCATATAAAATGATCTAAGGCAATCAAATCAGAAGAAGGAGAGGGCTACCATTCTTAGCAATCCACTTGTAAAATATTGTTGTTGGTAAATGGAACGGTTCTGTTTGGTAGTAGAAAATTTGCCTATGTTCGGTCAGAGGTAAATTGTTTCAATTTTGATTATCTAACTTTTCTAGAATATTTGAAGATCTTTCTCCTACAAAAGCTAATAAATAATTTAAAATGGAGACACACTTTGCCTTATATTATTAATGAATTACCTTTTAATTTCTCTTCATAAAAATGTAATTTTATTCTTTCATTATTTCTTGCAGCACAAAATACGTTAAATTGACGCGTTTCTTGAAAATTCCGCAATCTTATTGCACGAGGATTTGAATCACTCCAAAAATGGAAATTGTGTTTGTTAAAAAGGCCATTTTTCGTAAATTTTGCTTCATCAGTTCTAATTATTGACTAAAATGTGGTGGTCAGACTTGCATTGTCTTTATTTTTATTTATTTTTACGACGTTTCAATTAGGTTGTACCTCTAATCGTTATCAAATATAAACTGAATATTTTTTCTTAAGACTACGAGCTTATATAGGGACTGTGTCCATTTAAGCGCAAAGTTTCGCTTCACTGTACACACCTTAATGATTTGGTGTTACAAAGTAGAGGTTGCCAAAGATTAGGAATCTCAACACTAAGTTTCCTGAAGATTACATTATTGTTTTTAATATAAGCTGCTTTTCTATAAATTTTCTTTTTTTCGTGTTGGGTTCCATATATATTGCCGCAGTCTCATATCATTTTATATGGTGTTGTTTATCCCAGGCGTGTTCTGCAATACCTGATCTCGACATCTCCCCTTTTTGTGTATGAGTTTTATGTTCCGTAATTCTAACTTCTAGTGGTCGTTTGGTTTCTCCAATATACATTTCACCACACTCGCATGCAACTTTGTAAATACATTCTTTCTTATCGATAGTTTTTGGTTTTGTTTTTGTTAAATGAGCTCTTGGTGTATTTCCTGATATAAAGGCTGTTTTTATACTTAAACTACTGGTAATTTGCCTTATTTTCTCGGAAGTTTCTTTAATGTACGGAATGGTGAAGAAGGAGTGTGTTTCTTGCGGTCCAGTGTTCGTTGTTCTAAAGTTATTTATAACATCGTCAACTAGTTTTAAAGGATAACCATTTTGTTGTAAATCGGATTTAATATTTGCTACCTCTTTTTCAAATGAATGGGCATTATTGCATATAGATATACCGTGATTATAGAGGTTGCGTATAATTCCCCGTTTTGTTACAACAGAATGATTAAAACTATGATTAAGACATTGTCCAGTATATGTTGGTTTTCTGTATACTGAAGTTTTAATAGTTTCGTTTGAATGGTTCACCAGGACATTTAGGAAAGGCAATTGATCATTTTCCTCTTTTTCTATGGTAAACTTAATTAGAGGTCGAATGGTATTTAGATGTTTCAAGAAATCATTAAATTCTTGATCATTGCCCTTCCATACAATGAAGGTATCATCGTCATATCTCAACCAGACTTTCGGTTTTACTGTTGCCGTTTCTATGGTATGAGTTTCGAACCATCCCATATATATATATATATATTGGCGATAACTGGAGAGAATGAAGAACTCATCGGAAGCCCATCGTCCTGACCGTAAAACTTGTCCTTTACTTTAAAGTAAGTATTACGCAGGCAACACTCCAAAAGATCCATCATCCCGTCTAGTGGTAACGTGAGTCGATCTGATAAAGTAGTATCATTTGAAAGTCTAGTTTTGATTATGTTTAGCGATTCCCCTAATGGTACATTAGTATACAGACTTTCCCCATCAAAGCTTAATAGTTTGTCCTAGCCCTAGATTGATGATACTAATAATGTTGACTTTCTAAAGGTTGTATGATTTAAAAAAAAACTTCGCCAGTGCATTTGTTGGGGATTCTCTGAAGCTGGTTATTGGCCTCAATGGTGTGTTCATTTTATCAATTTTTGGTACTCCGTAAAGATGTAGTATGGTGTGAGCGCCGATCGTAGGTTGTCAGGTATATCGTCTTGGTATTTCCTTAGTGTTCTGTAGATTTTTGACTCTATAGATTTAGTGGGGTCACGAGCTAGTTGTCTATATTTGTCTTTTTCCAGAATATCTCCGATTTTTTGGTCGTACGATACGATGTCCATTATCACCGTTGCATTTCCCTTGTCCGCTGGTAAAATCTTTATGGATTAACCTTACGATGTTCTTTCAAGACTGTTGCTTCTAGCTTGGAGATATTTTGAATTGGATTTTTCTTGTCTTAGAAATTTGATTTTATTTTCCACCTAAACTTGTCGGAATGGTTTTCGTCGACTTGTATAAATTCTACAGATGTCTAAAACAAGCATGCCAGTAGTTTTAATATAACAGCCTTTAAATCAGGAAATCCACTTAGAGCTCATTTAACAAAAACAAAACCAAAAACTACTGATAAAAAAGAATGTGTTTACAAAGTTCAATGTGAGTGTGGTGAAATGTATATTGGAGAAACCAAACGACCACTAGAAGTTAGAATTAAGGAACATAAAACTCATACACAAAAAGATCAGTTATTGCAGAACACACCTGGGATAAACAACACCTTATAAAATGGTCTGAGGCTGCTGCAATATATATGGAACCCAACATGAAAAAAAGAAAATTTATAGAAGCAGCTTACATACAATAATGGAATCTTCAGTAAACCTAGTGTTGAGATTCCTAATCTTTGGCAGCCTCTACTTTGTAACATCAAATTATTGAGGTGTGTACAGTGAAGCGAAACTTTGCGCTTCAATGGACATAGTCTCTATATAAGCTCGTAGTTTCAAGACAAAACATTTAGTTTATACTTGATGCCGATTAGAGATACGTCGTAAAAATAAATAAAAAAAGAGACAATGCAAATCCGACAACCACATTTTAGTCAATCTTTAACATTGTCTACAACCTTCAAACAGTCCTAATTATGTTTTCCAATAATCAAAAGTCATCTTGTATCGTTATTAATATAAATTCGCAAAATTTCGCTCTTTCTGGCAAGTCAGTATCTCTTAGGTGTTCAACCAAAGATATTAAATAAGGGTAGAAATTGTGTTTACACTGAATTCTTTGTATTGAGCTCTTCAAGATTCCTATTAGTAGAGTCACTTATTTTAACGATATAATAGGATATTTGTATGTTATATACAAGGATGTGTCTTGCGAAGTAGTAGATATCTGTTGGACTTCCATTGTCTTAATTTTACTGTTGAATATCACGACGTTTAGGCTAATATTTATCTCTAGAATTCACTTGAAAACGCCATTTTCCGAGAACTCGATCGCAGCAGTTCATCATGAACAACCCATTGATATATTGTACTAAATAGTAAAAAAGGCACCATACAACTTCAAACTATTTTAGCCTATGGTACGATAGGTAACTTTTTAAATAGCAGAATATTAAACCAAAACAACAATTCTATAGACAAATGTATAATAGAACAAAAATCTTGAACAATCTAAATTAAATTGTAAAGACTCTAATGAGGTTTTGTATAGGTCAAAAAAGTAAGAGCTTCCAGATAAAGATTTATAAACATTATCCTAGTTTTCTTAAAGAAAATACAAGCTTCAGCTTGTAAAATCATTTAATATATCATTTGGATGAAAATTTTGAAATTTTACATACTGAAAATAAAGTTTGATATAACTTACTTGAATTTCTGGATATACGAGTAGTTCCCCATTATTAAATTTATTCCATAAATATTTGATGAACACCAAGGGTCAAAGGAACCAGGAGAAATCCATACATTTATATTAACCTTTGAAGAGAAAAAAAAAATATAGTAACTAATATTATTTATTCAAAAACATATTATGTTTTAAATTTTTCATGTTAACTTGAAAATGGTAAAAATTCAATTAATATGTAAAGATTTATAAGATAAACTTAATATTTTTGTAGAATCCATAAACCTCTAAATTATAGTACATTTTAGATAAATAGTTTTTAAGATATTTGTATCTGAAACAAGAAAAGTTGTACACAAGGAGAGGTAGCAGTTTTCCAAGGGTAAATATTCTATTTTTGAAATGTACTAGAGCATTTAAGCAAAAAGGAAATTTGTTGAAATTCTATGAGGAATTCAAAAGTGGTACTAAACCATAGAATAACTAGAACATACACTCTCTTGGGGGTCCTCAAGTAAACGGAACTTAATGGCTGTTAATAACTAATAATATATAACCTAGTAGATATAGAGCTAGGATTATTCAATTGAAATGATTAACGATCAGTTAATAGATGATCAAAAATTAGGAATACAGAAAAGGATATAGTCTTCTCTTTAATGCACCACTACTAATGGAACATTAAAAAAGCGAAAATGTGTTTATTTTAATATAAAAACTATTTTCTAATATTTCAGCAAATTTTCATATTTATTTTGTAACAAAGATATCCGGTAAAAATATCTTCCAGTCATAAAATTTAAGTGGCGATATGAGACAGAGACAAACCGTTCTGCATTATTAAAATTTCAGCGCTTATATATAAAGAAGATGCATAGCACCGCATACTATATTATGTTTAAACATATTTTATGACATTTGCGAAAAGGATTTTCCATGTAGCAAATTTACGAAATTGTATAAAGTTATTTTGTAACTTCGTTTGACATGTCTTCACTTTAAATTGAGTGTAAACTGTAGCATACAGAGTGGTATATGCGAAGATGAATGAACGACGCTACCAACTAAGTTATTTTTCAAACAAGTCCTCTATTTAGTTTCAGTACGGTTTTTATAGACATGTAACACTATTCCGTTGTAAAAAAATTAATTATTTATCTGCCAAAAATACTTGCCACTCATAAGAAACGTACTCAAACATATTCAACAGTATCCCCATAGAACTATTGTACAAGTTGGAGAAGAACGAGTAAATGGAAATATATAAACAGCGAAAATAGCAATTTACACATTAAAAGTCGAAGGTATTCCGGCTCAATTGCTGATTAATAAATAAAATATTAACCATCCAATAATTAAAGCTTTGCAAAATATTAATGATGAATTTAGTTAACGGAATAAAGTAACACCATTTTCTCTTATCAATTCAAAATTGCAAAGGAAATTGGACAGGTATAGTCAAAATATATGCAGCATCTACATTAAAATGATGAAAGAAGCAGAATCATGGGAAGAGTATTTAACTTTTTTTTTAGAGGAGGGGAGACACCTACACGAAATATGTAGATAGTGCCGGATTCCTACCGGTTAAACCCCCCCCCTGGACTTAAGGTCCCCACAATCTCCTTCTGTTTGCTATAGTGAGGCTATAGCCTACAGAAGCGTACTGTGTGTCCCATTGGTTTCCGGGCCGAAGCCTTAAACACCTCCGGTCATCACTCATTGGTGTTTCCGCTCCAGGTGCCGTTGCACCTATTGCTTCTCACCGCCTTACATTTCGCATTCAATGTAAGGTAGATCTCGCTCCCATTCGCTCGTCTTTCTCTCATTACCTGAAATATTAATCTGACCTGGGCTTCATGCTCCCTTCTTCTTCGGTGCTATCCTTGGGATTCCTCGACGGGATCTGCTTACCGTTTAGTCTTGCTTCTTCCTTTTCTTCGGAGTTCTTTCTTCACTCATCTAAGAGTATTTAACGCAATGATCCATAATTTTATAGGGTGCAGTTTGTCGATGATCAAGTAACTCTAACAGATGACAAAGACCATATGAAATATATTTTCCAAAAACGCATTCTAGGAACGTTAAAGTCAAAATAGATAAGACAACCATATTTCCGTCGATTCATATTCATAAAACGATAAAATATTTTTAATATTTTAAAATTATTGGGAAGCATACAGAGTGACTCAAAAAAGAAGAGGTTGACACTAAAGTTATCAAAATTTGGTTTCATTCAAATATATATTATTGCATATTTTCATAACGCTGATCAAATAAAGATAAGTTACTGTTATGTTTCATATCCCTAAGACAAACCGTTCTTGAGATATTTAACTATTCTTGTTATTGTAAACAAAAATTTAAGAGGAGTGGCCTGCTTTGTCTACTCAGGTTAGATGTTTTAATTTTTATTATTTTTTTAGTAACATCAATACAGTGATTCTCCGGGAATTTTATCGATCGGTAATTAGGAATAATTTGAAAATTTGACAATGTACTAACGTGCATAGGGGACAGCTGGCAAAAATATTTTCAAGATGGCGGCACTTCACACTGGAAGTAGATGTCAACTTGCTTATTTTAAATAGAACACTCTATATATTATTACATTTTTGATTTCTACGTAAAATTCTAGACATATTTCAAGTATAATGTTCTATACTTAAGTCTCACGGTTTTGGACATGGAGATTCGCGATCCAATATCCGCAGAAATAGAAACCAACACCACCAACTGTTAAAAGGATTATAGAAAACTTCAAGAACTTTGGATCCATAAAAACAAAAAGAAATAGAAATAAACCAGTTGTTTTGACAGTGTAACGTGTATTTTGTTATAAAAAATGACGGCTTCGTCACCCTAGAATTCTACCAAGATAATCTGAATGATAAGTTAGCCATTTTTGAAGATACAAAATAGGTTTTTTAACTTATAGGTGAGCGCTACTTCGACATCTTGAGAAATTTGGAAATGAACTATTTAGATAACTTACCGCTGGCTGATCATACAAATCTGTTTTATCAACATGATGGGGCGCCTCCACATAATAGTCATGTAGTTAACAGTCATCTGCAAAACTTGTTTTATGATCAATGGATAGTCACGAATGGGCCACATCTTTAGCCACCTCGCTCCCCCGACCTAACAGTACTTGATTTTTTTATTTGGGGGACAACCAAAAGTAAAGTATACAACACCGCATTAACCACTATGGAAGATTGCTTGCAGTGCGTCAGAATAGCATTTGTAGAACTCAATCGTCAGTCAATAAGAAGAGCAACCCATAAAGAATTCCTGCTTAGGTGCAAAAAATGTTTGGAAGTTCAAGGGAGGCAATTTGAACATATACTCATATAATTTTTTAACTTTATTTTATTAATAACTGGTTTATTTCTATTTCTTTTAATTTTTATAGATCCAAAGTTCTTGAAGTTTTTTATAATCTTTTTATCAGTTGGTGGTATTGGTTTCTGTCTCTGCGGATATCGAATCGCGAATGTATCGCATGTTCTTGAAATAACTCTATCACATTCTCCATAAATAATAAATAGGTTTAAATAATCTTTGTATGTTTAATTTAATCGCCCTGACATGACTATTATTAGTGAATGTCAAGTGGCAAGAAATGGTGACAATTTTGTAGGGTTCGATTGTTTTATTTTTGCCACGCCTCGCCGTCATGGCCAACGAAAAACAAAACTTAAAAGCCGTATAGCATTTTTAAAATAGAATTGCCAATATTTTGAAAACTATAAATTTTTGAAATAGACTACCTTATACAAAGGTATCCTTATTTTTAATGCTTAATATGATAAAATGATGAAAATAGGTGATTTCTGTTTCAAAAAATTGACTTTTGACGATTTTTGAAATATAATCTTTATTACTCTTTTTTGACCACTCTCTACTAATAATTTTCAAAATGTCATAAAAAGACTACTAAAGTCGATCTTCATCTGCAAGAAAACTAACCCAAATTAAATAATAAAGACTTTCTTATAGGAAAAATTTATAGTTGTTTTGGTCCGCAAACGTCATTTTTTACATAAAAATTTAAATGCTTCCAAAACGGTGAGACATAGTAAAGAACATTATACATCAAATATATCTAGAATTTTACTTAGAAATCAAAAATATAATAATATATAGAGTGTTCCGTTTAAAATAAGCAAGCTGACATCTACTTCCGGTAGAACCGGAAGAGCCGCCGTCTTGAAAATATTTTAGTCTCTCCCCCATGCACATTAGTAAACTTTCAAATTTTAGGATTCTTCGTAATTATAGCTTTCCCACAATCGATCGATAAATTTTCCGGAGAATCATCCTGTATAATTTATTGTAAAATAAACATGATCTCAAAAAATTATACAGGCTTGATAAAAACTTACATTTGATTTTTATTCTTATTAAAGGAAAATATCTTTTTTATTTGAAATGGAACACTTTGTATTTATTATACTTATTATTATACTTATTTAGATAAAAGTTTCATATATGCTCTAAATTATTTCTAAAATTTTTTATAAGTTGTTGATGAAAACAATTATGTTACACTTTTTAAAAATAAGATACTCGGCTGTTATGAACACAGGCGTCTATGTTAAATCCATAATCAAAACTAGCCGTAGAAAAACATTTTTAAATAGCACGCTCATACTATTGAGATATGAACAGAATTTCGTATAATAATTTTGTGTGTTTATAATCTCAAATTTACTTGCAATTTCCGAGACATTCAGCTTTCTTAGGATATTTTAATTAAAATATAGAAAATACTAAAAATAATGGGGTACCACCTAGTGAACATTTCAACTTTGTTTTTTTTGTCAAAAAATAAAACGTTTTGAAGAAACGGTTTGTCAAGATATTGTTTTTTTAATGATAAGTTATTTTAACAATCAAAAATATAACACAAATTTTTATTCTATTTATTTTTACGACCGACCAATGGGATCACAGACATCCAGAGATTATAATCAATTGATGCGATCAATCTTTTTATCTCTTTCTACTATCCATTTCGTTCAACTACTTATGTCGATACAAATTCGGAAAGCTATGCGGATTGCTTCTAGGCACGCACAAATTAAAGTAATGTTACTGATCGTCTAATGAACAGAAAATGTCCGGACCATGCTATGCGCCGTTTTGGACAAAGTGAAGTTATAACAACAGTGAATAAGCTGTCGCCACTGAAAAATTATACCGACTAAACGTCATCGTTTACCTCCAAATGACAAGGTTTAAAGGTATTTGCATACCTTTCCGAAATTTCATCGACATAAGTAGTTGAGCGAAACGAATAGTAGAAAGAGATAAAATGACAGTATTACGTTATAACCTCACCCAACTGATCCAAATCGTTTCACTTGATTGTAATCTGTGAATGTCTGCGATACTATTGGTCGGTTGTAAAAATTGATTAAAAATTTTAATTATATTTTTGGTTGTTAAAAATAACTAGTTATTAAAAAGAACAATATGTTGACGAAACGTTTCTTCAAAACGTTTTATTTTTTGAAAAAACAGTTGAAATGTTAGTTAGGTGGTACCCCGTTATTTTCAGTATGTTTTAATTTTTAATTAAAATATCTTTAGAAAGTTGAATGTCTCGTAAATTGCAAATAAATTTGAGATTATAGACATACAAAATTATTACACTAAATTCTGTTCATATCTCAATAGTATGAGCGTGCTGTTTAAAAATTGTTTTCCTATGGCTAGTTCTAATTATCGGTTTAACATAAACACTTGTGTCCATATGTCCATATGTCCATAACAACCGAGTATCTTACTTTTAAACAGTTAAGTGTAACATTATTGTTTCCATCAACACAACTTATAAAAATTTGAGAAATAACAATTTGTAAGATATTGGAAACTTTTATTTAAATAAGTAACATTAAATTTTATATTCAAATAATGTTAAATGTAACATTTTACTTCCTTACGCTGTGTTAAACACTATTCTACACTACAATTAAATAAATATTATTATGATTATAATTTATTAGGACATACAAATTTGAACTCTATAGGCCAACGAACGAGGTCCTTCAGAATGAAAACCTTATTTACAGTACATTTGATCTTCAAGCCCCTACAAATGTTTACAAAATAATAAAAAAGTATATTAAAGGTTAAATGTGAGATCTGCCAGTATCATTAATGGAGATCTGGCTGGCCTATGGTTACGGTCCCTAGTCGTACACAGTTCCTCTATCACCAGTCAAGTTTTCTTTCAAACTTAGTTGTTAGGACAGGAAGTCTTGCAATAAAAGACTGGATGTTTAGTGAATTCATACAATAATTGATTGATGGATGGCTAGGACAATGGATTTTAGTCATACTACATAGAGCTTGTGTGTGTGTGTGTGGTTTCTACCGTTTTCAGGTTTATCAGTGCTGGCTTCCTGCAATTACTTGATATGCCTTTTTCTCTGTATATTAGACTCCTAAGGTATTTGACCCTTTGTATACATTTTTGTTTAACAGTTCTAAAGTGCCAATTTAAGATAATTTTGTGGTCTATATTTACACCTAAATATTTGACTGATGTTAAGTTATATAAAATAAATTTACTCCAGGGAAAAAACAAAGATTTTAATGACAATCAATAACTTCGCAATAATAACAACAATGACACTATTTTTTTAACTTTTGACGGTTAATTTGACGTGCCAAAACGTCACTTTCCCCAAAATGGCGTCGAGCATACTCCGGGTATTTTTTCGTTTGACAGCTCCATTACAATATGTCATCCATTTTATTTTAAGAAATCCGTGCTTCTAGGCTTTTCAGTTAGAGATAACCGACTATATTTAGTCAGTATAATTTTCCTACGGTCACAACGTATTCACTGTTGTTATAAGTGAACTTTCCCCAATATAACAGGAAGCATAGACATTTTTAGTTTATTACACGATCAGTACTTTACATGTGCGTGGTATATGATGAATTTTGACGTCAGTTCAATCAATGTCTACTTTTCAAAAACAAATTGCAAAAACTTTATGTCTAACAGTGAAAATGTTAAATTACTAAAAAAATATGAAATATATGTAAAAAAACTTAATACTATTTTAAAAACCGTTAAAATTAAAATATAAATTCGATATTAAATACAGAGTGCTCTATTTATAAAAAGAAAGTTTTATAGCTTTAATGATAATAAAAATCAAATGTAAGTTTTTATCAATCCTGTATAATTTTTGAGATCATTTTTATTTTACAATAAATTGTAATGTTTTTACTTAAAAATCAATACAATTTAAAAAATCTAGTTTGATTTGGTCAGACAAGCACGCCTCTTAAACTTTGATCTACATTATTATAAATATTTTTAAAATAAATTATTTTTTTCTGTATGTAAACCGACGGAAATGTGTTACACCACTATATATATATATATATATATATATATATATATATATATATATATATATATATATATATATATATATATATATATATATATACAGGGTGATTCAAAAATCGATCACGAAACTTAATGGGGTGATTCTACTTGACAAAAAAAGGGTAGAGCTTCATATAATTTTTTTTCAAAATGTCATTCGTTTTCGAGTTACAATCCGTCCAAGTTCAAGTTTTTATTTTTTGTTTTTTGAATTACTCGCTTACAGGAAAACCGATTTGACTAATATTTGAAAGATAGGCTAAGTCTTCCGCGCTTCATCATTTTAGTAACAATTCACATTGATTGTTTGCCGCTAGAGGGCACTTTACCTACATTGAAAATTGTTTTTTGTCATAATTTTTTAGTGTTGACAGCTACAGTAGTTTTTGGCATAATTTCTGAAAGACTGATGCCAGGCCTTTAAAAAAGGTGCTCTTTATTTACATCGCTAAACCCAACGGTTTAGACGTAAATCACCCTTAAAAATTAAGTGGTAAATTTACTTTTCTCATTTCATTACCACCAGCTACCAGGTAAATAGCTATCAAAGTATACTAGAGCTGTCAGTTTAACATAAAATAAATTCGCTTTTTAAACTATTTAATTTATAATCTTAAAATAACTAATAATGGCTAATCACCAATATTCAAATATCGAATATTGTGATATCCATTTTTGTTATGGAAAAGCAAATGGTAATGCAGAGTTGGCAAGAAGATATTATATGGAGAGTTATCCCGAAAGAAATATCCCTCATGCTCAAACATTTTCCAGTGTGCACAGGAGGCTTGCGGAATGTGGTTCCTTTAAAAGTTATAATGGAAATAGGGGAAGACCTAGAACTGCTAGAAACGTGCAACAAGAAGAAAGAGTGCTTGAAATTATTGAAGATAATCCAGGTATTAGTACTAGAAAAATTGGGAATGAAGTGCGGCTCTGTCAGGCTAGTTCATGGAGGATACTAAGAGAAGAACAACTCTACCCGTTTCATTCAAAAAAGGTGCAGGCTCTTTATGACGATGATCGGCCGAGACGGTTGGAAATGTGCAATCAGATCCTAGCTAAGTATGAACACGATAATCGATTAATTGGCGTCATATTATTTACTGACGAAGCTGGTTTCACTCGTGATGGCATAACAAATCTACACAACATCCACACATATGCTTACGAGAACCCAAACAATGTGGTAGAAACGAAACATCAGCGTAGATTTTCACTAAATGTGTGGGCAGGGATAATAGGAGATTACCTTATTGGTCCTCATTTCTTTGATGGCCCATTAACTGGTGACGTATACTTAGATTTTATCCAAAATCGTCTCCCATTGTATCTGGAAGATGTGCCATTGGAAGTAAGGGCCAACATGTGGATCCTGCAAGACGGAGCTCCGCCCCACTTTAGTATACGTGTCCGACAGTATTTGAATGCAACGTATCCTGAGCGATGGATAGGACGAAGTGGACTATTGGCATGGGCAGCGAGGTCACCAGACCTTAATCCTATGGATTTTTTCTTTTGGGGTCATTTGAAACAATTGGTGTACGATATTCCAGTAATCAACGTCGAGGATCTTCACTTC
This sequence comes from Diaprepes abbreviatus, assembly GCA_034092305.1. NCBI lineage: Eukaryota > Metazoa > Arthropoda > Insecta > Coleoptera > Curculionidae > Diaprepes > Diaprepes abbreviatus. Next base: position 707,371 of record JASJET010000260.1, on the reverse strand, counting down.
AGGATAATCGAAAAGTGCCAAATTATTAAAGAAACACCAGAAATTTTTCATCGAGTTAGGCGACATTTTTTGAAGAGTGTTAGGAAATGTATGGAAGAAAATGGGGGACATTTTGAGAATCTTTTTTAGTTTGTTTAGTACTGTTTCATTAATTTTTATCAATTAAATGTATATCGCAATAATCCATAATATGAATATTTACTGATTAGCCATTATTAGTTATTTTAAGATTATAAATTAAATAGTTTAAAAAGCGAATTTATTTGATGTTAAACTGACAGCTCTAGTATACTTTGATAGCTATTTACCTGGTAGCTGGTGGTAATGAAATGAGAAAAGTAAATTTACCACTTAATTTTTAAGGGTGATTTACGTCTAAACCGTTGGGTTTAGCGATGTAAATAAAGAGCACCTTTTTTAAAGGCCTGGCATCAGTCTTTCAGAAATTATGCCAAAAACTACTGTAGCTGTCAACACTAAAAAATTATGACAAAAAAACAATTTTCAATGTAGGTAAAGTGCCCTCTAGCGGCAAACAATCAATGTGAATTGTTACTAAAATGATGAAGCGCAGAAGACTTAGCCTATCTTTCAAATATTAGTCAAATCGGTTTTCCTGTAAGCGAGTAATTCAAAAAACAAAAAATAAAAACTTGAACTTGGACGGCTTGTAATTCGAAAACGAATGACATTTTGAAAAAAAATTATATGAAGCTCTACCCTTATTTTGTCAAGTAGAATCACCCCCTTAAGTTTCGTGATCGATTTTTGAATCACCCTGTATATACAAAAATTAGAAAACAGCATCCAGACTAGAAGCTGAAGAACAAACTGCCATGCGAAAATCTTGAGTATCAAGGAAATATTTGGTCAAAAAAAGAATTGTAAAACTGCGAATGGGAATTACAGAAACAATAATACAAAACATAGCATGGAGACAAGTAACATAGTAATGACATATAAATCGCTTGAATGAAGAACGATTAAAAAATTAGTGACTGAATAGTTACCTCAAGCAAGGAGAAGAGAAAAAGTCTCTAAAACATCACGCAAAAAAGAAAGACCTGTGGCAGAAAACTTCAATGTTAAAGTTAAGGTTCATTGTTGCCACATTGATTTAACTCCTAAATTCAAAGTTGGGTCGTTTTATAATATCCTTAGTCTTCTGTTCTTGCACAGTGTTAAAGATAAAATATTTTTTATTTATTAACAAACAAAATGTAAGTGACTTTCTAACAAACTTGTTTTGATAATACACTTTATGTGGTAGGTAATTTTAAACAAAGATAAGCTTCCGTGCATCATTAACTTTTAAAGCTCGCATAAATATAAAAGATGCAAACTACGGCATCTTACGTTTTATTTAAACATATTTTATGTCGTTTGAGAGAAGGATTTTTCTTGTAGCAAATTCATGAAATTATATACAATTTATTTTGTGTCCTCGTTGAGATAACTAGGTGTTAAAGTGTCTGAGAACGAATATATTTTCGAAATGATGGCACCAAATTGAGTGGATGTGTATACAGGATGTAAAAATTAGTGTAACTAACTTTTACAGTACTTAGCACTCAACAAAATAAGAACAAATGTTCTTTTTTTACTAGTCTCCTAAAATTGTTGAATTTCGTTAAACAATTACTTTCCTTCTCTCTTATTACAAACTTTAATTTATTCTATTGATTTAACGAGTATTAACTCCCAGGACAAACGTATTTCCGCAAAGAATACAACACGATTGACCATATACAATCCAAGAACCCAGTAATAATAATAATAACCAAAAGAACATTTAGCTGACTGTCATATTTTGTACCAAATATGGCAGATAATAAATACGTGAATAAACAATAAGTAGAAGAGTTCTGGACTAGCTATAACTACCCACTACAATATCATTGCTAGCTGAACAAATGAAAAGCATCAAAGCTGCCAAGATTACAGTTATATGCAATTCTAACGCATTACTACAGAGGAACTCACTAGCATCCTTAAGGAATTTCATAATTGGAAAACCCCGAGTCCTGATCATGACCAGAACTACCGGTTTAATAAGTTTTGGGGTATGTACCAACGACTGACTATTCTCATAAATAATGTTTTGCTTTATCCACAGAAAATGTCATTGTTACTTACAGAAGAAGTCACGCATCTCTTGCTAAAGGATCCGCGTATTACATAAGGTCCAGCCAAATATCCACCTACCTTCCCACGTTGTACAAGGTGATCATATCCTGTTTAAATCAACGTATCCATGCATACTGTGAATAGAACAACATCATTGCAATTCAGCAAAAAGGATATGCCAGAGGCGCAATGGGTTGCAAAGAGCAACTTGTTATCGATTCCGTCATCTGCAATCAGGCCTATACCAAAGGAAGGAACGTATTCGTCGCCTACGTGGACTACCTAAAAGATTTCGATTTTGTATCTGATGATTGGCTGATACCTATACTGAGAATACATAGAGTCGATAAACATCATCTCACCTTTTTATAATACCTCATGTCAACTTGGAGAACTAGGATTCAAACGCAAATTCCTTCCAGTGACAACATTAAGACAAAGATAATCCCAATACGAAGGGGAATATTTCAAGGAGATTCACCTACTGAATTCCAAGTTATACAAATGCAAGTGAACAATATTTCGTTACGACTTATATTTATTTTATGCTTATTAATTTAAAATATATATGGGGGATATTTTTGGGGCCATTCTGTATATGGATCTGGACCAATGTGTATCTTATGTCTCTACCCAAAAATCGCCGCACATTAAGAAAATTTAAATCAGTTATCAAACTTAAGTCTAGACTAAGTTTCATTACTTTGGGGTTGGTTAATTTGCTTTTTAGGAAACATATAAACCCAGACTATTTATGTGACATAACATCTAAACGTTGGTACTCTCGTTAATGTTTTAAAATAAATCTGTTAAAGAGACCCTATATTTTTTTACCACCCACTTTGTAAAGCATCTAGGATTAAGAATTAACAATATTTTCAACCTGTAAGCGATCCGAGGGACTTTTTTTTATAAAATCCGTAAAATTTCCCATCATAAGAAAACGAACGAATATTTAAATAAAATCGCTGCAATGCCATAGTTTTTTCAGGCCAGCGAACCAGACACATGTATTCTTTAGTATTTTTGATCGCTGAATCAGAATGTGGGGTCGAAAGATATCGAACACCCCCCAAATTAGTAGCTAGAGCAAAAAAATCATTCTAATAAATCAACCTCTACAGAATTTTAAAGTGGATTTTATGTTAAATTAAGGTTAAACAGCAGCGTATATATATATATATATATATATATATATATATATATATATATATATATATATATATATATATATATATATATATACACTGGATTGTGCAACATACCCCCAAGAGGGGTGATAATTACCCCTCATATATAAAAAATTACAACCAAAATAGCAACTGACTGCTGAAAAAGGTCGAAATGCCTGACTTTTGTTAGTAATAAGAAACTGCCCTGTGTCCGGCATATTACTTATAAACTAGTTGAAATAAACTACCGCTAAGCTTCAAGGATACGGAAAACCAAGAAAAAATCTTAAATCTGGCAGGATTTCATTTTTTAGATAGAATCCTGCAGTATACCCTCAGAAGGGGGAACTAACCCCATTTAAGATTTAACAGGAAAAAACTGCAGTGACTTGAAAAATCTCGAAACTTCAGATGGTTGTAAACATGAAGAGAGTCTGTAGTTGTTTTGGCTTAATTTCTGAAAAAAACTCTTATAGTACTGCGAAAAACCACCCTGTATCTTCGATGCTAAGGAAAAAAAATTGATCTGAAAGTATTCCTATTTTTCCGGACGCAATAATTGGTTAAATTTGCATAGTACTCAGAGTCAGGCTTAGAATCTCACGTCAAACAGTTTTTATTAAATTCTACTTCCCTAGGGAGAAACAACTCCTAACTGTGTAAAATCCTATATAATATAAAAATAATTCCGTTTCTTACCGTTTTCGTCTGCTGTGTTTTAAATCTCACTGCCGTCGTTAAGAAATTGCCGCTAAAGAGGCCCTTTAGCCCGAGAAAAAGGGCGTCAAATTATATATATATATATATATATATATATATATATATATATATATATATATATATATATATATATATATTTCTTTATTTTGTCTTTTCTTGGGTTTAGGTTCTTTATTTAACGAAAAATGCAAACAATTGACGTTTCGCCCTTTATTTAAGGCATTTTCAAAATTTTTGTTATATTTTCCTTCCTAAAAATATTTTTATATAATTGAAACATTCACACAAGAAACATATCTACTATTTTAAAAAACACACAAAACACTTTAAAACAGTATTTAAATTTTTTTTTAAATATTTTATTTTACCGGTACACACCATGACATTTTGTTACTCTATTAATAATGAAATTCAATCTTTACATCGTCTATTGAGGATACATGGAATGCGAGTGTGTTTTATTTTCTATATATTTTTTATATTTCAAAATGCACAAAAAAAAACAAAATAAGATATACGTTTACTTTTATGTTTAAGAGGATATTCAATTTTTGATTCTTATTTGACAGGATCGAATACTTAATATTTTTGTTTAAATTAGGCTTGTGTAAATGTGGCTCAAATTTCCCATATCTGTTCTGTCGTTAACAGTGTTTTTATTTTTTTTTTAATTTCAATTATTTCCTTTATCTGTAATTTTTAATAATTCATATCTTTGTTTTTTATTATGGTGCTGTTATAATCAAAAGTATGTTTTTCGTCCCGTGTGTGTTTGTTTAACGCTGTTGGGGCGTTTTTCGTGTATTTATGGCCATTCAATCTGTTCTTCAGCAATTGGCTCGTCATGCCTATATATTTTTTGGGACAATTTGTGCAAGGGATCGAATATACTACATTTGATTTATTCATGAGAGGGTTTTACTTTTTAAATTTGTGAATAATGTATTTAATTTATTATGTGACCTATGGCATACGATAATATCATGCCTTTTTAAAATGTATTTTATTTTTTCTGACAACCCACTAGTGTAAGGTAATGCTACATATTTTTGCTGTTTATGTTCTATGTTTCTTATTATTACGTTATTATAAAATTTATATGTTCGTTTATTAATTATTTTGGTGATAGTCTTTTCATTGAAATTATTATTTATTAGTGTATTTTTTACTTTTTGCAGTATTTTTGGTCGGAATTCTGGAGACGTTAGGGAGATAGTACGATCAGACAGACCGATTATAACACTATTTTTTTGAGTTTTTGAATGACTAGAGAAACAGTCTAGATATCTACCTGACCAAGTTGGTTTGGTGTACCATTTAGTTAAAATTTTGTTTTTTCTGCGTATAAGTGTCATTTCTAGAAAATTTATCATATTATTACTTTCTGCTTCGGACGTGAACTGTAATTTTTCGTTGAAACTGTTAAACTCTTGGAGAATTTCATTTGTTTTATTTTGTGGCACGGCTGCTATGCAATCATCGACAAAACGTTTGAAAAATATTATATTAAAATTTAATTTTTCTAAAACTTTTTCCTCTAAATATTCCATTACTAATTGAGCAATGGTAGATGAAATTGGTGATCCCATAGCAAACTTTTATAAACAACTCGATGGATGTGCTTTATAAACTATGAGGGATAGTTATCACCCCTTCGTGGGGTGTATTGCATATACAGTATATGCACGCTGCTGTTTAACCTTAATTAACATGTGATGAAACAACTATTCGCGTAGCTTAATCTCATTTTAACCCCATCCCAAGGTAGTTGTTGGATCTAGCTACTAATTTTGGGGATATACGATTTTTTTTTGACCTCGAATTCGGATTCAACGACCAAAAGTACACAAGAATACATGAGTCTTTTGGTCATTTTTTACCTATTCAACCAAGAAAAAGTGCAAAAAAAATTAAAAATAGGTAACAAAGCGAATAAATTTTTTTTATGGTCTTATATGGAAAACTTGACTTACAAAAATACATAGAATGCTTTTATTAATCTGTTGGTATAAAAGCCGTTAGTAATTTAAAATGTTCAAACCAAGTTGTCCTGTTTCCAATATAGAGTAGCTAATATCCTCTACGAACGAAAGATCGAAACATTCGGGACTCTAGTACTAATGGGGAGTCATGGAGGTAAGTTAGGTAGTATAACGTCAGTTACGATTTGAAATCCACTAGAGATGGTAAGTTTTGAAATGTGTTATATAAAGCGATGCGACGCGTATAGTCGGGATGTTTAAGAAGGTTTATGTTTTTGATTTTCCATTTATCTACGGAAATATTAAAGAAAAATTCTATTTTATTCTACTTGTGAAAAACGCTGCTTTAGTACGGTTTTGTTTGAAAAATTTAAGTAACTGTATTTCATGTTTTTATTCTTTCTTGATTAATATTTTAGAAACCTATTTAAACGAATTATTTTCAAAATTCGGTTTATTACCTTGATATTAAAATAATGGATCACAAGAGCAATTATTTTAATTACTTTCGAATTGTTAATCGAGTTAATTTTAAGTTTCTCATTATAAATTATTTCGTTTGTATTTATTTTTGCTAATAGATTTAAGTGTTTTGAGAAACTTGTTTCGTTTAGTTTAATGAAAATCTTCATATGATTAACCTCGCAGGCGCATTGATGTGGAACCTCCAAAATAAGGAGATCTGACCAGCTAGATAGCAGGTTTTCCTAACTTTAAAGTTGGGTTTGTGGTATTGTTGTGAACTATAGTTTTTTAGCACTAAAACTGCAAAAGCCTTTGGCACACAGGGATTAACTTATAAGGTTACAGTATAGCTACTAACTAATACTGGCCAGCAATAAATCGTCAGCGAAACAGCTATACGCTACCAAAATCTACGATTAAGTGCTGTCACACAAGCCAAAAGTAATGTAAAAATTAATATTTGAATTTGGGATAAAGTGACTTCTGGTGGCACAGTGGAGAAATATTTTTATAACTAAATAACAAAAGTCATTAAATGTAATTTAAGTGCCAAATATCAACTTAATAAGTTTAAAACTAGCCGCAAGTTGCTAAAAATACGGGAAAAAAGTTGAACTATGGAGTTTTTGTTATATAACTTACTACTTTTATTTTATCATCTAGAATCACCTCTCCAAATATCCTAATGCATTATACGAACACCCTATATTTAGTTTATTTTTGTATGTATTTCATTTTTAATTTATCAAGAAAATAAATATTGGGTTAACTGTAGCTCTCCTAAATCTTATTTAACATTGATCATATAAGTAATTTTATTATTTATTTTACATAAATAATTTCCACTTTAATTAAAATTTATTGTAACAACGTTAATTACTAACTCCATAAATTAAACTATTTAGCATCGCATTTAGGGTAATACCGCTAGTCTAGCATTTAGAGGTTTTAATTGAATATCTTGCCTGATTTCCCAAACCGGAATTACTTTACATTTATTCATCCTGACCTGGATTTTATACTTTGCTTCTGATCGCTGGCGTCCGCAATGGGTGTCAAAAAGAAATAGTTATCCCTATCTATATAGATAGAAATATTTTATAAATTTGAGAAGATCATAGCTTTAAAAATATGTAATTGAAGCTAGCAAGTGGATATATAATTTGTTGATAGGAAATGTCAAGATATTCGCAAAGCTTGTATAAATATTTATAAGGTTTTACCTTTTTTTTAGTAGATTAATTTTAATGAATTTAAGTTGAAGTAGATCTTTAACCAACAAGCACAAAGAATTTAAAATGAGCTTTGACGAAACTTCTACAAATTACAAGAAACCGAACAAACGAACGGATGTATTTCCCGATTAATATTGAAATGCATGTTCCCATGAGTGAAAGGTTTGGTCAAAACATGCTTTATATAAATAAATACACATAAGTTATCGTCCGTATAGTTTTAAAATAAAATAGAAAAGTCTCTGCTGTGCGGAAGTAGATTGTTGGTAAGCATTACTAACATATTAAAAATACGGAAAACTCCAAGACACTGAAGAAGCTTTGGGTCCGAAAAACTACGACAGTGCTGTTTCGTCCTCATTTGAGACCCATCAGGCTATTACATCAGGTACTATCCATCATCTCGGAACTTGTGTTATTGAGTGATCCGACGAGACGTCGCTATTCGTATCTTGTTTACTGTTTTGCTATTTTTAAATCAGTACATAGATTGTAAAATGATGGATTGTACCGAATGCAATGAGCTGATGAGTCTCTAATGTTTTGAAATTTTTCGTACTTTTTAATATGAGAATAATGTTCACCAATAATGCACTTCCGCATGGCTGAGAATTTTCTATTTCATTTTAAAATTATACGGACGATAACTGAACTCTTTTTGTTTATAATTGTTGGCTTAAAGACCCACAGCGCTTTCAGAGGGAGATCGTTGATACGACACCTGCTTAAACTGCAAAACCCCGCTGTTAGTTTGGTTACGATTCCGAACGTTGTGACCTCTTTCCTTTGAGTAACATGTATTTGTGTATCAAGTTTAATATATTTCTATTTTTATTTTCCCATCGTACCACCAAATGGTGATTTTATATCACATTGGTGGTATGTTATTGAGTGATCCATCGAGATGTCGCTATTTGTGTCTTGTGTGCTGTTTTTTCAGTTTAAAAACAATAGATTGTGCACGATTATGAAATGATGGATTGTACTTAATCCAATGGCTTAATGAATATCAAATGATGACGAAACAGAGTTGTCGTCATTTTCAGGACCCTGAGCTTCTCCATTGTCTTGGAGTTATATATATATATATATATATATATATATATATATATATATATATATATATATATATATATATAAACCACAAACCAAAAGAGCTAACATCCTAGAAAACTCATGGCGTTTACAGCATTCCAGTTTTCTATCAGACATACATAGGACAAACAGGTGCATATCAGCAAAAATTCAGAAACACAAAGGTAGTCACAAAATTAAACACCTCAGCTTTATTTCAACAACATCAACAACCAAACATACCAATAAAAAATAAAAAGTACGCGCCTGAAGAGAGGCTTAAGAAATCGAAAAAGCACAACAGCTGATTAAACAGGATGATGCTTTAAATATTAAAACTACATGAAACACTCAAAAAACAAAACAGCAATCAACCAGCAGGGTTTACATTAATTTGTATTTTCTTTCATCTAAAAAATGCTGCAAAACCATCCTATTGCCTATATATGGACGCCCATGGTTCAGAATATTATAATTTAAAATTAGCAGCTTTAAAATAGAATTTTAGTTCCGAAGCAAATAAAAAGAGACAACTTAACCGTAAAATATCTTTATCCTGAAATTTTATGGGATATGTGAAGACTTTTAATTTACGAACATAATGAAGCTTAATATAACCAAAATTAGCTGACTGCTTTTCAGGTCACTGTGTCATGTTTATCTGAAAAAAGCTTTTAGTTTACCAAACAAAGCTCATAACTGCCCAGGGCTTGGTTTTTCTTTCCGATAGTAATATGTCCCAGATATACAGAGCTTTCAATGTTTTCTGAAGTGTTTTCGTCTATATTGATTTGAATGGTATGTTTACTCATGGTTTTTATTTTGCTTATCTTTGTGGTTATTTCTTTAGCTCTATCACCATTTTCATTTGAATCTGACGAAATCAAAGCGAATTTCGATTCCTAAATCATTTCTAATTTGTATAGTAGCGTTTTTATTGATACCTTCTATAGTCATTGACGAATTTTCCGTTCTGCAGAGATTTTAGTACTTCCCATGTTTTTTGACACAGTCAAATGCTTTATGAATGTCAATAAACGCGAAATGGTTATAGATTTTGTATTAATTCGCCTTTTATATCTTTGTTCTTATGATGTGTAGGTAGCCGATGGTACTAAAACTTTTAGATAAACTCGCTTATTCCACAAGTTGAAAAACATACGAGTTTCTTTGTAAGTCGATTTTTTGAGATTTTTGTGGAGAATTTGTATATGTGGAACAACAAGCTTTTAGGTCTATAGTACTCTATATTTAACATGTTTCCTTTCTTGAATATTAGCACCACTTCTACATGTTTCCAGGCCGTTGGTGTCTTCCCTTCATCCATGCCTTTATTTATGTATTCCAAATATTTTGCTTGAGTTTATGATTGTGTTTTCAACTAATTTAAGTTTCTCTGTCTTATCTGGTTTCCTTCTGGGGTTTTCGGTTGTTCATTTGATATAAGACTTCTATTATGTCAGATGTTATTTGTTATATCTTCTCTGATCTAACATTCATTAAAGTGTATCTCTTATGGTAAATTTGATCCACTATTTGCAATTTGTACAGTTGAATATAGAAGGATTCAATAAATCGTACGATTTCTTTTATTCCTGTAATTACCACTCCTTGGGTATTTTTCATGTTGATGATCAAAGAATGTTCATTACTAGTTCGGTATTACATGTTCAAAATTCTTTCCTAGTTTCTTTCTTAGGTTTATGTTTTTGGGTTAATCTTTGAAGGTTTCTTTTTTGTTTCATATTCCATCGCATGTGTGTTTAATTTTTTATGTCTTTTGATCTCTTTCTGGCTCTCTGACTCTTTTCCAGCCCCTTCTTGTCCTCTTCTAGCCCCCTACTAACCCCTTTTGGTCCCCTTCTGGTCTCCTTTCGGTTTCCTTCTGGCCCTCTTCTAATCTCCTTCTGTCACTTGTCAAGCATTTTTCAGACCCTCTTATACACTACTTTTTATTTTGTCCATCAGATGGCCGATATCGGAAGCATGTAAATCTTCAACTGATGTTAACTTTTTATCACGTTTTTGTTCATCTTATTTTTTGCTCTTTTCTAGTTCTATGCTGGTTGGTAATTCAAAATGTATTGATTTATTTGATTCTTTCAATTGACTATAGAGTTTCCTCTGTCATGGTCGCTGCCTATTTGAAACTTGTTTAATACTGACACATTTTTACAAGTTTGTTCATTACTAGAAATTAAAAAATCTATTTAATTTTTTGAAACACTTGTTGACATAGAAGAGATATTCGCTTCGTTAAAGATCGTTTAGCATTTCTTCTCTGTGGTTTCTATATCACACAGCAAAGTATACGTTTTCCGTATTGCCTTTTTTTCCATTTTCCAATTTTAGCATTGAAGATGCTAGTAATTATTAACAAAAACACAATTTCGAAAAAATTAAACATAAGTATATACACAAATTTAATATATATATATATATATATATATATATATATATATACATACATTTTTTACTGTCTGGGGAAACTTTATTTGAAATGTAAACATAAAAAAGCAAATATTTCGGTAGCTGCGCTCTACATTTAAAAAGCTTTTCCCTATGCAAATATAATTTTGCTGTTTCAAAAAGCATAGGGGATTTTCTTATGTAAATAAAAAGCCATCATTAACTCTTCCAAACCACAAGCCTTATTGGCAGGCATCAGGGTGTATTTTAAAGGTTTTAATGAAGACCAAGCTTAATTTGGTAATTGGAAATTGAATATAACGAATGCAAAATTAAAACAGGTATGTTTACAAATAATCTCATTTGTAATAGTGACTTAAGTACAGAATAATTACTGTATACTATTTATAATGCGGAAGAAACTTGAATTCCATAACATTGCCTAAAGCAAGTATCAATACTAAGAGAGGATCAGAAAGATGAGTAAATTCTTCCGTGAATGTGTCTTAATAGTTTATATCTTGCCAAGATGAATGCTGGAGTATTCATTAGGAGCATGGGGTTCAGATCGTCTTACTTTTTTGAACAGTATGCGATGGTATTTCAAATAGAAATTTATATTATTCTCTAATCTATATGGAGGGTATTAACATAAATAAGACCACAAATACACGTTGAAATATCTTTGATGTAATATCTTCTGTTTGGTGTTGAAGATCAACTGCTAGTACTTTTTTTCTAAAAAAATATTACTCTTTTAATTGTTCATTATCTTTTTCCGGCATTTTTTGAAGGTATATTCTAAAGTCACAGGTCACAGCAAGATTCGAGCAGCTCACAGAAACTTTTTCTTAAATTTTAAGTTCGTCTCGGTCGCTCTGTTAGCCAAAAATTTACTTCTGGAAAAATGGAATGTTGTCAATACCACCAACACTAATACAATCCCAACTTTCATTATTCAAAACCAAAGTCTAAAAGCCCGATCTCAATGAATAAATGCAAAACAGTGGAAATGAGCTAAAACATTCAATTTTAACCTTTTAGATGCTAAACTGAACGGTATTATGTTAATTGGATTCAAATTTGCTTAATTCTTACAAAGTTAGTAGTTGAAGTGGTGAGAGACTTTAATTAAGATGGAAATTTTAACCCGAAGAAATGCCAAAATGAAAACATAATTAAATTACAAATAATTATTAACAATGTGAAACAATCTTGGATTAAAACGATATTTAGGTAGATAATAATCGACTAGAATAAGAAATAAAGAGACCGAAGAAAAAGTGTCATAATATACTAAATATGTAGATAGAATTACCAAAGTCTGCAGGTTTTTCAGTTTGCTCTGGAGTAACTACTGAGGAAGAAGCGAGAGTCAAGATTTATCGATTTTAAAATAAAGAGATTAATTTGGTTTTAACCAAACGTCTATACTTTCTAAGCAGAGTAACTATAAAAAGATACTTATGAGCGAAATAATAAAAATAAAAAAACTACAAGAATAATGTTAAGAAAAAACAAGAGACTGACCATCTGAATACCTCATGTTTCAACGTAACAAATTTTAAATAACATCCCGTAAATTTAACGAATATTGCCTATTTGCTTTCTTTCGCTATTTCACAAGGAGAAAAGGAAAAAAATATATATATAAAGATAGAGAGGTTTGTATCATTCGGCTAAATATATATATATATATATATATATATATATATATATATATATATATATATATATATATGTATATATATATATATATATATATATATATATATATATATATAAGATTTTTATCCTTGGAGAATGTCATCAAAATTGCTTGTTAGCTTCTCGAATATAATATATATATATATATATATATATATATATATATATATATATATATATATATATATAAAGATAGAGAGGTTTGTATCATTCGGCTAAATATATATATATATATATATATATATATATATATATATATATATATATATATATATATATATATATATATATATATATATATATATGTATATGTATATGTATATATATATATATATATATATATATATGTATATGTATATATATATATATATATATGTATATACATATATATATATATATATATATATATATGTATATATATATATATATATATATATAAGATTTTTATCCTTGGAGAATGTCATCAAAATTGCTTGTTAGCTTCTCGAATCTATGCTGAAAGAAATCATCCTAAACCAGCCGTTTTATGAGACTATTAAACCAGTGTCGAGAAAGTGGAAGTCTCAGTTATAAGAAAACCTGTCACTAAGGATGAAGAAAATATTTTTATTGTACTTGGTTCACTGATCGAAAATTAGTCAGAATAATATATCCGAAAATACTAACATTAGCCAAGCAAGTGTTTCAAGGATTTTTAAGAAATATAGATTTCATCCTTATAAAATCCAGCTTTATCAATAGCTTCACGGAAATGATTTTGACAACCGAACTGAATTCTGCTTGTGGGTGTTAGATAAAGTGGCAGAAAATTAACACTTTTTTGATAATGTGTTGTTTAGTGATAAATGTACTTTTCATAACAATGGTTTCGTGGATAGACACAACTTCCATTACTATTCGGATTCAAATCCACATGAATACAGATTTATGAGAAACCAGAATAGGTGGTCGGATAATATGTGGGGAGGAATACTGGGTTCGTAGTTAAATGGACCCTATTTTTTTGAAGGACTTTTAAATGGTTTGATGTTTCGCAATTTTCATTTACACCAACTTCCGGTGTTATTAAAAGATGTCCTTTTATATATTAGAACAACTATGTGGCTTAAACTGGATGGAGCTCCGCCTCATTATCATCGCTTAATTCGGCAATTTTTAAATGTCAACTTTCGAAACAGGTCTACTAGGAGAAATGGATTTCAAAATTGGCCCCCGAGATTTCCGGACCTAACTCCACCAGATTACTTTTTATGGGAATACATAAAAGGAATTGTCTTCAATACGCCCGCGACACCACAAGGGATGAAAATGCGCATAAGAGATGCTTTTCAAACTGTAACCCCGCAAATGTTGTCGAGAGTTAACAGTGGTTTCGAAAAAAGAATATGTAAGTGTTTGGAAATGGATAGTCGACATTTCAAACATTTACTGTAAATATTTTGCTTCTGTTCTGTATTATTTTCAATATGTTATACCATTATTGCTGTTATAGCCTATTGGACTACTATAAATCGCTTTCGGAGTTTCTAAACATTTGTAAATATATTCTTGATTATGATTCTTATAGATGTAAATTACGTGTCATTTCTAAATGCCATAGGCAACTAGATACACTAAAACATCTATCAAAAAATACAAAATGGAGCAGAAAACGATTATTTGGCGTAGTGTGTCAAAAGGCGAAGACTTGGCTATAGAACACACTTATGCCATTCGATATTTATTTAAAAGGTACATTTTAGTAAGTTAAACAGTAAAGCGTTCTATTTAAATTAATCAAGTTATCGCCACTTAAAGTTCCTATTTGATTACTTTCAATTTTTGGACACCCTGTATAATATAGAAAGTTTATTATAACTGGGATATAAAATATGATTTATTGTTACACCTTACTGTAAATTTCGAGTACATAACTGAAATACTTCTAAAGTATTTGAAAAATCATGAAAATTAGGTTAGATTTTGTCAAAATTCAAATTCAAATTATTTAGAAATTTAGAAAATAGGCACTTATTTTGATCGGATAATACAAAAGTGAAATAATATACAGGAAGTTAAATTTAAAAAAACACACACACAACTGTGATACTTTCAGAGCTTTTGGAACACCCTGTATAATACAAAAATAATTTTAAAAAGTAACTATATTAGACCCACATATATCACAAAAGTAAAACTTTTTGAAAGTCACGTTTTTTGACGGCAACATTCCTTGCCGTATAGGGTGAATAACCCTCTATGTATATATATATATATATATATATATATATATATATATATATATATATATATATATATATATATATATATATATATGTATGTATATATACATATACTTGGCAAACTTGAACCAGTAACATACATATTATGACAATTTAAAATTTTTATTCTGTAAATATGCCAAACGCCTTACCTACATACAACTAGGAAGGTCAGCAATTGACAAAATAAAAGTTGTAACAAAACGATCTTGTAGAAATCAATTTAAAGAAAATTGGATTCTGCAAGCACCACCAGACATAGCTAAATGGTTTCTTAAAAAGCAAAAAATTGCACCCTAAACTTCCATTTTTCGCTTCTCCGAGTTAGTTCGTCATGGGTGACCGCTCTAGGTGAATCTGGAGATAAACTTTTGAACGTGTCCTTTATCCTTACATCGGGCCAAATTATGTTGTACAAGAATCAACGGTTGTCCTGTATAATTGTCAATATAAATTCCCAAAATTGTACTCTTTTCGGCAATCCAGTATCTCTTACCTTAGATATTAAATAAGCGTAGAAGTTGTTTTAACAGAATTCTATATATTGAGCTCTTCGAGATTTTTGTTTGTAGACCCATTTATCATAGGATATGCCACAAAATATCACACAATTGCAATTTTGACATTTTCATCATTGTGAATAAGTTTTTTTTACGTATTTTGCCTTAACAGTGTCAAAATTTTTGAGATTTTCCTGTATTCATTTTACACTGTTCCGTGACGGTATCAGTTTATCTGGATATCTATCAGCAAATGTCTTGCATGTTCTTGAATAAATTTTGTTACATTCCCCATAGATAATAAACAAATTTAAATAATCTTCGTGCTTATAATTTATTCACCTCGTCATGACTTTTATTAATAATTGTTAAATGGTAAAAAATAGTAACATTTCTGTAGTGCTCTTTTGTTTTTTTTTGTCGCGTTTCGCCGTCATGGTCAACTAATAACAAAACTTAAAAGCCGTAAAGCGTTTTTACAATACAAAAATGCTAAATTGCCAATATTTAAAAAACTACAAATTTTTCAAAAAGATAACCTAATTCAAGGTGACCCTAATTTTTAATACTAAATAAGATTGCATTAAAAAATAGGCAGTTTATATTAAAAAAATGACTTTTAACGATTTTTTAAATTTAATATTTAATGTTACTTTTTGATCATCCTATATTTATTAATTATTAAAATATCAAGTAGATCCCCTTCTAGAAGAAAACCAATCCCAATCAAATAATTAAAGCGTTAATACTCATATAGGAGAAATCGATGGCAATTTTGACATAAAATTTAAAATGTGTTAAAAACTGTTAGACTTAGTTATAGGACATTATATATGAAATATGTCTACAATTTTGCGTAGACTCTAAAAATGGAATAACATATAGGGTGTTCCATTTAAAACAAGCAAGAGGGCATCAACTTCCGGTATAAACGGAAGTGCTACTATCTTGAATACATTTTAGACGAATCGACTTTAGTAAATGACCAAATTTTAAAAATTTTCGATTGTCCATTTTGCGAGAAATCGATCGCGGCAGTTCATCATAGGACACACTGTATATACATTTTTTTGTTACTTCTCCTTTGTCTTGTCTTTTTTTTGATGTTATAGCAGACCTCCTAATCCTTCGTGGAGTTTGTGGTTTGTCGTTTTAAATATAGGGCTTTCTTTTGTTGTATGAACTCTATTTCCTTAATTTATTTTTCAAAAATTAAATATTTTTTGTAAGCAATTATACTTTGAAGGAAAAAATAGTCTTATTTTTATTTTTAAAACCTTGTTACTACATATAAACCTTATTAATACATTAATCCAGTTTTACGGCTTAAACAACCAAGATACTAAATTTAACCTGTTCTATTATACAAATAAAAAAGACCGCAATGGACCCTCACAAACCACAGGTCATTAAATATCCCATAAAGTTTTTACGGGGGACATGTTTTTGCAGTTAAGTTGTCATTCTTTTACGTGTTTTAAAGCTAAAGCCTCGACCGAAACGTACAAAATTATAATGTCGTGAAAAAAAGATTAAAGGTCAGAAAACTCTCGTTTTAAAAATGGAAAACGTTAATAAAATTGAATATAGATCGACTTTAATCCATAATTTAACAGTTGACACTATGGTCGTTTCCTGTGTTACACATAAGTTGTTAAGTTTATTACGAAATCAATTTGAAAAGACGAAAACTGAAGTAATCCTATGAACTATCAATTTAGGAGTTGCTTTTTCTTCTGTATGTAAATATACTAGCAGTTACCCATCACGGCTTTGACCACAGGGATAATGTAATATGGTTCACTAAAGTCTGAGCAGCCGAAAACCCAGAATTAGTAAGAACTACTTTTCCAGTCTATCTGAAATTTTGCCTATCTAAGTTTTTCGTATCACTGATTTCGAAGTTATTGTTAAATTTTGCAAAACCCTATTTTATTGCAAAATTATTTGCAAAAACTTGTGTTCATTTTCAATTCACTGAATCAAAGTTTTTATTGGGGTATGCGATTGACATGGGCAGCCATGAGTAAATTGTCATACGTTTTGAGAAATTGAACCATTCAAATTAATCTAAAACGAAAAGTCTTCAATACCTGCATACTGCCCGGGACGACAAATTGAATGGAAACATTAACACTCACTGTTAAGTCGGATAACAAACTTACGACTGCTCAAAGAGCCATAGAGCGGATGATGTTCGGAATAAGTCTTAGAGACCATGTCAGAAACGATAATATTAGACAAAGAACCAAACTAGAAGGTGAAAATCGTGGTTCTTGAGTTTAGACCATGTCAAATTGGAATTATTATCCGATGTTTCGCCTACGATTGTAGGAGGTATCTTCAGGAATCTTTACTCCACGAGGATTAAAGATTTCGTCTTTTCGGAAAAATCATGATATTTCGGGTTTAATCAACGAACTTGGCGTTTCCTACCGAGTGACGACTGTTTACTGTCTCTTCGAAGACAACTCTAAAGTTTTATTGTTTAATGGAAATAAACAACCATCTATTTCCGTGGGTAGTGCTGTAAATATAGACGAAACCTAAGACAACATGCCTTTATTACTTCAAAGGGTGAAATACGAAAATCACAAATGGAATATCTGTGCTGATCTACTTACAGGACTGCAAATTAGCTACACCAAATATTATTGTTTCTTATGCGAATGGGACAGCGCATCCAGAAACTAACATTACATCGTTAAATAATGGTCCTTACGCAAACATATTGTGCATGGTCTAAAAAACATACTGCAGTAGAATAGTAGAAAAATTATTTACCTCTTCCGGACATAAACTACGACTTATTAAAAATTTTATTGAAGCCTAAATAGAGAAGGAGATGCTTTCCTTTATTTGAGACGGAAATTCGCGCATATAAGTGAAGCAAAGCTTAAAGAAGGAATGTTCGTTGGGCGGCAAATACGAGAACTTTTTAAAGACGAAAATTTTTAAACTACACTTTCGAGAAAACAAACATAGGACATGGACTGCCTTTAAACTAGTATGTAGCAACTTTTTAGGCAACGTTAGGTTGCAACATGTCTCTTTCTGCATGCCTCTGAATTTTCTTCACTTCCATTTCAAA
Organism: Diaprepes abbreviatus; assembly: GCA_034092305.1. NCBI lineage: Eukaryota > Metazoa > Arthropoda > Insecta > Coleoptera > Curculionidae > Diaprepes > Diaprepes abbreviatus. The sequence goes on along the minus strand of JASJET010000260.1, from coordinate 688,628 downwards.
TTGTTCCCTGACAATTTAAGTGCAGTTTCAGACGAAGACGGTGAAATATTTCACAGCAAATTGTTCAAATAGAGAAACGGTATAGTATAAAATGGACCCCAAACATGTTAGCAGAATACTATTGGACCCTCAAACGTTAAACTGATCCTGGCGAATACAAACAAAAAAAAAAGACAACAAAATAATTTATTCGATTATATTATACTTTTTTCAATACAGAATGGAGTGTATTTTGTAAAAATAAGTGATTTTCTTTCTTTCTAAATCTTTGAAAATTCACTAGATTGCTTATGATTTGAGTTTCTCATATTCTTCTTTCCTTCTCTAAAATCTTATGGGTAATAGGTAAAAACCGAGCTGATATTTGAATTCAGCACATTACAGTAAGGACTGCACTATTAAGACTTATTGTGCTGCCGATTATACCTGTTCTTGGTGAACAGCTTGGTTGCCTTGATCGGGTTAAACAGCCTGCTCACTGGATATAGGCCTTCCGGATTGATTGATCCCTGAAGGTGTCTCCAATAAGTTAAAGCTTCGCATTCGCAAGTGATGTGTAAGGATATTTCGTACTCTTCATCGCATAGTCCACATAATGTTTATTTATTGAAGATGCTCATTGTATGTAGATGTTTTCTTAAGTTGCAGTGACCAGTTGTAAGTTCTGTTACCAGCCTGATAAGTTGTCTATTTAGATGCAAATGGCGGTTTAGTTTTCCGGATGGTCTGCTCAGCAATTGCTTGCTATGCCTGTGGCCCGCAATATGGTTTCAGTAGGTCTGGTGTTGTGATATATCCACCAGGATAGCCATCCACCAATAGCAGCATTTGTGATTCCAAATGCTAATTCTGATCCAATAAATGGAGTAGCAGAACCCTGTATTGCAAGTTGATTCACTTTTTATTGCCTGGGATACTTTTGACATCACTAGCACAAATTTCTGCCTGAAATACTGTGGTATGCTCCACCAGGGCTTCACTTATGTTACATATGACTGCGTCCTCGTGTATTCCGGCACCTATACAATGGTCAGTTGTAAACCGTCCATGTACCAGACGAGGTTTCCTAGCTGCCTCACTGTTCGGTCAGAGCCAGCCTTCCCGTCAAGCTGGACGGTATAGGGTCTATTAAAGTTGTAAGTTCTTGGCATGGTATAACTGCTCATTTCTAGCAATAAATTCGTTACCACGCCTTTGATGCTGGTGTGTCAGACAGGAGGTCCAGTCCACCAGACATTGTTTAGTTCTAGTCTCTAAGTTCCCATCCTCGCCTCAGCCCCGAATATTATATCATGGGGAGGAAAGTTTAGTAGGGTTTCCATGACTACTGTTGGGGTGCTTCTCATGGCACCCGTGATACATAAACAGGCCAGTCTTTGGAGAGCTCCAGAGTCGCCCATCTCTGTATGGTTTTTGTCCGACATATAACCAAACCATAGGTTATTATGGGGTTTGCCACTACAGTGTACAGCCATTGTTCAACGTGTGACATTAATCGCCACGTTTTCCTCAGTGCTTTTTTTGCTGCCATGATGGACATTTTACCTTTAGAGATAATGAGTTCCAGGTAAGCTGTGCATCCAAGATTAGACCTAGATATTTAACCTCTTGGCTCATCTCCAGTTGTATATTAAAGAGAGTTAGTAATTTTAATTCACCCAACTTTATTGCTTTAGTAAGGGGTACGAGTGTAGTCTTTCCAGGGTTTAGACTAAGGTGCTCCTTGATTCATCAATCCTCCACTATAGTCAGAGCGTCTTTTATGAGCTCCGGTCCTAGAGATTTACAGGAGCTTGTTGACTATCAAATCCCACAGAACCAGGGTTAATACCCGGAAAAAATGCTACTAACACAGAAAAGTACAGAGTGCGAGTTTCACGAAGCGGTATTACTTTTATTAAATTATCGCAAAAGGTAAATATTGACTCGAATGAATTTTTCACGTGAAATTCAGTGACGTCGTTAGTTTCTCTCTAAGTGCAACTGTTTCTTAGATATAAATCAAACTTGTATTTTTTTAATGAAACCCCCGTATATTCATAGACCGTTGCATTCCGCTTACTAAGGACTTTTCAACGATATATAAGCACTTAATAATTCTTCTGTCGTTTAAGTCATTAAATTATACTTTTTGGTTTACATTTTTAAATTTTTTAGGAGGCCATGGAAAGTAGATCAAGTAGTTATATTTTAAACAATACCTTCCCAAATGTACAACCATTGGGCTTCACTTATTGATATTATAGAAAACATTTTATTATACATTAAATTATTCAATTATTATTAAATTATACATTATAAGAATAATTATTCTTCTTCTTCTTCTTTCTCAGCCCATTGACGTCCACTCCTGGACATAAGCCGATGGTCCTCCACTGAGATATGTCTCTCGCCTTCTGGAGCCAGTCTTTTCCTGCAAACTGTCTTATATCATCTACCCATCTGCGTTGTGGTCTGTCACGATTTCAGTTCGTTTCTCGTGGTCGCCATTGCAGTAATTTACTCGTCCACCTATCGGGCTGTTGTCTAGCTATGTGCCCCGCCCATTGCCACTTTAGTCGTGATATGCGTTCGATGACGTCATCTACTTTGGTTTTGGTCTTATTACTTGATTTCGTATTTTATCCCGTAACGAGATTCCTAACGTTTGTCTCTCCATGGAGCGTTGCGTGACTCGAAGCCTATTTGCGTTTTGTTTGATTAATATTATCGTTTCCATGCTGTAAGCAGCAATGGGCAAGACACACGTGTCACTTTCCATTTAAGGTTGATTGGTGTGTTTTTATCTCTTAATACGTACTGCAACTTTCCAAAGGCAGCCCATGCCAGCCCTATTCTCCTTGTTATTTCCGCCGTTTGATTTTCTTTGCCCAGTTTCATGACGTGGCCTAAATAGATGTACTCTTGGATATTCTCTATGATTTCATTTTGAATCTCTATGTGTACATTTGCATCAGGGCTCATTAACTTAGTTTTCCCCAAGTTCATCTTAAGTCCCACTTTTCTCGCCTCTTCATTGAAATCTTGAAGCATTTGTTTTAGCTCTTCTGGGTTGCTAGATATGACAACAACACCGTCGGCGAAACGAAGATGACTAAGATAAGAACCGTCGACTCTCAAAGCTTTCTCATCCCAATTTAGTTTTTTAAAGACATCTTCCAAAGCTAGCGTAAATAGTTTCGGAGAGATGACGTCTCCCTGACGCACACCTCTAATAATGTTTATTTTTTCGATTTTTGTATCTTCGTCGATTTTAACCTGTATAGTTGCGTTTTTATATATGTTCTGTATGATAGTGGTATTATTATTAGGAATAACAAAAATTAAAAAAATTGTTCAAATTGTTAACCATCAGATTGAATACAACATTGGTATACTTTTCTTACTCTGCGTAAAGCATTGAGTAAAACAAAGGGTCGACCGCCTAATTTCTGAATTCCCTTTCAGTGGTATTTCTTAGATTCTGCATCGTACGATATAGAGTATAATAAATTCTATTTTCTAGATAGCCCATAAGAAAAAATCCATTACCGGGGATCTAGCGAATCATCTTATGGAACCTTGTGTACCAATCCAGTTTCCAAATAAGGCCGAATAATTCGGTAATTATGAACAAGAGTTTCATCTTGTTGCCAGAATATGCTATTTAACTGATTCAAATGCACATTTTCACTAACTTCTGGTATAATGTTATGGTTTTATTGTGACCAATATATGGAATTATGTATATTTAATATATCTACACTGTTAATAAGAACTTTGTCAAACCATACAGTTTTTTTTCTAAAAATATCTATCTCCGTTCAAATTTTGTTAATACCAGTTACAGACAATAATGCTTCGTTCTGCATCTCCAAAATCCAAATTGTGTACAAGTTTATATTTAAATTTTTAATATTTTCTGACCTCTAGATTTTGGCACTCCTACTTCATTTTCAAGCCCACGACACGAAGTTGAAGGGTTATTTTCTACGCTTGACAAGACTTTATTTCCTGAATTTCTAGTTGTGGCTTATTGTAAACTTTTGGCTGCGAATTGAAGAATGTTTCGAAATTTAAAAAATTACTTTTAATGCGATTAAATATGGTTTTATAAGGTTGTCTATAAGTAACTATATAATATATCAAAAACTGACCGACAAAATAATAAATGAACTTTGAATAATACGTAATAATAATGAGCTGACAATGGACACCAGTAGCAGAAATACAAGCAGAAGCTTTATAATAATTTGAAACTTTGACAATCGCATCTTGAAACTTTTTTTTCCACGGCTTCCTTAAAAAATTAAAACATGTAATCCAAAAATTATAATTTAATGGATTAAACAAAAATAGAATTAATAAGTGTCATGTATGGTTGAAAAGACCTTAGTCAGCGGAATGCAACGGGGTGTTACATTAAAAAACACAAGTTTTTTGTTAATGTAAAGCTTACTCTATATTTAAAATATTCATTATAATCAAGAAAATACTTTAATGAATTAGAAATTTAACATTACCACTTAATCTAGAAAAGTTAGGTAGTCAGAATAATAAAACCTTTTTACAGCTTTTAAACTGCTCTTTTATATATTATAATTTAAAGTTCCAGCATTTCGAATAAAGTTTTAGCTCTAAAACAAATAGAAGAATTACATCCTCACTGCGAAGATGTGTCACCTCTAAAAATTTTATGAGATTTGATGCGGCCTCTTTATTTGCATATTAGAACAGCCTCAATTTAGCTGCGTGCCTTTTTTAAAACCGTCAAATCACGTTAGGCGAAAGCTTTTAAAAATGTAGAACACACTTTTGCCAAAATATTTGTTCTGGTTAGGTTTACCTTTTTTAATGACGCTTCCGTTTGCAGTGAGAAATATTTTTTTTCACTTGCTTTTAAAGTAAATAAAAGTTCCATCATTAACTGTGTAAAAATTGTTTGAAACAGAAAGCTGTTACAATGATTTCTTATAAATATTTAATTTTCCAGCATTTTTCTTCGCTTTTCGCTTATTCATTTTTAACGAACAGAAGAAGTATATATATATTTATATATATGTATATATATATATATATATATATATATATATATATATATATATATATATATATATATATATATATATGTTATGTCGAATATTCTCACGGGTGTGATGTGTAATCGAAAACATATATATATATATATATATATATATATATATATATATATATATATATATATATATATATATATATATATATATATACACATATGAATATATATAATATGGAAATTAATTTTTCTTCATTCATTAAATATGTTTTTAGTTGGTTATTTTCTTGGGAATATGTAGTACGTAACTCTTGTTTTCTGTAGACTATGTCGGAGAAAATTTTATATATTGTATCAGTTTCTGAAATATTATACTCTTTGAAAATGTTAACCTAAAAATGTCGGTCGAATCAACTCTGCCTTTTTAAGGAACGTAACAAGGGAATTGAACATAAGGACAATAAAATGTATTGAAAATAGGGGTGGGCATGTTGAAATGTAAAGTTTTCATTGTTAATGTTAATAGCTTCATCTGCTGTTCATTTAAATTATCCTCAACGTTAGTTTGAGCTTAATATACCCCAGGGATCGGTATTGGGTTCACTCTTGTTTGTAACATATGTTATAATATTAGCCAGAGGCATGTTACTATGGACACAGATGACATAATGACTGTTGTGTATGAGAGGTAACCGTATTTATAAAATATATTTGGTATTTCCTCTCTCCTAGAGACACCATGTGTCCTCCTAAATACTAGTTGTCTTGTGTTGTTCCCTGCAATACGTTATGTTTTCATCCCAAACAACAGACTACTTTTAATTAGGGTTTCGTAGATATTAAATTTTCATGTCTCTTCGATTTCACTACTTCAAAGTATCCCATGTGGACAGAGAATTTTTTTTTTGCTTGAGTTATTTGTTTTATATTTTTTTGTTATCCTTCCCAGTTATCTCAATATTTATCCGAAAATATGTGTAATCAAAACACATTTTTATTATATCCTTTTCCAGATGGATGTTTGATATTTCTGCTCGAAAGATAAGTATTTGATCTTCTATGTATTGAGTTCAAATCCCCACTTTGCATATACTTCCTGCAATTTTTTCTGCATTAAAAATCATTTCAATTAATTTTATCTTTTTAGTACTCCCTTATTTCCATCATCTCGCAGATTTATATTTTCTAATGTCATTCCTCATCCCCAACATGAGAATAATTTTGCATTTATTCGTTACGACCTTAGAGCTCTCAAACTTAGCTTCTGAATATTATTAGTTAAAGTTTGTGGACTTAAAGTGAAGTTCCAGCTCTAAAACAAACTAAGAATGACGATTTTAACTGCAAAAATATGTCGCGGGTAAAATTTTTATGAGCTATTTAATGGGTAGTGGTTTGTACAAGTTGAAGCAGTCTTTTTGTTTTCATATTAGAGACGCTCGAAGTTAGTTACGTACTTTCTTAGGCAACAGATTCGCATTTGCATGCAAAAAGCTTTTTAAAATTTAGATTTCGGATGACAAGAGTGTTGGCCTCGGTTACGTTCGCCTTATTAAAAAACTTAATGCAATTTGTTGATCAAGATTTAGTGTTATTTGGCGTAATATCTATTATTAAAAAAAATGAACCTTAAAAAATCTTTATTGATTAATTTATTAATTATAGATTTACTTATTTACTTATAATTCTTTAACTTGTTTTATAGTAACTACTCGAGGAGCCCAGAGGGTTATCGTAGCTGTTAAAGAAACATGGCTCCACACAAGTTTTATATTTATTTTGACCCCCAATTAAGAATATCCAGGGTAGATCCCAAAAATTTTCATGTAATTTGCTATAAACGAGAAAATTGTTGATAATTAAAAAAATTGTTTTTTTGTAAAATAAAAAATATTTTCGCATTTTTAGGCCGATTCTAAGCGAAAAGTCTCTTGTAGTTTTTCTGTTCCACGAATAGTTTTTAATTAAATATCGATAACATTTGAAAAATGACATTTTTTACACTTTTCAATATGAAGAACTTTGATTCAATAAATATTTTCAAAATCTGCACTCAAAAATTGATAAATCTAGGCAAGAAATATAAGCTGGGACTAATCGAAATGCAAAAATGTAATGTTTTTATTGCTTTTTAATGATATAAACAAATAGAGTTTCATTAATTATAACGTATGTCTTGCCGTGTATGAAGAGAAGTAGGAGTCCACTTACAGACACTCACCTAGTATATAGTTTTCGATGAACGTCGCATTAATAATTTAAACACATTTTCAAAAAATATCAAGATTATCAGAATAATACAAGTTTACGAATGATGCATGGTAAAATTACTTTATTAAATCTGATCATCCTGAAAATTTCTGAAAACTGAAAATAAATGGTGAAAAAGTTATTATTAGTTAAATCCCCCTAAAGCTCCCATTTTTCTATTGACTCCTTTTGCTTAAAATTACTTCACTCAGGAGTTTTTGAGATCGCAGAATGCAAATATGTAATGAGAATTTTAATTTCCCAATATCCAAGATGGCGGATTTAAAATGGCGGAGTTTAATCTTTTTAAAAGCTCATAATTAAGATCCTTTTGGAGATACTGAAAATAGGCATGATGACTGTATCGAAAAATCACTGAAACTATGACTTGAAGTAATTATATAGGATCGAGAGATTCTAAAAAACAAACTTATTTTTAGATTACAAGCGAGATTATATTTATTTTAGTAAAAATAAAAACACAAGATTTAGATATCGGCCATATTAGATCGAACACCAGTCAGAAGCGCGTGACGTCACGCTTTCGTAAACATCACATCAGTCATCATTGTTTATCGCCTTTATCGTTCGAATTTGTCTTTATTTGCATCGTTAATCAGATATTTTGTAGTAAAATTATCTCAAGTGTGTCAATTTCGTGCTACGAAAAGTACAACAAAGACATGAAATAAGTATTTATCAACGCCAATAGTTCAAATTTGCCAAGAATCGACTCCTTGATGCTGGGAGCGAGGTTAACTGGTGCATTGTTTTAACTTGAATCTGGACAGTTTTACTTCTGTATTTGTATAATATATATATATATATATATATATATATATATATATATATATATATATATACTTGTACTGATTTATCAGCTGATTTTGGAAAGGTGGTAGGTGCTTCTAGATCTTCACTTGTGTGCAAAGCTAAAAAATAAAAAAAAATAAGAATAAGTACTTATGAACAAACTGTAACTATTTACACATTATTATATATTATAATTTTTGCAACCGACTATAATAATAATTTTATAATAATAATAGGTACCACAAAGATTGTTTGGAATCATAACTACCTATAATGTTATGATTAAACCGGCAAACCGAAAAATATACACTTGAATTCAATAAAACAGGTTACCGGTATAAAAAGCAATGGGTACGTACCTGAACTTTCTGATGAAATGCTTGTGAGTTCTAAATATTCTGCAGGTGTTTTTGTTTGTGCTACATTTTTCTCACTTTCTTCAATTAAACACCTTCTTTGTGTTCTGAGAGCCTAAGGACGCTCAGCGGTGTCAGAAGTTCGTTGGCTTCTGCTTGGTTAACATTCAAATCTTGTGGGTATACACCCTGGCTTCATCCGTACATGTAAAACAGAACCCATTACATGGTACTGTATATAATTTTCCATATCATTTGGTAACTGAAAAAAGAAAAAGTTTTTAGTTAGCAACTTTAAATATAATACAGTAATAAAGAAATGAAACCTAACCTCAAACGGGACCGACAGTGTTATTGACAAATATTTACCTTACATAGATTTTTTTGCTAGCTTCGCCACTTCTTTATATAAAATAAATACTTACATCAAAATGATCTCCGCAGAAATAAATTACTAAATTAACAGATATAGAAGCTGGGTCTCGCCTTGCAAGGTTTAGTCACGTACTTCTGATATTTTTCTTCATTGGCACGTTAATAAATAACTTATTTAGATTTTTATCGATGTATTATTACATCGAGGAACTGCACAGCATTAATATACATTAGAATTCATAATTATTGCAAAGTAATGGAAAATATATATCGAAACAAGCAATTAGATGCAACTTCTCAAGTGTTTACGAAAGGGTGACGTCACAGACGGGCGCCATTACTATTCTAGGGTTTTGGTGCGAAAATTAAATTGTATTTTAAAAAGGTCAATTTTTCATTCAAAACATTAATTTTTTGCGGAAATAAGATTTATTTTGTATAAAGTAGATGCGTAAAAACATCGTGAATTATTTTTCCAAAATCAGTCATCATGACTATTAGAAAATCAATTGTCCAGAATACAAAATGATATATTTGTTCTCAACTCTCCCAAAAATGCCTGAGCGTAAATTACCTCTGACATCAGCCGAATCCAGGATGCACCGTCGAGGAGGTTATACAAGGATTTACCATCTTTTGTTTGGTTCTTTTTTTATATTTTTTGTTTTTTTTTTCTTATGGCCCACATAATTTACGCGCAGCGGGATCCAGGTACCCAATGCAGCAAGCAGCTGTAGATCGGTTTTGTTCGATAGATAATAACCCAAGCTATCAAACCTACATAGCCTGGGCGAGATGTTTCTACGAAACCCTAGTTAAAAGTAGTCTGTTTTTTGGGATGAAAACATGACGTATTGCTGGGAACAACATAAGACAACTCGTATTCAGAAGGACAATTGGTGTTTCAAGAAAAGAAGGAATACCAAATATATTATATAAATACAGTTGTCCCTCATACACAACAGTCATGGTGTCATCTAGGTACATAATAACATGCCCCTGACTAATATTATAACATGATACAAACAAAAGTGAACCCAGTACCGATCCCTGGGGTATATCAAGCTCTACTGATCTTACCTCAGAAAGTGCAACACTGCATTTTACCACCATTATCCTGTCGCTCAAGTAGGAATTCGTTCCAAAATGGTTCTTCTTACACCCATCCTATATAGTTCATCAACCAAAAAGGCTTTAATTACTGTATCAAAAGCTAGGGAGAGTTCCAAGAAGATTATCATTACCTTCTTTCTTCATTAGTACTCTAAAAAACGTAATTCAAAAAACTACGGGAGGCTGTCACCTATATGACTTTTTTTTAGGTAATATTATTACTTTTTCAAAGATTATTGAAAAGATTGTTTATAACAAAATGCTCAATTTTATTTATAAATACAATGTTCTAATGCCTGCTCTATAGCATGGATTACAAAATTGTATTTATAAATAAAATTGAGTATTTCGTTATAAACAATCTTTTCAATAATCTTTGAAAAGGCAATAATATTATCTATGTTATGGGGATCGTTCCTCTTGTGAACAGGACTAACAATGGCACACAATATATGATATAATATGTTTTTTTTTTAAGTTTTGACCATTTTCACATTTATATCATCAAAACCTGCTGAGTTTTTATTTTTTAAGTATTTCATAGCCTTCAAGTTATATTCATGAAGGTAGTAAGCACCGTAGTATTGGGAAAAGATGATGGGGTTGTACAAGTATTATTATGAAGATATGGACCATATTTATTGTTGTGTGATAGATACAGTTCTGAAATACATTGAAAATTCGTTGATTACATTGTTAGACTCTGAAATGGATTTATCATTCAAGAGGAGTTTTATTTGATTTTATTTGAAGTTATATTTACTAAGAGTTTTATGTACAACATATATTGTTTTCATTCTGTTATCAGAATTTAGTATTTCGTTCTTAAAATGTAATTTTTTGCCTCTGCTGATTTGTTATGTATACATTTTTAAGACTGCGATGTTCCAAATATATAGCAATAAGTTTTGTGTTATGATACATCCAAAACAGATGATCCTACTGGTTTTTTTAATGAGGGCAAATTTTCGTCGTTTTACTAACGTCCAAGTTGTAATTAATTTGATTTTTTTTTAATTTTATAGGGACAACAATAGTTTAAAAAGTACCCAATATTGTTTAGGAACTGATTCCACATGGATTACGACCGAAAAAAAAAACTAAGAGACGACTCCATTCTAAAGTCGTCACCTTATTAGAAAAAAGATTATTTTCAAGAAGACCTACAATTTTTTTTACACTCTGCAGCTAGATTAACGTGTTAACTGGTGAAAGACAAAATTAACAAACTTTTTCTTTGTTTAGCTGGATCTATCAACAAACTATCAAAAATTTTCCAAAAATAGATCCAATTGGGACAAAACTCGAGTAATATAATAAAATGAATGAGAATAATAAAATAATGAAACAAAAAATAATAGTAAAATTTGTACATGTTAAAAAGTGTAGTTGTTAGATTTCAAAAGTAAAATTCACTAGTAACTAGCGACAAAAAAAAACTGTTAGAATAGATAAATTATACGTATATTTATTGCGTAAGAACTTTATTCGGATTGATCCGAAATACAAAAAAAGGCAGGACAATTTAAACCTGTAGAAGCGTTGTTAACTTCGGCTGGTGCTAATTAAAAATATTTTTCCAAAGTTAATTAGAAAAATGGTGCGGACGAATTTATTCAAGATCGCGATTTATGATGCGGAGAAAACGCCGAAAATGAAAATAAAGGAGAATTATAAATGATCATCAGAAATTAAGAGTAAAATAATGAGTTTTTGCCTTAAAACTTCCTTTCGGGTGATTTATGCTCATTTGGAAATTAATAACAGAAATTAATGACAGCTTTTTCGAACACAACTGCGAATAGAATATTGCAAAATATATGTTATTATTAAGATGGAGTTATACAGGGTTTTTTGTTTCCTACAGAAAGGAATGGTCCAGAAAACCATTCTAAATTGACAGCAGTGGGCTTAAACTGACAAGAACAACAATAGGTCAAGTAAGTTTTAAGCCCTAAAAATGCAAGCATAAAAAATTATTTTGTTTAATTCCTAAACCAGCGAAAATGGAGAACTCTATTAATTTTCAGATCCTTAATATACTTATATAAGCATAGATTTTTTGATATATATAATATAAATATGAAAATATCATAAGCAAAACAAAACTGATCGACTGTAAGATTTCATGGCCTCTAGATCCGATTTAAAGTGGATAATACATTCTTAAACAATTAATACATATATATTGTTACAAGCTCTTTTTCATTTTTATGCCTGTTCTATTTAAATTCACAAATTAGCAAGAGACCGTACGCCTCACGCTATCCATCTAACAGCATCGTCGACTTAGTGTTCTGTATAAGTAATTTTGCTTCATGGGTAACTGTAAATCATCCGTCTCTTTCTGTTACATTTAACCTTTCAATATATGCATGTCGTTAAGTCGAGTTTGACGTTCTGTCATTCAACCATTTGCTCTTTGCAGCTGGTCAGACGAGCAAAAATTAATGTAGAATTATTAAAAAGTAAAACCAGTGAAGACGTATGTGTTTTAACATTTGTTTTGATCAAACTACATCTGTATCAGGGGGCCAGTTTTCAACTACCAAACCGTTTTCCAACTACCAAACCGTTTTTCAACTACCAAATCGTTTTTCAACTATCAAACCGTTTTTCAAGTACCAAACAATATTTTCAACTACCAAACCATTATTAACTCATAGGAGAGTTTTGCCAATCTTTCTACTTCCATTCTCCTTCGATTTTTTTTTCGTTGGTATCCCAGGGATTTACAAGTTGAGGAAACTTGAAATGGAATTTTCATTCCATGTTATATACGAGGGTCGTTCATATTTCTGAAGCGCTGTGTCTGGTAGAAAAACCACATATTGTTTTGAATCAAGTACTTCTGTCAGCGAATTTGACAGTTATTCTTCGTCATAAGCATTAAGCTACAGACAGGTAGATATGGAAGCAGCCGAGAGCCACCCCGTGTGCAAGTACTCAATTGAGACCAGGTTAGAGGTTACTGTAAGCATTTCCAATCCAGATAAGTAGCTGTTTTTTCTTGTAATTTTAACGGAAAAAGCATTAAATTTTAGTATAAGGAAAATTGCAATTTTCGTCAATTAATAGTGTAATTTTTACTTTATGTGATATAAAGAGAGAGTTAACATATCTATGGCATTTTACCTTACATAAATTTGACATTTTTGTCTTATAATATATAGCATAGCTACCATATTTATGTCATTTCGACATCATTAATTTATCAACTGCTAATGAGTATCATTACTAAATTCTTCTTCAAATGCCTTCTCTATTGCAGAGGTTGGCAATCATAATAGCTATTTTAATTTTTGAGGCAGTGGCTCTAAATAGTTGTTTTGAACTGCATCCAAACCATTCCCTTAGGTTTTTTAGCCATGAAATTCGTCGTCGTACCACGCCTCTTCTGCCACTTATTTTGCCCTAGATTATGAGCCGTAAAATGTTGTACCTTTCTCCTCACATAATGTGTCCGAAATATTGCAGTTTTCTCTGTTTTACTGTTATCTCGACTTCCTTTTCTTTCCCCATTCTTCTCAACACTTCGGCGTTCGTAACTCGATCCACCCACGAAATCCTCTGAATTCTTCTATAGGTCCACATCTCAAAAGAGTTAAATCTTCTCATTGCCTCTCGATTCAGTGTCCATGCTTCCAGTCCATAATGTAGAACACTATATACGTAACATTTAGTCAGTCGTATTTTTAGGGCTAACGTTAGATCTTTGCTGCAGATAACCTTTTTTATTCTAATAAAGTTGGCACGTGCTTTCTCGATTCTGGTTTTTATTTCGACGGTATAGTCATTATTTTCCCAAGTAACTGTACTTCTTAACTCTTTCTATGTGTTGGCCTCCTACCATTAGGGTTTCATTATTATTGGTGTTGTTTTTACTAATTACCATGAACTTGGTCTTTTTCGTGTTAAGAGAGAGTCCATATTCTCCACTGACTTTCAATATTTTATTCATTATCCTTTCTAGGTCTTTCAAACTATCAGCTATTATTACGGTGTCATCTGCATACCTAATATTGTTGATTAAAACTCCGTTCACTTTTATCCCTGCTTTTTCAGATTCAAGACTTTCCAATATGACCTCTTCAGAATAAGCGTTAAATAGTAAAGGTGACAATATACAACCTTGTCTGACTCCTCTTTGTATTTCCACATCTCCGGATATTTCCTATCCAAATCTTACTGCCGCTCGCTGATTGTAATACAGATTTGATATCAACCTTAAATCCCTTTCATCCAAATTTTTGCTTCTGAGAATCTCTATTAGTTTATCATGCTTGACCCTATCAAAAGCTTTGTTGTAATCTATGAAGCAGACATAGAGGTCCTGATTGATATCTAAGCATCTTTGAGTAAGCACATTAAAAGCAAATAATGCTTCTCTTGTACCCACCCCGTTCCTAACTAGATTTCGTAATTCTATATTAATATTTTGAATTTCATTTGGATATCCTGAAAAGTCTGTCTGTAGGGACTCAGTCTTCCCGAAGTTACCATTTTTTTCAGTTTTATGCCATAGATGGCGTCTCAAATTTGAACTTACAGTAGGAGTAACTTCCGGAAATGCTGTTTTACAACTTGTAGCAAGTAAATTTTTAAAATCCTGCCCACTTATAATTGCCACAACAGAAAGAGGTAGTTGACTCAGGCTCTGTGGATTTTTTCTAAGAATGGATCATAAATCATTACCTAGACCAGTTTAAATCACTTATGAACCATTCAGTTAATAAATTAGTGATTATACTATATACATCTGATTTGAAATTTTCAAGTGCGGTTCGTCTCATTACTCAGTGAGAACTGATGGTGGCCTATGTTGAATTTCGAGTTTTGTTTAGCTGGCTCACTTTCTCATTGGACGAGCGGCTTCGCAGGCTCCTCCCCTCTGCCGAGTGCATGGATATATTTGAATCTTGTATGCTGTTCTCTCGTGTATTGGTTGATTTTTGTTGTTTTATTTCTTGATTTTTTATTAATATTTTCCATGTAACTGGAATATATAAAGAATGGTCTAGATTATTCAGCTGTCCCGCTTTTTCGACTTCTAGGGCCTCTCTTATGACGCGTACCTTATAGTTCTGTACTGGTGTTATTTCTTTTACTTTTTCGGAATCGATAGTATGTCCGGTTGTTTAGTGCTGTTTAAATAGAGCTGAGGTTGTCTGTTTGTTTTTGAGGCTATTTTTACATTCTTGAATTCTTGCTGATATGTGCCTATTTGTTTGTCCTATGTATGTTTGATGGAAATCTGCCCTTACATCCGGTACATCGCCGTCGTTTTGAAACTGATAAGATAGCAGACAAGACACGAATAGCGACATCTCGACGAATAACCAGCCATGTAATAGCACGACGGTAAAATAAAAGTACATCTATCTTGATACCTACGCGTAGCATGCTACCAAAGGATAGAGGTCGCATCATTCGGCATCAGCAACCATGGCGGCCATGACATCACGGTTTTATAGAACAAAGGACCAAAGAAGATTCTGCAGTATAAACCAATAAAACGACGAAGTCTAGTTCATTTTAGACAACGCTGGGACAGCGAAAAACATCAAAAGGTCTAAACCAAGACAAAATTACGAAAACTGTGATAAAGGCATACAAGTGTATAATATTTCCTACTTTTTTAATGTTTCTTCATGAAATTTTAATTGTTATTTGTTACAAATAGTTATAAAAAGGCATTTTTTTTAGTTTCGCTTTATTTCAATTAATATTGTACACCATTAAAAGGAATAAAGGTCAATTAGAGTAAATTTTTCATTAAAAATTTAATTTTATTAATCGTGTATGAGTGCTTTTTTAAACTAATGCATGCTATCCAAGCAAATTAGAATTAAAAACGAAATTGTGTAAAAACTCATTTGTTTAATTAGTTCGCATGACTATAGTAATGTTTAATCTCAGAATCGCAGAAACGTATTTAAATTACTTATGCGACACATTATTAACGGTAAATTTTCACATTCTAAATGAGTATTTTGCTGTATATTTAGGCTGTTGCCATACAAATCTTTAGCGAATAAATTTCCTATATATGTGGCACTTAAATATAGATAACTTTTTTTTAAACTCAAAAATTATTTTTACATATAATAAATATTTTAGAAGAAAAAATATTTTTATGTAGCATCTACCTTTTTTTTAACTTTTTGGCCCCATCATATTAGTTTTAACCATATATATGTATATATATATATATATATATATATATATATATATATATACATATGGTTTGGTTATTCCGGGTTTCAATCGGTTCATTCAAAAAATCGTTTTCACGACGTTTCGCCAAAAACTCATTTGGCATTTTCAAGTGCGGTTCGTCTGGTTACTCGCTGAAAACTGATTGAAAATGCCAAATGAGATTTTGGCGAAAGGTCGAAACGACTTTTTAAACGGACGGATTGAAACCCGGAATAACCAAACCATTCATTCCACGATATATATATATATATATATATATATATATATATATATATATATATATATATATATCACGAGGCTGAATAAATATATATCTACTTACAGTGATTTCGTACTGTAGCGAATAAATTCAATATAAAATAAATAGTTACTTGTTCGAAAAAACGCTTGGGCCAGTCGAATTTTATTTTTGGTTTAGAGTTTTTTGGCATAATACCAAAATATACAGGGTAACTTAAGAAGGAGCTATGACATACTGAAAACCCCATTTCTTACTTCAGAATCAGAAAAGGAACTTTTTTTTATAACGGCAAGGTAAATATCGATGTTGATTACATAAAGAAATTGTCAAGAAAATTTGCAGTAAAACTTTAAAGTATGAAAAAAAATATTGCACCATCTAAATTAAATGGTCAAACTAGGCCCCGTCAACAATCTGACAATAGCCAAGTTGATGAATAAATTCTTTTTGTACATCGTCGATGACATTTGCGGTTATGTTTCATACTTCCTGGCGTATCGAACTTTTAGGACTTCTTAATTGTCGGGTTGAGTCAGTATAGTTTAGTTTTTAAGTATGCCCACAAGAAATAATCAAGTTGGGTAAAATCTGATCTGACAGGCCACTCAATTGTCCCTCTTTTGCCTGTCCAATGATTCGAAAAAACTAATCCAAATAAACACGGGCAGGAGCAGCGAAGTGGGGCCGCGCTCTATCTTGTTGGAGCAAAAAGGTCACGCTAAAACATGTCGGGTTCTTGTGAGTCTGGATACAAAGTTACTAGTGCATGAATGAGGTCATTTTGAAAAATATCCAAATATCTCGCTCTAGTGAGGGTACCGTCAAAAAAATAAGGACCTAGGACTGTTAAATTTTAAAAAGTTTTTCGAGAAATCGATCGTGGAATGTCGTTGTGGAACACACTGTATATATTTATGGAAATAAATAATTTCAGTTTAAGTTTCTGTGACATGAAAAATAATTATGTCCATATCCATACATACACACACACACACACACATATATATATATATATATATATATATATATATATATATATATATATATATATATATATATATATATATATATAATAAAATAAGAAATTCTGGGCTATTCGGACAAAGACTGTTGATAAATATTATTTTTATGCTAAAAAGTGTAGAGATCTCCAAAGAACATAAAAAAACTTCGGGTCCGAAAAATGACGACAAAGCTGTTTCGTCCTAGTATGGGACTCGTCAGGCCATTGCATTCGGTACAAACCATCATCTCGTATTTGTGTCCCATAAATAAATTTCACGATTGAAAAATAGCAAATAAGACACAGTGGCGACATCTCGATGGCTCACTCGATAACATAAGAATAACACAAATCAACCAATGTGTATAAAACCGCCATGTGGTAGTGGGACGGTAAATCAAAAAAGAAATTTATCAAAACTCGATACACGTACTTGCCACTCTAAGGATAGAGGTCACATTATTCGGCATCAGCAACCAAACTAACTGTGAATTCCATAGTTGAAGTACAGTATCGCACCAACGATCTCCCTGAAAGATCTGTTGTGTATGTTTTAAGGCAACAAATATAAAAATAAAAAAAGAGGTTAATGTCCATGTAATTTTAAAATAAAATGAGAAATTCTCGGCTATTCGGACAAAGACCTTTGAAAAATATTATTCTTATCCTATAAAGTGCGAAGATCTCCAAAAAATATGGAAAAACTCCGGGCCCGAAAAATGACGATAGCGCTGTTTCGTCCTAGTATGGGACTCATCAGGCCATTGCATTTGGTATAAACCATCATCTCGTATCTGTGTCCCATAAACAGATTTCACGGCTGAAAAATAGTAAATAACACACAGTAGCAACATCTCGATGGCTATTCAATAACATAAGAATAACACAAATCAAACAATATGTATAAAACCGCCATGTGGTGGAGCGAAGTTAAATTAAAAAAGAAATTTATCAAAACTCGATACACGAACTTGCCACGCTAAGGATAGAAGTCACATTATTCGGCATCGGCAACCAAACTAACTGTGAATTCCACAGCTGAAGTTCAGTATCGTACCAACGATCTCCATAACAGAGCTGTTTTGTATGTTTTAAGCCATCAAAATAAAAATTTTATTTTAAAATTATACGGACGTTAACTTCTCTGTTTATTTTTAACAATCTTTCTAACAATTCTTCCAACAACAGGATTTTTAGAATTATAAAATTTATGTATTCGATTTTTTAATATTTTATCAATGTTCCTGTGTTTAAAGTTGTTCTCTAATAAGTTCTCTTTCAGTTTTCTGAAAACAGGGGGTATAAATTCAGGGGAAGTCACAGTGACGGCTCTGTCTGCTAGATCAACAATAACACTATTTTTCTGAGTTATTGGATGATTTGAGTGGAAATTCAAGTATCTCCCTGATCATGTAGGTTTAGTATATCACTCAGTTAAGATTTTATTTTCTCTTCGGATAAGAGTCATATCTAAAAAGTTTATCTTACCCTTTTTTTTCTATTTCTGATGTGAATTGTAACATGTTGTGAAAGCTGTTAAATGCTTGGAAGATTTCATCAGTTTTATTGGAGGGAACATCCATTAAACAGTCATCCACATATATTTTAAAGAATGTTATATTGAATTTAAGATCTTTGATAACGCTTTCTTCTAAATATTCCATAACTAACTGGGCAATAGTAGCGGGTGGACAAACCTTACGATCCGGGTAGGGATAGGTCTGCTTCAGGGATGCGCCCCTGCCTACATGAGCTCTAATTACTCTCCCCTCCCCCCTTCCCTCCCGGGGAGAAATTCGGATCCCTACCCCCAAAATCATATCCACCACCCTCAAAACTCCCCCCCCCCCATCACCAACCCATATATCTTCCAACCCGCACTTAGCCAGCGTGGAAGATTACGGCTAAAACCCTCCAATATGGTGATTTTAAAAACGTCTGGAAGTGAACCCCAGGTGAGTAGAACAAACAATGTCAAATCCCACACCTTAGATAAGGTCTGCTCAAAGATTCTGGGGGACGCATAAATTCACCTTCACCGACCCCAATTGTGTCAAATCAAAAGCAAAATCGTAAAGGGAAAAATTACCTATGTGTTGCTACATATAACATTCGAACCATGAGCTCCGAAAATCACCTCCTTGAACTAGAACAAAAAATAAAACATATCAAATGGGATATTCTGAGCCTACATGAAACACGCTTAAAACAAGAAAAGTGTACAACGTTAAAAACAGGACATGTATTATGTCAGAGTTCTTCTGAAACAACAAAATATCGGTGGACTTGCTATTCTAATACACAAACGTCTGAAGCACATGACAACAAACTTTTGCACAATATCGGAGAGAGTTATGTACATAACAATTAAACTTAATACACGCTACACCCTACAAATTATAAATGTGTACGCGCCAACTAGCACCACAGAAGACGAAATAGTGGAAAAAATGTACGAAGATATATCAGATGCCAAACGAAGAGAAAAAGCTCACTGTGTCTTACTACTTGGCGACTTCAATGCTAAGATAGGAAAGAAGAAAAAAGACGACTCAGAACATATAGGAAATTATGGCCTCGGCGAGAGAAACGCAAGAGGTGAGGTGCTACTCAACTACCTGGAAAGTTAAAATCTCTACTGCCTCAATACTTTTTACAGGAAACCTTCTCAGCGAAAATGAACGTGGAAAAGCCTGGACAATAAAACTAAAAATGAAATAGATTTCGTGATCTGCAACAAGAAAGAAATATTTGTAGACGTTTCAGTCTTAAACACATTTAATACCGGCAGTGGTCATAGGCCGGTTAGGGCAAGACTCCTCATAAACCTCAAACAGGAAAGATATAAGCTGATCCGTTCACACTCAACTCCCGCAGCTAAAGAACTATACACACGACAAAACGAATACCAATACAAAATAGCGAAAAGTTTGAAATCGACTAATACTCTGGAACAACATAACATCAATGAAATGATAAATAAAATCCAAACTACTATAAAAACATCAATGAAAAAAGTATGTGGAAGATTAAGGAAAACTACAGACAAGAAACTTAGTGCAAATATATTACAGATGATGGAAGGACGAAGGTTAACTAAGAGAGACACAGAGGATTTTAAACAACTGAATAAAAATATCAAGAAAAAAGTAAGGAAAGACATTAGAACGTTCAAAACAAAATTAATACACGAAACAATAGAAAGAAACACAAATATGAAAGTTTTGAGGTCAGGTCTCTCAAGAAGACGAACCAAAATAACAAAATTAAAGAATAGAGAAGCGGTGACAGTAACACATGTAGATGACATCATAAAGGCTGTGGAAGCATTCTATGCGGACTTATACTCCTCGATCAATGCAGATCCATATCCAACAAAAACAGTAAAACAAATAAGAAATGTAGGATCAGAAGATTTGCCGGAGATATCGTTAGATGAAATAAAAAGAGCACTAAAACAGATGAAGGATGGAAAATGCCCGGGCGAGGATCAAATTACAACGGAGATGTTAAAGATGGGCGGAGACAGTCTTGAAAAAGCGATACAAACACTGATGAATAAATGCTTATATGAAGATAGAGTACCAGAACAATGGTATAACGCACAAGTCGCACTTCTCTTCAAAAAAGGGGACACAACAAATATAGAAAATTACCGTCCTATCAGTTTATTAAACCACCTATATAAACTATTCACCCACATCTTGACAAATCGCCTGACTGAAAAGCTTGACTATTACCAGCCTGTGGAGCAATCCGGCTTTCGACGCAGATTTAGTACGATAGATCGTATCCAAGCCCTACGCATAGTCCTAGAAAAAAACGAGGAATATAACATTCCTATACACCTGGCATTTGTAGATTTTCACAAGGCCTTTGACTCTATAGAAACATGGGCAATCTTGAAATCACTTAATAATGCTAGAATTGCCTCCAGGTGTACCACTATCATACAGAACTTATATAAAAAGGCAACTATATAGATTAAAATCGACGGACACAAAAACCGAAAAAATAAACGCTATGAGAGGTGTGCGTCAAGGAGACGTATCTCTCCAAAACTATTTACGCTAGCTTTGGAGGATGTCTTTAAAAAACTAAATTGGGATGAGAAAGGTTTGAGAGTCGACGGTTCTTATCTTAGTTATCTTCGTTTCGCCGACTATGTTGTTGTCATGTCTAGCAACCCAGAAGAGCTAAAACAAATACTTCAAGATTTCAATGAAGAGGCGAGAAAGTGGGAAAACTAAGTTAATGAGCCCTGACGCAAACATACAAATAGAGATTCAAACTGAAATCATAGAGAATGTCCAAGAATACATCTATTTAGGCCACGTCATGAAACTGGGCAAAGAAAACCAAACGGCGGAAATAACAAGGAGAATGGGGCTGGCATGGACTGCCTTCGGAAAGTTGCAGTACGTATTAAGAGATAGAAACACACCAATCAACCTTAAACGGAAAGTGTATAACACATGTGTCTTACCTGTTGCTGAAGAAGAAGAACTGGGCAATGGTGGAGGAGATTGGTGAGCCCATAGCACATCCATTTATTTGTTTGTAAAATGTATTATTCTATTGAAAGTAATTTGTGAAATTATATATATATATATATATATATATATATATATATATATGGAAATAAAAAATTTCATTAGAAGTTTTCATAATATGAAAAAAAATTATAAAAATTAAATAAAAGTTTTAGTTTTAATAAAGTAAAAATAACACAATATCCTGGTTGACCATCATAAAAATAATAAAGAAAACTACTATTCTTTCCTACATAAACAAGTAAGTTTTAATGTACCTAAAACTTTTTTGTGAACAACTTTATCAATTATTTTTTTACAAAGATCGGGGAGGTTAGTATTAATCTCCGATTATTAAGCTTTTTTATCATTCTTAAACAAATGTTTTTTAAAGCTAACCTGGAAAAATACTTTTTCCTATTGATTTTATAATTAAGTAATATAAAATTAGTTTTTCGTGTTGAATTGATCTATTATTATGTTTATGAAAATCTATGAAATTTATGTTTTCCTTAAATCTGGATTTTATGAAATTTTCCAAGACCTTAACTAGTAAAATACATAAATCCTGCGGTTGAGTAAAAGTTGAGCCATCTAGATCTGCATAATCCCCAGGCGTTTTCTGAAAGTGTGCATAAAATTATTTAAAAGTATAAATCACATACACAGATTTTAAAATGACATTTTCAACTAAATAGGAAAAAACATAATCCGAAATAAATGTTTACGCGATGACATATATTTCAGTTTAAATTTGCGCCTAGACATTTCCGCTTCCGGTTATCGCTTACTGTAAGCAAACACAGGAATTCACTCGCGCGATTTATATTCAATTTTTAAGTTTGCAGTCTTGAGATTTCTATTTGTCGCTAATAAAAATCTGGAAAAAATGTGATATAGAAAATAAAATCAATTTTTGACAGATGTCAGTGAATCTTTCCTGTATACAGGATGACTGAATATTCCTCTCATATATTTTGAAAGAAGATATACATAAACGTGAAAAAAATTTTATATGAACATAAGTCCCAAAATGCGTCATTAGGGAGCCGTTTAAAGGTGGCCCTCTAACACAGGTTTTTATTTAATATCTTTGGAACTGCTTGAAGCACCGATGTGTTTTTTAGTATTCGAACTAACATGATTAAATGTTACTTTTTGATGTAAGTGAGTGGCAAATTTAGTTAAAGGTGTTCCGACAAGAGGGAGGGTTGATTTAGTTATTCCTATTTTTTACACATTTTAAAAATTTTAAAATTTATGATTCCGCAAAACTATTTACATAAAAAACATGGTCTTGTAAAAAATCACTACATTAATGGTTTAGGAGAAAACCCGCCTTAATTAAATCAAATCTGATTTATTTGTGTTTAAGCTTGACATTAAAGTAGGCTTGTGACGACTATAAATTTGAAGGAAAAAAAAAATAGCTCATGTTTAATGTTAATATAATAATCACAATTGGGATGTTGACTGTATTCAAATAAAAATATAATTTTGCCGTGAAAACGGTAGTTTCCACAATAAAAATCTTAAAAGCTCAATATTTTTCTTTATTTTTAAGGAATTTTATTTTTATATATAAATAAAAATGTAATTAAGTCTCCTTCAAGTCACGTGGACAACGACACCAATTGAAGTGAATGATGTTATTCCATACTAATATCATCGCTAGCACTCCGTCCTGATACGATTATTCTTTTGAGTCATTATTACTTTCAGTTCTATCACTTGAAGTAATCATGATCACTTCGAACTAATGACAAGTAAATTCATGTTTAAAAGAGCATGGTTATCAGTTTCACTTTTTTTTACTTCGCTCATTTGATAATTATTCTGAAGAATACAGCCAACGTCATCGCTGTCAAGAACTTGATATATAAATTTTTTGGTTTTATGTCACATTCGTGATCCCTGTCGAGAGCTACGTTGCCTATATCATATTTCATAGACATTTTCATGAAATTTCTTCGAAATTTGCTTACTTTTCCTTTTGGAAACGATTCTAAGAAAATTTCTACTGAAGGATAGTGGATTTATTAAGGCAAATAGTTCGAATTTGCCGAGAATGGATTGTTTTATGGTGGCCAGTTTCTTCGCAACAAACAATAACTTCTACTCTGCGGAATTAGAAATATTGAAACCTCCATGTAAGTAATTTATCAAGAATTGTGATTTCTGCAACTAAGAATGAATACATAATAGTAATAATCGATATTTGTAAGCTCAAAATTAAAATAAAACGAGTAGTGCTGGGCTAGCTGAAGCCACATTTTCCTATTATTTTCCGAACGTGGGACATGAATAAATAACTTTTCAGATGTTTTAATTATAGTACCTGTACATTGAGGCACCGCACTACACTTAAAATAACTTAGAACTCATGTTATGTCACAAAAACTACGAAAAAATTTATATATCCTTGTCAGTTTACCATTGTGACCATGATTTATTATTGACACTTTTTCTTTTTTGGCCTTCCTAATTTGTTTTACTTTTATAGCTCACTTTTTTTTTATTTTTAATATAATGAATAAATCAAAAACTCTGGTATTTTCTTTTATTGGACTATAAAAACACAAATTTTCAAAAAATTGTTTTCACTAGAACTCTCAGATAATACATATTTATGATTCTTTATTATGTGGCGAGTTTTTCCTGGAGGGGAGCAAGTCGTGCTCTACGGTTCTACTTTATTTACGGCAGCGAAACATCGGTCAGTGGATATTTATCGTGCAGACAGCCATCGGTCAAATGCTCAGCGCAGGGGTATCGGTTTGACGGTATCTACTTATAATCGGGATATCCCTGCTCTCTGAATTGATCAACGGTTTGTGGAGAAACGACAAACCAGGGGTCAATTGCGTGTATTAGTGCTGGCCGCCGGCTGCCAATTGTTATCTGTAATGTTAAAAATGGGACTAGGTAATGAAACAAACGGTTATAAAACATCCTGTATCCTGTATTCCATTCTTTTATAAAAAGACATGGCCTAAAACTAACTTACATCTAAGATGGACAATAATATAAACAAATAAACGGTCTGGAGAGCGAGTATATTATGAGAGCTGTTTACGGTAGCTCGCACTGGTCGGTAGCGTTGGAGACGGTAACCCGACGGTATCATTCTCGACGCTATTCACGTTACCTCGTACTACACGGTTGCGACGATATTCACGACGGCTCGTACTCAAATGATCGCGCTTCGTCTCTAAAATCCGCGGACGCTGTTCACGGCGCTTCGTACTATAATTTGATCGACGGCGGTATACACGGTATGTCTAAGAATAAATCGGCATCGATCGGCGGTAAGCGGTGTTTCTATACGGCGGCGGCGATCTCTACACATGGCGGCGGCGATAATCGTCGGGGCGGCATTTGTTAAGCGCCCTTATCAACGGACATCGGAGGGCACCTAGCGGTAAAACATATTTCTGGTCAATACAAAAACAAAACTTACGACATTCAGTGCGTATGTGTATAGGTGACGGTGGGAAGGAAAGAAAGGAACTGACGCTGCCCGTACTTGTAAAGGTGCTCGACAGCGTCAGCAGGATGAAACTACATTGTCTGTACTTACAAGGGTCCTCGACAAGGTCGACCAATAGCGGTAGGAAATTAGGAAAGGAACCGACACTGCCTGTTCTTATAAGGGTCCTCGACAGTGACGGTAGGATGACACAACATTGCCCCTACTTACAGGAGTCCTCGACAATGCTGGTCATTAGCGGGGTAGGACGTAAGGAAGGAAATGGATGGTGAATCACCATATACACACAAGCCTAGCCTCATCTATATTGCTAGACCAGGAAAGCGCGATCCGGCAGGCGACCCAGGCAGTCCGTTGGGACTGTTGACCCGGGTGGAGAACGTGCAGTTCTCCGCGAAATAATGGTCTGCTCGGGCTTAAGTAATCGGCCCGAGCTCCCACTACGCTGACGTGTGACTGTGTGCGGTGATCGCGCATACAATACTGCTGTATGCGGCTCGCGATTACTATGATCGGACTCTCTGAAAATCATCGAAAAATTGTATTTCTCGGAATAGCGCGGTAAATCTAATTATATACCGGTAATATTGAAACTTTAAGTATTCCTTTCCTGCAAGAATCAGATTTTTCGAATGTTTAATAAATAAATTAAATCCCGACGAACATACTCATGCCCAAAAATTAGTAACTTCGTTACAATTATTATGACATTAGACACAACCTACTTGATATTTTTTTCACCTCAAATTCATAATCGTCATAAGCCCACTTTGATATTTAGAGAGTTTATGCATTGACTTAATTAAAGTG
This sequence comes from Diaprepes abbreviatus, assembly GCA_034092305.1. Taxonomy (NCBI): domain Eukaryota; kingdom Metazoa; phylum Arthropoda; class Insecta; order Coleoptera; family Curculionidae; genus Diaprepes; species Diaprepes abbreviatus. Next base: position 662,412 of record JASJET010000260.1, on the reverse strand, counting down.
GGTTTTCTCCTAATAAAAACTATTAGTGTAATAATTTTGTACAAGAACATATATTTTATGTAAATTTTTTTGTCGAGTCATAAGATTTAGGTAGAATTTTAAAAAAGTGTAATTTAAAAAATAGGGTAAATAAACCAGAGTGCCCCTGTCTAAGTTTGCCGCTCACTCTTAACATGAAAAAATTAGCATTTATTACTGTTATTTCGAATACTAGAACACACACCGGTGCTTCAAGCAGTTCCAAAGATATTAAATAAAAATTTGTGTTCAAAGGTCACCTTTAAACGTCCATAGCTCCCTTATGACGCATTAGCGCTCATATAATTTTTGGATACCCTATATAATTTGTTTGTCTCACAGATAAATTAAACTTTATTATTTTTTTATAAAACTATCTTACCATGTTCAATACTGTATGTAAACAGGCTTGAGAAATGAGTGGCCTTTTTGATTTAATTTAATAGAATTCCACCATGTTTTTTAAGCCCTAATATCTCTGCTATCTAAGAATCAAATGACATTTCTTTTTAAATTTTTAAGTAAAAAATGTTAATATTCAATTTTCTTTTTGTTTCAGTGGCTTCCGAAAATGGTAAGTATATATAAGAAACTGTCTTCTTATACTTAGGCTCCAGATTAAATCATTTTAGAAGTGCGACAATTTTGGTCTTTAAAGGAGAAGGATTCAATTTTTGTCGCCTCGCTCGTCATACGATTCGTTGTATTACCCTGGAAAAAAATATTATTAGATAACATAATATCTGCTATGTATAGAATTTTTCGAGCTATAAACAACTACTTTTACCTAAAAGGCTTTGTTGTCAGGAGTTTGGTACTCCATCAGGCGCCTCCGCTTTTTTTTAAAGAGATGCGTGTACTCCACACATTCATTTATTAATTTTTCCTATTAAATTATACAGTATTTTACCATTGCTCATTTATTACACAAGTCTGCAAAAAAAAAAATTGAGATCTATTATGATTTTTTTGCATAATTCTTATGTTTTTGGGTGTGCTGAATCCGAAAATGACTTTCATTTTGTCATAGAACGTCGTTTTCTGACAATGTAAAAGACTATAAAAAAAAATTTTTAATTTATAATTGCGTAGCAAAACTTTTTTTTTATCTAAAATACATTCATTAGTAAGCACTAAACACATTTCTTTTTCCCAGTGAGACTCCTTTTTGTACATTTTCGCTTGTAGGAAGCATCTGGAAGGTCTCTCTGAAGGGTTCAACAGTAGTCTGCCAACATTGAGACGCTCCATCTTACCTGGTATCTTTTTTCCATCTCCTTAATATCTTGGTGAAATCGTTCATCTTGCTCTTCACTCACATCTCCTAAATTTTCTAGAAAGTAGTCGAGGTGGGAATGAAGAAAATGTATTTTTAAACTCATTAGGCAACCTAAAACTTGAAATGCTTTTAACATTCTTTTGACGATTTGTTTGTAGTTAGGGTCTTTGTTATTGCCTAAAAATTTCTCTATAACCTCTTTAAGGGCAATCCACCCTTCTCTTTGAGGATCCGTCATGGTTGTGATGAATTGTGGATCAGCGGTAAGCCGTCTAATATCTGGTCCAACGAAAACACCTTCCTTCAACTTTGTCTCCGAGAGGCCTGGGAACTTTGATATTAAATAGTTGAAGCAATTTCCATCTCTTGAAAGTGACTTTACAAATTGCTTCATCAATCCCAGCTTTATGTGAAGCGGTGGTAGAAGAACTTTATGACGAGGCACCAAAGTTTCATGCAGGACGTTCTTTTCGCCAACGTTAAGCTCCCTCGGAGGCCAACACTTTTTGGTCCAGCGATTTGCTCGGTCTCTACTATCCCATAGACACAAAAAGCAAGGGAATTTGGTAAACCCAGATTATTGTCCGAGCAACATACCCAAGATGTTTAAATCACCGCACACTTGCCAACCGTGGTCTTTATATTTTAATTTGCAATGAACCAATTCCAGATTCTTGTAGGTTTCCTTGAGGTATACGGAATGACCGACAGGAATGGAAGCATAGAAACCGCCATTATGAAGCAGAACTGCTTTAAGGCTTCTTTTTGAAGAATCTATGAAAATACGCCACTGTACTGGGTCGTATGAGATCTTTAACGTATCCATCAAACCTTTAATATTGGTACAATAAACCAATTCGTCCTCTTGGGCAAAGTAGGAAGTGAACTGCTTCTTACGATATCTAAACCAGGAGGAAGACACTCCTGGCAAAAGTAAGTTCCTGCTTTTGAGCCTTGATCCAAGCAACTCAGCAATGTTTTTGGGAAGATTCAAGTCTCTTACCAAATCATTTAGCTCGCCCTGGGAAAACAATTTCGGACTGCTGTCAGCTTCAAATTCAAAACTTGACTTGCCATCGGGTTCAGGTACAGCACAATCTTCGTCATAACTTGGAATTTCTTCCAAGGTAGCAGGGGCCTTGGACACTGGTATTTCGGTCCCATGAGAGATGGGACGATTACCTGATTGCAGATTGGGGTATAAAATTGACTGCTTCCGTTTTGAATTATACCCTTTCACATTACACGAACAAAAGTAACAATCATCACTATGGTTCTTCTGCTCGCGCCATACCATAGGAATCGCATATCGGAAAGCTTTTTTCTTGCCCTTAAACTAATTTCGAAGATCTTCAACACATCGTTTGCAGACTTTATGAGATGCCCAAACTTTATCCTGATCTCCAAGTTTTAAGCCAAAATACGCGAAATATACTTTTTTTACAAAGTCCGTAATATTAAGTTGTTGCTTTAATACCATATATTCGCCACAAATATAACAGAAACTGTCAGACGAATTCACACACTTCCGCACAGACGACATTGCACTATATTGAACCAAGATCTATAAAACAATCACGAGTTAACACGTAATTGTACCGCGCCACTTTCTACACTATCGGAGCGCGTACGTTCAGGTTACAAAATGTTTATGTTTGTTAATTTAGCTCACACAGGGCGTTCTTTATTTAGAAAGTAATGATAGTTATGGCCTGGATACATTTAAAAACAGTAATCAAAATAAAATTGCACCTATTTATTTATGACTTCAAGTTAGCCCAAAAAACCTCTTTTTTATAATAAAATTTTGCATTTTACAAAATAACCTGACGTTCTGGAATTTTTTGAGTATTTTTTTAGTTTTCAGAACACCTAAATACATAGAAATCAGTTGAAAACATCCAGACAGCATTTTTGTTGCAGACCTGTGTTATTTATCTTTGTTTAACAAAGACAAACCGATATCTTTAAAATAGCACTAGAATCGATTAAAATCAATATCGAGGGTGGATTCCTGAAAAATAGTCAGGTAATTTGTAATAAATAAAAAAATTGTTAATAATTACGACAATTGTTTTTCTTGTAAAATAATAATAAAATATTCTTATTTTGTGGCCAATTCTAAGCAAAAAATGTCTCTTGTGATTTTTCTGCTCGACGCAAAGTTTTTGAGTTAAAAATCGTTAAACATTTGAAAAATGACAACACGAATATCTTTTAATTAAAGAAATGTTCTCAATTACGGCGCCTAGAAATTGATAGTTCATGTCAAGAACTACAAGCTGGGATTAATTGCAGTGTGAAAATATGATGTTTTTATTGCTTTTAACCCCTATAAACAAATAGCATTCATGAATATAACGTATGCGCAGCCATGTATGAATGGAGAGAAGTTTTGAACCGACTTGTATAATTAAATGAAATTTTAATATTTTATAGAGACCATACAGACTCATTAAATCATACTACAGTAGATGTTTTAGATCGCCAGAGAAGTGAGGAGCGAACTTGCAGCCACACTCGTTGGGCCTAATTTTTGACATGTGTCATTTTACAGAGCTGAAAACTAATTTTTAAACTACTTTTATCACTCCTCTTCTAAAAAGGGACTCTTAATATATTTCGATAAAACTTGCGGTTTTCGAGATAGGTTGGTTTTTATGCGAATACTGCAAAATTTACTAATGCTAAACACAAACAGCTAAAAATAAAATACGCAGGATGTGCTGATTTTATTTTTATGTGCTTTAATTTATGATAAATCAATGTATATCTATTCGAGGGCAAGAAAATATTATGCTGAAATCTTTTCAGCTCAGATATTGTCAAATCCAGAAATCTTTCAAAGGGTTGATCGGGACTCAATTAAATTACAATGTTATTACAACGCAAAAGTAATAAAAACGTTTAAATGTTATTTTGCCAAATGTTCAATATGGACTCCACGTATTTCAACATGTTTTCTTATTCTTCCAATATTTTCCCGCTGCACTGCAAATAATATTCCGGACCTCGTTAGAATGCTGTACTATTGTCACTAATAGTTGTGTTGAATAAACTAGTTCTTTTAACTGTCCCCAGAAGTAAAAGTCTAAGGGATGTAGGTCTAGAGACCTTCGCGGCCATAAAATAAGCGCACCTCAACCTATCCGTCGAGGGCCAAAAACGTTTGTTAAGAGTTGAAATCATAGAATTTTTAGGGGGGTAGTGAAATAATAAATTTTTTACGATGCCGTGTAATATATATTACAAATTATAAACGCCTTACCAAATCCTGGCAACACCCTGTAAGATGCTTCAATTCAGACTTAACTAATGTTTGTCCTAATGCTGACTGTAGTCTACCTATACGCTAGCTCATCTCAGGGTAGATTCGTTATTTTTATATTTTTCCACTATTTTTAATATATTGCTTGTGTAAGTTTTATAAATGTCTAATACAAGAAAAAGGCGCCACCAAATTTTACTTTAGAATGTACCCTAATGATTATACTACTAGCACTTGTAGTAGAGAAAATTTGGAAAAGAACAAATATTTAATATGTCATATCTGGGTAAATAAATCGCTGAGTTTAACTGCTTAATAGTATTCTAATTTAAGATTATAGGAAATAAAACCAATTAAAGAGAGTCCAATACATTTATTCCTCGCGGTATACCCCTTCCCAGAAAATAAGGACAACCTCTGGAAAAAGTTATTACCAGTGTGAATTCTTGCAAGCTCCTCTATTGGGGCTATCTGATAGAAATGCGATTACAAATGGTAAATTGCAATAAATAAAAAACTTTGTTAACGACTTAGTCGAAAGTTATTGACTTTCTATGACCTAGAAAAAGTGAAAATTAAAACAAAAGAGAGTAAATTAAACTTGACAGTGTCCTGCACAGTGAACGGTAAACCAATCCAAAATGTAAATAAATCAACTACTATACTTCGAAGGTTTACGTCGACATAGCCTAGTCATAGACGATAAAAACACTCTCCATTTTAAACTAGACTATGAAGTTCCATAAGCCCAACAATGTAGGAGACTATCAACTTTTCAGTAATAAAAAAAATAAGCAATATCAGAAAAAACTACAAAAATGTCTGCCATGAGAAAGAATTTGGAAATTGATAATGTGAGAGATAATGAGTATTCAAGTGATAGTTAACAGTATATAAACAATAGATAATTACACAAAAAATGATAGATAATTACAAAAATTAGATCATAGAAAGGAACTTATAACGGTCGCTCAAGTGGTTAAAATCTTAACAGAATTTTGCTGAAAAGTATGTTAAAATTTTTGTACAAAATAACTAGTTTCCAAAATATTGAATTGTTAAGCAATTACAATTTTCTATAAATTTATCCTTATAATATCCATTACTTTAAACAATTATTAAATGGTTAATCGGCCACTCTGGGACTCTAACAGGGAACCATAATTAAAAAAAAACTCAATTACAGTAGGGTATCGCAAATAAAACATTTAAATTTGAGGTTGTAGCGCCACGTAGTCGACTTCGTTTCATTTTACAAAATTTACTGGTTCGCCCCAAAGATTAAGTGATATGGTAAATTTAGCAAAAGATAAATATCATTAGAAAAATATTAAAGTTCAAATATTTAAAGTATATTAATTAAAAAGGTTCAAAATCATGTACAGAAGAATCCCTCACCGATCAACCCTCTAGATAATCGTAAATAAATTAAATCCCGGCGAACATACTCATGCCCAAAAATTTTTTAACTTCGTTACACCATTAATCCTAGCTTGTAATTCTTGACTTAAACTATCAAATTCAAGGCACAGAATTTGAAAATATAAAAAAAAAGTCATTTTCAAATGATAACAATTTTTTGTTCATAACAAATTACCTAACCAGTTTTTGGGATCGATATTCGTAATTATGGGATCAAAATACTTATAAGAAAGTTTGGTGGAGCTATGTCTCGCGTCATAGGCCACGAAAACCTACGGAACTCTCAGACTATTGACTTCTATCTATAATGTTGGTCCCTCAAACAACCAAAATTCTATAACTGTGGAGTACTGTAACTTGTAGAGTATAGACATATCTTGACCACCTTTATTACTCTAAAATATCTTTGGGAAAAGAGTTGATTTTTTTTCGACGCTTCTTTATGATATTTCGAACGAGTACAGACAATCAACAAAATAAATAAAATTAATTCAGAATGAAAGTTTCTCGAAAACGCGACATCGATGATATTAGCCAAGGAAATAATCGCCGATTTCCCTAACAGATAAACATGATTTATTTTCAGTTAAGAAGGGAAATGTAGGTCAAATAATACCAATTTCTGTCCCCTTGGGCTGCAACTGCAAAGCGGATTTAAGTCCTCCCTAATCCTCTATATTTGAAATATTATTATGTTACACAGATAAAACTTTTATTAAATATAAAAATAAATTTTACAGAATAAGCTCTTTTTTGGGGGTAAGAGAGTTTTATATTTTATTTTAAAGAAGAAATATCAAGTTGAAAATTTTATTGATAAAAATTGAATTTTTATGAAATATGAGTTTTGGTGCTGCTTTCGTAAGGTGAGATTCCACAAGTGTTCGCAATTTAGGAATAACATGACATAAATAAAAGGAAAACGATTGCAATTCAATCAAAAAAGTTTTATATAAGACCAACGAAACAACTTTCATCGACTATATAAAAAATCAACGTAACAATCCAATTGCGCACTCTTGATAAGACAATTCCACAAAAATACGCATGATAGGCCCAATAAATGCGCAAGCTAATTCATACGCATAAATCACACTTGTAGATTCCAGTGCCGATGTAGGATGTGCATTTATCGTGCCACCATTCAATGCACGAGCTGAACTGAATCCAGCCTTCAACAATCGGCCCCTTGAAATTCTCCTGGCAGCCAGTGCATCTCCACATCTTGTTCTAATTCTTTGGTGATTTCTTTGGTTTTGATAGCTGTTTCTGCGATGTTTTGCTTGTTCTTCTGTGTATTTTTTTCTTATTAAATTCTGTTTCTTGTTCTAGTTTTCGTTTACATGGAAAGTTTGTAATTATTTCAGATCTTCTACTCACTGTTTGGTGTCTTTCTAAATGAGCAAGTTGATTTATTGATTAATACTTCAGTGTTCAGTCTTTGAGGATTTTCAGACAAAGTGGAATCACTTTCTTTATTTCCTTTTGACATGGCCTCTTTTGAGATTTCAGAAGTTGTCCGATTGTCATGTCAGATTCTAAGTCAGTAGAATTTTTAATAGGAGAACATGCATCGTTGTCACATGTATATATCTGTTTTACTCCCAAAAGTGTGCATGGACTGTGAAAACTCTCCACTTGTTTTATCACTGCAGCATTTTGTGTCTCTTCTTCTGGCAAAGGCACGCTAGTAGAAGTGCCAGGAATTATCGCGTTCTACGTTGAGTACACCTTCTGTTATGTAAGGACAAGTGTCGTGTTGCTCAGCAATTGAAATATTACTTGTATGTTCCAGCCTCTTAGTTATCATACTAGTAAGAAAGTCAACGTCACTAAACAGATCTCTATCGAAAGGATATCCAACTTTGGAACCTTCGACGACATTAGCAATATTTACAGTCCTCATATAAGCAGCATTGAACAAAGTGGGTCTAAATTTGCCTAGGGATGTAGCAACGTCTTCTTTTTTTTTAATTTTTTTACTTAAACTAGACTCGGACATACCCAAGAGTTCAGCAACTTTTCTTTTGCTTTTTCCCTTTTAAATCATTTTTCGTGCAAGACCCAATATCTCTTTAGATCAATTGATTCGGTTTGTTTTTCTTTGCTTAGAAGCCATCTAGAAAACAAGAACATAAAGTAAATCCAAATAGTTCACAAGTGTATATGATCCGCAAGAGTGTGCATGCGCCCCCTTGCTAGGCGCACTCTTGTGGAGAGCCTTGGGTCCAAAACAAAGGGGCACATCAGTCGCATCTATGGAAATATAATACCAAACCATCTACAAGTTATCACATGTTTTAAACCATTTGTTATCAAAAAACACGATTGATACTACATTAGTTGAAAAATATGATATTATTTTAACAAAAATCGAAATATCAAAAATTTTACCTATTTCTTCCAAAATGAATTATTTTTATGCGAATTTTTTGCATTAACATCCTAGTACAGAGACTCTCAAAAAACAAAATAAAGTTAGCGCGCTTTGCAACCAACCGTTGAAAATACTAGGTCCAAGTACTCTTGAGGACTGCGCACACTTGTGGCACTTTAGCCTTAGAGATTAATTAAAAGCAACGAACCAAGTGGTCTAAGTAAAATGAACTCTATTAAAATTGCGCTTGTTTTTAAATTCCAAAAATTCATTTACTATTCTCTATTTTCATCATGATCATCATATAGACCCAGAACATTGGCTCCTCGCATGCTTGCTACTTAGTCCGGTTTTATGCCATTTGCATTCACTTTGTTACTAGGCTCTTTATGTGGAAGCCTTTATGTGTACCGTCACCTGCAAACCGGTTTCGAACTTATTGGTTGTCATCAGTACAGGGGTACAAGCACACCTAAACATAAGAAAATTGTTCTATGAACAGCATACAAGGCCATAAATATCATAAAAAATTAAAAAATGGTTGAAGATCCATACAAATCGAAAGCTAATATACATGCCGAACAGGCATCTTTCTACTGCAATGACAACAGCAAGACCGGTAGTAGTAATGGGAGAATACGTATTAAAATAACCGCACAATCTGAATATTAAACTAATACATAATAATCCGAATACTTCTTTAACATACGGAAGCAGAATTCGAAATGTGATGGTCTTGGATTCTATAAAAATCAAAGGGAAGAATAAAGATACTTTATTTTTGTTACGTTTGTAGTAACGTATAAGTATGTCACTGTCTTCAGAGCGACAAGGGAACGAACGATGAATGTTACGGATGGTACCTGTTTCATTCATATTAGTTCGTACTGTTTTGTCACCTTCCATATTCCGTTTGTGCATTTTCAGCTGAGCAGCCGTATCTTTCCGTATTAGCAGACAGAGCAATTATTACGATGGTATTCCGGATGGAAGTGGAGTAAATCTAAAAGTGATGCGGAATAGGGATTGTTAATTAATCCGAATATTAAAATCATCGGAATATTTACAACACTAACCGACGGTTATCGTAAACTGTGCTCGACGCTGATTAGCCATCTGCTAAGAAACTCGACGAAGCGCCGGAAAACAACGTTCCAATTTTACGATTCTTTATTAGAATGTGATTGTATTTTCAAAGCGGTGATCTCTGAGTTCTCCTCACGCAAGCGCGTACGAGTACTTAAGCCTTATTAAACATTTACTCAACAAAACATGAATTCTCTGTCGTTGCTTAGTAGGCTGGCACTTGCACCATATCAGAAGAAGTCACGGGGAATTTAGCATAGGTGGGCCTCTGCGAGAATTATCTCGCGGAAAATTATCCCTTCACTTTAGGCAAAGCTCTATTAGTTAATACTAGTTCAGTGCCACGGTAGAAACCTCAAACAACTTCTTCGATCAAATAAGCAGAGTGAAACACAAGCTTATATTAAATTTCAGTTATCGTCGGTAAAAATACGGTTTCCTTGACTGATTAAATTTAATAAATACAAAGAACAATACAAACGCGCCTACATTTATAAGAAAAATCTAATTGCGGAAACACCTGATATTGAGAAAAACCCGATTATGACATACTTGATCTTGAATTAAGTAATTTATTCCAAGAAGAAAATTAGTTAAATCCAAATCGTGACATAGTGATTAGATCTGCTAATCGTGCCTTAGGTAGCATTTAACAAAAAATTTTCGGAATATTTTAATTTCGGAAAATCCTCAAAATCATCGATTAAAATTTAAGAGTCCCTATACAAAAACTTTTGTGCTCAAAACGTTTTAAGAGCTGACGAAAAGTTAATTAATATTATTTAAAGTAAATTCTGGTCAAGCTCTCCGTGAACAATTAAGCCCAAACTACAAATTCCTAATTTTTTCCCTCAATTAAGTATGATAATGCCCAGCCCTCTGTAATTTTTGTATTTTTATACAAAAACATTCTCATTTAGAGGAAAAATTAAATTAATTAACTACAATCTCCAATTCCTTCATTCATTCCTTCAGATGTGATTAGGCGGATGACGTTTCTGGCTATCCGGGTGGTTTTGGTGGGACCTCTGCTATTCTCTAGGGAGTCGCCCATGTCTCAATGAGTAATCATAATTTTAAAAATCCAATTGAATTTTTAAATTCAGTCTTAGATCATAATTCACAAGAAAACATTAGCCTAATTGCAGGGATATCAACAGTGACAAAATAACCCGGTTGTAGACTTTTCTAGTACGCAATCAAGGTCATCTACGTCTTTTGAATCGCATCATGGCGTTCAACGGTGTAATGGCATTTTGAAATAGGAGAGGTGTCGTGCTCGACGGATGCCTTTTGTTACGGTATCAGTAGGTGGATATTTAATGGTGCAGACAATCATCGGTCAAATGCTCAGCATAGGGGTATTTAATTAAGCACGGCGATATCTTCAATCGGGATATGCCTGCTCTCTGAACTGTTAAACGGTTTGACTGTTCGCTGGTCAAAACATCCACCCGGTGGTTGGTTCTCAGCCGCTCCCTCGGGATTAATGTGGTCGAGGGCCCACTGATGCACCGGGCAGCTTGTTACAGTAGAAAAACTGCAAGCCAGGGGTCAATTACGCGTATTAATGCTGACTGCTGGCTGCGAATTGTTACCTGAACTGTTAAGAATGGGAGATAGGTAATAACAAACGATTTTTAAACATCCTGTCTCCTGTATTCCATACTTTTTACAACGATATGGCCTAATACTAACTATAACTTAAGATGTACAACAAAATAAACAATTAAACGGTCGGTTCACAGTAGCTCGTCCTTGTCAATAGCGGTAGACGGTAAACCGGCGGTATTATCTACAACGTTATTCACGTTATCTCGTACTACAACTTACAACGCGATTCACGAAGACTCGTACTTAAATTCGCGACGCTATTCATGACGCCTCGTGCTAGAAAATTTAACCGGCGACAGCACACACGATATGTCTAATAGTAACCCGGCATCGATCGGCGGTAGGCGACGTCACTACACGTGGTGACGGCGATAAACGTTGAGACGGTATTTGTTAACCGCCCTTGTCAATGCACATCGGAGGGCATGTGGCGACATTCCTGATCATTACGATAACAAAACAAAACCGATGGCATGCAATGTGTATGTTTATAGGAAACGGTATGAAGGAAGAAAGGAACCGACGCTGTCCGTTCTTGTAAAGGTCCTCGTCGGCTTCAGTATGATGGAATGACATTGCCCGTACTTACAAGGGTCCTCGACAATGCCGACCAATAGTGGTAGGAAATTACGAAAAGGACCAACACTGTCCGTACTTATAAGGGTCCTCGGCAGTGTCAGTAGGATGACAACATTGCCCGTACTTAAAAAAGTCCTTGACAATGCTGGCCATTAGCGTAGTAGAACGTAAAGAAGACAGTGGATGGTGAAATACCATATACACACAAGCCTAGCTTCACTTACATTGCTAGATCAGGAAGGCCCGGTCCGGCGGATGACCCAAGCAGTCCGTTGGAACTATCAACCCGGGTGGAGAACGTGCAGTTCTACGCAAATTGCTTTTTTTTTGAAGGAGGGGAAATCTTGCATAGACACCAACACGAAGAGTGTGGGTAGAGCCGAATTCCTATCAGTTAAACCTCCCCCCCCCCCGCTTGACTTCTCACGTCTCTATTTCCGTTAACTGTAGTGAAACTACAGTCAACAGAAATTCGCAGTGAGTGTCCTTGGGTTTCCGGACCGTAGCCTTTACAAACATCCAGTCATCACAGCATTAGTCTGCACCTATTGCTTCCATTTCGCATAAAATGTAAGGTGGTCTTCTCTTGTCGTCATATTTGATCTCTTGCATGAAAAATGAAGTTCGAGCCCTAAGTGCTTACGCCCTTAGTTCCAGACATAGGAATTTGCTTCTTAGTCACCAATGATGCAACCAGTTGGAGAATTTCTCCGTCGGATCAGCAACATGGTCTCGCAACCTTCTTTCTTCTACTATCTTCTCACATTTCTATCTCCTTAATGATCACGTTGAGGGATTTAGTGTCCAGTAATCTTCTCTACTAGATATTGCTGCACAATGTCAGAAAACTGGGCACAAAATGCCCTTTTTTGATTCGTTTCCTCATTTGTTTTCATTTTTCTATATTATAACTTTTTGAGGTTCTGTCTCGCCCTAGGTGCATTTGCACCCTAATAACCCACATCTGAATCTGTGATACGTAGCTATTTTCTTCTCTCTTCTTTTTTCTGTGATAATCCCAAAAGCAATGAGTCCTTCTCCTTGTACGAAGGGAATTAAATCCATCGACGATCTGTCCTCTTCACTTACTCGCACGCAACAGTGCTGACCGCAAATTAATGGTCAGGTTGAACCTAAATAGTCTGCCCGAGCTCCCACTACGCCTACGAGTAACGGCATGGGGTGATCGCGCATATAGTACTGCAGTATATGGCGCGTGATCACTATAGACGAACGCTCTGGAAACCATCGGAAAATCATATTTCCCGGCATGTCGCAGCAAATCTAATTACATACCGGCAATATGGAATCTTGAAGCATTCTTTTCACCCAAGAATGAGATTTTTTGGATGTATAATAAATAAAATTGATCTCGGCGAACATACTCATACCCAAAAAGTCAGTAATTTCGTTACAACAGTAATTTTTTGCAGGATTCACGCTCTTATTTCGAGAATCAACCAAGACACGAATTAACAAACGTACAAAGATCACATGGTATCTCTGGCGAAAAATTAATCACGAATTTTAATCAGGTTTTGTGTTACGAACATTCGAATAATAATATTTTTGGCCATCCACAAGAAAGACAAAGATGACATGGCATCCCTGGTGAGAAAAGTAGAGAAAACATTTAGTTCGCACCACATCCATGTTCATACTACGTTGAACATCACCTAACTCAAAACGGTTATATTTTTAACAAGCAAACAAAGGGAGAAAGATAACAAAAGCGAATAGTCTAATACAAGCAGCGCCATATCCCAGCGTTCTACGTAATTTGAATATTTATTCTCGTAGAGATGTATATCAATAGTTAATATACTATACTTTCAGTTGGGTCTATAAATATATTTATATTACAGAAACTATTTTAGTGTTCAACCAATTAAAAAAATTGCAATCTGAGATAGTGCTTTGTCTCTAACCGTGTTCGAACACAGTATATCTGCCTTATAGAATAAGGTTTATGCACAGCTTTGATGTATTCTTGCACTACAACTGATCTTGGACGACGGTCACGATTGAATTCAATAATCCAGCGATATACAGTGGCTCTGGTAAGTACTTCATCTCCATATAAAGAATGAAGTTCATCGATACATTCTTGTTGAGATAAACCACATCGAAATTTGTAAAAAATAATCGCACGAAAATGTTTACAAGTTGATTTCAACATATAAACTCTTAGTACTCGTATATATGCAGATGTAATTTAAAGCTAACCAACGAAAATTTAGAATGGTAAACGATTGAAATCCAACTAAATCCTTTGGGCAATTTGCAATTCGAATGGTCATATTTTTACTCGTGGATTACGACTTGACGTTTACAGAACTTTATATAATCTGACCCATATCCTATATCTTTATAGCAAGTAAATCACATTTACTGATTCGGAAAATAAAATCTTTTGTAATGGTATGAAATTGAGAGGCCAATTAATTGCAATTTATTTGTAATAAAGTAGAAAATATTACCAGTTATTGTCAAATATGGCGGAAGAGAACAGGGAGTTGAGAATGTTTTTAAAAAATCGAAAAATAATCGCAATAAAAAAAGGGTTGGAACTGCTAATTTACATCATTAGGGCTGACTTTTGACACATAACGGCAAATCAATGATGAATGTAAAAATAAGTTCTAAAAGTCAATCAATTTCTAGAACACCCTATATACAAAGGCAATACAAACGTGTAGTATTTTCTACTCACGTATAGAGGCTGTATGAGGACGAAAATTTTAGACAAGAGTCAAAAGCAGATGACTGAAATCATCCGATATGGTTGTTGTATAATATATTATTCCAGTTTATCTATGTAGAATAAGTTGTACATATTGTATTGGTGTTTTAAATTAATTTGTTTCACCACATTAAGAATTGAAATTAAACTAGAAATGAAGGAATATTCGGTTTTCCTCGCAATTAATTTTCATAACAACTCGCACACGAAACGCATCAATCCAGGGTATACAAACGCAAGAACAAACGAACCGTGAAGAAATGCGTCGCACCTCGTTAGCCCATAAATTTCTTCGCTGTTACTTAACATATATTTATTTTATATATTATACAGTGCCACCGAAAATATTGAAGACTGATTTTCAAAAAATAAAATTTTCATAAGCCTTTGACAATGTATGACACGAAGATCTGATATATATATATATATATATATATATATATATATATATATATATATATATATATATATATATATATATATATATATATATATATATATAAACTAAATGCTGCAAAAACAAAACGTAGATATTCGAAAAAATAGGGTGTCCCACAGTGAACCAATTCGATCTATATGTGAAAAACTATATATAAGAAAATTGGAAATTTAATAGTATGAAATCAAGGAATTTTTGCGCTAATGAAATAATATTTTTTTTTTCGATGCAATTTAATATAATATTAAACACCAAAAAAATGTTTACACCCCGGCTTGGTTTCGTTAATTTAATCGGCCATTTATGACCAAATCCTTTAACTTGGGACAGTAGTAAAACTAAACCACTTCTCGCTCTTGCGTCAGATAGCCAAAAGAGAACGATTTTTCTCAAATCACTAGCACATTCCTTCCAACGGAAGTTACCAAAAAACTTAATAAAAAAAATCTATCAAAAATCCACACAAAAAAAAATTACCTTAATCGCGAGGCAATAATCTCGAATCCTTTTTATTTACCATACAATTTGACCTACTTCCGGAAAATATATACAAAAATACTTCTATCTCAATTTTACCTGGCCAGTACTCAAGTCAGACAGAGACACATAATACTCTCAACAATCTTGTCCTACAAAACGAATACCCAATAACAAATTGCTTTATGGGTTCAAAATATTCAAAAATGAAATCAAAGTAGTTCGATTTGGATCGAAATAGTTCGAGGGTCTAATTTCAAATATTATAACCACTAACAAAATTCTAATTAGTAAAGCAAAAAGGAAATATTCAACTAATAAACTTAAAACAACATAATGAAAAAGTCGATTTTATCTTCTCTCGAATTTAGCATTTCGAAATATTCAACAGATGTGCCATCGTATAGGCAACCATAAAAACTTTCCATGCAATTGAATGGACCTGACTATTTATCTGAAACAGCTAATATGTGACAATAAATAAATATTTCCTAAAGAAGGAAAATCATCAAGAAAACAAAAAAACACTGTTTAGATTTATCCAATCATTAAGAAAACACTCTTCCCAATCTGTGATACATTGTCTCGAGAAACCCAACGAAATTTTTAAATTACCGAAATAGGTTAAGTTACGATATCAATCAAAATTTCAAAATGTAAACAAAAAGAAGGATCTGATTATAGATGAAAACAATATTAATGAATGAAAAACAGAAGGTAATCATTAGTTTTATAGTAGTTTTACGATAAATTTAAATTTCAAGTTATGCATGTCACTGATAACCTTTAAAGAAAATCGTACAAAACAAAAATCTATTTATGATGTTAGCAATCTGAACCGGTAATTTATTGCAGAAAAATGTAAACGAAAATATTTATTATTCAAGACCAAATTTTAACCGTAACAAGTATACTAATGTCGATGGAGGCAAGTCTGCTGAAATATTCTCAAGATGGTGGCACTTCCGGTTATACCGGAAGTAAATGGCAACTTGCTTATTTTAAATGAAACACGCTATATATTATTTTATTTTTAGGATTTTGCGTAAGCTTCTAGGTACATTTTGTATATCATGTCTTATACCTAAGTCTTGTTGAAAAGGACCTTAGTTTTTTATAATGTTTTGATAAACAATAATACTGGATATTCAAAAAATAAAATTAAAAATTAAATTGAAAGAATCGTCAAAAGTCAATTCTTTTAAATGAAAACACCCAAATCTTCTAATTTTATCTTATTTAGCATTGAAAATAAGGGTAAGTTTGTGTAAAATTGTCTATGCCGAAAGTTTTTAATTTTCGAAATATTGCCAGTTTAATAATTTTATATGACGATTTTGCTACCGATTTTTAGTTCATTTATAATCTTCGTTGGCTGTGATATTTTACTAATAGCTGGCTATGACGACATTGAAAACAATCAAATGCTAAAGAAATGTATGAAGGTGTCACCATTTGAAAGTTATTAATAATCATGCCGGGGCGCTTAAATTATACAAACGAAGATTATTTAGACTTATTTATTATTTATGGAAAATGTGATAAAGTTATATCAAGAACATGTGAAATATTTGCCATTCGAGTTCTGCAAAAACAGAAGCCATAACAATGTGCTGTTGAGCAAATTATCGAAAATTTTAAGAAATTTGTATTCGTCAAGGCAACAGTCCAAAGAAATAAACCTCTTGTGAATAAGAATATTGAAATTATTATTTTGGGATATTTTTTTGCATATCCAACTATTTCTGTAAAACAAGCTGCTTTAGAGTCAGGATTATCCAAATCAATAATTCATAGAATGTTACGGAAACATAAATTTCATCCATAGATATTTTCCATGGTTCACCATTTAAAAGAAACTGATTTTCTAAAACGAGTGGCATTCTGTAAATTTATCATAACTTGGACGCAAAGAATCAATTTTTTTTTAGACAGTATCATTTGAAGAGATTAAACTAAATTTACATGTGTTTTGAGAGCAAAATTTTCAAGAATCCTGGCAGTTTAATATTTATTGTGCAATAAGAATTATGACGTCATAGCACTAAATTTTTATCAAGAAAATTTAAATGGAAATTTACACGCTTTCGAATTATTCTATACATAAAATATGTTTATTAACTTTTAAGGGGAGGCTATTTGAACATTTTACATATCTGGCTATCTAATCGATAATTTTTTGCATAATACTTTTAATGATCGATGGATACCCAACAATGGTCCTTTCCTTAGGCAATCCTGGTTCCAGGTTCTTTCAGTGCTCGACTTTTTTGGGATACAATTAAAAATCAAATTTATAACACTCCTATAACAACTATGAAAGCGTGCACTGAGCGAATGAGGAATGAATTTGTAAGTTTAAGTCCCGAGTCAATAAGAAAAGTGACCCTTGAACAAGCACTGCTAAGATACGAAAAATATTTGGTTCAAGGACGTCAGTTCGAACCAGGCGCAGATCCGGGGGGGAGAACTTTGAGTTCAGGTAAATAGACCCGATTTTGCCACTTATATTATAGTTTATTCAATAACTAGAGAGAGTAATAAATCGTTTTTTACCCTTTTTTTCTTCGTAAACTACCTGTGTACTTTAGGGTTGGATAACAATAGATATTTGGAAATGTGAAGTGTTCAAAAGGATTTTAATCCTTGTCATTGGCGCCGGAAGCAGGTTTATTTTATCACTAAGTATTTATGGTATAGAATATTATTTCGGTAATAAACTTATAATAAAAAGTTTTTATAATATTATTTTATTTCCTATGATTTCTTAATAATTCACATACATTACAAAATATAGATAATTTTGACATATTTAACACAAATCACAACTGTATTTTTATTATTTTTAATTTTGTCATAGAAACCGTTTTAGGCACATTCAGACTAAAACGTATCCTTATTTTCTCAAAAAATTCTAAGTTATAATTTAAATACTTACAAAATACTCATTGTCAAAAATACAAAAAAGTAAATATATAAAAAAAATAAATTATTCCATACAATACATTAAAATATTTTTGGGGCTATTGGTCATTTTATTATTAATTAAAAACATTTTTAGGGCATTTGACGTTTCAGTTAATTTATTTCTTAAACCATCTGCAGAATTACAATTAAACACTAAAAAGGGATTCAAACGTAATTAGTTTTTATATGTTACAGTTAAATCTAGACCTACTTATTTTTATTTTTATTATACTGATATCTCAATTTAATTTACTTTATTATATGGAAATCTGATAGCCCCAAGAAAATAAAATAAACATGTTAGTTCTACACGCTTAAGAAAAATACACAAATACAATAATAAAATAATAAAAAACTTACGGCTAATTAAAGAGTAGGACAAACTAAAATAAAAATATATTAAAAGATAAAAAATATATATAACAACATTAAACAATAAAATACAACAAAAATTTAAATAATAAATTGTGTTTACACTGATAAACATTACGTATCTAATTCATAATCAAAGTCAGTGAAGCAATCTTCGCTCAAATTAATTATAATTGGTTCCTCTATCTCACCGATCATGAGATCGAGTTTCCACATTTTGTTTTATCCTTTTATTATATGAATTTTTCCCAATTTTCCGTAGTAACTTTATTCAAAAAAATCTTTTAAAAGTTCAGTTAAATTACTAATTTTGTAAGTTGTGTTATTTCTAGCAACTCTACCTTTTACTTGAGAGAGATATTTCCTTCTCCAACGGACAGTTTTCAGACGATCTATGAGAACAGATTTTCTATCTCTTTTTCCCAGCAAAAATTAAATTCTCTGAGCAATTTCCAGAGTTCAGTTCATTTAATTTCAGGTAAATCGCGATCTTCATTGATTTTAGTTAGAATTTTGTCGACGGTTGGGATCTGCTTCTCATAATAAAATGTATGACATCTCTTCTTCCAACGAGGTTTTTCGTCTGTCTGTGATCGAATGTGGTAAAAAAAGTACTAACAATTCCAGTCGTTTTTTTCTCCTTCAGTATTCGGTACATGGTAGATTTTCCAACTTTTGTCAAGTTGGAACACATCTCAACAGAGCTTTTAACATTATTATCTAGATATTGATATCTTAAGGCATCATAAACATTCATCGTAATAAATTTTTCGTTGAGGACAAAATGCCCTGGTTTGACGATTTTGGAATAAATATAGAGGTGGAAGCCATATCTTTTGGGTATCTTACTAATCTCAAATAATATATAAAAATAAGCGCAAATAAGATAAATCACTAAGGACACACTGTAAGGTGTATTTCGCTCACTGACAAAAATTAAATTGAACTATCAGAAATTTTATTGTTGCAGTATATTTATTAAAGTTTATAATATTTAAATATGATTAAATATAATTAGATTTACGGCAGTTCTGAGTTACCTGTGGCACTGGAGCAGGTACGTTGGAGGTTTCGGTAACAGTTTTATTACTCTCTCTAGTTCTTGAATAGAGCATTGGAATGTGTATGCTTGCGATCGCCTCCCCCCTCCCAAGGGCTTTGAGTTTAGGAAAATAGAATCGATTCTACCTTTTATATTAGGAATGTGTATGCTGCTGGCTATCGCCCCCTCGTTGACAACTTGTTTGTGTTGCGATAGCCCCCCCCCACCAAGAGCTTTGAGTTCAAAAAAATAGACCCGATTTTGCCTCTTATACTAGGAACGTGTATGCTGCTGGCATCCCCTCCTCTGTCGGCAACTTGTTTTTTCTTGTGATCACCCTACTCCTTCTCTAAGAGCTTCAAATTCAGAAAAGTAGACCCCACTCTGTCTTTTACACTAAAAATGGAAATGTTACTGGTGCCTCCCCCCCCCTCCTTCCACAAATTGTTTTCGCTTGCCATACTGTACTTTTATGATATCACCGCCCCCCCCCCCCCGAAAGATCCACCCCTGATTCGAACCTTTAGTGAAGAAGAAATATATTTCTTCTATAATTCTTTAATTTAAGTTTTTTCTTGCAAAATTAAGCGTGCACTGTTATTTTGATTTATCCAAAGTTCCTAAAATTTTCGACAATTTGTTTAACAGCACATCGCGATGGCTTCTGTTTTCGCGGATATCGAATGGTAAATGTCTGTGATATAACTTTATCACCTTCTCCATAAATAATAAATAAATTTAAATAATCTTCGTTGTTTAATTTAAGCGCTCCCACTATTATTATTAACAACTTTTTAGTGGTGACAGCTTTATACTTTTCTTTAGCATTTAAATGTTTTTTAATGCCGTCATAGCCCACTATAAGTAGAACGTCATAGCCAAACAAGATTATAACTGAACTAAAATTCTGCAGCAAAATTTCCATATAAAAATATTAAGTTGACAATATTTCTAAGCTACAACTAAAAATTTTCGGCATAGACAATTTTACACAAACTTACCCTTATGCTAAATGCTAAATAAGATAAAAGAAAATTTTTGGGTTTTTGTTTGAAAAAATTTACTTTTGATGATTCCTTCCATTTAATTCTTAATCTTATTTTTTGAACACCTTGTATTATTAGTTATCAAAATATTATAAGTAGTAGTCCCTTTTCAACAAGGAATCCAACCCAAATTAAATAAAAAAGGAAAAAATTATAATACTCGTATTTTAGGGCCTGCAAACGTTAATTTTGACATAAAAAATTAAATATGTCAAGAATTCTTAGACTTAGGTATAAGATGTTATACTTAAAATGTGCTCATCTGACCCAGAATCTAAAAATGCAATAATATATAAAGAATTGTATATAAAATAAGCCAGTTGACACCTACTTCCAGTATATTCGGAAGTTCCACCAGCTTGAAAATATTTTAGCCCCGTCAACATTCGTATACCTACTGTCAAATTTTCAAAATTTTTCTATAATATAGTTTTCCATATGTAGATCGAAAAGATTATTTGGAGGGCTTTATTGGCGTTTTCAGACTTTTTTTGTTAATTAAAATACAACTAACAAAGTTTTCTTAGTTTGGAACATATATTTACATGTCAATGTAACATTTAGACTGAAACTTCCCTAGCCTTTTTCAAACATTGTACATTCAAATACCGTTTGAAACCCTACTATTATAGATATTAACTAAAGATTAATCCTACCTTAATTTGAACTCTCATAACATCAAAATAAAACAAAACGGAGACAGATCAAACACTTTAAAATAAAAAGGCCTAAAACCGAATACAAAAACATACTTTATCTATTTAATAGCTAAAATAATAGACTACAATTCACCATGAAATAGAACAACATAATAAAATTAACTTTTTAGACCTCATGTTGCACAATACTAAAAACAAAATTAGAACGGAATGGTATACAAAGGAAGCTTGATCTGCAAGATATCTACATTATGACTCGATGCATCCATTATCCCAAAAAAGGCTGTTATACTTAGTCTTGCTGATCGTGCAATTGAATTTACCGATCCTGAGTTGTCATGTCATTAAAAAGCAAAGGAAGCACTACTAAAAAACAATTATCCAAACAACCTAATTGAGTCAGTATTTAAAAAGAGAATAAACAGATTTTATAATAAAAGTAGTCATTTCATAAAAAGAAACAAAAATAATACCCAAAAATTTCTGACGCTTCCATACATCCCAATATTTGAATGTACAATGTTTGAAAAAGGCTAGGGAAGTTTCAGCCGAAACGTTACATTGACATATGAATATACGTTCCAAACTAAGAAAACTATGTTTGTTGTATTTTAATTTAAAAAAAGGACTGAAAACCCCCAGAAAACCCTCCAGATAAAATATATAAACCGACAGTCCAAGAAATTAGCCACACAAATATATATATATATATATATATATATATATATATATATATATATATATATATATATATATATATATATATTTGTGTGTATGTATTAGTTAATTAGTAAAATAAACAGCCCATATTTCACTTCATTTAATGAAAATTAGTAATATGTTTTTAATCAAAACTAGAAATCCTATTGAACCTTTTATTATAGAATATTAATTTCCCTTCCGGCTGAATCATTATTCGAAAAATTAGAGCTGCATTTTAGGACAAAATGAATAAATCAACTTGTGTATTTAAGCATTTTAAAAATTCAAAGTTTATCCAATTTTAAAATTCAATGAGTTGCATACTATTAAATAACTAATTACGTAATCTAATAAAAGATATAATTTGCAAACTAAAAGTGGACAGAAATTACAATCGATGATAAAAAAAAATCGTGTTAAAGGGAAACAGAGATGTTTATTTAAGAAGAACTCTTTAAAAGGTAGACTTTATTTGTTGATTGTATTAAAGTATCTCGAAAGATTTAGTTAGTCTAAGCCAAAGAATGTACCGAACAATCTTTTGCCTCCGTCTCAACCTAAAACCATCTTTGCTATATAACCGAACGTTTTTCGGGAAATGATGTTGTTACAATTTTCTGTCTTTATAATCGCTCATTGAGTCCAAATAAAACGCAACACTTATAATTAATAAACAACAACTCTTTAATTACTACTTCTTAACACGTTCACTGTTCAAAAACACACTAACCAACCACACTTATCCCATTCCTATTTATATATTTAGTACAAAATTTCTTTCGTTACATTATAATAACAATGGTTCATCGATATAATATAAATATATAATATTTATATAAGGGCGCATCAAAAAGTTCTCCTACTCCTTCGTTACAATATAATGAATAGTAACATCAAAGTGACATAAGTGCGAACATATACTCAGATGTGTCCCAGGAGCTTTATTCTTTATATGGGGATAAAGTACCTACAAAAGCCACTGCATATCGCTAGTTCAATGAATTCAATCAACATCTTGTGTATGTTACCCTGAACTTAAATAAAGTCAGAATATTTAGAGTTTTCGTTAGAAATATTTAATTGGAAGAAAGGATTATTGAAAAGATAGAAGTCGATCCAGGTACTAATACTGGGAAAATTGGTTGAGAAGGGGGAATTATCAATTCTAAGGCTTGAGAAGTTCATCATGAGGAACTTTTTTACCCTTTTTATATACAGAAAGTACACGCTCTTTATGAGAGTGATGAATAATTGAGACTAAACATGGGCAATCAAATTTTAAAATAATATGAACAAAATCATCAGATCGTTATAGCTATATTATTCAACGACGAAGCTGCATTTACATATGATGGTATTACCAATTTTCGTCCATCAATACTCTTATGATAATCATCATGCCATTATGCGGCAATATCAGCTTTTTAGATAGGCTGTTAAATGGCGGCCCTTATTTAAATTTTATGCTGAATGATCTTCCACGATTGTTGGAAAATATTCCCAATTGAACAAGACTTCAAGATGGTGCTTCACTTCATTTTAATCGGGACATGTGGAGATACCTCAAAGAAATATTCCAAGATAGATGGATAAGACGAAGCGGCCCAATACTTTAAGCGTCCCGCTCCCCAGATATCATTTCAATGTTTTTTTCTGGTGCATTTAAAGGGTCTCCTTTATAAAACGCTCATTGACCACATCAAGAATCTTCGTCAAAAATTACACTGGTCAATACTGAAAAATTATCCAGAGTTTTGTTAATCGTTTTCGGTCCAATTAAGGATGCTGATTACGAAAAAAAAACTCTAATTTTTTTCTAACATCTCTAGTTTTTAGTTTACACAAAGATTCTAAATTCTCAAAAAAAATGATTTTTTACACGCCTAATTTAAGCAGTGACTGTGAATCTGTACAAAATTGTCTTTTAAATGCCTTTCTTGAATAAAGAATTAAGATCCCGACGAAGTTTCCAGCAGTAATCTGCCATCACGTGAGTGTCCCATCTTTCTTGGTATCGTTCTTCCTCTGTGCATATATCCTGGTGAAATCTGTCACCCTACTGTTTACTATAATCTTCAAGATTTTCAGGAAATCGAGCCAAATGAGGATGTAAGTAATGAAATATTACACCCTAGAGCTCTCAAATTATATAACATGTGTTGTTTCAATTGTAAATTGTTTTCTGATTTGTGATTCCCAAGAAAATTTTGGATTACCATATGGTTTGATTTCCATGTTTTCTTTTCAAGCTCGTTCATAGATTCGATATAATTTAGACTTTTATGCAGTTGTCTAATAATCTGTAATCCATCGGAAATACCGACATTCAACTTTTCTGTGCTCAGGCCAGGAAATTTGTTCGATAAGTGAGCAAAACATTCACCATCTTTGTTAAGTGCCTTAACAAATTGTTTCATAATACCCAGTTTAATAAGAGGCGGTGGCAATATAATTCGATTTCGATTCACCAAAGTCAGATTTATTACATTTTTCTTACCAACAACTAATGACTCTACTTATTGCCCTAAAAATCTCTAACTCATTTCGAGTCAAAGGTGGAGGTTTTGCTACGTGATTAGATGTGAAATTCGAGTGACTGTCATGTTTTTCTTCTTTACTTTCCATATTATCGGGTTCAAAATAAGTTGGAACAAAATTAATAGCTTAAAAGGAAACCCCTCAAATAGCATAATCAGCATCATCCAAAACGACCAATTAGTCACAGACCCTACCTCCTTATCTCAAACATTCGCCTCTCACTACTCCTTTCTACATAATAATACCGCAAACTAAAATAGTCTCCCAATGACTAGCACTCATACATCCCAGCTATCATATAACCTAGCCTTCACACTTTTTGAGCTCCATTTCTCCCTCCTTCATAGCAAATACACCTCCCCAGCTCCTGATGGCATTAGAGTCCCAATAATTAAACATCTACCATCCTCGGATTGGTCAACTGGACTAATACACGCAATAGTGGAAACAGTCCATCATCGTCCCTATACAAAAACCCGGCAAATCTTCTTCATCCTTTGAATCCTATAAACCTATCTCTTTAACCTCCCACCTTGGAAAACTTCTTGAGCGCATGAACTTCCTAAAACCTATTGTTATACTTGGAAAAGAATGAAATGCTAATATCAGAGTAACTTGCATTCAGACCTGACAAATCAACCATTGATCATCTAGCAGAACTAGAAACTGAAATCCAACGCTCCTTTCGACTAGTAAACATCTGACCACCTTTTCTTAGACATCAAGAAAGCTTTCGATAAACTTGATAAAAGCAGCATCATCAGCTCTTTCACAAATCTCAAAATAACAGAAAACATGTCCTCATATATACAAAATTCCCTAAATAATGAAAGTCGTGAAAATCAAAAACTCTACATCTAAAACATACCCCCATAATAGTGGGGCTCTTCTATTAGTCTCACATTATTTTCTTCTATAAGCGATATCATTAGGCACATCGACCACAGAACCAAAATAAGAATTTGTTCTGATGATGTCCTGTTAAACCATTTACCAGCGGACTCTGACTATAGTTCTTCTGCCCTACAACCCTCCCTGAACTTCTTCTGCCGCATGAAAAATTATCCACAAATTTCCAGCTTTGGATATTATAATAATCCAATACTAAATAGAATAAGTAAAATATTCCTGGGCATAACATTCCATCAGTTAATGAATTTTAAGTATCATATTGACAGACTAAAAAACAACTACGCGACAAACCAGCGCAAAGTATTATATATGAAGCCGAAACTCTACCCATTAACTCAATAAGAGAGAAAAAACTACTTAACTACGCTTACTTCCTGCTTTTTAAACCAAGTTGTAACCAAAAATAGAGAGAGTTCAAGACATATCTACAAATATCGTCGTCGCCTAACTTCAAACCACAGAACAATACCTTTCCACCCTAGAATTTTTCCCCAACCATATTCGATTTCTCCCTCACTAAATATGATAAACACAACGTCCCCTTTATTTAATTAGAAAAACCTTTTATCAAATGTTTCAAACCACATACAAACATTCAACATCATCTGCATAGACCGATTTAAAATGACCACATGGACTACCGCAACATATCACACCTCTGAGACAGAAAAACATTTCTTCTACACAACTCAACTAGTTTACTAATAGCTGAATTGTACGCGATATATAGAGCTTTCATACATATCAACTCATCATCGCACAAGAAATGAGTAATAGCTACGGACACACTTGGCTCAATTCAAACAATTACTTCTTATAACCCAAAACTCCCCCTTTCTAAAGAGATTAAATACCTTTTTGTTAGAAAACATATAGACAACAAACATATATTCTTTTAATGGACTCCTAGTCATGTGGATATACCGGGTAACGAAAAATCCGGTGTTCTTGCTAAATACCCTCCCATGTAGATAACATCTTTAATATAAATGACCTCAAAATATTTACCAAAGGTCTCGTCAATAAGCTCGTTCAGCTCGAAGTAGATCTCTACTTAGATGATAACAAATTACATAATGTTGAATCTTCTCATTTCAACAACTCCCTACATCATTCACTAAGTAGGAAGGAATCTGTAATACTAAAGAGATTGTGAATCGGCCACACACGCCTCACAAACGAATATCTAATAATAAAAAAACTAGATCAACTCACGTGCCACTCTTGTACCCTCCCATTAATCATTAGACACATCCTCTTCGACTGCCATAATTATCAATCTCAACGTAAGAAACAGTATATCATAGGCAATCCGGCGGACATACTTTCGATACAAAATATCAAAAATGTCACTTCCTTTTCAAAGGACATCCAACTTCTTAATAAAATTTAAAATTTAACAAAATAAAACCCATCTCCAATTAAACGTTAAAAGATAAGTCAAAAATCAATATCTGTCTCTCTTTCTCTCAAAATAAGTTGATGATGTCGATGGTACTGGCACTGGTGATTCACCAAAGTGTGGAAGAGGTCGTTAAGCAAAAAGCGAGTAGAATATGACCACTTGTTCTGGTTTGCCGAGTTTATACCGGTAATATTTACTCTACGAAAATAACAACAGCCATGATGATTACGAGATTAGCACCTAATGCTGAGAGCGCATCTTTTCTCACTTGACCATTATCGCAGAGATACAGCACAATTTTTACATACAGTATTTGGCATAATTATAGTTATCTAGGCAAAATTCATTTCCTGCATCTGATACACAGATCAGTGGAAGTAAGCTAGAACAAATATATTACAACCATTTTTTGTTTATGTCATGGAGAATTCTTAGAGTATTTGAGTTCATCTGAAAAGTAACATCAATGAAGTTCTTAAAATTACCAAAAACAAGAACTACTCGTATATACACCATGATGCGATGTAAAATAGCCAAAAGCTTATCACTTTTCCTATATATATATATATATATATATATATATATATATATATATATATATATATATATATATATATATAATGCAATTGCCAGATGAGTCCCACACTAGGACGAAACAGCGCTGTCGTCAGTTTTCGGACCCGAAGTTTTTCCATGTTCTTTGGAGTTCTCCGCACTTTTTAACACGAGAGTAATATTTATCAATTGTCTTTGTCCACATAGCCGAGAAGTTCTTATTTTTTTTTTAAATTATACGGACGATAACTTCTCTTTTTCCTTTATAAGTGTTGGCTTAAAAACACACCCAGCAGCTCTCTTAGAAAGATCGTTGGTGCGATACTTTACTTAAACTGTGGAATTTACAGTTGGTTTGATTGGCGATGCCGGATAATGCGACCATTTTCCTTAGAGTAGCAAGTTTCGTGTGTCGAATTTTGATATATTTATTTTTTTAATTTTCCATCGCCCCACCACATGGCGGTTTTATACAACATTGTTGATTTGTGTTATTATTATGTTATTGAGTGGGCCATCGAGATGTCGCCACTGTGTCTTAATTATTATTTTTCAACCGTAAAATCTGTTTATAGGATACTAATACGAGATGATGGTTTGTACCGAATGCAATGGCCTGATGAGTTCCACACTAGGACGAAACAGCGCTGTCGTCATTTTTCGGATTCATGTTCTTTGGAGTTCTCCGCACTTTTTAACATGAGAGTAATATTTATTAACGGTCTTTGTCCGCATAACCGAGAATTTCTTATTTTTTTTTTAATTAATTATATATATATATATATATATATATATATATATATATATATATATATATATATATATATATATATGTATGTTTATGCGGCTTTCACGGATTCCTCCGCGTGAGATACAATAGCAGTGGATATATCCACATTATGACGTTGTAGTGCTGAAATCACATTCAGCAAACGTACAACTAGATGCAACTCCGTGTATGGATGAAGTAAAATGCGAACAGTAAATGCAAACTTGGTTCCATTATATCCTTTCAGTGTTAGAGGTTGCACAATTTGGATAAATTGCCGTATCACTGTAGCGGGGAGGGAAAGTTTTGATTTTCTTTTCAGTATGGTGGTACAGGTAGGCCATCATCTCGATGGTGCGAGAATTGGATGAATTGTGTTCTGTAGCAATTTATCCAAATGGTGCAACCTCTAACACTGAAAGGATATGATGGAAAGAAGTTTGCATTTACTGTTCGCATTTTACTTCATATATATATATATATATATATATATATATATATATATATATATATATATATATATATATATATATATATATATATATTTATATATATATATATATATATATATATATATATATATATATATATATATATACGGCATTCTTTTTCAGATCAGTAACACCACGACGGGTATCAAAATTTTCATTTTGAACACTAGTTTTTGATGCCGTCTAGTGTTTCGCAAAAATCATCAAACATACCTTCAAATGGCGATTCCATCAGGACAACCTCTCATTTTTTCTAAACTTACAAAACATCTTAAAACATTAAGAATTTAAAAAAATACATAATAGTTAATCAGTTTAAGCAAGTTTTGTAAATAAGGGTTTTTGAGTTCGAAGATGAAGTCAGATTTGCAGAACTAAAAATGGCAGATCCAATATGACGGACGAAATTTTAGAAACATCAATAGATTAATGCCAAATTAAATATGCAAGGGTTTTTGGGTCGCTTATAATGATTCCGAAGTCAGATTTACAAAAGTTAAAATGACGAATCCAATATGGCGATCACAAATCGTAAATTCGACTGAATTTCGACCCTAAGGTAGGTTATTGGAATATCGGTTATTCGAAGGTTCCTTGCATTAGCCAGTTTTGATTCGCCACGAGGATTTAATTTCTCGGTACCTCCTTTTTTGGACATGTGCCCCTATTCACCACCTAGGGAGACGCTTGATGTGAAACTAGTAAACCCGGCACGAGTCTGTCTGTGTCAATGTCAGCGTGTAGCTGTCTCTGTCAGTGTCGGCGTATATCTGTCTGTGGCTTAAACCTGTAACATACATAATAAATTTCTTACTTTTTTGAAGTGATGACCAGGAAGTTGTATTTTTGTCATTAGAGTATCTTTTAATGAAAACAGTTTTATCTTTTTATAGTGAAACCATGAATTTTCAAAATTTCAGGAACACTCTTACAATTTTCAACGTTTTTGTTCAGTTTTCACCTAATTTGCTCATGATGCACTTTATCAAATATAGTATGGAAATGTTTAGTTCCCAATTCGTATTGTGCCTTTGGTTTAGCTGTAAGGCTTGTCCTGTATGTCGCTCTTTTGAACGTAGCTCCTATTCCATTGTTCATGCTTTTACCATGAGGAGTTGCTGTGAAACACCATTCTGCTTCGATATGAAAATTCTACTTACGATGAATTATATTGGCTATTTGTGTAGCTCGATATTTTTAGTCAACTGTTTAATATTAATAGTATGTAATATAAGTTTCAAGTTTTGGTGTATAGTACAGACGCATACAGAATGTTTCCTAGACGCTCCGGGAAGAATGCAGTATTTCGGTGTCAAAGATGCAAATTTACTAAAAGAAATATCGTCATTTGGATGACAGACATCTTGTTCCATAGTTCCTGCTCATTATGAAATCAAATCATATATAGAAAGAAATTTGAAAAATTTTATACATTTAGAGTAACAAAAACTTCTTCACAACATATTCAAAATGTCGAACAACGTGTACTAATTTCTTAACTATTTTTGCAAAAGTCATATGTCAATGCATTTAAGGAATACCAAAATATATAGTCATTCAAAAATAATTTTTTATTTACGTCAACTGTAACGTGGTTATCGTATTAAAATAAATTATGAGAAACTTTAAAAAATTAAAATCGTACATTAAACCGTTATGATAGAGGGTGGCTAAATAAGTAAGGCAAATTAGTCATAGATGACGCTACTATCATTTTTAAATGCATACGACTATATAGCTATACTCTTCGGAGAAACCTCTACAAAGTTTCAGTATGATCCGATATTTAGTTTATATGTATGTGACAGTCACCTGAAGCAGGTCATCATACCAATGTTATAAACAATGAAAAAAGACTAGTTTCTAGCAGTGATTAAACATTTCTATATGAAACAGTGGACAGCTGATCAGATTAAAACTGAGTTGGATACTGTTCATAGACGTTCTACAGACACTTTAAAGACTACTTATTTTTGGGTAAACGAATTTAAATATAGCCGAAAATCAACTAAAAGTGAAACACGAACGGAACGCCAAGTTGAGGTCACTACACCAAAAATGATTGAAAAAATATATCGTATTGTTAACACCGATCGATAATAAAAAAGTTTCGTCATTTAGATGACTGTGTAGGCATTCTAATTGATAATGTAGAAAGCATTTTGCACCAGCATTTGTGTATGAAAAGACTGTGTGCCAGATGGATTCCGTGATTGTTGACAGCTGAAAACAATTTCAGCCGAAAGATCAATTCTGAGCGGTGGTTATGGATCATTAAACGTAATTCAACAAATTTTTGGCGTAGATACGTAACTGTGGACGGGTCCTGCATCTATCACTACACGTCTGAGTCGAAGTAGCTGTCAAAACAGTGGAGAACGTTCTATAAAAATGCGCCAAAAAAGACGAAAGTTGTTTTGTCGACCGAAAAGGTTATGACCATATTTTTGAATATTTCTATTTGCATTTGTATTCAGATGAAATATGTTGGAATCTAATTCGAAATTTATCAGTTCAATTATTGTTGCTTACTAATTACTCAAAAAGACCCTCAACATAAACAGCAAAAGACATCGAATATATAACTTAAACACTTTTACCAGTGCTTGCAAACTTTCGAACAATTCCTAACAAACATTGCTAAGGATTTATGTCATGTTATTGTTCGGTTCTCAAAGACCAAGCTGTTACTCCTATTACTTTACCAAGTTTCTAAATAAACATACAGCCTGTTTCCACAAATTCGTAGCCGTTTCATATGTGCTCGTTAATGCGAAACGGAACACTGATTATTGTGTAAAGTTTGGTATTTACGCAGAGGGCAGAAATATAATGGCGAAAAGATAATTCTAAAAGTTGTTCTACTGTAACAATTAAAACTGTAGATGCAAATGGTTTCCCGTTTGTAAAGAAAAATAATGTGCTTCGTATCTAGCACTATATGGATTTCCAGTGTCTAAAATACTTAAAACAATGTGGCTTTCTCAGTTCAAGTCTATATACACTGACCGGCAAGAATATTGCACAGTAACAAATACAAATATTAAAATACTGAAGTCATTATTATACTGAAGGACAATATCATCGAAATTTTATAAACTGTTATAATCTGTTTTCAAAAGAAAAATGGCAATGAAAATCTACAAAAATATATTCATGCTAAATGTTTTACAAATTTCGAATATTCATTTTAGACTTGGCAAATAATAGTATTTGAGTAGTTATTCGTAACACTGGAAACATCGATATCTCGACGATTTTTTGCATGTCCCCTATTTTTGAGTCGTAGAATATGAATCCGCAAATATGCTTTCACTTTTACATATATAATTCGTATTTTTCGATATTTACCTTTAAATGTTGCCATTTCTAGTAGAACACAAACACGACACAACAGTTAAACATTTTTTAAACAAAATAAAAAAAACTGCTAAAAAATATGAATATTGAACCAAAACTAAGACAAATTGTCAGCTTGTCATTACTCTTATTTTTCCATTGCCTTCCATTTTGACAGGAAGATGTGTTAGGAAATGCGACGTTGTCACATTCACGTAGTTTTTGAATTATATTTGAATGGAAAATCTAGTCCTTAAATTGCATTTAGTTGTATTCATTTAAATATTGTAGTATGAAAGGTGACAAATAAAGCTGAAAATGGCATTATCAGAGAAGTACCAATATAATATTTTTTTTTAATTTTCGTTTTAACAAACTATATTTTGTCCGACTTAGTCAACAACATTTTTTAATAATTGCTCTGTCATCATTTAGTTAAATTATTTCTATATTATTCTGGTGGGTATTAGGGCTGCGATTATTTTTTTTAAGCATATTGAAAAATGTCGCTGTCCAGCAGGGAATATGGAGAGGCAAAACGCCCTCAGACGAAATGGGAATAGATAAAGGTTCTGAAACCTATTTTAAGGTATTTTTACGGTTTTTTACGATTTTTTAATTTGATGTTTTTTAATATTTTTTTAGTTTTTTATTTTTTCTACAAGCTGTTCTACTTTTTTTCCTATTTTCTACCAGCTATTCTACTTTTTACAAGCTATTCTACATACTCTTTACTCTAAAAGTAAATAAATCACGTGCTTCAACCTCAATACTGTTTAACATAGAATGGACTTATGCTATGTATTTAAAAAGTACTTTCTGATTAGTAAATTAATAAAAATGTTATTTAATAATTACAAACTACATAGTCATAATAAGGTTCAAATTTCCTTTGCAGGTTTTCGATGTCAGTCCTGCTCCATTTTACAATTCCAAAAGAGTAACTAAGCGCAAAGCATGAGTACGTGTTTTGCTCCTTAAACAAATTTCTACTATTTAAACTAGTTCGCAACACCAATCTTACTATCCTGACAAATTCATTATTATTATAATTATTATTTTATTTTAGCTCTGTTGGAGAAAATGGATATTTTCGAAAGCTTAGAGTAGCTAAAAAAGTGTTTTACTTTTGAAAGCCCCACCAGAACCGATACCCCAAGATATCCTAGTTTTTTTATTGTTAAGTCAATTAAAAAGCTCTAAGATCAACTTATGCAGAATCATCTTAAATCCACCACTAGCCAATTACGTAAACGAAACAGGAATGAAATTTATTTTTTAAAGTGTAAATAATAATTCTTCTTGCGTTTTAATAAAGAAAAGGCAAAACCAATCTAAATTCATATAACGAAACCCGAAACAACAGAGTTCTGTAGCAATTTTGGGTTTACGGCATTTAAGTGTCCAAACAAATTGGCAATAATTTTTATGTATTTAATAAAGTTCGCTTTGGAAAACTTTATTAAAACCAATATTTTCTTTGGGACAAATTTTGAGATTCGTAATTTTTCATTCGGATACTTCCAATTTAATATTAGGTAAGGGCTGCTGTAATTTGTAGATATTGGAAATAACTACTAAAGATTTTTTGCAGATGTTTCGATATTGAGGTTAAGTTTTCATACGGAAAATTGGTAGAGAAAATAAGCACTTTACATTTAGAAAAGGGTTTGTTCTTTCACACATTAAATGTTGTAACAAATTTTTTTTTGAATATATGAATTATCCAGTCATGATCGCTTTAAAGATCATTTAAGAACGTTGCAAAGTGTCTTCTTCTTCTTTTACTTCTTTCTAACATAGTTAACCATGCTAGTAGGCTATTGCCTGTTCATTGCCATCACGTCTTCCCCGGAAGATGAGGTCCAGCATTGTCGCCATCGTTTTGGTGGTCTTCCCTGTGATCTTTTTCCTACTGGGTTAATCATTTTTGCGCTTTTAACGAGTCTACCGTCCTCCATTCTCCCTATATGTTTGTTCCAGAATCTTCGCCTTTGTCTAACCCATCTTCCTATGTCCTGTATCCCTCATTGTTGTCTGATATCTTCATTCCGTATTCTGTCGTGTAGAGTTTTGCCTTGTATACTACGTATATTGCGTCAATAGTGGATCTGTTCTTCCTGAAACCTTGTTGTTCTTCTCGTATACTTATGATTTTGGTGATTTCTTCCAGTACAGTTTTTGTGAATGCTTTGAGAATGCTATCAAGCATTGTTATTCCTCGATAGTTTTCTGGGTGCGTTTTCTGTCCTTTTTTAAAAATGGGTATTGTTACACTATTTTTCCATTCATTCGGTATTTTTTGTTCTTCTATGATATTCTTGAATAGGGTTAATATTTCATTCCATAAATTTTTCCCTCCGTATTTAAGCATCTCATTAGTGATCTCGTTTGGTCCAGGGCTTTTTCTATTCTTAAGGGACTTTAAGGTGTTTTCTATCTTGTCCTTTGTTAGTTCTATACTATCGTCCTCCTCATATTCATTTTGTATCTGTTCCATTTTCTCGTCTTCCTTATATGGATTTTTAAAGTATGTTTCCCACTGCTCTAATGTGATTTTATTGGTTCTCACGGTATCTTTGCAAAGTGTGAGTGACGTAATAATTTTGAAAGTTGGACCAAATTGGGACCCAAATACAGCAGAAAATCTTAATGTATCGTATTGTACCCAAAATGATTTTTAATAGATAACATATTAGGTTTTTACATAAATTAGAAAAAATAAGTTTTTTTTTTCAAGAAATCTTTTAATATTTTTCAAAATATCCACCTTTAAGATTTATACACACCAGATTTTTGAGGGCTTCGACCAGAGTTGGATTGATTTTGATTTTTTTTAGGTCAAAAATCATTGATTTAAGTTCTATTTTTATTATTTATTATTTACACCACTACATTTATATTTTACAAGTAGATATATGGATATATTTTTAACTTATTAAAAAAACATTAAGAAATAAAATTTTTATTTTTTGCGCAAAAATTTAATTTATTTTTACCGACAATAATAATAATCAACGCTCAATAGGTGGGTAAAAAATATTTTTGTAATTAAGAACCTAAATCATTTTTTAATTATTTATTATTTAACGTAAATAACTTTGTTGTGGTTTTCTATTACTTTTCAATTTTCATTCGCCAAAAAAAAATTGATGCATATTTTCTTTTTTTTTTGCTTCGTCAGAACTTGTCTGTAGCGGTTCTTACTGCCAGAAAATTCTTGTCAGGATTCGCTTACTTCTCTGCCTATGAATTGTTAAGCGGAGATAATTTCTGCTTTTGTTCTGGTTCAGTGGAATGGTGTAGTTTTTATTCAAATAATTATTTTCATTGAAATGTCTGGGAAAAAAGCACACTTGATATGGCAATTTTATATTAAGGAAATAGATTCCAAAAAATCTGGTCGAAGAGCAATTTCTGAAAGCTGCAAAAAAGAAATTCAAGGTTTAGTCCAAAGGCTTAAGGCACATGGCGAGTATTATACTAGAATTAATGAGCAACAAGGTGCAATCTATGGAGGTAAGTACTGTAAGTTCTTAGTTAAGTAACAAAGTTTTGTACGAAATTAACACACGACTCTAAAATTATCCCGTTATTTTCGTGGTATTATTTTTTTTTTCAAAAACTACTATTCGGTATAAATGATTTTTGACACACTGTTAGCTTATTTCTTGACATATTATAATACTTTCATTTTTTACCAAGAAGTAATTTGTGGATTTTTCACGGGGTATCAAAATGAATTATTTTCTTGGAAAAATGAGATTAAAACTAAATTTTTGGTTTTAGAAACGCAACAGAATATTTCACAATACAGCGAAGAGAATGGAATTTCAGCTTTACCAGCTTCATTGACTTCTAACTTTATATCCAATATCGAGAAATCTACACCAAACATTTCCTAACCGACCCAAAAAAGAAAAGAACCGAAACTTGTTCCTCCATCACCAGTCCATTAACAGCTGTAACACAGCTTTAGTTGAACACTGTAGGCAAATATGAAAGAAGATTCAAAAGTTGCGACCTGGTTATACATCCTCGTCCGGATGTCTGTAGAAACTACTCTTTTGCATGAAATTTATGAAGAAAATAAAGAAAAATATTTTTTTTCTTTCTCAGGAAAACGCAAAATAGGTCAAATGTCCACATCAAACCTGTAATATATTTAACTATAATAACAATAGATGAATAAGCTTTTCTCTGTGAAAATATTGATACCTCTGAAAAGTATCATACTTCGAAATATTTATCGAAACTTTATTGTAATCTAATTTCTTCATGTGAACTCAAATATCAATGTTATGTAAAATCTTTCATGACAGACAAGGAGGCGAGAAGTAATACAGAAAGAACCAATTTTAATGGTATAACCTATGGTTTGTAAGCACATCTTTTGAATTTGCTGTGCAAGAACTTAGAAATATAGAAACTATGTACTCGTATTTCCGTAACAACCGGGCGCGGGCGAATTTCATCCAAGCGGGGGGCAAAGCATTATTTGTACCAAGTGATGTTTATTGGAATATCAATAATGACTATTTGGAAATATACATCTCTCAGTGAGACATAATTTTAAAAATTTGTGAGGAAAATAAGAAAGATCAAAAAGTATCGAATATTAAATAGCAGAGGCCCTTGATATTTTGCAAAAAAAAATCGAATTATTCCAGATGCTGTAGAAAAATGGAAACACTTACAGCAAATTTTCGAGGGAGAGATAGAGATTTCACCAACCGCACAAAATAACAGAATTAAACGATCTTGTGAGAGACTTAGAACTTACAAAAAGTAAAGTAGAGTTACTAGGATTTGGATGACAGGAACTTGTTAGAAGATGATGTTTCAGTATGTGTTTTTCGTAAACGCCATAAAGACTATTTTTTAACATGGAAGACAACTTAATTTTCTGTAATAACATTAACGGTTTATTGGAGGCTTTAAATATAAACTACAAGCCAGAGAAATGGAGATTGTTTATAGATAGTTCAACATTAAGTTTAAAAGCAGTACTATTACATATTTTACCATCTATTCCTGTTGGATATGCAGTTCACATGAATAAATAATTCAACAATATGAAATACCTATTGACAAGTATAAAATACGATGAGCACCCATGGCAGATCAGTGGCGACTTAATGGTAATTGCACTTTTACTTGGATTGCAGCTACGCTACACCTAGTTTTGCTGTTTTTTGTGTGAATGGGACAGTCGGGCAAAGGCACTTCATTACAAAAGAAAAGACTGTCCCGTTCGACAAGCATTCAAGCCAGGTGAAAAGAATGTACAACATATGCCATTGGTCGACCTCAAAAAGTTTGTATATCAAATTAGGTCTAATGAAAAACTTTGTTAAGACACTGAATACAGATAGGCCCGCTTTTCAATAACTGCGTCAAAAATTCTCAAGGCTAAGTGAAGCAAAAATTAAAGAAGGTATTTTTGTTAGGCCACAGATTCGAAATATTCTAAAAGACAAACATTTTGACGGCAGTCAGATATTAAAATAAATGCTTGTAATGACTCTCGCCTCGTGATCACTATTTTTTTCGGAAATAAAAAAGCTGACAATTATGGTATTCGTGTTGAAATTATGCTGTCATCTTATCAAAAACTGGGTTGCAATATGTCTCTAAAGATCCATTTCCTACACTCACTTCTGGACTTTTTTCCTAACATCTGCGGATCTATAAGTGATGAGCACGGCCAGCGCTCCCATCAGGATCTATCAATAATGGAGAAAAGGTGCCAGGGAAAGTGAAATGCTTCCATGTTTGCCGGCTACTATCGGACTCTTGTTAGAAATGCTCCAGAAACAATTCACAAAAGAAAAGCAAAAAGACGGGATATTAAATATTTCTACAAGTCTCAAAGTATGTGTATTTTATTATATGTTTTGCTAAAAATAAAATAAATAAACTTGTTCTTGAAAATTGCAAGTAAGTTTTTAATTTCCTTTTCATATTTGTATTCAGCGCCCCAAAATTAACAAAAAAAATGCACATTTCATACAAGATACAATAAATAAACTAAAATTGGTTGCATAATGTTATTTGAAGATACGGGATAACTACCACTAGCAATACAATTGAACGTACCTTCCAGTCCCTTTAAGGAAATAATATTTTCAGAGAAAAAAGCAAAAAACATAAATGGGATTCAATGATGGACCTCACAAAACCATGAATCTGAAATTGCAGATCAATTACCAGTAATAAAGTAGTTCATATGGGCAGTTGGTTCTTCAGCGTCGATGAAAAGTGTGTTTAGTACATTTGGTTTTTTGAATTCCGATTTAAGAAATAGATGGGGGATTGTAGAAATTTAGTATTTTCATGGAAATTTCTTAATGAAAATGCAAATCATGATAAATTATAAGTTTATGATTTTAAGTTATCTTTTATATTCATATTTTTTAGCAGCTGTGAGTATTAGATATTTTAGAAATTAGACTATTTGATTTTTTATGTTCTTAGCATATTGTAACTATTAAATTGTTGAAATTTTTTTAGCGAGTTGTTTAAAATATTATAATAAATATATTTAAAATATGATTTTCATTGAAAAATAAATCAAGTGATTAAAATCAATACAACCATTGCTTCGGCAGCTTCATGTGATGAAAATCGTTGTTCACCTATTTTTTGTTTGACACCAGGAACACAAAAAAGTAGTTATGCGATAAATCAAGTAAATTAGAGCAATGCGACATATATTCGATATTTTTCTTCTTCAAATAATCAATTGTTTGACGCGCATTGTCATGATGGAGAATAATGTGACTTTTTCGGTTGTTTTTATTGATTTTGCCTATAACTTATGGCAAATAAATTATTGTATTTCATTCAACTTTAACTGTTCGCCAATTCTCTAAAGAGATGATTACATGTCCAGTACGACCGAAAAACCAAGCGATCATTTTCTTGAATGCGCTTCGTGAATCAACAGTTTTTGTGGGACTCGATTCATCTTGGAACACCGAAATAGTAGATTGTTGCTTAGTTTCCGCATTATGCAGTTACAATGTGATATAAGAATTTTACGGTTCTTTGGTCGATTATTTTAAGGATTTACTTACACCAATTAATACAATTCTTTTTTTTTTTTGAGTTTGGGTCAAATTTTGCGGAATCCATCGCGAACAGATTTTCTACAGCTCAATGATTATGCAAAATCAAAAGTATTACAGTCTTCGATATGCCAAAGGATGCCTCTATGTCACGGTAGGTCACATGCCTATCTTCTTTAATGCATGGCGGACAGCATCCATGTTTTCTGAAATAACAATTGATTTTGGTCGACCGTTACGAAATTCAGCACTGACTGCAAACCATTTGCAATTGCCACAGTTTTTTCGGATTGTGTATCATAGACAATAGATAAACGAAGCAATTTTATGCATTGTTCTTTTACTAAAATCATAAAAAATCATCCAACGAACACCTTCAAATAAAATCTCCAGGTTTTCACATAATTACTATTTTTAAACTCTCACTGTAAGAAAACTACTTGGTCAGTTTCTAATCTGCAACTCTATTCATAATAACAAATGTCAAATCTTGCGAAAATACTAATGATATCTCCATAGCTCTAGCTAGTGGTCATTTGTAAAAACTTAAAAGATTGCCCTCATATTTATCAGTTTTATCTAGAGTCCCAGAAAATTTTTAATTTTGTTTAAAATATACCTATTATTATTATTTCAGCTTCGTTTGGCCGCACTTAATGAGCCAGCTACAGGAGATGTTCATGGAGTACGAGGAGCAGATTATTCCTGCTACAGGGAGTCTCACAGAGCAGGACTGAAAGGAACTTTCAGGTATATTACCATATTTTAATATTTTTCTCGGAACCGTCATGTGCAAAGAAAAGATGAAAGTACTTAGCTTTTTTATTCGGAGAGCCCAATGGGTTTTCGTAGCCGATAAAGGGATATGGCTGCACCAAAGTTTGTTTTATATATTTTCACCCTATGATTAAAAATATAGAGGGTAGATTCCCAAAAAATGGTTAGGCAACTTGCTAAAAAGAAAAAAATTATTAATAATTAAAAAAATATACTTTTTTTGGAAAATAAAAATATGCCTTGTTCTTCGGCCAATTCTAAGCAAAAAGTGTCCCTGGTTCAACTACAAGCTGAGATTATTCACAATTTGAAAATGTAATGTTTTTGTGGCTTTTTAACCCTAAAAACAGAGTTTCATGAATTATAAGTACACACCACACTATGAGCCAATCGTTACTAATTCGTTTCAAAATCTCCGAGAGAAGTAAAGATATCGAGACAAGTTGTAACTTGAT
The DNA here is from genome assembly GCA_034092305.1 of Diaprepes abbreviatus. Lineage (NCBI taxonomy): Eukaryota > Metazoa > Arthropoda > Insecta > Coleoptera > Curculionidae > Diaprepes > Diaprepes abbreviatus. The sequence goes on along the minus strand of JASJET010000260.1, from coordinate 622,011 downwards.
TAATTTAGATTACTTCTTTCATAAAATCACTATGAAGTCACTCAAAATGCATTTTGTTGAAAAAATATCTTTTTCGTACAATATCGCAACATGAACATTTGCACTTACCTAATATCACAATATTTTCTAAATCTACAGGTGAAAATTGCTCAGATTTAATGTACACGTCCATACATCAAAACAGGTATTTCTGACAAAATTTCATTCTATCCTGGAGAAATTATTTTTTAAGTTATGTTTAAGACAACAGTATTTATAAAAAAGTTTGTTGTAATTTTTTACAACTTTGGTTGCAAAAAACTCCGTTACTTACCTTAAAATACTTAAAACATTATAAATTTGGATGCACAATTTCAAAGGGTCCAGCCAATTAAAAGGGTCCAAACTGCCCCTTCGGTAATAAAAGAATAAAAAACACCCGGTTATTCTACATCAAAAAGTACTCGTACAAAAAAATTTTAGTCACTTTTATCGTCACATAACCTCAAAAAAATAAAATAAAATATCTTTTTTCGTTTTTTGACGATATCTTCGGTTCTAGTCATCATAGAAACTTTTTTTTTCATTTTGTAGGTTTTTTATTGCATAAAACAAGATATTTTTTACAAAAATATTTGGCGCGAAATTCAGATTTTTATGGGTGTTCGAAAATTTTTAAATTCAATAAAATAAAAACTAGGACAATAGCAGGACCGAAAAAAAAATGTTTTTTTTTTTGACGTCAAACTATGTCCATGAATTTTTTCAGATTTTTAAAAGTGGTGAACCAGTCAAAATCGCAAAGAACGGCATTTATTAGCATTTTTTCACAATTTCATCGAGTCTGGAAGCATGGAATTTTCTTATAAATAAATATATATATATATATATATATATATATATATATATATATATATATATATATATATATATATATATATATATATATATATATATATAAAGCCCGTTTTAATAGGTAAAGTTTACACTGCCCAAGAACAGGTAATCGTTCGGGGGAGCGGAGGTAACAGTTCTTGAAAATTATTATGTTATTAAGCGGAATGACAATGAAAAATTAAAATTATGACTCAAATCAGTTATAACCATCAAAGCGTAATACGGTTTAGATATCAAGAAAGGCGATCTCCGCACCCAGTTGGACAAGTGTGATAGTAACACTGAGAACAGTGACTAAAAAGTGTCCGACTAGCGTCAACTGTCAATTTGTCAATTTCATTCATGAATTTAAAATGGCTTCTCAACGACATCCTCGTGCTAAAAATCAGTTTCTCAATTAACTTAGAGAATTTCTGCCTTTGAAAATGTTTCTTTTCCTCTTATATGCTCTTCGTGTTAAGTGCTAATGACTATATCTGTTGCACAAAACCTGGCTTTACATATATTCTCACTTTGGTAGATCGTTTTTCTTTATTTTTATTTTATAAGAATAGAATTAAGGAAGGTTATTTTCTCTTTTGTAGAAGTCCTGATGAAGGTAGTAAGGTTTTTCGAGAGCTATACTAACAAAAAAAAGTTTTTTTTTCTGGCCAACAACTTCTCGCAAAATCTGTACTCTTTTCTTTCTGCCAAATCGGGTTTCTTCAGGTGGAAGTGCCCCGGCAGGATTCCTATCTGAACTCTAAGTTGAATTTTGCTTAGGCTTATGCATTCCTCAAATCTCTTCTGGTGATAGTTCCCAAGAAATATCTTCGCTGGTCTCATTCCTTGCAGATCCGTTCAGTAACTAAATCTCCTGCTCTCTTCCTCTCTTTTTAGTTCTTCCAGCATTACACTGTTAATAGTGTCTCAGCCTCTCTTCTCGCGAGCTTGTCTACTATTTCATTTCCCTCTACCCCGGTACGTCCCGGTATCCACAGAAGAGTGACCTTATTATTCTTACTTAACTCAATTCCTCTAGGCATTCCCAGGTCATCTTAGAACTGATTACTTGATAACTCAGCACAATGATGGCTGCTTGATTATCAAACATGACATTAATCTCTTGTCCGCGATAGTTTTTCTATTTACCGAATTGAATGCATTTCCTGATTGCGTATATTTCGGCCTGGAAGATGCTTGGTAATTTACCCAAGCTCTCGTGGTGTCTGGTACTGGATCCATTCACTCCTATTCTGGTCCCTTCTGTTGTTTTAGGGTCACCTGTATACTGCTTGATTTAATTCTTGTTAAGTTTTTCAATGGTATTTCTGTCCCATTCACTTTTGCGACTTTGTGTTTTTCATAAAGTTGAACTTCTTTTTCATTTCTTCTTGAGACATGTCCAAGATTTGTTGATTTCTGGATAAAAGATTGGACCTTCATTTTATGGCTTCATCTCTTATCATCCTATATGTTGTCTTCCACCGTTTGATGTAGTAAGCTCGAATAATAAATTATATTAATATTAGTTTTTTAAAGTGAAAATTGGCCAAGTCTTTCTAATAGTACAGGTTCTTCAAAATAATACAAAAAATGTTTATTGTAGTATTTTTTACAGTTATTGTTCATTTACATATTTTCCAAGATACTCACTACACCTACGTAATTCTTCTCCCTGTAGGGACCAAGTGTAACAAAGTGAGTTTTTAAATATATTTTCCCTATCCCCGGTCAATTTAATTGAAAAAGCAACACCGTTATTTTTTGGCTTATATATCCCAAAAATTCATTATCATGATTAAAAAAACAGGTGCAAAATGGTTTATCCGTGTAACAATAATAACATATTTTCCATGTTAAATTAACGAGTTTAAGCCTACGTTACGTCCATTGGCTAATTGCATTATTTGTTCCTACTCGATTGTATTCTGCTCTTTAAATTATTAGCGTATTTGTTTTTGTTTTTAGGCCAAATTAGTTTATCCCATTAAGCTAACATATGTGCTTCGTTTTTTTTTATTTCGTAGTCTTAAGGGATTTTTATTCGTTTTTTTTTCTTTATACACAGGTTTACTGAAATCACTTATACAGGAAGAACGTTGTTTCGAAGATGTTTATTCATATATACTATCGAAAAATCAGTCCAACACTTTTGAAAAATGTCAAATTATGTAAAAATTTAAACAAACGAACATATGTTTGTTTGAAGGTTGTAGACAATGTTAAAGATTGATTAAAATGTGGTCGGACTTGCATTGTCTTCATTTTTTTTATTTTTATTTTTACGACGTTTCGATTAGGTTGTATCTCTAATCGTTATCAAGTATAAACTAAATGTTTTGCCTTAAGACTTCGCTTCACTGTACACACTTCAATGATTTGATGTTACAAAGTAGTGGTTGCCAAAGATTAGGTATCTCAACACTCAGTTTACTGTAGATTCCATTATTGTTTTTAATATATGCTGCTTCTAGAAATTTTCTTTTTTTTATATTGGGCTCCATATATATTGCCGCAGCCTCAGACCATTTTATATGGTGTTGTTTATCCCAGGAGTGTTCTGCAATACCTGATCTCGACGTTTCCCTTTTTTGTGTATGAGTTTTATGTTCCTTAATTCTAACTTCTAGTGGTCGTTTGATTTCTTCAATATACATTTCACCACACTCACATGGAACTTTGTAAACACATTCTTTCTTATCGGTAGTTTTAGGTTTTGTTTTTGTTAAATGAGCTCTAAGTGTATTTCCTGATTTAAAGGCTGTTTTTATATTATAACTATTGGCAATTCATCTTATTTTCTCCGACGTTCCCTTAATGTACGGAACTGTGAAGAAGGAATGTGTTTCTTGTTGTCCAGTGTTCGTTGTTCTAAAATTATTTATAACATTGTTAATTAGTTTTAAGGGATAACCATTCTGTTGTAAATCGGATTTAATATTTGGTACCTCTTTTTCAATGATTCGGCATTATTGCATATAGATATAGCGCGATTATACAGGTTGCGTATAATCCCTCGTTTTGTTACAACAGAATGATTAAAACTATGATTAAGATATTGTCCAGTATGTGTTGGCTTTCTGTATACTGAAGTTTTAATAGTTTCGTTTGAACGGTTCACCATGACATCTAGGAAGGGCAATTGATCATTTACCTCTTTTTCCATGATAAATTTAATTGTAGATCGAATGGTATTTAGATGTTTCAGGAAATCATTAAGTTCTTGATCATTACCCTTCCATACGATGAAAGTATCATCGACATATCTCAACCAGACTTTCGGTTTTACTGTTGCCGTTTCTATGGCATGAGTTACGAACCATTCTATATATATATATATATATATATATATATATATATATATATATATATATATATATATATAGTCCGGTCAAGTTAGCATCAAAAATAGGGGTAAGGTTACATTAATTCGCACCTTGCTAAAAATTGGCATGAATGTTGGGAACCCTATTATACACAATTTTTCAATTATCCACATCAATCCGAAGTGTGGAAAAAAATTTATTCAAGGTCAAATGTTGCAAAAATCGGTTTTTTGAGTTTTCCAGCTAAACGGTAAGTTTTATAATAAAAATGGATGAGACAAAAATTATTCATCATGCAATTATCTATAAAAATTGTTCATACACTTTTTTTCCTAAGAATCACCATTTCGGAGATACAGCGATGCAAAGTGTTGAAAAAGTTGTATTCTTCATAATATGCACACGTTTCCGCGCCACCCGTGAGGTAGTGTACATGGCGCGTTTTTTTTTACGTGGTTTCCCCGGTAGGCCTATTCCACGATCTATTGTGCTTCTGTTGAGTTAAAAAGCTATTGTATTAAATTGAAAATGGTACTATTGTAAATAACAAGAGCGGTGTAAGTAATGCGTAAATTGAGAAAATTATTCGTCTGATTGATACTCTTCTAATGGAACATAATCCATACTGTCTTGCTCTTCTTCTTCTCCTTCTTCTTCTTCTTCTTCTTCTTCTTCTTCTTCTTCTTCTTTTTCTTCTTCTTCTTCTTCCTGCTGAGTACAAATAAATTGTTCAAAGAGCAATGCATCAGAATATCGTAAGAATCCTCTTCTACTGGCGATTCAACATTGGAGCACGATTGGCCTCGACAACTGATACATGCTAATGAACAAAACAAACCAACTTTTTTACAGCCGCATTTAGCATTACACCCCGTTTTGCCATTGCAAAAAATTGAATTGAGGAGTTTTTCCGGTGCAGGAGGGAGTAAAGTCTGAATTGGTTCCAATATATTGTCAGTTAACTTCCAACCCCAGTCTTCTGGGTTTAGTTTATTACCAAGCCATACTTGAACTTGATAATATACTCGAAATAGATGTTGATGAGCAGAAGCAGAGGTTGGAGGAAGACAAGCTAATTGTACTTGTTTCTTTTTATACGTATTTTTTGCAAAAGATAAGTATCGAAACTTATCTAAGCACGTAATTTTTTTTGGAGCTCCGTAAATTGAAAGAAGAAAGCGAATTCCGTTAGTGATTACAGCTTGTGGAGTAGAGGTACTTTCTTTGAAAACATCAGCACAATCAACTAAATCTTGTCTCTCAAACAGTTTCAAAACCGATCTTTTACCTCTCCTGAAAAATGCTGATGTCGTGTCGCAACCAGTTAGTACATGTAGAAATAAGATATGATTTTGGCATTTTGAAAAAGCAGATAAACTCTTGGATGAATATATTTTTGATTGTTGTTGAGCCTTCCCAGGTTTTAAAAAATAAATAATTTTTTCAGTTGGCGTTCGAGCAGTAAGTAATACCAACAAATTAACATCTTCACCAACAAGAATAGTTGGATTTGTCGAGTTAAATTGTTCTATTGCTGTTTCAACTATCAGGACATCAGCATCATTATCAGCTTGCTTTACAGATATATTTTCAGACGTAAATTTTTCTTTCAACATTGTAATGAACCGAGACTTGTTGTGTGTATTTGCGAGAAATTTCTGTTGGCTTGTGGTAACTGTCATAAATTCATCAAAAATGACGTCCGAAGATGAAGATGTTGTAGCTCGACGACGTTGTTCTGCAGCTTTAATATTTTTTGTACAATCAGCATAGCCATCAAATACTACAGTCACTCTATGGTCAAAATGTCTATGTACATACCGCACGTATTTATCTAAAATATGTTTAAATGTTTCTTCGTGATCCCACACTACACGGTGTAATAGATATCCTCCGTCGATTATGTACGTAGCATTTATGTCGTCAATATCTATGTTTACTGTTTCAAAACAATCGTAAATAGCTGACTTTTGTGATTTACGCATTCCAGCATCATCGAACAGTGACAACGGATACGGAGCCAATTCATATTCGAAATATTTCTCAATTTCATCTTCGAAAGCGCTAGTAATACTCATGCGTTGAAATAATAATACAGGGTCGACAGGAACTTTCTTATCGTGAACTTTTACGGTGCTACTCATAGCTAAGAGAGGTACTACTTTATCAGCGCGTTTTAATTTTATGTTATTAAACGTCATTCCTGTCATTTTGGACATGACGGCAATTCCAACTTCACGAGCTTTGTGACAGTTAATTTTATCATCACCAACGACTCCATTAGCAATAGATACAATTTTGTTAACTTCCGGAAACGGATCATGCAATGAAAACCACTGCAGAAGGTTTTGTATGTCTTTCGAATCTTTCTTTACTCGTGAATCACTTGCATCTACATGCTGATCCGTTGTATCCATTCTAACATTAGCGAGATCTTCCAATCCTTCACAAACAATATTCATTGCATGCATACCATAAACCCATTTACTTATTACACTGTCTTTTGTACTTCTCCCTCAAGCAATACCTCCATCTGTCTTCATAGCTTTCATCATTGACTGCTCGATCACCATATCTGTTGAAGTTCCGCAACTTAATTTATCTGAACGTCGAACAGTGAAACATCCTTCTGTAAACTGTTTGTAAGTACTAGGATTCATACAGTTCTCTAATTGTAACATATCTTGTAAATATAAGTGTGCAGACTTAGCATACGGAAAATGTCCCGAAGCGTGGAAGTAAGGAAGCATTTCTTTAACGCAGTTCAAATGAGCTTGCCAATCTCCCATGCGCTCAGCCCTTATAAACTCCTTCATAATTGATACCATATAAAAATATTGAATCCAAAATTTTGCGGTAGGTCCACGTTCTTCATATTCTCTTAGTTTTTCATTGAACTGATCGAGTAATGCTCCAGATATTTCGTCGTCATTTTCAACATCATTATATGAAATAGTGTTGTTTATTATGTTTTCAGCAGTAATGATAAGATTTGCGTCCATGACGTCATCAATATCAAGCTCTTTCAATATTATTATTGCTAATGTTAACTGAAGTATTGTATGAGCTCGAACAGCTCTCGCATAAGCATGACCATTGAGCATTTTTTCTAATGACCCAGGTGCATAAATCAAAGAAAATATGTCTTTTAAGCCGCTTTCTTGCATAATGTAACCAATTGCACCAAGAAACGACATGAGAAGATGAAATCCTCCGAGCCTAATGATGATCTTCGATAATTCAGACCCTTCAGGTGCGGCTGATACGATTTCTCGAGCTTTTGCATACAGAGGCTGGTCAAAAGTAACAATACATACATCATGACCATAGCGTTTTGCATTTTGTAATGCACAAAGTAAAGTCGTGTATATAGTATTGTAATTACTAGCCGGTTGGTGAATAAATGGTAAAAATAAAATTTTGGATGTTGAAAAATTCGTAACATTATTTGTTAATTGTTCAATGAAACCATTCCAACCGGGTATTGAAAAATTCTTCCATTTACTATAGAACCATATCGCATCGACTTTTTTAAGTACAGATTCTATTACTTCACTATTATAAGCAAAATCATGGACAATTATTTTACTATAACCTACTACACCATCATTTTGGTATATCTGCAGTGGCACATGAGCTATTGCCGCGAAATCTGTTGCTGAAGGAGCTTCTTTTATCCGTTGTATCGGCTCTTCTAGTAAAACTGAACTTTTTGGAGTAACAACTTGAATGATACCCATTATGTGAAGTGTGTTATGACCGTCCAGCGTATTTACATTTATATCAGCATTGTCTGCAACATACTGAATGAATGTGCCACTTTCTGGTGGTAAAATGTGAGGTGAACGGTGAAAAACTGCTGCTGCTTCGTACAATATAGTATCATTATAAGATGCGCACAAACCGAAAGACGAAAAAATTTGTATAAGACGTTTTGACCCAAATCGCCGATGAAAAAAAATAGAGAGACCCAATTGTAACTTTGATTTGAAAGACCTTGGTCGAACAGCAGTCATAATACTATGGCTAATATTTGTGCATACTAATTTCAAATGTTGTAAATTAAATCGCTTTTTTTTCAAAATAACTTTCTCCAAAAAATAAGTCAGTGACTCTGGAATTTGACTGTTAATATCTTCAAACATACGACCTGGCGGGGGGTAATGAGAATTATCAAAAACTGCAGATTGAATATCTTCTCGAATGATTGCTGCCGCAGCCTTCACGATTCTAAATCGCTCTTCTTTTTCATTTGTTGTTTTTTTTTTCGTAGCTAGCTCGATTTAAAATATAGTGATTATCAACAAAACATATTAATGTTGATGCTTCTGACTTTTCTGTTATAATAATTTTATCGCCATACTTCAACTTTAATCGTAACTTAATGGTTCTATTATCTAACGAATTGTTGCAAATATTTTGTAATTCGTCTAATGAAAATTGACAATCATCACTATTTTCGATGTGTGCAAATATTTCTTCCATTAAAAGATTCGTACTTTCAGATTGAGGACGACCGGCTTGACCCCCCGTAGTCGGTCTCAAGAAGGCATTATGACAGTCTTTATGATACTTAGCTTCGGCAGCAACTAAATCATGTTCGAACTCAATTCGAGTAATAACAGATTTTGCTACATGATCAGAACGAGTCTGGGCTATATTCAGGATTGTTTCTTTGAATGAAAGTGTTGTTACATGAAAAATTTTACGCCGATACTTCAGTGCTTTTCTGTTTTCTAGCTCTTCATTCAATTCATTGCCACAAAATAAGCAACACTTTTTAAAACAAAAAAATGGTTCACTTACGCGTGCTCTAGTACGAGGTGGACTTATTTTTGATGTACTAGCTTGTTCTTCATCCTGTTTTCTTTTCAATGCAGCGATTGTACCCTTCCGAGTATAGTTTTTTCGACACTGCACATGAACTGTCACAGAAGTCTGGTTTTTCAGGTATTCCGAAAATTCATCATCTCTTTCAATACTTGCATTAATTAATGTCTTTAGGCCACGATCAACAGTAACTGTTTCGCTTTCGGTCAAATGTTTATTACAAATAAAGCACAACTGCGACATTTCTATTACAAACACAAAACTGCACAAATTTTGTTTGAAAATATAAGCAATAACTACGTGTTCTTACTACGAAAGAATGCTTGAGACTAATACTATTCTATCTAGGGAGGCCCTTCAAAAAGGAGCAGGTATACGAGCGTCGCCACGTGGACAATTGAATAGCAGACAGCTGTTGCTCAAGGCCGTACGGTCATATAAAATGAGGGACTGGGTTTTTTTTGGAGTTTATATTTTTAAAACTGTATAATATGTATGTATACGCTACGAAAATTAATATTTTTACTTATATTATCGTTCTGTAACGTATATTACGGTAATTGACATGCATATTATGAAGAATACAACTTTTTCAACACTTTGCATCGCTGTATCTCCGAAATGGTGATTCTTAGGAAAAAAAGTGTATGAACAATTTTTATAGATAATTGCATGATGAATAATTTTTGTCTCACCTATTTTTATTATAAAACTTACCGTTTAGCTGGAAAACTCAAAAAACCGATTTTTGCAACATTTGACCTTGAATAAATTTTTTTCCACAGTTCGGATTGATGTGGATAATTGACAAATTGTGTATAATAGGGTTCCCAACATTCATGCCAATTTTTAGCAAGGTGCGAATTAATGTAACCTTCAATGTCTATTTTGACCAGACTAATATATATATATATATATATATATATATATATATATATATATATATATATATATTGGCGACGACTGGAGAGAGTGAAGAACCCATCGGAAACCCGTCGTCCTGAACATAGAACTTGTCCTTTACTTGAAAGTAAGCACTACGCAGGCAACACTGCAAAAGGTCAGTCACCCCGTCCAGTGGTAACGTGGTTCGATCTGATAAAATAGGATCATTTGAAAATCTAGTTTTGATTATTCTAGTGATTCCCCTAATGGTACATTATTATACAGACTTTCCACATCAAAGCTTATTCTGTCGTCTGGCTCTAGATTGATGCTACTAATAACGTTCACGAAATGTGTAAAATTTTTAATATATGTGTTTGTCTTACCTTCTAAAGGTTGTATGATTTTTAAGAGAAACTTCGCCAGTGCATTTGTTAGGGATCCTCTGGAGCTGGTTATTGGCCTCAATGGTACGTTCGTTTTATGGATTTTTGGAAGTCCGTAAATATGTGGTGGCTTACTGTAGTGTAGTGTGAGCGCCGATCGTAGGTTGTCAGGTATATTGTTTTGGTAATTTCTGAGTGTTCTGTAGATTTTTGACTCTATGGATTTTGTGGGGTCACGGGCTAATTGTCTATATTTTCTTTTTTCCAAGATATCTCTGATTTTTTGGTCATACGTTACGATATCCATTATCACTGTTGCATTTCCCTTGTCCGCTGGTAAAATCTTTATAGATTCATCCTTAGGAAGGCTGATGCTTCTAATTTGGAGAGATTTTGAACTGGATTTTTCCTGTCTTCCAAAGTTGATTTTATTTTCCATCAGATCGAACCACTTTACCACTCGACGGGGTGATAGACCTTTTGTAGTGCTTACTTTCAAGTAAAGGACAAGTTCTACGCTCAGGACGACGGGCTTCCGATGGGTTCTTCACTTTCTCCAGTCATCGCCAATATATATATGGAATGGTTCGAAACTCATGTCATAGAAATGGCAACAGTAAAACCGAAAGTCTGATTGAGATATGTCGATGATACTTTCGTCGTGTGGAAAGGGAATGATCAAGAACATAATGATTTCCTGAAACATCTAAATACCATTCGACCTACAATTAAATTTACCATAGAAAAAGAGGTAAATGGTCAATTGCCCTTCCTAGATGTCATGGTGAACCATTCAAACGAAACTATTAAAACTTCAGTATACAGAAAGCCAACACATACTGGACAATATCTTAATCATAGTTCTAATCATTCTGTTATAACAAAACGAGGAATTATACGCAACCTCTAGAATCACTCTATATCTATATGCAATAATGCCGAATCATTGAAAAAGAGGTAGCAAATATTAAATCCGATTTATGGTCATCCCTTAAAACTAATTGACGATGTTATAATAATTTAGAACAACGAACACTGGACAACAAGAAACACATTCCTTCTTCACAATTCCGTACATTAAGGGAACGTCGGAGAAAATAAGACGAATTGCCAGCAGTTGTTATATAAAAACAGCCTTTAAATCAGGAAATACACTTAGAGCCCATTTAACAAAAACAAAACCTAAAACTACCGATAAGAAAGAATGTGTTTACAAAGTTCCATGTGAGTGTAGTGAAATGTATATTGGAGAAACCAAACGACCACTAGAAGTTATAATTAAGGAACATAAAGTTCATACACAAAAAGGGGAAACGTCGAGATCAGGTATTGCAGAACACTCCTGGGATAAAAAAGCCATATAAAATGGTTTGAGGCTGCGGCAATATATATGGAACCCAATATGAAAAAAAAAAGATTTATAGAAGCAGCATACATTAAAAACAATAATGGAATCTTCAGTAAACCGAGTGTTGAGATACCTCATCTTTGGCAACCACTACTTTGTAAAATCAAATCTTTTAGGTGTGTACAGTAAAGCGAAAGTTTGCGCTCCAATGGACACAGTCCCTATATAAGCTCGTAGTCTTAAGACAAAATATTCAGTTTATACTTGATAACGATTAGAGATACAACCTAATCGAAACGTCGTAAAAATAAAAATAAATAAAAATAAAGACAATGCAAGTCCGGCCACATTTTAGTCAACGAAAATATATTGAACGAAAGCAGGATGTTAATATTTCATTAATAGTCTGGGAGCGGAGTGGGTTTTCGTAGCGGATGAAGAGACATGGTTTTACCAAAGTTTTTTATATGTATTTTGAACCTCTAATTACGAAGATAGAGGATGGGTTCCAGAAAAATGGTCACGTAATTTGTTATAAACAAAAAAATTTTAATGATTAGAAAAATTGCTTTTTTGTAAAATAAAAAAATTTTCGTGTTCCTTGATCGATTCTAAGCAAAAACTATGTCTAGTGATTTTTCCTTTCGATGCACAATTTTTACGGGTGTGCGACTATTCAAAAATTCGAGTTTGTTTAAAAAAAATCGACTCATCGAATGCGAGTCGAGTCGAATAAAAAACTCGAAACTTTCAATAAACTCGAGTTTTCAAACAAAGTCGAATATTCTAACAATCTCGAATTTTTAAACATACTGGAATTTTCAAACAAACTCGAATTTTCAAACACTCGAATTTTCAATGTTAAATGAAAGTTAATGTAAAAAAAAAAGAGCGAGACGCCTCCTTTGCTAGTCCCAACTACGCGTTGCCGCATATGTATGATGTACATGATAACGTTAAATAAACAAAAATATAGACATTTAATTAGTTTAAAAATACTTGGCCCTTTAGGGACCTTTCTTATTATTGTTATAAGTAACCCTTAATACGGTCCTACATGCATAAGCTACTTGCAGTATTTTATGTTTTAAAACATTTTTTTAAGTAGAAATTCAAATGGAATCATTTTATAGTGCTAAATCGGAATGAAAAAAATATCTATTACCAAGGTGTATGTCGTATATTATTGAAATAATATGTTTCATTTAATTTGAAAGAATATCTCAACAATAAGGGGCATATATTGTTTCGTAGGGATCATGTGAAATGCATCAATATTTTCTTAAATTTATGGAGTAAGGTCTAGTTAAGCAATTACCCAGACAACTTCTATAGCATAATTTGTTTCTAGTGTTGTGAAAAGGACCATAAACCTATTGTCGAAATGTTCAGACAAATTGAGATATTCAACTTATAATAAATCAACAAAAATCATTTAATTTGTACATAAACATTTTTACATCTGAGTGTTGATGAATCCAGTTACCTATTAACAAAGGCTTCGATTATTTAGTTTGTTATATATGTAATTCTCCTTTCAGGCCGAGAATATGAAAAATATATATACAAACAGTTTATTTCCTGCAAATATCGCTCTAGTCCTCTCTTCATGCGCGTTTCGATCATCTCATGATCTCGTCAGTGGAGCTGTATTGGACCGAGAGTAACATTAACAGGATGTAACTGATATATGAACCATAAATTTCAAGGTATGTCGGCAGGATATTACACCTACCATCTACCAACTTCGACGTCAGACCGAAAAAGGAAAAGGGAGAATTACATATATAACAAACTATTTAAATACGGCAGAAAGATTTCTTTATTTCTTACTGAAATTTTTCACATTACTCCAATGATTCATAGATGTCATCCGGCTGGCGATATTTTTCAGTCTGATATCGAAGTTGGTAGATGGCAGGTGCAATATCCTGCCGACATACCTTGAAATTTATGGTTCAGATATCAGTTATTTCCTGCTAATATTGCTCTTGATCCGGTAAAGCTCCGCTGACGAGATCTTAAGGTGATCGAAATGCGTATGGAGAGAGGACCAGAGCGGTATTTGCAGCAAATAAACTGTTTGTATATATATTTTTCATATTCTCTGCCTGAAAGGAGAATTACATATATAACAAACTATTTAAATACGGCAGAAAGATCTCTTTATTTCTTACTGAAATTTTGATTTTTTAAAAAGCTTTGATTATTTGTTTGAATCATATGAATCTTTTATTAATTTTTTTTATTTTCAATTTTTTTATATTTCAGTTTGTTTGAAAATTTGAGTGTGATTGAAAATTCGAGTTTGAATACCCGAGTTTATTTGAAAATTCGAGTTTATTCGAAAACTCGTAAAATCGAATATTCGACTTGAATTCGAGTGCAAAAAGTGGAATTTTTTGGCACTTTTCGACGTAAATAATTTTTGACAAATAAATATTTTCAAATTCTGCTCCCAGAAATTGTTAGTTCAAGTTAAAGGCTATAAGCTGAGATTAAGTGCAATGCGAAGATGTACTGCTTTTTCACGCTATAAACGCGTTTGTCAATTACAACGTAATTGCCGCCGTTTATGAAGGGAAGTGGAAGTCTACTTACAGGCGCTCACCTAGAGCTCATAATCCAATATAGGTTTTGCTGATCGTTGTATTAATATTTTAAATACATTTTAATATATATCTATCGTATTGTAGTAAGTACATTGTACACATTTTATTAGTATTATCTCAGTTAGACAATATTTTTAGGCTGAGATTCAACGATTAAAGCAAGTATGATCGCATTAATGTCTTCACGAGCTAATAACTAATCAGGTTGCAACTTGTTAATGACGCTACTGCCTATACTTTCGTTCACACCCACTCTTGCGTTTTATATTCAAAATAGATAAGTTGTTGAGCGTAGTAATATGAGTAAATCTGAAAAAAAGAATTTTAACATTTAACGAGTACTGAACAAAGTAGGTGTTGAATATGTGACGCTGCTGATTTGCATCGGAACATTGTGTTTTATCGCTTGGATGTAACAGCCCAAGAAGGCAAACTTACTTTATAACAAACTTTAGGCATATAATACTAGACATTAAACATGCCATTTAGCTTCAAACAACTTTAAATAAACACTAAGTCGTTTTACACACACAAGAATAATAGCCAAAATTTATCAGTAGTGGGAATAGGGGGCTCCTAGTTGACCCCCCCACCACTTTTTTGATTGGTCAGCCAAGAATGACCTTGTTTCTGATTGGCTGCCCAAGTTCGCCCCCTATTCCGATTGGTTTCATAAACTCCGCCTCTTTTTGCTCCACCTCCTACCTCCTTCCTAACCACCACAGTAGTTGGAGGGGAGCTGGTAGCAGTTGGAGGGGAGCTGGTATTTTAAACGATCGAATCTGAGCGAACTTCAGTCATTCGTGCGCGATGTCAAATAGCGACCAACAACAACAACAACAGCAACTCATTGAACGTGTAGGCCAAGTAATAATTTCCTACCAAAAACACGGAAAAAATCTTACCGATTTTGAAGATCAAGACTTGGCCTTCTTTCCCATCAACTACTTGAAAACATTCGTCGATTCACTTAGTTTACAACAAATTTGGAACAGGTTGCCGGAAAATTATAGAAGTGACGAAGAATTGCAGCTAAATTTGCCGTGTTTTAAACACTATCTACTATATCAACACCACATAGACGGCCCGCCATTATCAATTAAAAAGTGTTGTAAAATTAAAAAATAGTGTGAACAAGTGAATCGAGTTTCATCGGACAGTCTTCGAAATGGATCAGACACATGTATATTTAGATTCTGCTTGTGATGAAACGATCCAGTCAATGTACAAAGATGAAACAACTCATTTTAACTTGGCTGGAAGAGGAAAGTTTCACGCAAGACAGGATTCTCTGATCACTATTGATCGAAATAATTTCGAAGACGACGATGAAGATGAAGAAGATGATGGGATAGAGGATAATGGCGTTCCAAACGGGTGTGGAGAAGAGGGGCTCGTGAAAGTGGCAAAAATAAATGCAAGTGATACATTGACACCAAATTACCTTACGCGAGAAGTGTGCGTTTTTCAATCTTATGTCGTAATTATTTCATCTTCTGGCGGTGCATATAATTTATGTTGTGAATGTTACTATATACATGCTTTAAATTGCCCAAATGGGAAAAATAATTTTGTTAATAGCCACTATAAACGATCCTTTATATGTTGCGAAAAAGATCTGCAATGCAACACGTGTGAAAACGATTTATTCATAACAACTCCTTCACAAGCATGTATAATATGTAACAAACCAGAACTAAAGAATATGCAAAACCATCTAATCGAAAAATCAAATTTTAAATAAATTTATTTCACTTGCACTTATTCATGCACTATGGCGTTTTTAATATTAAGTTTAAGTTTAAAATATTTTATAAGAATTTAGATTTTGTTCTGCTAAGTTAAATAAATATAAGAAACTATGTAAATAAATATAAGGGAATGATGTGAATAAATAAGAATTTGTATTTATTCCCATTGAAAGAAATTATAATTTTGTTCTTTCAGTGTAGAATAATTCTTTTCAAATAATATGCACAACAACCCTACCGATAAATCAAATTTAAATAAATGAATTTGATACTCCACTTGAATTTATTCATGCACCCTAGTAGTTTTTGAATATTAAGTTTCAAATGTCAACTAATTTAAATAAGATTTCATATAAAATATAAGTTGTAAGATATAAGTTATAAGATATATATTAAATTTAAGTTAAATAAATATAAGGGTGCCATCTAAATAAATAGAAATTTGTTTATATTAAGATTCGAAGAACTAATGATTTTGTTCTTTCAGTGTAGAATAATTTTTTCTACATAATATGCACAATCAATCTTATCGATAAATTGAATTTTAAATAAATGAATTTGATACTGCACTTGAATTTATTCATTCACCCTAGTATTTTTTAATATTAAGTTTAAAATGTCAACTAAGACATTTAAATAAGATTTTATATATAAGATAAAGAACAATTAGGTTTAATTCCCTGACAACAGACTATGATTTATTCTTCCATGTTAAAAAAAAAACCTAGTTTTCATTACTATGCTTGTAAAAAAAATTATATTCATCCTATTCATAATAATTCTTTCAAGTTAAAGAAACTTGGTTATTAGGTGTGATTCTGTATAAGAAATAGAAAAAAATAAAATATTTTCTTCAACGACTTTGTTTTTTATTATTCCTATATCCAAAATACAAATATACATATATACATAAATACATATTTATAATTTATACCATTTTGGGTTGCCAATTGCTGCTGTCTGCCAGAGGCTGCTGTTGTCTGCCATAGGCTGCTGCTTTGCCATCGGTTGTTGTTGTCTGCAAGAGGTTGCTGCTCTGCAAGAGGCCAATTTATAATTTATAATTTATTGGCCTCTTGCATTTTCGAGGGTAACTCTGCCTTCGCTGCTGCTGCTGTTGTTGTTGCTGTTGTTGTGTCTGCTCCTGATGCTGTTGATGTTGCTGTTGATGTTGCTGCTGTGGCCTCTTGCATTTTCGAGGGTAACTCTGCCTTCGCTGCTGCTGCTGTTGTTGTGGCTGCTCCTGATGCTGTTGATGTTGCTGTTGCTGCTGTGGCCTCTTGCACTTTCGAGGGTAACTCTGCCTTCGCTGCTGCTGTTGTTGCTGTGGTTGTGGCTGCTCCTGCTGCTGCTGCTGTTGTTGCTGCTGTTGTTGTGGCTGCTCCCGCTGCTGCTCCTGCTGCTGTTGTTGCTGCTGCTGCTCTGCCATAGGTTGTGGCCGATCTTCTTCCATAGGCTGTTGTTGCTCCATCATCAAAGGTTGAAGATCCATTGCTCGGTCTGGATCCCACTCAAAGGCGATAGGCTCGGGATCCAGGTCTGGCTCAAACATATTGATAAATTCTTCATCTAAATAGTCAACCTCTGATGGTGGCGGCCACATCACCGTGTTCTCGGAATTTGGACTCTGACGATCCATCAGATTAATCTGATTTTCCAAGAATCCCAGAAAGTCTTGTAGTGTTATAATTATGAACGTACTCATTTTGAGACTTTAAACTTAATGAATGCTAAGTCAAGACGCTGTAAATCCTTATATACAATACTGAAATACCACTTTTCCTACCTCCAGCGGCAAAACCAGTCCGAAGAATGAGAAGAAGAAGAAGGCAAAGATAGCGTGAACTCGAGAGAGGTCGTTCAACGGTCGTAAGTTGTTTTGTTCTTAAGAAAAAGACGAGTAAAGAGGAGAAGAAGAAAAAAAAAAAAAGTTGTTTTTGGAATAATATAAAAAACGAAAAAAAAAAAAAAAAAAAAAAAAAAAAATTAAAAAAAAACTGTTTTTTATATTATTCCAAAAAACAACTTTTTTTTTTTTTCTTCTTCTCCTCTTTACTCGTCATTTTCTTAAGAACAAAACAACTTACGACCGTTGAACGACCTCTCTCGAGTTCACGGTCTCACGGTTCCCGTCGTACCATGCAGTGCCACGCCGTACCAGCCGGTACCAGGCTCTTGGCTGCTTTAAAAGGCGGCTGGGTACGAAGCGTCTCTTCAGTTTACATCTCGCTATTAGCGTACGCTTGTAAAATTATCGAATCTGTTGTGAATATATCTAGATAGTCCGATTTATTTCGAATTGTGTGACGTAGTGACATATTAATTTTTATTTGGTTTGTATTGTTGATTTCATATTTTTGATTTGATATTTTTGATTTAATATTTTTGACTTAATACTTTGGATTTTCATTCATTTTTACTTAATCTTCTAAAAGCCAATTTTTGATTTTTGTTGATTTTTCATTTTTGTGGATTTTTTTTGATTTTTTATTGATTTTTTGATTTTTTTATTGATTCATAATTTTTTTATTTTTTAATTTATAATTTAAAATGTCATTTTTAAATGTAAAAATTGAAAACATCGACTTAACAGCCTTCGATTTAAACGACGCTTGCCTTGTGCATGATTTGATTGATTGTTCATTTTGTGGGCTAAGCGACGAGGAGCTAGATATTAAATTTAGGGAAATTGATATTAATACATTTAACAATTCATCTGAATCTGGCGATTCTTCCGAAATTGGTGAAAGCGATATTTTGACACAGCTCTTAAAAGTTTTGGATGAATCTATTATCCCTGATATTCCTCAAGAACCTCTTGAAACAATTAATTTCGATGATTTAAATAATGATATATTAAGGAAAAATTTAATTAACAATTCTGAAATAAATGAGGGATATAATTTGGAACAACTTTTAGATATATTAGAAGGGGGTGAAATTGGTGAAAATAGCTCAGGGCAAAATTTAATTAAGGGTGATGTGGAATATCAGGAGACTTTTGAGAGCTGTGAGGAACAAAATAATAAGGGGGTTTTAAACAATAATAATAATGGGGTTGGTAACGAGGGAGCTTTAAATAATGATAAGAGGATTGGCATTGGGGGTTTTTCGAAAAATAATATGGAAGAGGTTTATCGCCCCCACTATTCGCCAATTTCAGATGCATCGTCAGATTCATCAGAGGATTCCAACGACAGCGTTGAGACTGTTATAAACTTCTCAGCCAAAGCTCAGCATAATTTTATTAAAGTGTTGGATCAAAATTTAATTGAAGGGTTGGATCAAAATTTTATTCAGGGGTTTGAACAACCATCCAAATTTGGCTATACCAGAAATTCAGTAAATTCGGTAGATGTTTTTGATTTGAGTTGTGGCGAAATTGTGGGGGACATTGAGGTATATACTTATACTGAAAATTTTGAAGATGAGCAGCCTCAATGTCCCTTAATTTCTTCCTGTAATCAAAATCAATTTTTGAAAAATCCTTCTGGCCTAAATTTAGAACAAAGTTCTGAAAATTTAATTGAAAAAAATTTACCCAAAAAACGTTCTTTATCAGAAACAAATGATTGTTCAGATTTAAAAAAGTCAAAATTGGACGGTGATATTTCTAGTTCCCAAACTTTAGGGGCACAAATTTCAAAAAATTCTTTACCAGTCGCTGTAACAACAGCTCCGAAAATCAATCCAACAAATAAAGTCGCTATTGGAGAATTAGATAAGTTTCTACATAAGAAAACTAAGCCGAGCTTAAATAGGAATGAAACAAGGTGTGCCACATCTAGATTTAAGTCAATGGTTTATTCCTATTTAAACTTAGATAATATATGTAATAATTTATCTAATTCGACTTTAAAAGACGTTAAAAATTGTATTCAACGACAAGGCGATCTTCTTTTAAATTTGGGAAATATATTTTTTTAAAAAAATCCATGTTTTTCTTCAAATTAAAAAGTGAATCCAAAAGTTAATTCAAAAGTAAATCCAAAAGTTTTCTAAATTGCGCGAGCTGAAAAAATTGCTAATTATTCTATGTCATTGGGTCTTGATAGATCGAAATTGTATTTATTTAAAAGCGACACGGCCCTAACCGATTCCATTTTAAAATGACTCTCCTTTGCACACACTGCTTAAGAGAATTTAAAAGAAAATCACATATTGTACGCCACCTTCGAGAAAATGTTGTTAATAACGAAAACACCTTTAACTTGGAAGATTATATAATTAATCGTAAGTATTTTTTTTATAACATATTTAGCTATAATTTTCCTTTTAATTTTTTTTTATTATTAATAAAGGTTTACAGAGGAATTAAAAAATAATAATTGTTTCAGTTGATGAACTACTTTCAAGACCTCCAATGCGATTTTGCCAAGATTGTGAAGTAAATGTCAAATCTAATTCCTGGAGCACACACTTGAGGACAAATATTCATAAAAACAGGAGCTGCATAAAATATGGAAATGGAATTGACATTATCAGGAGTGCATTTAAATGTCGAATAGCTTCCTACAGAATATATTCGCAGAATTATCACATCGACATCAAAAAGTTTCAGCAAGATGTTGGTAATAAAGTGCAAACATTAATACGCCAGCGTCAACAGGAATTTACATGTGCTAAAGTAAATTTGGAATTATTTGGAATATATTATTCTCCAACTTTAACCTCTACTTCAATTAAGTCATTTAATACACCGTTCTTCATTGTAACCCATACAACTGATCTACAACAGCTTTACGATGATTTATTCAAGATTATTGAAACCAAAGCAGATGAATTGCCGGAAAGAGACTCAGGTAATTATTATTTAATCTCAAGAGCTAAGTTTTCTTAATCTCAAGAGCTAAGTTTTCTTAATATCACTTGTACATCTCTAACAAATATTATTCAGAACTAATTTTTTAATTCCTATTACAGGGTGGGCTCTACAAAGAATTCTGCATTTGGAAGTCAACATCAATAAGTACAACCCATTGAATGCCTCCTCCTACATTAAGATGCATCACTTTTCTAAATCAATAGTGAATGTGATGAATGAGGACAATTGCTGTTTCGCCTGGGCAGTGGTTTCAGCAGCATACCAGCCAACCGGTAATCCTCGAAAGACCTCATCATATCCAGACTTCAGAGACGCTTTCGATTTTACAGGTATTGAATTTCCAGTAAAATTATTAGATATAAAAAAGTTTGAGGAAAAAAATAATTTGTCCATAAATGTATATGGAGTTGAAAAATTTTTAAGGGATAATAAAAAGGTATATGAGATTGTCGGTCCTTTACATTATAATAATGAAAAGAAAAAATTACATATTAATTTGCTTTTAATAAGTTCTGATGATGGAAATAACCACTACTGTTGGATAAAGGATTTAGGTTGCTTGGTATCCAAACAATTATCAAAAAAGAAAATAAAAAAATACTTATGTGATGGATGCCTTCAATATTTTGGAACATATGAAAAACTTAACACACATTTAGAACGTGATTGTAGTTTTGTTCGAATTGAGCTTCCTTCAGATAATTTGATTTTGGATAAATTTGGCAATTATATTCCTGCAAATATATTAAAGTTTCAAAATATTCAGAAACAGTATAAAGCTCCTTTTGTTATTTATGCCGATTTTGAATGTTATTTGAAAAACATTGAGTGCCAACAATCTACACCTGATTCGACAACCTCATATACTATTAAAACTGCTGAACATATACCCTATTCATTTGCTTATTATATTAAATCATCATTTGATGAGAATGTTGTGTGTCTTAAACTTTATAGAGGTACAGATTGTGCTATAAAATTTATTGAATACATTGAAAATGATGTAAAAGAAATTTATAAAAAATATTTAAAATATCAAGTACCATTGAAAGATTTATCATCTGTGGAACAGATTGAATATGAAAATTCTAGCATTTGTTATGTATGTGAAAAACCTTTTTCAAAAGGAAATTTCATAAAGTGTAGGGATCATTGTCATATTACAGGTAAATATCGAGGAGCCGCCCACTCAATATGTAATTTGCATTTTAAACCTCCAAAATATATACCAATAGTATTGCATAATTTAAAAAACTATGATTCTCACCTATTTATTAAATCGCTTTGCTATAATAAAGAAAATATTAGTGTTATAGCTCAAAATAAAGAAAAGTATATTTCTTTTAGTAAGGAAATTTTCGTTGATGTGTCAGAAAAGCGGAAACCAGTTGCTTTGCGACTACGCTTTATAGATTCTTTTCAATTTCTCCCAGAGTCTTTAGAGTCACTATCACAAACTCTACAAGATTCACAATGTTTTGAAATTAAAAAGTTTTTCTCAAATGCTGATGAATTTCGATACATTAGACAAAAAGGGGTATTTCCATACTCTTACATAGATTCCAACGAAAAATTAAATGAGAAATCTCTACCATTGATTGATAAATTTTATAATAACTTAACCGATGAAAATATCTCTCCTCAAGACTACAGTCGTGCTGTAGAAGTGTGGAATCTATTTAAGTGTTCTACAATAGGGGCTTATTCCGATATTTACTTAAAATCAGATGTTTTACTTTTGGCTGATGTTTTTGAAAATTATAGATCCACATGTATTAAAACCTATAAGTTAGATCCTGTTAATTATGTCACTAGCCCTTCTATGTGCTGGGATGCAATGATGAAATTAACTAATGTAGAATTAGAATTATTAACGGAACCAGATATGCTTCATTTTTTCAAAAAAGGTGTTCGTGGTGGGGTTAGCACTTGTTCCAAACGCAAATCTGAAGCAAATAATCCATTCTTAGAAAATTTTAATCCTGAAAGACCTACAACATATATCGCTTACTTAGACGCCACAAATTTGTATGGTTATGCTATGAAACAATATTTGCCTGAAAAAAATTTTGCTTGGGTACCTAAGCTCGAAATAGAAACTTTAAATATATCCGAACTTTCAGATACATCATCTATAGGATACATATTTGAAGTTGATTTAGAATATCCAAATTATTTACATGATAGTCATAATGATTTCCCATTTTGTCCTGAACAATATACACCACCAATTTCAAACCACTCAAAATTAATTCCAAACTTACATAATAAATATAACTATATCATTCACTACCGATATCTGAAACAATGTCTACAATTTGGACTCAAAATCATAAAAATACACAGAGCAGTTAAGTTTACACAATCACCATGGTTAGCGGAATATATAGATTTAAATACAAATTTACGAAATTTATCTAAAAATAAATTTGATAAAAATTGTTATAAATTGGCAAATAATTCAATTTTCGGTAAAACCATGGAAAATGTTGATAGGCGAGCAGATATTAAATTAGTATCTCAATGGGAAAGACAGGGTAATAAATTTAGTGCCGAAAAACTTATTTCTAAACCTCAATTAAAGGATTTTAAAATTT
This sequence comes from Diaprepes abbreviatus, assembly GCA_034092305.1. Classification (NCBI taxonomy): domain Eukaryota; kingdom Metazoa; phylum Arthropoda; class Insecta; order Coleoptera; family Curculionidae; genus Diaprepes; species Diaprepes abbreviatus. The sequence goes on along the minus strand of JASJET010000260.1, from coordinate 598,593 downwards.
TCTCTGAAAATCTAGTTGCTCTTCAACTTCAACAGGTTTGCATTGAATACAATAAACCAATTTATGTTGGGATGAGTATTCTGGATATTGCAAAAACTGTAATGTATAATTTTTATTATGGGTATTTAAAAGTAAAATATGGTAATAATTTAAATTTATTATATACGGATACTGATTCCTTAATTCTTGAAGTTCAGACCCAAAACTTTTATGAAGATATGAAGCTAAATCTGGATCAATTTGATACTTCTAATTTTTCTGAACAAAATATTCATTGCATGCCTATTACAACATCAGTTGTTGGTAAATTTAAAGATGAGTACAAAGGGATTCCCATTGAAAGTTTTTATGGAACTGGTGCTAAAGCATATTGTATAAAATCCAAAAATAGTGTAGATAAAAAAGCAAAAGGCGTTAGTAGATCATGTATAAAAAATCAATTAACATTATCAGATTATAAAGATGTTGTTGAGAAAGGTGACAAAATATTCTGCACCATGTATGTATTCAAGTCAGATATGCATAATATATACACTAATTTGTTAAATAAATTGGCATTAACAACTCATGATGATAAAAGATATTGTATACCAAATTCCACAAAAACTCTTGCATGGGGACATAAGGATATTTTGGAAACAGATTTTTTTGATAAAGATATGAAAATGATGTATGATACTCTAACTTTTTTAAGTTCTGGAAACGAAAATGGATCTAAAAATAAAAAACCGCGATTAGAATTAACTACTCCTAGTAATTTTTCATCTTTATAAAGACATCATTTTATATGATGATAAATTATGTAAGTCGTTTTTGAAGCTTTAAAAGTTGGAGGGGAAACTGAATCCAAAAACATATATATTGTATAGAAATACCATTATTTGTTAGTAATATTACAACAATGACTGCTGCATCTTTAATAGTTTTAGTTTCCCTTGTTGGAAATGTGATATATGTAAATTACATTCCTAATACAGTTAGGGCTGATATATGTATAAATGCCCTCAAAAATGAAACCGACTGCTACAAACAGATGAAAATGACATATCTTGTTGGAAATTCACACTTTTTTACCTATAATGTAACTGATTCTGCTTTGTGTGAAAATACATACATAAAAATTAAATATTCCATGACAAACAAACCATTACAATATTCAGATTGGATTCCTTTCAATAATAAAAAAGAAGAATCTTGTCATTGTGTCTGTTGTTATATATTTGTTATTATATTTACAGCAGCAATATTTATTTGTACATGTTTAATTTTATTGTATTTCATGAAAAAATATCTATAAAAATATTTAATAAATGTTAAAAAAAATAATATAAATTTTGTTTTTTATTGATTCTCGTTAGTATAAAGACATTTAAAGTTTATCCCCTCCTCTTAAATGGAGAGGGAAAATAAGTTTACCCCTCCACTTGAGAGGAGAGGGAAAATGTATAAAATTTAGGAGCAAACGGATTGATAGTTAGTTTTTTGAGAGCAAGCAGATAGCCAGTTAGTTTTTGAAATACATCATTTAAAATGTTCAGTAATCAGAGTAAAAATATATTTGAAAATTCACCATTAAAAAAGAAAATAAAAAAAACAATTATAAATTCTACAAAATATAATTTAAATAATTCTAACTCTAAATATGCTGTGATTGGTTTGTGGGTGGAAAGTGATTTTCTACCATGCATTGAACTTGGTGGTAAAAATGGTCAGTCTGTGATATTAAATGAAGATGATTGGAAGAACTTATTGCAATATCAAGGAGTTATAACAAATTATATGTTTTCACCAAATGTTTTCAATGAACCGATATATTTGCAAAATTTATCTATTCATTTTGAAAAGATTGGTGAATTACCAATAGTGAAGATTGTGAAAAGCTATGATTTTATTTACTATGGAAATGAAACTGTGTGCAGACTATGGGAACAAATTCCACTTATAGAATATAGACTAAATGTTTTACAAAAACAAAACTTTCGACGTTATTTCAACGTTTTTAGAAATAACAATTTTTACGACGGAGATTCTTTTGACAAAATATATAATGTCCTTTCTCCAAAACAAAATCTAAATAGTGAAAATGTGTGCTCCATGCTGGAACTGCTGTTGAATCATCCCGAAGAACTAGAACAAAAATTAAAGTCTAAGCACTATTATGAAGAAGACAGTATCTATTGATGAATCAAGAAACCAAATTCATCTGATGGTTGCTTGGAACTTCGCCTACAGAAAAGCTCGTATGACTTCTGAAGAGTTTATAAATCAAAAACATTTTAGAAGAAGGATTAAATTGACTGAAGAAATTTTAAATCCCATATTAGACTCTGATTATAGGAATATTGTATTTAAAAAAATGTTTATGTAATAAGCTTATTTTTAAATAAAACAAATATATATAAAAAATCATTTTTTTTTATTACAAACATCAATTATTATTACAGCATTAATTACTATTACATCACATCTCTCTTGAAGATCCAAGAGTTATAAGATTTATCTAATCCTAACCATTTTACAAATACTTTGTTTCCTTTCTTTCTTAACACTTTTTCCACCAGATATACATTTGGGTGTCTTACTTTTTGAAGTTCTTCTTCATAGAAACCTCCTTGAATATCTATCCCATTTCCATCTTGAATCAAATACGTTGTTGGATTAGTAAGCTGGATTTTTTTTATTTGAAAAATTTCGTTTGACCAGTTGGGCGTGTAACCTTTAGAAAATTGTTCGCGAATCTTGCTTATTCGTACTCTATCACTGACACGAAATTTTGGTGATCTGGGATCCACAGTTTTCCTATGAGTATAAGCTGATTTCAAGATTTCCATTTCATTCTTTTTGTTAACTTCGTTTGGTTTTTTTCCGATTGTTGAATGCTTAGTATTATTGTATTCTGTAATTATTTCTTTAAGAAAGCTGATCCATTTATAATTACCTAGTAAACTAAACTTTTTCCACATTTTGTTTTTTATCGTTCTATTTACTCTCTCTACAATACTAGCTTTCATATTAGAAAATGTGTTGTAATGATTAATTTTGAACTGCTCCATAAGTTTCTGAAAGTCTTGATTAAAGAATTCTTTACCCTGATCAGTATTCAGATTTGTTGGGGGAGTTTTTAAAGTTAATAGAATTTTTTTCATTGCAGCTGCTACATCTTTACCAGTTTTGGATTTTACAGGTTCTGCCCATACAAATTTAGAAAACACATTTATTACCATTAAAATATATCTTAAACCCCTATTAAATTTCGCATATGGCTGCATTTCTATCAGATCAGCTTGAAATAGATCATTAAGCCCTTTTACAATTGTTCGTCTCCTTCTATATCGCCTTCTCGCCGGTTTATGTAATTCATTTACAACGTCTTGCTTAATTTTACTCATTATTAATTTATACCTTACTCTCGAAAATAAATCCCACAAATAACTTTACCTCCTTCTAAACCGTTTATAAAAGCCCTTTATCGCTGATGTTGTAAAATATAAAAAAAAATCATCTCAGTTTTTTTTAGTAAGTTCTTTAATTTTATTTTCCATTGCTTCAAATGATTTTTTATTTTCATTTATAATTTCTTTTATTGACGAATTTATTTGGGTGATGTTGTTAGTAAGATCAGAAATTTTTACATTAAATTTATTTTCCATTGTTTCAAATGATTTGTTATTTTCATTTCTAATTTCTTTTATTGACGAATTTATTTGGGTGATGTTGTTATTAAGATCAGACATTTTTACATTAAATTTAGTTTCCAAAAGAACATTTGATAACGTATAATCTTTTTTGAAACCACCTAATGTTGAATTCATTTCTTCTCTTGCATAATTCATTGTATCATTAAATTCTTTTCTAGAAACTTCAGCAGCTCTTTGAACTAATTCGTTTAAAGATTTTATTTCTTTTGTTAATTTATCTTCTAGATTTTTTATATCTTTTCCTAATTGAAATTCTGCATTTGTAATATCTAATGTCATTTTCACAATTTTTTTTTCTATATTTTTTATGTCTGACACTGTCTTTTCAGCTTTGTGTAGTATATCTGTATAAGATGTTTCAAGTTCTTTTATGAGTAAAGAAGTCTCCTCGATTTTTGAACTATTATTTTTAATTTTAATTAATACATCCTTTTTAGAAACTTCTATTATAGCTTGCACTACTTCTAGTAAGGATTCTAATTCTTTTTGTAATTTCTCATCGATTGCCTTTGTAAAATTTCCCTCGTCAAAAGACGTTTCAGATTTGGTTTTCAGATTGTTTAACTGCTTTAGTATATCCTCGATTTTTTCATTATCTTTTGTAATTTGATCTTTGAATTTTGTTTCAATTTTTTCATTTTCGTTTTGAAAATCCTCCTTCAATTTGTCTTCTAAATATTGTAAATTTGATTTATATGCATTGATTTTAATTTCAAATTCTTTAATTTGTTCTTTAAATTCATTAACTTTGTCGGTATCTTTTTTGTGAATTAGGAAATGAGTGTTCATTGATTTTTCAAGATTTTGTGTATTTTTATCCATAACGTCATGTATTTTCTTAAAATTCCTTACTTCTTCTGCTACTCTATCATTAAGCAAATTAGTAAAATTTTGAAACTTTGATGTAATTTCCTTGGAAATACTGTTCTTGACATTGTCAATTGCTGAAGTATCCTTAATTATTGATTTAATTGATGTAATTTCATTTTTTATTTCATTTTCAAAATCATCAACTTTATCATATTTTAACTTCACTACGTCAAAGTCATTTGCATATTTAGAAACTTTCTGAGAAAATTTTTCTACTACATCATCATTTCCATCAACAGTATTTTTCAAATTAATTATCTTGTCATTATATTCAGGAATAACTTTATCCTCAAATAACTTAATCTTTTTTGCAATATTTTGTATATTGTTATCATATTCATTTATTCTCTTATTTAAATTATTAACATCGCTTTTCAACCCGGGATCTAAATTTTGAATTAATTTGTTTTCAATATATTTGACATCGCTTTTAAAAATTTTTATTATTTTCTCTTCAACATTTGATAATATTTTATTTTCTAGTGATAATAATGTGTTTAGAGCAGATTTTTTTGAAATATGACGACCAAATTTATCGATGGTCATTTTAGAAATGTTTAAAAGTATCTATTATGTCCTTTTATATAATAATATTCGCTTCTCTTAGTTCTTCAATAATGGAAATAATTTCATTGTTATGACCAGTGTGTCCCGCAAGCATGGATGCTACCAATAGTCGAAGTCTCTCAACAAGTTCGTTTACATTATCCCAATATATGTAATCTGTATTAGGTTTATTAACTTTTAAAGTTATACCAAATCCGGTTTTTTTTGAAGACACTCGACTTTCTCTATATGGAGCTTTGCGTCTTTCAAAAAATCCCTGGACTGCTTGTTGAGATTCGGGATTTAGAGTTTTAGTTTTTGTAATTCCTTTGCTTTGCAAATAAGGTCCTATTATAGAAATATATTTATGTGATCCATTCCCCTGCACCTGCTCATTTGGATCATTATTTCTACGGTATGCATTGGTTCTTTTTAAAATATCCATATAATTTTCCAAATCTTGTTTTTTATACCCTATTGGTTCTTTTTTAAATAATAACTCATATAAACCTGGTGTACCTGTATAGGTTATTCCTTCAATTTTGATGTTTTTACCAATAATTTCGACAGGTTTTTGAGTTAAACCCAAAAAGAATTTCTCGGTTTCCAAATCATGAACTATTCCATATTGGTGATCAAACTCATGTTCAACATCTTTTACACCGCTATCAATATATTGGCGAGGTAATTCATCAAATCCTAATAAATATTCTTTATATAAATCTGTATCAACAAATGTTCTAACTGTTTGCCGTGTTTGTTCCAGTATATCTGAAAGATTTCCTATTGTGGAGTGTGAACCTGAAGAAGGGTTTGTTTCTGCAATAATACTTGTTTGTTGTATAGATGGCATTTGACTTGCTGAAGCTAAACTCGCGTCCCAGTCAATAATCGATGGTATTTCTGTAGGAAGGAGTGGAGTTTTTCCCGTCTTTCTTTTTTCTGGTGTTGATGTTCCATATTGTAATTTTCTCTTTGGTGTTAGTGTTTGAATTGATCTTTTCTGTGGTGTTTCATAAATTTTTTTAATTGGTGTGTGTAGCTCTTCCTTTATTTCAACAGGTTCAATTTTACCAATCGTTGAAATTAATTCTTGTAAGGGTTGAGTTATCGGTTTATATGTTTCCTCCAATTTAGTTTGCGCCTCAAATTCCGCATTTTTTAAACTCTGATATTTTTGTTTAACAGCTTTTCTTGATTTAACTAGCTCTCTTGCTAAACGTTCATCCATGATTGGTATAATTTACCATCAAACGTTTATTTTTATAAGTAAATATATGAATCAAATCCTTTTCGATATCGGCCAGATTTCACATTAGAGTCTTTGTCTATTACTAAAAATCCAAATTTATCTTTCCAACATATTAAGCACAACTCATTAAATTGGTTTAATGACATATCAACATTAACATGATCATCATAAATATGTTTTAAGTTTGTTCGATCTTGTTGAAATATAACAATTAAATTTGCATTGTCACGAATTAATTGTTTCGGAATAGAAGAATATGTTTGACATAAATAAAAACAATCAGTATTTTTGTGTCTTCCGAAACAAAAATAGTCCTTTACAACATTCTGATTACAACACACTATATCATCAAATATTATTATAGAGTTTGGTTTAACTTGTTTTGGTGAAACAATTGTTTCTTCATTTTCAGATTCATAGTATCCAATTTTTTTCAAAGGTTTAAAAAGTGTTCTCAAATATTTATACTTTGGTTGATATAAGGATTTTGAATAAACATACAGATTTTCAAATCGCAAACCATTCGGATCTTCAATCAAACTAATAATAACATTGGTTTTGCCACAGCCTGACGGGCCAATAATTAACCCTCTTTTACTATTTCCCTCAAACAGTTTTCCATGTTTTCTAAAACCATTCACTGAACTTTCATGATCCTTAATTGTTATAGAGTATGGTTGTTTCTCAACTCTCATTTTATATATAAAACAAACTATTAATATTCAGTATTGTGATGTAACTGGTTAGTTATCACTAGGATTGCAACTATATATAATGTTTCCATCACATAATAAACGAATCATTTACAAGACAAACAGCAAAAGGAAAGGAAGTGGTTTAGTAAACTCATTAATAAATAAATTACCCTTTGAATTGCATATTCCTGGTTATAATTTTTGTGGACCTGGAACAAAATTGGAAAAACGATTGTCAAGAGGTGATAAAGGTATAAATTTATTGGATGAGGCTTGTAAAGAACACGATATTGCTTACTCACAATCAAATGATATAAAAAGAAGGCATTTAGCTGATAAAGTATTAGCTGACAAAGCTTTATCAAGGTTCAAAGCTAAAGATTCTAGTTTTGGGGAAAAAACTGCTGCACTAGGAATTACTGGTGCTATGAAAATTAAAAGAAAATTAGGTATGGGACTTCGAACGAGAAGAAAGTTCAAGCGAAAAACTCGAAAAGGACGAGGACTATCATTATCTCAGGTAATTTCAAAAGCTAGAAAAGGAATTAAGGGGAAACGTTTTAAAGACCTAAATGAAAGTATTCAAACTGCTTTAAAAGCTATTAAAAAAACTGGTAAAGTGTTACCTCCAAAGAAAAGGGTAATTCCAATCCCAAAGACTGGCGGATTTCTTCCACTTATACCTTTATTTGCTGGTTTGTCTGCTCTTGGTGCTCTTGGAGGAGGGGCTGCAGGTATTGCTAAAGCAGTAAATGATGCAAAAGCAGCCAAAGCGAAATTAGAAGAATCTAAACGACACAATCAAATGATGGAGTCCATTGCGGTAGGAAAAAAAGGAAGTGGACTTTATTTAAAACCTTATAAAACAGGATGTGGATTATACTTGAAACCTTATTCAAAAAACTGCTAAAACATATACCTCGAAAAGCACTTACAAATTACGATTTACTTAAATACGCTAAATATTTACAAATTCCCAACTTTCGTGGTATTTTTATGAGGGATAAATTACCAAAAAAGATAAAGTTAATTGAAAGTGCAATTGTCAATCTAGATAATCACAGTGGTGTTGGTACTCACTGGATAGCATATACAAAAAAAGGAAAAAACATAATATATTTTGATAGTTATGGTAATTTGCGACCCCCTTCTGAATTAATAAAATATTTTTATAGCGACCAAAATAATAATATTGTTAATTATAATTATAACAGTTATCAAAACTTTAACAAAACAAATTGTGGTCAATTGTGTCTAAAATTTCTTTATAACCATATGTAACACCTAATTTTAGTTTATTATTAAACATATTTTTAAAGTAAAATGTCATATAGTTTTGTTCTTAGCGGCAATTCCGCTATTTTAACATCAGAGTTACATCCTCCAATATATTTAGATGAAGATGTTGAATATGTTATCGGTCTTGTAAATTTCGAAACATTTAATGCAATTCCCAATATTGATGTTGGGAATAATGTATTAATTCATGATGAAAATTTAGAAATAGCCATACCCCCAGGTAGCTACGAATTAGAAGACATAACAGATTTTTTAAAAAAACACTTAGTTTTAGTCTTTATGCAAATAATAATACTTTACGTACACATCTTAAATGTTCAGCCCCCATAACTTTTCGTGAAGGAACTATTGGTAAATTATTAGGGTTTAAAAATGGGCGATTGGAAGCCAACATTGAACATATATCAGATTTTCCCGCGGAAATAATTAAAGTAAATTCAATAAATATAGACTGCAGTATTGCAGAGGGATCATATTTAAACGGGAAACCTGTTCATATAATACACCAATTTTTCCCGAGCGTTGCTCCAGGGTTCAAAATAATTGAGTCACCTCAAAACGTCATATATTTCCCAGTCACCGTTAAAGTAATTGATAAAATAGCCATTAAAATAATAGATCAGGAAGGTGATTTGGTTAATTTTAGAGAAGAAACCATAACCATCAGACTACATCTTAAAAAAGTAGATTAAAGATGGTAATATTATATAACAATAAATCTGCAAACTTTACTAGAAAATTTAATAATAAAAACATTAATAAGACAAGAAAGAAACCAACTTCCTTTAGTAGGAAATCAAACTTCCAAAGGTTAACACCTTCTAATAGAAAATTTCTTCAAAGTTTGGGTTTTAAACTTAAATAAAAATGGATTATTTAAATGTAAGAGAAAATGTATTGGTTGATGAATCAATATTAAGCTGGGAAATTCTTTCTTTCGATCCTTTTAATCCTACAAAACTCGGACCAAATGATGAAATCAGAATTGCTTTGCAACAAACAGGAAAATATCCTTTACCTTGCAAAAGTGAAATTTATGTGGAATTGCAAGTAACTAAAGAAGATGATTCCCCTTTAGCTAATACTGTTTTAATTAATAATGCTCCGGCATTTTTATTTAAAGAATTACGCTATATTTTAAATGGTGTTACTATTGACTCCGTTCGGGATATTGGTATAACTTCAACTCTTAAGGGATATATTTCATTTAATCAAAATGAAAGTGCTAAATTGGAAAATGCCGGTTGGTATCCGAAAACAAAATCTAAAGAAAAAATTATGACTGATGACAAAGGTAATGTTTCATTATGTATACCATTAAAGATGTATTCAGGATTTTTTGAAGATTATAATAAGATTATTCTTAATTCACAACAAGAACTTATTCTAATAAGAAGTAATGATGATACAAATGCATTATTATCCAGTAATGAAGATGAAAAACCCAAAGTTAAAATTACCAAGTTGTGTTGGAGAGTTCCTCATCTTACTGCCTCTATCCCATCATCTTCTTCATCTTCATCGTCGTCTTCGAAATTATTTCGATCAATAGTGATCAGAGAATCCTGTCTTGCGTGAAACTTTCCTCTTCCAGCCAAGTTAAAATGAGTTGTTTCATCTTTGTACATTGACTGGATCGTTTCATCACAAGCAGAATCTAAATATACATGTGTCTGATCCATTTCGAAGACTGTCCGATGAAACTCGATTCACTTGTTCACACTATTTTTTAATTTTACAACACTTTTTAATTGATAATGGCGGGCCGTCTATGTGGTGTTGATATAGTGGATAGTGTTTAAAACACGGCAAATTTAGCTGCAATTCTTCGTCACTTCTATAATTTTCCGGCAACCTGTTCCAAATTTGTTGTAAACTAAGTGAATCGACGAATGTTTTCAAGTAGTTGATGGGAAAGAAGGCCAAGTCTTGATCTTCAAAATCGGTAAGATTTTTTCCGTGTTTTTGGTAGGAAATTATTACTTGGCCTACACGTTCAATGAGTTGCTGTTGTTGTTGTTGTTGGTCGCTATTTGACATCGCGCACGAATGACTGAAGTTCGCTCAGATTCGATCGTTTAAAATACCAGCTCCCCTCCAACTGCTACCAGCTCCCCTCCAACTACTGTGGTGGTTAGGAAGGAGGTAGGAGGTGGAGCAAAAAGAGGCGGAGTTTATGAAACCAATCGGAATAGGGGGCGAACTTGGGCAGCCAATCAGAAACAAGGTCATTCTTGGCTGACCAATCAAAAAAGTGGTGGGGGGGTCAACTAGGAGCCCCCTATTCCCACTACTTTTATCTTATAATTATGTTGAAAATTTTCATAAAACTAATTTGCTGTTTTACACATCAAACAATTATTGTTAAAATTTTGGAGAAAATTTTCAGTATAAAAACATGTTCTATATTTTTATGACTAAAATGCGGAAAGTGCGCGAAAATCAACGCAGAATAAAATTTGTAAATTGACAGCGTGCGTTTGATAATCAACCTAACACCAATATTTTGGTGGTATTTTATTTTAGAAATTATCTCCAAAGGATTTTCGGCAAAAATTTGTTGAAAATTTTTGTTATAATTTTCGGAATAATTCTTGTGTATGTAAAAAGCTCTAATTCAATACAACATTGTGTAATTTTCAGATTTGTTAAAGTACCACATGGCCAATAAGTGCTATAAAAATTATATATTCTCAATTATTTAAATATAACGTTTACAATAAAACTACTTCATTTTTTTTTGCTAGAAAGTTTATAAATTTTGAAAATGCTTTAAATCTCATGAAATAAAATATATGAAAAGTATTAAAATTCAAAAAAACTGAACTAGAACACCAACACATACAAAAATAGTAATAATAACTGAAGTTCCTATTATTGTTTATTGTTTATTTTATGATTACATAAAAAATACCACTTTTCAAATGTTTAACGATTGTTTACTCAATAATTATGCGTCAGACGGAAAATCACAACAGACAATTTTTGTTTAGAATCGATTGAGAAACACGAAAATGTTTTTCATTCTACATAACAAAAAACAATTTTTTTATTACTAACATTTTTTGTTTATAACAGACTATCTGACCATTTTTCGAAAGTTCACCTTCGATATTTGTAACCACGGAGTCAAGATAGATATAAAAAGTTCATTGGAACCATATCGCTTCATCGGCAAACACCCGCTGAGCTCCCTGACTATAAGATAAAAATTTGTAGTTAAAGTAATAGCTAATATATGTTTGTTGAGTTTATCTTATGGTTAAATGAACCGTTCAACCGCTTACGACAAGTTATCATTTTTACGTGGTTCTAGAACCAATAATTCAAACTATCTATATATATATATATATATATATATATATATATATATATATATATATATATATATATATATATATATCCTAATATTACGGGTCATCATCGTAGATCTACTATTTGTTATAACTACCCTGTTTGCTCAGGCACAGAAAGATCCTTTTATAAAACAAAAAAAAACAAAAAAAGGGAGTTCTCTCAAGATCAAATAATCAAACATATTTTTCCAAATTAAAACCAATCAGTATGAATCAAAATCAGAACAAGGAAGAAAAAGAAGGGACAATGGGAACAATGTGCCCTGAAAGAAATTAAAAAGAAATGACTTAAAAACAATGCCCCATTTTTTCTTTGAAAACTTACCTCGAAAATGATTTCTTCAAGATGAAAAATCACAAACGACAATTTTTTAGCATTAAAGACAAGGAAAAATTAATGCAATATTATTTTGATTACCCCCCCCCTCTACAATTATAACATTGACTATCGCTCGCGTTCCTTCAGTTTTCGTTTATCAATCAAGTCTCTGACAGATTTAATGCCAATAAATTTTTATAGTAAAGTCGTCAAAAAAAAATTAGTTACAGAGTTGAAATTATTGATAGGAAGCATTTATGTAATCACGAGATTAAAAGCTGGATATGATATTTTAAGAAAAGAAATGCAGCTAATAATAACAACCATTTAACCAAAGAGAAGAGCTCAAGTCTGTATTCGCAATATAGCCCATTTTCAACATTAATAATCATTAGAATGATTGATTATACAGCTACGCAGAAATAGTAGTCTATAAATCAGATTGAGGAAAGAGGGATGAAGCATTTTCGATGTATTTTTTAAAGTAGTTTTAAATTAAAGAAATTGGAGCGTTATTAGAACAATTTCGATGTCAGGTTCAGCTTCTGGTTGTTCACATGGATGTGATCTTATAAAACAAACTACCTTTTAATGAGCCTCTGTTAATACTCGATAATTCTGCTACATAAATGATAGCTAAACCATCATCGTATAAATTCCTTTGGTTTGTGAAAGACCATAGGCAGCTCAGTATATTTTACGTTAATGATCAGAAGATATGTCCAAGTTAAAACTTATTTCTATGTGTATGTATTCCGATATCAATATTTTTCTTATAATGTTTTAGTGAAATTTTCTATTTCTACGACTCATTCGTTACTAGACACCCCGTATTTTTTCCAATAAACGATGTCGTCGTAACGACAGACTTTTTTTTACATAAACACCCCATCGTCCCCAATACAACATGAACTGAATTCAGCACCAGTTTAGGCAAATAAAGGCTAATTAGTTAGAATATAAGGGAACGTTAAACAAATACAGAAGAGTGTGTTTACAAGGCACTTGATTTGTTTCCACAAAGCTTTTAGGAAAATAAGCAATTTAATGAGTAAAGAACGGGAGAATGTAGCGTGTACATTGTTGTTTCGGAGAGAATAATGACAAAATGACAACAATAAAAGTAATCTTATTTACTTTAAGTGTGCCTAGCTCTTTATTATTATTATTATTACGAGCTTTATATTTTAAGTTTGCTTGTCGATTGTAAATGCCGTGTATTCATTTTATTGCTGGTATCTTTTGTTTAAGTTATTACCCTCTAGTTAGAGTATTATTAAAAAAGCTCTACCGAAATTTTGCTGAAAGAGGTTACAAGACATGTCTTACTACATCTAAAGTTTTCATGATAAATTTCGAAAACTACTAAACTTGTTGTGTAGTTGCGTAAATGCCCACGAAAAGTCAATGTCTCATGTATATGTGTATGTGCGTAGAATAGGAGTCTGTACAGTGCGACCTGGAAGATCTATTGTGCTCCCCTACTGTTGCCAACTCGTAAGAGTTGCCTTATCGGGTAGAGCAGATCCTCCTGTCCTATTGACCTCAGAAACCCCGTCAGGACCACCGTCAGAACTCTGAGTTGGTTTTTTCTCAGGCTTATGTATTATCTGAATCTCTTCTGGTCGTGGATCCCAAGAAGTATCTTCGCTTGTCTCAATCCTTGCAGTTCCGTCCAATAATTGGATCTCCTGCTTTCTTCTTGTACTTTTAGTTCTTTCAGCATTACGCTGCTACTGGATTCCACAGAACGGCTCTGGCACCAGAAATGGCGTCTAAGCCCGTTTCCTCGAGCCTGTTTACTATTTCATTCCATCTATCCCAATGCGTCCCGGTACCCACATGAGAGCAGGCGGGAATCCAAGAGGGGGCGATGGGGGCGATCACCCCCCCCCCCCCCTCAAGAAATTAGAGTTCAGGAAAATACACGAGATGGTGCCTCTTACACTAGGAATGTGTATGCTGTTGACTTTCACGCCCCCCCCCCCCATATACAACTAGTTTTTGCTTGGGATCGCCCCCCCCCCAAAGAGCTTGGAGTTTAGGAAAATAGACCCGATTCTGGCTCTTATACTAGGAATGTATATGGTGCTGGCTTCCATACCCTCGTCAACAACTGGGTTTCTCTTGCGATCGCCCCCCCCCCCAAGATCTTTGAGTTTAGGAACATAGATCCGATTCTCTTATACTAGGAATGTGTATGTTGCTGACTCCACCCCCCCCCCCCCCGTCGACAACTTCTTTTTTCTTATGATCATCCCCCTCAAGAGCGTCGAATTCAGAAAAATAGACTCGACCCTGACTTTTAGACTAGAAATGGGAATGTTGCTGGCATCTTTCCCCCGTCGCAACTTGCTTTCGCTTGCCATACTGTACTTTTGTGATATCACCCCCCCCCCCCCTCCCAAGAGAGAGGCTGGATCCGCTCGTGCATGAGGGTGACTTTATTATCCTTACTCAAATCATTTGATTCCTCTGGGCATTCCCAGACCATCTTGGAGCTGATACCTTGAGAGCTTAGCGCACTGATGGCTGCTAGACTATCCGACATGATAATAATCTCTTTGCCGTGATAGTTTTTTTTTCTTTGTTGAATTGTATACATTGCCTGATGGCATATATTTCTGCCTGAAAAATACTTGGTGACTTACCCAAGCTTTCGTAGTGTCTGGTGCCGGATCCATACACCCTTATTCCAGTTCCCTCCGTTGTTTTGGAGCCATCTGGTTTTATGACCTCATCTCTCATCGTCCTATAAATTGTCCTCCGGTATAAAGCATCAAGATCCAGCATTACATTTTTGTCAAATTTTAAAGAACCATTAGGAACAACGTTCTCTATATACTACCACAAAGTTTAACAAATGGTATTGAGTAAATAGTTGTTAACGAAGAAACAGGAATTTCTTAACGCATATTTTCTACCAGATCGTTCTATGCTTATCATCATCTTTATACAGCCAGTGACTTCCACTTCTGGACAAAGGCCTCCCACAATCCCTTTCAGTCGTATTTGTTCTTGACTTCCTACATCTAGTAATAGTAGTAATAGTTGGTAATATTTTTAAATCACCTGTTCGCCTCATCAAGGATCTTCTCTGGCTTCCTTAATTTCACTTGATCTCCAAGCTATTGTATGCTTAGTCAATCATCCATCTTAACTTTATGCCAAATAACGGGCCTAATTCCACTTCATGCAGCAATTTTCTCAACAATATCTATCCCTGATGGATTTCTTTGAATGTGTTCATTTGGTTTTTGCTTTCCGAGGTTCACACAGCACTGCACTTCCCACAACCAGCTGACTTGTTCTCAATTCATCCACTGATTTCTAGGTTGGCTTTAGAATAAATAAACAAACTCACATAATCCCTGAAAACTGATCACATCTTCAGAAACAATAAATATGAAAAAGAGGATACTCTTTCCACTTTAATGTCACATAAATTTAAAATCGTACTTTTATACCCGAAAAACTAAGCTCCTGAATACCCAGTAGTAGATTTATCGCCCCAGGTCCTAATGAGATACTTGCACTTACGATCAAGCGTCTTCCTCAAGAAGCGTTATCTTTACTTCTAAACATCCAGTCCCTGCTAGTTCTGATCACAACCCAAAAAAAAGCCATCAAGTTAATACCTATTTCTTTCACAGATCACTTACAAAATGCATGATTACTCTTAGATTCATTGAGTACCTGGATAAACATAACTTATTCGATAAACACCAATTCGAGTTTCAAAGAGGAAGATCTACTTTGAAATAATTTTGCCTGAAAAGACCATTTTGTTTCAGCATTTTTAGAAATTTTAAACGCATGTTTTCATTAAAAACTTCCTAACAGATCGCTCATTTAAAGTCATATTATATCACTGTTTATCAAACAGTTACTCATTAAATAATAGCTCACTTCAGGGATGTGTTTTTACCCCTTCCCTATTCCTCATAGCCTCAAATAACGTCAGAAAATTCATCACCTTCCAGACTACTTGACATAAACATGCCGACGAACATTATTTATTATTCTTCATCGAGTTCCATAGTCTATGAAATTTAAATTTTCATTGTCTCCTAGAAAATCCTCTTTCATGCAAGACTATATGAAGAAAAACTGTCCCGAAATGAATAACTTACCAGAATATTAAATTTTTGGGGATGTTTTTAGATGTCAGTCTGAACTCAAAAGAATATCTTATTTATATTGGCTCGAAATGATCCCAGATGTGTTCCCCTTCATTATAATATGAAATTATTTTGAATCTATGTAAAACAAACGGTATTGAAATTGCAGCTTGTTTGTTAGCTTCCAAATATGCCTTTACCAATGTTTATCTTAATTTTTTTGAAACTGTAATACCTCTTGGTATGATTAATTCAGCACAAAAATGTTTATTACGCATAGTCCGAAACTGCAACTCTAATTTTGTACGCTAATGTATATTAATTGGAAAATTACAAACTGTCATCGATTCGTTACAGGTCACTGACATAGAAATTATACGAATTTAAATCACAGTAAACTCCTGCATCTTCGCAATTTAATGAACAATTTAAAACGACGAACTGCAGATAACGAAGATAACGAGAAGAATTTGAACTCCTAATTGAGTAGCTTCAAGTTACGTTAAACAATGTAATTCTTATATTATTTTTAGCTCGACTACCATTACGAATACAAAGCATTTCTGGACTTTAAGTTGATATTAAGCTTTTTGTAAGAGACAACTTGTACCAGATAATTTCATCATCAATAAATAAATAACTTTATTCGAACTACGACGGTCGTACGGAAAATTGTTAGTCTAACATAGAGAGTACTCAAAAATAATCAAATCACTGATGACTTTTCTCATGTATATACACAGTACGCTCAAAAAATTCAGGGATTTATTTTTATTTACAAATGAGAATAAGAGTTTAGAAAAAAGATTTTATTTAGTTTTCAACACAATCCCCTCCTCGTTCTATACAAATTTTGCTGCGCTCATATAGCTGCTGGGAAGACCTGGAAAACCCCTCTTCTGGAATAGCTTTCTAAACCCTTGTCGCATTCCTTTGTAACGCCTCAATGGCTTAAAAACTTTCTCTCTTCATAGTCATTTTCAATTTAGGGAATAAAAAGAAGTCTGCTGGAGCAACATCTGACGAGTAGGGTGGGAGATGAATCATGGAGAACGACTTTTGGGCCAAAAATTGTGTGATTGTTATTGAGTAATGGGTTGGCGTATTCTTATGTAACAGAAATCAGTCACTGGTGAGGTACAATCCGCTCCAAAAGTCGATTCAGGACACTTTTGTAGAAATGTGCTTTCACTGTTTAGTTCGGGGGGCATGAATTCGCTATGGATAATCCCGCGAGAATCGCGGTTTGGCGTTTGGTCGATAGATCGTATTAAAAACACTATGATTCGTCGTCGGTTACAATTTTATTTACAAAATTTTCATGCGTCAGTTCTTCCGTTAACAAGTATGGAATGAAGTTCGCACACACTTGTTTTCCCGAGACCATCGTGCAAAATGTGGTGCACGCTTCCTCCACCGATGTTGAGTCCCTCTGGCAATATTTCAATCGTAATTCGCTGATTACGAGACAGTGCGACGCCCACAAATTTGAAATTGTCATCGGTAGTCGGGGTTAAAGGCCCCCCCTCCCCGGTGGATCGTCTTCCAACGACTGTCAATCGTTCTTGAAACACGCATACCACTTGAAAGTCTTGCTGCGGCTAAAACAAACTTCATCATATGCGGTTTTCAATAATTCGAATGTTTCTGAACCATTTTTTCCCAATTTGAAACAAAATTTGATTGCAGCGCGTTGCCTCATAGCAAACATTATAACGCAGGGACATAAACACGTCTACTTCAAAGAAACACAATTGGCCAATAAATGAAATAATAGTGCTCACATCTCCACTGTGGCTAACTAGGGCATGATATTACATAGTTCTGCCGTCGGATAACAGATAGCGCTAATTGTAAATTTTATACAAAATTAGTCCCGGACCTTTTTGAATGAACTGCGTATGAGAGGTAGATGAGGTGCTGCGCCGTTTCAGAAGTGACTTTTAATTTGCTTGTGTATAGCAGTCGTGTAAAACAAACATATTTTGGTATTTTATGAAAAATATATGAAATTGAAGTTTGGGTTGTTATAAAGTACTTTCTTTGAAGGACTTAACACAAAAAAGTATTATGTTTCCACGTTACAGGATCTTCCCATTATTTTTAATAGCAAGAAAGTGGACTGCTCAATTTAAACCTAAAAGGTGACTTGCGAATGAGAAGGTCAAAGCTGTAGTCGGGCAGTCCAGTGGGTTTCACCAAAGGTTTTAATATATATTTTGATATTTTGACCCCTTGATCACGAATATCGAGGGTGTATTCTCGAAAAATGGTCGATAATTTATTATATGTAAAAAATGTTAATGGTTAAAGAAATTGTTTCTGTGTTGTGTTCTTCGGCCGATTCTAAGTAAAAAGTGTCTCTTATGCCCTATTCAAGTCCCTATGATGAGAGTAAAACTTCTCGAAAGCCAGACTAACAAAAAAGAGTTTTCTTTTCTGGCCAACTATCCTAACTGCAGCCCCACTAGAATATTATATATATATATATATATATATATATATATATATATATATATATATATATATATATATATATATATATATATATATGTTTATACGGCTTTCACGGATTCTTCCGTGTGAGATGCAATAGCAGTGGATATATCCACATTATGCCGTTGTAGTGCTGAAATCACATTCAGCAAACGTACAACTATATGCAGCTCCGCGTATGAATGAAGTAAAATGCGAACAGTAAATACAAACTTCTCTCCATCATATCTTTTCTGTGTTAGAGGTTGCACAGTTAGAATAAATTGTTATAAAACACAATATATCCTATTCCACCACCATCGAGATGATGGCCTGCCTGTACCACCATACCGAGAAGAAAGTCAAAACTTACCCTCCCCGCTACAGTGATACGGCAGAGGTACATGTTTCGTCTCTACTAGACTCATCAGGGTACCGACATGCATCTGGCTGTGCAAAGGACAGATCGGAAGGAAGCATGCAAATACTGAACGCGGCTTCGCCGACCTCCCGCCGGATGGCATATATATGTTTATACGACTTTCACGGATATATATATATATATATATATATATATATATATATATATATATATATATATATATATATATATATAGTATGGCGTAGACGCCATACAGGGAGCTTTGAAAATGGTGAATGAGATTGCACCGAAACGTCAGCACATTATCAAAAAGGAAGATAATTCCTCCGAAAACTTAACTTGAGCTACTGTCAAGTGAGAAATAAATGATTTTCATATTTTAGATCCTAACGTCAGTTATGCATTCCCCTCCCAAGCCAACATTTTCACTTAACTTGACTGCTAACAGCTGTGCGCGCCACTTCGTGTTTGCCACATTGAAGTTAACTTATTATTATCGATAGAGATTATATATACTCAAATGCGCATTCGAACGGACAGAACAAGGATGGCAAAAAATGGTAATGCTTTGCATTTCGAGGAACTGAACATTCAGGGACAAAGCTAAACACAATAATTACATAGTTATAATTAAAATTAAAGTGATTTAGCTATTTCTAGACTGATTTACATGGTTAGTAAATTATAGTTCACCCATAAATAAAATGCTACAATATATATATATATATATATATATATATATATATATATATATATATATATATATATATATATTAAAATATGTTTAAATTAGAAATCCAACGACCAGCGAAAGGTTGACGCCTGTCCGAAAACCTCCTCTTCTCTTCAAATATTGCATTTTTCAAATATTTAATGATTTTTCACTCAAAAATTATACGTCGGATGGAAAAAATCACGAGACACTTGTGCTTAGAATCGGCCGAAGAACACGAAAACATTTTTTATTTAAAAACAGAACATTTTTTAATTATCAGCGATATTTTTGTTTTTAACAAATTATCTGGTTATTTTCGGGAATCCCCCTTGATCCAGGGTTCAAAATACATATAAAAAATTTTGGTGGAGCTAAGCCTCTTTATCGACTACGAAAACCCACTGGGCTGTCAGAATAATGAGACAACAGCTAATTGTGTTATTGAGTTGAAGACATCGTACTACGTAAAAAAAATCTCAAAAATCTTGTATTTTCTTTACCAGACCGGGAACTTTTCGAATCGTCTTATTGCTTTCTATACGAAGACAAATATTTTCATTTAATTAATTTCTTGAAAAACAAACATAACTTATACGTAAACTCA
Source organism: Diaprepes abbreviatus (assembly GCA_034092305.1). Lineage (NCBI taxonomy): Eukaryota > Metazoa > Arthropoda > Insecta > Coleoptera > Curculionidae > Diaprepes > Diaprepes abbreviatus. The sequence continues at coordinate 578,261 of JASJET010000260.1, read as the reverse complement.
CATACATATATGTTTTGAAATAAAAGTTTTCGGTTCAAAATTCCTTAAATATACATATATAAGAAACCTTTACGTTTTAAAAGGGTGGATAATCAGCAAAAACTAAGTTTACAGTACAGAACTTAGTGACGAATTTTGTTTGAAGTTTACTATGATACATTAAAATTAGAAAGGTATTTACATAAAGAGCATAATTTCCTGTAATTTTGTCTTATTCATATAATTTATTGAAACATATTAAGATGTGAAGTCAGGTTATAATTTTGAAAAGTTTATTTTGTGTTATTTTTTCTTAAAACACAACAACTCTCAAATATAGTGTGAAAGTTTCAAGGTGACTCGATGAAAACTGATAAAAATGTAAGTCTCCCATATGTGGTGCGATTCTGCACAAATTTTCAGAGCAAGCAAGGTGGGTAAAGAAGGAATTTTACGCAGAAGCAAATACATTTTTGATACGTCTGTGGATATATATAGGGTTATTCATTTTTTACGGCACGGAATATTGTGGTCAAAATACGTGACTTTCAAAAAGTTTTATTTTTGAGATCTTTGGGGGTCTACTATAGTTACTTTTTAAAATTATTTTCATATTATATAGGGTGTCCCAAATCAAAGTTTTGTTTTTTTAAATGGAACGCCCTGTAGATTATTGCATTTTTGGATTCTCTGATCAAAATAAGTGCCTATTTTAATAAGGTTTATTGTACCTAAACCTTAAGGATTTTTAAATAAATTGAATTTTGGCAAAATCTAACCTAATTTTTACGTTTCAAATACTTAAGAAGTATTTTAGTTATGTACTCGAAATTTGCAGTAAAGTGTCGTCGAAAATCGTATTTTCTGTTCCAATTATAATAAAATTACTCTATTATACAGGATGTCCAAAAATTAAAACTAATCAAATAAAATCTTTAAGTGACTATAACTTGATTAGTTTAAATAGAACGCTATACTTTTTAACTCAGCAGAAAATGTACTTTTTAAATACCTATCGAATGGTATAATGATATTATATAGCTATGTCTTCGCGTTTTCACAGAATACGACAAACGATGGTTTTCTGCACCATTTTGTGTTTTTTAATAGATGTTCTAATGTATCTAGTTGCCTATGGCATTTAAAAACGTCCGATAATTAATTTAAATTATCAGTTTAGTCTACAAAGCCTATTGCTATAATAGCGGTATTATTTTTTGTAACCGTGAAACTTTATTTACTGAATTGAATTATTTGAATGTTGTTGTGATATTGATTTGAAAGAACGAACCAAGAACAAAACGCACGGAAAACAACTGTCTATTTAAAATCCCCATATCGTAAAATCTCGGTAGGATATTACTCGCAGTACTTGATGCCGGACTGTTATTTTAAACACTAGAAATGAACATCTAAATATACCTCGGAGCGGTGCGAAACTATTAAAAAATAACAACAAACAATTTCACGGTCTATGTATTTGGAAAAGTTATTTTATTCTTCTTAAGACCGTTACGAATGGGGGCAGACAGTATATTCTCTGCGAACTGCGTTTTTCTGTGCATTTGCTCTCGGTTCATTACAGCTCCACTAATGAGACCATTAGGTGATCGAAACTAGTATGGAGAGAGAACCGGAGTGAAGTTCGCAGACAATATACTGTCTACCCCTTTCTTAACGGTATATATATATATATATATATATATATATATATATATATATATATATATATATATATATATATATATATATATATATATCGCTTACTAAAAGACCGAAAAGTTCCCTTGTTAGTGTTAGTGGAATTTATATATTTCCAAAAAGACTTGGATCAGCCTAATTCAGAAAATGAAGGAAAATACTGCTCGACATGTACACAAACATGAAACAACACAGAAAGCAAAATAGAAGAAAAGAGTACAACACACGTAATATCTCTGAAGTTTTTTTTATATTAGTATGTCTAAAATCTCAACTTGGAAAAGAAAATAATAAATATGGAGAGAGAAAGACTTAACTTTTATTTCGCTGACCATATTTCAATATTATATTTAATATAAAGCAGCCAAAATTTAAAGCAGAAAAGATAGGAGTAGAAACGAAAATACAAAATATACTAGCAACAGAAATAGAAACGAGATTACTAAAAAGATAAGAGAAAAACAAAGAAACGAAAAAATTGAATCATGTCTCCTACCTTGGCCAGTCATTAAGTACTACCAAGCAATACCAAAAAACAGTCATTCTCAGTTCAAAAATTGTCCTCAAATTCAAAGAAAACTCTGCTAGGATTGTATATTACCTGATACCAGGGGTGGATCCAGCCTCTCTCTTTGGGGGGGGGGGGGGGCGGTGGTATCACAAAAGTACAGTATGGCAAGCGAAAGCAAGCTTTTCCATTTCTAGTGTAAAAGTGTCTATTTTTCTGAATTTAAAGCTCTTGGAGAAGGGGGGGGGGGGCGATCACAAAAAAAACCAAATTGCCGACGGAGGGGGGGGGAGAGATGCGAGCAGCATACTCATTCCTAGTATAAGAGGCAAAATCGGGTCTATTTTCCTGAAATCAAAGCTCTTGAGGGGAAGGCTATCGCAAGAAAAACAAGTTGTTCACGGAAGGGGGGAGTGCTAGCAGCATACACATTCCTAATATAAAAGGCCAAATCGGTTCTAGTTTCTTAAACTCAAAGTTCTTGGGAAAGAGAGGGGTGATCGCGCATACACATTCCTATACTCTATTCAGGAACTAGAGAGTGTAATAAAACAGTTACCGAAACCTCCAACGTACCTGCTCTAGTTCCGCAGGTTATTGAGGATTGCCGTAAATCTAATTATATTTAAATATTATAAGCTTTTATAAATTTACTGTAATAATAAAATTTCTGATAATTCAATTCAATTTCTGTCAGTCAGCAAAGTACACCATATAGGGTGTCCTTAGTGATTTATCTTGTCTGTGCTTGTTTTTATATATTATTTGAGATTAATGAGATACCCAAAAGATATGGCTTCCATCTCTATATTTATTCCCAAATCGTTAAAGCAGGGCATTTTTTCCTCAACAAAAAACTTATTACGATGAACGTTTATTATGCCTTAAGATATCAATATCTAGATAATAATGTTAAAAGCCCTGTTGATATGTGTTCTTACATGACAGGAGTCGAGTAATTTACTATCTACCGAATACTGAAGGAGAAAAAAGCAACTGGAATTGTTAATACTTCCAAGCCACATTCGATCACAGGCAGACGAAAAACGTCGTTGGAAGAAGAGAAATAAACTGCAATAAAAGGAGTTGTACATACATTTTATTATGAGAAGCAGATTCCAATCGTAGAAAAAGTTCTAACTAAAATCAATGAAGATTGGGATTTATCTGAAATTAGAAGAACTGAGCTCTGGAAATTGCTCAGAGAACTTAATTTTTGCTGAGAAAAACCAGATAGGAAATCTGTTGTTATAAATCGTCCGGAAAATGTCCGTTTGAGAAGGAAATATCTCTCTCAAGTAAAAGGTAGAGTTGTTAGAAATAACACAACTTACAAAATTGGTAATTTAACTAAACTTTCGAAAGATTTTTTTAAATAAAGCTACTGCAGAAAACTGGGAAAAATCCATATAATAAAAGAATAATAAAAAATGTGGAAACTCAAAGTTCTTGGGGGGGGGGGGCGATCGCCCCCCCCCCTTGGATTCGCGCCTGCCTGATACAATGATGGCGACAAAACATGGGTCTAAATAAGATAGCATAAGATAGGTTCCAGTACACAGTAAATATGAAAGAAATAATGACAGATAATCGAAAACTAGAATGATAAATAATTACGTAGATCTAGGACAAATAATCAGACTTGATAAGGATAAGCAAACGACAGAAAATGGTGGACTGGACAGCATTTGGAAGGTTAACTGGTATCTTCAAAAACAAGTACATCCCACAACACTTGAAGATCAAAGTATTTGATTCTTGTGTGCTTCCAGTACACATATGCGAGTATTCACAACGAGAAATATTAACAGGCAAAAACACTATGTACTATGGGAAAAAGCTATAATAGGAGTAACATTTGTGACATGAGCAACCAAACGAGATATAAAAACATTACCAAAGTGCAGGATATCGTTCAAAAACTGACTCGATAAAAATGGAAATGGTGACATAAGTTGCAAATACAGCACAGAATTATTGAAAGAAAAGCTTTTGAAATAACAATCATAGACCAGGAATACTAATACTGGAATCTGAGAAAAGACTAGAATACAGGACGTTCCTGAAGTGCAATTCGGTAGGACCAATAGTTCGACGTGATGATCCCTGGAGTGGTAAAATAAGAAGATGGCGGCCACAGGAAAGTGCGAAGAGAATTGGAGTATTAGAAGACCCAAACAACGTTGGTAGGATGATCTGTAATGCCGCTAGCCTAGACTAGAGAGGAGACCTGTCCTCTTGGAGTAGAAGAACAAAAATTGCATGAAGAGGGAGATTGAAAAAATTCTGACTTGTAAACGTAAAAATATATGATCACTTAATGTAATTCCAAATATTATAATGGATCTTGAACTTGTCTTTGAACAACTTCTGATAGCCCTAGAAATTTCAGTATAAAGTTCATTTCACCAATAGTTGACGTCACTGAATTTCGGGTAAGTTTCGATACGTTCAGTAAATATGAGTTTATGAAAGAGAAACCTTCAAATTGCCAAAGTTTGATACAATGTAAAATACTTTACTTAAGATACTGGAAAAAAATTATTGCATGAAATTATTTGCTCAAAAAAATCTTATCATAATTTTAAATGCACAAGCATAAGCTACAAGATCTGCTTCAGCATTAAACTTTCAAGAAACTACTTAGGGCAAAAGTCGTCGTTCTAAACTGCATTCTGCAAAGTTAAGTTCCGGTAATTATCTAGTCTCTAAAGGGTTTTCGTCTTGTATACAATAAACAGGAGGTTAAGATTTCAAAATTCAATTAGGTAGTAACGTTTTAAGGCAAACCTGGGAACCTAAATACCTAATTATTTAGTAACATAAATGAGTTATATACAGAGTGATGATACAAATTTAAGTTTATAAGAATTTTCAGTTTTTAAGAACGAAAGAATATAGACAACAAAACAACTTCTGAACATGTTGAATGTAGAATTTGATCTTTACACACTTTCTTTTTCATTCAAACGCATGGTTACTTTTGAACTCCATCACAATCAATATTAAACACTAATGATTAATTCGTTCTCATTTAAGGTACTTTGCAGCTACTGAGGCCTACCTTATTGAAAATATTTTAGATAGGTTGTAAGATTGGTTTCGTTAAAATAGCGTTGGGAACACACATATAATTTAATAAGAAACATTATTTTATACTGGATAAGAATTAAATTAAAGTTGTGACCCTTGTTATATATACATTTTGAAAATGAAAAGTGCTTACAAAATCAATAGGTTTTATCAAATCAATTAATTGTTTTTTGTGTAATTACCTTAACGGCGAGTAAAATAAATTTAAATTAATTTGGACTAGTTGGCACAAAAATTTGTAAAACCTTTCCATTTCAATTCTTAAAGATTAAATAAGAATATTTAACGGAAATCACAAAATAATAAATTGCTTTTAGCAAAACTCACAAAAAATTCCACGTTAAGGTTGTAAAAGTGAGCCATGTTAGAACCAAGTCCTTATTAGGGGCAATTGCCATAGTTTTAGCTCTTTTTGACGATTTTAAATTTTTCTAATGTATCTGTTGCTATATTGTAAGCAATATATTACCTAAAAGCTTCATTTTCTAACACAATATGTCATTTTGCCATATTTCTAGCCGTTTCGAGCTTTTATCACAGAGATGGAGCTATTTGAAATTATTATATTTCAATCAACAACAACCCAATTGCTAAAGTAGGATGAAAATTTTTAATCTAGAGTGAAAAAGTGTGGAGTTAGATAAGGTGCTTATCGTTGAAAACTTGTAGTTTCTATCAAAAATAACATTTTAACGTTTCAGAGCTTTCCTCTCATCACGGGTGCAGAATGTTGATTCCATAGTGAGACAAGCAGATCGTAGACTTCCAGTGTGCAATCTCAGAGGCGAGATATTGTTCAACTCGTGGTTGGAAATGTTCAACGGAGATGGGGCATCATTCCCTCATCCTCCAAGAATTTTTTCCTTTAATGGTAAAGTACTTTTCTTCTCACCTTTCAGACAAAATTTTAAAATTCCTAGCAATGGAATTTTAACCACGTTTTTCTAGTTAGTATCTTTATATTAATATTATCAACAATAACCTCAGTTACAGAAAGAAATACAAACCAATATACAAAATAAATATTAGTTCTTATACATTATTGTTTTCCTTTAGGAAAAAACGTGATGACTGATCTATCCTGGCCAATAAAAGCAGCATGGCATGGTGCACTAATAGATGGTACTCGAGCCTTAGACACTTCCTGCGACGCCTGGCACACGTCCTCGCCGACTAAAGTTGGTTTGGCCGGTAACCTTAGAGGACCAAGGCTTCTGGATCAGGCACCGGTGAGCTGCGACAAAAAAATGGTGTTGCTTTGTATAGAAGCGACAAGTGAATTGTTTGTTCAAAGAAGAAGGAGAGCCACAAATGAAAGGTAAGATAAAAATAACATGACACGTATATATTTCACTCACATGGTTTACTTAATAAAATATCTACGGACCAATTTGTCAGAATACCACGTGAAGATTAAATCAAACAATTAGAGAAAGATGCATATATGATTCCCATGAAGGTTAAAAGTATCTGACTATCAAAATTTTATCGATATAACCCCAATTTAGTGATTCTGATGATGTTCCTGAAATTTTCATATTACATCATGTTTTTGAGAAAGACGAAGAAGAATTGGCAAAAAATAATATAACAAGTAATAATAATAATAAATCCTTCCCCTCTGCTTGCAACCGCACGGACCGTCCGAAAGTTTGTAAGAAATACAACAGACCGTGTCACCTAGCATCGAATAACATGAAAAGGATGCCCACAGAACTTCATACTTTTGGTATCTTTGTATATCTGGTATGAGATAATATTCCCTGGAGAAAATGCGAAGCGGTTCGGTTTCGCAATCAATATACTAATAAATATCTTTATTTCTAAATATCTATCTACATATTACATGAGACTAATTAAAAAACAAAATAACAATATTCAGAAAAAGGCTAAGTTAAAATAAGACATCCTTGAATGCCTCCCTGATCATACTGAACCCATAAGCTTTTAGAATTTTTTGTTACTTTATACTAATTATATGGCTGACGTTAGGCGAAGAAGATAAGGAAATTAAAATAAAAAAGTAGTTAAACAAAAAACAGAAAAAAAGTAGATATAGAAGAAATGGTCGACGCTTATTTATTACAAATTTAAAATAATTTATTTCAAAGGCAGATTGTGAAAATCCTTTTAATTTATCGGGCACAGATTTCTAAAATTTAGAAATTTTATATGAAAAACTACACTCAAATATTGTAGTTCATTAATACGATGGTGTCATTGTAGCTCCAAATCTAATATTAATATTATGAACATAGATTCTAAACACAATACGTTTATACAGGGTGTCTGGTAAGTACCTCCTAATTTCTCAGAAGTATACAGGGGAGATCAAAATAACCCTACTTTATCATAGAAAAAAATTCCTGAAGTGCCCCTTATCGGAGATAAGGGGTACCAAGCGATTTACCTTGTCGGCTTTAAATTTTAAATCGACTTGTATAATTTAATGAAATTTTAATATTTTATAGAGGCCATAAAGACTCATTAAATCATACTACATTAGATGTTTTAGATCTTCAGAGAAGTCAGGAACGGACTTGCAGCCACACTCGTTAGGCCTAATTTTTGAAAGGTGTCATTTTACAGAGCAGCAGATTTTTTAAATACTTTGATCATTCCTCTTCAAAAAAAGGTAGTCTTAATTTATTTCGATAAAACTGGCGGTTTTCGAGATATATCGGTTTTCATATGAAACACTCAAAAGTTACTAATGCCAAACACAAACAGGTAAAAATCAAGTTGTTATTGTTAATACTTACATAATGAATTACTATTGACGGAACTGGTCAAAACTTCCTTCAAGTAAAAATAATTTTAAGAAATGGAGGGATATTCTTACACAGAGTATGCTGATATGCATTTAATTTATGGTGAACCGCTGTCAAATTCTTCGATGGCAAGATGACTTCATGCTGAAATATTTACAGCTCAAACATTGCCAAGTCTAAAAACATTTCAAAGGGTTGATCAAAGCCTAAGGGAGACTAGTAAAAAATGACTGGAAAATAATTAAAATTTTACATGTTTTATTCAGAGTAATTTTTGCCACGCCGTAGCGGAGAGGGCCCTCCCAGGAGAGCCCGAGACCCTCACGTAGAGTAACAAATTTTGCAAGATATTGCTGACAATCAAACAGCATAAGAAAGCTCGCGACACAAAACAATGTTACAAAATAGTACATGAAACTCTAACAGAACAGTTACTTCACCCGTACCATGTTGAAAAAGTACACGCTATGCCTCCGGATGATGATCCCTCACGACTTCAAGACGCCAACTGGTTTATACAGCTACATAACCTAAATCTAAATTTTTCTAACCTTGTTTTGTTTACCGATGAGGCCGGTTTTACAAGAGATAGCATAATAAAAACAATTTTCATTTTTGGGCAGATGAAAACCCACACGCTCTAATTCAAAACAAGTATCAAAACAAAAGTTTGTTGTAAATATGTGGATTGACATCATTGGAAATAACCTTAGGGTTAGGTCCATTCGTTTTGGAAGGAAGACTCAACGGTGAGTTTTATTTACAATGTTTACAACAAAATTTAAATAATTTATTGAAAGACGTTGCCCCTGATACAATAATTCAAATGTGGTACATACATGATGGTGCTCCACCTCATTTTAACTATATAGTACATCAACACTTAACTAACGTTTTTGGTCCTCAATGGATAGGTCGAGGTGGGCCTGTCTTACGGCCACCAAGGTCTCCAGATCTAAATCCCTTAGACTTATTTTATTCAACACCAGTAAATAATAGAGTAGCCCGTAATAGTGCCGGAATATTATTTGTAGTGCAGCGGGAAAATATTCGAAGAATAAGAAAATATATTGAAATACGTGGAACCCATTTGCCAAAATAGCTTTTAAAGGTTTTCACTATTTTTGCATTTTAATAATATTGTAAATTAATTGAGCTCCGATGAACCCTTTGAAAAGTTTCTAGACTTGACAAGGTCTTAGCTGAAAATCTTTCAGCATAACATATTTTTGTCTTCGAAGAGTGAGACAGCGCTTTCCTATAAATTATAGTACATCAGCACACTCTGCGTATTTTATTTTTACCTGTTTATGTTTAGCATTAGTAACTTTTGTGTGTTTCGCATAAAAACCGATTTTTCTCGAAAACCGCCAGTTTCATCGAAATAAATTAAAAGTACCTTTTTTAGGCCCAACGAGTGTGGCTGCAAGTCCTTTTCTAGCTTCCCTGATGATCTAAAACATTTACTGTAGTATGGTTTAAGGTGACTTTATGGCCTCTATAAAATATTAAAATTTCATTAAATTATAGCAGTCGGTTCAAAACTTAGAAGCAATAAGGTAAATCGCTGGGTACCCCTTTAGAGCTCTGTATTTTCGTTAAGGGGCACTTTAGCAATTTTTTTTCTATGACAATAGTATTATTTTAACCACCCTGTATAAATATTGGAGACATATTAGAGAGATAATTTTATAAAAAACATGCATGAGCCCTAAATTTCAGGGAACTAAATCTCAGGGAACTGTCAAAAATAACATCTAAATTACGCACTTTTATTGGCAAAACAGTATTATCCATTTCTCTACTTATCGATCCTTTTAAATATTTTGCATTTGTCCTACGGGCGAAGACTATTATACAATATTTTTTAGGATTTAATATAACAGAGTGTTCCAATGACAGTTTGCTTAACAAGTTTAATTCTCTATTTATAGTTTTACAACCTTCAATAGCATCAGCCCTGTCAAGTTACAAATATATCTGCGTGTTATCTGCCTAATACTGAGCAAAAGAAACCTATGGAGCCTAGAAGAAAAGAATTATAGATGTCATACCACAGCAGAGGCAAAGTCGAGCCGGTACTCTTCTGCCAATCCAAACTGACTGGCATCTGTTCTTTAAAAAGTTAAAAAAAAAATTATCTGCCCTCTTAGAAAGGCCAACATAATAGGAATAACCAATGGTAACTTGTGATTTAGAATATCAAAGGCTTTTGAAAAATCTAACAACGCCAAAACTGTAATTTTACCATTATCAGTAGCTCCAAAAATATCGTCAGTAACCCTTGCTAATGCTGTTGAGTATCCGTAGTGTTCTTGGAACCCTGATTAAGTTTCAGGTAAAATATTATTGAACCCAACATGTTTAATCAAACAAGCGTTTATGACATTTTTCAAGATTTTAATTACACAAGGAGATCCTTAAATTCCTGCGGGGAAGGAGTTTTAGGAATCGGTGTTACTAATGCTTTTTTCCACATCTGAATTTATTCAGAATGACGAATACAGAAATTTGTTATATGTGTTATGTATGATAAAAAGAAGGGGGAACATAACTTTAAAACAAAACTGTTTATACAGTTAACTCCCTCAGTCTTAGATTTTGTGCCCATTATTTACTTGGAAATATCAGTCTGTGACTTAAAATTTAAAACTGATGAAACAATTTGTTAACTTTATTCTGATACTTGTTGTTTGTTGTTTGAGGCGAATTGACTGTGTAAAATAAATAAACTCATCTAGCATTCTGAGGTTGCAAGGAATGTCAATTTTACCCTTGTCTTTATTTAATCTGAACGTTCGAAGCTCTTGCAAACTTTGAGAGAATTTTGTAAGTTCATTTCAAAAAACATTTTTTTTTCCTTTTTAATTATGACAGTTGTGTGATTTCAAATGCATATACACCCAACATTTTTTTTGACATCACGGTTCTCCACCATTCTAAATAGCTGTTCAATACTGTCTATTCCTGTCATTCTCGAATGTTCCTCAGCCAAGAGATCAGCTTCCTTCCAACACCTCTACGGCCCTCGAGCTTACCCTTCATTATCAGTTGAAGAATTCTGTAGTGGTCCCCTCTGAGAACATGGCCAAGATATGCTAGTTTTCTGCATTTTACAGTTGTCAGTAATTCACAAGTGTCATTTGCCCGATACTTGAAGTGGGAGACTTTTTGTCCATTTATTAGCAGCGAAGCGTCTGGATATGGTAGTTGACTGAAAACCATAAATTCAGTTTTAGCAACATTTACGTTGAATCCCATTTCTTTCCCAACCTTATTGACAGAATCTAAGAGTTGTTGTAGATCCTGAAGGTTTTCACTTATGATGGCCATATCATCGGCATCACGAATCTTGTTTATTAGCTCGCCGTTGATTTTAACCCCAAATACTTTTTTATGGAATGTGTCCTTAAAAACTTTGTCCGAATGTAAATTAAACACCAGTGGAGAGAGACTACATCCCTGTCTAACGCCTCGTTGAATTCGATATTCTTTTGTAAGTGTACCGTTAACTCGGACTACTGCCCTCTAACGCCAATATGGATTCTCCATAATCCGCACATCCTTGCGATCCACACCAACATTTTTCAGTATATCTATGAGCTTCACATGCTGTACCCTGTCAAATGCTTTCTCGTAATCGATAAAGCGTACGAAAATGACTTTACGTTGATCTCGACACTTTTAGAGAAGTATATTTAAAGCAAATAGCGCTTCTCTAGTACCAAGTGCATTTCTAAACCCAAATTGGGTCTCATGTAGGACGCTTTCGCAATTATTCTTTATTCTACAATGAATAATACTCAGGAAAACCTTCAAGGTACAACTCATGAGAATTAAAAAACTTAACCAGTATATCGATCATGAATCAATTGCAGGAGTTCTACTGGAATATCGTCTGGGCCGGTTGCTTTTTTGGATTTTGCATGACTTATGCAATGTAGAACCTCTGACCTCAGAATTTCTGGTCCTTCAGCTTCGTGCACATCATCTTATATGTTTGGTCTTTGGTCTTCAAATAATTAAGTTATGTAGAAATTCCAGGCATTATAGATTTCTTGTTCATCAATGAGAGGTTTGCCTGTTGTATTCAATACTATGTTAGGGGTCTCCCTGTCGAACATTCCAGAAAATTCTCTAGCGTTCTTATACATTGAAAGTATCATGTTTTCTCTCTAGTTCCTCCATTTCTCTACATCTGTCTCCCATGCATTTCTTAGCTGCACGAATCTTTTGTTTGATCTCTTTTTGCTTCTTTTTATATTCATCTATTTTGTTCTTTTACTTTCCCCTTTCCTTCATGAGACCTAATATTTCTTTAGTCATCCATCATTGTTTATTATATTTGGTGTTATTAATAACATGTATCTCCACCTAAAAATTAGATCTTTAAATAATTTCCATATTTCGTTTACATTGTGGGTAAAATTTATCTCTTTAGTGTGGTTGTTGATGTCTGTTTCCATCTGATCTTTTTTTATATTTGCTATATTAAACTTTTTCAGCTCAGCACATTCCTTTATCTTTTTTACTTAACATTAATATCGGCAATTAGAAGATTGTGGTCTGACCCAACACCAACACCTGTTGTAACTTTTTTACGCAGTTTTTGAATCGCTTGTTAACCAATATATAATCAATTTGATTTCTTATTGTATGTGTCCGATTATCGCCCGGGCCTTTCCACGTATACAATTTTCACTTGTGCAGCTTATACCATGTGTTTGTTATTACCATGTCGTTATTCTGGCACCACGTTCATTGCTTTCATCCAAGCCATGTTCTTCTACCAAGTTAGATCTACGATCTTTACCAATGTTTGCATAAAAATCACAGATGTATGTGATTTCATTGGATTTTAGGCTACTCACTGTGTTATTTAATTGTTGGTAAAATACTTCAACGTCGTGGCCGTTTTTCTTTTCTGCTGTAGCGGCATAAATCTGTAAGAAGTTAATAGTAGATGGGTAGGCGTTTAATTGTAGAAGCATTATTCTATCTTTGATAAGAACAAAATTTCTTACAAGGATTTCCAGTTCCGACTTTATGAAAGTACCGACACATTCTTGTGTTGTATATCATCGTCTTCGCTGCCAGAATAATATAAGTTCCCGAACCGGTTCATCGTTTCCATGATATACATTCCCATGCATTTAATCTCTTGAACTAAATTATTGAACTTATTTGCTGGGTCTAGGCTTCTGGTATTCCATGTATCTATAATTAAAATGGACTTTACTACTTTGAGCCGGAAGATTCTTAGCACTCCTGACCCATCAAACAGCTTCCCGAGACTAAGGGACGTAAAATTTCTATTTCTTGCCATAGTAATATCCTGGGAAATCATCAGCAGTTTGGTTTCCCGTTGCTTTAACTGCTTTAAGTTCAGCCGCCACTAATATGGAGAACCGCCGCTGTTTGCAGCCGCTCACTCTAGATCAGACGCTGTAGTGCTAGTTTTGGCCGCCCCGACTATTTGATTTCACCGGTACCACCCATGGGAAGACTCCCGATAGAGAACTAGCAACCCCACATTGATGATCAATTTTCGTATTTTCCCTAAATTGTTATTAAAGCTACGAATGATTATTACCTCATCCTTCAAGTCCTTTAATTTTAAATAAAATTAGGGACTTCAAAACAACGTTTGGTTATTAAATTAGGTAAATATTTCAGAAAAATTCAATAAAAAATTAGTATCGCTCAATTTTAACAAATTGTTATTCCGGCAACGAAAAAAGCAATTTGATTTTAACCGACGCCGCATCAGCAAAAAATCAACAGTTTACATATTTACAATGTAAATTTATTTAAAGCCCCTTTTTAATGAAAAATAAATGACCACAAAATTAGGATTCCGTTGTGTCCTTCATTATATTACAAAGAGAAAAATATTTTTACGCGCTTTAAAAGAATAGCTTTTTTAACAATCCCCCCCTATATCCATGTTGATAAAAAGAAAAATTAAAAATTTAATTCAAATTATTAAACACCTTTGGCGCGTTCGGCTTTTTGTTCAACGAGATCAAAGGCTTTGTTATTAAAATTCCCTCAACGTAAATGCCCGTCGTTCGTGACATAAAAACTGACGCGATTCAGTGGCGGGGATTTTTTTTTATCTAACTTCCACACGTGTCGAATTGAGAACCTCCTTTCTTTAGGAAGAGAATCAGAGTCAAATTTGCAAACAACCAATTTTCTACCATTCTTTAAACGGCATTAAGAAGAAAGCACATCTTTTTCGAATGTATAGATAATAAAATTCTTAAACAGGGAATCCAATAAATATGGTAACCCCCAAATAACATTGCAGGATCGGGTTTTCATGAAAACCTTTTAACAAAGAGTTGTAAGAGGTTTTCCTGGATATCTTTTGGTAAACTTCACTTTGACCTTAAGAGTGACTTTGATGGTTAGTTCCAGATCATATTTTTTTTTAAATTGGAACCCCTATTTTTTTTATTGTGGAAATTAAATCTACGTGATTATATTGCCGAAAGGTTTAATTTCGTAGTTTTTATTTCTGCAATAAATAATAGTATTTCCCATTTAAAAACTCGCCTTGACCTTGAACTAACCTTCAAGGTCACTCTCAAGGTTGAAATGAATATTGTCTAGAAATAATCCGAATTCGAGCATTTCGCCAAGCAAGTGCCCATTTATTGAATTTATCGGCTACTTTACGAAAACACTTAGCATTATCTATCAAATTTTAATTTTTTTCCGAAAATAAATTCAAAAGTGGGGTTATATCTCAAGATACTAGTTATTAAAAAAGTTTTTCTAAATGCAATTTTGAGCCCATATGCAAAATTTCAGCTGTATAAGATAATTTAGATTTTTTGCCTATTTTTTGTAAATTGCACAAAAACATAAAACTTCTTAGTTGTGACAATGCTTCATCCCAGACATATTTTGTTTAAAGTAGCGCCATATTAAATGTGTTTTCCTACAAAATCTAAATAGGGCTATTAAAATTTGGTCACATGTGATGCAAAGTTTATTTGTTTTTAAGCCTGTATACGGTAACTTCACAAAATAACCATTTTTGAAAACGTAGTTTGTGTCTAAAAGTAATTCACATTAATATTGGGAAAATAGAGATAACATCCATTTATAAGATAATATGCCACACAACTTTAATAAGATCAGTGATTAATTCACACAATAATTCACAACAACGAAAACATTTTACATTTTTGTTAGAAACTTAAACTCTAAACCTTGAGTATATCTCTTAGGGGACAGGCTGTAAACATTGATGTCACTGCAAGTGTTGTTGAAGATACTAATGGCTTGAAATAGAGGCGTCTTTATTAGAATATATGTTACAGGGCTAGGTAGTTAGAAAACCAGACAGGCTCTGACAGGTCTCGGGGGTAGATGAAAGTTAACTTGATACAATAAATCAGAACACTCGATATAAGATCTATACAGCTTGTTCAGAAACTGGGCTAACATGTAATGTCTACGACTAATTAAAGATGGAACGTTAAATCGCCTCAGTAACTGTTCTTTACCTATACCCCTTTGTGGGAACACTCCATCACTTTTAAATGATAGGTATTTTAAAAATTTTCTTTGCACCCCCTCTAATCAAATAATATACTAATCATAGATAGGATGCCATATTACAGCACCGTATTCAAGTTTCGATCGAACATGACTAACATAAAGTTTTTAAGGTCTCCAAATTTCTAAAACCATTAGAATTGCTCAATATGAACCCCAATATTCTAACCGCACTCCCACAAATCATATTGATATGTTCTGCGAATGAAAGTTTTGGGCTAAAGTGGCTCCAGGGTCCTTAAAAGTATTACTTTGTTCAAGAATTTGACTGTTTAGAGTATATTAGAAATATAAATAATTAATTTTATTGGAGAAAGTTATTACGGTATATTTGTCAATATTCAAAGGCAAATTACTTGCATTACACCAATTTTGAACAATATCAATATCCTCCTGCAGCTCTAGGGCGTCACTGATATTACGAATCACCCGAAATAGCTTTACGTTATCGACAAAGAGCAAAACACTGCTCCAGATTCCAACCGTGATATTGTTAATTAAAAGTATAAATATTAGTGGAGCCAGATTGCTCCCCCTGAGGAGCCCCACTTGTAACTTTAACTTTATGGGATTGATAAACTCGGATTTCAACATATTACATTCTGTCTTGTAGATATGATTTAAAAAATAACAATAGGTTATTACTAAAACCTGCAGCAGCAAGTTTATTAAGTAGAATATAGTGATCGACTCGATCAAATGCTTTTGAGAAGTCGGTATAGACCACGTCAACTTGATTGCGTTTATCCAATGCCCCACCAGTAAATTAGTCAAAGGAAGCCAGATTGCTAAGAGTACAATATCAACTGTTGCACCTAACTCAGTATACACTCATATACTGATATCGCAAAAACCTTTGCAAATGGATATAGTATTGAAATAGGTCTATAATTAGCGATCTCGTTTATATTTCCCTTTTTAAACACAGGAATGATTCTGGCTTCTTTTCAAACCTTCGGAAACGCATTTATCTTAATCGCCAAGTTAAACAAACATGACAAGTCCATGTTCTTATTTCGTAATATGTCAGATATCCACCCTACTAGAATTAATTGAAGCATGTCTGATTTTCACTTATTTTACTTTTCAAAAAACTTTCTACGAACAGACTTCGGGAGCGACCATGAGATCTCAGCTATCACCTGTGATAACTAACATCTTCATGGAAGCTTTCGAAGAAAACGCCTTGTCTTCTGCTCCTCTAAAACCTAAATTTTGATGCAGATATGTAGATAATACGTTCGTAGTTTGGCCCCATAGCGCAGATAACCTCCATAATTTCCTGGATCATCTAAATCAACAACACCTTAGCATAAAATTCACTATGGAAACTGAATCAAATTGTGCCCTTCCCTTTCTTGATGTACTAGTACAAAGGAAAGAGAATGGCCAATTAGGACATTCTGTGTACAGAAAACCAATACATACCAATGGATACATCAATGCAACGTCACACCATCATCCTTCTCAAAAACAATCTATCATAAACTCTGATACACAGAGCCCTTTCAATATGAGGCGGACAATCACTGAAACCGGAGACAGAAAAACTGACTAATGCTCTGAGAGACAACGATTATTACCCTGAAGATATGAAGAAGTTCTATTAATAAATATAAGAACCCAACTCCTCAACAAAATGTTATAAATGAACCTTCTATGGACAGTGTTCTCCTACCTTACATACACTGAACCACCGACAAGATTGACAGATTGCTCCAAAAATCAAATATTCGGACACTTTCAACACATGTAAGAAAGTTGGACAATATTTGAAGTCTCCAAAGGACGCAATTCCATTTCAAACAGAAAGCGTTTACAAGATACCTTGCTCTTGCGGTAAAGTTTATGTAGGTGAAACAGGATGGTTTATATCCACTAGGCTTAAGGAACATGAAATATGTATAAAAAAGAAAAAAATTGTACAATCTGCAGTAGCTGAACACCAGCATTGCTCAGGTCACACTTTTAATGTAAAATTAAAGAATCAATCGAAATTTGTAAATATCCAAATAATATTAATAGAGATGCGGGTTACAGTCTACATCACATGTGGAAATCGATTGTAACGCTGGATCACGGTTCGCTAAGCACAAGTCGTGTATAAATACCGGGCTGCTGCTCCTCGATAGTCATTCAGTGTTCTAATCTCGTAAAGAAAAGATCCCTGAGGATGCCTCGTGTAATCGTAGGAGAAACGTAGGATAATAATTCCAATTTGACACGGTCTAAACCCAAGAACCATGATTTTTAACTTGACCAAAGCCGTGAAGGCTTTCGTTCTTTATTAAATATGACAGGGGTTTAAGTAGTGCCTAGCCATGGTCATTTTATTTTTTATTCCGCAACGCGCTCATAACTATTTGTTCCGGAATGTGCTGAATTCAAATATGTTGGCTCCAAACCGCACTGTCAAAACATATACTATTTTTAGAAGGACAATGATAGAACTTTTTGAACTCATCTTGCACTAACCTGTTTCTTGCAGCTTTTTATTGTGTTTAGATACCGCCTTGCCCCTTTAGTAATTTAATATTTAAATTAATTGTAAGCCTCGTCGTACAAGGAATAATACATGCTCGCTGGCGCAACATGTGTTACGACTCTTAGGTGAATTATTGCCCTAAATCCGCACAACAACCTTCTCCCGCAAGCCAAAACTAAACCCTTTACGCCCCTGGTACATAAATAACGATTATCACCTTCCACCTTGATAACGGACATTATGTTATTTATGAAAAACTTGTATACATATGAGATATTTTTTCATTGCTA
The DNA here is from genome assembly GCA_034092305.1 of Diaprepes abbreviatus. NCBI lineage: Eukaryota > Metazoa > Arthropoda > Insecta > Coleoptera > Curculionidae > Diaprepes > Diaprepes abbreviatus. The sequence continues at coordinate 559,862 of JASJET010000260.1, read as the reverse complement.
TAAAGCGTAATATATTTCCTTATTTATTTTTCCTACGCTACTGTTGGGCAAACTGTGCGTAAAAAAGACCATTATAACATAACTGGAGGCGACAATCATTTTCTCTGTTTGTACCCGGCCACAATACAAAGAATTCTGTGTTTGTTTTCGTAAAGTTCTTTAAGTCTTTTAGCCAAGAAAACAGAGACCGATAACTTTAGCGAAAATAGAAAATTGTTTCGTAAATTTTACATGCGAATACTTTTTAAGTTAACCGCCGCGGCATGCCGCTCTGGGTATATTAGAGTACTAAAACAACTTTCTATGAGAACAGCAACTAAAAAAGAAGACAAATTGCTAACTTCTTAGTAATGTTCTCAACTTTCAAGGTTTTTTTGTCGGTTTAAAACTACCAATCAAGCGAAGAGCTTTTATTTAAATAGAAGTTATGACTTGTGCTTTCTTGGAAACCGAGCTTTGTATCTGGGTTTTTTTTTCTTGAAGTATTACTGCGCCATGTCTAAAAATATATTTGAAGAATTTTAACGTAATTTTCATGTCTAAATGACCCACAATATGGTGTAATTTTCACATTTACTGAGATAACTTTCGAGAGTTGGTATACGTCATTTAAATCTAAGTTTAAATCACCCCAAAATTATCTGCTACCTTCTGAAAGTTTAAAGGATAAATTTAAAAAAAAAAAACACATTAAGGAGGCCCACTTCTTCCTACCTATCTTCCCAAAATTGCATCAAAAAAATTTAAAAACTCACCATGAATGACAAAGTTATAATTCTACTTTACTGCCCTGTATAGTGTATTTAGAATTTTTAGAAACCGACTAAAGAGTCCAGTCACTTATAACAATGAAACTGCAATAAAACCTTTCAACCACAGCTGTAATGTTATTCCGAAATTCGTTCAGGTCCGGAGTAATGTTTATTTTTAATTCTAATTTTAATATATTCGTAGGAAATAAGTTAACAGGCAAGAGTTGATTTTAATATTAAATTAAATAAAACACGATAATAATATAATACATTATAATTTTTGCATATGTATAAATACTTAGTTAATACTAAGTTCCATATTACTAAACTAAATCTATTTTACTGTTGCTACTGTCATCTAGATTAATAACTAATTTTTCTGCTACATTTTTAAGATAGACATAGGTTTTTTCTATTTCCTTTACATGTTTTCCCAATTAATTTAAGATTTTTTTTTTGCTTCACTATCAATTAAAGCTAATGCATTAGAATTAAGTGTAGGTGAAATATTATTACGACGAATTCCTGCTTTAAGTGAGTGCCATATTTGCTCAATGGGGTTAAATATACAGTGGTAAGGTTGTAACCGCAATACTGTGTGACCCATACTTTCCACAAGTTCGTCGCAATAATATTGTTTTTTAATAGACAAACTTTTAAGCACTTCCAATAACCCTTTTTATGCATAGTTTTCATGAAAATACATATCATTATTGAATTTTGGCTCTTGGGGCGTTTGAACAAGGTGCTTTGTTTAATTGTCTACTATGGTAACTTGCGTTGTCCATAACAATATTTGGTGGAATATTAGGCAATAATTTAGATCTAAACCAAACTTCAAATAGCTCCGCTGTTGTGTCGTCATGATAGTCAACACAAGAATCTCTAATGTTTTTGGATGAAAGAGACAAAGCATTCGGCACAAAGCCGTGTTCAGATCCGGCATGTCAAATTGTTATTCTTTTACTGCGGTCTGACGGCGCACTTACCGCTAGAATCGTCCCATTCACTGGTTGGGGTGTCATTGGTATCAATCAATGTTTCATCTAAATAAACTATTGATCTTTTTTCTGTTCTGTAGTCACTAATTTCTCTGAAATACTTTCCCTCTAATTCTTGAAGACGCCTGAACTCCATTAGAATTTGTATTTTATTAATCTTTTTGAATTTAAATCCCATTCCTTGGATGTACTTCCAGAAAGTCATTCTTGAGCTTTCGGTTTCATCTCTTTCAAGTATTTTCATTAAATTGTCTAAAGTTGGAACATATTGGTCTTCATACATTTTAAAAATTTTTCGTCGTATAATATCTTCGTCACCATGGTCTAACTTTCTGAAAACTCCAGCATCACTTCTTTTTTTGCGTTCTAAAACGGGCTTTTGCGTAATTTTCCACACCGTGGAAGAAGTTTTCCTTGTAAGTAAAGCTGTTTCCTCTACAGCTTTCTTAAGACACAAATTGCCGCGCTCCATTAAGGTTCGAAACATGTTCTTAATAATTTCTTTAGTATGCACTTCTCAATTTGTTTCACTTTCACAAATCTCACTAGAGCTCCAAGGCCGCCACATTTCTAAATAATTATTAGGTTTATGGTACCAAATGAAATACGAAATAATCACGTGTACTCTGAATAAAGACACAATTTAAACTGTCTATTTCGATTCAGATTCAATTATAGTATACATAATAAATGTAAATAATACCTAGAATTTTACCTGCATTTGCAAATTATTCCTGGCGTGTGCAGCTGTAAATTTATACCTGCCCGATGTTTATCCGATTTTTTAGTCGGCTTCTAATAATTCTGAATACACAACATCAATATGTTATATACAGGGTGCGACATTTATCTTAAGACAACGGAATAACTCGATGGGATCACATTTTTTCGAGAAATGTTTTATACAAAAATTATATGAGGGGCTAACTAGTAGTGACCTTGAGAATGACCTTAATATTGCCCTTCAAGGTTATTTGAAGGTTAACTTTAAAATTATAAATGGGACCTGCCAAGGTCAAATATCAAGGTCATATCAACGACAAACTAAAAAGAAAGCAGTATTTCGCGAAATGTTTCGTACAAAAGTTGTTGGGCGGCCCGGGGGCCAGACGTTACCGACCTTGAAAATAACTTTGACCTTGACCTTCAAGTTTTCTCCGGCCAACGGTTAGTATGAAATGAGCAACCAATAACTGTGCTTTCGTAAGCGGCAATTGCTGCTATTTACTCGCAACCAGATTATTCGAATACTTGCCGTTTGATCTTTTACCCGATAACACTAATTTTGAGATTTCACTATTACATTCTCGTAATTCTCTCTGGCGAAATATTTCGATTTTTGTCACCCTAACTTTGGGTTTATCAAAACTTGTTTTATTTTAATGGATTGTAAATGAGTTGTTGTTATTAAGTTTTGTAACGTTTGACAGAAGAAGTTTATTGTATATTTTCGTTTTTAAAGTTTAATTATTTTATTAAACGTTTGTTGCTGCTTTATAAGCAACACATGGTCCTTCCAAATAACAAGAACAAATTCTGAATTTAGTGCTATAGAGACTAAATTTGGGTCCAGTGATTTATGGAAAAGTGTAATAAGAGAATAATACACCGTTATTTAGGAGAATCAGGGCATTTCCCCTCAGGTATTCTTAAGTGAACGCAGAAAAAAAACTTAATGATGCCATTTTACAAACTGATCTTGCCCTTGAGATCATGGATATATCTGATGATGAAATTACTATAAAATTTATCGGTCTTTCTATTTCCGGGGGTCAAATTGGGGGTTTCCTTTTCAAATTTTAGAATCGAGTTTCAAATTACCTTCAAGGTCAAGGACAGTTTCAAGGTCACTACTACCTAACCCCCGCGCCGCCCAACAACTTTTGTACGAAACGTTTTGTTTTGACCTTAAAATGGTCCTGATATTTGACCTTTACCTTGAGGTCAAGGTTGTATCCGAAGGTAAAATTTTCCGCCCTTTTCATTCCCGGGGCCGAAATTGGATAAGTTCTATTTAAAATCGGAAGTTAACCTTCAAATAGCCTTGAAAGACAAGGTCAAGGTAGTTTTCAAGGGCAATGCTAGTTAGCTCCCCTGGCACCCTATAATTTTTGTATAAAACATTTTTCGAAAAAATGTGATCCCATCGAGTTATTCCGTTGACTCAAGATAAATGCCTCACCGTGTGTACTGAATATTTTATACTGAAGAACCTTGCACTCTTAGTTTATCTGTTTTTCATACAGTTTTCACAAATTTTCCTACGGCTAGAGCAGCTGCGAATTAAAAAGGAAAGCGGGATAAGGCCCCATAGTACTTACCACTGTTTCATCATTTTTTCAATGATTTTCTTGCCACATATGGCCTTTCAAATTAAGTTTTAATAAAATTATACGAGTATTATAGTGAAACTAGTGTACAAAAAAATAATCAATAATTTAACATAATTAGGTACCAACTTTAAATATTCTTCTATTTTATACTAAAGAAAGTTAAATTAACAAAGCGCCCATTTTTCGACTAGTTACTATAGCTTGTAGTCCACATTTCTCTTATCCACACGACGCGGCAATGCCGATTGATTAGAAAGTTTTGTTTAATCCATTTTAAAACTGTTTCCTAGACGGCAAGACACACTTGAAATTTCACTTTGAGAATTTTACTTAATACATTTTTCATACTACTGCGAAACTCTTTGAACTTCGTAGCTGTCTCTCTAAACTCCAGTTTTTAACCAACTTTTCATAGCGAGATTTCTCTTATTTAACGTGACGTCTGGGCAAAAACCGTATTTTCCTAATTCAATTTCTTTTTTAACCAAAAGTCGCGTAATCGAGGGTCTACGTGATAGAATTTTTCGAATCATGTTTTTGACCAAAAAGCTCGTTATCCTGGCTCTACGAAAGCTTAGTTCTGGCCTACTTATTTTTCAGCATTCCAGAACCAAAATACATCACACGTCGTACGGTTTGAATGTAGATTTTATATTTTAGGTTTTATTCGAGTTTTAACAATGGGTATAAGTAGAAGTAATCTTTAAATAAAATTTATAATGCTAAGGAAAATTTTGTCTAATTTTATTTGAATATTTTAAGTTAAATAAAGTTTTTCTTGTTGTTGAATTTATTTATTTTTAAAATTTAATTAATTTTTATTCATACTTCTGTAAAATAAAATTATTTTGTAAAAATATTTTATTTTTATTTCTTAAATTTATTAACTTCTTTGAAAAATTATATTAATCCGACACACACCATATACAAATATTGACCAATTTTCTTTTTGAGTGTTAGAATACTTTTCCATCTAACGTGTTTGAGGACTTTATTTTCACTACTTAGTTGTCTTCGTTCACACAACTTTCATAAATCGCCGAAAGCATAACAATATTCTTAAGTTATTCTCATATCTTAAATATTAAAAGTTTTCCTGTAAACTTTAAAAGATTGCGAACTTTCGAACAATTTTGGAGGCGCAACTGGGGTAGTGCTGCCCCTAAAGTAATATTGTTCAGAGTGTTGGATTCGCAATTAAAATTAAAGCAATGCGGCAACGATTGAACAAACTACTAGCGCCACGGTGGCCAGTTTAACAGCTCGGGGTCAGGAATCATTTACTTATTTATGATAAGAAATTTTCCGTGGAATCGAATAGAGAACACCGAGAAAGTCATAAATGTTGTAGAAGCTGTGTAATTTATTTTTTTTGGGTTTACCGCTCGCGAGACTTTTCTGGACATGTATGGGAAAAGGTAGACAATTCTTTGTCCGTGATCTAAAATTAGTTAAAAAATGGATTTTTAAGAAAAAAATTGCATTTTATTTATAGAAAAATTACAAAAAATAGCATTATCCAAGATTCTATTTAGCCCATTAAAAATTAATAAAAAGTAGAAGAAATGCTATAAATGAATTTTTATGCATATGCTTCATTTTTCGTGTGGAAGATAGCTTAAATGTAAGAGTATCACAAAATTTCAATTAGATTAAATTCTTTTAATTCTTCAAAAAAAAAATACGTTTTGCAGCAAAAATATCTAATATTTTTAGGTTAATATTTTCAAAGACTATAATATTTCTGACACTGACTAATCTGACACAATATATACGATTTTCTCTAACATAGTTTACAGAAAATAGGATTTGCGTACTATATGTTTGCGATTTACTTTTGGTAAAGGGTAAACCAGAAAAAAGGATTAAATCATATATTATCAAAAGTGAACAAAAATCATTGGGTGTAACTTTTAAAAAAAAATCAAATTTTTGACCCTCCCTCATATACCATAGTAATAGAATATTTAGAGGAAAAATTTTTAGAAAAATTAAATTTTAATATAATATTTTTCAAACGTCTTGTCGATAATTGCATAGCAGCCGTACCACAAAATAAAATAAATGAAATTCTCCAAGAGTTTAACAGTTTCAACGAAAAATTACAGTTCACGTCCAAAACAGAAAATAATAATAAAATAAATTTTCTAGATATGACACTTATACGCCGAAAAAACAAAATTTTAACTGAATGGTACACCAAACCAACTTGGTCAGGTAGATATCTAAACTGTTTCTCTAATCATTCAAAAACTCAAAAAAATAGTGTAATAGTCGGTCTATCTGATCGTGCTATCTCCCTAACGTCTCCAGAATTCCGATTACAAATACTGCAAAAAGTAAAAAAGACACTAATAAATAATAATTTCAATAATAATTTCAACGAAAAGACTATCACCAAAATAATTGATAAACGAACATATGTTTTATAATAACGTAAAAACAAAAAACATAGAACATAAACAGCAAAAATATGTAGCATTACCTTACACTAGTGAGCTGTCAGAAAAAATAAAATACATTTTAAAAAAGCATGATATTATCATATGCCACAAGTCACATAATAAATTACATTATTCACAAATTTAAAAAATAAAACTCTTCTCATGAATAAATCAAATGTTATATATTCGATCCCTTGCACAAATTGTCCCAAAAATATATAGGCATGACGAGCCAATTGCTGAAGAACAGATTAAATAGTCAACAGCGTTAAAGAAACACTCAAAGGACGAAAAACATACTTTTGATTACAACAGTATCCTAATAAAAAACAAAAATATAAATTACCAAAAATTATAGATAAAGGAAATGATTGAAATTAAAAAAAATAAAAACACTGTTAACGACAGAACAGATATGGGAAATTTGGGCCACATTTACACAAGCCTAATTTAAACAAAATTATTAAATATTCGATCCTGTCAAATAAGAATCAAAAATTGAATATCCTCTTAAACATAAAACTAAACGTATACCTTATTTGTTTTTTTGTGGATTGTAAAATATAAAAAAATAAAACACATTCGCATTCCATGTATCCTCAGTAGATGATGTAAAGATTGAATTTTATTTAGTAATAGATTAACAAAATGTCAAGGTGTGTACCGGTAAAATTTTGAAAATTTAAATACTGTTTTTAAAGTATCTTGTTTGTTTTTTAAAATTGTAGATATGTGAATATTTTAATTATATAAAAATATTTTTAGGAAGAAAAAATTTTGAAAATGCCTTAAATAAAGGGCGAAACGTCAATTGTTTTGCATTTTTTGTTAAATATAGAACCTAAAGCCAAGAAAAGACAAAATAAAGGAAAAATTATATATATATATATATATATATATATATATATATATATATATATATATATATATATATATATATATATATAATGTCTAACTTTATTACTAATGCGTAACACCTCTGTAATAAACTGACTAAAACATTCAGTTCAGGTTAGAACGTACATTTTTCTTTTTCGAAAATCCCTTAGCTCTCAGGAACTAAAATAGTTTAGTGTGGGTCAGTTTTAGGACGAAAACGACCACTAACATCGACTACATAAAGTCCTTGCTTAAACGTCCGCAGGGCGTTACTCGGCATCGACAACAAGAAGAATTTACACTTCCGAAATTCCCACGTGGCATTGCTTTTGTTTTCTTTTTATCAAAGGTCGCAAAGCTGGAGAAGGTTTATCAATTTTATATGTTTTATATTCATGTATATGAATACTGTTAAAATAAAATACTAACTTACGTATGAATAAACACGATACAAATAATTATAGGTAACTGAAAATACATACAGTATGTCTCGGGACGAACTGCCCCGATCGATTTTTTGGAAAATTTTTAAAATATGGCAGTTTACTAAAGTCGATAGGGACAATGCGACTAAAATATTTTCAAAATGGTAGCACTTCCGGTTATGCCGGAAGTTAATGCCTTTGTGCTTAATTTAAATGGAATACCCTCTATGTTATTTAATTTTTACATTCTAAGCAAAATTGTAGACATATTTTATATATAATTTCCTATGCCTAAGTCTAAATGTTTTTGACATATTTTAAATTTTATGTCAAAAATTGCGTTGGCAGGCCTAAACATAACTATCATCCTATGTGAAAGTCTTTATTATTTAATTGGGGTTGATTTCCTTCTAGAAGGAAATCTACTCTATTGTACTATGTTGACATTTTGGCAGTAAATAAATACAGGGTGCTTAAAACTAACATCAAATATTAACCTGAATATATCGTTAAAAGTCAATTTTTTTAAATATAAACCCCTATTTTTATTATTTTCTCTTATTTACCACTAGAAATAAGGTTAAGTTTAAATAAGATTGTTTATTCGAAATAGTTGTGGTTTTTGAAATATTGGCAATTTACCATTTTCGTATTGTAAAAACGAAAGTAAACAATAGAGCACTACAGAAATGTCATTATTTCTTGCCATTTGGCAATTATGAGTAAAAATCATGCCGGAGCGATTAAATTATATGCACGAAGATTATTTAAATTTGTTTATTATCTATGGAGAATGTCACAAAACTTTATTAAGAACAAGCTCGACATTTGCTGATAGATATCCAGATAAACAGAAATCTTTACGGAACTGTGTTAAACAAATATGGGTAATTTCAAAAGTTTTGGCACCGTTAAGGCAAAAATGCATTAAAGGAAACCTATCAATGATGAAAATGTCGAAATTGCAATTCTGAGATATTTTGCGGCATATCGTATGACATCATTACGGTAAGTGGCTCTACGAACAGGAGTCTCGAAGAGCTCAGTACATATAATTCTGTTCAATCACAACTTCCACCCTTATCTAATATATTTGGTTCAACACCTAAGAGATTCTCGAGTGTTACTCAAGGACAACAATCAATGATCGACTACATAATAACAAACAGATGCTTACAACCACCTCAGATATTGAACATACGAGCCTTTAACTCTCCTTACATCGGTAGCGATCACAAACTACTCCTTGGAAAAATCAAAATGAAATTAGAACCCAACAAAAACACAAGATCTGACACACCGGATAATAAAATAAAATCATTGTGGGATGAATCCACTAAGGAATTATACGAAAAACGACTTAGGGAAAAAAATACAAAACAAGCCATTAGACGAAAGGGATAACATTAACAACAACTGGGAGAAACTAAAACGAAATATCAACGAAGCAGCTACTGAAGCACTCGGAACATGAAAAACAAACCAAGGAAAAGGAGGACCCCGCAAGACCCACGGTTCTGTAAAGAAGTTAAGGAGCAATGTAAAGAGAAAAAGAGAGCCTACTTAAAATACAGGACAACGCAGTCTCCGGAAGATTATCAAGATTACAAAAGAATTAGAAATAGCACCAATACATTAGTGAGACAAGTTAAAAACAAGCATTGAGAAACCTTTTCAAAAAGGATGGAAAGCGACTTCTATGGACTCCAGAAACAAATATGGCGGCTAATCAGAGACCAAAGAAAGGAAATACATGAGTTAATTAGCAGTAACTGCATACCGAAGGGAACTTGGGTGAACTACTTGAAGGAATTATACAAGAAACAACAGACAGAAATCAAACCTAACACACCCGAAATTATAATTAACGACGATATACTTGGAAGGAAGGGAGACGTAGAACTAGCCTTAAAAAAACTAAAAAATAGGAAAAGTGCGGGACCTGACGGAATAACCAATGAACTACTGAAATACGGAGGAGAGATCCTGACAGAACAACTGAAAATTCTCATCAATAAAATCATATACCACCACAGAATCCCCGATGAATGGAGGACTAGCACAACAATACTCCTATTCAAAAAAGGCGATAAAAAAAGTGCCGACTAATTACAGAGGAATCAATCTTCCCTCCACCTCGTTAAAACTAACCACAAAAATTCTTACAAGCAAAATTAATGAACACACTTCCTTAGCAGACGAGCAGCAGGGATTCTGGTCGGGAAGGTCATGTACGGATGCCATATTTGTTATAAGACAAATAACTGAAAAATTGAATATAATCGTCCAGCCTTTATGTCATTCATCGATCTAGAGAAGGCGTTCGATCGTATACAACTGTAGGATGTAACACAGCTACTTTACGACAGACAAATACCTCAAAACATTATCAAAACAATTGAAAATATATATCAGGCAAATATGATTCAAGCTAGGATAAACGGTGAATTGACCGAAAAAATGGAAGTAAATAATGGCATCCGACAAGGTGACTTTCTTAGCCCCCTACTATTTAACATCATCATGGACGAGTTGATAAAGCAGGTGCGTAGATTGAAAGGGCGTAAAATGGGAGACAAGGAAATCAAAATACTGTGCTACGCCGAGATGCAGTGTTAATAGCTGAAAGCGAAGACGATTTGCAAAGACTACTGCACCAATTTAACATAACAGCGAAAAAGATTAACATGAAGATATCAGTGTCAAAAACTAAAGCCATGACTACATCTAGAACACCACTCAGATGCAAACTAGAAATAGACAATAAAATTATACAGCAGGAAATGAAGTTCAAGTATCTCGGAATAGAAATATCCGGATACGGGGATGTTGAAACGGAGGTGAGGGGATAAGCCATGAAAGCAGCAAGAACAGCTGCATGTCTTAACAGTACCATATGGAGCAATAAACATATAGGAATCGAAGTTAAATCCAGAATTTATAAAACAGCAATAAGACCCATACTAACATACACTGCAGAAACCAGACCAGAAACATCGAAAACAAAACAAATACTGGAAACAACGGAGATGAGAGTGGTGCGCAGGATAGCTGGCAAGACACTTATGGATCGGAATAGGAGCGAGGATATAAGAAGAGTTTGTAAAGTCGATAACATCAATGACTGGGTATTACAAAGAAAAAGGGAATGGAACGAACACATCAACCGCATGACTGACGACAGAATAGTAAAGATCACGAGGGACAAATCACCAATAGGACGTAGGAGTACCGGAAGACCCCGTAAACGATGGAGTGATAACCTCGCCATAGACTGAAACCAGGCATAGAGACGCAGTATAACAAGCAAATTGCTTATATATAAGAAGGAAGAAGAAGGAGAACCTAAGAGATTCTGATTTGCCGAGAATTTGTGAATTTTTATTAATGATGATACAAGACGACCCTCGATTTTTGAACAACATAATTTGAACTCATGAAATAAAATTTACGAAAAATAGCCTTTTTAGCAGACGTAATTCTCATTTTTGTAATGATTCAAATCCTTATGCAGCAAGATTGCAAAATTTTCAAGAAACCTAACGATTTAACGTATTTTGCGCGGTTAGGAACGATAGAACAGTAAAACTACATTTTTATGAAGAAAAATTAAATGATAATTTATTAATAATACAAAGCAAATTATGTCCCCATTTTAAATTATGTATAACCTGTTGTAGGAGAAGGGTATTTAAATATTTTAGAAGAATTATATTATGAATATTTAAGCAATTTATTTCTGGCGGAACACAACCAAATTTTTTACGAACACGATGGCGTCCCACGACTCAGTACCGTTGCAGTTACCAACTTCTTACAAGCAACATTTTTTGGCAAGTGAATTGCCAATAATGGACCTTTTCCTTGGCCTCCTTGTCCTCCTGATTTGACTGTGTAAGGTTATTTTGTATGGAGAATGTTAAAAAACATCGTTTATTTTAATCCAGTGACAACGATGGGGAACTGTATGGCAAGGGTAAGGGACGCGTTCGAAAATTTATCTCCAGATTCAGTTAGAGCGGCCACTTATCACGAACTAACATGGAGATGTGAAAAATATTTGTAATTTCAAAGTGGAAATTTTGAACATTTATTAAAATAAGTTGTTTACATGTGTAGATAAGCCGTTTAGCACTTAGACAATACACAAATATTAAATTATCAATATTTCAAAAACTGCAAACTCTATACAAAGTGACCCTTATTTTTAATGCTTAATAACATTTCATTATAAAAATAGATGGGTCTATATTTAAAAAAAAATTAACTTTTAACGATTTTTTCAAGTTACTATTTAATGTTAGTTTTTGATCACCCTGTATTTTGTTTATTATCAAAATCTCAACACAGTGCACTAAAGTAGATCCCCTTTCAGAAGAAAACCAACCCCAATGAAATAATAAAGACTTTCGTATAGGATAAATTGATAGTTATGTTTAGGCCATTTTTGACAAAAAATTTAAAACATGTCATTTTACGTAAAATCTAAAATTGAAATAGCATACAGGGTGTTACATTTAAAATAAGTTACAAAACATCAACTTCCAATATAACCGGAAGTGCCATCATCTTGAAAATATTTTAGTCGAATTGACGCCATCGACTTTAGTAAACTGTCAAATTTAAAAAAATTTTTAAAGTCTATTTTCCAAAAAATCGATTGCGTCAGTTCGTCGTGGGACCTATTGAATCTTTCGACACAAATTTTAATTGCAAGGAACTTTTTTTGTACAGTTTTCCAATATTTTATAAATACCAATATTTTACTCCTAAGAAAAAATTAAGACAAGCTTATTATATTTTTTTATGTATGTTTTAATTTCAAGATGTCCTGCAACATTCTTTTAAAATTCCTATTTTTAGAGAATATATTTTTTATATTTCTTATAACACTCAGTATATTGATATTCTTATTCAAGCAATATTCGCTACTAATAATGACGAAAGGAATTGCAATAAAAACTAGAATGCGATTAGATCGATAAATAAGCTGAAGTTTAAAACAAATTTCAAGTATCATTAAAAGTCGAACTAAAAGATCTAAAAACCGGAAGTATTAATAATCTGAGAGCTGAAGAGCAAAAAAAACCGCTTAATTTTATTTCGTTTCGTGAGGAACATGTTTTCTAATAACAATATGAAAAGGCAGACCACGCGACTGCGTTGTTAATAACAATATCGTTACTAATAAAAAAAAAAAGATGAAAAATTTAAATTATTTATAGCCGGCTGATATTCAAGCAGGACATTGTTTATGATTCGATAAACATAAGAAATATCATCAGACCCGTTATCGATGTCACCTTAATCGTCAGACCGATATGTAACAGCATAAAAAAAATCAATTTTTCAAATTATATATATATATATATATATATATATATATATATATATATATATATATATATATATATATAGCCCTCTGAAATTGATATATGTTATAGAAAATAGGTAAACATGTACCAAAATAATCGTCAGACTACACAGTGTTGTGACAAAAGTCGTCATGCTGTGATATGAAAGAGGCCGACCTGGCTTGAGCAGAACTCTTGTTGCGCGTCATATTTATCTACGGTTGACGAATTTTGCGACCACTCTGTCAAGTCTGACGATTATTTTTATGCATTTCCATCTATTTTGAATAACATATATCGATATCAGATTACTGTATATAATTTCAAGTACCGTTTTCGTCAATTGCCGTGATACAAAATACTGTAGAATAAAACGCCAAAGGATTTCAAGTAATTCCATCGAGTTTATGGAGGTAGTGAATCGAATTTAAAAATATTATTAACATCATGCCATAAAACACTTAATGAATTATTTTATTTTACTCTTTCGCCTTTATTGTATTTTTATCACAAAAAAATATGTTGAATTTATATTGAACGTTTAGAAAAAAATATGTTTTTGTATTTTCAGTATAACCTTAGAACATAAAAGTTTTAATAAAAATTAATTAAACAATTATACAGTACAAAATAATTTAATCCAAAGCATCCTCATCGTCGGAGACATCACTATGACTATCCGCTTCTCCACTTCCTTCAAGTGCAAAAGGATCTGTTTTCTCCTGGATTGCATTTCTTGGAATACCAGCTTCATTCTCTGTATCAGTATCTATTGATTGGCATAATATAATATTTTACATACTGTTTGAGCTGTTCTCCAAGCTTGTTATATCTTGAATCGTAGTAGGCAATTGGTCGCCAACGAACTTCAAGGTTTCGTCAATCTCTTCCTATCGATATTCAGTGGGATCTAAATACATTGTTGGCACTTTTTTCCAAACATTTTGCTAAATTCTACTAATGTAAATCGTACTCAAAAGCTACTGCTGAAATTCTATTTTGCAGTGTAAAAGCAGTGATCCATCGAAACCGGTATTTGGGGTTTGCAAAGAATTTGCCTTATCCTTAATTTTGTATGCCTCATGAAAGTTTCTACTTTAGCTGCATTAATGTTACTTATTCTTCCGAATCTATACATTTTACATACCAACTTTTGGAGAATAGCTGCATATTGTTGCAAGTTTGACTCATCGGGAATCCCTAGCTTTATTGTATAGTATTTTATAACACTGCAAATTATGAAAATAATAATAATAATAATTTCAGCTTCATACTTTTAGTATTTTTGTGTACCTGGTTTGAGTCAATATTCCCTGGAGTGAGTGCGAAGCCGTTTGGCTTGTAAATCATAATAATAATTATAATAAAGGTCTTTATTTAACAAATTATTCTACAGTTATGTTTTCAGAAATAGTGGGCGAATTTCAGTTCATCCTAGATATAAAATATCTTTGACGTCTGTTCAGCTAACCCACAAAACTAAATGTAATGAAAAACAATTTAAAAATCTAAAATTCAAAATGTTACGAAATATATGAAAAGAAGAACAATATTCAACTTATGAAAAAATTAATTAACAACAATGTTGATGTCTTAAATGAAAGAAAGAAAAAAAGTTCAAAGACATACCCAGAGAAAACGCACAAAATTCACTCAGACACGCGGGATGCTCCCCAAAACCATGGTCCTAAATCTCCATGCTGGCACCAATCTACCCAATAAATCAATGGCATAATTATTTAAATATTTGGCAACATTATACTAAAACGATCTCTTGAACAACTCCAGCGGGTGAGAGGGAATACTAAGCCTTCCCTTAAACCGAACATTAATATTATGTACATCGCATCGAAATCTGATTTTATTATACAAATATGGGAGTGTTTCTTGATTAAGTATGGAGAAAAATTGACAAGTAGAGTGCAATTGTCGCCTCCGTCGCATGTTCAGCCAACCGATTTCTTTTAATTTATAAGTAACATGTTCGATTTTTCGTATCCCATAAATAAGTCTTAAACAAGTGTTTTGTAGTTTTTGTAGTCGTTTAGTGTCCAAGGTAGACAGGCATGGCCCATAAACAGTATCACAATAATTCATATGCGAGAGCACTAAGCTATCGCAAAGCAAAGTCTTAAGTTCACTATTTAGAAAATGACAATTTTGAAAAATGAGTTTCAGGTTTATATAAGCTTTTTTTAATGACTGTGTAATGTGGTAAGAAAATCTTAGATCTTGGTCTAGGTGAAGACCGAGGTCTTTAATTGTATTTTTAAAAGTCATGTTAACATTATTCACCTTTACTAGCTCGCTGTAGTTGCGCATAAAATTATCCCTATCATTCTTCTTACCAAATAAAATATTTGTGGTTTTTTGTGGATTCAATTTTAAAGAATGACCACAAGAAAACTGAACCAAGTTATACACATCAAAATTTATAGCGGACACTGCCTATGGACATTCATTGGGGTAAAAGAATAAATACAGTTTTACATCATCAGCATAGTAGTGTTGTTTACAGGATTTAAAGACGTTAAGAAACATAGAAATATATATACTAAAAAGTAGAAGCGATACAATGGGTCCCTGTGGGACACCAGTCGCAATGCCCAAAAAAGATGACTTCTTTTCCTTATAAACAACAGCCTGGGTCCTCCCCGTTTGGAAGTTTGATAGCATTGCTATTGCAGATTCCGATAACCCAATAGAATGAAAAATGAATCTTAATACCTCATATTGCAGGGAATCAAAGGCTCTAGATTAATCGAACAGCATAGGCAACGTCAACTTGCCCCGGTCAGTAGCCTGAAAAATGTCATCAGTAATATCTAACAGAGCTGTACCGCAACCATGACCCTGTCTAAACCCAGATTGATAAATTGGTAATATTTTATTTGTTTCGACATGTTCCCGAAGTTGATTATCAATAACTTTTTCCAATATTTTTGAGAGCGTTGGTAATATACTAATTGGTAATTAATAATATTCGTAATGTATGGTAATAAGAAAGACATACAAAGATTAATTGTAAAAATATTAATACCATCCAGACCTGTTGCTTTACTCTTAATATTTAAAATTATTTTTAATATTTCTAATTCTGAAATGGTCTTGAAACCAAAGTCTGATGACACCAGGCGACTATTTTGATAATATAACAGTTGAATGATAGTTGAAATTATATATAGTCGTCTAAAATCGATTTAGGTTATTAAAAATAGATGAAAATGGATAAAAGTAATCGTCAAACCTCTGGAGTATCAACAAAAGTCGTCAGCCGTAGATAAAAATGTGACGCATCGAGGTTTCTGCTCACACGCGGCCGGAGCTTTCATGCCGCAGTCCAACGACTTTTGCAACAACACTGTGCAGTCTGACGATTATTTTTATGCATATTTATCTATTTTCAATAACACATATCAATTTCGGCTATATATAATTTGAAAAATTAATTTTTTTTACACTGTTACGCTGACGATTAAGGTGACATCGACAACGGGTCTGACAATATTTTTTATGTTTATCCAATCACAAACATTGCCCTGCTTCAATATCAGCTGGCTATAAATAATTTATATTTTCAATTTTTTTTGTCATTAATAACCATATTGGTATTAACAATGACGCAGTTGGGCAGTCCGACTTTTCATTTTGTTATTGGAAAACACGTTCGTAAAGAAACGAAGTGAAATTGAGCGGCTAATAATATTTTTTTTTGCCCTTCAGCTCTCAGACTATGATAATATTATTGATTTATTTACATAGATACTGCCACTATTATTCTAAAATCATAACTGTGATACGGACTGATTAAATTTACATCCTTTATTAATTGTATAAAGACAAATATAAAATCAAAACTCGGTTACTCTAAGATATCTTTCATCTAAAGAAAATTGTGCAACTCTAAAATCTACAGACTAAAATTTTTAGAAAATTTTTCTCAGTTCTGTGTGGCATCTTTTCCCGTTTCCTGCATGAAACCACCACGTAAAATGTTATAAATGATATTTTAACATCGAACTAACATTTCCTGTCAATTAAAAATCAATTTGTCAAAAAGTTTTCCACCAACGAAACGATTGTTCCAATTGATAACTTTACTGCAAGTTCTATCGACTTCCACTTGATAAATTTTCTTGAATAGAAATGAAACTAACCGTTTAATAATGATTTATAATTTTCAAATCTTACTCCTTCCTATAATTTTATAAAATATTACACAATGGAAAAATTTTAATTTGAATAATGTTACGTTTAATATATTCTTTATTTCTTTATTGTTCTTTATTCAAATTAAATACATGAATTATTTTTTTAGACAATATATTTTATTAAACAATTCAATATGTAATAACTTAAGAACTAAAAAAATGTCCTAACATACCGTATGTCGCAGATGTACATCCATTGTCTTCGTCACTAGGGCATCTAGAAATGAAACCCGATAGTTTTTCTCAAGTTCCAGAGTGAACTGTATCTTCGGATGGATAGAACTGAGACACTCATGAAAGCAGTAAAACTGTTGTTTGTCATGGGGCCATATTACAAATACATCATCAACGTAGCGACACCAGAGTTTGGGTTTTAGAACTGGAGATAGTGATGAGCTCATAGCAGCGCCATCTACCTATCAGTATATCTGGCCATCAAAAAGAAATAAGCGTTTTTTTGTGTGGTGAAATCAATAATATAAGTTAGGAAATTATCTCTTTGGACGATCTAATCCAGTGCTCGGATACAGGGATTTGACGTCAAAGTTTGTAATGATATCATCCTTGTCAATTCTTATGGAGTGTAGAAAAACTGCTCGGAGTTTTTTACGTAAGATGCAGCATTCTCCGCACGTGGTTGCATGACGCACAGATAAATCACCGTGCTTTCTTACATAAAAAGCACAACAGATGGAATCAGCAAATTGATCCAGAAATATAACCTATCTACAACCTATGAATCCAACCAAACAATAGGCTCATCTCAAGAAACCCAAAGGACAAAATCAATCCAGAAAATCAAGGGCTATATAAGATCGCATGTGGCACCTACAGTAAAACATACATAGGCCAATCCAACAGAAAAAAGTAAGTAAAAAACAAAATAGTAAAAATGGCAGAGTTTACTAATGTTGAAATGTCAGATAGGCATTTTGTTTATGGTCGTGCTAATTGAATTGCATTAGAAGCTCATTGGATGTATACTGAATTATATCCAAAATGTATGTTACCTCATCATAACACATTTGCTTGTCTTCATCACCGTTTACGAGAAATTGGTACATTTCTAAAACGAACCTCTGATTGTCGACGTCCTGGGAAGATAACGCTAGAGGAAGATGTTCTTAATTTAGTAGAAGAATCTCCTAAAACAAGTATGCCAATATATTAAATATAAGCAATTCCATAGTATTCCTGATTTTAATAGAACAACAATTGTATCCCTACCATATCCAGCGAGGGCAGGAGCTGTTACCTCGACACTTCAAATTATCGCCCATTTCTCCTTTTTTCATCTCGCGTTTTGTTTCCTGATGAGGCAAACTTTTCAAAAGAATCCATAAGAAATTTTCACAATAATCACATTTGGACTGAAGAAAATCCGCATCAGTTTTCATTAAATGTATGGATTGGTGTCATAGGCGATTATCTAATTGGCCCATATTTCCTTCCATTAAGATTAAATGACGACTAATACTGTCACTAACTCGAGGAAGAGTTACTTGCCCTTCTTCAAGACAAGAATTATGATTTATGCATGATAAATACTGATATCAGTATACGCCGTCACTTAAAGGCAGTGTATCCAAATCGTTGGATAGGTCGAGGAAACACTGGCCTGCCCGATCGCCGGATCTAAATCCATTGAATTCTTGCAACTGTGGTTTCCTTAAATCTGTAGTTTATGCATCTCTTGCTGAAGATGTTGAAGATTTAAGAAATTGCATTATTGCGTCTTGACAAAGGATAAAAAAATCTCCGGGATTATTCCAACGAATACGCGCTCCAATGAGACGAAGATCGGATTCTTGCATAATGGCTGAGAGTGGTGACTTTCACCATTTGTTCTAATTTCTGTTATTAATATTTTGTTACTGTTGTTCAAATTCTATTATTATTATGTTAGTCCCTGTTGGTTAAAACATATTTGAATGAAAATTGATTGAAACAAATACATTATGATATTTCATTTATATATTTTCTTTTTTGTGGAAAACCTATTGACTTTTAGAAGAAAACTTAAGAAATAAAAAATCACAATAAGATGGGAAAGCTAACTGAGTAATAAAATCGAGTCAGTGGCGCCCGAAAAAAAGTTCGATAGGGTAAAATTATACAGACTCGGAAAAAAGAAACACTCTGTATATTATTTCATATCATAATATTTTTTATGGCAACTGTAAAAAATGTTATGTGATCTAAATTTGACTTAATTATCTTTAAAAACAAATAATAAATAAACATAAAAAACAAAAATAAATATTAACGCCCTGTATCTTAAAAATTAAGCATTATCAAACATACATTTACATAAACTCTTATATATATAATCTTTATACTAAAAGGTTAATCGTAAAGTCACTTTCGATTATTTCTCATTGTATGCAGTTAGATGAAAGGTTTATCTCCTAAAGAGAAGATTTTTGGAATAGAAGAAAAATAAGTAACTCATGTATTGGAAAATATGTAAGGTTTATTTGCATTCTCTATTAAAATTATAATCAATTTACAACATTATAATTAATAAATATTTCAAAATCATTTTAAATCATATTACGAGAAAGTTTTAATGACCTCATGGAATCTGTTTTAAATACAATAAAAGTAATATGTTTATGGAAATAACCAAGAAGCTTAATTAGTTTATCTAGTAAAATGAATTTTATTATGCAAAATGGTTTTAAACAATTTGTACTATTTGATAAATGTTATAAGCATTATTTTTAATAACGAATAAAACCATTATACGTTTCGAAATACATACATACACCATATATTTTCGAAATATATACATACATACATCATATATTTTTATTCTACAATTTACATTAAACTATCTACAAATATTTTATATCCGCATTTCAGCAACCGCATGTCAGAAAAATATTAAGCAACCATTAAACTGCTTACTTGGGGTAGATTATCTGATGGACTTTATACAGCCCCATAGAAAAAAAAAACACAACCATATCTGTCTATACACATTTACTTTGTAAATTTATTTACCTTACAAGGGATACTACTGACTGCGGTGGCTGGTAATTTATTCACTATTTGGTGTTTTATGAATTGTTTTGCAACAGAAATTAAACTTTATAAAACTGGAACAATCAAATGCACTTTAATAATGCTACGTTAAAACAAAACAAGAACTAAGACAATCTACACAAAAATAGCTTACG
Organism: Diaprepes abbreviatus; assembly: GCA_034092305.1. NCBI lineage: Eukaryota > Metazoa > Arthropoda > Insecta > Coleoptera > Curculionidae > Diaprepes > Diaprepes abbreviatus. The sequence goes on along the minus strand of JASJET010000260.1, from coordinate 539,281 downwards.
CTGAATATTACGTTAATTCCATATTTTCACCTGTTGACGTAATAAACAATCATCGTTGAGAACAACGTACGTGTAGTTATTAAGCTAGTTTTGTCTTAACTCAACTTTGTTTTGCAAATAAAAGCAGCGGCTTTATAATAAAAAGAAACAAATGTAAATAATAAGAGAACTATATGCACGGACTACTCTGCCACTATGTTGAAACGTGCTTTATTTACAACGTTTATTTATATAATATCATTTTCTAAACACAGTTTAACATCAACCTCAAAATTTTATACTAAAATAGTTCGAGAAGAGTTCTAAAGTGGATGCCCTGGAGGATTAAAGTAGTTAGTCGACGGTCAACTTTAAATAGGTAGAGGCCACGAACTCTATGTCCTGGACGACGTTGTTGTTTAAATGTCCTAAGGGCGTTTCTCGGTCGTTGCGAAAACAGTTAAAATTTTAAACCTCGATCCGTGGGGGAAAATATTTTCCGTTAAATTACCGATATTTTCGAGTTGCAGACGTGTTTAAAATTTCAGGATGGTTTTTGTAGTTTTATTCGAGCAGGAAATTAGTTATGCTTCAGGGTGGATTCACAGAAAACTAAGTAATTGTCTAATTTCAGAATTTTGTTGTATTTTTCTGGTAAAACTAATGTGAACGAGGAGTGACAGTCTTCTAAGGAAATCGACTCTAATTGGCGTAAGTCACAGCTAATTAGAGAAAATTACAGAAGCACAGAATATTTTTCACATTTAACACAATGTTGTTTATGAAGTGCAATGCAGTAACAAAAATAAAAAACCTGCATCAGAACTAGAGTTGAAAAAAAAGCGTGTTCAAAACAGCCGCAATTAATATCTCCAAAGATAGAATTAAAAATAAATACATAAGAGAAACATGCCACCTGAAAAGATTTTTTAAAATGGGGAAGGCAGAAAGGAGATACTCACATTAATATGTTAAGCCTATGAAACACAACAAATTAGCTCGTGTTGCACTTGAAGACAAAGAGGCAGAAGACCAACACAGAGACCAAGGGACGAATCTAAGGGGGATGGGGAAATTCGAATTCAGAAAAAAAATTTCGCTGTCTCTCTGTTCATAGCAGAAAATTCTAAGTTTCCTCTAAATTAAATAACCATAAATGCAAGTTTTTAAAATCCACATATCTATGTAGAACTGTGCAACGAATATCGATTGTGGATTTCCAAAAAATAGTTAAGTAACTGGTTATAAACCAAAAAAAATTATTAATAATTATTTTTTTTTTTGTAAAATAAAAAAATACTCTCCTGTTTCTGGACCAATTCTACGCAAAAAAGTTTTTTGTGATTTTTTCGTCCGACGTATTGTTTTTGAGTTTAAAGTCGTTAAACATTTTAAAAATGGCATTTTTACCACTTTTCAACATTAAAAACTTTTAATTAAATAAATATTTTTAAATTCTACGCCTAGCAATTGATAGTTTATGTCAAGTACTACAAGTTGGGATTAATCATAATGCGATAATGTAATGTTTTTTTTTTGCTTTTTAGTGCTATAAACAAATAGAAATAGCGGTTCATCAATTATAGCGCACGCGCCGCTGTGTATGAAGGGAAACAGAAGTCTACTTACAGGCACTTACCTAGTGCACACAATCCATTATAGCTTCTGCTGACCAATAGATTCATTATTTTAAACACATTTATAGTAGTTGTTAATTAACATCACATCAAACCATAGGATTTTTTAAGGACGGGACCTATAGCTTAACATGGGTTCCGAGCCACGGTCCTCGGCACTTAACCAACCCTGAGTTTTCACTCTTTGTCAGTATTCGTGTCTACTGACTGTCGGCTACAGCACTGTGTATTCCCAAGAGATCACTCCTCCAACTACTAACCGCGCACAGCGGAGATTAACTTCGATGATCTAATAAACCGGTACACACACCCATATATATATATATATATATATATATATATATATATATATATATATATATATATATATATATATATATATATATATATGTATATATATATATATATATATATATATATATATATATATATATATATATATATATATATATATATATATATATATATATATTATGAAGTTACCTCATACATGGTCAAAAACAAATAAACTTTGCATCACATGTGACCAAGTTTTAATAGCCCTATTTCGATTTTGTAGAAAACCACACATTTAATATGGCGATACATTAAACAATATATGTCTGGGATCAAGCATTGTCAAGACTAAAAAGTTTTATCTAGGTTGCGTTGAGTCTTATTTTGCAACAGTGGTGCAATTTACAAAAAATGGGCAAAAAATCTAAATTATCTTATACAGCTGAAATTTTGCATGTGGGCTAAAAACTGCATTTAGAAAAACTTTTCCAATAACTATTTTCGATATTTTGAGATATAACCCCACTTATGATTTTTTTTTGGGAAAAAATTAAAATTTGACAGATAATGCTAATCACGCGACTACTATTTTTTTGATTAATTTTCATCTCGATCGAAGCAAATTTCGAACAAAGCTATTAATAAAAAAATCCCATATGATGCAGACTTTGCTGGTCGCACGGTATATATATATATATATATATATATATATATATATATATATATATATATATATATATATATATATACAGGGTGTCTCATGGTGACCTATAATGGGGTTTTTGGTGACTCTCTCTTCAGATGAAGTTACAACGATCTTCTTCGACTTCCAGATCGCCCTGTATATATTTTTTTGTATTCCTTTCTTCAATTCCGATAACTTTTACTCAAAGGATTTTCCCTACTCTAGCGGTTTTAGGGTTTTTGAGGAAAAAATATTTTTTCCAAATTTTGACCTTTAATACTGTGTCGTCTAAAATTGAACATCGTTTCAAAAATAAAAAAGTGAAAGTCGGAATTCTGGTAGAAGCTTTAAATATTATTGGGCTCAATAATGAATTGTCGGAAAATGATATTTTAGATACAGGGTAGTGGAAAAGTAACAAATTTTAAGCTCTATCATAAAATTTCAAAAAACCTAATTTTTTCAGATGCAATGCTACGTTGTTGCTTCATACAATAGATAAGCAAGAAGATTTCTTATCTGTCCATATATGATATCCCCATATCTACCTAGAACGGTTTTCAACTTATTTACGATTTTTCGCAGAATTCTCCAAATATCACCCAATTTTTGTGATTTTTTGACAAAAAGGCCGTGAAAAACAAACTAATACTGTGTTTCTTTGATGTTCCTTTCTTTTTAGAGAAAAATATTACAGAAAAATTGGAAATAATACATATACAAATGCTGACATATTGGACTATAATTCGAACGTGCAGAGTTTTCAACGAAATCATGGGAATATGATAAAAAATTATATGCAGCTTCCCGATTATTTAAAGATCACATGTGCAATAAAACTATGTATAATTTTGTCACCAGACGCTGTATTAACTTTGAAAATCAAATATTATTCAAAAGTATTTTCAAATGTCTAGCGATTTTTAACTTTACTTCGGACAGAAAAATCACAAGAGACAATTTTTTAGAATCGGCCAAGAAACTCGAATATAAATATATTTTTTATTTTACAGAAAGAATAAATTTTTGTTTTATTATTAACAATTTTTTTACAACAAATTACCTGGTTATTTTCCAAAATCCACCTTTGGTGTTCGTAATCAGGGGGTCAAAATACATATAAAAAAACTTTGGTGAAACCATGCCTGTTCATTGGCTACGAAAATCCACTAGGCTCCCCGACTATGCTGCATTGGAAACGTGGATCTCGCTGAACTATGGTTATGTGATTTTGGTAGTTTGGGCTGATAGCACATTGAATTAATTCTGATAACTCTCTTTCGCCTGTTAAAATAGGCAATAAAAAACGCACTTAAACAAAACTCAAAAAGGCAAAAATATCAATAAAAAACTAAATTAACTACATAAAATGTTGTCCATTATTATCCAGACACTGTCGGCAATGTATTTGTACTCCTCTGCTTACAACGTCTAGAGTTCTATTTCTATTTACATAGATTTTGTTTTCCATATACCCCTAAAAAATAAATCCAAAGGGGGTAAGATCAGATGACCTACGTGGCCACCTGACTGGTCCGTTGTTTGGTATCCATTTCTGTGCAAAATTAGCGTTAAGGCATTCGACGACAATTCCTGCGTTATGAACCGGAACTCCATCGGATTGAAAATACAATCTGTTTCCGCTAAAGACAAATTGTCCATAAATGGGACGATGTGTCTTACTAAAATGTCTGGGTAGGCTTGAACATTTAAATTTCCTTCATATATCTCGTAGGCTATTATTCTATTACCCAACAAAGCAACCCACGAATTAAACCCAAATTATCCTTGTGTTATCCTATTTATTTGGTGGTGAGGATTCTGATCTGCCCATAGATAATTATTATGGCGATTAAATATATCATCACTAGTTATTCTTGCCTCATCCGTCCATATAATATTATTGAAGAAAAAATCATTATTTCGTAACATATCCATGGACCAATTACAATAGTTAAGTCTTCGTGCAGGGTCTCCAAGGAGAAGAAGCTGAGTTTTTATTGCCTTGTAATATTTAAACTTATTTTCCTTTAAAATTTTTTTGATTTTTAATGAGAAACCTCAACATCCAGTTCAATAGTTCTGCTCGACGTTGAAGGATCTGCCATAACACATGCAATTATATTTATAATTTCATTCTCTTTACCTTCTTTTTCATATATTTTTGGCCGTGGCTTTTCAAAGAATTCAAAATTGAATACGTTTTCTTATAGTCTCTTAAAAATTGCCGGGTTGGGTTGTTCGGGCTCCGGATACTATTCAAAATATAAATCAAAGGTTCTCTGCTTGTATTTATTACACTCAATATAACATTCTATCATATTATACTTTTCGAGATTTTGAAATTTTTCCATTTTGAGTTTTTAAACAGACAAATTCCAAATTGATAAGCTAATAAAACTCAAATTGGCTTTAGTCGAATAAGTGATTATTTTATTTATTTATAGTCACAGCCCACTATTTTAAAACATAATACACAATATGCTATATACATCGAACTTAAAAAATGTTGTTAGCAGTGACCTATGGAAATGATTTAATTATTTAGATATTTTTTTTAATCGAAATCAGTTTACATATTTAATAAAAACTGTTTCTAGCCTATTTATTGTCAATTTATATTGACAATATATTATATTCTTATAGAAAAAACTAAATGCAAAAAAATACAGGAAGTTCCATTTAAAAAATTAAAACTTGGTATTATATCTCCGTAAAACTAAAATTCAAAATCTGGCACCACTGGATTCTACAGAACAAAGTACCTTAGGAATGCTTTATGAGTTTTATTGTAGTTGCTTTGATAAATAAAATATAGGACATTTTAGAAAATGGAATAATTCTAAAATCGCACTGTAAATTTGTCATTATAATTTTCTCAAAAGAAAAGCTCGGAACTACTCTATCAGATTTTGAAAATGTTTTATTGTTTTCCAGTTAGCTTATAAAAACATCCAAAACGATGCACCCTGTACTATACTGTATACGAGTGGGAATAATTTCGACCTTTTGTTTGCTTTCGTGATATCCTCCCAACGAAAGGGCTGAATCCGCCCCCGCAGAGACGGCAAAAAAGATGAGGAGATGGCTAGCAACCTACGTCATGATCATCTTAAAAAATATTAAAAGACATCAAAAAAATTATTAGAACCACCCTGTCACTGGATTTTAATTAAATCGTTAAAATTAGACTTTGAATCTCCTGTTTAAGAATCCCCCCGTATTTCAGTTTGCTAACAGCACATTCTTTTGCACTTTTACTCCCCTGGGTCTTGAATGTAGGTGTCTAGGGAGCTAAAATTAGCGAATGCTTACAACCTACGTAACATGCGTAAAATACTTCAAGTTCGTTAAGAAAATGGGAAAAAAAGTTCGGATATTAGTTGTAAAGTTTATTAGTAAGGTTAAAAAAAGTTTCCTAATTTGTACAAACAAGTTGTAACAGTAAAAGGTAAAATGAAACTTAACGGTGTTCTCAAAAAAACATTTTCCGATGAAAGCAAAAAATGGAAAGCGATTATCTAATAAAAAATTTGATAAAAAAAGCTCAAAGCCCACTCGCAAGGATGTATTCATATGTTAGTACTTTCAAGGAAATATTATAAATAAGTCGATCCTATCGTACATTTATAAATATATTAGATTTTTAGCCCTCTATATCTGTCCACTTTATCTCTTTTTACAAAAAAGGCGAATCCTTATCCCTTATTCAAAAATAACAAAAAAATAAGATTTAAACTTGGGTCCGCAATATCCTTGTTAACGAAGCTAAACTTTTCAAAAGGTTAATCAAAAATGTATATTTAGAAAAAATTTAAGAAGAATTTTGCTTACGTTGATTTATTTTAAATTAATTTCTAAATAAATTTTTTCGTTTTATTTGCCTAATTATTGTTATTGTCCTGTCATACGTAGTCCCTACGAAAACTTATTACAACGAGCGTATATAGGAGGTTGACTGTTTATATTTCAGGTATAACAAATATAAATATATAATAATTTATTACCACTAAATAGAAAAGTTACAAAATTTTCTACATTCATGTATTAATGGAATTCATAAACTACAAGAAGCATGTCTGGATTTACAAAATTTTACTTTCTTAACATTATCACAAAATAAAAAAATCAATTTAATTTAAAATTAATAGAGAAATTAAACTTACACTTATTTAAAGAGAAACACCACATACATACATATCATATCTTATTAAAAAATATTAACACAAAAAACAATGCCCAAAATCATCTCCATTTTCAATGCTAATTTAATGGCACTGCATAAACAATCTGATCTTGGTTTGCTTTTATCCACTCAGATATCCTCACACAAAAACAATACACATTTACAATAATTTCATTTCTAAAGGTAACAAATTAAATAACTTTGGACCGATATACATAATATACTTCTGCGAAACCGTACGGAATGCCACAACAAATGTAAAACCTCCAGTGTGAACAGATCTGATATGAACTTTGTGCATAATCGTACTTTCATATTTATCATACATCTTTATAAAGTTTAGAACATTTTTAAAATACAGTTATCTGAAAGTTAGAAGGTCAGCTTTTTCAAACAGTAAGTTCGAGGGGAACCTCCTTGATTTATTTAAGAATATTTTTATTATATACTTTTGAGTAACAGTTAAAGGGCAAACGATGCTACCACATGCACTGCCCAAAACATTCAATGCACATGTGAGGACTGATTCAATTAAAGCCTGGTAAGTCATTCCCAATAGTTTTAACGACAGGAATTCTCTCCGTTGGTAGAACTTATATATATATATATATATATATATATATATATATATATATATATATATATATAGATAGATAGTCTTTCGGTGTTTTTTAGTGATATAATTTACATGAGCATCATATCTGAGATTCTTGTCAATAAACACCCCCAAGTATTTAACCTTGTCTGTCACTGCCATAGACTCAATACATCCGCACTATTTCTCACCCATAACATATTCATAATCATGTATTAAAGGATTAACATATAGAATATTAACTCTATTTATCATAGGAAAGGCAATGTGAACTGTTTTCCTGACATTAATAGTCAGAAGATCCTGATTCATCCACAATCATGTCCTTGAAAAGTAATCCTCTGCTCTCTGAAATGTCTCCTACTAAGATTTACCTACAATTAAAATAACTGTATCATCCGTATAACAAATACATTCACTATTTTCACTTGAAAGAGATCATTTATATAGAGAGAGAACAGAACAGCACCCAATACTGTACCCTGCGGTACCCCAAACTCCACACTACTTGTTCTACATAGTGTTTGGTTTTTTCTTACTGTCTGTGTTCGATTAGTTATGTATGACTCAAACACGTCATATACGACCCTCGAATCCCAATATTTTCAAGTTTATTCAGCAATTCTTGGTTCGCCACAATGTCAAATACACGAGCCAAATCAACAAATATCCCCAGTATCTTAAACTTAGTATTAAACTCACAAATTATATAATCCGTTACATGCTCTACTGCATCCTCGGTGCTTACTCCCGACCAAAATCCATACTGAGAAAGGGTCAAAATTTTATTTTCTTTCAAAAAATCATCCAATCTAAGTTTAATCTACTTCTCAAAAAGTCAGCTGATCGAACTAGTCATAGTAATAGGTCGACAGTTTTCCTTATTTAATTAATCCCCCGATTTATAAATTGGAACAATAACAGCCTTCTTTAAAACTGCGGGATATGTTCCTTTTTTAACCAACTTCTAAAAGAAGGAGGTTCTCAGTTCGTCGACTATGTATTTTTTTATATATGTACACCGACTACTCCGGAACGGCGACACCGAGTTGAATGAAAATTTTTACGTTGTGTTCAGGAAGTTGCTGCGGTGGTCTCATATTTTTTTTTGGTTGAAATTGGTGCAGTAAAATCCAAGATGGCGCTGACACTATGGCGGTCAAAAAAATGTATTTCGTCCGATTTTCTCCAAAATTGGTATGTGGGAATTTTCGGGATCGTACACCACGAATCTGAAATTATTTTAAAAAATTCAATATGGCGGACAAAAAAATTTAATTTTGTCCAATTTTTCCAAAATTGGTGTGGGGGAATTTTTGGGGTCGCACATAGCGAATCCAAAATATTTTTAGGGAATTCAATTGGGCGGATCCAATACGGCGGAAATAAACAATTTGTCCAATTTTCTCCAAAATTGAATTAAAGGAGTTTTCGGGGCCGCACATAACCAATCTAAAATTATTTTTAAAAATTGAATATGACGGATCCAATATAGCGGACGAAAAAATTAATTTTGTCCTATTTTCTCCAAAATTGGTATAGGGGAGTTCTTGGGGTTGCGCATAACAAATCTAAAATTATTTTAAAAAAATTCAATATGGCGTATCCAATACGGTAGATAAAAAATTAATTTTGTCCGATTTTTTTCAAAATCGGCATGGAGGAGGTTTTGGTATCGCACATTACGAATCTGAAATTATTTAAAAAAAAATTAAATATGGCGGCTTCAAGATGGCGGATTAAAGATTCTACATCTCTCAATTTTGTCTAAAATCAGTATTGGGGGATTTTTGTTAGTGTTAATTACGAATTTAAAATATTTTTTGAAAAAGTGAAACTGGCGAATTCAATATTCAATTTATATATATATATTTGGTTTAGTTGCAGATACCGGATAATGCGACCTCAATCCTTAGAATAGCACGTTTCGTGGGTCGAGTTTTGATATATTCCTTTTGAATGAGCCATCGAGATGTCGCCATTGTGTCGTATTTAATATTTTTCAACCGTCAAATCTGTTTATAGGACACAGATAAGAGATGATGGTTTGTACCGAATGCAATGGCTTGATGAGTCCCATAATAGGACGAAACGGCGCTGTCGTTATTTTTCGGACCCGTAGTTTCGTCATGATCTTGGTACTACTTTGCACTCTTAAACATGAGATCAATATTTATCAACGGTCTTTGTCCGCATAGCCGAGAATTTCCTATTTTATTATATATATATATATATATATATATATATATATATATATATATATATATATATATATATATCCAAGGTACATTTAATACTAAAGTTTTTTGAAATTTATATACACTCAATATTTTATTGTCTATTTTAAAGGAGCTAATTTTATTACCATTTATCTGGGAAAGACGACATCAAATATTCATCTATATTTAGGGCTGAAAGAAAATTTTCTCAGTCATTGATAGCCAGAAGTGGGTGAATTTTTAAAGATTTTTTAATCTTTTACTTTTGTTTTTGGAATGGAATAATGTAGTGTTATTTAAAATTGCAGTTCTGCGTTCTTTAAGTCTAATTTTTATACTTTTATCATATATATATATATATATATATATATATATATATATATATATATACAGAATTATTTTTTAAAAGTTTTTTTTATTTTTAAAGACATTTTCATATTTTAATGTATAGCCAAGATAATTTCGATCTGAGCGTGAATCCGTTGAAGGAGATCCAAAAATTATATTATTTATGGACCAAAAATGAATATATTAAAACAAAAACACCAAGAAATACAAAGAAAATAAAAGAATCAACACAGAAATAAAAATAGCGAAGGAATTGCAAAGCAATATAAAGATATAGAAAACTTAAAAAAAAAACGATAACTCGAAGAGAGAACTGCGAATAAATTCCACCGACAACATTACCACAAAGAAAAAAATTGAAGAGGTGGAATGACTATGCAAAGGACCTGTTCCGAGATACCAGCGAGTAATGGATTACTTTGACAAGACAGGACCGGTAATTTTAAGGGATAAAGTTTTGCATGTCTCAAAACAAACAAAAACAATCGAAGCTACAGATCCAAATGAAAGTCCAGCAGCTACTGAAGTTGGCTGATGATAAAAAGAACAGTACTAAAGAATATTCGAAATAACAAACCATTGCTTAGAAGCATTTCGAAGAAGTCCCTCAAGTCAATGATAAGCAATTAGGTTTTAGAAATAAACAGGATAGTAGATAATCACCATTTGGTATATAATGCAAAATGCAATAATGAAGCAATGTGAATCAAATATGCTTTGCACATTTTGAGAAGGCATTTGACATGATAAAGATATTCGAAACTTTTAAGTCAAAGAACATTGACAACCGCAAGAATCTTTATCAATATCTAGCGGAATCAAGATGTTAAAGTCGGTATCAAAAGCCATTTACTAAATAAGTAGATATACTCCGCCAGCTGAAATCTCATAAGGTGCGTTAGTTTTATAGGGGACATAATGCTTTAGAAAGGTATTAATTAGGAGAGACGCACCGAACTCGCGGAAATGATAGCACGAATCGAAAACGTCCTGAAAACACAGATGTACAAGATTCCGTTCTTAGGCAATTGGGAGTTATTTCGGACGTAGTTTGCTGCATAGAATCAGAATCTAACCTAGGATTAGAATGGGCCCATCCTCTGAGAGAATCAAAATGTTATACTACGTCTAATAATACGATGGCGTTTTGTTTACCGGAAGTGACGCGACGGTGTCAGGACACCTGAGTATCCAGCCATTCGGGATTTCTGTCCCATAGAGTATTATACTGAAAATTGATATTTGGAGAATCAATTATGCTACACTTGCAAAACGTGAAAGTAATTGAAAATATATTAGGATTAAAATTTCGATTCTATTAAAAGGTGTTTCATTTCACTAAATAAACAATAAATGTATATACAGCTATGTATATCTATATATATATATATATATATATATATATATATATATATATATATATATATATATATATAGAGAGAGAGAGAGAGAGAGAGAGAGAGAGAGAGAGAGAATTCGATTTCCTTATTTTTAACATGGAACGCCTATGATAGAAGGTCTAGAAATCGCCGGATTATTCCTTTTTCTTATTTTGATGACCCCATGTAGTATGAAAATCCTTCTAGAGAATTAGGGAATCTTCCGGCATCGACCAAAAGGGTATATAAAAGTTCCAGACCTTCTTTCATAGTCGTCTCCTGAGGAAATTAACAAAGGTAAAATTGCTTAAATTAATTATAAACTTGTAGAAAATATATCTAAAACCCTACAAACTATGAACACCAACTAATACTAGGAAATGCACAATGCTATAAAGTTTGTAACATTGCCCCCCCTTCCAAGCCTTGATCGTCCCGATCAACCTTCTTGATCTTGGTAATGGGCCAATCTATCCAGATGCACGACTTTCATCTTCGCATGAGGGCTTTTCTGAATTCGGTACACCAGATCGTTTACTCGAGTCACTACATTGTACGGACCTTCCCATGACTTTTGAAGCTTTGGTGAACGCCCTTTGGTTCTTTTCGGATTGTACAACCAAACTCTTTCACCAACCATGAATCCACCCGTATTGGCTTTGAGGTCATAGCAAGTCTTCATTCTGTCGCTTTCTATTTGTAACTTTTGACGGACTTCTTCATGTAAGACCTGCAGCCGTTTACTAACTTGGTTGGAGTAGTCTTCGCAAGTTGCTTCAGAATCGGGTGGACGTCCAGTAAGCAAATCGACTGGAAGACGTAATTATCTTCCAAAAATTATGCCGGCAGGTGTTTTTCCAGTGGCTTCGTGAATGGCTGAACGATAGGCTAGTAAAAATGGCTGAATGCATTTATCCCAGTTATTTTGTTGTTCATTTACTTGTACCCTTATGTAATTCTCCAACGTTCTGTTAAATCTTTCAACCATTCCATCTGACTGTGGATGAAGGGGTGTTGTTCTAGTTTTGTGGATTTTCAGAAGCTTGCAAAGGTTCGTAAAAACGTCAGATTCAAAATTTCTGCCTTGATCAGAGTGTATCTCTCCTGGCACCCCATATCTACAAATCCTCTGTTCAAACAACATTTCAGCAACGGTGGTGGCTTCTTGGTTTGGTATCGCATAGACTTCTGGCCATTTACTGAAGTAATCCATAGCTACCAACATATAGCGATTCCCGGATTTAATAATAGGAAATGGTCCTGCTATGTCTATAGCAATTCTTTCAAAAGGTACTCCTACATTTTACTGCTTCATTTTACCATGGCTACGGGTCCTCGGTCCTTTACTGGCAGCACAGTCGGTACATGTTTTGCACCAATCTTTTACATCTGCGCGGCTCCCCAGCCAATAGAACTTCTCTCGAACTTTTTCAAGAGTTTTCATAACCCCTAAGTGTCCGCCACCTACACCATTATGTAAAGCTTGCAGTACTTCTGGAATCCTTTTGGTGGGTAAAACAGTCTGGTATTTGTAGTCTTTGCCATCAGAACTCTCCCAAACTCTATTTAAAAGACCATTGTGCATAGTCAAGGAATCCCATAAGGCCCAGTAACCTTTGACTTTTTGAGATTTTGACGAGATTTCTTGAAAAGTGGGTCGATTTGAATTATTATTCTTTAATTTAATGATAAGGTTAAGATCTGGATCTTCTTGTTGTTCTTTGGAGACGATTTTGGGATCCCAATCCAAAGAGCATTGTAGTCGTGTCTTTCGGCAATAGAAATCGTTAGGATTTTCTCGCTCTTCGTGCCTGTTACAGTGCTTGCATTCTTCTGGACATGGTCTCCTTGACAAAGTGTCTGCATTTTTGTGGTTCAAGCCTTTTCTATGTTCAATTTTAAAATCGTACCCTTGCAAGCGTTGTAACCATCGTGCTATTTGACCTTCAGGATTTCTAAATTGTAAAAGCCACTTTAATGATGCATGGTCTGTTCGGAGGAGAAATTTTTGGCCATATAGATATATTACCGTGAACACGGAGACAATACTGGCCCGGCTCGACTACTGGCTTCATGTGCAAGCGGCTTTATGGTTTCTTTTCTTTTTTCCTTTAAATGGTATACGAAATTTATAGTTAAATAACAATTAAAAATTTCAGAAAAAAAAAACAAGTTTTTTCGGCAAAAAAATGTATGTACACTTAAAAACAATTGGTGATTAAAAGACAGGTAGATAATAAGTTAAAATTTTAAGACACGTGCACACACGGATAGTTAAAATGGTATTAAAATCACTCGATAAAAGCAGCTAACATACATGAATAGGAAAAACGTTGTTTGTAACAAAAAACTATTATTTTGGTAGGAATCTAAAAAACTACCTAACTTTGTCCAAAAATAGTTTTATAGAAGCCGTAAATTTGACATTGTCCAAAAACTACTTTGACAATAAATTTTACAAACAAATCGATGGTTGTGCAATGGGTTCATTTATTTCATCTACAATCGCTCAACTAGTTATGGAATATTTGGAAAAAAAAATTAATTTAGACTTAATCTTCTTTAAATATTTTGTGGACGATTGTTTAATAGCAGTTCCTAATGACAAAATAAATTTCGTTGTATAACAATTTAATAATTTCCATAACAAACTAAAATTTACATCAAAATCTTAGGTAAAAGCGGAAATAAAATTTTTATATATAACTCTAGGATGCAAAAATGATAAAATTCTAACACAGTGCCACACCCAGCCAACATGGTCAGAAAGATACCTAAACAATTTTTCCAACCAATCAAGAAACCAAAGAATAAGTGTAATCATTAACTTGGGTGACAGAGTCATTTTATTAACCTCTCCTAGCTTCAACCTTTGACTCTATGGAAAGTTAAAGAAACCCTTATACAAAACAATTTTAATATTAAACATATTTAAGAAATTATAAAAAAGAACCTATAAACATTATAACAATCAAAAACAAAGATTAGTCACAACATGAAACATAAAAACGATTACTATATACTGTGGAAAAATTAAAATACATTTAAAAAACACAATCTCTAAAAATCTACAATACTCTATATTCAGTTCCGTGTGCAATCTGTCCTAAAAAGTATATGGGAATAACAAGCCAATTATAAAAAAATCAATTAGATGGGCATAATTATGCCAAAAATAATACTACTGCATTGGCAAAGCATGAAAAGAATGAAAAGCACTCATTTAACTTCAAACGCACCAAAATAGTTAATAGGGACAGAAATTATCAGAATTTAATAATATAGGAAATGATAAACAACCTTATTCAGATCTACAATAATTTAATTTAAAATAACATCCCCTTAAAAGCAACCACAAATTCTTTTAATTTTTCATTTCATATTAGTAATAGTTTTGACGAGATCTTAAGGCAGGCGTAGAGACGAGGGGAGGGATCACCCCCCAGGAGCTTGATATTCAAAAAAATAGGTACACCTCCTCCCGGCGATATCTCGTTTTTTCTTGCCATACTGTGCAATCGCCCACCCCAAAAGCTTCGAATCGAGAAAAATAGGTTCGAATGTGGCTGCTCCCGTGTTTGTAATGCACTATTTTATGTGATACGTGTACTTACCGACAGAGAGCAGAGCTAAAAATTATTGTTATTTTCTTTATCCACACTTAAATGTAACATGAAATGCAATCCAATATAATATTTTGTACTGTATTGTGAAAAACAGTACTGGCATAGCTAATTCTTTAAATTTGTACTAAGTTCAGTACTATTTTACCAACATGGCAACACTGTTAACTACAGGAAAAATTATTCTTTACTTAACTTATATCGAACTAAATTAGAAGTGCAATACAAACAACCCCATCTCCGGGTATTGCCGGCAATTTGAATAAAGTAATCTATTGTGAGATCTATATATTGACAGTAAATGTAATATACTTACAGTTAGTATAAAGCTAGTTTCCAGACTAATGTTCAAAAACTACCAAGTGAATTGTGATCTAATTTCCGCCACTAATTAGACTATTTTCTGAGAAACATATAGATATACAGACGTAAAAAGGAACCTTTTTTAAATAAAGGTTATATATCTTATGAACAACTAAAATAGGAAACTTGAAAATTGAAGAGGACATAAATAAATACATAGTTACAGTGGAGAACAGCTAAATGCTCTGAAATAAATGTAAGGCATCACAGACAGAAATATATTTTCAACTATTTTGAGATTGTTTGGGAGACCCAAATTCTTTGTTTTTTTTTTGCTTATTTGCTTTAATGTTTCTTTTTCTTTTTTTTTTACAGGAGCAGCGAGGATGATCTACTTTCAGAAGAAGAATACCACCAACTGTTAAATTCCATTCATTAAGTTAAGGAGTGCTAATTAAAAACTAAGTCATTTTTCTAAAATTTCTTGTTCCATCCATGTTGTAGTCAAATATTTAGTAAGCATTACGTCTTATGTCTATACTCAATTAAAGGCCTAAAGAGATTTAATCTTATGTTATTTTTAATTCAGAGTAATTCATATATCACGTCAGTCTTTTAAATCTGAATTTTGCACTTTATATATATATATATATATATATATATATATATATATATATATATATATATATATATATATATATATATATATGCCGTATGACTAGAGAAATTTTTACGAATTTCAGTGTTGTACTTTAAAAATAATTCATCTTAAAAGGAAGTCAATACATATTTTTATACTGATAATGGTGATGATAAATCTCTTTATGCCTTCCATCTTCACGTCATTTGTTAATTACTGAAAAAAATAAATAAATATTTAGGTCATATATTAGTAAGCGTAACTTACCTTTAGGCATTGATGTCAAGATAATAATTTTTTGACTGTTTATTACCAAATAGTTGTAAATAAGTAAATTTTTTAAGCGAGTAAGAAAATTGTTACTTTTTGTATTAATAGTTTTACTTTTAGGGCTAAACTTTCCCTTTCTTGCTTTTCCCTTAGTTCAGTAGTACGGGGAAAATTATCTCGTAACTTTGAAAAGGGTCCTTTCTGGTCACAGAATACTAATTTAAAAGGAATAAAGTAAAACAAGGATTTCATGGATCTCAAACTATGTTGAAACCTTTTGAGTAAATGCTAAATATTAGTTATTTTAACACTTTTACAACAAATAAATAAATAAATTATAGATAAAGATAAATTTGCATAAACATTACAATTTATTACAAAAAAGTCTTCTTGCGAATGAAAAATGTTTGGCACAGGTTTGGTTTTATCTCAAAAAGGTGAACTAAAAATATTTTTCCTTTTCTTTTGGTAAACATGGTATTAGTTTTGAAAATTTGGTCCCAAAAACATCGTTATTGGAGTAACGTAAAACTTAAAATATAAACTATAAAAATTGATGCTGAAAAGGAGAAAAGCAAGTTAGTAATGAAATATATTAGAGTAGTATATGCATATAAAACATGTATTCTATTGGCCTATTTGTAAATTTATTCAGTTAAATAATTTTTTTATTCTGGTTAGGTGTACAATTACAGTAACCCGCAGAAAAAATGCGCTACACTGATTTCTTTAATGGCATATATTCTATTATACAAGATGTAAGAAAATAATGTAACAAATCTCTAGAGAAAATGGTATTTCAAAAATATTTAAAATGTATATTTTAAATCACAAAACTATTTTGCCTTGTACCGTATTTACTACAATATTAACTAAATTTTTTACACTCTGAGTTTATCTTAGCAGTCGCACACAATTTTCCCAAAAATAGTTTTTTTCACTTTCATTCCACGTTCGACATGTAACATATTTCCACTAAAATATTTTTGTCTATTTTGAAATACAACACAAAATTTATTTATAAAAAAAGTACTCTTTATATGTGTTAAAGTGATTAATTTTTGAGTTGTTCGACCTTAAAGTTCGGTACGTAAAATTTGCAAAAAATTCAGTGTCTCTATTATTCCGAACCTTTTTAATTTTCAATATTAACTGCAAATATCTCAAAAACGGTGGGACCTTTCAATAAAAAAATAGTATATATATTTCTTTTCTAATGTTGATTTAAAACTGCAAAGAAGTTAAAGATAAGAAAGTTATCATACTAAACACTCCTATAACCTCGCCAAAACTACTTTTACACATCATTGGTTGATTTATTTATTCCTTTACTGTATCTGCCTTATAGGTTAATCCACAATTACCAGGCAGGGTTAAAACCGTAGACATATAAAGATTTAGACTGCTGGATCTATAAAAGCGTGTTGGCTCTCGCTTAGAAAGAGACAGAGCGAAATAGATCAGTAGTATCTCTCTTTCTATGGGTAGAGTTAAAATCCCCGTACGCGCAATACCTCTCTCGTCTGACAGTCACAAGCAACCATATAAAGATATGTCATAATGGATTAGGTAAAGGATATCGCTCTTAACTCCCCCCATAGAAAGGGAGATACCGACCTATTTCACTCTGTTTCTTTTTAAGCGAGAGATAGGACCCGCGGCTTATATCTTTATATGTGTATTGTTAAAACCATAGACATATTCGATGTATAAACCGCGAATTCTATAAAAGCGCGTTGGCTCTTGATTTAGAAACAGACAGGGCCTTTTCGATGAGTAGCATCTCTCTCTCTCTCTCTCTTCCATGGAATAGAAAGAGAGGTACTACTGATCAAAAGGGTTATGCCTCTTTCTAAGCGAGAGCCAACAAGCTCCTATAGGATCAGCGGTGTATTACTTTATATCGTTTATGGTTTAAACATAAACATAACCTAAAAGTCTAATGGCCACAATATTTTTTAACTATCTCTATTGAATAATTAAAGAAGTCTAAATTGGATTTATTGTATTTGTCACACCACGAATATACAGGGTGTCCCATGGTGGCTGTCTATTAGAATATCTCAAAAAGTAATGCGATTTGAACCCTGCAAATTTGTATAGTGGCGTTTTACAGTGATGCTCTATTTAAAAGAAGTAACAGTTATCTTGTGCTACTTCCGGTTATACCGGGAGTTGTCCGAAACTTACTTGTTTTAAACGGATTTTTTGTATTCCTTTCATCATTTCCGATAACTTTTAATCAAAGGTTTTTTGCCCTACTCTAGCCGTTTTGGAGGAAAAAAATAATTTTTTTAAATTTTAACCTTTAACAGGGTGTCGCTTAAAATTGAATATCGTTTCAAAAATATAATACTGAAACTCTGAATTTTGGTTCTGGCTTTAGATACTGTTAGGCTCGATAATGAGTTGTCCCAAAATTACATTTTAGATACAGGGAAATGGAAAAGTAGCAAATTTTGAGCTCTGTTAAAAAATTAAAAAAAAAATAATAATTTTTTCAAATACGATGTTACGTTGTTGTTTTTTTACACGTTAGTGCGTAGAAATGGTAAATAAAAAGTAATATTTTTACTTGAATTTGGATGGGGAATATTGAAACTTAGTTTACTTATAGTATCAGAAGAATTAAATAAATTGTAAAGTATTTAAAAAAAAAAGTAATTAAGAAGTGGTAGTCACGTCTCTGAGTGAGGCCTATTTAAATCTGCTAAACAACTGACACTCCAACATCTCCAAGTATCCTTATGCAATATCTGAACACCCTGTGTATCGAAATGCCTTTAAGCAGGTGGTTTGAAAAAATCTAAGTATATAGTTATCCACCTGAATTTTTTTTTCAACATGAACATTATCAAAATTAAAGCGAATTTTAACACGAATGAACACGATTATTTTAAAATTGAAATAGTAATAGAAAAGAAAAACACTATTCTGTTTGTTTTTGAATAACCATGTCTTTCCTAACATATATTGTTGGGACTATTTTCCTCATTTTATTTTGAAAAATACTGTATATGTTAGAAATTTGTTACATTATTTTTTTTCATCCTGTAGAACCGTGTTATAATTAATCACCATAGTTATGAATTTGATTTTTTTAGTAGTTCTGCTATTAGTACTATTTTCTGCCTGTCACTATAAATACTACCCATCACAATATTTTATGATCATATCAGATCATATCATACTTTTTAACTGATAAAATAGGAACCATCTATTAGTTAGATGATTAGGTATACTCGCATATCAATTATGAAAAAACTTAGTTTTTTAGAAAAACTTTTTTATATTTATTTATATGCATTTAGTAACTTTTAATTTCACTTAGATTTAAAGCAAAAGGAGCGCATATAGATTCCTTATAGAAGCGCCTTTCTTGTTTAGTAAGCATTGCCAGTCGTAAGTACCAATATTTACAGAAATTACAGAACTTTTTTTTAATATGTTTATGAAAATATGTTATTAAAATTAATATGAATTGTTTTCAAAGAAACAAAGTTGCACTAGATATTTCATCATCACAATAATTTTAAATTACGTTCGAATAATTTTTTTATTTCTTGGCTGAAAGGATTCAATTAAAAATAATAATTATGTCCTTCTTGCGGAAATATTTGTTGTATAAAAAAAAATGTAGTAAGATTTCTTTCACTCGATCATCTGGAGAGGGAACTTGGGTTCAGGAAGAACTGTGGAAGAGAGGTACTTGCGGAGGGGGGCAGCGTGCAAGAGAGATAGCAACAAAACAGTTAGTGCCGCTCGAAACCCTAATAATCTCATAAGAAAGGCGCTTCTATAAGTATCTGTTTTCGTTGGCAAAAGGGTCACTATACATGATTCGGTTTCTTCGTTTTTCCAAACGAAACATGATGTAAAAGATCAAAAAAAAATCAGGGCTGTGAATCAATAAACAGTCATGACGTTCTGAATATTTTCTTCAAAAATGTTGTTAATCCCCATGTATGGTGGACCTTAGAAAAAAATTATAATTTATAACATATCGATTATTCTTTTATATAACAATTATATCATTACAATATGAAAAAGGTTTACAAATTTAACTATAAGTTTAACAGAATACTCAAAGAAAAGATTAATCTGAAGCCGAGGTTAACCAACTTTGTATTATTAATTAAAAAATATAAATCAACCAATTACAAGCCAGAACTTTTCATCAAAAAATAAATCAATTAATGGGCAGAATACCTAAATGAAATCTGACCTATTAAGTAGTGTAATAATACAGGCGACAGGCGGATTTTTCATATGGTTTTCTGACAAGTTCACTCATCTAGCTGATTTTTTGCATACATTTGAAGCCCTTCTTAGTATCCCAAATGCATAACATTCTATATTATTTAAATTTCGACGGGCGGTAGGGAGGCGAACAAGTACAAAAATTCTTTTTCGATTTTTTGGGCTGCTCTTAAAGGTACGACAGAAATGATGGTACCAGCGTAGAGCGCCCTTCGAGCACTACAAATCTGCCTCTCATAAATTTTGTAGGTGGTGTAGCAAACATTTTCGTAACAATTTTTTTTTTCATGTAAATCACTCATTTGCAACATGTCTTAGAATATTTTATGCATACATTTATCGTTTTTTTTTATATGTCAATGATTGTGGTACTTTAAAATTCTTACAAAACGATTATTATGGTCATTGTTTGAAAATAGTCCAGGTAGTCAAGGAGTGTCACAAGATAGTACGTTACGGTAGATTAAAATACTGAAAAGTTCATTTAAATAAAAAAAAATTGTACTGAAAAAAGTTTACCTCAATCGATAACCGTTGAAATTATTACAAAAGTCACAAGGGGCAAAGTACTGGAAGTGCCCTGTACACTGATACCATCGCTTCTATCGTAACTTCAACAAGAGCCGAGAAAATCGAAAAAGAATTTATGTACCTGTTCACTTTACGCCCCCTCCTCCCCCCGGGACTCAAAAAATATAGAAATTTGTGTATTCGGATACTGAAGGAAGCCTTAAGCATCTGCAAAAAATTACCGATATAGGTGGGTGAGAAATATTTACCTATCGCCTGTATTAAAATTGGGTTTTTACGGATTGCTATATGTTGACAGCTCCAGCGGTCAACACCTAAACGTAGGCAAATCGGGAAATAACGAGTTACTGTACTATAAGGTTTCCGAATGTCATTATGTGTATATTTACCAACTTGAGCTGGTTAGATTGGTCTAGAATTCCGACAAATTATGCGTTTGAACGTGTAAATGTACCATCAAAAGGTTAGATAGTTTGTTTTAATATCGGCTCACTGAAGATTTTATCTTTTTTTTTTACAAAGGCCTATTTGAAATTTAAATGGAGTGGAAGATAGATAATTTATAAAATTAGACAAAAGCCTACAAATTTAATAGATATATTTTCTGTATTGGTGAGATTGTATTCGTTGATACATCACTGAGATTCAAATAGTAAAATTTTTTAAGAACTTATAGTTTCATATCAAATAGACACAAAGGACTATAACCACATTTATATTGATGATTTCAGGCTGGACAAGCAGAACCTGCGATGTCCTAAAGATATCTTTCTACAAATATCTCAAATATAATCAATTTCAATTTTTCACTTATATCACTTTAATAAATGCCATTGTTTTACCGGAGATGTCGGCAAATTTTTTTTCTTACCTTTCTTCTTATAAAATTCATATAGAGAACACCCACATGAACAATAATAGTAATAAATAGTACTTAATTGAGACTGCGAATCCTACAGAAGAAAGTTAGCTTACGCTTAGAAAGAGGTAGAGCGTTTTCGATGAGTAGTCCCTCGCTTTCTAATTTCGGTCAGGTGACAGGGGTATCCAGTGATGTTTGGAATATCGTGCTTAGCTCTGCCATTAGAAAGAGAGATACTACTCATTGAAAACGCTCTATCTATTTTTTAGTGCATTCCAACTTTTTTTCTGTAGGGTCCGCGGTCTGGTATGTTTATATTATGTCTATGGGAACACCATAATATGATTTTAGAGGTTACTTTTGGTGTCATATGTGTGTCCCAGGTTTTCCATTGTTGGTGAGCCTCTTATACATATTACATATAATACAGAGAAAAAACAGAACTATGTCAACTTAAGCTTTGATTATAGCGTATATCTGGAAGGCATTTTCAATATATTGAAATTGAAAATCTCTTGCGCTATTTAGGAAAAAATTTAAAAATTAAACTTTAATATATTCTTCCATAATTCATTAGAGACTGGTTTAAATAAAACGTATCACATATACTCGTATTCCCGATTTAATTTGGCGAATTGGAATCTGTTCTGGTATTAAATACTCATATCGTAAGTCTGAAATATTGTAAACAAAAAAAATCAACTTTCTGCTCCTTTTAATCATTATCTACATCTTGTTCAGAATATGGCCTTAGTTGACGAAATGATATGCGTTTATAGCAGTTATTGTCTACCATCTTCAACAAACAAATAAACCGACATTAAAAGATCTTAAACTAATAATCAAAATGGTACTTACATCTTTGTCAATCTCTCAGAAAACTCAGTACTTCGACTCAAGACTGAGTAATCGGTTTTCCTGCAAAAATATTATAAAAAGAGTAACTTTTATTGATTCTTTTTATCTCATTCAGTTTATGAGATTTGAAAATTGTAGACTAATGATCGCTAAATGCATATATTCTACCAAGAAATATATCGAATTATTTTATTGTACGTGTACAGTGTGATTAAAAATGTATGTAATTTAAGTAACACTTAAGGTCTAATGTGGAACAATAAAACGTATAAGGAAAGTATAGTGTGTTTTGTTTTTTATTATATATATATATATATATATATATATATATATATATATATATATATATATATATATATATATATATGTGTGTGTGTGTGTGAAGTAAAATGCGAACAGTAAATGCAAACTTCGTTCCAACCATATCCTTTCCGTGTTAGAGGTTGTTCAGTTCGAAGAAATTGCTAAGGAACACAGTTTATCCTATTCCACCACCATCGAGATGATGGCCTACCTGTACCACCATACCGAGAAGAAAGTCAAAACTTACCCTCCCCATCACAGTGATACGGCAGAGGTACATGTTTCGTCTCTACTAGACTCATGAGGGTACCGACATGCACCTGGCTGTGCAAAGTATATCGCCTTCCCCCCAAAGCTTTGAGTTCAGGAAAATAGACCCGATCTTGCCTTTTATACTATGGTTTATTCAAGAACTAGAGAGAGTAATAAATCATTTTTTACCCTTTTTTCTTCGCAAACTACCTGTGTTCTTTAGTCCGGTGTCTTTGGCAAAATCGTTAGACACACATATTTTTCATAGGAATAGGAATTTTATAATCAAAAATACCGGTCTATATTAAGGGACTAATTGGGTTGGATAACAATAGATATTTGAAAGTGTGACGTGTTAAAAAAGATTTTAATCCTTGTCATAGGCGTCGGAAGGAGGTTTATTTTATCACTAAGTATTTATGGCATAGAATACTATTTCGGTAATAAACTTAAGATAAAAAGTTTTTACAATATATTTCTTATGATTTCTTAAAAATTCACATACATTTCAAAATATAGATAATTTTAATAAGTTATTTACAGGTTGTACACCAAAGAAATATAGAAATAGACGGATTGTGTATTTCACTGTATATTTTTTTAAATTATTATTATCGGCCAAGCGCTTTCGGTCTAACTTAGACCATTCTCAGGGCTCAGACCTCGTCAAAGGGCACACCTTAACCTTGCCATTTTAAGAACAGTCTCCAACAACGCCAGCGTAGCCTCCACACAGAACAAGTCACATATACAATCAAAAAAAAAAAAAAAAATAAAAAAAAAACCTTTAGGTTTATTATTTTAATAATGTTAATATATACAGTGTTTTGAATGTTTTAATTTTAATTTGGGACAGCTTTTTTATTTTTTATTTATTTATACACAATCCGTCTATTTCTTCATAGATAATTTTGACATATTTACCACAAATAACAACTGTATTTTTATTATTTTCAATTTTGGCATAGAAACCGTTTTAGGCACATTCACACTAAAACGTAGCCTTATTCTCTCAAAAAATTCTAAGTTATAATTTAAATACTTACAAAATAGCCATTGTCAAAAATACAGAAGTTAAACATATAAAAAAAAATAAATTCGTCCATATAATATTAAAATTTTTTTAGGCTATCGGTCATTTTATTATTAATTAAAAACATTTTTAGGACATTTGAAGTTTCCGTTTATTTATTTTTTAAACCATCTGCAGAATTACAATTAAACACTAAAAAGATATTCAAATATAATTCATTTTTATGTTACAGTTAAAATTAGACCTATTTATTTTTATTTCTATTGCATCCTAATTTAATTTAATTTACTTCATTATATGAAAATCCGATAGCCCCAAAAAAATAAAATAAACATGTTAATTCTATAGGCTTCAGAAAAAGACACAAATACAATAATAAAATCATAAAAAAATTACTGCTAATTGGAATTAAATATATATAAAATTAAAGAATGGAACACACTAAATTAAAAATATATAAAAAAATATATATAAACATTAAGCACTAAAATAAAACAAAAACACAAATTTAAATAATAAATTGTGTTTACACTGGTAAACATTACGTATATAATTCATAATCAAAGTCAGTGAAGCTATTTTCGCTCAAATTAATTATAATTGGTTCCTCTATCTCACCGATCATGAGATATAGTTTTCACATTTTCTTTTATTCTTTTATTATATGGTTTTTTCCCAATTTACCACAGTAACTTTATTCAAAAAAATCTTTCAAATGTTCAGTTAAATTATTAATTTTTTAAGTTGTGTTATTTCTAGCAACTCTGCGTTTTACTTGAGAGAGATATTTCCTTCTCCAAAGGACAGTTTCCGGACGATCTATAAGAACAAATTGCTTATTTGGTTTTTCCCATCACAAATTAAGTTCTCTGAGCAATTTCCACAGCTCATTTCTTTTAATTTCAGGTAAATCCCGATCTGCATTAATTTTAGTTAGAATTTTGTCGACGGTTGGGATCTGCTTCTCATAATAAAATGTATGTACAACTTTTTTGATTGCAGTTTCATCTCTTTTTCCAACGAGGTTTCTCGTTCGTCTGTGATCGAATGTGGCTTGGGAGTATTAACAATTCCACTCGCTTTTTTCTCCATCAGTATTCGGTACATAGTAGATTTTCTAACTCCTGTCATCTTGGAACACAGCCCAACATAGCCTTTAACATTATTATCTAGATATTGATATCTTAAGGCATCATAAACATTCATCTTAATAAGTTTTTCGTTGAGGAGAGAATGCCTGGTTTTAACGATTTTTGAATAAATATAGAGGTGGAAGTCATATCTTTTGGGTATCTCACTAATCTCAAATAATATATAAAAACGGCAGTCCTCAATTACCTGCGGCACTGAAGCAGGTACGTTGGAAGTTTCTGTAACAGTTTTATTACTCTCTCTAGTTCCTGAATAGAGTATAGGAATATGTATGCTTGTGATCGCCCCCACCCTTCCAAGAGCTCTGAGTTCAGGAAAATAGACTCAATTCTGCATCTTATACTAGGAATTTGTATGCTGCTGGCACCCCCCCCCCTCTCCAAGAGCTTCAAATTCAGAAAATATATATATATATATATATATATATATATATATATATATATATATATGAGAATTTCCTGCCGCGCCTGGGTATATTCAGATGTTCGTCTGTACTGTTGCTGATAACAGTCCGGTTATATCCTATTGACATTTTAGGAAATGGAGATTTTAAGTATATAGTGGTGTTCTGTGCATTTTGCTCTCGATTCGTTACAGCTGCACTGATGAGACTATTAGGTGGTCGAAACTAATATGTAGAGAGAGTTTGCCTCCTTTCTTAATAGTTTTAAGGAGGAAAAACTACTTTTCCATATATATGTATATACGAGGTTAGTCTCAAAAGTATCGAGCCTGCATTCATATCTCCTCGTCAAAACTTCCGAGTGACCTCTGTGGGGCATGCGCGTCACCAGTAAGTCTTAACGAACTCGTTGGTGTGCGCAGTTACCGACTGGACGTGTTAGTTCGTGAACGGTGTGCGTTTGTTTACAGTGTCTTTTTTTCTTTCGTCGCATTTTGTTATTGTAAAAAATGACGGAAAAATTAGATCAACGAGTTTGCATCAAGTTTTGTTTTAATCTTGGAAAAACTTGCTTGAAAACAATTAATGAATGATGAATTAGGCATTTAGAGAGGAGTGTATGAGTAAAGCAAGAATAAAAGAGTGGTACAAGCGGTTTAAAGATAACCGCACGTCAACTGATAGTGATTCTCGCTCTGGCTGACCTTCGAGCGCAATAACAACAGTAAATGTCGAGGGTGTGCGACTTGCAATTGAAGGAAATCGTCGGTTGACTGTGCACGAACTAGAAAATGATCTTGGAATAGCAAAAACTACTGTTTGGAGAATTTTAACCGAGAATTTGGCAACGGCTCGCGTGTGTGCGAAATTCATCCCAAAATTGCTAACGGCAGAGCAGAAGAATCTTCGATTTGAAATCGCTCAGGACTTGGAAATGGTTTCTAATGATGAAAATGTACTCAAGAAGATTATTACTGGTGATGAATCATGGGTTTACGGCTATGATCCAGAAACAAAGCGACGGTCTTCACAGTGGAGGCATTCTGAATCGCCAAGACCAAAAAAAGCACGTCAAAGTCGGAGCAAAGTGAATACAATGTTGACTGTTTTCTTTAATTATGAAGGTGTTGTGCATTACGAATATGCTCCGAGAGGTCACACGATCACTAAAGAATACTACGTTGAAGTATTGAAAAGATTGCTTGATACAGTCGGAAGAAAACGGTCACAGCTTTGGTGATTGGCTGCTTCACCACGACAATGCGTCAGCGCATTCATCGAAACTTGTGCAGCAATATTTAACAAAGCACCAAGTTGTACAGCTTCGCCAGCCTCCGTACAGTCCCGACGTAGCTCCCTGCGACTTTTGGCTCTCTCCCAGATTAAAAATGCCGCTCAAAGGACACAGGTTCGATGACAAAGAGACGGTAGAAATTAATGTGACGAATGCACTGAAGGTAATTCCGAAAACTGACTTCCAGGACTGCTTCAGGAAGTAGAAACACCGCTGGGAACGTGTTTTTCAAGTAAATGGGGATTACTTTGAAGGATGTCATTTACCGAATGATAAAGAAAAACGCCAATGCGGAGATATGAAGGTAGACTCAGTCCTTCTCACGACTGTAAGGGAGCTGACTTTTCGGTGAAATCTCATTCACCATTTTCAAATCTCACTGTATGGCGTCTATGAGCGAACTCAGTTCATGCAATGTTCTTTTAAGGAAAACTAGAGTTTTTAAGGCCTTATTCGTAATTTAACTTATGTGATCATCAAAATATAGCTCTCTACCAAACAGAACACCCAAATCACTTACTTTCTTAAGTTCTTTGTTATTACTTTATTATTACTGTTATAATCATAAACAATAACATTTTTTACAGTAAAACTGCATTACTTTACATTTATCAACATTGAGTTCCATGCCATTCATATTGCACTAAATTATTATATTATTTATATCCTGTACCTTTTTATAATCTTCAAGTGATTTTATAGTTCTAAAAAACTTCAGGTCATCTGCATATGGAAGCATGTCGCAATACATTATAAAAGACTTAATGTCATTAACATACAAATTTTGGTATAAATCTGAATACGTAAAACTACCTTTTAAAAAAAGATACGAAATCATCAGCAATATTTTTAGTGTTAAAATATTCTGCGTCTTTAAATTTATTTAATGATAATAGGTACATCCAAAGCACCTCTTTTTGAAAATACAAAAGGTCAGAACTGTTTGAGAGCAGATAATATATTGCTTTCGCACCTTCTTATAGGCCATGTATCCATGCATCTTTTTATTTCTATACTATATATATATATATATATATATATATATATATATATATATATATATATATATATATATATATATATATATATATATATATATATATATATATATTTATATATATATATATATATATATATATATATATATATATTGCACCAAATTATTATATTATTTATATCCTGTACCTTTTTATAATCTTCAAGTGATTTTATAGTTCTAAAAAACTTCAGGTCATCTGCATATGGAAGCATGTCGCAATACATTATAAAAGACTTAATGTCATTAACATACAAATTTTGGTATAAATCTGAATACGTAAAACTACCTTTTAAAAAAAGATACGAAATCATCAGCAATATTTTTAGTGTTAAAATATTCTGCGTCTTTAAATTTATTTAATGATAATAGGTACAGCCAAAGCACCTCTTTTTGAAAATACAAAAGGTCAGAACTGTTTGAGAGCAGATAATATATTGCTTTCTCACCTTCTTATAGGCCAGGGATCGCCAAATGGCGGACCGCAGTCCGCATCCGGACCGCCGACCCATTTTGTGTGGACCGCGAGAACACAGGAACTTGCACTACAGAGTACCTACGTAACGCGTTGAAATATTACGTTTGCTTGTTTACTTACCTAGTTTAAGTACCTATTTGTTTACAAGAGCGAGTTTTATTACTATGGAACCGAAAAAAAGAAAAGTTGAAAGTGAAAATAGACAGTTTTTGCCGAATGGACCGACTTATATTGTTTTGTCCTGCCAAATCGTGCTGGAGCAGTACCAATGTGCTTGATTTGTAACCAGACAGTGGCGTTAATTAAAAGCTCGAATATAAAACGTCATTATGATAGCAAACACAAAATGTTTGTCGAAAACTTTCCACTTGGTAGTGATCTGCGTAAGTTTAAAATTGCAAGTTTACTTTCAAGTTACTCATCTTCGACCCAGATCATACATCGCTCAATGACCGAACAGGAAAAATGTAGTGAGGCTTCTTTACGTATTTCTTGGACTCTTGCTAAGCATATGAAACCATTTACTGATGCTGACGTAGTTAAAGAATGCTTTCTCGAAGCGGGTAATACTTTATTTGAGAACAAAAAGGACGTTGTTGAGACGATAAGACGGATTCCGTTATCAGCTTCTACTAGCACTAGAAATACACACGTTTTGACAGAAGAAAGTCATTGTGATCTGAAGCGGCAGTTAAATAAGGCAAATTATTACGCCTTGGCTATGGATGAATCATGCGATATTCTTGATACGGCACAGTTAATTATTTTTGTACGCTACCTTGACCAAACGAGAGAAACTTGTTGAGGAGATGTTGGTTCTTTTGCCGCTATTAGGAAGAACCCGAGGAGAAGATATGTTCAAAGCAGTGATGGATTATTTTGAGAAAAATGAATTATACTTAAAAAAGCTTTTATCGGTAACTACTGACGGTGCGCCAGCAATGACTGGGTGTAAAAAAGGACTAGTTCACATGTTGAGTACCAATGCAAGATGTAATGAAAATTTGATTTCCTACCACTGTATTATTCATCAAACTGTGCTTTGCTGCAAACTGAATAATAATTTTGAGCGTATTATGCAAGAAGTGATGAAAATAGTCAATTTTCTTCGTGCGAAATCATCACTGCGACATCGTGAATTGAAATCATTTCTTGAAGACGTTGACGCACAATATGGCGATCTACTGTTGCATAATAATGTGAGATGGTTAAGCAAAGACTGCGTTTTAGAAAGATTCTTCAGCATTTTAGAACACTTGAAGACATATCTTTTCAACAGTGATCAGACTTCAGCTAACGCCTACTTAAGTTTTCTTAACGAAAAAGAAAATGTAGCTGCAATTGCTTTTTTGGCTGATATTTTCAAACATATCAATGACCTGAACCTTAAACTTCAAGGTAAGGGAAAGCTTGTATGGGAGCTCATGTCAGAAGTAAAAAGTTTTTCGCGAAAACTCGATATCTTTATTAATGATCTTGGTAATGAATGCTTACACTTCCCCAATTTAAATAAAATAATTATCAGTGACAACGAGATTGACGTCGGCCAATACAAGACTTTCATAAAGGATCTTAAGTCGGAATTTAAAAACAGGTTCGCAGATTTTACGAAAATTGAAAATGTTGTAGAAATCCTCAGCAGCATTTACACTCTGCAACCTGATGGTGAATGGAGCAACGAAGCTGCAATTGTTTTCGAAAGTGATAAAGCTGCTCTGCAGATGGAAATGATCGAATTCCAAGAAAACACAGTATTAAAACACAAACATGCGGAAGTTTCCTGTGAAGAGTTTTGGATAAAATTTGTGTGTGGTAATAAATACCCAGAACTACAAAAATTTGCTTTGAAACTTCTTACTTTGTTTGGGTCAACATATATTTGTGAAGCGGCGTTTTCCAAGATGAACTTCATTAAGAATAAATTTCGATCTCGACTTACTGATGAACATTTCCAGGATTTAATGTCAATAGCTTGCACTAATTTTACTCCAAACTTCAGACAGATAGTTCGCAACAAAAAATGTCATTTTTCACATTAATATGTTAAAAAATTTTACCTTTGTATTTTTCGAAATTACATTTCTTTAATAAATATTTTTTCTATTAAATTTTGTACGGACCGCGATGGTCATTTCATTTATCAAAACGGACCCCGAGCAAAACTAATTGGCTACCCCTGTTATAGGCCATGTATCCATGCATCTTTTTATTTCTATACTATATATATATATATATATATATATATATATATATATATATATATATATATATATATATATATATATATATATGTATATATATATATATATATATATATATATATATATATATGTATATATATATATATATATATATATATATATATATGTATATATATATATATATATATATATATATATATATATATATATATATATATATATATGTATATATATATATATATATACATATATATATATATATATATATATATATATATATATATATGTATATATATATATATATATATATATATATATATATATATATATATATATGTATATATATATATATATATATATATATATATATATATATGTATATATATATATATATATATATATATATATATATATATATTGGTATCATACACACATACCTATGATTCCTTTACTTATTCCAGTATTTCCGAAACAATTTTGCACTTTAATTTACGTTCGCCATTCTGCCGTGAATAATTTTAAAAAGTGTAAAATATATCGACTGAAAAACATGAATGGAATAAATAGGAGCATACGAAGTCCTATGTTATTGTTTCAGTGAAGTTGCTATAGACGATAGTTTAATCCATGCTGAAGGAAAATAATCACTAGTTTTAACTGTGAAAATAAGTTTAAACTGCTGTTTCAAAAATTTTAGAAAAAAGACATTAAGCAAATCAGCATTGATATGGCCTTCGAACATAACCCTGTATAATTAGCATAACGTCAGAACTGGGGCTCAATTATTTGAACGCTGAATAACGTACTAATATTTTTATTTATATTTGACAAAGTGTTGATAAATAGTAGATTATTCATTTCTTAAAACACACATACCGATTTTATGCTTTGATCCTTTTCTAATTGCATTATTTAAACGAGTATCATACGATAATCGGTACGTCAATTCTAGAATATAAATTTTTGGTTGCCTAAATTATTATTATTGTTATTTTCAATATGTAAACAATATTTGCTAATAAAAATAAGCTTTTAAATCCTCTTTTTGTTAATATTAATTGCAAACTTCGCATTTATAGTAATTTCTAATACTTAGAAACACTGAAAAGAGTCTTAGCAAGCAATTAAACTGAAAGAAAAGATAAGTAAACATGTTTATGTCTGTCAAACATCAAAAAAGCTTCTCCCTCACCGACCATAAACAACCTTCAAACAAATCTATTGTTGTTTAAATCTACAGAGTATGATCGAAGAATATGGCCTATAAGATGCAAGATATCTCGGGAAAGCAATATATTATCGGCTCCCTTAGTATTCTGACCTTTTGTGTTCTTAAAAAGAGGTGGGCTATACCTATTAATCATTAAATTTGGAGGAATATTTTAACATTGCTTGTGATTTTGCATCTTTTTTAAAAACGTTTTTATGTCTAACAGTTTTACACATTCAGATTTTTACCCAAATATCAACATCACATTGAAATACCTCACTAAGGAAAAATTCTTTGGTCAAGCTTAAGCCCAAAACAATGCAAACTATCTTTGCCCAACCATTTTCTAAAAGTTTTGGTCTGTATTTAGGGACAAATTCATTTCCAAATGGTTAAAAACTTGCAAGAGTCAAATCGATCGTGAAAATAGGAAGTAATGATTCCTTTGAAAATTATCATTCAATTTGCTTAATAAGTCTTTTTTCTAAAATCTTTGAAACAGCAGTTAATACGGGACTATTTTTACAGTTAAAACCAGTGATTATTCTCCACTACATTGTCATCATCTACAGCAACTCTACTTCTTAAAAACTGAAAAAATAACATAGAACTTCCTATGCTCCTATTTATTCCTTCCATTTTTTTCAGTGGATATATTTTCCACTTTTTTAAAATTATTCACGGCAAAATGGCGAACATTTATTAAAGTGCAAAATTGTTTCGGAAAAACTGGAATAAGTAAAGGAATCATAGGTATGTGTGTATGTGTATACCAACAAATATATATATATATATATATATATATATATATATATATATATATATATATACAGGGCGAGTCGGGGAAAACGAACCAAACTACAGAAAATAATATGTTCTTATCAGATTCTCATTTGTTATCAAATTTAAATAGTTGAACGCTTCTTATCACAGATGGTGGATACCGGTGTCAGTATATTGTGACAATGATTTACGTTAATTTTCCAGTTTGTATTATTAGTGCTATAAAATGCCACATATTTATTCAAATTCAGAATATGCAAATATGATGTTTGTTTATGGGTTTTGTAACGGAAATGCTACAAATCCGGATAAAAACGTGTTTTCAACAAACTGTGTAAGACTGGAACATGTTCCAGTACTAATATAAAATCTAAAGGATTCACTGGACAGAGTTTAGAAGAGGTAGAATATTAGGAATTTAGTAGAAGATGATGTAAAAATTACCTCACGAAAAATTGCTACTCAGTTGAATATTCCACAGAAAAGAGTAATCAACACACAACATGAACAAGGCCTATATCCGTACCACGTACAGCTTGTACAACACCTACAATCGGAAGATTATGTTAGACGTATGCAATTTTGTAGCTGAATCACTAATAATCATCGTGTTGTATCGCACATACTGTTTACCGATGAAGCAATATTCACAACTTCCATGTATGATCAGACGAAAATCCCCACTCAACAGTCGAAACTATTTTTCAGCATAAGTTTTCAGTGAACGTGTGGTGAGGTATCGTCGATGCCTATTTATTTGGCCCTTACATTTTAGAGAATCGCCTCAGGAGAGAACCATTTAATTTTTTTACAAAATGTCTCAACAGGACTACTAGAAAACGTTCCCTTAAATATCAGAATGCAAATGTATTAACCACGATGGAGCTCCTCCGGTCAAGCAACAGTTTCCAGGGCTTTGGATGAGCCGCGGTAAACCTGTTTGTTGACCTCCAAGAGTTCCAGACCTCACACCAATAGACTTTTGTTTGTGGGGCTGGTTCAAAAACAACGTATACAAAGTAAAATTCAATACTCAAGATGCACTAATTCCACACATTAAATATGCTGCAGCCGTTATTAGAGAAAGGCATGAAACAATTAGGCGCGCTAGGGGATTTCTTCGCAGACCTAGCAGAAATATTTAGATGGGCGGTATTTTTGAACGTTTATTAAAATAACGTTATGATTACAATAAATTAATGTAAGACATTTTGTCTATCTGTAATAATAAAATAATAACACTTCTGGAATTATATATATACATATATATATATATATATATATATATATATATATATATATATATATATATATATATACAGGGTGATTCAAAAATCGATCACGAAACTTAAGGGGGTGATTCTACTTGACAAAATAAGGGTAGAGATTCATATAGTTTTTTTTCAAAATGTCATTCGTTTTCGAATTACAAGCCGTCCAAGTTCAAGTTTTTATTTTTTGTTTTTTGAATTACTCGCTTACAGGAAAACCGATTTGACTAATATTTGAAAGATAGGCTAAGTCTTCTGCGCTTCATCATTTTAGTAACAATTCACATTGATTGTTTGCCGCTAGAGGGCACTTTACCTACATTGAAAATTGTTTTTTTGTCATAATTTTTTAGTGTTGACAGCTACAGTAGTTTTTGGCATAATTTCTGAAAGACTGATGCCAGGCCTTTAAAAAAGGTGCTCTTTATTTACATCGCTAAACCCAACGGTTTAGACGTAAATCACCCTTAAAAATTAAGTGGTAAATTTACTTTTCTCATTTCATTACCACCAGCTACCAGGTAAATAGCTATCAAAGTATACTAGAGCTGTCAGTTTAACATCAAATAAATTCGCTTTTTAAACTATTTAATTTATAATCTTAAAATAACTAATAATGGCTAATCACCAATATTCAAATATCGAATATTGTGATATCCATTTTTGTTATGGAAAAGCAAATGGTAATGCAGAGTTGGCAAGAAGATATTATATGGAGAGTTATCCGGAAAGAAATATCCCTCATGCTCAAACATTTTCCAGTGTGCACAGGAGGCTTGCGGAATGTGGTTCCTTTAAAAGTTATAATGGAAATAGGGGAAGACCTAGAACTGCTAGAAACGTGCAACAAGAAGAAAGAGTGCTTGAAATTATTGAAGATAATCCAGGTATTAGTACTAGAAAAATTGGGAATGAAGTGCGGCTCTGTCAGGCTAGTTCATGGAGGATACTAAGAGAAGAACAACTCTACCCGTTTCATTCAAAAAAGGTGCAGGCTCTTTATGACGATGATCGGCCGAGACGGTTGGAAATGTGCAATCAGATCCTAGCTAAGTATGAACACGATAATCGATTAATTGGCGTCATATTATTCACTGACGAAGCTCGTTTCACTCGTGATGGCATAACAAATCTACACAACATCCACACATATGCTTACGAGAACCCAAACAATGTGGTAGAAACGAAACATCAGCGTAGATTTTCACTAAATGTGTGGGCAGGGATAATAGGAGATTACCTTATTGGTCCTCATTTCTTTGATGGCCCATTAACTGGTGACGTATACTTAGATTTTATCCAAAATCGTCTCCCATTGTATCTGGAAGATGTGCCATTGGAAGTAAGGGCCAACATGTGGATCCTCCAAGACGGAGTTCCGCCCCACTTTAGTATACGTGTCCGACAGTATTTGAATGCAACGTATCCTGAGCGATGGATAGGACGAAGTGGACCATTGGCATGGGCAGCGAGGTCACCAGACCTTAATCCTATGGATTTTTTCTTTTGGGGTCATTTGAAACAATTGGTGTACGATATTCCAGTAATCAACGTCGAGGATCTTCGCTTCAGGATAATCGAAAAGTGCCAAATTATTAAAGAAACACCAGAAATTTTTCATCGAGTTAGGCGACATTTTTGAAGAGTGTTAGGAAATGTATTGAAGAAAATGGGGGACATTTTGAGAATCTTTTTTAGTTTGTTTAGTACTGTTTCATTAATTTTTATCAATTAAATGTATATCGCAATAATCCATAATATGAATATTTACTGATTAGCCATTATTAGTTATTTTAAGATTATAAATTAAATTATAGTTTAAAAAGCGAATTTATTTGATGTTAAACTGACAGCTCTAGTATACTTTGATAGCTATTTACCTGGTAGCTGGTGGTAATGAAATGAGAAAAGTAAATTTACCACTTAATTTTTAAGGATGATTTACGTCTAAACCGTTGGGTTTAGCGATGTAAATAAAGAGCACCTTTTTTAAAGGACTGGCATCAGTCTTTCAGAAATTATGCCAAAAACTACTGTAGCTGTCAACACTAAAAAATTATGACAAAAAAAACAATTTTCAATGTAGGTAAAGTGCCCTCTAGCGGCAAACAATCAATGTGAATTGTTACTAAAATGATGAAGCGCAGAAGACTTAGCCTATCTTTCAAATATTAGTCAAATCGGTTTTCCTGTAAGCGAGTAATTCAAAAAACAAAAAATAAAAACTTGAACTTGGACGGCTTGTAACTCGAAAACGAATGACATTTTGAAAAAAAATTATATGAAGCTCTACCCTTATTTTGTCAAGTAGAATCACCCCCTTAAGTTTCGTGATCGATTTTTGAATCACCCTGTATATATATATATATATATATATATATATATATATATCATATATATATATTTATATATATATATATATATATATATATATTTATATATATTTATATATATATATATATATATATATATATATATATATATATATATATATACATATATATAATTATAATTATTCTTTATCAATTTGAAGTATTTTCAATTTTCAAATTTTCTATATAGATATAGATGTTTTCCTACCTGTAAATTGACTCCTTCCCAGGTGAGTTCAGTAGTTTATAAGTTATCAATCAGACAATCAATACACAGAATGATTAAAACACAAAATATAAATTTTATTTAACAATAAAAAAAATGGCACAATATTATTAATTATTATTAGATGGAATTTAATGGTCAATATTTTTATGTTTCATACAACACTATTTCTAATTAATATTACTTATTAGTTACTATTATCTACCATGCATTGTCTTTTAACAACCTGGATCACAAATTGGCAACATTTAATTTCGTAATCGTCTACCAGATGACTATAGTGCAGTTTTATATAGAAAGTGTCGTTTATTTCTTAGAAATAATATTATTTTAAACAAATTATCGTGTGCTGTGTTGTGATACAAGTAGTTAATATAGTTTCACACCTAATATTTATGATGATAAATATTATTATATTTTAACAGGTTAGTATAGCAAACTATAATTTATTAGTTTTATTATTTCAATTTTAAGAAAAGTTAGGTTAATATTGGATGCTAATCTTTAATGTCTACGAAAAATTAAAGCTTTCTACTTCCTTATCCGATATAAATACCTTGTTATGTTTTCTTTTATTTGGTCCCAATATATTAATAGACGCAAATCCAGTAATTTTATTAATTTTCTTCTTTGAAAATCCTCCAAATCTTCCAAAATATTTTAGTTGTCGCTTCCTATAAAGTAAAGAATTGACAAAAATACTTTCCAAAGTCTCGTTTCGCTATGTTCTTCTTAGTTTAATTCAAATTAATTTTTCTATATTCTTCTTATCACAATATTATCGTATCTCCCAAAATATTTTAGTTGTCGGTTCCTATAAAGTAAAGAATTAACAAAAATACTTTCCAAAGTCTCGTTCCGCTATGTTCTTCTTATTTCAATTCAAATTAATTTTTCTATATTCTTCTTATCACAATATTATCGTATTTGTTTTTGTCTGAGAGTTGCACAGTTATTTTACAGGACAAAACTTAAAAATTTTTACTGATTACTTTAAATAAATTATTAAATTATTTTTACGTAACAACAATAAAAACACATAACCTCTTTTGAAACCAAAATATTTAACTTTTGTTTTCTTGTGACCTAGGAAGACTGTTTTTTTTTAAACAACTGAAAATTTGAGGTTATGTAAATTTTCGGGAGCTCGAAAAACGCAGTGCTTCCGACAAACTAATAAATTCAACTCTCCTAGAAATTCCTACGCCTTGGCTTTTTATAGTCAGCCAAAACATTATAAATTTCTGCATTATGATTGATCAGATTTTTTTACACCTGGTAACTTGATAAATCTTAATACCTTGAAAAATTTAATTTTATGATGGCTTTTCAATTTTACCCATTTTGACTGGAATTTTAATGTTTTTACTAATATATTCACACAAATCTGACTACTGAGCATAATTGACCTTGCAATAAATAAACTTTAGAGTTTTCTCGACATTTTGCTATATATAGAAGCCACTTTGGCACATTATTTATATTTTAAAATTGATAAAAATTAACACTTTGCACCCTAAAATTTATGATAATTTTAATCAAATTTTGTTCATAATAACTCTAAAATGTTTATTGTTGCTTTAATATTATTACCGGTTTATTTAGCAAAATTGTCTTAATATATTAGTGCCAAAATTGCTTAAAATAAACTTAAATTTACCTTATAAACTAATTAAATCTATATTACATTCTAAAGTTTTATATAAAATATGGTTTTAATTTATACATAATATCTTTAATAACTCTTAAAACTAAAACATTCTTCTTATATTTCATACATTAGTGTTTTCTTATCACTATTCACGGTATTTTTGTCTAAATTTTGCACTAATTTTTCCACTTCACGCACTTTTGTGTCTAATGAGTGATTGTTTTAATGGGACAATCGACGATGTGTAACACTTCAGTATTAGTTTTTTAAAAGCATCCACACTCTTTTTATTCATTAATATATATATATATATATATATATATATATATATATATATATATATATATATATATATATATATATATATACAGGGTGATTCAAAAATCGATCACGAAACTTAAGGGGGTGATTCTACTTGACAAAATAAGGGTAGAGCTTCATATAATTTTTTTTCAAAATGTCATTCGTTTTCGAGTTACAAGCCGTCCAAGTTCAAGTTTTTATTTTTTGTTTTTTGAATTACTCGCTTACAGGAAAACCGATTTGACTAATATTTGAAAGATAGGCTAAGTCTTCTGCGCTTCATCATTTTAGTAACAATTCACATTGATTGTTTGCCGCTAGAGGGCACTTTACCTACATTGAAAATTGTTTTTTTGTCATAATTTTTTAGTGTTGACAGCTACAGTAGTTTTTGGCATAATTTCTGAAAGACTGATGCCAGGCCTTTAAAAAGGTGCTCTTTATTTACATCGCTAAACCAACGGTTTAGACGTAAATCACCCTTAAAAATTAAGTGGTAAATTTACTTTTCTCATTTCATTACCACCAGCTACCAGGTAAATAGCTATCAAAGTATACTAGAGCTGTCAGTTTAACATCAATAAATTCGCTTTTTAAACTATTTAATTTATAATCTTAAAATAATTAATAATGGCTAATCAGTAAATATTCATATTATGGATTATTGCGATATACATTTAATTGATAAAAATTCATGAAACAGTACTAAACAAACTAAAAAAGATTCTCAAAATGTCCCCCATTTTCTTCCATACATTTCCTAACACTCTTCAAAAAATGTCGCCTAACTCGATGAAAAATTTCTGATGTTTCTTTAATAATTTGGCACTTTTCGATTATCCTGAAGCGAAGATCCTCGACGTTGATTACTGGAATATCGTACACCAATTGTTTCAAATGACCCCAAAAGAAAAATCCATAGGATTAAGGTCTGGTGACCTCGCTGCCCATGCCAATGGTCCACTTCGTCCTATCCATCGCTCAGGATACGTTGCATTCAAATACTGTCGGACACGTATACTAAAGTGGGGCGGAGCTCCGTCTTGGAGGATCCACATGTTGGTCCTTACTTCCAATGGCACATCTTCCAGATACAATGGGAGACGATTTTGGATAAAATCTAAGTATACGTCACCAGTTAATGGGCCATCAAAGAAATGAGGACCAATAAGGTAATCTCCTATTATCCCTGCCCACACATTTAATGAAAATCTACGCTGATGTTTCGTTTCTACCACATTGTTTGGGTTCTCGTAAGCATATGTGTGATGTTGTGTAGATTTGTTATGCCATCACGAGTGAAACCAGCTTCGTCAGTGAATAATATGACGCCAATTAATCGATTATCGTGTTCATACTTAGCTAGGATCTGATTGCACATTTCCAACCGTCTCGGCCGATCATCGTCATAAAGAGCCTGCACCTTTTTTGAATGAAACGGGTAGAGTTGTTCTTCTCTTAGTATCCTCCATGAACTAGCCTGACAGAGCCGCACTTCATTCCCAATTTTTCTAGTACTAATACCTGGATTATCTTCAATAATTTCAAGCACTCTTTCTTTTTGTTGCACGTTTCTAGCAGTTCTAGTCTTCCCCTATTTCCATTATAACTTTTAAAGGAACCACATTCCGCAAGCCTCCTGTGCACACTGGAAAATGTTTGAGCATGAGAGATATTTCTTTCCGGATAACTCTCCATATAATATCTTCTTGCCAACCTGCATTACCATTTGCTTTTCCATAACAAAAATGGATATCAAAATTATGACCAAAAAAAAAAATTTCAATGTTTGGTAAAGTGCCCTCTAGCGGCAAACAATCAATGTGAATTGTTACTAAAATGATGAAGCGCAGAAGACTTAGCCTATCTTTCAAATATTAGTCAAATCGGTTTTCCTGTAAGCGAGTAATTCAAAAAACAAAAAATAAAAACTTGAACTTGGACGGCTTGTAACTCGAAAACGAATGACATTTTGAAAAAAAATTATATGAAGCTCTACCCTTATTTTGTCAAGTAGAATCACCCCCTTAAGTTTCGTGATCGATTTTTGAATCACCCTGTATATATATTTGTTAGTATTAAGCCCTTATTCTAACCAGCACAATACTTTTTACATAATTTTTTGATTAACTTTAGTTTTTATAAAAAGAAATATGTCATATTTTTTAAGAATATAACAATTCTCAATTATTTTACTTATTCAAGAATTTTGGATTTTATTGTCTTTTTCTTAAAACTTTATCTGTTTATTTACACTACGATTTAAACAATACATCTTATACTATACTTAATTCTAATTTCATTCTCTTCTAAACCAAAACTATTGGCTTATTTATTTATTTAAAATACACCATTTAACCTTTCTGTGTCTGATTTCTTCTCTTTTTATCTCAAATAAAACTGAGTCTGAGCCTTATTTATACAATATATATATATATATATATATATATATATATATATATATATATATATATATACATATATAAATATAGATATATAGGAAATTTATAAATCTTGATTAGGTATATAGCATGGATTTCTGCTAAATTTTATAGACCAAAAAATGAAAGTTTTTGATAACCCACAATATTTTTTCCATTGTGATTGATACTGAGCAGAACCGGTGCATAAAATTTTATGTTCAAACACGTTAAGGTGAATGATCTTAAGATTGTAATTCTAATGATTATGACTAACATTTTGGCTTTATTATCTCAGAAAGTAGAAACTGCACGATGCAGGAAAAAATCATTGTTATGATTTTTTTTTTAAATTTTATTAAAATCTTGTGGGTTTCGTTACATTAACTGTGGTTGAAAGGATTTGTTTCATTATCAAGTTCAGTAATCTTTTTACTAATTGTGTCATGAAGGATAGTTTAGGTTCCAACGAGGAGTTAATACTGTACATTTACGGATGACTATTGGCTGATTGTTTGCATATCTTTCCTTAACATGTAATGAAAATCCAATCAAAATCTTTAGTGGTTTTCAATAAATTTTAAAACTCCAACATCAACATCTCTGACCGTAATATGCTAATAAAACCAAATATTATGTATAATAAGGTGGACGCATTTTCTTTCAACTGTGAATAGAGGAAATGCAACATAAATAAGAAATACGAGAAAGATCTTGAAGATCTAAAGAAGAAAAATGAAAATCGATGAAAATCTGTCATAATAGTTCTAAAAAAGCATTTGTATGTTTCTATGGTAATATAATTAATTCTTAAATTTCAGATAATATATTTCTGAAAAAAAACGCGCCATAATGTTTCCTTAATATAAACTCTAAATTAGACTATTCCAAGCAACATCATTTAGTCTTTTTCCTTATATATTTCAAAAGCCCCAACCACTTAGGAATATAAACTTTTAATTCAATAAAATAAGTTATCCATGCAGGTTTCCAATCCCAAGCCGCAGGAGAAACCAGACAAGCACCTACAAATCCATGCGCCATAGACCAATCCGCAGGAAATTTAGAAGCGAATTTCACCGCGCATGCTTGTTTGCACGCTATACGTCGCCGACTAGATGCGAAAGTTGATGTTTATATCAAATATCAGCTGTTTTCTGTTTTGCAGGACCAAGAAACGCAGTATTTTGACTGCTAGAAAAGATGCCGTTCATTTCGAAAGACTGGAGAAGTCCCGGAGAGGCTTGGGTTAAAACTGAGGAGGGATGGGAAAAGAAAAAAGTACTGGAACACTGCAAACAAATCAAGTAAGTGATGTTATACTTTTATTCCTGCAAAATTGCCATCGATCCACTTACTATGTCGACATGATTTCTTTGTTCTCGAGCGACTTTCAATCTGGTAATAATTTTATAAAGCTTGCTAAATTTAGATTTAGCTGCTGATATACGTTCTTAATTAGTAAATTGGGTAAATAATATTCTTTAAAAATATTTTTCGAATTCATTTAAGCCATTTAAGTTCTTCTTTATAACGTAGTTTTATATGTAAATATTATTATATATCTGTCATGACTTGGAAAGGTGTAAAAAATAGGTATATTTTTAGAAACGGTATTTGCTGGTAGGAAGTAGAAGTTCGTTAATAGACGCAGTTAATATAGATTGATACAGGGTGTTAAAACACATATAGTGTCTCATAACGATGTTCTTCCAAATATACAATATTTATATGATATTATATAATATATATATATATATATATATATACATATATATATATATTATATATATATATATATATATATATATATATATACAGGGTGTCCAAGATAATGATCCTAAGCATGGGATCTCGGAAACAGTTGGAGATACGAGGTCGGTTAAATTAGAGAAAAGTTGCGCAATTTAGTGCTAAATTAAACGCAGTTAAAAAATTTAAAATTTCAAACAGTTCCGGAGATTTTCGGAAAAAAACGAAATTTGGCAAAATCGTTTTTATTTTTGCAGGCTTTATTTAAAGAGATATCAGAAAATAAAAGGTAGATTCTCATTGCACTTTCCTTTTTTTATAATTTGGTCTAAACAAAATTTAAATCCGACGTTTCATTTCTGAGATACCATCATGAACTTTCATTTTTTATATGGAACAAAAAAAAGTATTCCATGTATTTGATAGCATTTTTTATTACAAATTCAACGGTGTATCACCCTTGCATATCGAATACGTAGTTCAAGTACTTTCCATAAGAGCTCCGTGAGAGCGAGAGAGAAAGGTATATCAGTTTTATAAAAGCCAATGAACTACACACTTGATATGCAATTGTGATACACCGTTGAATTTGTAATAAAAAATGCTATCAAATACATGGGATACTTTTTTTTTTGTTCCATATAAAAAATGAAAGTTCATGATGGTATCTCAGAAACGAAACGGTCGGATTTAAATTTTGTTTAGACCAAATTATAAAAAATAAAAAGTGGCAATGAGAATCTACCTTTTATTTTCGGATATCTCTTTAATAAAGCCTGCAAAAATTAAAAACGATTTTGCCAAATTTCGTTTCTTTCCGGAAATCTCCGGAAGTGTTTGAAATTTTTAAATTTTTTTAACTGCGTTTAATTTAGCACTAAATTGCGCAACTTTTCTCTAATTTAACCGACCTCGTATCTCCAACTGTTTCCGAGATCCCCATGCTTAGGATCCTTATCTTGGACACCCTGTATATATATATAATATATATATATATATATATATATATATATATATATGTATTCTAGTTGGTTATATTCTTGGATTTATGGTTCATATTTATATTAAAACTACATGTAGTTGTCATACTTATTAAATATATTAATTACTATAGGAGGTTTCGATTCTTTCGAATCTTTTTCAACTGTTTCTATCGCGAGCCTTCTACAAAAATATTCGTTAATGTTATTATATGAAATAGCAGGTTGAAAACTTACCATTAACTTATTATTTCATATATAATAACATTAAAAATGTACATTTTTGTTGAAGCCTGGGATACAAACAGTAGAAAAAGATTCGAAACAATCGAAACGTCCTGTACTAATGTAATATAAATATATATATATATATATATATATATATATATATTATAATATATATATATATATATATATATATAATTTATATATATATATATATAATAAAGAATGAGTACTATTA
Organism: Diaprepes abbreviatus; assembly: GCA_034092305.1. Lineage (NCBI taxonomy): Eukaryota > Metazoa > Arthropoda > Insecta > Coleoptera > Curculionidae > Diaprepes > Diaprepes abbreviatus. The sequence goes on along the minus strand of JASJET010000260.1, from coordinate 495,047 downwards.
TACATGTAGTTTAAATACAAAAATGGATCATCTACCCGAATATAATTAACTAAAAACATATTTAAAGGGGCAAGAAAAATTAATATGTTCTAGTGAAAAACTAAACATATGATTTTAGTAAACATTTAATTTAAGTATTAAATAAATCATAACAAAAACAACAGAAAATATATTATTAAAAAATGTAATTTTAAAAAATGAGATAAAACTAACCACGTATAAAATAAAAGTTATACTTAGTATATCCTCCTTTTAGTTTAATTAGTTTTCTCGTGTCTCTTTCTGACCGTTACAAGAAAGAGATAGGCAGTTGATTTCCTGTAGATCCAACACTGGTAGAGTTTTTTTAAACAATTACCTGAAATATCTAAAAAATCAAGTATTGGGTGTTAAAAACGCCACTGGATTTTAAAAATAATATTTAAGAAAATGTAGCCAGCTTTTTTACTTCCATTTGTCGGATGAGGAAGAGATATGGGAAATTTTAAATGGTTCAAATCCAAAGCTATTGGACTCAACAAAATTAAAATAACAATGATTATTCCCTGTTGTGTATTTATTACTCCATTTATAAGAAATGAAAACAATGGAAGCAGGCTCAGACTATTCCCCGACCAAAAATAAACAGTCCAAGCGACTATAAATGTTTAAAATGTGTAACATTCTTCCTATTTTATCTAAAGTTCTCGAAAAGATAATGGAAAAAACAAGTAAGAGAGATCAGAATAATATTTTACCAACAAATCATTCAGGTTTTAGAGCAAACCATAGTTGTGAAATTTCATTGAATCTTATAAGTGATGATATTCTTAGAGCAGCTGATGAAAACAAAGCGAGTGCTTTAGTACATCTGTAAGTAAGCGTTTGAAATGCTGAATCATAAGATTATCACTTCTGTTCTGCATTATATAGGTTTTAGCGAGGATACTAATAAACTTATAAATTTTTTATCCGATTGAACTCAGCAAATCATTTATAACAAGCATCTTTTGCTCGTGAATGCTGGAGTGCTACAGGGCAGTATTTTCGATCCCCTATTATATACCATATATGTATAACTTTCATTAATCTCTTCAAAACTGTAACTTACTTCTACGTGGAGTACACCCAACTATGCCATTCTTTTAGAGAGCATCAAGCTGGGAAAGCACAGATCTTAATAACTTCTGACATATCTATTTAGTAGAGTTGCTTCCGACCAAGGATTTAAACTTGATTCCATTAAATCATCCGTCATTATTTTTGGAAACCAGACTCAAGTAGAATTTATTAAAATTAACATTAAAATTTAAATTAATAATATGATATTTACCATTTTCTGACACTTGCAAAAGTTTGGGCTTATTATTAGAGCCAAAGTTGCTGTTCAAAAAACATGTTACAGTGACGTATTTCATATAGTATTCTAAAACGTATTTATGGTCAATGATATTGCTTATACAGAAATATCAAAAACCTGTTTCGTGATTCACGTGTTCTTTACCAATTTAACAACTTTAATGCAATGCACATGCCTTGATGCCATGGACCGGTATCACATTTTATAGTTCCAAAACCCTGATATAAGGCATTAGTAAGAGAAATCACAATTATTCTTTTCATGTTAAATCAAAATGATTTTTTGTTTAATAGATGCAGATTATATTTGTCTTGTCTAGATTTTAAAATTATTAAACATTAAACACCGGTGTACCTATATGAAAAAATTGCTTGTAGGACAGACTTTCATCTATTAAAAATAAAAATTTCAGTAAGAAATAAAGAAATTTATCTTTATTTCTTACTAAAATTTTGATTTTTAAACATTTCGCACAACTCCAGTGATTCATAGATGTCACTTGAGTCGTGACATTCTTCAGTCTGACATTTATCTCGGCAGGTGGCTGGTTTTTCAATATCCTACCGACATATCTCGGAATTTATATTTTATGTAACAGTTGTTTATATATATATATATATATATATATATATATATATATATATATATATATATTAAAAGTTTAAAAAGCTTTAAAAGTATACTTAGGTTTCTCCAATTTATTTATTTAATAACTTATTCTCAAATAATGAGATTTGATTTTTAAACACACAGTATAAAAAATTCAGTTATTATACTGACCCATTTCTTACGCCGCTCTTTTGCTGTATCCTAAAAGTGTTTCCATGACCTACTTTGTTTTCCTTACCCCAGTTTTCACCCAAAAAGGTCGCAGCCTGCAGGCAGATATTTATTTTGTTTTTTACAGCCTTGGAATTTGAAATCGAAATCAAATGAAGAAAAACTGGTCAAGTGCGTGTTTAATGCGCATTATTTTAGGGCACTGTAGCAGTTATTTTCATTATTAATTTTTCTGCAATCTTGTATTTAATTGAAGACATGTTCTCGCAAAATTTCATCGCGAAAAATGATTCTTTTTACAAGAAAGTGTATTAAAAAAAATTTTCCAAATAATTGGTCTCTTCTGAAGGATACAATGAATTATAAGTTTTAGTATTGAATATTACCTTGAATTTATTATATCAATGTTTAAAACGACATATATATATATATATATATATATATATATATATATATATATATATATATATATATATATATATATTGTAACTTAGGTTTTCACGGATGGTGTAATGTGTGCGCACTGGTGTTTTACTGGTTTTCAATCCGTTCATCTGTAGAAAAATCTTCACGACGTTTCGCCAACATCTCAGATGGCATTTTCAAGTGATGCTTCCTCGGCGGCTGCTCGGCTTGGAGTAAGCATGCTGGTCTTCTGTGTAATTGTTAACGTAGGACACCTACTTCGATTTACAATGAATGATCGTGTGATTTACCGAAGCAGGACACGGAAAGCTCGGTCAACGAGGGTGGATTCGTCAGTAGGTCCGTTGTTGCCTTTCCTAGACACCTTTTACGTGTCTTCTATTATTTTGGAGCTTGTATTTGAATCAAAACCTTAACGGAATCTACCGTGTGTGTACCCTCTCAGGACTGTAAGGCAGGTGACGTTTCGCAGAAATCTCATTCACCATCTTCAATGCTCACAATACGGCATCTGTTTGCCCACAGTCGTCATCTGTGTACGTCATTAAATTCTGTTTTTATTGGTTTTAGATATGAGAGAAATTTTACTATGTAAAAAATTCTTTCATGTATTATTTTGGTTGTTTTGTTTTCGGAAAATCAACTCAGAACATTTTTAATTGCGACTGCATAATTTCTTTACACTTTAGAAATTGCAATTCCCCATAATTAATGAGTAACTCTATTTATTCATTCCAGTTTTTTGGTTTGTTTTAAAAATAGCTGCATTATATTTAGCATTTCATACCAGGAATATTATTTTTACAAAATTGGCATGAATTTACATTTTTAATTAATCAGACCTCGGTTTATTTACTAAACAAAGGATTCAGTAAAATTTTGTTCAGCGGATATTGTTAAGGAGTTTTGTTTCACGAATCGGAACACATGTGGTTTAGAATTAATCCAGGAATACATACAATGGGAATGTAAAGTGATAAATTCATTATTTAAAAAAAAGCTGTTTAAAAAAATGGCTCAGATACATCAACTTGGTTTTTTGGTACGAATTTTTTTAGTCAATTAAGTCATACAGGGTGACTCGAAAAAATCTATGCTATACCAAACTTCGATTTTTAACCAGTGACCTCCCAATTTTTTGTACACTTTTTAGACTTCCTGTAAAATGCTGAACATTTTCTCTATTATAATCAATTTGTCGACAATTATAGCAAAACTTCTTTTGATTCACCGTGTATGATTTAGAAAAGAAAGTCGACGTGTCCAAACGATTTTTCAAAAACTCATCGTTTTTTAAGTAATGAATTTATTCCAGACTTTACCTCCTCATTGAATATACTGTCTTGACTTGTTTCAGATTAGATCTGATATTTTATTGTGCTTGACTTTAATTTTCGGTAAGATTTAAAATTCCGGAGACACACAACAGCATTTAGCAAATACTCTTAAGTAAAATTAGTGCCATAAAGTTACATTTTCTAATTTAGTCCATATAATGTAATGTCTTTCACCGCTATATAGAAATTTTCTCTACTCCTTTACTGTCCAGATTAAATGTCGACGTGGAAATACAAGCCTTGGGAATGTATTTGTTCCCGAATTAAGGGACTTTTTAGCCAGGCATGTGCTAAACTGTTCTGCGTCTATCAACTTTCTTTGAACTGTCCATGGGCTACCTGTAATTTCTGGAATTTCAGTGTTTTTTGATATTTTAAAGCAGTGTATTGTTCTCCCTCCCCCCCTTTTAAACTTTAGATATAATTTAAAAGCATGGAACTTCTGGTTATTAGTTCCATCTTTATTCCTACACAATAAAGTGAGAATCGAGTGAAGAACGTTATTTTTAAATTTGCGTTCCCTGTGAATCATTAATCTCAAGGAAATTCCAATCTAAATTTAGAAAATATAGGGTTATGAAGAAGCAGTGTGTATCAGTGTGTGTGCAGAATAATGTCAGAAAGAACAATAAACATTTATTAAAAATAAGTGTTTAAAACTTTTACAAAAGTGATGAAAATTATTACAAAAATGATTGCACACCCAAAAAGATCAAAATGACGGACTTCAAGGTTAGTTGGAAAACTCTGACACGGTACGTGCCATCAAAAATTAAAAGTTCAAATTTCTTTATGAAAATAAACAAAGATTTCTTTTTGTACCGACCCTGTAGCATATCGAAAGGTAAATCAATTGACCTTCAATAATTTTAAAATTAATAAAACATTTTTAACATTAACATTCACCATTTGACAAGATACTAGGATGAACTTAATAGTAATAAACAAGTTAAGGAAATTTCAATAATATAAAAGATATAAGATAATCAAATAAAGCCTGTTGCTTTAAGACAAAAGAGTTATAAGTATTTAAGGAATTGAAACAATAAAATAGGAAGAAAATTTCTCTTCTGTAAAGACACGATAAAATAAAATAAGAATAACTGAGCTACTTAAACTTCTCTGGAACAAGCATGAAAAAGAAGTAATGAACAAGGCTACAAAAGCCTTGATGGTCTGTATAAACTATGCAGGAAAAAGAACCCAAAAGTCCTGCAGTGGATGTATATTGTAATAGTGAGACCAATCATCACATATGGAGCAGTGATCTGGAGCAAAAGAGCCAGTCTGGCTAATACGAGAGCTAACCTCTCGAAAGTTCAAAGACTGGCCTGTGCGTGTATAACCGGGACAAAGAAAACCTGCCCAACGGCCGCCATGGAAGTAATCTTAAACCTTACACCTCTACATATACTTGTAGAGAGTATGGCGAAAAGGACAATTTATATGATGATGAGAGATGAGGGCATAAAACGAAGGCCAAATCTCTTATCCAAAAATCAACAAATCTGGGACATGCCCCAAGATGAAATGAAAAAGAAATTTAACTTTGTGAAAAACTTCAGCACAAAGTTAAATCGCAAAAGCGAATGGTACAGAAACACCATTCAAAAAGAAATCCACTATCTGGTATACAGATGGCTCGAAAACAACAGATTATCATCATTTTGGATAGTGCACTGAGCTCTCAAGTTATCAGCTCCAAGATGGTCTGTGGAATCAGTAGCAACGTAATGCTGGAAGAACTAAAAATAGAAGAAGAAAGCAGGAGATCCAGTTATTGGACGGAGCTGCAAGGATTAAGCCAAGCGAAGATACTTCTTGGGAACTACGACCAGAAGAGATTCAAAGAGTGCATAAGCCTAAGTAAGAACCAACTCAGAGTTCTGACAGGGATCCTGACGGGGCATTGTCACCCGAAGGGACACCTCAAGAAACTGAGGTTAGCAGAAGGAGAAAAGTGCAGATTCTGTGAGGAGGAGGACGAAACCTCTATTCATCTCAGAGTGCAGCTCTCTAGAAAACCGTAGGATACGGTTCTTGGGAACACACTAAATCTAATAATGGGAGCTACTCACCTTAAAGCCGTCCAACATCCTGAAGTTCCTGAGGGAAGTAGGACTAGAGGACCTGCTCTAGCCGATAAGGTAACTCTTACGACTTGGCAGCAGTAGGAAGGCACAATAGATCTACCAGATCGCAATATACATACCGCAATTCTACGTACATACATACTTAAACTAGGAACAGACTAGCAGGTAGAGTAAAAAATTCTACCGATAGGCTTCAAATAAGCAAAAGGTAATAGTATACAAGCCCATCGTAAATTTTTAAGGGGTCATTACGTCCCCACCCGAGGTGGTGGACTTAGTAAAATGTTACGAGGAGGAACACTTACCACTTTTTCTGGGCTGCTAATCCAATGCGCATCGCATAGGGGTGCAGAGATATCAATCTCAAGGGAGCGGATTTACTGAACTTCCTCAGTATTAACAACCTAGAATTTATTAACAGAGAGAGCACGCCTACTTTTATTGCAAGTAGAGGAGAGTCTGCCATAGATCTAACTATTCTTCTTCAAATATGCAGAACTTGGTAAAGAAGTAAAGAGTTGATTCGGAGGTTTCGTTGTCAGATCACCGACACATCATATTTGAAATTGACGTTCAACAAGACGCTGCAGTAGCAGAATACCGAAATCCTAGGACTACAAACTGGGACCTCTTTCGGGAGGAACTGGGGAGCAGAGTCATAGGGTTCTTATCGAGATACCATGATAAAGCTGATTTGGAAATCGCTACCAAACAAATCAGTAATACACTTGGGGATTCATTTGAGGCTTGCTGTCAAATAAACTACAAAATATCCTGTTAGAACTCTGATATCGAGAACCACCGGAAAAATGTTCGAAAGCTTTTAAAAAAGCGCTAAAATACCGAACTGAAATATGCTGGGAAGAATATAAAACTGCCCAGACAGAATAAAAGAAGCAAATAAGAGATTTACACTGGAACATGTAGAAGAAATATTGCGAGAGCACAGAAAGCATCCCGACTCTACAAAATACTATCTGGAGATCCTGGTGGCCGGATTTTAGGACTGGCTCTTCCTGAAAGAGGTCAAACCACCACAGAAGAGGGAACCCTAGGGGAGCTAGTAAGAGTGCACTTTCCAGGCTTAAATCAATATGAGGACGAATTTAAAGAACGAATACTCCCCTGAGCCATCATGCCTACAAGTTAGTTAAAACGATAGTGACATATGAAATAGTGAAATGGTCAATGAAAACTTTTGCCCCTTTCAAGTCACCTGATAAGGATGATATATTTCCAGCTCTACTACAAAATTCCTCCGATATTATAATAAGCCACTTGATGAAACTATTCTTTTCATATTTGAGCTTGAGATACATGCCGATGGCGTGGAGAGAAACAAAAGTAGTCTTTATTTCCAAGATAGGAAGAACAGATTACATAAATCCTAAGTCTTTCCACCCTATCAGCCTGACCAGTTTCTTATTAAAGACCCTGGAAAGGTTGGTAGATCTACATATTAAGGAAGGAATAATGGTGCAGTATCACTTACATCCCTTACAATTTGCCTGTCAGGCAGGAAAATCCACAGATCACTCGTCACAAGAGTCGAAAACGCGCCGTTGGGTACCTTAGGTACCTTTATGGATATCGAGGAGGCGTTCGATAACACATCTCACAATTCGATATGTTATGCTCTACAAGGACGAGGCTCTAAACTGACAGTAATCGCATGGATTAATGTTAACTCAGAGAATATATGCTGAGCCTAACTGTTAAAGCACTATCAAGTAGGGGCTGTTCACAGGAAGGAATTCTATAGCCTTTGCTATAGAGTCTTGTAATGGATAGCCTGTTAAGTGAACTATTTAATGCTGGTTTATATACACATGCTTATGCCGATGATCTGGTCATTTTGTGCCCTGGTCGCGATATACGAGACTTGGAGGGACTAATAATAAGGGCCCTCCGGATCGCGGAACGATGGTGCCACAGGGTAGTGCTCGGAATAAACCCGAACAAGGCCGAGGTGGTACTCTTTACAAAAAAGAGGAAAATGGGGAGACTTCCCACAATTACATTGGCAGGAAGGACTCTTCAATACAAGGGGACAGTTAAATACCTGGGAGTAATTCTGGACTCACGAATGAACTGGAATTATCATATTGAGGCTCGAACCAAAAAGGCCATATGTGCTTGTAAACGAACCTTTGGGTGCATATGGGTGCTGACACCTACAGTGCTACTTTGGATATGCACTATGGTGATTCGTCCATGATAACGTACGCCACTATCGTAGGGTGGCGTAGTACAACATAACGCAAACTCAGCCTTCAACTTGACAAAGTTCAAAGAATAGCTTGTGTAGAAATATATTGAGTGAGATAAGGACTGATCCCACTAGGCCTCTTGAGGTCCTGCCTCCTCTTCACTTATACATAGAGAACGAGGCCCTTAAGACTGTTTATCGTATCAGTTGCCTACCTTTCTCTTTATATATTTCTGCCAAGTAGAGAGGATTGAGAGGAAGAGCAAAATTTTCTGAGAAATGGATCTTGGTGGTATACTGATGGATCTCGACGAGATGAAACAGCTGGAGCGGGAGTGTTCGGCAGGAGGACAGGAGGCGTAGAATACTACCCCCAATGTGCGACGACCTTGACAGCGGAAATTTATACTGTTCTGCAATGTCTTCATCTCTATGAGTGGAATATAGACAGGAATATGATAATAAATGTATGTAGAGTAAGGCTGCGATAATGGTACTGAAGTCCAGTGTCGTAACTTCGCGACTGGTGTCTGAGTGCAAGGACGTACTGAATGGTATGACAAGAAACGGTTGCACAATCAGACTCGTGTGTCTCGGGTCACTCGGGCATACCCGAAAATGAAAAAGCAGACCATCTGGCAAAGTTGGACTTGATAACTAAACCATGTGGGCCCCAACCAATGGTACCTTTCCCAATTGCCATTGGCAAAAGGGAATTAAAATCGTTGCTTGAAAGCAAATTTATTGAATCGTGGAGGGGAGCTCCTGAAATGAAGTATGCTAAGGAACATATAACTGGACCTAGCGCACGGCGTACTAAGGAGCTTCTCCCCTTAGGAAAGGAAAGAGCTGCGAACTGTGGTGGGATTGTTGACGGGACATTAACACCTTAGGAGCCATCTCGGCGTCGAAGACGATTCGACGTGCAGATGGTGTTTGGAGGTGGATGAAACTATTGTCCATGTCCTCAGAGTGTGCCCAACACTCAACGGACTGAGACAGAGATATTTTGTTACCGGATGCAGTTAGGCAAGTTCAGCTAACGAGGCTGCTTGGATTCGCAAAGGTGATCAGCCTCGAATGACTTGTAGCTATGGTGGGATGCAAAGGGCCTAATAGAGGCCTAGGTATCGATGATTTAATATCGCCACCCTTTGTTTCATTAATTCATGCATACTTGACAAGCTAAAAGTGGAAATTGCGGAAAAATACCCACATTTGCAGAAGACCAAGACAATACGCCGTATCACACATCAGTGGTTGCCACGGCGAAAGTCTTTACTGACCAGATCTAGCACAAAACGCCTTTTTTTTTGTTCTCCAAGCTAGAAGTTGTGCTCGCCGGACAGAAATTTTCGTCGAATGAAGACGCCACTACCTTCTTAAACAACTATTTTGCAGAAAAAGACGCCAACTACTATTTGGAAGGGTTAAAGAGATGGGAGCATTCTAGGAGAAGTATGTAGACCTACAAGGAAACTATGTTAAAAATAAAAATAGAGAAAAAATGTCTTGTTTCTTTGTTAGGCTGGAAATTTTTCAAACTACCCTCGTAGTGTATTCTAGAAAAAGCGTAGAAAAGTAAACGGAAATATGAAATCGAAAAATTCCTCTTTAGTTTTTTTAACAATAAGTACATACTTATTTACGATTTCTTAAATCATATTATAAACACATCCTTTGAAATAGTTTCTAATTATTAGACCAGGAAATTATACGTTCCGAAATGTCATTTTGCCTTAATATGGCGAGTGATTGATTTGACGAAAACAAGTAATTCCAGAAAATAATAAATATCTACGCAGTCTTCAACATGAATTTAAAAACAGCTTCGACGGTGTTTCTAAAAGTAAGTTTCCTTGCGATCGTTTGTGGAAAATTAAAACCACCTATTGGTCAGCAGTGTTTTGCGCGGGATAGTTACAAGCTGTACAATAAACACTTTGATCTTGCAACAGAAATTAAAATAACTAAACTCAAATATCGAAATCCTAGACACTATGATACTATTGATATTACTGATATATTTTTCAATGAATATATTAGGTCTTTAGGTAAAAGAATTTTTATCGTAGAACAACAGTTGGACGAAGACCTGGAAAATTTTAATATTAAAATCGAGGACTGTGATGTTATTGAAATTAAAACAAGTGAAAAACCAAAATGGAAGGCAAATAAACATAAGGCAAACTTATTTGAACAATACCGAATTGACGTGTTAATTGCAAGACACCCTATGATGATCTGGCGGACTTTAGGTGCTTTTAAAAATATACCTAGGGAAGCAACCGGTTTAAATGTGATCCTTTTTTCATTCCCTGGCGTCGAAATAGAAGAAATTCAAAATATTCTTATTTTACTATGGAAAAAGTTTGGACTGGTAAATGTAATTGCTCAAATTCCATGCTCCCAAGAAAACCAAAATCGAATTATTATTTACAAACCTTTTATTCCGACAAAGTATGGGTATGGTCGAATAGAAATTCATCATCTTTCAAATGTTCTAGATTATCCGCATTTGATACGGAACCAGTTTATGTGGCTAAAAGGTTATCCACTTAAAGTGTCGTTGTTTAAACGATACCCGACTGCATCCACTACGTTACCACGTCTCCTGTCAGGTTTAAAAATGTACATTAAAGCTCTAGAAACTTCAAAAACCTTTGGCATTGACGGAATGACTATATGGCATATATCACGCATTATGAATTTTACTATAAACCTATGTAACGACTCGGAATGTCAATACTATGGAATGGTATTAAGAAATGGATCAGTTATAGGAAGTTTGGGACAAATTATAAAAAGAAAAATAGATATTCAAGCAAACGCAAGATATATAATGAATTACGGCGTGAGCGATTTTGAGTACACTCACGAATACATTTTTGACAGAGTTTGTTTAGTCGTAAGAAAATCGAATAAAATTCCAAAATGGCATGAAATGTATTTAATAATGAAAAGCCAATTGGGCGCCTCTTTACATCTTACATTTTCGGTGTGCGTCATAGTCAATTTACTTTTAAATAACCAACACCGTCCTTTCTCAATCCTAGGTTCAATTCTCGAAATATACTGCTTGGTTCTTGGTCAGCCTACGAACAGTTCTATTCCCAGGAATAATATTATATCTAAAAGAATTTTTCTTGGATGTGTCCTAATTTTTAATGTTGTTTTTTCAACTTTCTTCCTTGCACATTTGTTTATTTTATTTAAAAATGTCAGTTACGAACGGGATATCAATACATTAGAAGAGTTAGATCGGTCAGGTCAAGTAATTGACTCTTCATTTAATCCATTTATGGATATAGAGTCAGAACTCTACAAACGATTATCAAAGAAAGTAATAGATTCTCCAAAAAAATTAAAATCAATGGGATTTGCTGCAAACGGATTGGGTGCCAATGTACAAAGAATGGAGGACGCACAATTTTTAATTGCAACCAAATATTTTACTCCTGATGGTTCACCACTATTACACATTATTCCTGAATGCCCAAAATCATATTTTATGACTTATATTTTACCAACTGGCTCCCCGTTTCTGAGAGCGATAAATTCACTTCTTTTACGCTTCTTTGAGTCAGGACTTCCAAATAAATGGTATTATGATTTTGTCGATGCTGTTAAATTTGAAATTCAAATAGGTAATAATACCATTAATAGGGAAAACAATAATTTTTTGAATTTAAATGATCTTCAAGGTACATTTTGCTGTTTGATAGGTGGTTACATTATCGCTTTGGTGGCATTTTTAGGAGAAATAATATGCGAGAAGATACATATACTTCATAAAAGGTACCTAAGAAGAAAACCAGCAAAACGTAGATATGTTAAATACTAATGTCAAATAATTTAGGAATACAAGCTGTAAACTGTGCATACCTATTAAAAGAAAAATTATGTTTACAAAATATCCATTATTTAGTTTTTTTTTATTCAATTTATTTAACTTAAACGATTATTACCATTTCATTCCTTAAATGTATAGTATAGTGTCGCCTTGTTTATAAACTGCATCCAAATGCAAGAGTATTTATATGAGCACTAGAAAAACACCCACATACACATACGGTGTCCCATGAGGAACTATCGCGATAGATTTCTCGGAAAATAGACTTAAAAAATTTTTAAAATTAGGCAGTTTACTCCGCTTACACTAGAAGTAGATGCTTATTTTAAATATAGCACCCTATATGGTAGTTCTTTTTGGATTATACGCAAAACTATAGACATATTTCATGTATAATGTCCTATACCTAAATGTTTTAGACATATTTTAAATTTTATGTCAAAAATGGTGTTTGCAGGCGTAAACATAGCTATCAATTTCTCCTATATGAAAGCCTTTTTTATTTAATTGCGGTTAATTGCCTCTTTTTCTTCTACAAATGCATATCCACTAATGGATGTTTACGATTACAGTTTCCATTTATTCCCTACTTTTCGCGGTGTGTATCAGTGTCTGAATATCATGCAACCCCGTCCACTGTCTGATATTACGGAGCCAAGACATCTTCTTTCTTCCAATTCCTCTTTTGCCCTCGATCTTGCCTTCAATCATTAACTGTAGGAATTAGTATCTCTCATTTCACATGATGTGCCCAAGATGGGCCATCTTTCTTTTCTTGAATATGTTGAATAGTTCACGTTCCTTCCCAATATGTGAGAGAACTTCTGCATTGGTTATTCTCGCTGTCCATGATATCTTAAGGATTCTTCTGTATATCCATATCTCGAAAGCCTCTAATTTATTGATAGCGCTTGTCTTTAATGTCCAACTCTCTACACCATAAAAAAGTATTGAACATACGTAACCTTTTATAAACCTCAGTCTTAATTTCAAGTCAAAATCCGAACACGTAAGCACTCGCCTGAGTTTTACAAGAGCCTGTCGCGCCTGTTCAATGCGACATTTTACTTCATTGTCAGAAATCCATTCTTCGAAAATCCATGTGCCCAGATATTTAAATTTGGTTACTCTTTCTATGGGTACTGCGTTGAATCTGATGTTGACGTTTTGGAATAAATTGGGGTTCCTTGAGATAATCATGAATTTTGTTTTCCTTGTATTAATGTTCAAGCCCATTGATTTACTACGCTCTCCTATTATGTTGATGGGTTTTTGGAGGTCGTTTATATTGTCGGCGATTAGAACTGCGTCATAACGGATGTTATTAATCCATATTCCGTTAACTTTAATTCCCATTTCAGTATCTTCCAAAGCCTCCTGGAAAATTGTTTCCGAATAAAGGTTAAACAGGAGAGGGGACAGCACACACCCTTGTCGCACTCCTCTTCGGATTTGTATCGGGTTGGATACATTATTGTCTGATTTTATCTGTGCGGTTTGACCCCAGAATAAGCTTTCAATGCATCGGATGTCTTTCTGATCTATGTCGAGTTTTCTAAGAAGCAGGATTAGTTTATGATGTTGTACACGATCGAATGCTTTTTCGTAATCTATAAAGCATAGGCACACATCTTGTCTCTGATCGTAACAGTTCTAAACAAGCACCTGTGCAGCGACTATCGCTTCTCTCGTAACTAGGCCCCGCCTAAACCCAAACTGTGAGTCGCTTATGTCTCTTTCGCATTTATTATATATTCTTTGATGTATTATTTTTAGAAATATTTTTAGTGTATAACTCATCAAACTCATGAGTCTATGATCTTCACATTTTCTTGCGTTGGTCTTCTTGGGTAAGGGAATGAAGGTAGAGCATAGCCATTGTTTGGGGTAGCAACCCGTTTCGTAAATAATGTTAAATAATTTATGAGGCGCTACGATGCCTCTTTCATCCAGAAGTTTCAATATCTCAGACGGTATCTCGTCTGTTGCCTGCTAAAAAGGAATCTACTTTAGTGGAATGTGTTGATATTTTGATAATAAATAAATACAGGGTGATTAAAAACTAACATTAAATATTAATTTGAAAAAATCGATAAGAGTCAATTTTTTTAAACGTAAACGCCCCATTATTATAATGGGGTGACTTTGAATAAGGTTGCCTATTCCAAAAATTTTCAGTTTTTGAAACATTAGCACGCACCCAGAAAACTATCGAGGAATTACACAGCTTGATAGCATTCTCAAAGCATTCGCAAAAACTATACTGGAAGAAATCACCAAAATCATAAGTATACGAGAAGAACAACAAGGTTTCAGAAAGAGCAGATCCACTATTGACGCAATATTCTTTGTCAAACAAATAACTGAAAAATCACTAAAATTCAATAAACCTGCGTACATGTGCTTCGTCGATATGACCAAGGCTTTTGACAGAGTATGCTTAAAGGACGTCTTAGAAATAATGAGAACAAAAGGTCTAAATCATAGGTTAATTAACCTAATATACGATATTAACATCCAGTGTAAAACAAAAATCAGAGTAGGACATATAACAACCGAAGACATATATGTAAACACAGGAATTAGACAGGGCTATTCGCTCAGCCCTTTCATATTTAATCTAATAATGGATAAAATAATAGAAAATCTCCCCAAAACAGCTGTATACAAAATGGGAAACACATTCTTCCATACCTTCTGCTATGCGGACGATGCTGTTCTTATTGCAGACTCTGAAGATAACCTCCAAAGACTACTGCACTCTTTTAACACTAAAGCGAAAAAATTAAATATACTCATCAACACCGAGAAGACCAAATGCTTAGTAACATCCAAAGAACCAATACGGTGCAAGTTGGAAATCGACTCCAAAATTGTCGAACAGGTAAAACACTTCAAATATCTGGGCGCAGAAATAAGGAGCCATGGAAACCTTTTTACCTAAGTAAGAGAGCAAACGATGAAAGCGGCTAGAATTTCGGGATGCCTAAAAGAAATTGTGTGGAAGAATAAATACCTTAATATCGAAAGCAAAACTAAGATATACAAAACGGCTCTATGACCCATCATAACATACGGGGCAGAAACTAGACCAGATACAGGCAGAACTCTACAAATGATGAGAACAGTCGAAATGAAAACATTAAGAAGTATACAAGTAAAAACTCTACACGACAGAATACGGAATGAAGATATCAGACAACAATGCGGGATACAGAACATAGGTAGATGGGTTAGACAAAGGTGAAGATTCTGGAACAAACATAAAGGGAGAATGGAGGACGGTAGACTCGTTAAAAGCGCAAAAATGAATAACCCAGTAGGAAAAAGATCACAGAGAAGACCACCAAAACGATGGTGAGAATTCTGGACCTCATCTTCAGGGGAAGACGTGATGGCAATGAACAGGCAATAACCTACTAGCATGGTTAACTGTGTTAGAAAGAAGAAGAAGAAGAAGAGAAACATTAGCAATTTAACATTTTTGTATTATAAAAATGCTAGCGGGTTTCCTATACAGGGAAACAACTTATTTTAATAAATGTTCAAAATTTTCACCCTGAATTTCCAAACATTTTCTGAGTTAACTGGGCATGGATAGCCGCTGTAACTTAATTTGGAGATGGCAGACAACCACGCACATATTAAAGTAACTGTACTGATCGTCTAATAAACAGAAAATGTCCGGACCATGCTATACGCCATTTTGGGGAAAGTGAAGTTATAATAACAGTGAATACGCTTTCTTCACTGACAAATTATACCCACTAAACGTAATCGTTTACCTCCAACTGACAAGGTTTGAAGCATTTTGCATACCTTTCCGAAATTTCATCGACATAAGTAGTTGAACGAAACGAGTGGTAGAAAGAGATAAAATGACAGTATTACGTTATAACATCACCCAACTAATGCAGTTCGTGTCAATTGATTGTAATATGTGGATGTCTGCGATACTATTGATCGGTCGTAAAAATAGATTAAAATTTTTTATTACATTTTTGATTGTTAAAAATAAGTAGTCATTAAAAAACGCAATATGTTGACGAACCGTTTCTTCAAAACGTTTTATTTTTTGAAAAAACCAGTTGAAATGTTAATTAGGTGGTACCCGTTATTTTCAGTATTTTCTAGTTTTTATTAAAATATCCGTAGAAAGTTGAATGTCTCGCAAATTTCAAGTAAATTTGAGATTATAGATATGCAAAATTATTACGCTAAATTCTGTTCATATCTCAATAGTATGAGCGTGCTATTTAAAAATTGTTCTAATTATAGATTTAACATAAACACTTATGTTGTATCTTACTTTTAAACAGTCAAGTGTAACATAATTGTTTTCTTCAACACAACTTATAAAAAATTTGAGAAATAACAACTTGTAAGATATTTGAAACGTTTATTTAAAAAAGTAGCATTAAATTTTATATTCAAATAATGTTAAATGCAACATTTTGCTTCCTTTCGCTGTGTTAAACAGTATACTACACTACAATTAAATAAGTATTATTATGATTATAATTTATTAAGACATATAAATATGAACCCTACAGGCCAACGAACGAGGTCCTTCAGAATAAAAACCTTATTTATAGTACATTTGATCTTCAAGCCCCTAGAGTTCTTTACAAAATAATTAAAAAGGTATATTAAAAGTTGAATATGAGATCTGTCAGTATCATTAATGGAGGTCTTCTGGCTGCCCTACAGTTTCGGTACCTGGTCGTACACAGTTCGTCTATCACTGGTCAAGTTTCAGATTTTCTTTCAAACTTAGTTGTCAAGACAAGAAGTTTTGCAGTAAGAGGCTAGATGTTTAGTGCATTCATACAATAATTGATTGGATGGTTTATGTAGTAGATTGCTAGGATGATGGATTTTAGTCATACTGTATAGAGCTGCGGTTTCAGCCGTTTCAAGGTTTATCAGTACTGGCTTCCTGCAATTACTATATGTAGGAAGCATGTATTCCAATTAAAGTCAGTATATTACTTTGCATATATGATTTGTTTTTCTTAATATGCCTTTTTCTTTGTATATGACTCCTAAGGTATTTGGCTCTTTGTATACATTTTTGTTTAACAGTTCTGAAGTGTCAATTTAAGTTAATATTGTGGTCTATATTTACACCTAAATATTTGACTAATATATGCCTTGGTGCATATTACTTGGTTGTTAAGTCATATAAAATAAATTTAACCCAGGGATAAAACAAAGATTTTAATGACAATCAATAACTTCACAACAATGACACTATTTTTTGACTTTTAACGGTTAATTTGACGTACTGAAATGTCACTTTACCCAATATGATGCCGAACATACTCCAGACATTTTTCGTTTGATAGCTCTTTTACAATCTGACATACATTTTATTTTACGAAATCCGTGCATACAACCCTCCATCATTATTACTAAATTACAATAAATGATGTTTTTATCATTCCTCATATAATAATCTAAGACAGTCAAATCAGGAGAACGAGGAGGCCACAAAAAAGGTCCATTATTGGCAATCCACTTGTCATAAAATGTTGCTTGTAAAAAATTGGTAACTGAAACATTTTGGTGTGTTGGGGCGCCATCGTGTAGGTAAAAAATTTGCCTGTTTTCCGCCAGAGGCAAATTGCCCCAATATTGATTGTCTAACTCTTCTAGAACATTTATATATCCTTCTCCTATAAAAGTTACTACATAATTTAAAATGGGCACATAATTTGCTTGTATTATTAAAGAATAATCATTTAAGTTTTCTCCATAAAAATGTAGTTTTAACATTCCATAATTTCTTACGGCGCAAACTACGTTAAATTTCCAGGTTTCTTGAAAATTCGGTAATCAAATGAGGATTTCAATCACTCCAAAAATGGAAATTGTGTATGATTAAAGGCCATTCTTCCTAAATTTTGCTTCATCAGTCCAAATTATATTCTCCAAAAATTGAGAATCGTCTTGTATCATCGTTAATATAAATTCGCAAAATTGCACTCTTTTCGGCAAATCATTATCTCTTAGATGTTGAAACAAAGATATTAAATAATGGTGGAAATTGTGTTTCAACAGAATGCTATGAATTGAGCTGTTCGAGACTTCTGTTTGTAGATGCACTTGTCTTAACTATGTCATAGGATTGTTTGAAGGTCATAGACAACGATGTTTCTTGCGAAATAGTAGATATTTGTTGGACTTCCATTGTATTTATTTTTGTTGAATATCACGACGTTTCGACTAGTAGTTATATCTAGCCGTTTTCAACTGAAACTAAATAAATCCCTTAGCTACATGACTATTTATACTAAAAGTAAATGCAGTAGAGCATGACGGATATGAGTGCAGTTATGCCTGCTATGGCAAAATCATATTTTTTATGTTGCATTTAGTTTTAGTTTACAATTACTAAGAAGTGGTTTCCACACTTCTCTTATATCTAAAGATGGTTTACTAAAACAACTCTGGTTCTGATGTATAACCGCGGCTTCTTTGAATTTCCGTTTTCTCCAATGTTGTTCTCGGTGTAGTATTTTAGCTCCAGACCATTTTATGTGGTGTCCATGAGTCCAGGCATGGTTGGCGGCACCAGATTTTTCAGTTTCTCCTCGAGATGTGCATTTTAGGTGTTCCTTGATCCTTACGTCAAGAGGTCTCTTTATTTCGCCAATGTAGGAATTACCACATTCACATGATATCTGATATACACAGTTCTTCATGTTTCTTTGAGTTGTTGGTTTGACCCTAGTGAGCCGACTTCGACGAATATAATTTATATATATATATATATATATATATATATATATATATATATATATATATATATATATCAAAAACTACAAATTTTGAATAAACGACCTTATTCAAAGTCACCCTTATTTTTAATACTAAATAAGATAACTATATAAAAATAGTTGCTTTTCAAATTAATATTCAATAACAATTCTTGATCATTCTGTACTTATTTATTATCTAAACATCAACACATTACATTAAAGTACATCCCCTTCTAGAAAAAAACCAGCCCGAGTTAAATAGTAAAGGCTTTCATATAGGAAAAACTG
The DNA here is from genome assembly GCA_034092305.1 of Diaprepes abbreviatus. Taxonomy (NCBI): domain Eukaryota; kingdom Metazoa; phylum Arthropoda; class Insecta; order Coleoptera; family Curculionidae; genus Diaprepes; species Diaprepes abbreviatus. The sequence goes on along the minus strand of JASJET010000260.1, from coordinate 475,958 downwards.
AAAGTTATATTGAGTCCTGCGAACGACATTTTTTACCTAAAGTTTAAAATAGGTCAAAAACAGTTAGATTTAGGTATAGGTCATTATACATTACATATATCTATAAATTTGCGTAGATTCTAAAAATAAAATAGCATTTATGGCGTTCCATTTTAAATAAACAAGAGGCCATCAATTTCCGGTATAACCAAGAGTGCCACCATCTTGAAAATATTCTAGCTGAATTACCAAATTTTCAAAAACAAACCACATTTCGATCTTACATGATAATTTTCCTACCAGCTTTCTTGTGTTGTTTTGATAAATTGGTAATATATGATTTGTACTTAATGTTAAAAAGGTTTAATCTCTTAATTTGGTATAACTTATAAACTGAAGCACCGTTTATTTATAAAAATATTTTCTAAAGTGGAAAATTTGTGACCCTCCCTCATATACCATAAAACTTTCACCCGATTGGATGGATGTTATTTTGGTTTGGGGATATGAAAAACTTTTTCAAGAAAAAAAATGATGTCATGGGTCACTGTATATTAGTATGATTATTCTCATTTTTAGTTGTAACGAATAAATAAATAAATTGTAGAAAAATAAAAATATCATTAATGAATTTTTTCATGGCAGACAGCAAAATTCCCCTTTAATTTTCTTACAGTAAGTATTTATTTATCTTAGACTTCTTAAATCACATTATAAATACGTCCTTTGAAGTAATGTCTAGTTATAGAATCATTTATTATTTAAAGGAAATTTTACATATGTTCCTAAAGGGTCATTTAGCCTAAAACGACAAGCGATTAATTGACTGAAAAAAATTAATTCAAGGAAAATTAATTCCCCACTCAGTCGTCAAAATGAATTTAAGTATCGCTACGGCTATGTTTCTAAAAGCAAGTTTTCTTTCAATCGTTTACGGAAAATTAGAAATACCCATTGCTCCACAATGTTTTGCACGTGATACCTTCAAACTCTATAAGGAACATTTTAATCTTGCCACAGAAATTAAAATAACTAAACTCAAATATCGAAATCATAGAAATTATGATAATATTGATATTACTGATATATTTTTCAATAAACATATCAAGTATTTAGGTAAAATAATTCATATTACAGAGTTGCATTTAGATAAAAACCGAAGAGTCAATTTTAAAAATAAAATCGAGGACCACGATGTTGTCGAAATTAAAACTAGTGAAAAACCAAAATGGAAATCCCATAAGCATAAGGCAAACCTATTTGAACATTATCGGATCCACTTAGTAATTGCAAGGGATCCTGCTATGATTCATCAAATTATAGGTACTTTACAAAGTATGCCTAGAGGAGGAAGGGGATTGAATGTTATTATTTTTACATTTCCAGATACCAAAATAAAAGAAATCCCAAATATTCTTATTTTACTATGGAAAAAGTTTGGAATGGCAAATGTTATTGCTCAAATTCCATGCTCTCAAGAAAATCAGAATCGAATTGTAATTTACAAGCCTTTTATTCCGACAAACCATGGGTATGGTCGAATAGAAATTCATCATATTTCAAATGTCGTAAATTTTCCGCATTTGATTCGAAACCAGTTCATGTGGCTAAAAGGTTATCCACTTAAAGTATCCTTGTTTGAACGGTATCCATCTGCATCCACTAAGTTACCACGTCTCCTATCGGATTCAAAAATCTACACCAAAGTTTTAGAAACATCGGGGATTTTTGGTGTTGACGGAATGACTATATGGCATGTATCACGCATCATGAATTTTACAGTAATCTTATGTAATGACTCGGAGTCTCAATACTATGGAGAGGTTTTAAAAAATGGATCAATTACAGGAATTGGGACAAATTGTTTACCGAAAAGTAGATATTCAAGCAAATGCAAGATATATAACCGATTACGGCATAGATGATTTTCAGTATACCCATGAGTATCTTTTTGACCGAGTTTGTTTAGTCGTGAAAAAATCGAAAAAAATTCCAACATGGCTTGAAATTTATTTAATAATGAAAAGCCAACTGGGCGCCTCGTTGCTTCTTGTATTTTTAATATGCGTCGTAATCAATATAATTTTGAAGTTCCAACAACGTCCTTTCTCAATCCTGAGTTCAATTCTCGAAATATACTGCTTGATCCTTGGTCAGCCTGCGAACAACTTTATCGTTAGGAATAATATGGCATCCAAAAGAATTTTTGTCGGATGTGTCTTAATTTTCAATGTTGTTTTTTCAACTTTCTATCTCTCACATTTGTTTGATTTATTTGAAAATGTCAGTTACGAACCTGATATCAATACATTAGAAGAGCTAGATCGGTCAGGCCAAGTAATTGACTCTTCCTTTAATCCCTTTATGGATATAGAGTCAAAACGCTACAAGCGATTATCAAAGAAAGTAATAAAATCTCCGGAAAAATTGAGATCAATGGGATTTGCGGCAAACGGATTGGGTGCCAATGTAGAAAGAATGGAGGACGCACAATTTTTAATCGCAACCAAATATTTTGCTCCTGATGGTTCACCATTATTACACATTATTCCTGAATGTCCAAAATCATATTTTATGACTTATATTTTACCAACTGGCTCCCCATTTCTTAAAGCAATAAATTCACTTCTTGTGCGTTTTTGCGAAGCAGGACTGTCAATTAAATGGTATTTTGATTTTGTCGATGCTGTGAAATTTGAAACTCAAATTGGTAAACAGACCTTTCATAGAAAGAACGAGGACTTTTTAAATTTAAAAGATCTTCAAGGAGCTTTTTGGTGTTTGATTAGTGGTTACTTTATCGCTTTGGTGGCATTCGCAGGAGAAATTATACGTGAAAAGATACTTATATCTTATAAAAATTATACAAGGAGAAATCCTGCAAATACCTGGTTAAATACTCGAATTTTCAATGTATCTAATTAGAAAAATTTTAATATGTAAATTCTGAGCTGTATGTTATTCAGGCGTGGATACGAGGAAGGGGAAGGCAATGGGTGCAGTTGTCCGCCATACTTGAATCATGCAAAACCAAAGTACATTATTATTTTTAGAACACATTTTCTGATATGGTACATCGAATAGAAATTTCCCCCTCCCCCTCTAGGCTATTGACTATATACTTAAGAAGGGAACTAAAATATATATTTATTGTTTTATACGTTCAACTGATCTCCATATAGAACAAAATCATAAAGTGCTCCCAAATTAAGGGGTGCGTTTTTTAAATCAAGGTAGATTTGTCCACATTTTAGTTTTTCCAGTTTTACTGGAAAACAATACATTTTTCGTAAGTAAATATCTACAGAAAAGTTGTAAGTAATGAAATATTCCATCGAAGTAATACCTCATAAAATCCAAAAAAGTCGTTTTAAAAAAAATATACTCCAAAAACAAAATTTTAAAAAAAAACTTTTTTCCAAGTGAAGTTAGGTATAGGCATTGCTTTACGAAATAGAAAGCTGACGTTTCGCCCGTTAAAATATACTCCATCAGAAGTCTATACGCTGAAAATTAAGAGATATATGGCGTCTCAAACTTTGCTACTTTTCTCGATATTAGCAAATTTTTACTTTTTTTCGTCCAACAACTTTTTCGTAAGTGAATTTAGGTATAAACATTACCACCTCCAAAAGAAAAATTAGATCACTTCCGTCAAAATTGTACCCAGCCGAACTTAGTATGATGAACAGTAGCCGAGAAATAGCCTCTCAAAATTTTCAACTTTGTACCCGCACATTACGGAATTTTTAATTAAGCGTGAAAATTTTTCTTTATTCATTGAAGAAATAACGTTACAATATTTAATGATAAAAATAATTATATTTTGAAAAAAGTATTAATATGTGGTACGGAATGAAAAATAAAATTAAGTATCACATTATTTTATACCTCTTTTAATTTATTTATTTTTATTGAATAGCTTAAATCACAATTTCCTCGGCAGTATCTTTGAGAATATCGTCTTCAGTAACGTCAGGTGCATGAGCATTTTCACAATTTAAACCTATATATTCTTTGCAGAACATAAGTCAATTGATTCTCAAGTTCCTGCAACCACAATTTCCTTGGCATCCTTTGGTGAATGCACAGACTATTCTTTCAAGCAGCAAGAGATTTATTTGTAAAAATTGTAATTAATTCATTTTTCGACCTTCTTCAGCCCCAGTCTAGAGGTTTTAAAATATTCCCTTTCCATTGCTGCATTTGCAGGTATGTTCTTAAGCCATAGTGTTTAGTAGCATCAATGGTTGGAGTCAATTGCGATGGGGTAAATTTTGTACTTGTTGAATGCTTTTGGAATAGCTGATAGCAACAGATGCTTCAGCTCTCAAGCTCTCAATCCATATAATAAAGTTACAATGCATCGAGATGCAGAACCAACGTCTTCAAGACTTACATTTTCGCTCAAAAGTGCATCTAAATGCTTCTTCAAAAATAAAATATTTTTATTGACAAAATTTAAGAATTTCTTTTTACCAATGCCGAAAAATGAAGAAGTCGTATCACAGCCAATGAATGTATGGATGAAGCCAAGGTATTTTTGTGGAAACTTGAAGCTATTATGGTTGTACAATTTAGCTATCACTATTTCTATACGTGAATTCACCTTTATACCTTCTTGTTAATTAAAAAGCAAGTGCAGCAGATGGTAAGTCTAACAGATGTATTAAAAAAGACAAATGACCTTGATACTAGTTTTACATTATATTCAAATAACATATCAATAGCTACGCTTCTTCTTTTTCGGGTGCCATGTGCTATGCCACACGTCGACGATCATTTGTCCATCTCATGGTCACATTATAATTAGAGGGCCCTCCTCAGCCTATCTAAATATGGTTGCGGTGTCTGATATACCAAACCAGTTTCTTATACTGAGGAGCCAAGAGTGTTGTTTTCGACGTGGCCCTCGTCTGCCTTCAATTTTTCCCTGTAGTATTAGCCTTGGTATGGAGTAGCGAGGTCCTCTTAGTATATGCCCTTTTCGTCGTTTTACAGTATCCATTAGTTGTCTTTCTACGCCAGCTCCTCGTAAAACTTTATCATTCGTTATGTGAGCACTCCAGGGGATACGCAGTAGTCCCAGCCTTAAGTGACCAAGTTTCAGCACCATATAGTAGAATAGGCCATATGTAACACTAAATTACACGTATTCGGGTGTGTAGTGGCATATTTCTGTGAAGGAGAAGATTCTTAAGTTCAAAGAAAGTTGTTTCTGCACGGCTAATTCTTCCCTTCACTTCTTCGTCACATTCCTACTTCTCGTTCAGAGTAGCGCCAAGATACGTGAACCGCTCGACATGCTCAATATTTTCCCCGTTAATGTTAAGAGGAGTGATGTACTGATGCGTACTAATCACCATCATTTTTCTTTTGGCAGCATTAATATGCAGCCCGAACTGTTCACCGCACTCGTTGAGTTTTTTAATATTGATTGGAGATCTTCAAAGTTGTTAGCTAAGACTGCAGTATCATCTGCATAGCGAATATTGTTTATTGGAATGCCATTGACTTTGATATGCTAGCCACTCTAAGGCATGCTAATATATAAATTAAATATAAACTTTAAATAAAAACCTCATTCATGATTAAACAGCTATTCAAAAGAAAAATGAATGGTGTACCATTTAAACAATAAATAAATCAAGTATAAAACAATGTAATAATTAATATTTTTTTCGAAATATTATTTTTATCGTTAAACACCCTAAAGTAATTTGTTCATTGAATAAAGATAAATTTTTGCGCAAAAATATAAAATCGCTTAATGTGCTGGTAAAAAGTTATAAAAATCGTAAAAAGTTGAAAATTTTGAGGGGACACTTCTCAGCTACTATTTATGGTATAGACCTCGACTGAAGGCCATTTTGTCAGACTTAATATCAGCTTCTGTTGAAGGGGGCAAAATATATACCTAAATTCACTTACAAAAGCACTGGGACGAAACTGACATCGAGAAAAGTAACAAAATTTGAGAGGCCATATCTCGATTACTTTTCATAGTCTATTTTAACAGACATAAGGTCATCTTTCTTTTTTATTAAGCAATGTCTACACTTTACTTGGTAAAAAGTTATGGGAAAAAACTGAAAAAGAAAACAAATTTTTGCATTTTTTTGCTTTTTTTATTTTGTTTTTGGGGTGTATTTTTTTAAAATGACTTTTTTGGTCTTCACGAGATATCGTTTCGATAGGAAATTTCATTACCTAGAAACTTTCTATAGACAGGTATTTACGAAATATGCATAGTTGTCGAGTAAAACTCACAAAACTGAATTGTGGACAAATCTACCTTAATCTCAAAAATGCACCCTTAATTTGGTAGCACTTTGTGATTTTGTCATATTTAGAGATCAGTTGAACATATGAAACAATGAAAATAGTTTAACATTTCTCCTATATTACTGCCTGGTTTATTTATTAACAATCCAAAAAATCTGATTAAGTCTGCAAATTTCATTGTACCATTTAATTTAACAGTTCGCGACGTACAGAACTCGATGTTTTTAATGTCAGTTACCAAGGAGGAAGTTTTGAATATATCTAAACGTTCACGGAGCAGAAGTAGTTCTGAAGCTGATGAGGTTCCAGTCTTTCTGCTTAAACAAACTATTGAAGCCTTTGTTGAGCCTATATGCCACATAATTAATGAGTCATTTGTAACCGGAATTTATCCAGATGAACTTAAAAAAGCTTTAGTAGTCCCTCTATTTAAAAAGGGTGATATTAATACACTTTCAAACTATAAGCCAAGAAGTTTGTTATCATCATTTTCCAAACTTTTTGAAAGAGCTTTCTATAATAGCTTATACCACCTTTTTGCTGAGTTTCGACATGGCTTCTTAAAAAATAAGTCAGCAGGGACAGTGATGTTTGACTTTCTAGTAGTGTATGAGGCACTTGAGGATGGTGAAATGGCGGCGAGTCTATTTCTGGACCTCACTAAGGTCATTGACTGCCTGGACCACTCCCTGCTCTTTGAAAAATTATCTAGAAATGGTGTCAAAGAAAGCACACTGAACTGGGTAAAATCATATCTTACTAAAAGAGCACAAAGGATTATTCTGAGGGGAGAAAATAATGGCATAGTATACTCTCATTCAAATGAGATAAAGGTGAGTGTGCCTCAGGGCAGTATATTGGGACCATTGTTTTTTGTAATTTTTTTAAATGACCTGTCAACAATAAACCCCGATTACTGTAATATTCTTTTTAACTATGCAGATGATACAAATCTTCTTAAAAATAAATCGATCCTAACCAAATAGATGACAACTTTAGATAACCGAAAAAACTCTATGTGTTATTTTTAAAACATCTCAAAGAAAGGTTGCTTTACCATCCCTCAATCACAATGGATAATACAAAGATCGAAACAGGCGATAGCAGTAAAATGTTGGGAGTATGGCTGGAACTTAATTTAAGATGAACCATATATATAGACTTTTTGTGCAGTAATCTGTCGAGCGTTTTCTACTTTTTGAGGGTAGTATCTAGGAATCTTGACCGTACTGCCTTAAGGGCAGTGTATTATGCAAGTTTTTATTTCGTTATACAATACACTGTGTTTGCCTGTGGAGAGGCACCTGCCTCTAAAAAGATGTTTAAAATACAGAAAAAAGCCGTTCATATTATTTCAAAATTAAATTATAAAATATCATGTAAAGGACAATTTAAAAGTCACAATTTATTAACAGTGACTGCACTCTATATCTATGAATGTATTATGTTTTTTATACAACACAAAGACAAATTCAGAGAGCTTGAAATGTCTCATTCGTATAATACTAGGAGAAAAATACATTCAACATGCCAGTCCATTCACTTGCACTAACAGAACAAAGCCCCTACTATAATTGTATAGTCCTTTACAACTTCCTTATACCAGAAATTAAGAATTTGGAAAATATAAAGCTCTTAAGGACAGTCTTTTCAATTATCTTTGTAATCTTGAGCCCTATAAATTGAATGAATACTTAGAGCTTCATCAATAACTTGTTTTTTTAATTGTGTTGTTTTTTTTAATGTACAGTGCATGTATATACAGGCTTGCACTTGTGCCTAAACTGTTCTTTTAAAAGTGTTAATGTACATACACACTGTGTGTAATATGATGTATATTCTTTAGTTTTATATTATAAGTTTCATATTACAAGTACACTAGTAATTTATTTATACTTTGCATGTAAATGTATCTCTGACATATTTCAAACTTTGTACTGACGAATTATTTTAAAATAAATTCTATTCTATTCTATTGTTAGAAGTTAAATTTTGTTAATAAAATGTCTATAATATATATCCTTATATAATGTGCTGACATTTTGGGAAATATAAGCTTTATTTTCTGTTGTGGCCGTTTGTTTAAAAACAAGAAGAAACGCATATTTTCTTTTTAACGGATCTAAATATCTAAATGTTATGACTGTTCAAACTATAATAAATTTGTAATTTATGAAAACTTTCAAACAATATGGTTCATCCATATCTTGTCAGCTTAGGCTAATATTACCAAAAAGATATCCACGTAAAACACAGTGCCAGAGTTAATCCACTATGTCACCAAGTCCACCATCTATTAATAGATGTCCGACTAAAGATCGGGTTTTAATAACATGACTCAAGGAGCAGAGGCAGATTCAGGAGCACGATGTGAATTTATGCGACGTGTATGTCTATAAAAATATAATAAAATGTTTAAATCAGGCAATTTAAATTGTATTTAACAGTTTATCCAAAAAAAAAAATTAACAAAAATACATAGCTAAACTATAATAAACAGTCCTTTATTTGGGAAACACTGTATTCAGAGTAGAAATAAATTATCAGCAATTATTAATCTAAATGTTTTAAAAACAAAATTTTCATAATATTTTATTACGAAAATCCGAATTCTAATATCTGATATATATAGAATATACAGAGGGTTTTTGTAGCCTATGAAGAGACATGACTCCACAAAAGTTATTTTTAATGTATTTTCAGCCCCTGACTATGAATATCATGAGTGAATTCCTGAAAAATGGTCAGATAGTTTATTATGAATAAAAAAAATTGTTAATTAAAAAAATAGTTTTTTTCTAAAATAAAAAAAATATTTTTGTGTTCCCTCGTTGATTCTAAGCAAAAAGTATCTCTCGTAATTTTTCCATCCGACACATAGTTTTAGAGTTAAAAATCATTAAACATTTGAAAAATGGCATTTGTTGTCACTTTTCAACATCCATCCAGAGAAACTAAAGTGCTTCAGTGTTTCCTTAAACGTAAAATTAGCGAATCAATCGAAATTTGTAAATATCCAAGTAATATTAATAGAGGTACAGGTTACAGTCTACATCACAACTGGAAATCGATTGTAACGCTGGATGATGGTTCGCTGAGCATCAGTCGGGTATAAATACCGAGTTGTTGCTCATCGTTGGCCATTCGGTGTCCTAATCTTGTGGAGTAAAAAGCCTTGAAGATGTCTCTTACAATCGTAGGCGAAACGTCGGAAACTAATTCCAATTTAAAACCCAAAAAGCATAATTTTCAACTTGACCAAAGCTGTGAAAACTTTCGTTCTTTATTAAGTGTCGGTTTCGTTGCGCGTGAGATACATATGGCAAATTTTGATTCGTTGTTATTTTACTTTTCAAGGAATTTTCTACGAGCAGACTTCGGGAGTTGTCATGGCTGCCCAATCGTGAAGGATGCCTTACCAGTTAAAGCAAGTTCTCTAGTCCTATTTTCCTCAGAAACCTTAGGACGGCTTCAAAGTGGGTAGCTCCCCTTCTTCTATTTGGTGTACTCCCAAGAACCGCCTTCTAAGGTTTTCTAATGTGCTGCACTGTGAAAGGATATGAATAGAAGTTTCATCCTCCTCCTCATCGAATCTGCACTCTTCTCCTTCTGCCAGTCCGAGTATCTTGAGATATCTTTTCAGGTGGCAATGCCCCCTCAGGATCCCTCTCAGAATTCTGAGTTGGTTCTTACTTAGACTTATGCACTCCTTGAATCCCTTCTGGTCGTAATTCCCAAAAAGTATCTTCGCTTGTCACAGTCCTTGCTGCTCCGTCCAATAATTGGATCTCCTACTTTCTTCCTATATTTTTAGTTCTTCCATCATTCCGCTGGCCCCAGAAATGATGTTTCAGCCCCTTTCCTCGCGAGCCTGTCTATTATTTCATTCCTTTCTACCCTGGTGTGTTCCGGTACCCACAAGAGGGTGACCTTGTTGTTCTTACTTAATTCATTTTATTCCTCTAGGCATTCCCAGACCATCATGGAGCTGATTACTTGAAAGTTCAGCGCACTGATGGCTGCTTAACTACTCTTGGCCGAGATAGTCTTTTTCTTTGTTGATATAAATACATTTCCTAATGGCATGTATGTCTGCCTGGAAAATGCTTGGTGACCTACCCAAACTTTCGTAGTATCTGGTGCCGAATCCATCCACTCCTATTTCAGTTCCCTCCATTGTCTTGGAGTCGTCTGTATAGTATTTAATGGATTTCTTGTTTTAATAGTGTTTGTATCACATTCAGTTTTGCAGCTCAACTTTGTGTTGAAGTTTTTCACAAATTTGAATTTCTTCTTCATTTCATCTTGGGACATGTCTCATATTTGTTGATTTCTGGATGAGAGATTGAGCCTTCGTTTTATGACCTCATCTCTCGTCATTCTATAAATTGACTATATATTGACTTTCGAAAGGTTAGCTCTCGTATTAGTCAGTGTAGTTCTTTTACTCCAGGTCACTGCCCGATATGTGATGATTGTTCTCACTATTGCAGTGTACATCCACTGCAAGATTTTTGGGTTTGTTGTTACTTACTTCTTTTTCGTGCTTGCTCCAGAGAAGTTTATTATCTAGGGCCAGTCTCGGATATTTAACTCTTAGTTCCACTCAATAACGTCCCCATCCATTTTGATGGTTTTCAGATTAAGGTTAATTTTTTCTGTGAAGGCTACTAAGGTGGTTTTGGTGGAGTTAATATTTAGTCCCATCATCTGGCATCATTCCCTAGTGTGTTCAAGCCTTCTTTGAACTATGTCGCAAATGGTATTCTCTAATTTGCCGACGAGGTCATTCAGATCACAGAGGAGTCCACATGAGTGAAAAGGCTACTCCCTCCTGAGGGCATCCTCTGGTGGTACAGAGGGCGATAATGTCCTGTCCTATCTCTGTTTGCGCTATTTTAATAGAGAGGTCACGCGAATTTCGTAGACCATTGGCGCCTGTTCAAGAATTTCTGTTTTAATATAATTTTCTACTGTTTTCTCCATAGCTTTTAAAATAAACGATGTGATACTGATGGGTCACAGAGATTTAGGGTGTGTAGTGTCCTTTTCTCCGCTTTCAGAGTGAAGATGACTTTGGTCCTTCTTCATATTTCTGGTCTATAGCCCAGTTCCAGACTATTTTTATTGATGCATACTATGTGGTAAAATCTCTTCCTGCCCCTGTTGGAGCAAGGCTGGGATTATTCCATCAACTCGTAGGGTTTTAAATGATTGGAAGATGTTCATTGCCCATTTTAAACGACCGCTGCTGCATATGTGCGTTCCAGCTTCTCTGGTGGGTCTTTCGTGATGTTCTATTATATCCTTCTCGATGCTGGGTCTGCTCCCCGGAAAGTGAGCTTTGAGTAAAAGTAATGCTCTTTTCTCCTTGCTCTCCGTGAAGCTACCGTCTGGCTTTCTGAGTGCCATTGCTGTGTCAATCCTGCCCTTCGCCATAACCTTATGATAGTCTACATTCGTAGTTCGACCGTATGACGCATAACTTCCTGGACCTTCTAAACCAACAACACCCTAACCTGAAATTCACTATGGAAACTTACTCAATGGGTGCTCTTCCCTTTCTCTATGTCTTAGGACAAAGGAAAAATAGTAACAAATTAGAACTTTCTATACGCAGAAAACTAACACATACAAATCAATATCTCAATGCAATGTCACACCATCATCCTTCTCAAAATCAATTCGTCATTAACTCTTTGGTACATAAAGAAACAAAAAAACTGACTATGAGAGGCAACGGATATTGCGCTGAAGATATTACACGATGTATTAGTAAATATAAAAACCCAATTCCTCAACAAAATGTCATAAATGTACTATCTATGGACAGTGTTGTCTTGCCTTACATGCACGGAACAACCGACAAGATTGTCACTTTGCTCCAAAAATCAAACATTCGGGCCACTTTTAACCCATGTGCGAAATTTGAACAATGTTTGAAGTCGCCAAAGGACGCAATACCAATACAAACAGGAGGCCTTTATAAAATACCTTGCTCTTGGGGAAGGTGTATGTGGGTAAAACAGGACGGTCTATATCCACTAGGAAAGCCTAGAAACATGAAAGATTTAATAAAAAGAAACAATCTGTACACCTGCTGAACACCTACATTGCTCACGTCACACATTTAATATAATAGAAACTAAGGTGCTAGCATCAGTATGTGGTTCCGTTAAACGTAAAATTAGAGAATCCAAATTTGTAAATATCTAAATAATATTAACAGAGATACAGGTTACAGTCTACACCACCTGTGTAAATTGATTGTAACGCTAGGTCACGCAATCAGAGAAAAACGATCAAATTTGGCATATCACAAAGAAATTGTGTTCCATCATGATAATGCAAAGCCCCACTCATGTTTAGTAACTCGTGGGAAATTATTGGAACTTGGGAAGTGATGTGGCTTCCGCCCTACAGCTCTGACCTGGCACCATCTGACCACTATTTATTCAGTTTTTTGCTGATAAGAACGAAACTTTCTATAAGTGCGGAATCATGAAGATGGCAAAAGATCACTGAACAAAATGGAAAATACTTAATTTATTAGAGTTTATTCTTTGTTTAAAAAAACTCGGTTTTATTTCACACAACAAAACCGAAATTATTTTCTTGCTTATCTGATATTAAAAGTAATTACTAATAATAAAAGCTTTTTTATATTTTAAAATTAATGTTAAATTAATAACAATTTGCATTCATTCATTTTTGCTCTATTACAATTCCTTAAACTTATATTAAAAAAAAACGTCCTTTGAAATTGTTTATAAAAACAGAGCCAATTACTACTGAAAGGAAATTATTTGTTCGAAAAGTGTCTCTTAAACTGTAATACAAGTGATTAATTTACCAAATAAGTATTATAAGAAAGAAAAATAAATTTCACTTCAGTAGTCAACATGAATTTAAGAAGCGCTACGGCAGTATTTCTAAAAGTAGGTTTCCTATCAATAGTTTATGGCAAATTACAATTACAAATCGGCTCGAAATGTTTTGCGCGTGATAGTTTGAAACTATACAAAAAACATTTTGAACTTGCAACAGAAATTGAAATTACTATACTTAAATATCAAAATCGCACATATTTTGATATTATTGATATGACTGATATATTTTTTAATGAACATATTAGATATTTATCCAAAACAATTTTAATTATGGAGAAGCAATTGGACGAAGACCGAAAAGCCAATTTTAAAGATAAAACCGAGGACTACGATGTTATCGAAATTAAAAGTAAGGAAAAGCCAAAATGGATGGCCAAAGGAGACTTATTTGAACCATATCGGATCAATGTAATAATTGCGAGAAACCCTCGGATAATTCAGCATGATTTAAGCAATTTAAGGTATATACCTAGAGAAGCAAAGGGTTTAAATGTCCTCATTTTCACATTTCCTGATACCGAAGTAAAAGAAATCCCAAATATTCTTATTTTACTGTGGAAAAAGTTTGGAATGGTAAATGTTATTGCTCAAATTCCATGCTCCCAAGAAAATCAGAATCGAATTATAATTTACAAGCCTTTTATTCCGACAAAGTATGGGTATGGTCGAATAGAGATTCACCATCTTTCAAATGTTCTTGATTATCCGCATTTGATACGGAACCAGTTTATGAGCCTAAAAGGTTATCCACTTAAAGTATCGTTGTTTGAACGATACCCGACTGCATCCACTACGTTACCACATCTTCTATCAGATTCAAAAATCTACACCAAAGCTCTTGAAACTTCAAAAACTTTTGGCGTTGACGGAATGACTATATGGCATATATCACGCATTATGAATTTTACTATAAACCTATGTAACGACTCGGAATGTCAATACTTTGGAATGATATTAAGAAATGGATCAGCTATAGGAAGTTTGGGGCAAACGATTCACAGAAAAGTGGATATTCAAGCAAATGCAAGATATGTAAGGTATTACGACGTAGATGATTTTGAGTTTACCCACGAATACCTTTTTAGTAGGGTTTGTTTAGTTGTGAGAAAATCAAACAAAATTCCAAAATGGCTTGGAATATATTTAATAATGAAAAGTGAGTTAGGTGCCTCTTTACTTCTTGTATTTTCGTTATGCATCATAATCAGTATACTGCTAAAGAGCCATCAACGTCCTCTTTCAATCGTAGGTTCAATTCTCGAAATATACTGCTTGATCCTTGGTCAGCCTGCAAATAATTTTATTCTACGGAATAATATAATGTCCAAAAGAATTTTTGCTGGATGTATTTTAATTTTCAATGTGGTTTTTTTTACTATGTTTTTTGCACAGTTGTTTAGTTCTTTTGAAAATTTCAGCTACTATCCAGATATCAATACATTAGAAGAGCTAGATCAGTCGGGGCAAGTAATTGAATCTTTATTTAATCCCTTTAAGAATATAGAGTCAAAACTCTACAAACGATTATCAAAGAAAGTGACAGTGAAAAAATTTAAATCTTTGGATTTCGCTGCAAATGGACGGGGTGCCATTGTGGAAAGATTGGAAGACGCTCGATTTTTAATCGCAACTAAATATTTTCGTTCTGATGGTTCACCATTATTACACATTATTCCAGAATATCCAAAATCATATTCTATGAGTTATATTTTACCAACTGGTTCCCCCTTTTTGAAAGCAATAAATACACTTCTTCTGCGCTTTAGTGAAGCAGGACTTCCAACTAAATGGAACGATGATTTTGTCGATGCTGTTTCATTTGAAATCAAAATTGGTAAACAAATCTTTAATAAAGAGAACGAGAACTTTTTAAATTTAGGCGATCTTCAAGGTGCTTTTTGGTGTTTGATTGGTAGTCACTCTATCGCTTTGGTGGCACTCGCCGGAGAAATTATACTTGAGAAGATATATATACTTCATAAAAACTATACAAGGAGAAATCCGGCAAAAACTTAGTCAAATACTCTAACTTTCAGTGTATCGAATTAAAAAAGTTTAACGTGCAAATTCTAAGCTGTATGTTATTTAGGCGTGGATACACGGAAGGGGGGAGGGCAATGAGTTCAATAATGCAAAACCTAAGTACTTTATTACTATTTTTAAAACACGTTTTCTGGAAGATAGGTAACATCGAACAAAAATCCCCCCCCCTCCAAGTCAGCGAAATCCTGCATTCATGCCTGATATTGTTGGAAATCAAATTTTGTTAATAAAATTTGCATAATATATATATATATATATATATATATATATATATATATATATATATATATATATATATATATATATATTCTTAATATCTTATCTTTAATTTATGTTGTGGCCATCTATTTAAAACAAAGAAAAAAGTATTTTCCCTATAACGAATCTAAATATCGAAATGTTATAACTGAAATTTCAAATATAATAAATTTACGCCAACTTTCAAACAATATGGCTCACTTATATCTTGTAACCTACGGCTAATAGAACATAGGACTTGTACAGCGGAGTCTAGTTCTTTTTTATACTTTCTGTATACAGTGTGTCCCACTACGACCTGCTGCGGTTAATTTCTCGGAATATAGACTGAAAAATTTGGCATCTTACTAAAATTGATGGGGGATAACTTGGGTAGAATATTTTTAAGATGATGGCACTTCCCATTGTACAATAAGTTAATGCCTATTTGTTTATTTTAAATGGAATGCCCTACATTTTATTTCATTTTTAGATTCTACGCAAAACTATAGACATTTATTGTATAATGGCCTATACCTAGGTTTAACTGTTTTTGAAATATGTTAAATATTATGTCAAACATGTCGTTTCCTATATGGAAGCGTTTATTATTTAATTGGTGTTAGTTTTCTTTTAAAAGAGAATTTTCTTTAATGTACTGTGTTGATATTTTGATAATAAATAAATACAGGGTGATCAAAAACTTAAATATTAACTTCAAAAATTCGTTTTTATAATTTTTATAATCTTATTTAGCATTAAGAGTGATTTCGTAAAAGGTTGTGTATTCGAAAAATTTATAATTTTTGAAATATTGGCGTTTTAAGATTTTCGTATTGTAAAAATGCCATACGTCTTTTAAGTTTTGTAATTAGTTGACCATGATGGCGAAACCCGACGAAAGAATACAATAGACACAAATGTCACTATTTCTTGGAATTTGACAATGTTTAATGAAAAACATACCCAGGCGATTAAATTATACCCACGAAGATTATTTAAATTTGTTTATTATCTTTGGGACATATAACAAAGTTTTATCAAGAATGTGCCAGACATTTGCTGATAAATATCCAGACAAACGGAAACCGCCACGGAATAATGTTAAACAAATATTGCAAAATTTCAAAATTTTTGGCACCATTAAGACAACAATACATTAAAGGAAACCTATTTTCAGTGACGAAAATATCGAAAATGCAATCTTAGGATATTATGCGGCATATCATACGACATTGTTGACAAGTGGCTCTACAAACAAGAATCTCAAGGAGCCCAATTCACAGAATTCTGTTGAAACACAAGTTCCACTATCGTTTAATATCTTTCAACACCTTGTTACGGTTAAAAATTGATCTTGAATAATAAATATTTTCATTTATATTTCTCTAGATTAAATTACAGGTTCAGATTACTAAAGTCAAAAATAAATTTTTGTTTTTTACGATTTTCTTGAAAGGTTGTCAGTGATATGCATAACTTGAAATTTAAATTTATCATAAACTATGTTTCCTACTATAAAACTAATGATTATCTTTTGTTTTTCATTCACTAATATTGTTTTCATCTATAATCAGATCCTTCCACTTGTTTACATTTTGAAATTTTGATTGATATCGTAACTTAACCAATTTCCGTAATTTGTAAATTTCGTTGGGTTCCTCGAGACAATGTATCACAGATTGGGAAAAGTGTTTTCATGATGATTGGATAAATATAAACAGTGTTTATTTGTTTTCTTGTTGATTTTCCTTTTTCAGAAAATGTTTATTTATTTTCATATATCAGCTGTTTCAGATAAATAGTCAGGTCCACTCGATTGCATTGAAAGTTTTTACAGTTGCGTGAATGGCACACCTGTTGAATATATCGAAATGGTAATTTCGAAATAAGATAAAATCGACTTTTTCATCATATTGTTTTTAGTTTATTAGTTGATTATTTCCTTTTACTTTACTAATTAGAATTTTTGGTAGTTGTCATATTTTAAATTAGACCCTCGAACAATTCGAACCAATTCGAGCTATTTTGATTTCATTTTTGAAGATTTCGAACCCGTTATGTAATTTGTTATTGGGTATTCGTTTTGTAGGACCCGACAGTTGGGAGTATTATGTGTCTGTGTCTAACTTGAGTTCTGACCAGGTAAAATTGAAATAGAAGTATTTTTGTGTATATTTTCGGGAAGTAGTTTAAATTGTATGATAAATATAGAGGGTTCTAGATTATTGCCTCGAGATTAATGTTATTTTTTTTTTGATGAATTTTTGATGGATTTTTTGGTAACTTCCATTGGAAGGAATGTGCTAGTGATTTGAAAAAAATCGTTCTCTTTTGGCTATCTGACGCATGAGCGAGAACAAGTGGTTCGTTTTAGTATTTTCTCAAGTTAAGCGATTTGGCCATAAATGGCCGATTAAATTAACGAAACCAAGCCGAGGTGCAAACATTTTTTTGGTGATTTGGTCGTTTCACCTTACAGCCTGTTTGGCGATAATATGTCTTCAGCCAGCCCAAAAACAACGGCTTAACATTTTATCAGATGTCACCATTTTCTTGAGTTAGAGGAAATTAGGATAACTACAGTACGTCTTAGGATAACTTCAATATGTCTTTGGATTTCTTCAGTCTTTCTGTTTTTTTTTGGATGAAATTTTATAATGTATAACTTGGGGAAATAATATGCAGTTTGGGTTATCGTGCTGGACTTCTGGGATTGTGAGCCTCTAACCACTTGACGCACGCGACAGTTATAAGTTCCTTTCTATGATCTAATTTTTGTAGTTATCTATTGTTTTTTTTTGTGTAATTATCTTTTGTTTAGATTCTAATTAACTATAGCTTAAATACTCATTATCTCTCGCGTTATCAATTTTCTGATTCTTTCTCTTGCAGACATTTTTGTAGTTTTTTTGATATTGCTTATTTTTTTATTACTGCAAAGTTGATAGTCTCCTGCATTGTTGGGCTTATGGAGTTTCATAGTCTAGTTTAAAATACAGAACGTTTTATCTTCTATGACTATTCTATGTCGACGTAAACTCTCCAAGTGAAGTAGTTGATTTGTTTACTTTTTGGATCGGTTCACTGTGCAGGATACTGTCAATTTTAATTTACTCAGTCTTTGTTTTAACTTTCACCTTTTCTACGTCATAGAAAGTCAATAACTTTCGAGTAAGTCGTTAACAAAATTTTTATTTATTGCAAATTTACCAATCGTAATCGCATTTCTATCAGATAGCCCCAGTAGAGGAGCTTGCAATAATTCACACTGGTGATAACTTTTTCCAGGGGTTGTACTTATGTTCTGGGAAGGGGTATAACATGAGGAATAAATGTATTGGCCTCTATTTAATTGGTTTTATTTCCTATAAACGTAAATTAGAATACTATTAAGTAGTTAAACTCCGTGATTTATTTACCCGGATATGACATATTAAATATTTGTTCATTTTCCAAGTTTTCTCTACTACAACTGCTCGTACTTAAATCATTAGGGCAAATTTTAAAGTAAAATTTGGTGGCGCCTTTTTCCTGGATTGGACATTTATAAAATTTACACAAGCAATAGAATTGAGGTTAAGATAGAGTTAAAATATTAAAAATAGTGGAAAAATATAAAAATAATCTACCCTGAGTTGAGCTAGCATATAGGTAGACTCCAGTCAGCATTATGACAAACATTTGGTAAGTTTGAACTGAGGTACCTTGCAGGGTGTTGCCAGGATTTTGTAATAGTTGGAAATTTTATACTATATATTTCATCCTAAAATTTATTATTTCATAAGCGCTAAAATTCTATGATTTCGACCTAAGAGATAATGACTTGTTGACAAGAGAGCAATTATGTGAATTTATATTAACGACGATACAAGACGACCCTCGATTTTTCGACAACATAATTTGGACCGATGAAGCAAAATTTACGAAAAATTGCCTTTTTAACAGACACAATTCCGATTTTTGGGGTGATTCAAATCCTCATGCAGTAAGATTGCGGAATTTTCCAGAAACTTGACAATATAGCGTATTTTGTGCTGCAAGAAATGATGAAATAGTACAACATTTTTATGAAGAAAACTTAAATGGTAATTCATTATTAATAATGCATACCAAATTATCTCCCTGTTTTAAATTATGTATTAGTTTTTTTAGAAGAATGATATTTAGATATTCTAAAAGAGTTAAACAATCAATATTTAAGCAATTTACTTCTAGCGGAAAAAAAAAATTTTTACCAATACGATGGCGCCCCACTACACAAAACCGTCCGTGTTTCCAACTTCTCACAAGCAACATTTTATGTCAAGTGGATTGCCAACAATGAAGCTTTTCTGTGGCCCCCTCGTTCTCCTAATTTTACTGTCTTAGATTATTTTATATGGAAAAGATAAAAAAAAACTTCGTTTATTGTAGTTCATTGCCAATGAATGACAAGGGTAAGGAACGCGTTCGAAATTTTGTCTCCAAATTCAACTAGAGCGACCACACATGACGAACCAACTCGGAGGTGAACATTTATTAAAATAACCCTATCAGGTGCGGATCCAGGGGGGACGTTGGGGGGGCGATCCTCCCCCCCCCCCCTAAGAGCTTTGAGTGCAGGAAAATAGACCCGACTTTGCCTCTTATACTATAGTTTATTCAAGAACTAGAGAGAGTAATAAATCATTTTTTACCGTTTTTTTTCTTTGCAAACTACCTATGTTCCGGTATGGCAAAATCTGTTAAACACATATTTTTCATAGGAATGTTTTTTTTTTATTATTATTATATTCCCGGGTCCGTCCTAAAGCCGGATGAACTGCAGCCAGAGTAGGCCTATTGTGCTCACCCTAGATATTACAGCCACTCTGTCAACCTAGCCCCCTGGCTCAATCTGTACAGTCCTGCTAAGAAGTGAGTGAGTATTTCTCCCGGTTCCAGACTTACTGACCCGAATGTTTGTTGTCTAAATCTCACCAGTGACTCACAGTCACATATGATATGCTTCACCGTTTCCTCGGCTTGTCCACATAGTCTGCAGCCGAGGTTTCCGTTATATAGATTCATTCTATTCAGATGTACTTTGACGACCATGTGTCCCGTCATTATACCAGTAATAGTCCTTAATTGGTTCCTACTCATTTGTAGTCATTTCCTTGCCAGTTTCGGGTCAGGATTCCCAATAAATAGCTTGCTGTGGTTTAAACCCTGTCTGGTCATCCAGTGGTTTTTATGTTCTCTTTTGATCCATTTTTGACTGCTTCCCGGGCCGCGCACCGCGGCACTCCAAAGGCCGGTTCTGGACCTATGTATTGAGATGCCGACCCTGCTCTAGCCAACTCTCTTGTCTTTTGCCAGAATTTCCACCCCGCTCTGACATTCCCAAACCAGCCTCGATGATACCCTTTGGCCCTTGAGGGCTTTTAGGGGCTGCCCGGCTGTCAGAGTAAATGAGGATTTACTTCCCTTTGTAAGCTCTCCTGTTTATCTCGTCTGCGCACCGTAAGATTGCGTATATTTCTGCCTGGAATACTGCTGGGTATTTCCCAAGGGGAAGGGTTAACTCCTTCCTCGGTTGTAGCCCATATATCCCAGCTCCGGTACCCTCACTAGTTTTTGAACCGTCAGTGTACCAGATACTCGCACCCGAGAATGTTTCCGGTTTTTCTCTTTTACTTGCCATTCGATCCTCTATTGTGACTTCAAACGGTATATTATAACGGTAGCTCGAGTTCATATGGTCTGTGTCCATTTCCAACTCAGGGCTCCTGATTTTTTTATATATGTTTTTGTGTCCTGACAACTTCCTTTGCGATTTTACTGTTGAGTGATTTAGTCGGTGGAGTCCCATTCTTGCCTCTGCCTGAATCACTATGTGTAGCGGAGGCAGATCCAGAATGCACTCCATTGCCGAAGTGGAGGTTAACAGGAATGGGTTAAAAATTTTGTAAACAAAAATACCGGTCTATAATAATGGACTATTTGGGTTGGATAACAATAGATATTTGGAAGTGTGAAGTGTTAAAAATGATTTTTATCCATGTCATAGGTGTCGGAAAGAGGTTTATTTTTATTTTATCACTAAGTATTTATGGCACAGAATATTATTTCGGTAATTAACTTAATATTAAAAGTTTTTATATTATTTTATTTCTATCGGTCATTTTATTATTAATTAAAAACATTTTTAGGACCTTTGACGTTGTAGTTTATTTATTTCTTAAACCATCTGCAGAATTACAATTAAACGCTAAAAATGGATTTAAATGTAATTAATTTTTATATGTTACACTTAAAATTAGACCTACTTACTTTATTTCTATTGCACTGATATCTTAATTTAATTTACTTTATTATATGGAAATCCAGTAGCTCCAAAAAAATAAAATGAACATTTTAATTCTACACGCTTAAGAAAAAGACACAAATACAATAATAAAATAATAAAAAAATTACGGCTAATTGAATTAAATATATATAAAATTAAAGAGTGGGACACACTAAAATAAAAATATAGAAAAACATATAAACAACATTAAACAATAAAATACAACAAAGACAAAAATTTAAATAATAAATTGTGTTTACACTGGTAAACATTACGTATCTAATTCGTAGTCATCGAAGCTATCTTCGCTCAAATTAATTATAATTGGTTCCTCTATCTCATCGGTTATAAGATCGAGTTTCCACATTTTGTTTTATTCATTTAATATATGGATTTTCCCCAATTTTCCGCAGTAACTTTATTCAAAAAAATTCTTCAAAAGTTCAGTTAAATTACTAATTTTGTAAGTTGTGTTATTTCTAGCAACTCTACCTTTTACTTGAGAGAGATATTTCCTTCTCCAACGGATAGTTTCCGGACGGTCTATAAGAACAGATTTCCTATCTGGTTTTTCCCAGCAAAAATTAAGTTCTCTGACTAATTTCCAGATCTCAGTTCTTTTAATTCCGGGTAAATCCCGATCTTCATTGATTTTAGTTAGAATTTTGTCAACGGTTGGGATCTGCTTCTCGTTACAAAATGTATGTACAACTCCTTTTATTGCAGTTCTCATCTCTTCTTCCAACGAGGTTTTTCGTCTGCCTATGATCGAATGTGGCTTGGGAGTACAAAAAATTTCAGTGTTTTTTTCTCCTTCAGTATTCGGTACACAGTAGATTTTCCAACTTCTGTCATGTTGAAATACATCTCATCAGAACTTTTAACATTATTATTTAGATATTGATATCTTAAGGCATCATAAATATTCATCGTAAGTTTTTCGTTGAGGAAAAACTGTCCTGGTTTGACGATTTTGGAATAAATATAGAGACGAAAACCATATCTTTTGGGCATCTCATATATGAGATTACTCATATATTATATAAAAACAAGCGCAAACAAGATAAATCACTAAGGACCCCCTGTAAAGAGTACTTTCCTCACTAAGAGAAATTAAATTAAACTATCGGAAATTATATTGTTGCAATAAATTTATAAAAGCTTATAATGTTTAAATATAATTAAATATAATTAGATTAATGGCAGTTCTCAGTTACCTGCAGCACTGGAATAGATACATTGGAGGTTTCGGTAACAGTTTTAGTACTCTCTATAGTTCTTGAATAGAGTATAGAAATGTGTACGCTTGCGATTGCCCCCCCCCCCCCTTTCCCAAGAGCTTTGAGTTTAGGAAAATAGAACCGATTCTGCCTTTTATATTGGAAATGTATATGCTGCTGGCACTCCCCCCGCTGATAACGTGTTTTTCTTGCGATAGCCCCCTCCAAGAGCTTTGATATCAGGAAAATAGCCTCGATTCTGCCTTCTATACTAGGAATATGTATGCTGCTGACATCTCCCCCTCCCCTGTCTGCAACTTGTTTTTTTCTTATGATCGTCCCCCCTCTCCAAGAGTTTCAAATTCAGAAAAATAGACCCGACCCTGCTTTTTACACTAGAAATGGAAATGTTGCTGGTGTCTCCCCCCTCCCCGTCGACAACTTGCTTTCGCTTGCCATACTGTACTCCTCCAAAGAGAGGGGCTGGATCCGACCCTGAACCCTATATAGATAAGCCGTTTAGCATTTTTACAGTACAAAAATGTTAAATTGTCAATATTTCAAAAACTGCAAATTTTTGGAGTAGACAACCTTATAGAAAGTCAAGGGGCTTACGTTAAAAAAAATTACTTTTAATGATTCTTTTAAGTCAATATTTAATGTTAGTTTTTAATCGCCCTGTATTTATTTGTCATCAAAATACCAACACAGTCCATTCAAAAAGATCCCCTTCTAGAAGGAAAATAACCGCAATTAAATAATAAAGGCTTTCATATAGGCCAAATTGATAATTATGTTTAGGCCTGCAAACGCCATTTTTGACGTAAAATTTAAAATATATCAAAAACAATTAGATGTTTAGGACATTATTATACATGAAATATGTCTATAATTTTGCGTAAGATATAAAAATAAAATAGCATATGAGGTGTTCCATTTAAAATAAGCAAGAAGGCATCAACTTTCGGTATAACCGGAAGTGCGCGATCTTAACCGATTAGCCAACTGACTTTAGTAAATTGCCAAATTTGTAAAACATTGCAAAGTCTATTTTTCGAGAAATCGATTGCGGCAGTTTGTCGTGGGATACCCTGTATATTATTTAAAGCGTTAATAAAGGTAATTGCTAGTAATAAAAGTTTTTTTTTACTTTTCAATTTAATGTTAAATAAATAACAATTTGCATGCGTTGATTCGGTTTTGCTCTATTAATAATTCGTTAAAATTAATAGCACGTCCTTTTAAATTGTTCATAATTATAGAGCCAATTATTAATCGAGGGAAATTATATGTTTTTCTCTAATACGTCACCTGGTTAATTTATCAAATAAAAGTAATTCAAAAGAACAATAAATTTCCGTTTCAGTAGTCGACATGAATTTAAGAAGCGCTACGGCAGTATTTCTAAAAGTAGGTTTTCTCTCAATAGTTTATGGAAAATTGGAATTACGGGTAGGCTTGAAGTGTTTTGCTCGTGATACCTTCAAACTATACAAGAAACATTTTGAACTTGCCACAGAAATTGAAATAACTATACTTAGATATCCAAATCACAAAAATTTTGAATCCGTTGATTTTATTGATGTATTTTTCAATGAACACATTAAGTATTTAGCCAAAACAATTTTAATTATAGAGAGGCACTTGGACGAAGACCGAAAAGTCAGTTTAAACGATAAAATCGAGGACCACGATGTTATCGAAATTAAGACTAGTGAAAAACCAAAACAAAAGGCCAGTAAGTATAATGCAAAATTATTTGAACCATACCGGATAAATGTAGTAATTGCAAGAAACCCTCAGATAATCCAGCAGGATTTACGCAATTTAAAGAATATACCCAGACAAGCAAGGGGTTTAAATGTCCTCATTTTCACATTTCCAGGTACCGAAATAAAAGAAATCCCAAATATCCTTATTTCACTGTGGAAAAAATTTGGAATGGTAAATGTTATTGCTCAGATTCCATGCTCACAACAAAATCAAAATCGAATTATGATTTATAAGCCTTTTATTCCGACCAAGGATGGGTATGGTCGAATAGAAATTCATCATCTTTCAAACGTTCTAGAATATCCGAATTTAATACGAAACCAGTTTATGTGGCTTAAAGGTTATCCACTTAAAGTATCGTTGTTTCAACGGTATCCGACTGCATCCAATATGTTACCACGTCTCCTATTAGATTCAAAAATATACACCAAAGCTCTAGAAACTTCAAAAACTTTTGGTGTGGACGGAATGACTATTTGGCATATATCACGCATTATGAATTTTACTATAAACCTATGTAATGACTCGGAATGTCAATACTATGGAATGGTATTGAAAAATGGTTCAGTTACAGGAAGTTTGGGGCAAACGGTTTACAGAAAAGTAGATATTCAAGCAAATTCAAGATATGTAATGGATTACGGCATAGACGACTTCGAGTTCACCCATGAATATCTTTTTGCCAGAGTTTGTATAGTTGTGAGAAAATCAAACAAAATTCCAAAATGGCTTAAGATATTTTTAATAATGAAAAGTCAACTAGGTGCTTCTTTACTTCTTGTATTTTCGCTATGCATCATAATCAATATACTATTCAAGAGCCAACAGGGTTCCTTTTCAATCTTAGGTTCAATTTTCGAAATATACTGCTTGATCCTTGGTCAGCCTGCAAACAATTTAATTCGCTGGAATAATATAACATCCAAAAGAATTTTTGTTGCATGTACTTTAATTTTCAATATTGTATTCTTTACTATTTTTTTTGCACAGTTGTTTAATTCTTTTGAAAATATCATCTACGATTCAGATATCAACACATTAGAAGAGCTAGATCAGTCGGGGCAAGTAATTGAATCTTTATTTAATCCCTTTAAGAATATAGAATCAAAACTCTACGAACGGCTATCAAAGAAAGTGAGAGTCTCTCCGAACAAAGTTAAATCAATGGAATTCTCTGTAAAGGGATTGGGTGCCAGTGTACAAAGATTGGAAGACGCACGATTTTTAATCGCGACCAAATATTTTGGTCCTGATGGTTCACCATTGTTACACATTATTCCAGAATACCCTAAATCATATTCTATGAGTTATATTTTACCAACGGGCTCCCCTTTTCTGAAAGCAATAAATTCACTTCTTCTGCGCTTTAGTGAAGCCGGACTTCCAAATAAGTGGTACGATGATTTTGTCGATGCTGTTACGGTTGAAATCCAAATTGGTAAACAAACTTTTAATAGAGAACACGAGAACTTTTTAAATTTGAACGATCTTCAAGGTGCTTTTTGGTGTTTGATTGGTGGTTACTTTATCGCTTTGGTGGCATTTATAGGAGAAATTATACGCGAGAAGATACATATATTTCTTAAAAACAATTCAAGGAGAAAACCAACGAAAGCGTGGTTAAATACGTAAGCTTTTAATGTTATATGAAAAATTAGAGCTATAAGTTCTAAGCTGTATGTTGTTCAGAGTAAAATTTTGTTCAGAAAATGTCTATAAGCAGATGTATGTTCTTTATATTTCATTAAGATACGCCAAATCATATTTCTCTTTGATTTTCTCTATATTCAAATAAATTCTCTTTTTTTCATACCAGGTACATTTTTGTTCTCTTTACTTATACTTGGCTAAAAATTTGAATCTCCCAAAGACGAAACATTTTAACTGTTAACTATTAAAATACTTTAATAAATAAAAAATGTAATCAAAAATTATAGTCTAGTTATTATTATAATAATCCAGTTGAAATAGCCATTAAACTGTACTTATTGAACCATACCGGATATATGTAATAATTACAAGAAACACTCAGAAAATTCAGCAAGATTAAGGTAATTTGGGGAATATATCCGGAGAAAAAAGGGGTTTAAATGTCTTCATTTTCACATTTCCAGGTACCAAAATAAAAGAAATCTGAAATTTTCTTATTTTACCGTGGAAAAAGTTTAGAATGGTAAATGTTATTGTTCAAATTTAATGTTCCCAAAAAAATCAAAATCGAATTATGATTTATAAGCCTTTTATTCCGATAAAGTATGGGTTTGATTGAATAGAAATACACCATCTTTCAAATGTTCTTGATTATCCTCATTTGATACGGAACCAGTTTATGTTGTTTAAATACTATCCACTTAAAGTATCGTTGTTTCAACGGTATCCGACTGCATCCACTACTTTACTATCAGATTCAAAAATATATACCAAAGCTCTAGAAACTTCAAAAACCTTTGGTGTATGACATATATCACGTATTATAAATTTTAATATAAATCTAGGTAATAACTCGGAATGTCAATACTATGGAATGGTATTAAAAAATTGTTCAGTTATAGGAAGTTTGGGGCAAACGGTTTATAGAAAAGGAGATATGCAAGCAAATGCAAGTTATGTATTGGATTACGGCGTAGACAACATCGACTTCACCCATGAATACCATTTTGCTAGAGTTTGTATAGTTGTGAGAAAATCAAACAAAATTCCAAAATGGCTTAAGTATTTTTAATAATGAAAAGTCAACTAGGTGCTCATGGTTCCTTTACAATCTTTGCTTCAATTTTCGAAATATACTGCTTGACCCTTGGTCAGCCTGCAAACAATTTAATTCGCTGGAATAATATAACATCCAAAAGAGTTTTTGTTACATGTACTTTAATTTTCAATATTGTTTTCTTTACTATGTTTTTTGCACAGTTGTTTAATTCTTTTGAAAATATCATTTACGCTTCAGATATCAACACATTAGAAGAGCTAGATCAGTCGGGGCAAGTAATTGAATCTTTATTTAATCCCTTTAAGAATATAGAGTCAAAACTCTACGAACGGCTATCAAAGAAAGTGAGAGTCTCTCCGAACAAAGTTAAATCAATGGAATTCTCTGTAAACGGATTGGCTGCCAGTGTACAAAGATTGGAAGACGCACGATTTTTAATCGCGACCAAATATTTTGGTCCTGATGGTTCACCATTGTTACACATTATTCCAGAGTATCCAAAATCATATTCTATGAGTTATATTTTACCAACGGGCTCCCCTTTTCTGAAAGCAATAAATTCACTTCTTCTGCGCTTTAGTGAAGCGGGACTTCCAACTAAGTGGAACGATGATTTTATCGATGCTGTTACGTTTGAAATCCAAATTGGTAAACAGACTTTTAATAGAGAACACGAGAATTTTTTAAATTTGGATGATCTTCAAGGTGCTTTTTGGTGTTTGATTGGTGGTTACTTTATCGCTTTGGTGGCATTTATAGGAGAAATTATACGCGAGAAGATACATATATTTCTTAAAAATAATTCAAGGAGAAAACCAACGAAAGCGTGGTTAAACACGTAAGCTTTTATTGTTAATTAGAAAAATTAGAGCTGTATGTTGTTGAGAGTAAAATTTTGTTCATAAAATGTCTACAAACAGATGTATGTTCTTTATATTCCATTACAATAGGCCAAATCATATTTCTCTTTGATTTTCTATATATTCAAATAAATTCTCTTTTTTTCATACCAGGTACATTTTCAATATAGTTGTTCTCTTTACTTACACTTAATTAAAGATTTGAATTTTCCAAAGACGAAACATTTTAACTGTTAACTATTAAAATACTTTAATAAATAAAAAATATAACCAAGAATTATAGTCTAGTTATTATTATAATAATCCAGTTGAAATAGTCATTAAACTTTACTTATTGAACCATACCGGATATATGTAATAATTACAAGAAACACTCAGAAAATTCAGCAATATTAAGGCAGTTTAAGGAATATATCCGGAGAAAAAAGGGGTTTAAATGTCTTCATTTTCACATTTCCAGGTACCGAAATAAAAGAAATCTGAAATGTTCTTATTTTACCGTGGAAAAAGCTTAGAATGGCGAATGTTATTGTTCAAATTTCATGTTCCCAAGAAAATCAAAATCGAATTATGATTTGTAAGCCTTTTATTCCGATAAAGTATGGGTATGGTCGAATAGAAATATACCATCTTTCAAATGTTCTTGATTATCCTCATTTGATACGGAACCAGTTTATGATGTTTAAAGACTTCCACTTCCACTTAAAGTATCGTTGTTTCAACGGTATCCGCTGCGTCCACTACGTTACCACGTCTCCTATCAGATTCAAAAATATATACCAAAGCTCTAGAAACTTCAAAAACCTTTTATGTATGGCACATATCACGTGTTATAAATTTTACTATAAACCTATGTAATGGACTCGGAACGTCAATACTATGGAATGGTATTAAAAAATGGTTCAGTTATAGGAAATTTGGGGCAAACGGTTTACAAAAAAGTAGATATGCAATCAAATGCAAGATATGTATTGGATTACGGTGTAGACAACTTCGAGTTCACCCATGAATATCTTTTTGGCAAAGTTTGTTTAGTTGTGAAAAAATCAAACAAAATTCCAAAATGGCTTAAAATATTTTTAATAATGAAACGTCAACTAGGTGCTTCTTTACTCCTTATATTTTCGCTATGCATCATATACTATTCAAGAGCCAACAGCGTTTCTTTTCAATCTTAGCTTCAGTTTTCGAAATATACTGCTTGATCCTTGTCAGCCTGCAAACAATTTAATTCTCCGGAATAATATTACATCCAAAAGCATTTTTTGTTGGATGTGCTTTAATTTTAAATGTTGTTTTTTCAACAATTGTTTAATTCTTTTGAAAATATTATCTACGATTCAAATATCAACATATTAGAAGAGCTATATCAGTCGGGCAAGTAATTGAATATTTAATATAGAGTCAAAACTCTACGAACGGCTATGAGAAAAAGTGAGAGTATCTCCGAAAAAATTTAAATCAATGGAATTCCCTGCAAACGGATTGGGTGTCAGTGTAGAAAGATTGAAAAACGCACAATTTTTAATCGCAACTAAATATTTTTGTCCTGATGATTTACTATTGTTACACATTATTCCAGAATGTCCAAAATCATATTCTATGAGTTATCTTTTACCAACTGGTTCCCCCCGTTGGACAGCAATAAATTCAATTCTTCTGCGTTTTAGTGAAGTGACTTCTAACTATATGGGACAATGATTTTGTCGGTGCTGTTACATGTGAAATCCAAATTGGTAAACAAATCTTTAATAGAGAGGACAAAAACTTTTTAAATTTAAACGATCTTCAAGGTGTTTTTGGTGTTTGATTGGTATTCAATTCAAGAAGAAAACCAACAAAAACTTATTTAAATACATACATTTTTAGTGTATCTAGTTAGAAATTTTAGAGCTATAAGTTCTAAACTGTATGTTCTTTAAAGTAAAATTTTGTTCATAAAACGTATATAAGCAGATGTACATATTTATTCTTTATATTCCATTAAGATAAATCTAACCTTTTTCGACATAGTCATACTCTTCACTTATACTTATTTTTATATATTTAGTTAATTTGCGGAATTAAAACATATTTTGTGACATACTGTTAATAAAGTTAAATAGCCTATTCAATACATCTGTGTTGCAAAAAAAACACGTAATACTTCTTTGGAAGCAAACAAATAAGAAACTAAATTAGTTAAATTGCCCTCGTTAACTTTATCTCATCTCACTGCCATTTATTAGCTATCAAAGAACATATCACGTTGCACAGTTATTCTAGAGAAGTTAAAATGGTACGAATTCTAACTATTTGTTGGATAAACATTGTAAGTGATAGCCAATAACTTCATTTTCATTCTTTATTAACTATTTGTTAACCCTTTCACTGTTAAATGATCTAAAAGTTAAATTCTATCCTATATATATATATATATATATATATATATATATATATATATATATATATATATTAAATAAAATAAGAAATTCTCGGCTATGCTGCCAAAGACCCTTGATAAATATTATTCTCATACTTAAAAGTTCGGAGATCTCCAAAGAACATAGAAAAACTCCGGGTACGAAAAATGACGACAGCGCTGTTTCGTCCTAGTATGGGACTCGTCACACCATTAGGTACAAACCCACATCTCATATATGTGTCATATAAATATACTTCACAGTTGAAGAATAGTAAATAAGACACAGTGGCGACATCTCGATGGCTAACTCAACAACATAAGAATAACATAAATTAACAAATGAAACCGCCATGTGGTGGCGCGACGGCAAATTAAAAAAGAAATATATCAAAACTCGATACACGAACTTGCTACTATAAGGATAGAGGTCGCATTATTTCGGCAACCAAACTAACCGTTGCAGTGGCCTGACGAGAAATATTATATTGATTAGTCATCATTGTGAGTTTTATTTCTAGTGGAATTTCAGATTTCTAATCGAGTATATAATATATATATATATATATATATATATATATATATATATATATATATATATATATATATAATTTTTCTATAAGAATACGTCCGAACTTCATTACCAGATTTCCATAAGGATGCGACCGTATTCCCTAGTTCTTCGTTCCTTCGTTACACTGTCCCCTCCTATTCCCGATCATCCTAATCAGCTTCGATTTGTCCGTGGTATGACTTCAACTTGTGGAGACGTACTACTTTCATTTTGGCCTTAGACTTTCGTTGGATTGTATAAATGACGTTATTGATTTAGAACAATATACCGTTCTTCGGAGGTTGGCATCAACTTATGTGATTTGCCTTTCTTCTTCTGTGTATTCCATTACCAAACTCTGTCACCTTGCTGGAACCCTGCCGAGTTTGCATTGATGTCTTATCTTATCTTCATTCTGTCTGTGGCCAGCTATGCGTTCTCTAACTAGTTTATGAACTTCATGCATCTTCTCTTATAAGGTATCCTTCCAGTCTTCAATCTCCATACTTTCATCAATTGAGGAACCGAATATTATATCGCAAGACAATCTAAGTTTCTTTCCAAACAAAACCTTGGCCAGTGTAACTCCGAAAGTTTCATGAACTGCGGATCGGTGGGCCATTAAGAAATTTGGAAAATATTTGTCTAAATATTTCTGATGTCTGTTCACAACCTTTCAGGGGTTCTCTTCAATCAACCTATTAAATTTTTCAAACATGTCATCTGACTGAGGATGTAAAACTGTTGTTCTGGTTTTATGGACGTTAAATAATTTGCAGAGCTTTTTAAAATACTTGAATTCAAAATTACGTCCTTGCTCACAATGTAGTTCTAAAGGAATTCTGTTGAGATCCCCTGGTTAGGGATGACAAATATCTCAGGGCTTTTACTGTAGTAATCAATAGCAATCAAAATATATTTGTTGAATTTATCTGTTTCTGGGAATGGTTCAGTTCTATCAATTACCATCAGTTCAAGAGATATTTCAACATTGCGTGAGGGTCCTGCTGTTGAAGAGGCTGTGACGTCATTTTATCAGCATATAGATGTAAATTCTTAATGAGACGGTACCAAAGACCTTGTTCAGGTATAGTAAGTACCCACCTTGGTTCGCTAAGGAGGTAATTCGCTTATTAAAAAATAAAGAGTTGCTATGGCGGAAATATAAAAAAATCTAATATAACTTGCTATTAGTTATCTTTCAGGAATGCTAGGACAGTCGTTAAAAATCTTATCCGTACGTCCTACAGTACTTATCTTGCAAATGTTGAAACGAAATTTAAAAAGAATCCCCAATCGTTCTGGTCCTACATCAATCTTAGTCCAATGGTATGTCTTATCCAGATCAGGAAGTAACTAATCCCACTGACATCGTAAATTCATTTGCGAAATTATTCAGAGTCTTCTATTGTTTCTATACCTTATGTACCTACTTCTAGTCATGGTTATAATTCTTATCCTATCTCATTATTTAAAATAATGCCTAAAGACGTTAAGAAAGCCTGTAAAAAATTGAAGACCAAATTCACAGCGGGTCCTGATTCCATTCCTTCTTTTGTCGTAAGGGAGTGTGCTGGGGCGTTTGATGAGCCGTTGTCTATAATCTTTAATTTATGCATTCAGAAATGTATTTTTCCTGATCTATGGAAGGAATCAAAAATCTGTCCGGTTTTTAAAAAGGATGATAGATCCAGGGTCGAAAATTACCGCTCCTTAGCGATAATGTGCAATTTTGCAAAGGTTTTTGAGCGAGTTCTTCAGGAACAAATATCCTACAGCAGCATGGTTTTGCTTCTGGAAAGTCAACCGTGACTAATCTTTGTACTATTGCGCAGTGTGTATCAGAGCGTATTGATCTGGCACTCAGGTTGGTGTCGTTTACATAGATTTTTCCAAAGCGTTTGATCGACTTGATCACGGTGTTTTACTTTCCAAACTGTCGGACTTTGGTTTTAATGACAACCTTATTAGATTTTTCGAAAGTTACTTATTAAACCGCTCTCACTATGTTGAATACCGTGGTCATGGATCTAGTAATTTTATAGTAAAGTCGGGTGTTCCTCAAGGATCTGTTTTGGGTCCTTTACTTTTTAGTGTTTTTATTAACGATATCACATGTGGGTTGAATAACAGCTGCCTACTTTATGCAGACGATTTAAAGATATTCCGGGACATACGGAATCCTGGCGATTGTTTGAGCTTTGAACTGGATCTGATGAAATTAAATACTTGGCGTCTAAAAACAAACTGTCTCTGAACGTAGACAAGTGTAATGTTATGTCATTCTCAAGAAGTAGAGTGCCTATGCTGCATGATTATGGGATCAGCGGTGCTCTTCGAAGGCGAGTTAACTGCATTAAGGATTTGAGAGTCACGTTTGACTGCAGGCTTACGTTTGTCAATCATATTAATGATACAGTATCGAGATCTTACCGAACGCTGGGCTTTCTAGCGAGATCTAGTCATGAATTTCAGTCGCTCCAGGTCATAAGTTCGTTATATTAATCTCTTGTACGAAGCAAATTGGAATATGCTTCAGTTATCTGGTATCTGTATTACCATGTACACTTTGATAAATTAGAAAAAATTCAGTATCGTTTCTTAAGATTCCTAAGCTTTAAATAGGATTTTATCCACTGCCTACTACACCTCGCGAAAGCCTATTGACAAGATTTAATTTCACAACTCTGGAGAAGCTCAGTAGCAGGGCTCGTGTATTATTTTTTGTATAAACTCGTTAACAACAAGATTATAGCAACTGATTTGCTCGCGAGAGTTCATTTTCATGTTCCAGGGATAACTATATCTCCAGTATTTTACTTTTTGCCGAAACCAAGAACTAATGTATTATAATTATCCCCATTATATGTGATGTGTTTTCACTATGATCGCCTGAAAGACAAATTTGATATATTTTACAGCCACTATTCTGTTGTCAAATTGTTTATTTACAATTACTTATTCTTTTTCCTGCCTAATAATAGGAACTATGGTCCTGTAGGGTCGTGTAAATAAATAAATAAATAAAAATAAATAAACATCCTTCTTCTTCATTTTTTCCCTGAGATCTTATGCTTGAACCTAGGCTAGCAGCTGCATGTTTAGAGCATTGTCTACACGAGGCGTGGATCCAGGGGGGGATGGGGGCGATCCCCCCCCCAAGAGCTTTGAGTTCAGGAAAATAGACCCGATTTTCCCTCTTATACTATAGTTTATTCAAGAACTAGAGAGAGTAATAAATCATTTTTTACCCTTGTTTTTCTTTGCAAAATACCTGTGTTCCTTAGACCGGTGTCTTTGGCAAAATCTGTTAGAGAGAAATTTTATAATCAAAAATACCGGTCTATAATTATGGTCAATTTGGGTTGGATAACAATAGATATTTGGAAGTGTGAAGTGTTAAAAAGGATTTTAATCCTTGTCATAGGCGTCGGAAAAAGGTTTATTTTATCACTAAGTATTTATGGCATAGATATTATTTCGGTAATTAACTTAAAATAAAAAGTTTTTATAATATTATTTTATTTCTCATGATTTTTTAATAATTCACATACATTAGAAAATACAGATAATTTTGACATATTTAACACAAATCACAACTGTATTTTTATTAATTTTAATTTTGGCATAGAAATAGAATAAATATAGATGTGGAAGCTATATTTTTTTGGTGTCTCATTAATCTCATATAATATATAAAAACAAGCACAAACAAGATAAATCACTAAGGACACACTGTAAGGTGTACTTTGTTCACTGACCGAAATTAAATTGAACTATTAGAAACTCTATTGTTGCAGTAAATTTATAAAACCTTATAATGTTTAAATATAATTAAATATAATTAGATTCACGTTAGTTCTCAGTTGCCTGCGGCATTGGAGCAGGTAAGTTGGAGGTTTTGGTAACAGTTTTATTACTCTCTCTAGTTCTTGAATAGAGTATAGCAATGTGTATGCTTGCGATCGCTCCTCCCCTTCCCAAGAGCTTTGAGTTCAGGAAAATAAAACCGATTTTGCCTTTTGTATTAGGAATGTGTATGCTGCGAGCACTCCCCTTCCGTTGATAACTTGTTTTTCTTGCGATAGTCACTCTTCCCAAGAGCTTTGAGTTCAGAAAAATGGACACGATTCTGCCTCTTATACTAGGAATGTGTATGCTGCCCGCATCCCCCCCCCCCATATTGACAACTTGTTTTTTCTTGTGATCGCCCCCCCCCCTCTCCAAGAACTTCAAATTAAGAAAAATAAACCCGACACTGCCTTTTACACTAGAAATGGGAATGTTTCTGATGTCTCCCCCTCCCCCCGTCGACAACTTGTACTTTTGTGATATCACCGCCCCCCCCCCCCCAAAGAGAAAAGCTAGATCCGCCCCTGGTCTACACCATGATCTTACATCTTAATAGTAAAATATTACTCGAAGTTTATTTAGAGTTTTGGTAACTCCTAAATAAGCACCGGACTTCTCATTATGAATTTATCCTTAAACCACTGGAACTACCAACTGAGTTTTGGTTGCCTTGGTATCGGCACTTTTCCAAGATCTTTGTAGTAGTCGGTCTTTAATCAATAGTTCGTCCCACTGAGCCTAAAATGCCTTGAATGTAAATCCTTTATCCGAGTTGTCTTCCCATCTAGGACGTTTTTCATTATTTTCTTTAAGTTAAAGAAATTTCATCAGATATTGCTTTCAAGTTGCTCTTTTCTCATCTGAGCCATACTCTGAATCATTGTCAAAAGTGACTTTCCAAATAGGTAACCCTTCCCTTTGTTCTATTTTGCTATAGTGATTGCATTCTTCCTTACATGATTTTCATGAAAAGTATTTGAGTTGTTATGCAGTATTCACGGTCCATGTTTGATTTTAAAATTATACTGTTACAGTTTTTTTCTGATTATCTTCTGTGCGGTCTCTGGATGGTGAACGAGACTTTAATTGCGCCTGACAGTTTCTTCTCAAGTATCTAGTTCGTTCACATCTGAAGCGCTTTATCTTTTTCTTAATTGCACCAGACAGTTCCTTCTCATGTATCTAGTTCGTCCCTATCTGTAGCACTCTGTCTAGTTTCTGCTATAATATGAAGTATCACTTATTCTACGCTGACGAACTAGCTAGAGCAGGGTCAGCATCTCAATACATTGGTCCAGAACCGGCCTTTGGGGTGCCGCGGTGTGCAGCACGAGAAGCAGTCAAAGAATGGATCAAAAGAGAACATAAAAACCACTGGATGACCAGACAGGATTTAAACCACAGCAAGCTATTTATTGGGAATCCGGACCCGAAACTGGCAAAGAAACTACTACAAATGAGTAGAAACCAATTAAGGACTATTACAGGTATAATGACGGGACACATGGCCGTCAAAGTACATCTGAATAGAATGAATCTATATAACGGAAACCTCGGCTGCAGACTGTGTGGACAGGCCGAGGAAACGGTGAAGCATATCATATGTGACTGTGAGTCACTGGTGAGATTTAGACAACAAACTTTCGGGTCAGTAAAACTGGAACCGGGAGAAATACTCACTCACTCCTTAGCAGGACTGTACAGATTGAGCCAGGGGGCTAGGTTGACAGAGTGGCTATAATGTCTAGGGTGAGCACAATAGGCCTACTCTGGTCGCAGTGCATCCGGCTTTAGGACGGACCCGGGAATATATAAAAAAAAAAATCACTTATTCTATGTTTGATTTTAAAATTGTACTTTTGTAGTTTTTTCTTGTTCTCTTTTGTGCCGTCTCTGAATGGTAATTGCACCCGACAGTCCCTTCTCATGCATCCAGTTCATCCACATCTGTAGCACATTATCTGGTTTCTGCTCTAACGTGAAGTAAAGGTTTCAGATAAATTTGTCTCCATTGTTTGGTTCGGTGAATCCTTGTTTTTCTCTATGGTAACGGCTCTTATTTTTGGCCTTGACGCATTATAGGCTGCTATTATTTCCAAAGCCCTACCCAACGCTTCACTATAATACCTAAACTTATTTATACGTAACATAAGCTGTGTACATTGATCTTTAATTCCATCAATAAAATACTGAATAGTAAACTCTTCTCGGATATCTTTCGTAGCTCGTGGGTAGGCCAGGTGAACAAGGCGTTGGGCATCTATTTCATATTCTTGCTAACTTTCTACATCTTTCTGATGTCTTGACTTGTATTTTTTCTACTGCAGCACTAAGGATTTCATAGACTTCTTGTTGGGTTGTAGGAATGGTTTTCAATAACTCCAGTACTGGTACACGAAGTGCAATTTCTAATTCAGTTGTCATTTCTTCGAAGTTCCAGTTATTTGCAGTAGTGGCAGCTTCAAGTGACGTTCTGTTTCCAGAATTGATTGAAAAATTTAAAAAAAGTTCTTATTTAAAAAGGTAATAGCCCGTTACCTGAATTTCGGGCCGACGCTATACGCGTTCACTTCTAATTACTATAACTTCGGAAATAATTTGAATTTTGAAGTGGGTAAATGCTGAAAATATTTCAATTTTTTCTATTTTTTTTTTTGTAGAAATGGCAGTTGTTTGGACAAAAATCTGTTTTGAAAAATTCATAAAAATGGCATTTAATAAAAAAAAATTCACGTTCTATTGTAGATAATATTATTAAGAATATGTGGCTTAAATTTGATCAAAATCGGTTAAATAGATCTTGGGATATCTTGTCCACCAATTTGAAAAACGAAGTTTCAATGCAAATGCAAAAGAAAAAAAAGTACCACGTTTCAGAATCTAATAGTTTTTAAAATTACCTTCATTCTCTAGTTTCTGGATCAATACATGAAGTTTTTCATAGATGCCGTAATAGTTTCCGAATCCACTTGAACAGCTCTTTTTAACTTTCTAACCTTTTTAGTGTCTTGTTAGATTCTCATGTTGGCTACAGATATTCGCTGAGAATTCAGGTTCTTGAATAATCTCAGCGCATTTAATAATGTTTAATCAACGTGGCGATCTGTACACCTAACGCAGTCACAAAATAAACTGATCCTATGCCGTCGAATGTTCAGAAAGTCTTAACTAATTCCGGTTTTATGCACATGAGTTATTTTTACCTTCTGAAATTCCTATTATAAACAACTGATTCAAAATATCTAATAAAAAAGAATACTGAACAATACCCTTTGTCAAATTTCTGACCAATCCGCTCGCTACCTCAGTTTCGGGCCTATGCCTTGCTGGGTTCGCGTCTAATTGCCATAACTTCGAAATAATTTGAATTTTGAAACGGCTAAATGCAGATATTTCAAAAAGTATAAACAATTTATCTAGCCAAAAAAAAATTACATAATTTGAAAATCTCAAGGTGGTATAATCTCTTAATACCCTTGTAGATTTAAATGATGCAATAGTGAACTGATAAAGAATCCGATAATTTTATTTTAAAACGGAATTTTAGAGTCATTTGTATATGTTAATTTAAATCATTTTAGTAATAAAAGTTTAATTTTATTCTAAATTAAATAATAGTCCGCCAGTCAAAATAAGATTTGGAAAAAAATAATTTGCTACAGCAAACTGATGGCAGAATATTGTAGGTAATATAGTAACTAATGAAGAAAAAATAATCCGAACCACCGGCGACTTACTGGGGTAAAATGGCAGTGATTTTAGGGGTAAAAACAGTTTTTTGCTATTTCCGGCTAAACTACGCATCTTATCGAAAAAAGTTAAATACAAAAGTTGTAGGTAACAAAGATCTACAAATTTTGTAGCCTAACATCAAAATTTTCCGGGAAAAATGCAAAATACCGTTTTTTCGGTTTTTTGTTTTTTTCTTCCACAAAAATGATTCGATTGAGCTCAAACTTGGAGAGAGTGTACCTTCTGATGCCCTAAATAAGCTTTATTTGTTTTGTGTAGAAATATTTAACCATTGCGGTTTGATTAACTTTAATAAAAAAAAGTGAAATTTTCAATCGCATTTTCTCTTGAAATTAACTGTCCAATAAAGTTCAGACTAGGCTCGCTTTTTTTGTTTTTACTTCTACTTTTAATAAATGGAAAAATGTGTATATAGTGCAATGAAACAAATTGCCGAAAAGTAAAAAAAAAAACAACAAAAAATGGCATGTTTTAACATAGGTTTTACGATTATTGTCAATAATTCTTTATTATTTATTAAAATTATTATTATTTTATAATGTCATTGTTTACCACAAACAATGAGCATATAAATTATAAATTAGTTACATCGCTGGACTACGTTTAAATTATTAAATAAACAAAAAAGTATGTTGTTAACCCCTATGCCTTCTACCATAAAGATTTAGGTGTGGCATATAAATGACCCCATTTTTGTATACTTAATATATTTACTTTTAATTTTAATCATTAATAAATTTTGAATTGTTTATTTAGAAAAAAAAATTGTTAACTTGTTAACTGTCTACCATTAAACAAAACGAAAAAAAAAATTAGCAAAAATAAAAATTTACTTTTAACATATATTGATTTACTCAATTTAAATGATTTAATATTGAATTATGTTCAGTGCGAATTTCAAATTGTGTATGTAAAAATAGTTAGAGATGCCAAGGAAGTATTGAAGCGGATTTAAGATAGAACAGAGGGATGCAGAATGACAAGACCATAATTGAATGTCGCAGTAAACTTGGTTATTATTGTCAGTCTTTTTCTTACAAAACATGCACCATGACAACTAATTAATTTAATAACTAATAATTATTATAAGGGATTAAGTCATTTTTCATTTTAAAAATAATAAGGAAATAAATAATTTTAATATAATATTAATTGTTTACATTAAATAAACATATAGTTGTTACACATGCAAAAAGTTTATATATATATATATATATATATATATATATATTTTTATATATATATATATATATATATATATATATATATATATATATATATCATCATTGTCAAGTCTCGCTCTCTTTGCAGAAAGTTGTAGTGCGTCGTCATCTGATTCCACACAATTAACAGATACTCCAAAAAATTCAGTAATATCATCAATTGCTTTAACATTACTGGGCTCCATTTCTTCTGAGTCTTTATCGTTAATTGAAATTCTTTGAGCTTCTGCATTTGTACAATTTTCTAAACTGTAGCAAATTGAACATAAATTGATACATTTTAGACCATGTTTCCTACAGTTACATCTGTTAGTAGATTCTCCTTTTTCGTAACTGCAACAAATTATTTTAAGGAGAGTATCGGGTATCAACTGATCTTCAGTGATATTTGGTTGCATGATACCTTCCACTGATTTTTTCCAGTCCCAATCCGTAGCGATAATTTCATTTCTAAGGCATGTTTGAAGTTGATAGTATGCCCTAAAATAATGTTGTTTTGCTACTTTTGATGTTAGTGGTAATTTGTCTCATTTGAAGGTTGATTTGATCGTGGCTGGGTACATGTGAACCCGCATTTCTTTTACAGTCAATCCATGCTATTAATTTGCAGTCACTTCAGCTATCAACCCTTTGCCTGCATCTTTTTTGTAAAAGATGTCAGCTAAGGCAGCCAAATCGTTATTTTGTAGGAATGTTTTTATTGTCGTTACTTTTCCTTTTCCTGCAAAA
Source organism: Diaprepes abbreviatus (assembly GCA_034092305.1). Taxonomy (NCBI): domain Eukaryota; kingdom Metazoa; phylum Arthropoda; class Insecta; order Coleoptera; family Curculionidae; genus Diaprepes; species Diaprepes abbreviatus. Next base: position 435,137 of record JASJET010000260.1, on the reverse strand, counting down.
CCTGAGGTAGTGTCGCAGCCAGGGAATAATGCAGAAAAGCTAAACATTTTCCCTGTGATGGATCTTTGAAGCTATCAGAAGTCTGGCAAGAATCGCGAGTGTTACCGTGGATGGTTTGTGAAATAATATTTCCGAATTTCTGTCATTCAATTTAAAAGCACAACCAGATCAATGTCTTGTCCAACAACTATCACAGTTTTATCATCTGGGGCGACTTCAATTACGATATTTATTATGAGGGTATCAGCATCTTCTGTTGCCTGCATTCATGTTAATGCTGCTGTTTCAAATTCTTGTGTTAATATTTGTATTAATTTATTTTTATTAGATAAAAATTTTTCTTCCAAATATGATATATTTCTCCACTACACTGCTCCTTTAAACTAAAAATAATCTTAACGGTACACCAGCTACTTGCTCGATGCGTCGAAACGAACTGAGACCCCTCTACTAGTAGAAGCCGGTCCGTTCCCCTCCTTTGCTTACAATACAAGGGCTTTGTATTATTCTATTTTCATTATATTCCAGTATGTTCCAAAATGTTCTAGAATATTACGAAATTCTAGAATATTGACAGTAATTTTGAATCTTTCACTTTTGAATATTAGAGTCAAGTAATTAAGGAGATGCCTCTCAGAGGGGAGGAGGACAGCTGCAAGAAGTAGGGTTGTCAACATTACTCGGAATAATAATGAAAAATTTTGAGTTAAAATATTCAAATTAACAAATAAATAAAAATGAGATCACTTATTATTATGGAATAAATAACATCGAAATTGAAAAATTGACAAAGAAACAATTTCAAACTCCTGAAAAGTAAAACTATTTTTTGTTTATTTGATAATTTAAAAGTAGTGAATTTATAATTTTTTTCCTCATTGTTTGTAGTAAACATTGATGTTATAAAATTATAATAATTTTAATAAATAATAAAAAAATTTTGACAATAATTGTAAAACACATGTCGAAAAAGGCCATTTTTTCCGTTTTTTTCGATTTTTCGGCAATTTGTTCCATTGTACTATATACATTTTTCTCTATTTATTGAAAGGAGTAGTAAAAGCAAGCCTAGTTCAAACTCTGTTGGGCAGTTAATTTTAAGAGGAAATGCGATTAAAAATTTCACTTTTTTTATTCAAGTTAAATAAAACTGCAACGATCGAACATTTTTGCACAACACAAAATAAAGCTTATTTATGGCATCAAAAACTACACTCTCTCCAACTTTGAGCTTAATCGAATTGGTTTTGTAGAAGAAAGAAACAAAATACCAAAAATACATTTTTTTGCATTTTGCTCGAAAAATTTTGAGGTTAGGGTAAAAGTAGTTTCTACAAAAGTTGTAGGTATTTTTATTACCTATAACTTTGGCCGATGGTTCGAATTATTTTTCCTTCATTACTTACGATATTGCCTACAATATTGCACTATAAGTTTACTATAACGAATTATTTATTTCCTTAGCCTCTGCTCTATAGCTACGCATATTTTGCTTTTGTTGGTTCAGTTTTGCTTCTTACGGTACATTAAGCGATAATTTAAAATATAAGTACATGCTTTCAAATAGTTTCTAATTATAGAGCAAGTTGTTACTCAAAAGAAATTACATGTTTTAAAAATGTCGTTTTGCGCTAATACGACAAATGATTAATTTACCGAATACAAGTAATTCCAAGGAAAAATAAATTTGTATCTCAGTTAAAAACATGAATTTAGGAATTGCTTCGACAGTATTTCTAGAGATTAGTTTGTTTTCAATTATTTATGGAAAATTGGAGCTACCTTTCGGCTCGAAGTGTTTTGCACGTGATAGCTTCAAACTCTACAAGAAACATTTTGAGCTTGCCAGAGATATTAAAATAAGTAAGCTTAAATATCGAAATCATAGAAATTATGACACTATTGATATTACTGATATATTTTTCCATGAATATATTAAGAATTTAGGTAAAAGAATTTCGATCCTAGAACGACAACTTGACAAAGACCTGAAAATTAATTTTAACACTACAATCAAAGACTACGATGTTGTTGAAATTAAAACTAGTCAAAACTCAAAATGGAAGTTCAATGGGCTTAAGACCACATTATTTGAACCATACCAAGTTGACGTAATAATTGCAAGAAGCCCTCTGATGATTCAGCGGTCTTTAGGTACTTTAAAACAAATACCTAGAGGAGCAAGGGGATTAAATGTCATTCTTTTTACACTTCCACATATCGAAATCAGAGAAATCCAGAATGTTCTTATTTTACTGTGGAAAAAGTTTGGAATGATAAATGTTATTGCTCAAACTCCATGTTCGCAAGAGAACCAAAATCAAATTATTATTTACAAGCCTTTTATTCCGACAGAGTATGGGTATGGTCGAATAGAAATTCACTATCTTTCAAATGTTCTAGATTATCCGCATTTGATACGAAACCAGTTTATGTGGCTAAAAGGTTATCCACTTAAAGTATCCTTGTTTGAACGGTACCCAACAGCATCCACTACGTTACCACGTCTCCTATCAGATTCAAAAATGTATACCAAGGCTTTAGAAACGTCAGGAACCTTTGGTGTTGACGGAATGACTTTATGGCATATATCACGCATTATGAATTTTACGATAAATCTATGTAATGATTCAGAATGCCAATACTATGGAATGGTATTAGAAAATGGATCAGTAGTAGGAAGTTTGGGGCAAACAGTTTACAGAAAAGTAGATATTCAAGCAAATGCAAGATTTATAACGGATTACGGCGTAGGTGATTTTGAGTACACCTACGAGTACCTTTTTGATAAGGTTTGTTTGGTAGTGAGAAAATCAAACAAAATTCCAAAATGGCTTAAAATTTACTTAATCATGAAAAGCCAGTTGGGTGCCTCTTTACTTGTTGTATTTGCCGTATGCATAATATTCACTATAATATTAAAGAGCCAGCAACATTCTCTTTCAGTCGTAGATTCAATTCTCGAAATATACTGCCTAATCCTGGGTCAGTCTACAAACAATATCATCTTTAGGAATAACATGGTATCAAAAAGAATTTTTGTTGCATGCATCTTAATTTTTAATGTTATTTTTTCAACTTTCTTCCTTGCACATTTGTTTAATTATTTTAGAAATATCAGTTATAATCCAGATATCAATACATTAGAAGAGTTAGATCGGTCAGGGCAAGTAATTGATTCTTCATTTAATCCCTTTATGGATATAAAGTCGAAGCTTTACGAACGGTTGTCAAAGAAGGTGACTGATTCCGCGAAAAATTTAAAATCAATGGCATTTGCCGCAAAGGGATGTGGTGCCAGTTTAGAAAGAATGGAAGACGCTCGCTTTTTAATCGCGACCAAATATTTTGGTCCTGATGGTTCACCATTGTTACACATTATTCCCGAATGTCCAAAATCATATTCTTTAAGTTATATTTTACCAAGTGGCTCTCCGTATCTGAGAGCGATAAATTCACTTCTTCGGAGCTTTTCTGAAGCAGGACTTCCAACTAAATGGTACTATGATTTTGTCGATGCTGTTACATTTGAAGTTCAAATGGGTAATAAACGCTTTAATAGGGAGAACGAATACTTTTTGGATATACACGATCTTCAAGGGGCTTTTTGGTGTTTGATTGGTGGTTACTTTATCGCTTTGATGGCATTTGTAGGAGAAATTATATGCAAGAAGATACATTTCATAAAAAGAATTCAAGAAGAAAAGTAGCTAAAACTTAGTTAAATACACAAACTTCTCAGTATATCTAATTAGAGTATAAATACCAAGATGTGAGATCTTAAAAATAAAATTCTGTTAAAAATTTTTTGTAATATATGTATCTTTCCTATACCCTATTAAGATAAATCAGACCCGTATTTGATGATATCATACTATTAAAAATGCATAACAGCTCAAATTCCCTGTTCCCAAGAGAAGCAAAATTGATTTATAATTCTTAAATTATCAACTTTTAATAGTAGTAAAGGTAGAGCCAAAATTTCGCCGCCATCCGTAATATGCCATTTCTCCATTGTAATATGTTCATTCAACCGGTTGTTACGTTCCCTTGCAAGCAAATACCCTAGTAAATACAGGATATAGCTATAAAGGGTAAAAGTGACGTATCTTTTCGACACATTGTCGACATCGTTAATGTAAATACTTGATTGAGTAGTCTCTTACTTTGTGATAGTACATTGTAAAAAATTAATTAAACAGAATTTACTTTGTTACACTTGTCACTTTTATTATTAAATTTCCGTAACCGCAGTTTTGTGGCACTATTACATTATCAAACGTAATGCCATAAAAACTACGGATTACATTCTTTTATAGGGTTTTTTTTAGGTCGCACATTTTTTATTACTACTATCTAGGTACTAAAGACAGAACGTCGAAGAACGGAGAATTTCGTAGGTCTCCTTAATCATTAAGAAGGTTAAGGGCACTGGTCTTATTGCACCTATAAATTCCTATGCAAAATTTGAATATTGTTAACATCTGAGGAACTGTGGCCTCTTTCTATGAAATGGTTAGCAAAATTAGAATTATATCTTAATAAAAATGCAGTTTTGTGTTGTTTATATCTTGTATGGAAATTTCTCCCCGTTTGTCCGACGTAACAACTATTGCAATCCAAACAATTTAGTTTATAAACTCCTGACTTTTGTAGAAAGAAAATTTTGCCTTTGACATTAAACATATGTGATAATTTTAGTGATGATTTGAATGCTATTTTTAAATATTGTTTTTTTTTAAACATTAGCTATTCTATCCGAAATAGATCCAAAATGCGCCAGGGTGGTATATTTAGTGTTATTTTTATTTACGTTTGGTGGGTATATTCGGCTGTGTAGTTTTTTTTTTGTTTTTTATTGATTAAATTGTTAATTTGCTCGTCATTATAAATATTGTTTAATGCTATTTGTTTTATTGTAATAGGTTATTTTTTCTTATCTGTGTCTGTTAAAAGGATAGGCAATGTTCACTGTATCATACTTGTATGCTGCAAGTTTATTAGGTACAGGGTGTATTAAGTGTTGTGGGATAGTGGAGTGAGTAACAGTAGGTTATCTGTAAATGTCAAAGGAAAAACTATTGTTTACTTTTGTAGTGGTGATATGTAAGAAATTTATTTTATTATCTACCTCTTCTTCTATTGTGAATTTTATTTTATTGTGTATACTGTTAAGATGTTTAACTGCATCTTCTAATTCGGTTTCATTACCTGTAAAACAAGCAAAAATGTTGTCAACATATTTGTCCAAGAAAAAGATGTTTTTTTAAAAGTTTGCTTTAAAGAGTTTTCTTCGGAATTAGTCATAAAAATTTCTGCTAGCAGGGGCTTAAAATTAGCTCGGAAGAAAATTTACGTCGATGACACGGCACAAGTCAAGAGCTTCGGCCGTTGTTTGACGTTCCATCGTGACCTTTGATGAGATATCCTTTCTTTCTATATAATTTTTTAATAAAAGTTTAAAGAAAATTGTAGCTTTAATGCTAAGCTTGGTAGTATATTATTTGAATAAGTTGAAGCTTGAAAAATATATTTAGGGAACTGAAATCCATAGAAAACTTATGTTTAGGTGTCGGACATGAGTTAAGTTAGTGTTTCGTAGCAGTTATTGATGTTATTTGTTTTATTTGGAATTGCATTGTACGTCTGTCTGGCTACAATATGAGAATCCAGCCCAACTAACTTCAGGCCAAGCGTTAATAGATTTCGAAATGCAGGGTCTCAAAGTTGTAACTTTTTAAATTTTTTTTGTAAATATTTATCTTAATAATAACTTGATTTGCACTAAATCTGAGACTTTGGGAAATCAAGATATTGATTATAGTTTCGATATAGATTACAGAGGGAGCCTATCAACAGGTTTATTAGGTGTTTTTTTCTTTGGTCATGAAATCTGATACAAAGTCGAAATTCATTTCTTATCTGTCAATGCATTTATTGACTATGTTTGTTCAGTCAATTTTTTTTAAAACTGTGCTACTTCTGGCGAGAGTTTAGACCTTTAACTTCAAAATATCAAAGAATCAATTTTGAAATAAGTTTACTAACGGATAGGTACAGTGGTAGCCGTATAACTGCCTGGAGTACTTTGCAATAAGAAGGATTCTTTAGAGTGAAATTAAGCTTAGGCTTTTAAGTTACCACAAAAATATAATTTGTTATGTGAAATTTAGTTTTCTTTATTCGCCCTTTGTTATATTATTAGAGTGCATAGGTATCCTTTTTCAGATAAATGTATGCTGAAAGTAGTTTTCAAAAATGCAAAGATCAAGTTTTCAACACAACTCAAACAAGATCCAATAGTATAAACCAAAATAAACTTAGGCCACACAAAACGACATACAGGTCATACTTTCAGATTCAGACAGATTTAAAATAATTAACATGAGTCCCCTAGACTATACGGTTTAATTAAAATTCACGAAGAAGATGCGGCCATAAGACCAGTTGTCTCTTATACAGACAGTGATCTAAGAAATTTACAAGAAACAGTACAATTGAATCATATATTCAGACAAATTACAGAACCCAAAAATAGTCTAAAAAATTCAATTCAACTTACAACACGGTTAACTAATTTCACCACACCAGAAAACAGTACCTTAGTATCTTTTGATGTAACGTATATGTTCTCAAATATTCCAAATAAAAATTGCTTACAAATAATTGAAAACACTCTATCCAATCATCCAGTTGTACAAATGAAATTTTATCACTCTTTGATCTCTGCATTTCTGAAAACTACTTTCAGCATAATAACCAATTCTAGAAATAAAAAGACAGCGATGGGCTCTCCCCTAAGCCCCCTGCTGGCAGAAGTTTTTCAAAAAACATCTTTTTCTACTATAGAGATGCTGGCTTTACAGGTTATGAAACCGAATTAGATGATACAGAAAAACATCTTAGGAGTACATACAAAAAAATTAAATTCAAAGTAGAAAAAGGGGTAGATAGTAAAATAAATTTCTTAGATATCACCATTGCAAAAATAAACAATAGTTTTTCTTTTCTTTGACATTTACAGAAAACCTACTTTCACTAAGTTATGAACAGGTTGTATACCGAAGAAATCAAGAAGAGGGGAGATTGTGTATTTCAGTGTATATTTTAAATTATTGGCCAAGCGCTTTCGGTCTTAGCTAGACCTCGTCAAAGGGCACACCTTTAGCTTGCCCTGTGGGGAACAATCTCCAACGCCAGCCGCTACACAGTACAAATCACGTATACAATTAAAAAGTCTATCCCAAATTAAAATTAAAACTTTTAGGCAAAGTTGAGGTGTGCTCTTTGACGAGGTCTGAGCCTTGAGGATGGTCTAAGTAAGACCGAAAGACGTACTACAATAAAACAAATAGCATTTAACAGTGGTTATAATGAAAAGTAAATTACCAATTTATAAAATAAAAACAAACTACACTCAACCGCATATACGCACCCAACATAAATAGAAATAACACTAAATACACCACCCTCATGTATTTTGGACCTACTTCAGATAGAATAGCTAACATCTTAAAGAAACAGAATTTAAAAATGGCATTCAGATCACATAAGTTAATGTAAAAGAGAAAATTTCCTCTCTACAAAAGTAAGGTTAGTTTGTTTATAGACTAATTTTTTCGGATTGCAATAGTTGTTACGTAGGACAAACGGGAAGAAATTTTCATACAAGATTTAAAGAACATAAAACTGCATTTTCATTAAAACACATAATTCAAATTTTGCCAACCATTCCATAGAAACAGGCCCCATTTTCCCAGATGTTAACAATATTCAAAATTTGTATACCGTACCCAAAAGTAACAAACTTAATGTCATGGAGGCCATCACAATTTATAAGTGCAATAAGACCAGTACACTTAACCTTCTTAATCATCAAAGAGATCTACGAAATTCTTCGTTGTTCGATATTCTAACGAAGTAAATTTTATTTCATTATTTATCGTTAATGTTTTTGAAAATTTGCCCAGTCAAAGGTCTTGACATAACTAAACGAAATCCCAAAAGGCGGACACGTGATGCATACAAAGGGGATGGCGAACAGGGTAAAGGGGGCAAAAATTTGTGCAAAAAATCGTCAGTAATACGTTCGCCATTTCTGCCACGTGCTATTGAACCCTTAATGGTCGGTTCATACTTCCAAAAAGTATCAACTAGCACGCTGCTTGGATTCGCAAAGGCGATCGGCCTAGAACGACCTGTAGCTATGATGGGATGTAAAGGGTCCAATGAGACCTGGGTATCCATGATCAAGTCTCAACACCTTTTGTTAGTTCAGTCATATCAACTACCACTAAGAATTTCCACTATCAACTCTCATTTGCTAGTTAAATGATACACTTTACTTTCACCTGTTCATAGTTCCAACTAAAATCTAACAACTATTAATTATCAACTAAGAAGTTGGTCAACTTGTATCCTTTTAAAAAATCGACATTATTCGCGTTCGCTTTCGGATGTTATCGGTTGGAAGAAAATTCGTCAGATACATAAAAATATAAGAAGTGACATGAAAAACAATTTGAACTTGGTAAAAATTTGTCATAAAATAGTCGAAACACTTTAAAATAAAATTATTTAAGCAACCCCAATTGAAAAGGAAAAACGTTTTAGGTTAGAATATTTATGGGCATTTTGATTGATCATCTATAACTTTTTCTACTTGTTAAATTTTGAAGTATGAACCACACATTTCCGCATCCCGTAGTGTGTTGGTTTAGAGGAAATTTTTAGTAGTTACTGATAATTTTGGAAGTATGAACCGACCATAAGGAGTCTAAATCCAAAAGGGCGGACAGCTAGGTGGATACATAGGGCCGTCAAACGAGATCAAATGTACCATTTACTAAGAACTTTTATTTGGTATGTGGACTCTAATATTTCTATAACCACTTTATCGATTGGGACTTACAAGGTGTCATTTTTTTTTGTTTTTCGTACTGATGCAAAATCCATGGAGAATTTATCGATATATCGTTAAAAACTGATTTATCGCAAATTTTTCGAATTTTTTTTTTTAATTTCTAATTAGAAAGAACATTTATTTTGCAAACCTCGTTCTCAATTTCGACTTTCCACATATACATTTTTTTTGTTTTTTAAATGACGATGAATAATCTTAAGTACGGATTATCTATTGTTTTTGCAATATATCGAAGAACATCAGTTTTATACAAATTTTTTGATATTTCGATGCTTTAAAAATTAAATATAAACGCTCCTAAGACAATTTCACTAGATAATTTTTGACGTATAAGGTCTCATTTTAGATGTTTTTACTTACCGATGTAGCTCTGACTTCCAAAGTAATTGATAAATCGATAAAAATCAAGTTTATAGCAATTTTTTTCTTCATTTTTAAAATTTCTACAAATGCTTCAGATTTTATTTTGTCGCTTTTCAATACAGATTTATTTAATATCATGTTATTTTAAAAAGCCATGAAAATCCTTATTTCCGGTGCATAACTTTATCAGTTTTACTAAAATGTGGTCGGACTTTCATTGTCTTCATTTTTATTTATTTTTTATTTTTACGTCGTTTCGATTAGGTTGTATCTCTAATCGTTATCAAGTATAAACTGAATGTTTTGTCTTAAGACTACGAGCTTATATAGGGACTGTGTCCATTGAAGCGCAAAGTTTCGCTTCACTGTACACACCTCAATGATTTGATGTTACAAAGTAGTGGTTGCCTAAGATTAGGTATCTCAACACTCGGTTTACTGAAGATTCTATTATTGTTTTTAATGTATGCTGCTTCTATAAATTTTCTTTTTTTTTTCATATTAGGTTCCATATATATTGCCGCAGCCTCAGACCATTTTATATGGTGTTGTTTATCCCAGGAGTGTTCTGCAATACCTGATCTCGACGTTTCCCCTTTTTGTGTATGAGTTTTATATTCCTTAATTCTAACTGCTAGTGGTGGTTTGGTTTATTCAATAAACATTTCACCACACTCACATGGAACTTTGTAAACACATTCTTTCTTTTCGGTAGTTTTAGGTTTTGTTTTTGTTAAATGAGCTCTAAGTGTATTTTCTGATTTAAAGGCTGTTTTTATATTATACCGACTGTCAATTCGTCTTATTTTCTCCGACGTTCCCTTAATGTACGGAATTGTGAAGAAGGAATGTGTTTCTTGCTGTCAAGTGTTCGTTGTTCTAAAATTATTTATAACATCGTCAATTAGTTTTAAAGGATAACTATTCTGTTGTAAATCAGATTTAATATTTGCTACCTCTTTTTCCAATGATTCGGCATTATTGCATATAGATATAGCGCGATTATAGAGGTTGCCTATAATTCCTCGTGTTGTTACAACAGAATGATTAGAACTATGATTAAGATATTGTCCAGTATGTGTTGTATGCTGAAGTTTTAATAGTTTCATTTGAACGGTTCACGATGACATCTAGGAAGGGCAATTGATCATTTACCTCTTTTTCCATGGTAAACTTAATTGTAGGTCGAATGGTATTTAGATGTTTCAGGAAATCATTAAGTTCTTGATCATTGCCCCTCCATACGATAAAAGTATCATCGACATATCTCAACCAGACTTTCGGTTTTACTGTTGCCGTTTCTATGGCATAAGTTTCGAATCATTCCACATATATATATTGGCGACGACTGGAGAGAGTGAAGAACCCATCGGAAGCCCGTCGTAAACTTAATTGTAGGTCGAATGGTATTTAGATGTTTCAGGAAATCATTAAGTTCTTGATCATTGCCCCTCCATACGATAAAAGTATCATCGACATATCTCAACTAGACTTTCGGTTTTACTGTTGCCGTTTCTATGGCATAAGTTTCGAATCATGCCATATATATATATATATATATATATATATATATATATATATATATATATGGCGACGACTGGAGAGAGTGAAGAACCCATCGGAAGCCCGTCATCCTGAGCGTAGAACTTGTTCTTTACTTGAAAGTAAGCACTACGCAGGCAACACTCCAAAGGGTCCATCACCCCGTCCAATGGTAATCTTTGGCAACCACTACTTTGTAACATCAAATCATTGAGGTGTATACAGTGAAGCGAAACTTTGCGCTTCAATGGATACAGTCCCTATATAAGCTCGTAGTCTTAAGACAAAATATTCAGTTTATACTTGATATCGATTAGAGATACAATCTAATCGAAACATCGTAAAAATAAAAAATAAATAAATAAAAATAAAGACAATGCAACTCCGATCACATTTTAGTCAATCTCCAACATTGTCTACAACCTTCAAACAAACGTTTATCAGCTTGGATTAAAAATCTTACATTTTTATGTTTAATTATTTAAAATAGCGATAATATAATAAAAAATCAAAAAAAAATATTAAAGATAGCGAGTATTATATTGCACAGGCCTGGACCAATGGACTTGAGCGGCATCTGTACCCAAGTGCACCAAGATCAGCCTCTTATTTCCTTCGTTTTGAAGCCTACTGTGTTTTGAATAGGTGTAAACAACGACAAGGGCGTTATCTATGCCTCCAATGAGTATAACGGTTTTAAACATGGCAGATCAAGTCACGTCCGTGCTTAAAATTAAGTGTATTGACGAAACAAATCCAGTAAAATTGTTTACTGAAAAAACATTAAACACAGCCAAAGAAAAATTACATATTCGAAAAACTTGTAGGTTGAAATGCAGGCAGTAAAGAGACTTGAAAAATTGGCGATAAATTTGATTTTTATCGATATATCGATAAATTTTTTATAGATTCTGCATTAGTATGTAAAAGCAAAAAAAAAATAGATATCATTAGTCAAAATCGCTCTACTGATTGTAAGGATACGAGAGTCCACATATGAAATAAACGCTCTTAGTAAGTGATGCATTTGACCCCGTTTTACAGCTCTCTGTATTCACCTAGCTGTCCGCCCTTTTTGATTTGGATTCCTCAGGGCTCCAATATTATGTGGTAGAAATGGCGGACATATTACTGATGACCATTTTTTGTTTAAAATTTTGCCCCTTTTACCCCTGTTCGATACCCTTCTTTTATGCACCTACGTATCCGCCCTTTGGGATTCCATTTAGTTATGTCAAGTTTTTTGACTGCGCAAATTTTTAAGCCTATTATCGATGTCGACAATTTACCGAAAAAACAGGCCTCCTTCACCTCTTATAACTACACCCTGTATCTCTAGAATGTCCACTTGCGCGCAAATGATCATATGATCATAAAATGGAGAAATGCCATAGGAACTTGAAAAATAGCCTCAATGAGATATTTGTGCCTGTTTGATGGAACAAAGAAATTCAAAATTTGGTTTGATATCTGAAAGTTTGAGTCTTAGATCAGGTTCTGCTATTAACCTGTTTTGTACTTATCTTTCAGCTAAGTGTATAATGAAAATCATTTCTCACATAGATATGTTGTACAAAAGGAAAATAAAACTTTAATTGCTTTTTCCGCCAAAGCAGGATACCCATTTCTTACTCTAAGCCAAAAATCGATTAATGAATAATTTTTAAAAACATTTTCTATGGAATTGTCAGAGGTTAAGTGAATGAGCTTTTCTTTTGCCAGTAAAGTTACAGAAGTATTCGAAGTTATACCTCCTTGAAAAGGATTATTTATTCAGATGTTCGATCCAGATATAGAGGTTTATTAGGAAAATAACTCTTCAACGGTAATTGAAGTTGTTTGAGATGTTCAGTAATATCCCTTTAAATATTTTCGTTAGGTAGAATTTAATTTTCTAATAAAATTGTGCTGAGAGAACCAAAACATTCGTACTCATTCACCTGCAGATATTGAATACAAAAGTTGAATTTCTTTAGCATGGCTGCTATTCTATCACGCACATTGAATATTGTGTTACCTGGGCTTTCTCAAGACAGATTTAGATCATTTAATTTAGAAAAATGTTGGCTAACTATGTAAGTTTTTTGCAGACAAAAAATATCTGATACACAAGAGGACAAATGAAATGTATGGTCAAGAGACAAGGCTTGAACTTGAGACTTTAATTCAAACAAGCGGGTCAAAACCTTGCCACAAGAAAGCCTTCTAACTTCTGTATGAAGTAGTAATGAAAGGTGGAGACTTCCAAAGTCCTCATAAAGCTCACAGAAAACGAGAGTTCGTAGCACGCGATTTTATAAAATTTACAACCTTCACAGCGTCGCTTAAACTACTAGATAACTCTGCAGGAATGCGCTTATATCCCAGTACTTGTTTGTAAATACAGCAATGAGTCCACTCATCTTTTTTACCCGCAACATAGGACCAGAAATTGTTGTGGTCATTGATTTTGCATCATCAGTGCACACAGCCAAACAAAAAGGTCAATTTATTTCATTTTTTTTTTTCAAAATGGTCATTGATCATGTCGAAAATTGCTGCACTGGTCGTATAGCTTTTCAGTGGTTTGCAAATAATAAATATTCTTGAATGGAATTCTTAAAAATATATCGAACATAGACAAGCGTTTGCTACATCAGTTGATTCGTCAAGCTGTATAACCAAATAATTCCATTTTTTTTCTTTTTAAAAATTCACTTTCCTCATTATTTGCCAAATCATTAATTATCCAAAACACTCTGTTCTTTGATAAGGGAACAAGGTCAATTTTCTTTGCCGCTTGTTCTCCAAGCATACACTTAGCACACGATCCAGTCAAATTTTCACTGTATGTACTTGTCCAGATCTGACAATTTTGTAACTAACTCGAAATGATGCCTCGAGAGCCATTTTAATATCTTCGTTTTAAATGTGTTGGAAAAGAAGGAACAATAAACTTTTGATTACCTTTTGATGTCTTGTTTGAAGGTGTTTACGAAGAAGGGGTGGTTTTAAACTGCTGTTGGCCAGGATGTAATTACAGATTACAAAAAACGGTTTAGGTTCTGACTCCTTCCTCGTAAAATAAAATACTTTTTCAAATTTGCGTTTCTTTCCTTTTTCTGCACTCTGTTCGTCTATTTTTTCTTTGCTTTTAGCCTGGCAAGACGGCAGCTCACTACAACTGCCACCCTGTGTTGGTTCTAAATCAGAGACTGAAGTAACAGAAGCAATTGATTGGTCTTTCATCATCTTTCATCAGACTTGACAAAACTGTCCACTTTTTAACCAATGATCCATCATATATTTACGGTGCAATAATTGTTTGCTTTTACGTTTATCGTTCGCACGTGCGATTTGTAAAGCTTGGGTATTTGATTTAATTTCTTTACACGTGGAAAATCACTAAACTGGTTTACACTACTAATATTTATGTATATACTATGCATTAATTACTAATTCATTTATCTTTTTGAAATCACAAGCGATTCTTAAGCTGATTTTATGATTCAACTCGATTCTGCCCTTTCTTCTTTTTTTTAAGTAGGGAAAATCTTCCTTAGACACCAACACGAAGTGTAAAGGTAGTGTCGGATTCCTACCGTCCAAAACCCCCTAGACTTGGGGGTCCCACGAATTTTACTTTGGTTAACTGTAATCAAACTACACCAACAAAAGTTCGCAGTGAGTGTCGTTTGGTTTCTGGGCCGTAGCATTTTCAGGCCTCCAGTCATCACAACATTAGTATTTTCACTCCGGGTGCCGGTGGACCCATTGCATCGCACTCTCTTACATTTTGCATACAATGTAAGGTTGATCTTTCTTCGCCTATGTATTCCATGTATCTTGTCGCTCTTACCTGGTTTGTATATCCCGATGTTCTTTCTTCCCTCTTCTTGCTTCTTTCTACAGGACTTCCTCTGGTTCTTCATGCCTAGAGCTCGCGTCTAGATATTTTGTGTCTTCTTCACTCTTTTGGGATCGTAGTACACTGCATGTCTTATCAGCCGATTGTCATGTGTATCTGTTTTTAAGAAGACTTTCGTAGCCTTTTTCTCAGAACCTCCTGTATTGGGGTCCATTTCATATCTCTAAGTATTTGTTCATTCCTGACGAACCACGGGGCGTTAAAGGCCATTCTCAGTCAGTACAGGCCTTAGCACTGTTTTGATAATCGTCAGCTTGTTCAGACTTATTTCATTATATCTAGTTACCAATGGGTACAATTGTCTTCTCTTGACTGTAGCTGAGATGTGTTTTTCCAAACACAACTCAGATACACAATTACCACTCCTAGATACTTGGTTTTATCCATCCATCTGACGTCTTCGCCATCAATATCTATCCTCTCGCCCGGTGGTCTACTTCTCTTCGTCAAGAAGAGAGCTTTAGTTTTCTCGGCGTTGACAACTATCTTTCAGAAAATGAACCAATCACTAACTAAAACCCCGTTCGTATATGCGACGTTTTTATATCGACAGACCTTATTCTCGTTCTTTCGTAGCCATTCGGGAAAAGTCTTGGTACACCAACGGAGTAGCGACTCGTCACATTACAGATTATTGCCTGTTGCAAAGTTTAATTTAAAATTCCGCCATATTTTTTTGTGAGCCCCCTTTATTAAACTCGCGAATCCCTGGTGGTTCGCGAACGACCGCTTGGGAAACGCTGTTCTAGAGAAATGCTGATAATCCATATTAGGGATATTTTCCATACTTGATGACTTTCCTCTAACAGTACAATACGCAACATCTGTTTGTTTGACGCAGTTTTGCTCCCAACTGTACATTTAAGAATCCGTAAATTACATTATAAGCCGGTCCTTTGAAATAGTTTCTGATTATAGAGTCCGCTATTAAACAAAGGAAATTAAATATTTGTTAAGTGTCGTTTTGCGCAAATAAGACAAATGATTAATTTACCAAATAAAAGTTATTCGAAACAAAATAAATTTCCAATTCAGTTAAAAACATGTATTTAAGAATCGCTTTAATGGTGTTTTTAGAAGTTAGTTTCCTTTTAATAGTTTGTGGAAAATTAGAGTTACCGATCGGCTCGAAGTGTTTTGCGCGTAATAGCTTCAAACTCTACAAGAAACATTTTGAGCTTGCCACAGACATTAAGATAATAAAGTTTGAATATCGAAATCATAAAAATTATGATACTATTGATATTGCTGATATATTTTTCAGTAAAAATATCAAGTGTTTAGGTAAAAGAATTTTTCTCCTGGAACAACTATTCGACGAAGATCAGAAAATGAATTTTAATACTAAAATCGAGGACTACGATGTTGTCGAAATTAAGTCTAGTAAGAAACCAAAATGGAAATTCAATAAGTATAAGAGAAACTTATTTGATCCATACCGGATTGACGTGATAATAGCAAGGAGCCCTCTGATGATTCAGCAGGCTTTAGGTACTTCAGGAAATTTACTTAGAGAAGCAAGGGGCTTAAACGTAATTTTTTTTACACTTCCAAATACCAAAATTAAAGAAATCCAGAACATTCTTATTTTTCTGTGGAAAAAGTTTGGAATGATAAATGTTATTGCTCAAATTCCATGCTCCCAAGAAAATCAAAATCGAATTATGATTTATAAGCCTTTTATTCCGACAAAGTATGGGTATGGTCGAATAGAAATTCATCATATTTCAAATGTTCTAGATTATCCTCATTTGATACGGAACCAGTTTATGTGGCTAAAAGGTTATCCACTTAAAGTGTCGTTGTTTAAACGATACCCGACTGCATCCACTACGTTACCACGTCTCCTATCAGATTCAAAAATCTACGCCAAAGCTCTTGAAACTTCAAAAACCTTTGGCGTTGACGGAATGACTATATGGCATATATCACGCATTATGAATTTTACTATAAACCTATGTAATGACTCGGAATCTCAATACTATGGAATGGTTTTAAAAAATGGATCAGTGGTAGGAAGTTTAGCGCAAACGATTTACAGAAAAGTAGATATCCAAGCAAATGCAAGATTTATAACGGATTACGGCGTAGACGATTTTGAGTACACTCATGAATATCTTTTTGACACAGTTTGTTTAGTGGTGAGAAAATCAAACAAAATCCCAACATGGCTTGAAATGTATTTAATAATGAAAAGTCAAATGGGAGCTTCTTTAGTTCTTGTATTTTCGGTGTGCGTCGTGATCAATTTACTTTTAAATCACCAACAACGCCGTTTTTCAATCTTGGGTTCAATTTTTGAAATATACGGTTTTATCCTTAGTCAGCCTGCAAACAATTTTATCCTTAGGAATAAAATGGCATCAAAAAGAATTTTTGTTGGTTGTGTCTTAATTTTCAATGTTGTTTTTTCAACTTTCTTTCTCGTGCATTTATTTGATTTATTTGAAAATGTCAGTTACGAACCAGATATAAACACATTAGAAGATCTAGATCGGTCAGGTAAGATAATTGGAACTTCATTTAATCCTTTTAATTCGATAGAATCAGAGCTTTATAAACGATTATCCAAGAAGGTAATAGAAACCCCGGAAGAATCAAAATCATTGGAATTTGCTATACATGGATGGGGTGCGAGCGTAGAAAGAAAGGAAGACGCAGAATTCTTAATTGCAACCAAATATTTTACTTCTGATGGTTGTCCATTGTTACACATTATTCCAGAATGTCCAAAATCGTATTTTTTGAGCTATATTTTACCAACTGGCTCCCCTTTTCTAAAAGCAATAAATTCACTGCTCATACGCTTTACTGAATCAGGACTTCCAATTAAATGGTATTATGATTTTGTTGATGCTGTTAAATTTGAAATTCTTATAGGTAACAATACCTTTCATAGAGAAAACGAGGACTTTTTGAATCTAAACGATCTTCAAGGAGCTTTTTGGTGCTTGATTGGGGGTTACTTTATCGCTCTGATGGCATTCGCAGGAGAAATTATATGCGAGAAGAAATGGAAACTTCATAAAAATAACACAAGAAGCAATCTGGCTAGAACTTGGAAAAATAGACAAACTCTCAGTGTATCTAATTAGAAAACTTAGAAACGTAGATCCTAAAATGTATCTTGTTAAAAGTAAAACTTTGTTAATAAAGTGGCTCTGTCCTTACTAACATGTCAACGTGCAGCCCAAATTATTAAAGATAGAAACATAACATTTTTTAAAAAGAGGTTAGAAACACTATATAGGCAATATTTTTTAAAACTGACACTCCGAGAGGGTGAAAAGGGATTAATTTTAATTTGATAAAGGACCACGCACACTCCTCATGGAAAAGTGGTTTCGGTTAATGTAGATGAATTTTTCAAATGTTGCGTATCTCCGCGTTCTGATCAAATGTCTCAATGGGCACAAAGCCAAAAGTCAACGGGTTCCAAGATAAGGTTCGCTGAAGTCAGTATCATTGAGTATCGGTTCTACTTGAAATTGGCTTGACCATTGGTTCTACTTGGAAAAGTACCCCGGAATTGGAACGAACCAATTATCCTACATCCGAGTATGAACTTGATCAAGACCTTGTTGACTTGCAGAACCCTAAAGTCTCAAAATGAAAAACGGTTGGCCATTGTCGCTTGCATTAGCATTACCCAGAGTTTACCGCGCGGAGGTTGCAAAGTCTGACTTAAACTCCTTAATCATGAAGTTAGTTTTGCCATAATTAAGACCATAACTAGTCAAAATTAAGCTTTTGCTAGTCTTTCTAATATTTTTTATCATTTCATAAATCTCTATTCTTCACCATCCACTATCAGTTCTTCTATTTCTGCGCCATTGTTATCATTATTCATATTATAGACATCCTGAATGTATCGGAGGAGCATTATACTGAGATATTTTATGTATTGTTGATGCCGAGCACAGTCGAGGAACCACAGGATACTCGCGATATATGCACAGTAATCCAAAGTTTTTGTCCCAGCCTTGCAGCTATAATGATAACCTAATATATCTTCGTCACCTTCATTTTCCACTTAATTGTTTTCAACTTCTACTGGAAAACATATCCATAACTGATAGGGAGTAACATTCCTAAATCGATAGTAGATTCTGATTCTCAGGAAGCCTGGTAAATCTCTGTTTATATCAAGTTCGAAGATATCATATTCGAACTTGTCCTGAATATATAAAGGAGCTAATTCAAGTTGGTATGGGCCGAGGGTCAGTCGATGTAAATATTGAATATCTAATCGAGAAAACTCGGAAACGTATTCCTGACTCAAACATTCCCACATGGACATTAACTAACGCTTGTACCACATTCAGGTCATTTAATCTAGTTTTAATCTTTCGCGCTAGGACAACAATTTTATCCATCATTCATTGAGGTAGTCGATATTTATTTATCAAGCCTCCAGCTACCACGTAAAAATAATTTAAATGTAAGACGTGAGTCCTTGGAATAAATCCGTCCAGAAACTTGTAAATGGTTTTTACGTGACCATTTCGAGCTTCAACTACCCATCGCTGCATGATTACCATGCCGACGCCATTTGCCATTTCAGTCGTGAGTTAATGTTGATTGCCTTCCATGGAAACATTTATCGTTCATTTTCCAAGAACTGCACTGCATCTCGGTAGCCCTGATCCACAAGAAAAATATCTTGAAACCATTCGTTAATGTTGTTGATATCTTTTCGAACTGATCAATTAACATGGAGGCATCGTTGTTTCTCCCATCTGCGAAATATGATCCGTGAATATCGAGAATGTAACCATCAGGTACACTCATCATAACAGGTTTTGACTGACGTCCCTTATGAACGAAGTAAATTTATCTCAAGGTACGGTAATTACCTGATTTTTCAATATAACTATAAATTTCATCTACAATTAAAATGTTCTTCAATTCATTTGGATTGCCATTATGGAATCTATTTGCAAATGGGGTCACATGCTCTACGATGAACTGTTGACGAGTTATCGCTCCAGGGCCAATATTTTCCGGTAAAAATCGTATCATCATAGATCTTCTCAATACACTAATCAACATACGTATCGCCTGCCTACTGGAATAATTGAATAAAATCTTCAGAGACTCATCAGAAAATGCATGGCGCATTTTACACAAAAATATGAAAAGAGATTTCATGGACACCTAGGGAAACTTATTGTCTTCAGAAACAGAAACACATTACTTGTATAAATCGTTAAAAAGCGCTTTTGATAAGGACGTAAGGTAAGTGAAATTCTCATTAGTTAAAGTGTCAGGATACAGAGAGCTCTCACAATTTGTCTAAATTGATTCTGTCAATAGTGTGAAGAATCGGGACTTCTATTCCAGGCAAAATTATATGGCGATTTAAATATTGCAACTCAGCATAGAACTTTCTTAACAGAAAACCTGCTCCATCAAAGTGTTGCAAGCAGATCCGGGTTGCTAGAGGAACGTAAATGTTTCTGTCCAAATATATATCAACCTGAGTCTGGACATTAAGCGCCGGTGCAAATCATTGTTTAAGCGATTACAAATCATACGTATCTCAGTGGATCTTTGTGTAAGAACACTCAACTTAAGACTCTCGGAATTCTGCAAGGTCACTTAATCGCGTGTAAGTAATAAATGACAGTTAAAACAAACACGTGAAAGTAGCATAGTACGAGGAAGAAAAACGTCATTACACACATAACATGACGTTGGTTCCGTTATATCCGATCTTATAGTGTTAAAGGTAGAATGAACAATTTTTTCCCTTACGAAAAGTAATTTTTTTTATTTTCAATTAACTTTTCTGTTAAATCAACTTTGATTTGATAACGTGACCGGTTCATACTGCTACTGTGAGGGCAGCGGCCTCTTTACGCCTTGAAAACTCTGGGTAATGCTAATTCAAGTGGCAACGATCAGCCGTTTTTTTATTTTGAGACTTACACATTCATGGTTCTGAAAGGTCTTGATCAAGTTCATACTCCGATGTAGAATTATCAGTTCACTCCAATTCCGGGGTACTGTTCCAAGTAGAGCCAATGGCCGAGCCGTTTACAAGTAGAACCGATACTCGATGACTTCAGCGGGGCCTTATCTTGGAACACATTGAGTTTTGAGCTTTGTGCTCCTTGAGACATTTGTTCAGAACGCCGAGATACGTAACATTTGAAAAATTAAACCACATTAACCAAAACCATTTTTCCATAAGGAGTGTGCGGTCCCTTATCGGTATCTCTTGATTAACTAGAGATATGGACTCGATTTTGGTCTCAAAAGATAGCTCGTAACAATATCTAAAAAATAGAATTTTCATATATCAATATTGTCGTCGATTTTACGATCATTCATTAAAAATGATTTTCTTTACGAAAAATCAAGATAAGAATATGATTTTTGGCTCCATATATCCTGAATACGACTACCTAAAAAGTTATGTCTGCATTTTTCAAAATTTTTATTTGTAAAGCTGACAAGAGTTAAAATGTATTTCTGCTATTTAGCCAGCTAGCGCTAAGACTGTTGCATAAATTTTATTCCAACTTCATTAGCAGGTAGCAGCTATTTGCAATAATATTCTAAAATTTATTTTGACATTGATATCTTAAATAGAAAGACCACGACCAGCGTGGGTTCAAGCCCCGTGCGCGGCAACTTATTTAAAAAGTTGTCAGACCATTAGAGGATAGTCCCATTAGTCGGTAGACACGAAACTGACAAAGAGTGAAAACTAGGGGCTAGTTGAATATTGAGGACCATGGTTCGGAGCCCACGTTAAACTGTAGATCCCGTCACCCAAAAATCCAATGGGTTGATGTGTAGTTAATTAATACTACAAATCATTCTTAAATAGAAGCAGAATAATAACGAAAAAAATAAATTAATTATTGCGGCGTAATGTATTAGCCTCCCAAAACCGTTCCTCACTACCCCCTCTACTCTCCCTTCCTCTTTTTCCAAATTTCCCGAAAATGTAATAACTGGATTTAATGATTTTTGGTTTGTAGTCTTACACTATAATATGGCATTTTCTAGTAGTATAGCGACCGGCTGTAAATTTCTGTTTTAAAAGTGACGTCACTTGTAAACATCACTTCTGATTTTTTATGTCTTCAACGTTATAACAATCTAGGTATTTCTATCTTATAATCGCATGTATTTGTAGGCTTTTTTACCTCTTGAAAAATTTTCGTTGGATGGGCGGTTCCTCAAGAAAAAAAATATTTTCAATTAACTGTAATAATAAAAAATACTCGTAACAATAATTTTCCGAGTGACTTTGCTAACGCATTTAATAATTTGACTATTGGCAAATTGCCATAATGATCTAAGAAGGCGACTAAAGTAAGATCAACATTCCATATTTGTAAGCTTATTTTACTATTAAACATGGATATCTACACGACCTTCGAGAAGGTTCACATGCTCCTGGTGTATGGGTTTTGTGAAGGAAATGTTATTAGTGTTTACGTGGAGAGATTTCCGGGTAGCTTTGAAAAATAATTTGAAGGTAGAGATCGTATTCGAACAATTCAAACAATCAAAAAAGAAGAGGAAATTTTGAAGAAAAGCCAAGGGTTGGCACTTGCCGCTTAGCATGTGAATTGGATATCCCGAAAACTATTGTAAATCATATCTTAAATGAACAGTTGTTGTATCCATATCACGTCGAAAAGGTTCAGGAACTTTCACCGATTGATCCCATCTTGCGCCTTACATTTTGTGAATTTATTCGAAACAAAAGAATTCGTTTTCCAAATTTTGATAGGAAAATTTTGTTTACTGACGAGACGTGGTTGCAAGATTTGGTCACTAACTTGTACAACGTACATGTTTATGCGGATGAAAATTCAGATGCCATTAAAGTTGCTAAACCAAAGCATAACATTAAAATAAATGTTTGGACACGTATTATTTATCACAACCTTATTGGTCCTGTTGTGATTCCAAACAGGATAAATGGAATTATTAAAAATAAACAATTTCACGGTCTGTGTATTTGGAAAAGTTATTTTATTCTCCTTACGACAGTTAAGAAAGGGGGACAGACAGTATATTCTCTGCGAATTCCACTCTGGTTCTGTCTTCATACTAGTTTCGACCACCTAATAGTCTCATCAGTGGATCTGTAACGAACCGAGAGCAAAATACACAGAAAACAACTATGTACTTAAAATCCCCATATCGTAAAATATCGGCAGAATATTACCCGCGGAACTTGATACTGGACTGTTAAACAATACAAACGAACATCTGAATATATCCCAAAATATTTAATTTTACCGGTACACACCTTGACATTTTGTTATTCTATTACTAAATAAAATTGGACAAGAAGGACACAATTAGAGCTGAAGTAACTAATGTTTTAACTAATCATAAAATCAAAATAAGACACCAAACAATAAAAAGTAACAGCCTCCAAAAAAATTTAAAAAAGAAATTAAATTGAACAAAAAAATTTAGCAAAGACAATCCTCAAATCATTGTTCTAAGGCCTGATAAAAGCAATAAAACAGTAGTTATGAACAGGGCCGATTACGAGACAAAAATGAACAACTTACTAAAGGACGAAAATACATATAAAAATATTAAGAGTGATCCAACGAACTTATATCAAAAGAAAAATAATACCTTCATAAAATCGTCATTCTATAGTTTATCAAAATTCTTATCAGATTGCATTTCAAATATTACAGGCAAAAACGATTTTTTTATTAAAGATTCATTCGCCTTAAAAAAATTTATTGATACAATAAACCTACCTGAAAACTCATTTCGGTCGATGTTATATCTTTGTATACAAACATACCAAATCAACTTGTCCACACTATTTTAGCAGAAAAATGGGAAATTTTAAAAAAATATACATCGCTATCAAAAAATAACTTTATGAATGCTGTTGACCTCGTTCTATATACAAATTACTTTCAGTACGAAAATACCTTTTACAAACAACTCGATGATTGTGCTATGGGATCACTAATTTTATCTACCATTGCTCAGTTAGTAATGGAATATTTAGAAGAAAAAGTTTTAGAAAAATTAAATTTTAATATAATATTTTTCAAACGTTTTGTCGATGATTGCATAGCAGCCGTACCACAAAATAAAATAAATGAAATTCTCCGAGAGTTTAACAGTTTCAACGAAAAATTACAGTTCACGTCCGAAACAGAAAATAATAATAAAATAAATTTTCTAGATATGACATTTATACGCAGAAAAAACAAAATTTTAACTGAATGGTACACCAAACCTACTTGGTCAGGTAGATATCTAAACTGTTTCTCTAATCAGTCAAAAATTCAAAAAAATAGTGTTATAATCGGTCTGTTTGATCGTGCTATCTCCCTAACGTTTCCAGAATTCCGACCAAAAAAACTGCAAAAAGTAAAAAAGACACTAATAAATAATAATTTCAACGAAAAGACCATCACCAAAATAACTGATAAATGAACATATTATAAGTTTTATAATAACGTAAAAACAAAAAACATAGAACATAAACAGCAAAAATATGTAGCATTACCTTACAATAGTGAGCTGTCAGAAAAAATAAAATACATTTTAAAAAAGCACGATATTATTGTATGCCACAAGTCACATAATAAATTAAATACATTGTTCGCGAATTTAAAAAGTAAAACTCCTCTCATGAATAAATCAAATGTAATATATTCGATCCCTTGCACAAATTGTCCCAAAAAATATATAGGCATGACGAGCCAATTACTGAAGAACAGATTAAATGGCCATAAATATACGACAAACGCCTCAACAGCGTTAAACAAAGACACACAGGACGAAAAACATACTTTTGATTATAACAGTACCATAATAAAAAACAAAGATATGTATTACCAAAGATTACAGATAAAGGAAATAATTGAAATTAAAAAAGATAAAAACACTGTTAACGACAGAACAGATATGGGAAATTTGAGACACATTTACACAAGCCTAATTTATACAAAAATATTAAATATTCGATCCTGTCAAATAAGAATCAAAAATTGAATATCCTCTTAAACATAAAACTAAACGTATACCTTATTTGTTTTTTTGTGCATTGTAAAATATAAAAAAAATATAAAAAAAAAATAAAATACATTCGCATTCCATGTGTCCTCAGTAGACGTTGTAAAGATTAAATTTTATTTAATAATAGAATAACAAACTGTCAAAGTGTGTACCGGTAAAATTAAATATTTTTAAAAATTTTAAAATTTAAATACTGTTTTCAAATGTCTTGTTTGTTTTTTAAAATTGTAGATATGTGAATGTTAATTATATAAAAATATTTTAGAAAGAAAAAATTTTGAAAATGCCCTCAATAAAGGGCGAAACGTCAATTGTTTTGTATTTTTTATTAAATATATAACCTAAACCCAAGAAAAGACAAAATAAAGGAAAAGTGATATATACATATATATATATATATATATATATATATATATATATATATATATATATATATATATATATATATATATTTAAATGCGACAGAAAGATTTTTTTTCTTACTGAAATTTGATTTTTTAAAAATTTAACATGATTCATAGATGTCGTTCGACTGGCGATATTTTTCAGTCTGACATCGAGATCGGTAGATGGCAGGTGCAGTATCCTGCCAAAACACCTTGAAATTTATATTTCATATATTAGTTGTTTCCTGCTAATGTTGCTCCTCGGTCCGATACACCTCCACTGACGAGATCATGAGGTGGTCGAAACGCGTATGGAGAGAGGACCAGAGCGATATTTGCAGGAAATAAACTCTTTGTATTTATATTTTTCATATTCTCTGTCTGAAAGGAGAATTAGATATATAACAAACTAAATTACCTGTTCCACTGGAAAATTTGCTTGGGTGTCCCACCTCATTTTTCCGTTGCTGTTCGGCTATATTTACACGACCAATATCTCAACCAATGGATTTGAAGAGGTAATAAGGTACTAGTAAGATGGGCACCACGTTCTCCAGAGTTACGTATGTGGAACTTCTTTTTGTGGGGCTCTCTTGAAACATAAGCATGACTCCGGTGAACGCCCGCGAGAAATTATTCATGCGCATTTTAAACGCTCATTTGAAATTTAAAGACGTAAACAGTAACTATGAATTTTTAATAAAAGAAGTCTTAATATCTCGTAATATATCGAAACATGCAATGCTAGTTAGTAGTACAAAAAACGCACAGTAATCCCATTTAAGACCGTGTAAGAGCGATTTTAATCTAGATATTTTGTCAAATAATGCTTAAAATATTAGTTTAAGGTAAAATTCACGAGAGACAAAACTTGTTTAGAATTAAGTATTATGTAATAAAGATTGATTAGCTATCGTATTTTTTTTTCCGGAAAATTCATAAAACGAACATTTTTGACCACAAACGAGTCATAGCTCAGAATTCTGCCAAATTTGGGCTTAGTAACCATGAAAAATGAATTCAGTGCACCTAAAAACATAACGTAACACAGAGTATCTGAGGTCATTTGGCAGTGTATACTCGCCTCCCCTCCCTCCAGCTTTCGGACTATAATAATGTATGAGGAAGCGAGTATTTGAAAAGTTAATTAATGACTATAATGAATTTTAACTGACCCTAATCGGATTATTTTTGCGTAATTGCTTATTCAGTGACATTTTTTGATATTCAAATACACAACACAAAATATAATAATTCAAGTAGATATAAAAAATACATGTTAAAACAATACTTTTTTATTTTATCAATTAATTGACGTGTTATTTATATTCATTTCATATAAATTTACGTGCAATATCCTACCGACATACCTTGGAATTAATATTTCATATATCAGTTATTTCCTGCGAATGTTGCTCTCGGTCCGATAGAGCTCCAGTGACGAGACCATGAGGTGGTCGAAACGCGTATGGAGAGAGGATCAGGATGGTATTTACAGAAAATAAACTGTTTGTATATATTCTTGCCTTTTCTCTGCCTGAAAGGAGAATACATATATAACAACTATTTAAATGCGGCAGATAGATTTCTTTATTTCTTAAGCAGCGCGCCCACTGGTTCGGTTCGGTTTAGACCGTTCGGCTCCGCACAATCGGCCAATTTTGGTTTACACGTAAATAATTGAGAGCCCGCTCACTGATTCCGACCGGCCAGGGCCCCTATCCTCGTACGTGTGATGTGAAAGGTGAGGTGAACGGCGATGGGAATGGCGATGTGAACTTTTTGACAGTAAAAGCCGTATTCTTAAAAAGCCAATGTTGCCAAATATGAACGTGCTAAAACCCCAGAATTTCAAAAAATAAAATTGATAACAGATTGAATTGAGCTGTCAGACCGAAAATATTCGTAGCATATTTTGTTGCCTTTTTAGGCCCCAGGGGCCCTATCCTCGAACTGGGGAACGTGAAGTGAACGGTGAAAAGATGGCGAACGCGTATTCTTGAAATGTTCATCACTCATATCCTCGTTCGCCCGGTGAAAGGCAAGCGAACGGTGAAACATGCGCAAATGAAATGTCAGCCGCTAAATGACATATTTTACGCACGGATTTCAAAAAATAAAATTGAATTAAAAATTTTTATTTTATTTTTGGTTCTTCAAAATAACTCGCATTAAAAAAAAATAATAGGTTTCCGAACCGTTTTTTAAGACGTTTCATTTTCTGAATAAACAATTGAAACGTTAATTAGGTGGTACTCCGATATTTTTAATATTTTGAAATTTTTTAATAAAATGTCCTTAGAAAGTTGAATATGTCTCGCAAATATTAAGCAAATTTGAGATTACAGACGTATAAAATTATTACAGGAGATTCTGTTCATAACTCAATCGTATGAGCATGGTATTTAAAAATGGTTTTGTCGTTCTGCTTATGGATTTAACATAAATACTTGTGTCCATAACAGCCAGGTATCTTAGTTTTAAACAGTTAAATCTAACATAATTCTTTTCACGACACAACTTATAATAAATTTGTAAGTTATCTGAAACTTTTATTTAAATAAGTAATAAATTTTATATTTACATTATGTTAACTACAGCACTTAACTTAATTAGACTGTGTTAAATACTATACGATACTACAATTAAATAAATATTATGATTATAATTTATCGGGACATATAAATATGAACCCTACAGACCAACGGTTCTTCAGCATAAAAACCTTATTTATGGTACGTTTGATCTTCAAGTCTCTACAAATCTTTATAAAATAAAATATATATATATATATATATATATATATATATATATATATATATATATAAAGTTGAATGTGAGATCCGCCAGTATCTTTAATGGACGTCTTCTGTCTGGCCTTTGGTTTCAGTCCCTGTTCATAAACAGTTTCACTATCATTGTTCAAGTTTCAGGTTTTCTTTCAAATTTACTTGTCAGGACAGAACATCTTGCAGAAAGAGGCTGGACACTTTGTGAATTCATACAATAAATAACTGATTGGATAGTTTTAGTCATACTACGTAGAGTTGTAATTTCCACTGTTTCAAGGTTTATCGGTGCGAATTTCTGCAATTACTGTCAGTATCTTACTTTATATATATATATATATATATATATATATATATATATATATATATATATATATATATATGATTGCTGTTTTTGATATCCCTTTTTCGTTATATATTAAAATCTGAAGTACTTGGCTCTTTGTATGCATTTTTGTTTAACAGTTCTAGAGTGTCAATTTAAGATAAATTTGATCTAGGCAAAGTAGAAATATTGTAATGGCAATTAATAACTTCACAAAAATAACAACAGCACTATTTTTTTTTACTTTTGACGATTAATTTAAAGTACCAAAACTACTTTTTGTCTAAAATGGCAACAAAATATGCTACGGACATTTTCGGTCTGACAGTTCAATTCAATCTGTCATCCATTTTATTTTTTGAAATTCTGGGGTTTTAGCACGTTCATATCTGGCAGCAGTGACTTTTCAAGAATACGGGGTTTTACTGTCAAAAAGTTCACATCGCCGTTCCCATCGCCATTCACATCACCTTTCACATCACACTTGCGAGGATAGGGGCCCAGAACGCTTCAACTCTTTCAGCATCGGAACCAGTGAGCGGGCTCTCATTTATTTAAGTGTAAACCAAAACTGACCGATTGTACGGAGCCGAGCGGTCTGAACCGAACCGAACCAGAGAACTGAAATTTTGATTTTTTAAAAAAGAATGCTAATTGTTTATGAAGTATAGCAACGGAAAACAAAAAAAAAAGTATATTACCTGGAAGTTATCATGAGTATATACAAACTTTTACTGATTTAAATTATGGTCTCTGGAATAGTTTGAAGCTAATTCGGTTTTTATAATTATGTTACTTTAATGCAAACTATGCCGGAAAAAGCCGCACAAGTAATTATTTTGCGTGGAAATGGACATAGTCAGCGATTTCTTCCTCAACGACTGAATATGATACGTACAGCGGTTCGAACGGTCTGCGAACGTTATAAGGAGACTGGATCCTTTGATCTGCGCTCCAGAACAGGCAAAAAGCGATGTACAGCGGAACTTGATAACCGCTTTATTGTGTCCAAGTCATTAAGAAACCGTCGACTTAGTGCAGTTCAAGTGCAACAACAGCTCCGAGTAGTGAATATTAGTCAGTGGAGAGTAAGAAGACCGCAGGAAAGAGATCTGACCCCTAAATGTCTCGCAACTGGTCCAAAACTTACTCCAGCCTACCGTAAAATACGTCTGCATTTCGCACGGGATCATGTGAATTGGATATTGGAGCAGTGGGGTATGTTCTGTTCTCCGATGGAAGTTCTCTATGGAAGCGATCGAAGAAAAAAGTTTACCGGGGATCTGGAGAGCGATTTGCAGTGTACTGCATTGAAGAAGAGATTGGCTACGGCGGCAGTTCATGCATGATCTGTAGTGCAATTTCTATAGCAGCACCAGTGGACTTTATTATCATCGTTAGGCCCTGCCCACGGTCGAGAGGGAGGGGGATTTACAGCCGTTTGATATATTGAAGAGATTCTAGTAGGACATGTGGTACCTTATATCAATTATATTGGCAACAATTTTACTTTGATGCATGACAATGCAAGGCCGCATACTGCTAGAATTGTTCAGAAATACATTAGAAAAGTCGATTTTTGGATTATGACCGGCACCAGATCCTGACCCAACCCGATTGAACATTTATGGGATGAGCTAAAACGAAGAATCCGAGCTAGAATTCATATCCCAACGTCGATCCCAAAGTTCATTATTGCTGTAGAAGAGTGGCTTCATATTCCATAAAAAACCTTATCGAGCTTGATAATAATTATACCTAATCGTATGCGAGCTGTAATTATAGCAAGAGGAGATCATACCCATTATTAATGATTTAATATTGACATTGTTGTCATCTTAGTTGATTGTCAAGGTATCTTTTTTTTTGTAATAATTAAATGATAATTTGATTCATTCATTTCATTTTATAATTTTTAGCCTAACATTAAAGCAATTTCAATATATTCATACCTCTGTAAAAGCATAATAAATAACTTTTCAAATTTTATTAGAATTTATTTTAGTCTGACGTATAGTTTCAAAAAGAAAATACAGGTAATGGAAGTTATTGACTAAAAGATATAATTTATCTAGAATCAACTGTTCCATTCTTTAACATTTTCTATATATTATTATGTTTAAATATTTGTTTTAATATGTCAGCGATGTGGAAGTTGACAAGTTCTAAAATACAGGATATTTATTTATTTCGTACCTAGCAACATTTATAGCAATAATACTTTGTTTTTGATGCCGATAAAATAAAACTTACATTTCTTGCAAACCTAGGCGAACTGCAATTTACAGAATTAGATATTTTTAATTATCGGTTTTTTTATCATTTTTATAGAAATACTCCAAATACATGCTGTAAATAAAATGACGTTTTTTTCGAAAACAGTTAGGTTTAGCGACATAAATGAAGAGTATTTAATTTTTAGTCCATAGTTTACGTAAAAAACGTTCTCCAAAGTTCTTATCATACAGGGAGTAAAAAAATGGGGTCATGAGTTGTCACAGCTAATCCGTCCCTGCAGCTGTGAGTAATTCACAACACGTTCTTAAGTAGTAATTTGAAGGGTCTTACCTGGTATACATCATACTAAAAAAAAATAAAAATATACCTGGTGGTTCAATAATTATGGATTTTATTGCAGCTCTTTGGGAGCCCATATCTCCGAAGAGAAGACTATACGAAAAAAGTTTATATGAAGTTTTGAAATAAAACATACAACGAGTAGAATTGCTATTAAAATTTATTTACAAGGACATATCTGTATATTTCTAATAAAAACAAATTTCAAGCAAAAACACAATAAATGCTGCCGTAGTACCAACAAACAGTATAAAAAATACACTTTTACTATCATCAAAAGTAAAGGTTGTAGAAGTATCTTCTCCATCATTGTCATCTAAGTGGCGTAAGCGGCTTTCATAGAGAAGAGCACCCGAATAATCATCACCCCACTTAAGAATCAAACCTGCTTGGTGAAACAACAAAATAAACTTGTTAATAATATTCGAATATGGAGATCCAAAAGGTACAATAAAAGCGAGATAATACGTTTGAGGGCATTCTTGAACAATGTGTAAAAATGGGTGTCCGTCTTTATCAGAAAATTGTGTTTGAATCTTTAGTCTGGCATCCGAAAACCTTTCAATTCCTCCAATTTTCCATTTAGCGGCAAGTTGGATCGATGATAAGTTTTCCCGTTTTGCTTCGACTTTGTTGGACAGTTTCTGATATATTTTGGAAGGATTTCTTTGAAACGGATTAACAGAAGATTCGATGATCATGCCACTTTCGTCAAATTCAACTAAAGTATTGATATCTTGAAGATATTCTGTATTAAAAATCAAAGACAAAAGAGCTCCAGAGAAAAATGTTGAAATTATAATGGAAAAGATAAAAAAATGGCACGCGAAAATCCTTCTAAATAAAGACGTTTCTCTCTTTAAAAGGCTGTTATTTGATTGACCAAGTAGTGCACTGTAAATCTCCAATGACGCATCGAGAATTGATACTGGATGCTTTCGTAATACCTTATTAAAGAAACTACATATTATTAAAGTTAGTAACATTAGTACACCGAATTTCCCTTGAAAAAGTTGTAATGTTTTCAACCAATTAGGAATTATCCCTGCTTTAGGAACAACAATGCATACTTTGTCAAAGCTGTGGTAAGAAGTAAATTCGAAGGCATCGGTTTCGTATATTGTTACAAATCTAGAATTACCCTGTAAATCGACGATTCTATTAACTGTTAAACCAAGGCTACCAGTAACGGTGCCATTTTTTAGGACTTTGCCATAGTTACCATTTTCCGGGTCTGTGGAAAGTTGCAGTGTAAAGTTGATGATTTCAGATAATGTGGATATGCTCATACCATCAATTCCGTATAATTTTGAAGTATTTTGTACGTTTTCAAACATTTTATTATCATGAATAAACGAAGGAATATATTTAGTTGCAGTTGGAAACCGCTCAAATAACGATAATCTCAGTGGATAACCATTCAAATCTGCTACATCATTTATCAAAATATTTGGATTATTCAATATGTTTGAGTAATAATGCATTTGAATTTGTCCATAACCTTTCTTCGATTTGAAAAAAGGTTTGTAAGTAAAAATAAAATCTTTATATTCTGTTGTACGAGGACATTGAGCCGTAATGGTCAAAATGGAAAATGTTTTCCAAAGAAATATAAGTAATTGCTTCACAAGGACGATGTCAATATTGTTTGAAGAAAATATGAATATCCATAAACTATAACTTTTACTTATAAAATTGTTAATGTCGATCGAATTAAAATAATGGAAAAATATTTCTGGATCTCTCCCAATAAAAATTGTCACAATAAGAAAATTATTTTTTCTCATATTTGCTTCAAAGTTGTCCTCTTTATCATCTGCCATATTTTCCTCATTGTCTAGTTTAACAGTGTCATGATCATCATTCGAAACTGGTACTGTCAAATTTTGTCTTCTTATATTTTCATTTCGTATAAAAAAAGGTTTTATGAATGCTTTAGTTGAAGTGATTTGAAACAAATATGTTAGTAAATTTTCGGTTTCCAAATCGGTGTAGTTACCATCTTTGATTATTGTTAGGTTCACTAAATTAGCCTTTAAAATAAAGCTATTGTAAGCTTCAAAAATTTCAGGCATAACAGATTCTGCAGGTGCTGTAATACTAATCTTACTCCAAATTTTAAATGGAAAATATACGACTAACCAAATGAGCACTTTGTGAAAATCCATCTTCCAGTATTCTAAAGCTTTTTTTAAAGATCATTTAGTGTGACTATTTCTTTTGTCACCACTGACGACCTTAATATTATTGGAGTCTAATTATCATGGTCGAACCAAGAATACTTTGTTATAAAAAGAATTAACATGCATGTTCTTATAAACAAAATAAAATGACGCGATAAATATCTAAATTATTTTAGTGGTGTCAAAGTTATCTGCAAATCCATTTTTCGAATTTACACGTTTGTTTTTATATATGACAAGAATTCTTTACACACACATATACATGTTAAAAGACTAACTAATGAATAATATAATTACTACGTTATTTATGACGTACTTAGTATAATATTTCAAACTTTCTTATTAAAGCTCATTATGTCGTTGGTATTTATTTTTACTTAGAGCAATAAAAAAGGTAAACCAACTAAAGGAACTTTTAATTTACTTTCTTTTAAAGGTGCCCAAGTATTTAACAATTTTATTTCCTTTTCGGGGCCGGCCAAGTGCCTGTCGGACACACGTTGCGTTATGGTTCCGTAGCATTTTTTTATTTTTCCTACTTTATTTTAGTGTTTTATAAAAAATATGTCTATAGGACAGAATAAGGAAATATCCAAAATTAAATTTTATACATTTCCTTTTATAGCTCATAAATTACACAGGCCAACAAGGGTTTTTCGAACATCAGGGAAAACATTTTCTTTCTTATTTAGAGTACTAACAGGTGAATTAATTTGGACAGGTTCTTTTGGATTCCTTCGATGTTCTTCCAACCACTCGGAATCACCACTAGGTACATTTGTGTCTAGTGGCACTGACACCTGGGAGAAGGTACCAATATTTTCTTCACTTATTGACTCGAAACTCAAGGGATCAGCTTATTCAGCTCCAGACTCATTAGCTTCTTGAAGTTCTACTTCATCAAGATTTGGTCTACCATTTGGAGGTTGGGCCGGTTTGAGATCATCATTATGAATAGGAAGGATTTGATTATCTTGTTGAAGATCGTATATTACTGTACTCTTACTTCCAACAATCGAATATGGGCCTGACCACACCGGGTCAAACGGATGCTTACCCTGTCAATTATCCTTTACCCATACTTTATTGCCAACACGTAGCTGAGGGCATTTTCGGGATTGCGAAGTATAGTATTT
Source organism: Diaprepes abbreviatus (assembly GCA_034092305.1). Classification (NCBI taxonomy): domain Eukaryota; kingdom Metazoa; phylum Arthropoda; class Insecta; order Coleoptera; family Curculionidae; genus Diaprepes; species Diaprepes abbreviatus. Next base: position 400,977 of record JASJET010000260.1, on the reverse strand, counting down.
TCCTTGATATTTGTCTTGCTGAACCATGATTTCCTCGTTTCGTTCATGTCTGGTTTTAAAAGCAGCATCATACTTTACATTAAGTTGCTTAGGTAGTTGTCAGTCACCCGGCTTGGGTAAATCATAACCAAGAAGTGCTCTACTAGGTGTAGTGTTGCTAGCAGCATTTTTCCGGGTTCGCATGACAAATAAGGCCTGACTTAGGTATTTCTGCCACTGACGTTTTGGTTTGTCAGCCATTAAAACTCTTAAATCCTTTTTGTGCTCTTGATTTCGGCGTTCGACTGGGTTAGCTCTAGCATGGTAAATTGCAGTATGAAAAACCTTAATATTTCTTTGGTTGCACATATCAATGTGATGATGGCTTACAAATTGAGCACCGTTATCCGAAATAATAGTCTCAGGTATTCCATAACGGCTAACGATTTCTGTTTCCAAAAAGTCAAGTACATTCTTGGAATTGACTTGTCAATAAGATCGCGCTTCCACCCATCGGGTAAAAACATCTTCCACTGCTAAAATATATTGGTGACCTTTATATGATGGTGGATAAGGTCCAAGGATATCGATGCTTAACATTTGCCAGGGTTGAGTAGGAGTATGAGGTTCTAGAGTTGCGTAGGGTTGAGTCCACGTACGAACAGTAGCACATATAACACAAGCACTAATATAACGTTCAACAGATTTCTGCAAGTTTTTCCAGTAATATTTTTGCAATATTGATCGAACAGTCTCGTCTCTTCCCGGATGAGCAGCATCAGGCTGATCATGATACTGATAGATTACATGCGACACACAGTCTTGAGATACAGTTATTTTTTCGCCCGTTGAATGCAATTTCCAAAGGTTACTATTACGTACTACGTAATTGCGATAAAATGATTCATCACAACGCAAACTGGGTCCTTCAGTCCTTATACGATGCCACTTGGTAATTTGGAATTGAATTTGCTGAGAGCTTTTCTGTCCATTAAGTACAGTTTGATACAGGTCTGAAGAGGTTCGGATTTGATTAACTTGAAGGGGCTCAGTTAAGTCTGTTTTTGTCAAATGAGTAGGTATGTATAGTCTATGGTCTATATCGTTGTTCAGGTCGTCAGTATAAGAAGGGTTACTCATAGAATCAGACGGGTTTCTAGATAACAAATCAGGTAACTCATTATCTTTTCCCGATATATGTTCAATAGTAAAAGAAAACTCTTGCAAAAGAAGAGACCAACGAGTTAACTTGGATTTAATTTCCTTATTTTTATTAAGCCAAAGTAAGGAACGATTATCCGTTCTTAAGACAAACGGTTTTTCCTCTAAGTAAGCCTGTACCTTTTAATGGCCCATACAACAGATAAACATTCTTTTTCATTAATATGATAATTTAATTCAGTTTTTGAAAATGTAGCACTACCATACGAAATAATATATTTCGAATTATCAGGCCCCATCTGATATAAAACACATCCCATTCTCCTATCACTTGAGTCTGTCTGTAAAATGAAATCTTTATTATAATCAGGTCTATGTAAAATTAAAGGTTTGGCTACTAAATACCTTATGTTCCTAAATGCCTCCTTAAACTAACTCGTTTATTATTCGATTCCTCGTTCTCTAAAATCACCTGTAGTTCTCATTTTTTCCGAATGCCGGTGGCGCCATCTCTTAGCATTTTATCAAAGTTATATTTATAGGGTGATTCTACGAGGTTCGACAACAGGGTCAAGTAACAGAAACTCTAGTATACTTTCCCGAAAGATCTTAGTACGCTGAATCTGAATCAGAATTGATCCATCACGTCAGGGTTTTGAGATATCCTAACCTAGAAATGCAAAAAAACACTGTTTTTCACCATATTTGAGGTTTTAAAATCATAAAGTAATTTTTTTCCAAAAAACTAGCAGGAGTACCTGAAGGTATGATCCTTTCTCTTTAAAATCAATTTTGAAATGTCTAGATATCTTTTTTTTACCGATATATGCTAATATGAAATTTGCGTCCCACCAATCTACTTGAATGCAAGCCAAAAACAGAGTATTTTAGGGGTCGCTGATTACAAATCCACCATCCGATTTTAAAAATTCATCATGGCGGATCCAATATGCCGTACGAAAATTTCTAAAAGTTTTAATATTTAAAAAAAATTTATATATAGATTCCTGGAGGTATTCTGCAAGTTGATGATTACGAATCCAAGGTCAGATTTTAAAAAAAGTCAGTCAGTGGTGACGGTAATTTTAACCTTTCAATGACCTTTATCGTTAATTCAAGGTCATCTTTTATTTTTAATAACAGCCGTTCTTTTTTGTAGTAAGACAATCGATAGAGCAGAAAATTTTTAAAAGACTGAAACAACAGATTCACTGCAGCTGATAAATTTCTCAGCTGTTTATATTTTCGAAATCTGACCGTGGATTCGCCGTCAGCAATCTAGAGAATACCTATTTACAGAAATTTTTTCTAAAATTAAAAACTTGAATGCTTATACATTTAAAGAGAGAGCAACATACTTTTAGATGTTCTTACTAATTTTATGAAAAAAATGTCTTGTGATTTTGGATAACCTCAAATATGTTGGAAAACGGTGTTTCTTGCATTTTTAGGTTAGAATATCTCAAGAACCTGACGTGATGGAGCAGATTCGGATTCAGGGCACCAAAATCTTTCGGAAAAGTATATTAGAGTTTCTGTTACTAAAAATTTTGTTGGCCTGTGTTATTTGACATATTATGTATTTTTTACTCTGTAGTAGATAAAAACTTTTTCCTAGACTTACAAGGAAGTGTCCGGCTCGGATTTTAATGAAACCGCAATATGTTGCAGAGGTTACAAAAATAAGAGACACATATTTTTTTTTATCTGCGGAGATTCATTTTAACGGGGTAAAAACCGCTCCAAATTTCATTCCTAAAAATAGTATTTTTGAAATATCTCAGGTTCTAAGAAAAATATCTTTACAAAACAAAATGGAAATTACTTGTTATTTGAAATGATGTTGAATTATAGTATTTTCACCCCATCCCTTATTTCTTATAACGGTAAACCTTCTATTAGCGTACGTAATTTAATTTTAAAAGTTACGGAATGTCATGAAATTGTTTCAAAGTATTTTTTTCACGGATACCGTGATTAACTGAAATTGACATGTTTTAGAGTTTCAAAAAATGAAGTAGTAAAAAAAGGGTGAGTCACCCCCAAATACATTTTTTTTTCAGATCTCAAATTCTAACTGAAATATCTTTACAAAACAAAGCGGAAATTACTTTTTGATTGAAGTGCGGTTATACCATTTTGTTTCAACCGCACGGATATCAGCCCTTACTTTTTATGAGGATTAATCTTGTAATTCATTTACATTACAAAATTAAACCAAATATGTTAATAATATTTTTTTACTAATACAATAACTTAAGTTGACGTGTTTCGGGGTTTCTGAAAATAAACTAGTAAAATAGGGTGAGCCACCCCTAAATAAGTTTTTTAATATCTTCAGTTCTAATTATAATCTCTACAAAACAAAATTAAAATTACTCATTATTCGAAATGATGTTAAACTGTGGTATTTTCACTCTCAAGGATATTATTCCTTATTTTTTATAAAAGTAAACCGTCATTTCATACATACATTTTTATTCTTAAAATTGTCAAATTTTAATTTAAATAAACGTTACAGAATTAGAAATCATCATTTGTCATGAATTATAATAATATACAGAGGTGAATGCTTAACCAATGATATAAGGTTATACTTTTTATTAATTAAAAGAAAAAATTTCAGTGAGTTCTGTAACGTTCATATCAACTGAAATTTGACAACTTTAAGAATAATTATACATGTATGAAATGGCATCCTTCGAATGATATTTTTGATGGTGAAAATACTTTAACTTAACTTCTTTAAAAATTTCCAATTTGTTTCGTAAAGTTATCTCAATTAGAACTTGAGGTGTAAAAAAGTATTTAGGGGTGGCTCACCCTCTTTTACTAGTTTATTTTTAGAAATTCCGAAATACGGCAACTTAAGTGACTTATGGTATTCATGAAAAAAATATTCTCAAACAATTAATGAAATTGTTCAAATAACAAGTAATTTCCATTTTTTTTTTGTAAACATATCTCAATTAGTACTTGAAATTAAAAAAAAAACATATTTGGGGGTGCATGTTACTACATTCCCAGACGCAGTTGCATATAGTTGTATGTTTGCTGAATGTAATTTCAGCACTACAACAGCATAATGTGGAGATAACCCCTGCTATTGCATCTCACACGGAGGAATCCGTGAAAGCCGCATAAACATATATACGCCATCCGGTGGGAGATCGGCGAAGCCGCTTTCAGTGCTGCATGCTTCCTTCCGATCTTTCCTTTGCAGGACAGGTGCATGTCGGTACCCTGATGAGTCTATTGAAAGACGAAACATGTACCTCTACCATCTCGGTAGTGGTGGAATAGGATAAATTGTGTTTTTTTAGCAATTTGTTCAAACTGTGCAACCTCCAACACGGAAAGGACATCATGGAGCGAAGTCTGCATTCACTGTATATGTGAACCTCTTAAAAAAAGGGAACGTAACAAAAAGCGACGGACAACCCGTTCAGCCATGTTGAAGAAGTGAAATAAAGCATACTGTTGTATCGTAGCTTGCTTCCTGTTTCCAGTAAAAATGGCGTCGGGCAAGGACCTTTCGCTGGTTTCGGGTCGTCAAAACACAGTGGGTCGAAAGCACGGATTTGATATTAAAAATAAAAATCGAATCCAACAATAGCAGACTGAAATTTTAAAATCATGAAAACAAATTCGAAAAACGTCTAATGTGGTTCAACGCTTTAAGAATAAAATAAAAAGAATAATTGTATTTCCATGAATAAAATATTGCGCTTGACTTCAAGGTACATTTTAAATATAATACTATAATAATAAATACATGGATATCGATAATCTTTAAAAATGCGAAAGTACTTTTTTCTGTATGCTTAGGACTTCTTAACAAATACCAATGCAAATAATTTGTAAGTAATATAATATTTATTGATTAACATAAATGAATAAATAATACGACTGTAATAAAAATAATAAAAAGAACATTTTAATCCTTGCCTTTTTTATTAACAACTCTTTTCCCATGTCCCAATACGTACGAATTATTATCCGAATCATTACGACGTCAAAAAACAGTATAAGGATCCGTCGACGCCAAAAGTTTTGGAACAGATCCTCTATATTTTTTTCTCGAGAAGATTTTCGGGCAAAGTCTAGGTGATAGTTTCTTATCAACTTGTCCATTGATTTTTGTGCATCTTTCGATAGTTTACCTATCGGTAATATTGCAAATGCTATGATGTCTGGTCAATGGAGTAAGTAATTTGTAGATTCCTATTGGCATGTTGTACCAATATTATTGTTTGAAGAACAATCTTGTTATTTGAAGTGTGTATTCCCTAATCTTCTCTATTGCAGTTTAATGTCCGCTTCCAATAGTTTACAAAATGACGGGAAACCGGAGGATCAGTTTTCGCTTTCCTCTTGTTATAATAGCTGACTCATCACTGTTCTCGAAGAAACATCGAGCCGTGTTGTCATCTTTAGTGCATCCTAACCCTTTCTTTGGCATGTTAACGAGAAGTCCTATTCCTCCCCTTAAAGGCCTATTGAATGGTAGCCTTTGTCTGTGCTTTCACCTCTTTGTCTTTCTGCTTACGGGCTTGCCACTTCTGTGTGTCACGTTGATATGACAAATACAAGCAGCACTCGAAGAATCGAATACATGCGTGTAGAGTTAACAGTCGTAGCTTGAAATACTCTGTATTTACTGGAACACAGTATCAGTGTTGTTGAACTAAGATGTTGTTTGGCAGAGGTAACAACGTTGGACCGATTTCGTTCCAGCCACAGCATTCACCTAGCCGTCTATCATCGTCAAAGATAAGTTGTACTGTACCGAAGGTGGGGTGGCAAAGGGAACTCTTTTATATGGTGCAAGTTGTTTAGTTCATAATTTTCTTTTTTCTTTAAAGACTTGTTCGGTTTCTGTTGAGTTTCCGTGTTAACACCTGCTAATTGAAGTGGAACAAGAGAGGTGAGGAATAAGTTTGTATCAGAAATAATCGGATCAGTAAATTTCATTTTATACTGGCTCTGATCTGATGTTCCATCGAAGCCCCATTTGCAAATGAAACTCATATTTACAAATCTAATTTATCGATTTCTTCAAGGCGTCTAATTGAAGCAATATAATTCGATCTAATGTGTTATCCATTAAGCCTTGGAATTTATCCTTGGCTTTTGATTAAGTAGAGGTTCGATAATTGTCATTGCTTTTTTTTTTGTATTTTACACACCATATTTGTCTCTTGACAATCCAATGTCAAATAGAAGAGCAGCACCATCATTGTCATTAAGCAACTTCGGAAAAAACTGGATATTCTGCGAAATTGTGTAGAAGTCGTAACCTGTACTTCAATTGTCATTGCATTTTAGGATAATTTGCTTACTTTTTCGTTAAAGTTAAAAAAAAATTAAATAGCTATTTTTAATTAAGTGCCTACCTCCTGAAGGAGCCTGACCGCTCATATTACTGAGATTTAATAGAAACAGTACTATAGCCAAACTTCTAGTTTAAATTTCTTAACTAGAATTTTTTTTATTTTGGCCACGTTTTCTTAATTGTGACCCACTAAGCCTTTCGGGTTAGTTCAGGACAGACGTTGTCAGGGAACGCCCACACGACATATAACACCCTCTAACTTCCTTGCGACACGAAAAACGAACAGCCAACCATCAGTCGCTGGAAACGAATGGCAAGGTGTATTGCTTTTGTCTAAACCTATAACGTAGTCGACGGAATTTGGAATATTTAATGACTATTTGATACATTTATTGTTTTAAATGCATGAAATAGTCGAAATACAAAAAAAATATTTTTTTCTGGCCGTTGGGCGCAAAGAAAACTGGTATTTCTGTTACAAAATAAACATTGATTCTGATAAAAAATAACGGTAGTTTCTAAGTAAATAAGTTAATAAATCACATTAAAAAAATCATTCTCAAAAATAAACTTTGATTCGGTTAAAAAATAAAAGTAGTTATAAATAAATAAACAAATAATTAAATTCTATTTAAGTAAATAAAAACATCTAAAATTCTACAAGAGGTGTTCAGACAGGCCTCCACTTTGAGCGAGACAATAACCCAATCTATTGTAAAATCCGGTTCGAGTATTTGCCAATACTTCAGGTGTTATATTTATAATAACTTCATTAATTTTTTGTCTCAATTCATCCAAATTCATAGCACGATCATATATGTGCCAATAAATTTTTTGGGAAACATGACCCCCAAAGAAAAAAATCGTTTGGGGCCAAATCGGGAGACCTGAGTGGCATTTGAATGGTTCCCCTTGTGCTTATGAGGCGCTCAGGAAATATAGTTTGCAAAAACTGTTGCGCTTCTCTCGCATTATGAGTAGGGCAACCATCTTGCTGAAACCAAATTTCCTCAAAATTAATATTCAATGCTCGAACAGCTGGAATGACGTGATTTCGCAAAAAGTCCAAGTATTTATTGGCAGTTAGGTTCCCATTAATATAAAAGGATCCAATGATAAAATCCCCTAACATACCAGCCCATACATTAACCTTTTGCGGGTATTGTGTTCTCTGAGGAATGTTGAGATGTTGATTCTCTCTAGAGTATTCTACGGCAATAGAAGGATTGTGACGGCCGTGCAAGGAGAATGAAGATTCATCCGTAAACAAAATGTTGCTGATGAATCTGTCGTCCCTATTAGCCCTTTCCATCATGTCCTCACAAAACACCATACGTTTTTCCTGGTCTTCCGGAAAAATTTCTTGAGTTGTTCGCAATTTGTAACAGCGATATTTGTTACGCTTTAAAATATTTCGGACCGTTCGAGTGTTCATATCAAGTTCTTCTGGAATTGCGGTACTATTGCAAGGAAAGTTAATTTCCGCTAAACTACATACGTCAGTCTCCCGATTTGCTTGTTTTTCAGTAATTTGAGGAGCCGGTTGCTCCTCATTGTTATCAGTGCATTTTTTACAAATTTTTAGACAACCGGTTGTCTCAAATTTTTTAATAATATCTGAAATTCTAGATTTTGAAGGAATAGAATGATTTTCGTACGTTAATGCAAATCTGCCGATTATCTCAAGTATACTTTTACCAGAATAATATCACTTAATAATCTGTACTTTTTGTTCCGTGGAATAAACTACCATTTTAAATTAAAAAATTTGACTCGAAACACGGAAATACCAACACTCGATACTTACGCTTCGACGACCGAATGAAAGCAAATAACTTGGAATCCTCTTATTGTGCTAGGGCGTGGCGTATGCTGCCGCCCGCTCTCACCGCGCCAGCACTGTTACCCCTCATTCGAGGGCCAAACTGGTAATTTACACGTATGTCGATGCTTACGATGCATTATCTTCTGTCTCATTCTGATTTGATGAATAATATAGTATTTTCTTTATCATACTTAAGAAACGTCGAGTTTCTGTTCATGAATTTCCAGACCTGTATATATATATATATATATATATATATATATATATATATATATATATATATATATATATATATATATTTATGGGTTGGATCAAATATAAACGTGGAAAGGATTATATGGAAAATCAATAGTGTTTTTGTCCTACTTTATAAATAATAAATGTGTATACCAAATTTCGATTACACTTGATCTACCCTATATATATTATATTTATATATGATGTTGTTTAATTAAAAGTAGCCAAAGATTACAAAAACACTTTCTTTTCCTACATTTGTCCAATAATGTATTTTTATTGAGTACAAATTTCAAGCAAAAATACAATAAATGATGCGATAATTCCAAAAATTAGTATAGAAAATACACTTTTACTGTCATCCACAGTAAAGACTGTAGAAGTATCTTCTTCACTGTTCTGATCTAAACGAAGAATGCGGCTTTCATAGATAATAGCACAGGAATAATCATTGCCCCACTTAACAATTAATCCAGCTTCGTGAAACAATAAAATCAACTTGTTGACAATATTTAAGTATGGAGATCCGCGAGGTACAATAAAAGAAAGATAATAGCTTTGGGGGCATTCTTGAACAATATGTAAAAATGGATACCCATCTTTGTCGGAATATTTCGTTTGTATCAATAGTGTGGCATCCAAAAACCTTTCAATTCCTCCAACTTTTCGGAGAGCAGCAATTTCGATTGACGATAAGTTTGCTTCTCGTTTCGTTTGGATTTTTCTGGAAAGCCGTTGATAAATTTCAGAGGGATTTCCTTCGAATGGATTAATAAAAGCCTGAATGGTCATGTTAGTTTTGTCAAATTCAGCTAAAGTATTGACGTCTGTGAGATAGTCTGTACTAAAAATCAATGACATGAGAGCTCCTGATAGAAATGTTGAAATGACAATGGAAAATATAAAAAAATGGCCTATGAAGATCCTTCTAAATAAAAAAATTTCCGACTTTAAAAGGCTGTTATTTGATTGGCCAAGAAGTGCGCTGTAAATCTCCAATGCCGCATCGAGAATTGATACTGGATGCTTTCGTAGCATCTTATTAAAGAAGCTACATATTATTAAAGTCAACACCATTAGCAAGCCGAATTTCCCTTGAAAGAGTTTTAATGTTTTCAGCCAATTAGGAATTATTCCTGCTTTAGGAATAACAACGCACAGTTTATCAAAGCTATAGAAGGAGGTAAATTCGAAGCCATCCGTTCCATATATTGTAACAAATCTGGAATTACCTTGTAAATCGACGATTCTGTTAACTGCTAAACCGAGAGTGCCAACAACGGTGCCATTTGTTAAAACTTTTCCGTAGTAATCATTCTCTGGATCCGTGAAAAATTGTATGGTAAAGTTCATGATTTCGGATAATGTGATTGTGCCCATACTGTCAATTCCATATAACTTTGATGTATTTTGTAGGTTTTTGTACATTTTGTTATCACTGGCAAACCAGGGAATATATTTACTTGCAGTGGGAAAGCGTTGAAATAATGATAGTCTTAGCGGATAACCATTTAAATCTGTTACATCATTTATCAATACTTTTGGATTCTTCAGTATTTTCGAATAATGGTAAATTTTAATTTGTCCATATCCCTTCTGGGATATAAGAAAAGGCTTATAGGTAAAAATAAAATCTTTATATTCTCTTGTATAAGGACATTGAGCCATGATATTCAAAATGGAAAATCTCTTCCAGAGAAATATTAGTAATTGCTGTACAAGAACGATGTTAGTGTCGTCTGAAGAAAATACAAAAACCCATAAAGTAAAACTTGTAGTTAAAAAGTTGTTAATGTTAGTCGACCTGAAATAATGGAAAAATAATGCCGGATCTGTCCCAATAAAAATTTTCAGCATAAGAACATTATTTTCTTTCAAATTTGTTGTAAAGTTTTCATCTAAAACATCTGGCATGTTTTCTACACTGTTTATTTTAACAGTGTCATGAGCATGATCCAAAAATGGTACTGTCATATTGTGTCTTCTTATATGTTCATTTCGAATACACAGTGGTTTTGTGAAGGTTTTAGCTGAAGTGATTCGAAAAAAATATGTTAGTAAATTTTCACTTCCCAAATCGGTGTAGTTACTATCTCTGAATATTGTTAGGTTTACCAAATCGGCTTTTAGAAAAAAATTATCATAAACTACAAAACTTTCAAGTACCATAGATTCAGCAGGTTTTATATCACTTATCCTACTCCAAATCTTGAATGGAAAATATATGACCAACCAAGTAAGCACTTTTTGACAATTCATCATCTAGTTTTCCAAAGCTTCTTTTGAAGTACTGTGAAAGAGTAAAAGTGATCTGATTTTAATTTTAAGTATTTCTTCTGTGTCCACTGGCGACATTGGTAATATTGAAGTCAAATTATCATGAGCCATTTAAAAAACTAACATGACTGTTTTTATAAAAAAAAAAATAAATAAAATGACATGGTAATCACCGAAATTGTTTTAGTGGTGTCAAAGTTATCTGCAAATCTATAATTGAGTTAAACCCTTTGAGTTGTATAGATGAGAAGAATTCTAAATATACATACATATGTATATTTCAAAAGGCTCCCTAATGAATAATATAATTAATGCGTTATTTATTTTGTACTTAATATAAATGTTCAAACTTTTTTGTTAAAAGTCATTTCGTCGTTTATGTGATTTTTTACTTATATTACAGAAATAAAAAAGACCAGCTAAAGTAACTTTTAATTTATCTTCTTTGAAAGGTATCCTCGTGTTTATTACACTTTCACAGACTTATAACATTTTATAAAAAACAAATTATAACCAGCATTTTGATAATTTAATACGTTCATCTGACAATCAAATATGATAAAATCACAAAGTACTACTAAATGCAGGGGTGCATTTTTGAGAACGAGGTGAAAATGGCACTTTTTTAGTTTTTCAAAAATAACTCAAAAACTATACCTATTCAGCGAATACGTTACGATTTTTTGTAGAGAATTGAATTTCCTATCAAAACGTATTTTTTGGAGGTCAAAAAAATTACTTTTTTGCAAAATAAATGGCTGAGATTTAACCATTTCAAATTGACCACTTTTTTTGCAATTTTTATCGATTTTTCTCTTACATCATTTTCTTCTCGTTTTTACTTTAAAAAATATATATTTATTCAATGAAAGTTAATGTTATATTAATTTTATAATGTTGAGTTTTGTGTTGAATATAAAAAATTTTTATCATTAAATTTCACTAACAAATTTTAGTTTATTTCTTGTATCTTGTAAGAAAAGTGCAGTTTTTTGTTAATTTTGGGGCGCTGAACACAAAAATGACAATGAAATTAAAAACTTGGTTGCAATTTTCAAGAACAAGTTTTTTAAATTTTATTTTTAACAAAATAATAAAAAAATACATCCTTTTACACTTGTAGAGACACTAAATATCCTGTCGTTTTGCTTTTCTTTTGTGAATTGTTTCTGGAACATCTCTAACAAGAGTCCAGATGTGAGTGTAGGAAATGGGTTTTTATAGACATATTGCAACCCATTTTTTGATGCGATAGTAGCATATTGTCAAGAGTATCGTAATTACCAGCTTTTTTATTTCCGAAGAAATTAATGACCACAAAGCGAAAGTCATTCCAAACATTTTTTTCAATATTCGACAGAGTGCTACCGAAATGTTTGTCTTTCAGGATATTTCGAATCTGTACCTCAACAAAAATGCTTTCTTTAATTTTTGCTTCACTTGGCCTTGAATATTTCTGACGCTGGTACTGAAAAGTAGGCCAAGCTGTATTCAGTGGCTTAACAACAATTTTTTTTTGGTCTACCAATGACATATGTTGTACTTTCATGTGAACTGCATATCCAACTAGAATAGACGGTAAAATATATCCCATATGCAATAGTACTTCTTTTAAACTCAATGTTGAACTGTCTATAAATAATCTTCATTCTTCTGGCTGGTAGTTTATATTCGAAGCCGCAAATAAACCGTTAATGGTATTGCAGAAAACCAAGTTCTTTTCCATGTTAAAAAATGATGCTAGGTCTTTACGGCGTTTACGAAAAATACGTACTGAAACATCGTCTTCTGATAAGTATATTTGGACTGACTTTTTCTTCCTAGATATACTTGCACATTGCCCAACACGAAGTACGATGCAGAAATAGCAACCATTAACATGATGTAAATGCTCTCTCCAGATCATTGGGATAGCAAACCGCATAGATCGTTTTTTACTATTTAATCAGTTTCTCAGACTTGAAGCGCATACATTACAGCAGATATGTGGCGCCCACTGTTTGTCTTATCCCTAATATTGCAATCGAAATCAATCTGATATGACTTTTTCATCAGTGGGGACCGCTTCTAAGTCGCAAAAGTCACCTCACCACTAACACAGCAGAAGTTATCTGGAATGTTTACATACTTCCAAGGCATCTTACAATCTCAACTATTCGATTCGACTCACTAACTTCGACTGACTAACCCCTCCGCTTTGTAACAGCTTATATACCCAAATACGGCGTCTACATTTTTAGAGAATATTCGAGAATTTTCTGTTCAATTCCATAATATTCGCAATAGTGGCGTATGTCATTTGTTTGTTCAGTACAAAACAGACATAAAAGTCGAGATACATGGATTTAAATGGCCATCTGTCTTATTTTAAGCCCTGGGGGTTGGAACTTCGCATATGGGGGGTCACCCCTGAAGATCCCCCCGTGCGGTGTTGCCAAGGTGTGCAAAATTTTCTTTACCTGGGGAAAAATAGATTTGGCAACGTCATACATCTCTATTGTTTTAACAATACAAATATACCACATGTATTCTTGCGGTAACATTGTTAATATATAGAGAGACAATGATATCTCTAAACCTTGAAATAACATTAAAAAAATAAGTTTAGTTTCGGTTTTAGCACACCAAAAATGGTAAAATTTAGTCGGTTTTATTTTAAATACATTTTGGCTGTTGTCCAGTGTTATCATTAAATAACAAGTGTAGTAACATAAAATGAAAATCAAAGTTGTTTGCTCAAGATAATACAACTCAATGCATTTTATTTCTTAATTCCTTCAAACTATCACACATTTTCAAGAGCATTATCTATTTCTTCAACAGCATCTTCTTCAATATCAGCTTCAGATATGGAACATTTAATACCTAATTTCCTGCAACCACTGTTTGCTTGACAACTTTTTAAACATTTACATGTTATCTGTTCAAGCAAAGACTGTGGTGCAGGTAGCTGGGTTGTGAGGATAGGCATCAAACCATTTTTCGTCGATTTCCAACCTCACTCAATAACACTGAATTTGTACCCTTTCCATTGTTGCATTTGGAAATAAATCCGCAGTTCATGCGATCTTGTAGCATCAGATGTCGCAGGTAATTATGACATTTTAAATGTCATATTCTTGGACTTGATTTTAAATAATGCTAAATGACATTTAGCTAAAGACTCATTCGGTTTCGCACCATATAATAAAGCCACCACCGATTCTGCTGCATTATCTATCATTTCCTTATTTGCATCTTGTTGTAAAAGAACGTTTACATCTTCTTGTATATGTACAAAGTTTTTGTTTTTTAAATATCATAAACTTCTTTTTTCCATTATTGGAAAATGCAGATGTGATATTAGAATCACAAAAACATGAATTAAGCCATAAAATTTTTGGTATTGTGGATATTGAAAGTTATTGGGGCCATAGAATTGTTTATATACTTTTCCACTGCTAGGCTTCAATAAATAGATGTTTTGATATTGATCAGATAACAGTACTAATATTATAAGTGGATCCACATCTTGGCCAACTATAATTACATTAACGGATTTTATAGCCTTTTCTTTTGCATTACTAATATATAGCACATCTGCATCTTCTTCTGCCTGTATAGTATCGATATCAGCTGTTTTAAATTTATCCATTAAAAATGTTATAAATTTCTTTTTATTATCTTCATGGGCAAAAAATGTATCTCGCTTTGATGCAGTTTCATATCATTCCTTAATTGCATGCCTGGAAAAGAAAGTATTATGTCCAGTGAATCCGCGTCTACGCCGTAATGAAATACATACATTCACGTGAAACACATAAAAATTATTCACATATTTAACACCTCCTCTTATATTACCTTTTATTACATAAATATATAAATTTTTTGAAATTAAAAAAGCGAAGAAAATGATGTTAGAGAAAAATCGATAAAAATTTCAAAAAAGTGGAAAATTTTAAATGGCTATATCTCAGTCAAATCTAATCGAAAAAATGTTTTCAAAAATTTATTTTAACGGGTGAACTGCCAGCTTTATTTTCTCTGAAGCAATACCTATACCTATATCTACTCAAAAAAAAGTTATGGATAAAAGTTTGAAAAAAAAAATTGCGAATTTTTTATTTTTCCCCTTGATTTTTAGCATTTATTTTGCACAAAAAAAAATTTACCTTCGAAGAATACGTTTCGATAGGAAATTCAATTCTCTACAAAAAATCACAATATATGTATATACTAAAAACATATAGGTTCTCAGTTATTTTTGAAAACGCATCCCTGCATTTAGTAACACTTTGTGATTTTATCATATTTGACCGCCAGAGAAACGTATTCAGTCATCAAAATACTGTTACTAATTTGTTCCTTATTACCTCGTGCTTAGCTTAGTCAATAGCCTATTAGTAATTTTTTTCGGATCCTGCCAAAGGCGTATCGAATACACATGATCTTGCGGTTTCGTAGCAATTACTTTTTTTTTAATTTGAGTTTGTATCCGATCAAAACACAGGCCAACAAGATTAGACTGATTTTTAGTAACAGAAACTTTAGTGTACTCTTCCGAAGGATTTTGGTGCGCTGAACCCGAATCAGAATTGCCCCATCACGTCAGGTTTTCGAGATATCCTAACCTAAAAGTGCATAAAACACTGTTTTTCTACATATTTGAGGTTATGTAAAATCACAAAATAATTTTTTTTCACAAAACTAATACGAGTACCTGAAAGTATGATCCTGTCTCTTTAAAATCAATTTTTCAATATCCAGATATCTTTTTTTCACCAAAATATGCTAATTGGAATTTTGTTTCTCGCCAATCTACTCGAATGCAAATCAAAAACATATTGTACAAGTTACCTCTCAGTGAACTTTCTAAATTCTGTTATTTTGATGAAAATAACTGTAAATGCATCCTAGGGATAGCTGATTACAATTCTACTGTCAAATTTTAGAAATTCAAAATGACGGATCTATTATGGCGGTCAAAAATTTCAAAAAGTTTTTAATTTTAGTGAAAATTTTGAGAGTGCAGATTGCTAATCCATGGTCAGATTTTAAAATATAAACAGCTCAGAAATTTGTCAGCTGTATTCGATCTGTTTCCGTCTTTTAAAATTTTCTGCTCTATTGATTGCCTACAACAAAAATAAAACGATAACTTTGAATTATTTATAAAAGTCATTCTTCTTCTTCTCCTGGTGCATATCCATTAATTGCGACTACATTTTCCATCGCTTCGCAATTCATAGCGGTATGTATCAGTGCTTGTATACTGTGTAAACTTATACATTGACGAATGTTCCGTAGGTATGACATTCTCTTCCCTCCTATCCCTCTCCTGCCGTCGATTTTTCCTCCAATTATTAATTGTAGAAGTTCATACTTTATATTTCACATTATATGCCCCAGATAAACTGTTTTCCTCTTCTTTATTATGTTAAATAGTTCTCTGTCCCTGTTAATGCGTCTCAAGACATCTTCATTCGTTATTCGAGCTGCCCACGGTATTTTGAGAATACGGCGATACAATCACATATCAAATGCCTCTAGTTTGATTATATCCTTCTTTTAAAAAGTCCAGGTTTCCACACCATGAAGTAGTATCGACCAAACATAACATTTTAGGAATTTGAGTCTGAGGTTTACAAACATACAAACACCTTTATGAACCTCTGCCCCATTTGATTTCATTTTTTGATGACCATCCTTCGAAGAGCCATATTTCCAAGTA
Organism: Diaprepes abbreviatus; assembly: GCA_034092305.1. NCBI lineage: Eukaryota > Metazoa > Arthropoda > Insecta > Coleoptera > Curculionidae > Diaprepes > Diaprepes abbreviatus. The sequence continues at coordinate 384,453 of JASJET010000260.1, read as the reverse complement.
TTTAAACTTATCTCCTCGTTTAATTTGTTGGCCATTAAAAGTTAAACTGAAACCCCGGAACTCAGCTGGCGTTCTGCCGATAATCATAAATTTTGTTTTCTTGGTTTTAATATTTAAGTCAATATTTGCACTGTGATGTCCTATTATATTAATCAGCTATTGTAAATCTTCAGTATTATCAGCAATTAGGACAGCGTCGTCGGCGTAGTGGATATTATTCACGCAGTCTCCACTGACCTTGATTCCCATTTCTCATCCTCGAGTGCTTCCTGAAAAATGACTTCTGCATAAAGACTAAACAAGAGGGGTGAGAGGACTCAACCTTGACGAACTCCTCTAATAATTTGTATTGATCCGATCGTGTTATTGTTTATCCTGGACTCGAACTGTTTGGTGCCAATATACATTTTTCAATGCATTGTATGTCTTTCTGGTCGAAATAAAGACTTTTCAGCAGTTTTATAAGCTTATGATGTTGTACTCTATCAAACGCCTTTTCATAGTCTATTAAACACAAGCAGATACTTTTTCTCTGGTCATAATTCTGCACTAGTACTTGTGTGGCGACTATAGCCTATCTGGGACCCAGACCTTGTCTAAAGCTTAGTTGTCAGTTACTGATGGTCCTCTCACATTTTCTATATAGTCTCTGATGCAGTATTTTCAGAAACATCTTCAGCAAATGGCACATCAGACTGATTAATTTATGATCCTTACATCTTATTGCTTTGATTTTCTTTGGCAACGGAACAAAAGCTGAAGATAGTCATTGTTCGGGATATCAACCGGTTTCATAAATTATAATAAAAATTTTTTAAGGTCCTGTGATACCTGTATTATCAAGAAGCTTAAATAATTCTGAGGGAATTTTCTTTGAACCTACCGCTTTATTGTTTTTTGATGTTTTGTCACTACTGATTTTAGTATCAATCGTCCGCCTTTCGTCATTGTAGTCTTCCCAAATTCTGGTTTTTCCTCATCATCCAGCGCTATCTCGTTGTTCTGATTGAAAAGTATGCTCAATAAAGGTCATTGCCAAGTTAAAATTAACGTCACCATTAACTGACTTTTTTAAATTCTGATCTTGGATTTGTAATCAACAACCTCCAGAATACCTTCAGAAACCTATACGTAAATTTTCTCTAAAGTTTAACACTTTATATATTAGTTTCGTCAAATTCAGATAAAGTATCGATGTCTTTCTGAAATTCTGAGTTAAAAATCGATGACATAAGAGCTCCCGAGATAAATATTGAAATGGCAATAGAAAAGATAAAAGAATGGCATGCAAAAATCCTTCTTAATAAATAAATTTCCTTTTTTAAAAGGCCGTTATTTAATTGGTCAAGTAGTGCGCTGTAAATCTCTAATGCCGCATCATGAATTGATGATACTGAATGTCTTCGTAACACCTTATTAAAGAAACTGCATATTATTACAATCGTTAGTATTAGCAGATCAAACTTCCCTCGAAAGAGTTTTAATGCTTTCAATCAATTAGAAATTATTCCTGCTTTAGGAACAACATACTTTGTCCAAGCTTAGCAAGAGGTAAATTAGATGTCGTCAGTTCTGTATATTGTTACATATCTGGACTTACCATGTAAATCGACGATTCTATTAACTGTTAAAACAAGGCTATCAGTAGCTGTGCCATTTTTTAGGACTTTGCCATGGGGATCGTTCTCTGGATCCGTGAAAACTTGTATAGTAAAGTTCATGATTACAGATAATGTGGTTATGCACATATCGTCAATTCCATATAACTTTGATGTATTTTGTAGAATTTCGTACATTTTATTTTCACAGACAAACCAAGGAAAATAATCAGTTGCAGTGGAAAAACAACGAAACAATAATAGTTTTAATGAATAACCATTCAAATCTGTTACATCGTTGATTAAAATTTTTGGATTCATCAGTATCTCTGAGTAATGTTGAATAGAATGAAAATAAAATCCTTATGCTCTGTTATAACCACTAAAATGTAGTTTTAAGTTGACGGCATCACATGTTACAACACACGCGAAAGAATGACGTTGTTTCAAATGAAGTTCCCTAGTACTATATATATATATATATATATATATATATATATATATATATATATATATATATATATATATATATATATGTCATTTTTCGTTTTGGAAGCCAAAACTATGCGCCAGGAAATTGCAGTTTAACCAATTTGAATTTATTTTTTTTTTAATAAGGACTTTGCTAACCATCGTGAGACGATCTAAGAAGCCAAACAAGAAATAGAAAGCCAAGTTCATGACATTCAGAAGCCCTTACTTCAAACTGTATTCCGTAATTTCATTGAGAGTACATATCTATCAATAAAATCGCGATTGTCATTTCACTGACATCTTATTTCACATTTAATGTAAATAATTACTCAGGATTTGTCAATAAAAATTTGTAAGATTCTCACAAAAATAATTTATTTTTTTATATAATTGAGACACTCAAATTAGTTCAATATTGTTACATTACTATGTGTTAAAATATCATACATAAAATAACCAGTAAAATTAACACTGACATCAAATTTTATTTTTAAAGACATAAATATATACATATATATTTCTAATAAAAACAAATTTCAAGCAAAAACACAATACATGATGCGGTAATACCAACAAATAGTATAAAAAATACACTTTTACTATCATCCACAGTAAAGGTTGTAAAAGTATCTTTTTCACTGTTCTGATCTAAACGAAGCATGCGGCTTTCATAGACGATAGCATAGGCATAATCATCGCCCCACTTATCAGTTAAACCAGCTTCATGGAACAACAGAATAAACTTGTTAATAATATTTAAATATGGAGAGCCGAAAGGTAAAATAAAAGAGAGATAATAGGTTTGTGGACATTCTTGAACAATATGTAGAAATGGATATCCATCTTGGTCGGAATATTTTGTTTGAATCAGAAGTCTGGCATCCATATACCTTTCAATTCCTCCAGTTTTCCATTTAGCCGCAAGTGCGATAGAAGATAAGTTTCCTCGTTTTGCCTTGATCTTTTTGGACAGTTTTTGATAAATTTCGGAAGGATTCCTTTCAAATGGATCAATGGTAGCTTGAATCATCATGTTAGTTTCGTCAAATTCAGATAAAGTATTGATGTCTTTGAGAAATTCTGGTTTAAAAATCAATGACATAAGAGCTCCTGAGATAAATGTTGAAATGATAATAGAGAAGATAAAAAAATGGCACGCAAATATCCTTCTAAATAAAGATATTTCCTTTTTTAAAAGGCCATTATTTGATTGTCCCAGTAGTGCACTATAAATTTCGAATGCTGCATCAAGAATTGGTACTGGATGTCTTCGTAACACCTTATTAAAGAAACTGCATATTATTACAGCCATTAGCATTAGCAAACCAAACTTCCCTCGAAAGACTTTTAATGTTTTCAACCAATTAGGAATTACTCCTGCTTTAGGAACAACAATGCATACTTTGTCAAAGCTATAGTAAGAGGTAAATTCGATGTCATCTGTTCCGTATATTGTTACAAATCTGGAATTACCTTGTAAATCGATGATTCTATTAACTGTTAGACCAAGGCTACCAGTAACTGTGCCATTTTTTAGAACTCTGCCATGGGAATCATTCTCTGGATCCGTAGAAACATGTATAGTAAAGTTCAAGATTTCAGATAATGTGGCTATACCCATACCGTCAATTCCATATAACTTTGTTGTATTTTGTAGGACTTCATACATTTTGTTTTCACGAACAAACCAAGGAAAATAATCAGTTGCAGTGGGGAATCGGCGAAACAATGATAGTCTCAATGAATAACCATTCAAATCTGATACATCATTTATTAAAATTTTTGGATTTTTCAGTATTTTTGAGTAATGTTGAATTTGAATTTGCCCATATCCATTCTGGGATTTAAGAAAAGGTTTGTAGATAAAAACAAAATCTTTATATTTTGTTATATATGGACATTGAGCCACGGTATTCAAAATGGAAAATCTTTTCCAAAGAAATATTTGTAATTGGTGCACATGAGCAATATCAATATCATTTGAGGAAAATATCAAGACCCATAAACTATAACTCATTGTTATAAAATTGTTAATGTTGGTAGAATTAAAATAATGGAAAAATGTTACTGGATCTGCCCCAATAAAAATTTTCAATAAAAGAAAATTATTCTTTCTTATATTACTTTTAAAATTGTCATCATCATCATCATCTGGCGTATTTTCTACACCGTCTATTTTAACAGTGTCATGATCATGATCGAAAATTGGTACTATCAGATCTTGTCTTCTAACATTTTCATTTCGTATAAGAAATGGCTTTATGAACGTTTTAGCTGAAGTGATTCGAAAGAAATATGTCAATAAATTTTCAGTTTCCAAATCCTTATTGTTGTCATCTTTGAATATCGTTAGATGAATTAGATTGGCTTTAAAAAAGAAATTATCGTAAATTCCATAACTTTTAGATACCACAGATTCTTCAGGGGTTATAACACTCATTATACTCCAAATCTGAAATGGGAAATATACAACTAACCAGGTTAGCACTTTTGGAAAATTCATCTTTCAGTATTCCCAAACTTTGTGTAAAGTAGTGGGAAAAGAGGATACTGGCTAACATATAATGCATCTATTTATTCTGTCAACATTGTCGACATTAACAATTTAAGAATCGACTTAACAAGGGCCAAATTTAATGATTATTTTTTATGAAAATAACTACCATGTGTGTTTTTATAAATAAAATAAAATCATATGTTGATAAACAACTAAATTATTTTAGTTGTGTCAAAGTTATCTGCGAATCTATAATTACGTTCTATCCGTTAGGTTTTATAGATGAAAAGAATTACATACATATATATATTTCGAAAGGCTAGCTAATGGATAATGTAATTAGTGGAATATTTGCTAGAGATGTTTATATTTTGTGGTTAAAACTGATTATATCGTTTATTTTTATTCTTGTATGTATGTATGTAAATGGAGGTGAGGATGAATATTCTGCAAGCTAAGAGATCTATTATGTTATCCTTCTGCTGCTAAGTCGATAGGGATACCTTGCCGACTAGAGCAGGTCCCTGAGTCCTATTTCTTTTAGAAACTTTAAAATATTGGACGGCTTTAGAATGGGTAGATCTCCCCTTTTTCTATTTGGTGTGCTACACTCTGAAAGATATGGATAGAGGTTTCGTCCTCCTTATCGTAAAATCTACACTCTTTTATCTCCCTACCAATTTGAATTTCTTAAAGAATCTCTTGAGGTGGCAATGTCCTGTCAGGATTCCTGTCAAAACTCTAGGTTGATTTTCACTTAGGTTGATGCATTCTATGAATTTGCCTCATTCCAGCAATTCGTTGTAGTTTCTTCAGCATAACACTGCTATTGATTCCACCGAAAGATTTAGGCCCCAGAAATGATGTCTCAGTCCCTTTTTTGCGGGCTTGTCTACAATGTCACGTCCCTATACCCCTGTCCCGGTACTCACAGGAGGATGACCTTATTATGCTTGCTTAATTCGTTTAGTTTCTCTAGGCATTCCCAAACCTTCTTAGAGCTAAATACGTGGGAACTCAGAGCGTTAATAGCTGCTTAACTATCCAACATGGTAATAATCTCTGGTCCACGATAGTTATTTCTTTGTTAAATTGGATGCATTCCCTGATGGACTATATTTTTACTTGGAAGATTCTTGTTGACTTACCCAAGCTTTTGTGGTATCTAGTACGAGGTCTGTATACTGCTATTCCAGTTTCTTCCTTTGTTTTGGTGCGATCTGTATACCATATAGTGGAACTTCTGTTCAGTTACCACTTTTGCAACCCACCCTTGTGTTGAAGTTTTTCAAAAAATAGAAGTTCTTTTTGATTTTATCTAAAGACATGTCCCAGATTTGTTTAGTGGTTTCATCCCTCAATATCCTATATATTGCCTTCTTCGCCATATTCTCCGCCAATATATGTAGAGGTGTAAGGTTTAGAATTACATCCAAGGTGATTGGTGCTCCAGTTATGAACAGGCTAGTTTATGAACTTTGAGGTGTTGGCTCTCGTATTGGCTAGAGTAGTTCTTGCATAAGATATTTGGGTGATCATAATCATTTGTTGTCAGTCGCACCCTCAAACAACTCTCTCAATCTCTTTCGTTCCTATAAAGAAGATAGATAGAAAGAATAAAGAATCGAATGTCTATACCATTTTTTAATCTAGTTTAATTGCTGCCTGAAATCTGGAATGTCGAATGATAAATCTATGTATAATTGTGGATATACTAAGTGATTTTATGTAGTTACTGACATTTTATAATAATGTCCAGTAAATGTTATGTCCCGGGGTATCGCGAAAATTATAAGAACGGTCCGAAAGTGCATGTTTTGGCTTTCTGACTGATAGTGATTTACGAAAAAAAATGGCTGAAGGCTATTCCTTGCGAGAATTATGAACCTGATATAGAGGTAATATAATTCGGACAATTTCAGAGCAAGACCCAAAACAGGTAAAATTGTTTCATGTAGTTTAAAAGGTCCTCAATCGAAGAAAGGTTCTGTTTCAAATTGTCTCAAATATTTTTATAAAAAGGTCAAGAATCGTAAAAGTAAAGAGGAAAAATTTAAAGAATTCGATGATATGCGTTTTTTAAAAGCAGTTGAATAAAGCAAGCGGGAATATGATAGACATAAAAAGCAATATATTTCCAAAATTTTGAAGAGTTTTGAAATTTGTTTACCATTCTTAAAGTTAAAAAAGAGTAGTTTTCAGTACCTAAACAGTATTATTTATTTGAATATACCCCGATCCCTCTATAACATGAGCAATTGTATTAGACAAAAATTTAAAATTAAAACTTTTTATATGGCCAATACCTCAGTGTTTCCGTATCAAAACCAAAGACTCAATTTACTGCCAGCAGTTTGGATGAAATTCAAATTTTGATCGATATTATTCATGATATAATGATATCATTTCCTTTACATAATAAAAATAATAATGCCCTAAGTACATCTAGTTCATGCAATTCTATGACTAGGCCTAGTTCTCATAAAATAAAAACTATTTGTAAATTTGACTCAGATATCCTTGAAAATTTGAAAGACTTTGATGAAGACTTTACTAAATGTTTAAATTTCATTTCTAAACAGTTGTCTTCGCTTATTAGACCAAAAGAAAAATAGAGAAGAAGATATAGAAGACCTGGATCCAAGCATTAACCGCTCACAAAATATGTTATCTAAAATTAGCATCCAAAATTGTGATACTCAGGCAGAGATAAAATGCCAGTAATAAACTATTTAAGTGGGTAATGTTATGAAATTGCTTTCAACAAACTTGAGAGTGAACTTTGCAAAATAAAACTAGTTTACAGTGAGTCCTTTGTTAAACAAAACATCATTTTTAACTGACATAATTTTAAAATATCTTATTTAACATAATATATTAACTGTTTTTGCGGAATGCTGTTAGCATGATAAAATAATTGTCAACAAATTTTTAAGTACTTCCTATAACAATTACTGTTGTAAAAAAATGACAGGTTAGAAAAAACAAGAAACGAAAATTACTCACCGTTTCTAATAAGTAGATAAATCCTTAAAAAATATGATTTAATCCTTATCATGTGATATCCCAACTAATAATGATGCTGTATCTAAGTAGCAAGTATTATATTTCTTGAGGTATTCGTGTTAACTTCTCACCATTTCAACAATCTTCAGCTATTTTCTACATTAGTTTTCAAAATGTTTTTTAGTAAGTTCCAATTCCATTATCACAATAATTTAATGTGTATTATTCAATTTTATTAACCAGTTAGTTGACAATTTATTAACCTTGCTCAAAATAGCTAAATGCGACATATTTCCTAATATTTTGAACTTCTGAGCATAGAATTTGTACCTGGGGCCATATCCTCGAACTGGGGAATGAGAAGTGAACGGTCACATTCCATGAAAAATGGCGAATGTATATTCTTAACGCGTTTATCATTCATATGGGCAAATGAAATGTCAGCCACTAAATGACATTTGGCAATTAGTATTAAAAATTTTTATTAAATTTATGGTTGTTAAAAATAACTCGTCATTAAAAAAATAATATGTTGACAAACGCGTTTTGTTTTTTAACCGACTTCTAAAAGAAGGAGGTTCTCAATTCGTCGACTATGTATTTGTTTTTTATGTATGTACACCGATTACTCCGGAACGGCTGCACCGATTTGAATGAAATTTTTTACGTTATGTTAAGGAAGTTGCTGCGGTGGTCTCATATTTTTTAGATGAAATTGGTGCAGTAAAATCCAAGATGGCGCTTACAATATGGCGGCCAAAAAAAATTAATTTCGTTTTCTCCAAAATTGGTATGGAGGAATTTTCGGGATTGTACCCAACGAATCAGAAATTATTTTTAAAAAATTCAAAATGGCGGATCCAATATGGCGGACAATTTTTTTTAATTTAGTCCGATATTCTCCAAAATTGGTATGGAGGAGTTTTCGAGGTTGCACATAACGAATCTGATATTATTTTTAAAAAAATTAATATGGCGGATCCAATATGGCGGACAAAAAAATCAATTTTGTCAGATTTTTACCAAAATTGGTAAGGGGGAGTTTACGGGGTCGCATATGACGAATCTAAAATAATTTTTTATAAAATTCAATATGGCGGATCCAATATGGCCGACGAAAATATCAATTTTGTTCGATTTTCTCCAAAATTGGTACGGGGGAGTTTTCCTAGTCGCATATGACGAATCTAAAATAATTTTTAAAAAATTCAATATAGCGGATCCAATATGGCCGACAAAAAAAATAATTTTGTCCGATTTTCTTCAAAATTGACACGGTGGAGTTTTTGAGGTCACATATAACGAATCTAAAATAATTTTAGAAAAATTCAATTTGGCGGATTTAATATGACCGACAAAAAAACCGTTTTTGTCCGATTTTCTCCAAAATTGGTACGGGGGAGTTTTCAGAGTCGCATATGATAAATCTAAACTAATTTTTAAAAAAAAATCAATATGGCGGATTCAATATGGCGGACAAAAAATCAATTTTGTCCTATTTTCTCCAAAATTGGTATGGGGAAGTTTTCGGGGCCTCACATAAAGAATCTGAAATTATTTTTAAAAACTCAATATGGCGGATTCAATATGGCGGACAAAAAAAAATCAATTTTATCCGATTTTCACCAAATGGTATGGGAGAGTTTTCGGGGTCACACATGACGAATCTAAAATTATTTTTAAAAAGTTCAATATGGCGTATCCAATATGGTGGATAAAAAATTAATTTATTTTCTTTAAATATCGATATTGCAAGGTTTTGGGGCCTATATTACCAATCTAATTTGAAATTTAAGATAGTGGATTTTCTATGACAGACTAAATATTCGTTTGACCTAATTTGATTGGTATTTGGAAAACTCTAAGAACTAAAGAATTTTTGGTGGTCCATTTTAAGGTGATTTACAACTTTGGATAAAATGGATACTTTTTTGCCAGTTTGGAGTCATTGCGAGGTACACTAATCTCGATTAGTACTTAGTTCAAATAATTTATGAATATCATAATGAATTCTAAAACTAAAAATAGAAAAATAAAATTTTTATAAAAAAATTGAACCGACTTCTAAAAGTGCGCTAAAAAGTGAAAAATAATAATAAATTTTTATATGAAATTGAACTTTTTGAAGTCGGCGCCAAATTATTTGTACAGGAAATAAATAACTACTAATATATACAAATTATGGTAAAAAAGCAATTACAAATAAAGTATTTCTAATCTGTTTATGCAAATAACATTTTGTCAGGTATTAGTTTGGCGCCGACTTCAAAAAGTTCAATTTCATATAAAAATTTATTATTATTTTTCACTTTTTAGTGCACTTTTAGAAGTCGGTTCAATTTTTTTATAAAAATTTTATTGAATTAACAGTTGAAATGTTAATTAGCTGGTACCCCGATATTTTTAGTATTTTCTAATTTTTAATTAAAATTTCCTTAGCAAATTGAATATCTCGCAAATTTCAAGTAAATTTGAAATTAAAGATACACAAAATTATTACAGGGGATTTTGTTCATTACTCGATAGTATGAGCGTGCTATTTAAAAATGTTTTTCTACGGTTATTTCTGTTTATGAATTTTACATAAATGCTTGTGTTCATATGTCCGTAACAGCCGAATATCTTAGTTTTAAACAGTTAAATCTAGCATAATTCTAATTATCACACAAATTATAATAAAAGGGCCTTCAGTATAAAATTATTATTTCTATTAAATTTGATCTTGAAGCCCCTACAAATCTTGATAAACTAAAAATAACTATATTAAAAAATGAATGTGAGATCGGCCAGTATAGTTAATGGACGTCTTTTGTCTGGCGTTAAGTTTCCGTCCCGGGTTTTACACAGTTCCTCTATCATCGGTCAATTTTCAGGTTTTCTTTTAAACTTAGTTGTCTTGCAGTAAGTGGCTGGATGTTTTGTGAATTCATACAACAATTGACTGTATGGTTTATATGTAGGGAATTGATAGGATGATACCACGTAGAGCCGTGATTTCCACCGTTCCAAGGTTTATTAGTGCTGGCTTTCTGCAGTTACTGTATATAGGGGGCATGTATTTCAGTTGACGTCAGTATATTGCTTTGTACATATGACTTGCTGTTTTTCTTGATATTCCTTCTTCTTTATATATTAGACCCTAAAGTGTTTGATTCTTTAGATGCACTTTTCACGAAGCATAGGGTTACTCTTTATGGCATTTTTATTGAACAGCTCTAGAGTGTCAATTTAAGATAATTTTGTGTTCTTTATTTACACCTAAATATTTAACTGATAGCGTGGTTCACATTACTTGGTTGTTAAGTAATATAAAATAAATTTAATCCAGGGAGAGAACAAATATTTTAATGACAATCAATAACTTCACAACAATAACAACAAAAATAATATTATTTTTTTTTCTTTTGACGGTTAATTTGACATACTACTTTTTGCCTAAAATAGCAACAAAACATACTACGGATATTTTCGGTCTAACACCTCAATTCAATCTATCAATTTAATTTATGTCTCTCGTGAGCTTGTAAATGGTGGATCGGGTGCAACTCATCCCTCTATATCTCGAAAACTATTAACTTTTGGACTTTGTGCCCATAGAAACTTTTGATCTAGACCTACAACATACTGAATTTTCAACGAATTTCACCGGGATCCAATTTCCATTTGGTTGGTGCGGGGGCAACTCGTCTCTCTGTATCTCGAAAACTATTAACTTTTTGGACTTCGTACCCATACAAACTTTTAATCAGGACATCTAGACCTACAACATACTGAATTTTCAACGAATTTGACCGGGATCCAGTTTCCATTTGGTTGGTGCGGGCGCAACTCATCCCTCTGTATCTCGAAAACTATTAACTTTTGGACTTTGTGCCCATAGGAACTTTTGATCAGGACATCTAAACCTAAAACATACTGAATTTTGAACGAATTTGACCGGGATCCAATTTCCATTTGGTTGGTGCTGGGTCCTTTTGTTGGCCTATGTTGTCAATGCCAAAAACAGAATAAATGTAAGGATCGACATAGATTCTACGTACATAAATATTTTTTTTTAAATCGTCATGTTTGACGAAGTTTTCAAGGTTAAATGAAAGTTATTTTAACTTTTTAACATTTTTTCCAAATTCCCAATTGCATAAGCTTTAATTAAACAAAAGTATCTTATGAGCGTTATCTCAAGAGAGAACATTTGATTTTCGGAAAAATTGGTTCCATATGTCCCATAGTGCGGTACTCGTTAACTTTTACAACAACCCTACTCAGAGTATCTTAAAAAAATGTCGACACGTGTACTAAGATGTCATCTTCTTGTTAGTTCATAATTAAATAATTAAGAATCTAATTAGAATAATCTTAAAATAATTTGGTTTTAATTTATTGGCGACATGAACTACATGCAAGAAAACGTTGTGTTAAAGTATGTTTGCTAAACTAAAGTAAGTGATTTTTTGTAGCACTTCCCTAAATACACACAGCATAATAATATGTACGAGCGAACCCAAGAAAATGTATTGAAATGCAATACGAATAACTTGTTTACCGTCTGTGCAACCAAATGGTCTTAGCAAACACCGTAAAAGTTTTAATGTTTCTAGACATCCCTGAGTAACAAGAAATTTTATCGGAACAAGACATGATCTTAAAACGTATTCTGTATTATTTAATTCTAAAATTTTTATTGGTTAATGGTAAATTAGAAGCGCAAATTTATCCAACATGTTTCACTCGTAATAATTACCAAATATACCAAGATCATTTTAATATCGCTCGGGAAATCAAAATAACAAAACTGAGATACATTGACGAAATTAATTATGCGACGCAGGATTTGACTCAAGATTTTTTAGCGTTAAATTCGAAATTCATGTCCAGCAAAATTTGGATGCGAGAAAAAATTGTAGAAAGAAGTAATCAAAATTTTACAAGCTTTAAACCAAAATATGAAACAATTAAAATTAAAGAAGTTGCAAACATTTCGGAACAAGGCAGAAAAACAAAAATTGAGCATGGTAAACAATTTATCGACGCAGACAACACAAGAATTGTTATTGGGGAAAATACTGAGTTATTTTTAGATTATCTGTATTCGAGAAATCATAATAAATTTGCCAGAAAAGCAAGATTTTTAAATATTTTACTTTTTCCATCAGGCAGCGCTTCGGAAAATATACAGAAAATTTTAGTTTTGATATGGAGAAAATTTAAGATTTTAAATGTAATCGCACAAATTCCATGCTCTCAAGAAAGCGCAGCGCATGTTATAGTATATAAGCCATTCTCTAAATCAAAATATGGATATGGACAAATTTATCTTTACGACATCTCTAATAATTCGAATTATCCATTATTTAATACTGCGTTAGATTTAAATGGCTATCCAATGAAAATTTCAATATTTGAGAGGAAACCCACGTCAATTAGAAAACTGCCGTCACCAATGATAGATGCCAAAATATATAGTTGTATTCCACAAACTTCAACTTTCTATGGAGTCGATGGAGTAGCAATATCCGAATTATCTCGTGCAATGAACTTTACAATAGAACTCTATAATGATTTCAGTGATTTGTCGTTTCAGTACGTTGAAAATGAAACAACTTTCAGAGGTTTAAGAGGGATTATTAATGGGGAAATTGATATTCAAGGCAACTCAAGATTTATAATTTTTCACAAAGCCACTGACTATGAGTTTACAAATAGTGTCCAATCCATGGACAGGATTTGCATTGTTATTCCCAAAGTGGGAAAAATTCCCAAGTGGTTAGCGATTCTTAAATTGTTTTGCGGATATTGGAGATTGTTAATATTTGGTATTTTGGTAATAAGCGGCATTGTCAATAAAATATTACAAAAAGGTTTTGTTTCATACTTTGACTCTTATATACAGGTGTATTGTATATTCCTTGTTCAGTATAATTCTGGTCTCTTTCGAAACAAGATTTACCCAATGAGACTGATCTTTCTTGCCACTTTACTAATATTTTCAACTATTAATTCAACTCTCTTCTCAGGAAGACTAATATATACCTTTGCAGCCACGACATATTATCCAGATATTAATTCATTAGAAGAATTTGACCAAACCGGAAAGTATTTGTACAGTTCTGTTAACTTCTTTCAGATGAACCCTTCAGATTTATATCAGCGATTGTCTAAAAAAGTTATAAGAAAATTTAATAGAAATTTGACTTCAATCGGGCATGCTGCCATGTTTAAGGTAGCAGGAGTTTCACGTCTTAGAGACGCGAAACTATTTTTACAAACTAGATTTGGTGATGGTAATGGAGATCAAATTCTTCATATTATTCCGGAGTGTATTCAGGAATACTTTTTGGCATATGTTGTTTCTACGGGTTCTCCATATTTGAAAGTAATTAATAGGGTACTACTAACGTGTCATGAAGCAGGACTGTTTAATAAATGGTATAAAGATTTTTCTAAAGCCATGATACTCCACCATAGGCTGCTTAGAATACGAAGAGGATTTGATGGTGACAGTGGTAATAATACAAATTTTAACAGCTTCAAGCTGGATGATCTTAAAAGACTATTTAGTACTGATTGCAGGGCATGTTGTTTCAGCAACTGTCTTCATATTTGAGATAATATTTTTTAACATTCACTTGTAATTGTAAAACTACATTAAATTTATATAGAATATATAAAAATTAAAGCTTTTCGTTTGTCTTTACCAGGTGCGGACCCAAGGGGCTGCATTAAATTTAATAATTTTTATACTAATCTAAATTAATTTATTCCATTAAATTTAATGTAATCATACATTAAATTTAAAGTTTGATAATTACTTTTTAAGGTGACTATGTATATTAAATATATAGCCAGTGTTCATTGAATTTGAGATATGTTATCACATCTTTAATGCACCAACATTAATATGAGTTCAAGAAATTCTGAAACTACCAGGAGAAACTGGACATTTTTCCAATAGGTAGTGTCCGCCATCTAGACCGGTTTCGAACTCATTGGTTCCCGTCAGTACGGCCAAAGATTATAGTAGCTACCGCTCTAGCTATAATAATCTTTGGTACGGAGTAGATGTGTACACCTCGCCATAAGAAAACTGAGTCTTTTAAGCAACTTATATCATACTAATTAAAAAGTTTAATACAAGTTGAATCGTCTCCCGTAATGCCATGCAATATATATTGAATAATAATGTAAATTCCTTTAATATTAGGGTATATGAGAACTAATTTTAATGTAAAGAAGTTGAAATACCTTTTCAGTTACTTTATTGAAATTTAAGGCACCATTAATTTTTGGTACAATATCATTAAATTTAATGTAAAATGGACATTAAATTTGCATTAAATTTAAGGTTCAACAAATTATATTATCAGCACAATAAGTATTATATATATATATATATATATATATATATATATATATATATATATATATATATATGTATATGTTTATGGATCATTCTAATGGAAGCGATGTATTAAAAAAAAGGATTATTTTAAAAATTCTAGTGCATGAAAATATATTACTCTGTGCCAAGTTCTAAACCTTGAGCTTCCGTCCTTAAGGAGATATTCAAGGTCATTTTTTTTCCAAGTTAATTTATCTCAGAAAGCTATATTTCCAAAAATCTAAATCGCACACATTTGTTGGTGAAATTTGGTGTAGAATTCAAATATGCATTCCAAAAGATTGAAAAATGCAATCTAATCTTAAAACTTACCATTACATTGATAAGTGTTCACCCTAAAATAATTTGTTATTTTACTAATATTTCCCAGGTGATAGATAAAACCATGATGAAACGTGACTGAGACATGTATGTTGGTATCTCAAACACACATTTTGAAACGGTCAAAATTGGTCTTTACGAACAAATTGTTTATTGACGATTTTGGACAATAATTGTAAGTTTTGAGGTTAGGTTGCACTTCTGAATTTGTTAAAGTGCATATTTGAATTCTATACAAAATTTTACTAATAAATGTTTATTTTGGATTATTGGAAATTATGCTCTCAGAAACAAATTAACTTAAAACTTAAAATATTTCAAAGTTGAGATTGAATATTTCTCAAGGACATGAACATGGCTCAGCGTAATGTTTCTTCATGCATTAATTGTAGTACTTTAGAAAACTGTTTCTAAAATAAAATTCTAAGTCATTTTTTAACTCTTGCTCAAAAATGACCTCTGAATGACCTTGGATGAACTTCGAGTGATCTCTAGCGATTTTCTTTAATTTTGTTATATTATTAATGCACTGTCATCCAAAAATGGAATAAATGGAAGAATCGACATAGATTCGACTTACATAAATATAATTTTTTTTTTAAATCGTCAAGTTGAACTTAAATTTCAAGATTAAATGAAACTCATTTTAACCTTTTAACATTTTTTCCAAATTCATAATTGCATGTTCTTTGATTAAACAAAATTATCTCTTTAGCGTTATCCCAAGGGAGAACTTTTGATTTTCAGAAAAATTAGTTCCAAATATAGTGCGGCAGTCATTAATTTTTACATTAGCTCCACTAAAAATATTACGATCCCTGTGATGCCAGAAAATAGTTGCATTTATTAAAACAATTTCAGCACCTCTACTAGGATTTCATATTATTGTTAGTTCATAATTAAATATATATATATATATATATATATATATATATATATATATATATATATATATATATATACGTCGGTTTAGAACGTTCGGCGACGTTGTCCGATTTCTTAACTCCATTTTGTCCTATCTTGCTACTGCCCATCTTGAAAGGATACGAGCTTTCATAGCTTTCCTTATATCTTCCATCCAATTTCTCCTAAGTCTTTCTCTTTTTCTACGGTACTCTGTATACCAAATCATGGTTTATTGGGGCAGTCGTGAGTCAGCCATTCGTTGTATATGGCCGCACTATATTAATTGTTTTCTTTCTATACCTTTCATGATCGTATCTTCTATTCTCATGTGTCGCAATGTTTCCCCGTGTCTTATTCTCTGTATCCTTGATATTCCTGCTGACCTTCATCCATTTCTACAGCTTCTACTCGTTTTTTATTCCTCTCTGTTAGTCCTCAAGTCTCAGCCCGTAAATTAAATTGCTTTTTATCATTGTCTTGAATATCTTATATTTTAGTTTTTGTACTATCCTTTTAGGCAGCTTATCACTCTTTTAGTTTGAATAATTCTTGCACGAATTTTTTTATTGTCAATACCCGTTCTATCAAAGATGACTCCTAAATATTTGTAATCGTAGCATCCTTCTACTTCTGTATTATCATTAATTTGGAGGTTAATATTATCTCCTATACATAAGGATTTGGTTTACTCAGTATTTATTAACAGACCCCATTCCTCATAACTTTCTTGTAGTTTTCTTGTCATGTACCCAAGATCTTCTTTGTCTCCTGCTAGTACTGCTTGATCATCGGCAAATTGTAATGTATATATAGTTGTGTCAGTCAGTCATTCTATGACATTTCTGCTTTCATTTTAATAAAGTTTCCTTCACATATATGTTGAATAATGTGGGTGAGATGCAGCATCCATGTCTTTGGTGATTTTAAAGAATTTCGATGGCTTGTTTCCCATTCTGATTTTTGAAATAGAATCTGTATGTAGATTTTGTACAGTTCTAATTAGTGTATGGTTTATATTTGTATTCGTCTTCGTTTTCCACAGTTTAGTTATAGGGATGCTATCGTGGGCCTTTGTTGGATCTATAAATAATATATTTCTTTTTTCAATTATTTATTTCATACAAAAATTTTATCATTACAGGATGGACCAGCACTAAAATTGTATTCTTTTTCATTGACGTCTCTGAGTATATTTCCGTAGAGTCGACTCATTGTGCTAGTTATCGTTATACCTCTGTAGTTCTGGCAATTTTCCTTGCTTCCCTTTTTGTGGATTGAGATAATGTGTCCTTCTCTCCATTGTGTTGGGGGTTCTTAACCATTGAGACATTTATTAAATATCCATGAGACATGTTAAAAAGCTTTGTTGTTTCACTTTTCAAAAATTATGTATAGATGCCCTCAGGTCCACATAATTTTAATTTTTTTATAACTTTAACGACATCATTACTATCCATTTCGACGTGTTCCCCGTGTATGTTGATTATAGCTGTTTTTTTCATATACTGAAACTTCTTCTCAGTTAGCCTCTTTTTCTCTTGTTTTTTTTGTGTACTTAACCATTTCATATATCTCTATTTCTTTATTTTAACTAGATCTTCGATCTCCTTCATCCACCAAGGTTTGTTGCTTGTTTTTCTTTATGTCCTTATGCTTCCCTTGTTGCTCTGTGTATACTTTCAATAATATTTTGGTATACTTCTGAGAATGATTATTTAGACTGATCCAAGTATTCATCTAATATCCGTTGGTATAAGTACCTCAGGCAAACCAAATTTGCACTTACTTGGATTGACTACAACTCCATAGTCTTTTAGACGTGTGAAGAGTATTTCTAAGTGCTTCAGATGTTCTTCCAGTGATGTAGAAGCTATGAGGATGTCATCGATGTAAGCGAAACAGAAATCCAACCCTCGGGTAACCTCGTCAATAAAACGCTGGAATATCTGGGCTGCGTTTCGGAGGCCAAAGGTCATAAAAGGAAACTCGAAAAGTCCAAAGGGTGTGGAAATGGCGGTTTTTTGAATATCTTCTTCGGCAACAGGAATCTGGTTAAAAGCACGTACAAGGTCCATGGTAGAGAAAATGGTTTTTCCATATAGCATCTGCGAAAAGTCTTGTATGTGACGTACTCCATATTGGTCTGGACATGTGCGGCTATTCAGGGCGCGGTAATCACCACACGGTCTCCATCCATCGCCATCTTTCGGGACTAAATGTAGAGGAGAAGTCCAAGGACTTTTAGATGGACGAGCAAGTCCTAAATGAAGCATGGCTTCAAATTCTTGCTTCGCGATCTTTAGTTTGTCGGGTGCAAGTCGCCTTGGTTTTTGTGCTACCGGTGGTCCAGGCGTGGTAATGATATGATGCCTGGTTTGATGCTTTACTCCTTTAAAAACTCCGGACGGGCGGGTGATTTCTAGATACTTCTGGAGAAGGGTGTAGAATGGTGAATTTCCAGAAATAGTCCGAATGCTAGGTAAGTCACACTCAGTTACCTCGCCTCGGAAGGTAAGCTGAGTAGCTGGGTCCAGAAGTAAGCTATTTTGTAAGTCTGGCAGTAAACCATAGTGCGCTAAGAAATCAGCTCCCAAAATAGGCTTTGAAATTTCAGCCACAACGAATCGCCATGAAAAGTCTCGCCGTAAACCTAGGTTCAAGATGCGGGTAATCGTTCCATATGTCTCAATGGGCGTTCCATTAGCAGCCATAAGGTCATAAGTAGATTTCACATGTGGTCCTTGCACTCTAGATCGTGGAAACATACTAATGTCGGCTCCAGTGTCGATTAGAAAGTGAACTTTTGCTATTCCATCCCAAATGAAAAGGCGGCGAGATCTCGTTGGGCAGGCGTTATTTGCCGCATTTATCGACTGCCCTGATCGTTTTCCGACCTCCAGTTGCACGGCTTGGTGCATTTTTGAGCGGCTCCCTGGAACTTCTTATGGTACCAGCATATGTCAGGAGGGCGAGGATCACCTGAACGAGAGCGAGATCGCCTATATGAGCGCGAACGCGATCGTGAGGGATGGTCGTGTCGATTTAGTGCGTTTTCTGGCGCGAAATTTTGTTTGATGCTGGCTAATTCTGCTCTAAAGTCGGACATCTGTAGTGTTAATTTGTGAATTAACGTTTCGAGCTGGTTTTCTCTGGAAATGGCCTCAGGCGTTGAAGCTGCAACATTTGCTATTGCCGACCGAGGTGAAGGTAAGACCGCGTAAATGTTATCGGCTAATTCAGCTGTGCTATTTAAAGGCTGGTGTAACTGAGTAGCCAGAATTGGCTGCAGGTTATGAGGCAATCGTCTTACCCACAAGCTTCGAACCATTGCCTCTGGAACGGCTGTCCCGGCCAAGGATTATAATCGTCGAAGGAACTGAGATGGTTTCTCATCTCCCATTCTCTAATAGTTGCCGCGTTTTTTCTTCTTGGCTAGCACCGAGACGCTTAATCAGTTGTTCTTTCAACTGATCATAAGAATTATCGTCTATCTGCTTGGTGACGATATCGCGTACTTCGTTGATATAACGCGGAGGTAATACCGCGAGCACCTCTAAAAATCGGCGTTGCGTATCTGCAACGTTTAATCGTGTAAAATTAGCCTCGACTGTAGTAAACCACAACTCCGGATCTGCTGGGTTGAAGTCAGGAATTCGGGGTGAGGTACTGATCGCTATGGAATTACTCGCTGCATTTGAAGCAGGATTAGCAGCAACGTCAGAATTAGCCATCTTGTGAAAAACAGGAAAAAAATATTTCGACAAGAGAAACAGATATTACGCGAAGTTTTTAATAAAGTTTTCTCGGCGTTATTGCTTTAATGTCACTTGTCACGTAACTCGAAAGTTAGAAATTGGAATAAAAATGTCACTAAAATTCGAGGGTACTTACGTCGTGATGCAACTGTGGAGTCTTCCAAGAATACCTCTTTTGTTTTTGCACAAACAATTACACGATCAGATCTCGTCGGGCGGTCACCAATTTTTAGCGGTTTGTTAGTTGTGATTCAGAAATTTGTAAATAATTCCGCCTAAATGGCAACACCGTACACATTTTGTTGCAAGCAGTTGGAAATCCCGAGTACACATTTGGTTGCAAGCAGTTGGAAATCCCGGGTCATCAATGACCGTAAAAGGGCCCGATTGGTTTATTGGTATAATCCTTAAATTGTACGAAAAGGTATAGCTTTTTTTGGTAAAGTAAGAAATATCACGTTTTCAGTGCAGCGTAGTAAAATGAACTATAAAAAATATTGAATCTTAAATACATACAACAAGATAATAAAATATAACAGATAGTAACATTGAAAAAGGTATAAAAGATGTTTTTGACAAAAGAGTATGAGAGGCCTAGAGCCGCCACAAGTACCTAGTTCTTTATCCGTCTAAGCTGTCCAGGTTGTATTTGGGGTAATTCGCTGCTTATAAAGAACAGAAGTTTTCACGGCTTTGGTCAAGTTGAAAATCATGGTTCTTGGGTTTAGACCATGTCAAATTGAAAATATTATCCGACGTTTCGCCTACAATTGCACGAGGCATCTTCAGGGTTCTTTACTTCACGAGAACACTGAATGACTATCGAGGAGCAACAGCCTTGTATTTATACCCGACTGGTGCTCAGCGAACCGTAATCCCGCGTTATAATCGATTTCCACGTTTGATGTAGACTGTAACCCGCATCTCTATTAAGATTATTTGGATATTTACATATTTCGATTGATTCTTTAATTTTACGTTTAAAGAAACCAGGTACTGATGCTGGCACCTTAGTTTCTTTTACATTAAAAGTGTCACCAGTGTGCTGGTGTTCAACTACTGCAGATCGTACAATTTGTTTCATTTTTATACAGAGGTGCGAGTTATAGTCTACATCATACGTGGAAATCGATTGTAACGCTGGATCACGGTTCGCTGACCACCAGTCGGGTATAAATACCGGGCCGTTGCTCCTCGATAGTCATTTAGTATTCTAATCTCGTGGAGTAAAGATCCCTGAAGATAAATCGTGCAATCGTAGGCGAAACGTCAGATAATAACTCCAATTTGACACGGTCTAAATCCAAGAACCATGATTTTCAAATTCGCTGCTTACTTATCTGATTTGATGTTAATTTCCTCTGGTCTGTTGCTGTTACAACTTAATAAATATATCCTTGATATTAATAAGTAGTGATCAGATCCACAAGTAGCACTTTTATATACTCTTGAATTGAACTTTCGTGTTCTCTCTTATAATCGACAATGAAGTTTTGTCTTGTGCGTTGTTCCCAAGTAAATTTATGAATTCTTTTATTTTGAAAGAATCTATTTGTTATTTTAAGATCGTTAGTTAGACAGAGGTCAATTAGTCGTTCACCGTTATCATTTCCGATTGCAAGAAAACGCTGTGTAAAGTATGTTTGCTAAACTAAAGTAAGTGATATTTGTAGCACTTTCCTAAATAAACACAGCATAATAATATATACGATCAAATCCAAAAAATGAATTAAAATGCACTACAAATAGCTTGTTTACCGTCTGTGCAACCAAATGGTCTAAGCAAACACCTTAAATGTTTTAATGTTGATAGACATCCATAAGTAAAAAGAACCTTATCGGAACAAGACATGTTTTTAAAACGTATTCTATATTATTTAATTCTACAAATTTTATTAGTCAATGGAAAATTAGAACCGCAAATGAATCCAACATATTTCACTCGTAATAATTACAAAATATACCAAGACCACTTTAATATCGCTCGGGAAATCAAAATAACTAAACTCAGATACATTGACGAAATTAATTATGCCACGCAGGATTTGACTCAAGATTTTTTAGCGCTAAATTCGAAATTCATGTCCAGCAACATTTGGATGCGAGAAAAAATTGTAAAAAGAAATAATCAAAATTTTATACGGTTTAGACCAAAATATGAAACAATTAAAATAAAAGAAGTTGCAGACGTTTCGGAACAAGGCAGGAAAACAAAAATTGAGCATGGCAAACAATTTATCGACGCAGACAAGGTTCGAATTATTATTGGGGAAAATACTGAGTTATTTTTAGATTATCTGTATTCGAGAAAACATAGTAAATTTGCTAGAAAAGCAAGATTTTTAAATATTTTACTTTTTCCATCAGGCAACGCTTTGGAAAATATACAGAAAATTTTAGTTTTGATATGGAGAAAATTTAAGACTTTAAATGTAATCGCGCATATTCCATGCTCTCAAGAAAATGCAGAGCATGTTATAGTATATAAACCATTCTCAAAATCAAAATATGGATATGGACAAATTTATCTTTACGACATCTCTAATAATTCGAATTATCCACTATTTAATACTGCATTAAATTTAAATGGCTATCCAATGAAAATATCAATATATGACAGAACACCCACGTCAATTAGAAAACTGCCGTTACCAATGATAGATACCAAAATATATAGTGCCATTCCACAAACTTCGACTTTCTATGGAGTCGATGGAGTAGCAATATCCGAATTATCTCGTGCAATGAACTTTACAATAGAACTCTGTAATGATTTGAATAATTTGTCGTTTGGGTACGTTGACAATAGAACACATTTCAGAAGTTTAAGAGGGATCATTAACAGGACAATTGATATTCAAGGCAACTCAAGATTTATAATTTTTCACGAAGACACTGACTATGAGTTTACAAATAGTGTCCAATACATGGACAAAATTTGCATTGTTATTCCCAAAGCGGGAAAAATTCCCAAGTGGTTAGCGACTCTTAAAATGTTTTACGGATATTGGAGATTGTTAATATTTGGTATTTTGGTAATAAGCGGCATTGTCAATAAAATATTACAAAAAGGTTTTGTTTCATACTTTGACTCTTATATACAGGTGTATTGTATATTCCTTGATCAGTATAATTCTGGTCTCTTTCGAAATAAGATTTACCCAATAAGACTGATCTTTCTTGCCACTTTACTAATATTTTCAACCATTAATTCAACTCTCTTTTCAGGAAGACTAATATATACCTTTGCAGCCACGACATATTATCCAGATATCAATTCTTTAGAAGAATTTGACCAAACCGGGAACTATTTGTACACTGATATTAACTTCTTTCAGACGAGCCCGTCAGATTTATATCAGCGATTGTCGAAAAAAGTTATAAGAAAATTTAATAGAAATTTGACTTCAATCGAGCTTGCGGCCAAGTTTAAGGTCGCAGGAGTTGAACGTCTTAAAGACGCGAAACTATTTGTACAAACCAGATTTGGTAATGGAGATCAAATTCTTCATATTATTCCGGAGAGTATTCAGGAATACTTTTTGGCATATGTTGTTCCTACCGGTTCTCCATATTTAAAAGTAATTAATACGGTACTGTTAAGGTTTCATGAAGCAGGACTGTTTGATAAGTGGTATAATGATTTTTCTGAAGCCATGTTACTCGACATTAGGCTGCTTAGATTACGAAGAAAATTAGAGGGTGACAGTGGTAATAATACAAATTTTAACAGCTTTAAGCTGGATGATCTTAAAGGCATATATTTAATACTGTTTGCAGGGCATGCTGTAGCAACAACTGTATTTATATTTGAAATAATATTTTTTAACATTAAGTTTTTTTAATATGTCACTTGTAATTGTAAATTTACATTAAATTAATATAGAATATGTAAAAATTAAAGCTTTTCGTTTATCTTTACTAAGCGCGGATCCAAGGGGGTCCGCTGCCTCACAAATGTGCATGCCACTCTCGCTTTCGATTGTGATACAGTACCGCCTTGTAAGGGTTATTTCGATTTTTTTTGCTCTTGTGGTATCGCACCCCCCCCCCAAAAAAAAAAAAGAAGGATGGAACTCTATCCGTCCCTAGTTTTTACAACACACTCGTGTTAAGGATCGGCGAATGACCTCGGTAGTACTTCAAGATTCCACGTCATACTGTATACCTTTCAATATGTTTAAATAATTAAATTATTGCCGGCTTAAAACAATTAAAAAAAGAGTTTCACTAGCTCAGATTCTTCGGTATATATATATATATATATATATATATATATATATATATATATATATATATATATATATATATATATATATATATATATATATATATATATATATATATGTATGTATGTATGTATGTATACGGATCATTTTATTGAAAGTGCGGTATTTAAAAAAATTCTAGTACATAAAAAAATATTACTCTGTGCGAAGTTTGAAACGGTCAAAATTGATCTCTACGAACACATTTTTTATTAAAGATATAGCAAAATAATTGTAAGTTTTGAGGTTAGGTTGCACTTGTGAATTTGTCGAAATGCATATTTGAAACTGAAAAAACTGTTTTTCACATCTTCATTGTTAAATACAAAATTTTCCCCAAAAAAGAAAATGAGACATAAAATACTACATAATTAGTATTATCATTCTGAAGGTTTCTAAGTAGTCAAAAGTCTACTAACACTAAATTTCAAAAATTTGAAGCTAACTCCGCCGGCCTATTTCATGACTTTGATCGTCCACCTGTCTACATTCTGTCGTTCTACGTGTCTAGCCCAACTCTATAGACTAGCAATTTTCTCCATTATATCCGTGACTTTTGTTCTAGTTCTAATGTATGTGTTCTTTATTTCGTGTCTCAAAGATATCCCCAACATTGCTTGTTCCATTGACCGTTGCGTTACTCTCAGTATTTCTCAATGTTTCTTTGTCAAAGCCATAGTTTCCACGTATACGTAGCTACCGGTAGTATGTAGCCATCGTAGACTTTTCTTCCATTACATATAGGAATATTTTTATCATTCAGTATATAGCTCAGTCTACCAAAGGTAGCCCATGATGATTGAACCCCTCCAAGTAACTTCAGCATGCTGGTTTTCTTTGTTCAGCTTGATAGTATGTCCAAGGTTGATATAGTTTTCCACATTCGTCACTATTGTGTTATCGATGCTGATGATATTTGGGCTATTGCTCATTATTTTTGTCTGATTTAGATTCATTTGCAGTCCTATCCATTTGATACCTCATTTAGTTCACTTACCTTAGATTGTAACTCTCTGATGTTCGAGCTTGTTAGAACAATGTCATCAGCGAGCCTTAATTAGTAGGGATAGCTTCCGTCGATGTTAAGACCTTTGTTTTCCCATTTTAATTATTTAAAAACGTTTTCCTTGTCCCTGCAAACAGTATAAAATATATGCTCCTCAATCCTTTTTCTTAAGAGTGGAATACCTTATATCTATCCTGCCGTCGTCCATGACTGACAAAAGAGTCTAGAATTCAATCATATTAAATGCCTTTTGGTAGTCTATGAAGGCTAAGTGTAATAGGATGTTGTATTCCGTGGATTTCTCTATTATAGTCCTAAGTATCTGTAAGTGATGTGCTGGACTAAAACCCTTTCTATATCCGGCGTGTTCGACTGATTAATATAAGTCGAATTTTGTTTTCAAACGATAGGTTATTATCCATATTAGCAATTTATACAAACAAACACTAGATATTAAGTTGTTGTTCATTAATGGAAATATTTAATGAACATTTCAAATTTAAAATATTAGTTTTATTAAGGTTAAGTACAATCAAGTTGGAACTACGACAGTTACAAGATCCCTACTGACAATATGTCTCAAAATATTAGGATCCCTGTGAGGTCAGCAAATAGTGGCATTTATTTTTTAAAAAATCAGCACCTCTACCTGGATTTCATCTTCTTGTTAGTTCATAATTAAATAATTAAAAATCTAAGTAAAAAACACATAATTTAGTTTTAATTTATTAGAGATATGGGTTACGTGCAAGAAAACGCTGTGTTAAAGTGTGTTTGCTTAGCTAAAGTAAGTGATTTTTTTGTAGCACTTTCCAAAATAAACACAGCATAATAACATATACGATCGACCCCAAATAAATGTTTTAAAATGCAGTACAAATAGCTTATTTACAGTCTATGCAACCAAATAGCCTCAGCAAACACCTTAAAAGCTCTAAACATCCATAGAAAAAAAAAATATCGGGACAAGACATGCTTTTAAAATGTATTTTGTAATATTTTCTTTTAAAAATTTTATTAGTTAATGGGAAATTAGAACCGCAAATTTATTTTACATGTTTCACTCGTAATAATTATAAAATATACCAAGACCGTTTTAATATCGTTCGCGAAATCAAAATAACGAATCTCAGATACATGGGCGAAATGAATTATGCCACGCAGTATTTGGTTCAAGATTGTTTAGCGCTAAATTCGAAATTTATGTCCAGGAAAATTTGGAAGCGAGAAAGAGTTATAGAAAGAAGTAAGCAACATTTCACAAGGTTTAAACCAAAATATGAAATAATTAAAATGTTCTAGACGTTACGGAAAAATGCAGAAACACAAAAACCGAGCATGATAAACAATTTATCGACACGGAAAACGTTATTAGGGAAAATAATGACTTATTTTTAGATTATTTTTATTCGAGAAATCCCAGTAAGTTTGCTAGAAAAGCAAGATATTTAAATATTTTACTTTTTTCATTAGATAGCGCTTTGGAAAGTATACAGAGAATTTTAGTTTTCATATGGAGAAAATTTAAGCTTTTAAATGTAGATGCGCAAGTTCCATGGTATTAAGAAAGTACAGCTCTAAATAGAGATATGGATATCGACAAATTCATCTTTATAATATATATATCTCTAATAATTCGAATTATCTACTATTTAATATTACATTAGATTGAAATGGATATCGACAAATTCATCTTTATAATATATATATATATATATATATATATATATATATATATATATATATATATATATATATATATATCTAATAATTCGAATTATTTACTATTTAATATTACATTAGATTGAAATGGCTATCCAATGGAAATTTCCATATTTAAGAGGAAACCCACGTCAATTAGAAAACTGCCGTCACCAATGATAGATACCAAAATATATCATGCCATTCCACAAACTTCGACTTTCTATGGAGTCGATGGAGTAGCCATATCCCAATTGTCTCGTGCAATGAACTTTACAATAGAACTCTATAACGATTTGAGTGATTTGTCGTTTCAGTACGTTGAAAACGAAACAACTTTCAGAAGTTTAAGAGGGATCATTAATAGGGAAATTGATGTTCAAGACAACTCAAAATTTATAAATTTTCATGAAGCTACTGACTATGAGTTTATAAATAGTGTCCAATCCATGGACAAAATTTGCATTGTTATTGCCAAAGCGAGAAAATTCCCAAGTGGTTATCGACTCTTAAAATGTTTTGGGGATATTGGAGATTGGTATTTTGGTAATAAGCGTCATTGTCAATAAAATATCTCCAAAAGGTTTTGCCTCATACTTTGAGTCTTATATACGAATGTATTATATATTCATCGGTCAGTATAATTCTGGTTTCTTTCGAAACAATATTTAATCAGTGAGACTGATCTTTCTTGCCACTTTAATAATATTTTCAACCATTAATTCAACTCTTTTTTCATGAAGGCTAATAAAAACATTTGCAGCCACGACATATTTTCAAGATATTAATTCTTTAGAAGAATTTGTACACTTCTATTAACTTCTTTCAGACGAGCCCTTCAGATTTATATCAGCGATTGTCAAAAAAAGTTATAGGAAAATTTAATAAAAATTTGACTTCGATTGAACTTGTGACCAAGTTTAAGGTGGTAGGAGTTGAGCGTCTTAGAGACGGGAAACTATTTTTACAAACCAGAGTTGCCGATGCTGATGGAAATTAAATTCTTCATATTATTTCGGAGTGTATTCAGGAATCGTTTTTGAGAAATATCGTTCTCATGTGTTCTCCATATTTAAAAGTAATTATTAAGATATTGGTAACGTTTCATGAAGCAGGACTGTTTGATAAGTGGTATCAAGATTTTTCTGAAGCCATGATGCTCGACCATGGGCTATGTAGAATACGAAGAAGATTAGATAGTGAGAGTGATAATGATTAAAATTTTAACAACTTTAAGCTGGATGATCTTAAAAGCATATATTTAATATTGTTTGCAGGGCATGTTGTTTCAGCAACTGTCTTTAAATTTAAGATATTTTTTAAACTTACTTATTTTAAATGGATCACCCTGTTTAGTATATTTTTTTATATCTTTCTTCATTTCTGATAATTTTTACTCAAAGTTTTTTACCCTACCCTAGCTGTTTTTGAGGAAAAAAATGTTTTTTTGACCTTTAACAGAGTGTTACCTAAAATTGAATATCGTTTCAAAAATAAGATAGTGAAACTCGGAGGTCCGGTTGTGGCTTTAGATATTATTGGGCTCGATAATGAATTCTCGGAAAATGACATTTTAAGTACAAGGAGGTAGAAAAGTAACAAATTTTGAGCTCGATCAAAAAATTAAAAAAAAAACTTAATATTTTCAAATACGATGCTACCTCGTTAATTAATTCAGGAGATAGGAAATATTCCGTATCTGTACATACAGGGTATTCCCATATGTAGCTGAAACAATTTTCAACTTATTTGTTGTGATTTTTGACAAGAAAGCCATGATAAACTAATACTATTTTTTTATGGTGCCTGCTACATTAGGAACGTGAATGTAGCTGACACTCCCCACACTCCGTCGACAACTCGCTTTCGCTTATCATACTATACTATCTTATATAGAAATTTCGATGTTTTCTTTCCCCTTATGATATACCATCCTCCTCCCCAAGAGAGAGGCTGAATTCACATCTAGCTGAAGCACTAGTCAGTGCAAACGTAATGTTTTTTTGCTCACCCATTGGCGGTTTTTAGAAGCTACATGATACAAACAACTGATAGTAGAAATAAAGTAATTCACATTACTTACCTAAAACAAATGGTTCTTATATTTAAATTTGTATATTTTTAATAATATTTGTATTTCAGATACAAAGAAAATAGTGAAGATGAAAAAGAGAATATAGACTCGACTGAATCAACTAGCCACCAGCCTTACTGTCATATTACCGTCAAAAGTACTAAAGAGGTTAGCAGTTTGTATTTTTTAATATATTTAATTATTTTAATATATATAATTTAAAATATTGAATGTGGCTTCCCAAAAAATGGCCAGATAATTTGTTATAAACAAAAAAGTAGTTAATAATTTAAAAAATTGCTTTTTATAAAATAAAAGAATTATAAGCTGGGATTAATCGCAGTGAGAAAAATGTAATGTTATTGCTTTTTAAAACTATAAAGAATAGCATTTTACCATTTATAACGTACGCGACGCCGCGTATTACGGGAAGTGGAAGTCTACTTACAGGCGCTCACCTAGTGCACATAATCGATTATAGCTTTCGCTGATCGTTGCATTAATATTTATAAAATATAAGCATCTAATCATAAAATAAACAATACAATAACATAAGGAACTTTAGTTATTGTAACTATTTTTTCATGCGTTAGTGGGCTGCTTCCGTTTTTTTTTTGTTTTAATACTTTCCATATATTTTCTTTCATACGATATAAAGCATTGAAGATACTTGAATTTTAAAGTCAATAAACTTTCTGTTGAAAAAATAACACTATGTTGTTGTAAAAGTGATCTTTAAATAATCGGGAAACTTTATAATTTTTCAGCACACGCCCATGATTCAACCTGCTGCATTAAGAATTTTCTTTGTACGATGTTTTCTCGAAAGTATTACATTTTTAGTATCTAACACTACTATAGCACCTCGTTGATAATTGCGTTTATATCCATTCTTGATTAACCTCTATTTTTTTACATTCCTTAATATTATCTTTACTTAGATGACTATTTTCTCTTTTTAAATTTTCATTTTTAACTTTTAAAGTATCTAGGTTTTTTTGTATGTATATTTTTTATAACCCTCATAGATTATGTGGTACTTGATCAAATCTAAATATTACATCAATCGCATTCAGTAATCACATTTTATATTAAATTAATGTTTATTTAAGGTTGTTTGAAATGAAGTAAAATGTTATGCATATAGTTTGTTACCTTATTTAGCTAATACATCTAAGGGACAACGCACAATGTTCTGATGCACAAATCAACATTAAAAAACAAAATTTTACGCATATTGCTACCCTCAATCACACGTTTATTTCGAATATAAAACTCAGCAGTGCACGTGAACGAAAGTATAAGCAGTCGCATCATTAACAAGTTGCAACTTGATTAATTATTAGCTCGCAAAGACATTAATGCGATCATAATCGTTCTAATATCTGAATTTCAACTTAAAAATACAGTCTAAGCAATGTGGTATTAATAAAATATGTGTAGTATACTTATTACGGTACTATATTTTATTTTATCCATTATGCCATATTTTAAACAAGTATTATGATTATTATGCAGAACAGACATCAATGCGCCCGCTCCGATAGTTATGACAACTGAAGCTCCTTATGCTAATGTCTTGTTTATTTTATGATTCTTCTTCTTCAAGTGCCTTCTCCATTGCGGAGGTTGGCAATCATAATAGCTATTTTAATTTTTGAGGCAGTTGCTCTAAATAGTTATTTTCAACTGTATCCAAACCATTCCCTTAGGTTTTTTAGCCATGAAATTCGTCGTGGTCCTACGCTTCTTCTGCCCCTTATTTTGCCTTGGATTATAAGCCGTAAGATGCTGTACTTTTCTCCCCGCATAATGTGTCCGAAATATTGCAGTTTTCTCTGTTTTACTGTTATCTCGACTTCCTTTTCTTTCCTCATTCTTCTCAACACCTCGGCGTTCGTAACTCGATCCACCCACGAAATCCTCTGAATTCTTCTATAGGTCCACATTTCAAAAGAGTTAAGTCTTCTCATTGCCTCTCGATTCAGTGTCCATGCTTCCATTTCAAAATATAGAACACTGTATACGTAACATTTAGTCAGTCGTATTTTCAGGGCTAACGTTAGATCTTTGCTGTAGATAATCTTTTTCATTCTAATAAAGTTGGCACGTGCTTTCTCGATTCTGGTTTTTATTTCGACGGTATAGTCATTATTTTCTATTATTAGGATTCCCAAGTAATTGTACTTCTTAACTCTTTCTATGTGCTGGCCTCCTACCATTAGGGTTTCATTAGTATTGGTGTTGTTCTTACTAATTATCATGAACTTGGTCTTTTTCGTGTTAAGAGAGAGTCCATATTCTCCACTAACTCTTAATATTTTATTCATTATTTTTTCTAGGTCTTTCAAACTATCAGCTATTATTACGGTATCATCTGCATACATAATAGTGTTGATTAAAACTCCGTTTACTTTTATTCCTGCTGTTTCAGATTCAAGACTTTCCAATATGACCTCTTCAGAATAAGCGTTAAATAGTAATGGTGACAATATACACCCTTGTCTGACTCCCCTTTGTATTTCCCCATCTCCCGATATTTCCTGTCCAATCCTTACTGCCACTCGCTGATTGTAATACAGATTTGATATCAACCTTAAGTCTCTTTCATCCAAATTTTTGCTTCTGAGAATCTCTATCAGTTTGTCATGTTTGACCCTATTAAAAGCTTTGTTGTAATCTATGAAGCAGACATAGAGGTCCTGATTGATATCCAAGCATCTTTGAGTAAGCACATTAAAAGCAAATAATTTTTCTCTTGTACCCACCCCGTTCCGGAAGCCAAACTGTGTGTCACTAATATCCAGCTCCATTTTGGAATGTATTCTAGCGTGTACAATTTTTAAAAGGATTTTCAAAGTATGTGACATGAGACTGATTGTTCGATAGTCATTGCATTCTTTTGAACTTGCTTTCTTTGATAAACATATGAATGTTGATGTTAACATTTCTCGGGGGATAGTTCCTTTCGTGTAAATTGTATTAAATAATCTCACCAATAAATCCAAATTTTTGTCATTGATCAGCTTCAACAACTCACCTGGCATTTCATCTGGACCAACAGCTTTATTAGTTTTTATCGACCTTAATGCACAAATGACCTCTGCTTTAGTAATTTCAGGCCCTATGTCACCGCTCAGACTGTTTATAGAAGAATTTTCGTGTCTTTGATCTTCAAATAGTTTTTCTATGTATTCTTTCCACCTGCATAATTTTTACTGTGTTTCCATAATAATGTTTCCTCTTTGTCTAACAATACGTTTGAGAGTTTTCTCTTTTCTATTCCATCACCATTGACTTTTTTATGCAAGTTGAAGTTGTCGTACTTGTTTTGCAACTCCTCTATACCTTTGCATTTTCCAGAAAGGTACTCTTCTTTTGCTGTTCTTATTTTTCTTCTTATTTGAATTTGCAACTGTTGATATCGGGTCTTGTTGGTCTTGTGTTTCCTTCTTTCATCCATCAGCTCCAAAATATCATCTGTCATCCAATCTTCTTTCTTGTATCTTGATGTTGTAAATACTTTCTTGCTTGGTTCCATAATTGACGTTTTGAAAAACTGCCACTGTTGTTCAACGTTGTCATCGTTTAACCCAGGCTTGCCTTGTCCTCTTTCTAAGTTTGTGTTGATGTTTTGTCTCAGCTTTTCTTTCGTTTCTTCTGATTTTAATTTGTATATATTTAGTTTTTTGATGTTATGATCTGTTTGTATCCTTTTTAATTTAAGTTGAAATTTAGCGATAAGGGGATTGTGGTTCATACATACCTCTTACGTTCCATGTTGCAATTTTAAGATTTGTTTTGTATATTTCCAGTAGACAGAGATTTAGCTGGATTACGACCTGGGAAGCCCTGCCGTCCTTGTTCTTACTTCCCCTGCCGAATCTTGGAACCATGATTAGTACGTTGTAAATCGTCATTTTCTTCAGTCATTACGATTACTAGGGAAATACGATGAGGTGGTTTCCCCTTGCCTTCCTCATCGTTGTACAGACGCCTTTTTGTGGGTACCACTCCGCCGTTTGCTGTCTGAATCATGACCCGTGAAATTCTCAGAACCCTTGCTCATGATCAGTTTTGAGGCAGCCAGCTGCCACTGCTCAATGCTAGTTTTGGTCCACCCCGAGTATTTCATTTTCCCGGTACCACCCATATCTGGGAGGCATTCCCCTATCCGCCACCTGGGGAGGCGCCCGATGGAGGACTAGCAACCCTACACGGGATGATTAGATGCCCATAATTAATAACTAAAAATAGCAATGATCAGCTAAAGCTATAATGGATTATGTGCACTAGGTAAGCGCTTGTAAGTAGACTTCCACTTACCTTCATACATGGCAGCGCCTATGTTATAACTGATGAAACGCTATTTGTTTATAGCATTAAAAAGTAATAAATTTTTGCATTGCGATTAATCTCGGCTTATAGTTAGGCACAAATTTGGAAATATTTATTTAATAAAAGGCTATTCATGTTGAAAAGTCGCAAAAATGCCATTTTGCAAATGTTTAACAATTTTTAAATCAAAAACTATGCATCGGACGGAAAAATCACAAAGACACTTTTTGTTTTAGAATCGGCCGAGAAACACAAAAATATTTATTATTTTACAAAAAAAAAATTTTTTTTTTTAATTATTAACAAATTACCTGATCATTTTTCGAGAATCCACCCTCGATATTCGTAATCAAGGGTCAAAATATATTTAAAAAAAACTTTGGTGGAGTCATGTTTCTCCATCATCTACGAAAACCCACTGAACTCCCGGACTAAATCTGTATATTTTAGATTGCAGGTTTTAATGAGCTAGATGAAGCCGTCAAACGATTAGACTTTCGCAGCGCTGTCCGTGACGTCCGGCGTTTTAATTATATTTGTGCCCTCCTGGACCATCTTATTGGTCAAAAAATGATAGCTATGTCTGGATGCAGCCAAAAAGCGCTATTAGCCATGTTGGAAGAGGTTACTAGATACGCTACTGCTAGTCAGCATAACCCACGAGGCTTTAGACGATTATTAAATAAACTGAAAGCGTTAAGTGCCGCGGAAAGATCAGCTTGTTGGGGAGGTAAGTATAGTTTGGTAATTGTTCCATTTCATTAAATTTTATTTATTGAACAATTAATAATTCTATATTGTTATAGTGGGCATTACAATTTTTTTTAACGCTACTCATAAAATGTTGCTGTTCAGCAGAAACCACGGGCGAAATATTCTCTGCCGGGATGGGAATAGGGAATAGTTCTAATGGTTATCCTAAGGGATTAGTACAGATAGTCCTGGTTAGTTTTTTATTTTTTTCTACGTTCTACAACGTATTTTTCTACAAACCATTCTACATTTTACTGCTTTCTACAAGCAATTCTATGTACTATCCCAATCCTAAATAAATGTTCCGCTATATAGTCAGAAAAATAATATTCTCGTCGACCAATTTTCGGAACATTTCCACGTAAATTTCTCAAAGCTCTCTCAATGATTTAAGTGTGAGATCCAGGACTTGGATCCACAAAATTTTTGGAATGGTTTACGGTTTAATGCTTAAAATCTTCATCTGTTAAGCAGCTATAAACTTTCCAGCAATCGGTGACAATGGTGGTACTCGGTAGTATACGTTCCTTAGTGACGCTAAGGAAATGAACGTTCCTCAACGAACCAAAAATAGCTTTTTTTGAATGATGTTCAATGCTCCCAAATATCCATTGACCTTTCATTACTATATCTCTGTTGTATTTTCGCTTAATCATTTTACACTCGTCTTTTTCTTCTGTTGTTGATTGTTATTGATTTTTGGTTGTATGACACCGCAGGCCAGAGTTGAGAGGCCCTTACACTGCAGCCTTAATACTAACTGTGTTGCCTGCTATAACAGTTCTAGGTGAACAGGTTGGTTAACTTGATCCAGGGGCGGATCCAGCTTCTTTCTTTAGGGGGGGGGGGCGGTAATATCACCTAGTATAAGAAAAAAAATCGGGTCTATTATCCTGAACTCAAAGCTCTTGGGGGGCGATCGCAAGAAAAAACAAGTTGTTGATGAGGGGTAGAGAGAAGCCAGCAGCATACATATTCCAAGTACAAAAGAAAAAATCGGGTCTATTTTCCTGAACTCAAAGTTCTTGAGGGGAGAGCAATCGCCTCCCCCCCCCCCCCCCCCACTTGAATCCGCGC
The DNA here is from genome assembly GCA_034092305.1 of Diaprepes abbreviatus. Taxonomy (NCBI): domain Eukaryota; kingdom Metazoa; phylum Arthropoda; class Insecta; order Coleoptera; family Curculionidae; genus Diaprepes; species Diaprepes abbreviatus. Next base: position 349,280 of record JASJET010000260.1, on the reverse strand, counting down.
CTGCCTTGATCAGGTTTAGCAGCCTACTCACTAGTTTATCCCCTGAGTATAAGCCTTCCAGATGAATTAATCCCTGAAGGTGTCTCCAGTAGACCAAAGCTTCGCACTCGAAGGTGATGTGTGAGGCCATCTCCTCGTCCTCTCATCACATAGTCTACGTAGTGGTTTTTCATTGAAGATACCCATTGTATGTAGATGTTTTCTCAAGCTGTAGTTCCCAGTTATAAGTCCTGGCACCAGCCTGATTTGTTGTCTGCTTAGACGCAGAATTTCACGACTTAGTTTGCAGGATGGTTTGCTCAACAAGAACTTGTTGTGTCTGTGGCCCGCAATGGGGTTCCAGTGGGTCTGGTGTTGTTGATTTGTTCACCAGGACAACCACCCACGAATAGCAGCCTTTGTAATTCCAACTAATAGCTCTGGTCCAATAAATGGAGTGGCAGACTCCTGTTTTTCAAGTCGGTCTGCTTTTTTATTGCCCAGAACGCCCTTGTGTCCTGGCACCCACGCGAGAGTGACTCTGTTGTGTCTTGCCAGAGCAATAAGGTTTTGAAGACAGTCCCAGAGCGGTTTTGATGTTATTTAATAGCACGCTAGAGCCTTCAGTGCTGCCCGACTTTCAGAGAAGATGAGGAAGGTCCTGCCCTTGTAACCCCTTCTCAAATTCTCCAGAAGTCGAACATCGATAGCGTGAATTTTTGCCTGAAATAGTATGGTGTTTCTCCATGTATTCTGTCGCGTGTACAAGGATAAGTTTTGGACCCACCCGTTTACCAGACGAGTTTTCCTAGCTGACTCACTGTTTGGTCATACCCCGCCTCCCAGTCAAGCTGAGTGGTATAGAGTCTGTCAAAGTGTTAAGTTCTAGGCACGGTATCACTGCTCATTTACCGTTATCAAACCTTTAATGCTGGTATGTCCGAGGACAGGTCCAGTTCACCAGACGTTGTTTCTTTCCAGCCTGTAAGCCCCTATGCTCGCTTCAGCCCTGATTATTATATCGAGGGGAGGGAGGTTTAGTAGGGTTTCCATGGCTGCTATTGGGGTGCTCCCCATGGCACCCGTGATGCATAGGCAGGCCTGTCTTTGGAGTTTGGAGAGCTCCAGAGTGGCTCGTCTTTGTATGGTTTTTATCCACCATACTACCGAGCTATAGGTTGTCATGTGTCTTACCACAGCAGCGTACAGCCAGTGCACAATGTGTGGCTTTAAACCCCACATCTTGCTCAGTTCTCTTTTTGCTGCGATGATTTGGACATTTTACATTTATAAATAATTTTTTACAGATGTGAATTCCAGGTAAGCTTTGTATCCAGGGTTACACCTAAATATTTAACTTTGAGGGCAAGTAACCGGTAACTATACTTGCCCTTAGAATTTTGCAGAGCACCGGGGTGATGAGCCCTTTGCCCGGCTTTAAAAGCATGGGGATGACTTCATCGCGGTGCCTTGTAACTTTCAAACGAATCTATAACCCACAATATCTTGTTGTGGATTATTACTTGGTTTGATGTTTCCCAGTCTCTTTTTTTTATTTCTACTGTTACTCCTTCATCACCTACTTTCTTCGAACTATCAATTAGGCAAACTAAGCACACTTCCCTTAAATAATTTGTTCAATTAACCACAGTTTCTGAATGTAAGCTGAACTCATGCTAAGCAATTTTCGTTTCCCACATAAAACGAAATGTTTCAAAAATGTTTCAGGAACGTTTCGTGAAAGGATCTAAACGTTTCAGAAAGGTTGCATTGAAACGTTTTCGAAATGACGATATAACACAAAAATAAATATTTCTGAAAGGATTCCAAATAAGTTTTCAAAATATTGTATAAAAACTTATATTTTTAGGGAAGATTTAAGAAAAATTTTAACCAACTTTAATGCGAGCTACTTAATACTTCTGGAAAAGTTTACGCAAGTTTTTAGAAATGTTGCAAAAGCTTTTAAAAAATCTTTGAGTGAGGTATTCAGTTGCACACTGAACACTTCATGAAATATTTCATAAATATTTCGGCAATTTAAAAAGAAAGTTTACGCGAAATATTTTTTAAACATTCTATATTTTTGAAGTTTATATTTAGAAGAAACCAACTGAAAAAGCCTTATATTATAAGCAGGGCTGTCAATTTGCCAGTAATTCCTGGCATTTGCCAGGAATAATTAGCTGTGCCAGTAATTTTGCCAGGAATACTATCATGCCAGGGATTTGCCAGGAATAGATGTCTTGTACTCGGAAATAGATAAAAATATTAAGGCGAAATGTACATACAATTGATGGTCAGTGTATGAAAATCGATAAGATGCCGCTGCATCTCTAAAATTAAAACTCTCTCCTATCTCTTTTTGCTTCTCACATGCAGTTATTTCTTTCTTTATTTTATGGTTTTGCAGTCTAAAATTTAAAGGATTATCATCTGTCATTCCTAATATTCAGTTTAATTGAGCAATATCAGCTTTTTCTTATCACACGTGTTTTGCCAGGAATTGCCAGGAATAAATATAAAACTTGCAAGTATTTTTCTATGGAACACTTGACAGCACTGATTATAAGGATAAGCGTGCTTTGTTCTAATTAGGAATCAAAAGAACTATTTCAGATTGCAAGTAACTACTAGAAAAATGTGGAAACTTTTCCCATTGGTAGTGTACCGCCATCTGTAGCCGGTTTCGAACTCATTGGTTCTTGTCAGTACAAAGCAGCCAAGTACATCGCACCATAAGAAAACTGAATATTTTAAACAAGTTATATGAAACTAAACAGACAATCAATACAAGCTGCACCATCTCTCGGAATTTCACGCAATCTGAACAGAAAAATCTCTTGCGAGATCGGAAGGAGTGTGATACGTTTCATGAAACTTTTCTCGAAATGTTTAGGGAATAATTTGAAAATCTTTTTCGCTGGTTATTTGTCGCACTCATAAAGGTTGTTGAGAAACACTGCGAAAATATTTCGAAAAGGTTTTTTGAAAGCTTTTGGAAGATGGTTTGAATAGCTTTTCAGGCAACGATTCATGGAATGTTTCTTAAATATTTCCCAAACATATCTTGACTTGTTTTTAAATTAATCATGAAAACTTTTAGTAAATCTTTCACAAAGGTTTCGAAAACATTTCTCGAAATATTTCTGAAAACGTTTATGATACATTTCAAAAAACTTTTCTCGAAACGTTTATGAAACTATTTAGAGATCATTTTTTGCTGCCTATATGTCGCACTCATAAAAGCAGCTGAGAAACACTGTGACAATATTTCGAAAAGGTTTCTTGAAAGCTTTCAGAAGATGGTTTATATGGCGTTTCAGAAAATGATTCATGAAATGTTTCTTAAATATTTGCGAAACATATCTTGACTTGTTTTTAAATTAATCATGAAAACTTTCATAAATATTTCAAAAACGTTTCTCGAAACATTTCCCCCCTAATTCACGAACATGGTTTAACTTTAAAGCCGGTCTAGATTGACAGTAGAGAATTTAAATTGACACGGGTAACAATAAGTCAAGCAAGTTTTGAACCTTTAAAATACAATTAAAACAATATCATAAGAAAAACAAGACTGGTCATCTAGAAAATCTAATTTCCAAGGCAACTAAATCGGGTCTAAGTCTTGTTAGTGAATCTGGCTATTCTTGTTTTATTTTTGAGCGATTTCATGAAATCTTCAATGAAATATTTTCTCAATGTTTCCGTAATATTTCCTGAAACACTATATTTTACCATTTTGGGTTCATTACATGAAATGTTATAGAAAGTTTTCGTAAAGATTTGACTGAAAACTTTCATGGAAATGTTTTATCCACATTATTGAAATGTTTACGAAATATTACTGTGTGTGTGAAATCTTTTTAGTAATATTTCGTCGTATGTGGGTTGAATGATGGCGATCCAACAAAATACTAATCTGAAAATTGTGGTTAATGGCAAACCTGAACATTTCAAAAATCATTCTGTATTTGAGAAACGCTTTTGGAACAAAAGGAGTAAAAAGTGCTCCAATAAGCAAGTGTAAGGTTATGATCGTAAAACATCAGGCAACAGTGTACGTTTGTTTCATTCTGGTCTAGGTTAATTTAATTTTCTTTTTACGGGTGTTTATCATCGTATTTGACTAAATATCGTGTACAGTTTAAAAAAAAATGTGTTGTAGATTAGAATGTTCAAATATGCTTTAGTGGAAGTGACAAATTATAAAGATTTTGATCAAAAATACAGAAAAGTAACAAGTAAAAAAAAATTTGTGGAAACATTTTGCAGCCGTCAAAAAAATTCGAATTCGTATTTTAACTCAAAAATAGGGAGCATGCAAAAAATCAGCGAAAATTCGGTTTTCCAGTAATTCAAATATATATTATTATTGAGAACACCATACTTCTATGTACATCATGTACCCAGTCATTCTAATAATCAAAATTTTTATACAAATACTATTTTCATTTATAAATTTCAGGTCCTTTAGGTTCGCAACTTCTCTGGCACCAACACACGGCTAAAATCGACCGAATCCTAAATATGGCATCGCAATTTCAAATTCGCGAACCGCATCCAGACGTTCATCCTAAACTTTTAAATTTGCCTGAGGAATGCATAAGGGAAATTATTTTAAGACTCTCTGATCACAGAGATTTAACTGCTAGCGCCCAATCATGTGATACAATTTGCAATATAGTCAACGAACAAAGAGTTTGGAGGGAATTGACCAAGTTTCATTTCTCGCCTCAACAAATACAGCTAGTGTTACCAAAAGATAACGAGAAGATTGACTGGAAGACTGTATACCATTCGCTAAAAAAGTAAGTATATATTGTCGTCAAATTTGGAATACAATAATATATAATAAACCCAATGGTTCTTGAAATACAAGGCGCTAAACATAATGTTTCAAAATTTAAATTTTCTGAATAACGGAAAGAGAAATTGGGTCAATTTGTGTCCTAATGTTTGGATGAAATATTTTTCCAGTATAAAGTGACAAGGAAAGTCGACACTGTTGACAATACTTGTCACCCTAACACCCGCAATGATTGGCGCTAGTTTCGCGAAATACTAAAAACACCATAAATTCAATCGTAGGGTGCAATTTAAACAAGAAAGATATCAAAACCAAAATACTGTGAGTCACAAAAGTCTCCATACTAGTTTTTTAAATTAATAAGTAATGTGACTTAATTACAAGTGATATAAGTACTATATTATATATTAGAAAATAACGGAATATTGATTCTAGTTGCAAATATATATATATATATATATATATATATATATATATATATATATATATATATATATATATATATATATATATATATATATATATATATATATATATATATATATATATCAAATTAAGATATATTTAATAATGTTAATACTCTTGAACTGACAAACTCCACGGTAGGCTATCTAAAAATTTTTAGTTGTATCTGTTAATTTTAAAATGAAATGTAATATGTTATACAAAACTTTTCAGTGTTTTAAGATGTTTAAGTGTGTTTTAAATGTTTTTTTTGTTTTTAATGTATATAGGCCTTGGATTCTGCATAAGCTAACCTCGAACTACTTCCCGGTATTCATTGAATATGGCGACCCGAGTGCCAAAAGCAAGATTCTAAACATGAAGACTTTTGTTAACTGGCCTAAACTTAAAGGGCTTCTCGAAGTGGCTGAATATCAAAAGGTAACTCCGGACATCGGGTGGTCCCTGGAGTGTGCCGTCAAGCAAATGACCTCCCCAATATCGGATGCGCTTGCCAAATTGTTAGTCACAAAAGTGAGACTTAAAATATGGTGAAATCCCAGCAAATTTGAAAATTAGACTGAGGGAAAAGATCCATCTCAAGAACAGGGGTTACAGGACTGGCGATCCTGCCATTAAAAGACAGATAAACAGAGCTTCGGAGGAGATATGGCGAAAGTTTGGCGACTTGCACTATCGATGTTGAGAATCCGAGTTAGAAACTCTACAAATCCGTTACGGCAGTCTATACAAAAATGACTAGAAGTCTGACAAAAGACGCTATGACGCCTTTGCCGCACATTATCAGCAAGAACATTATCTTGATGGACGCATAGGTCAAAGCCGATAGATTTGCAGGCAAATTTTATGATCGATTTAAGTTAAATCTCAGTGTCGATCATACAAAGGAATTTAACATTGATCGAACAGTTATTTTTAAGTCCATACGCCTTATCGATCCGGGTATGCCGGTGGTCGGCTTTGACGAAATTAAAGGGATTTCCTCTAGTCTCATCATTAAGAAAGCACCAGGTTTGAAAACTCCGCCTAACGCAGCTCTGAAGAGAGCTCCGGACAAGACCGTTTCAGCTATTACAAGTATAACCAATGCAATATTACAAACAAGCTACTTTCTCTCAGATTGGAAAATAGCCAAGATAATTCTGATGAGAAAGAAAGGTTAACGGGCTACAGATATCAACAGTTACAGACCTGTTAGGCTTCTTTCCAATCTAGAGAAACTGGTGGAAACAGTAATTTTAAATCGATTAACCGACCTTATAGCTTAAAGGGACATCTTGCCTTCGGAACAATTCAGAGGGAGTCATAACAGCGTCCAGCAGACCATCAGACAGACATCGCTTATAACACAGGGTTTCAATAGAAAATTCCATACTGGGGCTATCTTTTTCGTTATTAACAAGCCCTTTGACAAAATATGGCACAATCGACTGGACAACAGCCAAAATGTATCGACTAAATCTTACCATTTTTATATGCTAAAACCGAAACTAATCTTATCTTTTTAATACTGGTTCAAGTTTTAGAGATACGTGATGTCATGTCTGCCTATACATTAACAATGTAACCGAAAGAATACACGTGGTATATTTGTATTGTTCTTAAAAAAATTGTTCTTAAAAATTGCAACAAAGATTTTAATTTCATTGTCATTTTTGTCTTCAGCTCCCCAGAATTAACAAAAAGATGCACTTTTCATACAAGATACAACAAATAAACTTAAATTTGTTGCCTAGTGTAATTAAGTTTATAAGACTAGGGATCTCCAATTATCTGACTAGTCTTAAGGGCAGAACATTCATAGTATCGCCGGATGACACTATACAGTGAGAATATTTAGAATGAAGGTTCCTCAGGCAAATTCTTTTTATTCGCCGATGATACTGGCTTTACGAGGTCCTCAGAGTCATCGATTAATTATACTGAAGCTCCAGCGATATATAAATAAGCTGGAAAATGGATGGCCGATTGGAAAATTAAGTAAAACCCTCTGTCAAAAGCACAGGCTGTCATATTCGCTAGATCCCGATTTGCGATCCCAGACCAACCAAAAAAGTAAAATAGATAATTTTCGGCTGTGCAACCATAGATTGTTAGTAAACATTGCTCTCGTATTAAAAGTGCTAAGAATTCCAACACAATGGGAAAGTCTAGAGTCCGGAAAATGACGACAGTGCTGTTTCGCCCTCATCATCAGGCCATTACATTACTATTCATCATCTCGCAGTCGTGTCCTATATACTATTTTTAAACTGAAAAACAGCAAACAAGACACGAACATTTCGGCCAATCATTTAATAACACTAGAGCAACATTGTTAGTCGATGTTGCCAACGGCGGGCTTTGCAGTCAAAGAAGGATTGCACCAACGATCTCCCTCCGAGAGCTCTGCGTGTTTAAAAAGCAGCAATGCACAACATCTCAGTGTGTGTTGCGCTTGTATTATTGAGTGATCCGTCAAGATGTCGCTATCATGCCTTATCTACTATTTTTTTAACTTGAAAATAGTAAATATGGAGCGACACCTGGATAATAGAATGATCTGATGAGCCCCAACGAGAACGAAATAGTACTGCCATCATTTCCCGGACCCCGAACTTCTCGGATAATTTTTGACTTCTCGGCACTTTTTAATATGAGGGTAATGTTCTTAACTATCCCTGTCCACAGAGCAGAAGTTTCCTATTTTAATTTTAAGAGGAAATTTACTGAGCATATATACTTTTCTAACTGCCTGTATAACTTCTTAAATTATCCATTTTTTTTTTCATAGAACATATGGTATAAATGAAGAACGTCAATACGCCGAAATGTTATCTCTCTGCAAGTATTGTCGTTGTCTCTTTTGGAAATCGCTTGGTCATCCCTGCATTGCCGAACAATGTCCTGATTTTAAAGCTCGACTACAGGAAGCAGGAGGAATCACCCCTCCTTCGCCAGTGCCGCCATCAGCTTTCCTAAAACTGTTCTCTTTGTAATTTCGTTCACCAACTGCCTATATCAAAAATCTAGAAAATTTTTTATTACGTATAATTAGAAGACTTTTTTATCTTTGAAGATTTAAAAATAAGAAGTAATAATTAAACAAAACAAACTAAAGTTTAATAATTTTCTCCGGTTTTAGATCATCATGTGTTTTACTTCTCACAACTATAGAACTTCCAATTTTTTGACAAAAAAGATATGTGGACAATTGTTAATTCACACACCTTTTTCGTCATAAATTAGAAAATTAGCCTTGTATTTGGAAAATTATTTGAGTTTATTGGTTTTTAATTAATAATAAATAATTTTCTAGAGTTGTTGCTGTTCGATTCTGTGTTCTTTTGTTATTCAATAGGAGGCCAGCCCTCAAAATTAGTTAGTGTAGACAAAAATGCAATAAAGGAGCATATGAACAAAAATAAATGAAGCTAATAACTATATTTGAAAATTAGACTTCAAAGAATTGCTACATAGCTTCTTTCCTAAAATTTAAAAATATTACTTCAGGAAGTCCTGTATATTTTCCTGTTGGATACATAAAACTGTTCCTTTTTCATTATTGTCTCGAAAATAATTATGAGATTATTTATAAGTCCTAAATTTTCACACTTTACATTTATTGTGCTTGTTTGCATTGTGATATATTAAATTTAACATTTGTATTATTCGATAGGCTGTTAGGAGTAGGTATATACTCTGTTTGAAGTGTTTGTTTATGTTACAAATCAACTATATCAAAAAATTATAACAAATTAAACTATTTTTACTTACCAGCTAACCGATTTTGTAGTTTTATTCATTTAATCTGAACATAACTAACTTTTAATGGTGAAGAAGGTAAAAGGTAAGCTTTAAGATTAAACTAATAAGGAAAAATGTTTCTATTTTGAATTTGACACTAATTAGAGTTAACCTCTGTATCTCTTGGTACTTACTCGGCAATTTTTTAATCACACTGGATATCGACAGGCTCACAATGGCTATATTCTTTTGAGTAATTATCAATTGATCAAAGTGAACAAAGAAACTGATAACTTCATGTTCTTTTGAATACGCATTTACTTACCGTTTTGCTGAAGTGATCATGATTACTTCAAGTGATAGAAGTGAAAGTGATAATGACTCAAAAGAATAGCCCAAATGCTTTTGAAAAAAAAAAGGTTTCCATCTATAGCTAATTTTTGGAGCATATTAACAGGAAAACTGGGCATTTACTAAATTTTTGTACACTAGACAGCTTTCTCACTTTTGGTGTACAATAGTAAAGATGAGTTTTGACCTTTTTTTATCGACAACTTTTAACAAAGTCATTAATAGATACACATAATTCCAATAAAAAAATCACCCCCTAATTTACAAACATGGTATAACTTTAAAACGTGTCTAAGTTGACAGTATAGGGTTTAAATTAGCAAGTTCCGAGTCTTAAGAATACAACTATAATCTCTATAACTTAACCAGCAAAGAAGAAAAATTTTCGGGAGATAACTATTCCCATTACCGATATTAAAGATTTATTTCTAGGTTTTTATTCCTAATATTTCTGTATAAGCGTTTATTTGTCGACATGTAATACAAACCCTTAAAATATCTTAAGCAAAACAAAACTGGCCAACTAGAGAATCTAACTTCCCTGACAACTAGATCAGGTCTATATTTTAATAACAGCTAGATTCACTAAGAAATGATCAAGCCTTACAATCGATAATAGGAATAGTTTCCTCCCAAAAATAAACAAAATTTTCCATTTTTGTGGGTTCAATAATACAAGAAACTTATTTTTTATCCTTAAATTTTACAGCTAAATTCACCAAAAAGATTTAAGAGTTCAAACTGATCTTTGCCATGAAATTTAAATCTTCTAGTGAACCAGTTTTTGTTTTGCTTATGATATTGTCATAATTTATATTACATATGTCAACAAATAAACACTTCCATAGGGATATTATGGATAAGGATTTTGCAATAAAGCTTTGAAATAGGTGTAAGAAAAATAGATTTATACCTAAAATAAATAAAATTCTCCATTTTTGCTCGTTCAGTAATAAAACAAAATAATTTTTAAGCTTGTATTTTTAGGGTTCAAAACTTGCTTAATATTGTTGTTCTTGTCAGTTTAAACCCTCTGTTGTCAATTTAGGATGGTTTTAAAATTAAACCATATTAGTGAATCCAGCTCTTAAGATTCAAAACTTACTTAACTTATTATTGCATTTGTCAATTTAAATCCTCTACTGTCGATTTACTCCAGTTTTAAATTTAGACTATGTTATTGAATTAGGGGGTAAATCTTCTTAGTGAATGTCGCTCTTAGAGATTATGTTTCATAGTAATATAATAGTAATAGTGAATTTAATGTTTTGAAGGCTAAGTATATCCATAGTACCACAGTTTCCATTAAAATTTATGAAGAATTTTAAAAGTGGTGAATTTTTGTAAAGGTTGACCATAGGGGCAATCACATAAAATAAATTCTTAGACCTGGTACCAACTTCACCTACCCTGATTGGAATCATACCCAAAAACTCCATTATCAATACCATTCATAATTAATTTGTACATAAAAACAATATCCGCCTCTAGACGCAACTTTGATGGAACGTCAAACAAGCCACACAGCAGTCCCTTATCCGTCCCTCTCTGTGATATACCGAAAATACTTTAAAAAGTAGGAAATTTAAAAACCGTCTTTCTACAATTTCCAAATTAAGTATCGTATTTGTAAATTGGGAACCCCATACTACAAATGCATCAATGTTATTAAAATACCTACAGTTTCTTATAATAAACTGTAACTTATTTGTGGCCTTGACAATAACATTATCAACGTACTCATTAAAATGCAATTTAGGATCAAAACACACTTGCATGTCATTCCCTCTTTATAACATTAAAGGTTTTATAATCATCAGCGAAAATTGTAAAATTCTAAAGCTTTTTCTGGTCTAAACATGTTATTGATAATAAAGAAAAGATCTTGTTTAACTTTTACAATATTTATTATAAAAAACAAACATATATTATAAACTTTAAAGGCAATAAAGTATTAATTAAAAGTGAGGAAGCCACCGTTGTTATATTTTCATTATACAATACACCTTTTCATTAGATAAAAATAAACATTTATCACAAAAATATATAACTTATATGCTCAACCACATGATATACTAAATATTAGAATGTAGGTGTGCTACGAGGTAAGTAGTATTTTGAACTGTTTATTACCATAATAATAAATGACAATATACTTATACAACCCTAACATCAGAATTCATAATTACTGTCAAAATATACATCACTCCATCTTTGATATAGTCCAAAAACAAACCTAAACTTAATTATTTCTCCAATGGGGCGTAGTTAAGCAACTTTTCAATTAAATCGACATGCCCCAAAAGCATTCTTCGGCAACAATATCGCTTAAGACCGAGGGCATCCAGAGCATCACCTTCTGTGTATTCAGCCTGTAAAAGCCCTAAATAGGCCTCCCATTTGTTACCAATTACTTTTCCACAAGTGAAACAACGCACTGGGATAATCATTTTCTAAAATAACATCTTAATGTTAGATTAATTTGGCAACGTGAAAAAATATGTAACTTACCCAAAATGTTATTAAAGATGAGAGCAGAATAAAACAAAGAAACAATACAAACGTTAATTATAACCTAACCTAAACGGCTCGGTCAAATTTCGATTACGAATAATAGTGTTGCCAACTTACCTCGTACGAAAATGGGTAGGTCCGTTCGGAAAAACGGTATATTAAAGTGGGTCCACACTATAAGAAAAATCTGGGCGTAAGCGTAGCGTAATAAGACATATGTCAAATTTCAAGCATTGTGATTCGTTCGATTTAAAAAAAGACAAAGACCGAAGATTACCCGCCCAAAATCCGCCTTTTCCAAGGTCGTTACGCAAAATAATGTTTAACTTTTCAGCGGACTGCTTTAAATATGACGGAAACTGATTATTTTTAATATTTCGTAAGAACATAACCTAGGTTTTTTTTCGGAAGTATGTTCCTTTATTTATATTTTTTTTATTTTGTGAGTTTTAAGATAATGGATATTTATGAACAATGCTAAATTGTTTTAATTTATTAAAAATGCTGGAGATCTTTACTGCTTAGTCCACAAAAAAAACAATTCTTGTTCATTTTCTTATTAATTCTATAACAATTGCAATAATACAGTTGTTCGTTATATAAATGAAATAAAGGCCGTCATATAATACAATTTCTATTCAATGACAATCTCTAATATCGAGACGCTAATCCACAGACATGCCCTTAGCTATAGCATTGACGAATTATACTACGACGGCTCATTCTTATAGGAGGTTTGGAAGCGCCAAGTATTAAAACTTAGTCATTGATAAAAGGTAGTTTTTACTATAGGCAAGGAATGATGTATATGCATAGATAAAATATTTATAGATCCGCAAAGCTTAATCCCAAAAACGGCAAATTTACGACAATAAAATGTAAACATCCTAGAACAGATATCGGCATGCGCACTACAAAATGATCAGGTGACCATCGACAGAACCGAACTTCGAAAATCTATTTAGTTACTTCAATTAGTCATAAATGGTGTCTAAATGAAGCAAGTTATCAAAGTTGCAATCTTTAGTAAAGAAGTCGGTCTCATGTAACTTTCTTGCTCTGGGAGTTATATCATATGGGCACAAATAATATCTGAAGCAGAAGGGAATAATCCGATGGGAGTTAGTTTAGTCATTTCTTATACTGTGAAAGTAAAATTGTGAAAGAAATGTATCTTACTATTTCTCTAATCTATTGTTTCCGTATGTGTGCGTTAACTTTCTTGTTGTGGGGTGGGAGTGAATAATTAATATTTTTTTAAGGTTCGGCAATTTATTCTCTAATTATGAAAAAATAATTACCATCTTTTCCTTATCTTTTTTTTTAATTTTTTAAGAAAATATTGATACGAAATGGGTTTTTTAACGGATATGCAGGATTTGAAAATAATTTTATATAATAATATTTTTCTGCCGTAATGGTGAACGGAGCATATATTTTCTTATCTCATTAATTTTTTCGACAAAATGTTAAAAATGTTATTTCAAATAAAATAAGTGAACAAGGTCATTGCTGGGGGTGAATAAAAAAAATATACCAACAAAAGAAATTCACATTTGTCTAACTTATTTCGTAATATTTTGCTTCTGTTAACATATTAATGAATTTTTTATTTGACGATTTCAAAGTGAGGATTTCCATGACAACATGATTCATGACAATGTCATAAAATGAGTACGGATATAACTAATCTGAATTTACTTCCAAAACCAGTATTAATAATGAACAACGCTTTTTAACGTCATATCCTCAATCTTTAGACATACAAAATTATAAATCAGAACAAAAAAAAAACATTTGAGCGGGTTGGAAAAATCCGTTAAATATAAGGTAGATGAAGTTATGCAAGAATATGGATATTGTGCAAATTAGTAACTGGAAAAAAGTCGTTGGCAATTTGGAAAATAATTCAGAGCTTAGAAATTATAGAGCCAATAGCCGATTCTGGCTAAAATATAAACCTTGTACTGAAATATTTTGTGTATATAACAAAATAATAATGCAATATAATTATTGTAAGTTATATATGTATGTTTTAAAATATTCCAACTTCATTTTGAGGATGTATGTTTTTATTTATGTAAGTAATGGAATAGATGGAGAAATTGTACCATTTCTTGACATATCGATGAATGTAGTTTTTCATATGATAGAATAAACTATTCTATGGTTTGGAGCGAATTTTCAGATTTTTTTTTTTTTAAGAATTGATTGCTTAAAAGTTCAGTTTATCTTTTGGTAATCTTTTGGAAAGTGCTGAAAATATATCATACTACATGTTTTGGAAATTTAATGTTATACGAAAACACTATAAATCCAAAAATGTTGTAAAGCAACACTATTTTTTACCCTATAGAGAAAAAGGAAAATAAAACAAATAAAATATGTACACATTCCATTATATTAAATAAAAACACAAAAACAAATAAAATAAATCACTTAAAACGCTATAAATCCGTTTAAATCGCACGTAACTTACAAAGCAAAAATAAACACAAAAATAGCGTTAAGCCGATACTCTGCTGTTTACGGATAGCACTACGAAACAACCGATCGATAACAGGAAGTCGCTTATGCGCATGCCCTTATCTAGTCAGCATCCAAAAATATGACTGCCGCCCGATGTGCAGAAACGCATTTTTTCACCCATGGTTTGCCATTTTTTGGCTTTAGCAGCCGACAAGAGTAGGGATCCATAGTAGAGGTCAGTGTGTATATGCAGTGGTGCCGTATTGGATAGTTGATCTAAACTACGGGTACAAGTTTTGTTATCCCTTGGTTTATTATATTTGTTTAAGTTTACAAAAAGAACGTTGTAATGATCAAACCTTTCAGTAAAACTTCACTAGGCTGCGGCTACCTTACATTTAAATCGATAAAAAGGTAGAGCGTATCCCTCTTAGTCGGTAGGAAGGGATATGCAGAATTGCCACGTTTTCAACATAAATCCGAAAATTTAAATCTTTTATACTTATTTCTAACAAAAGCATATATATCACATTAAAATACTGATATCTAATCATTGACAATATTGTAAATTGCTTTTATGAATGAGACTGCGTACCAGTTTGCGAACCATTTAGGAGCGTCAAAATTATAGCACAAAATAGAAATTCTTGGTATATTTCTTCAGTAAATATCCGGACATTTTATCTAAATGTGCATGTAGTATGTTAAGCCAGTGAGATTTTCAAAATATTTGCAATCTAAGCACCAATTGCGAATATTGAACGAGTGTTCTCATTAATGGAAGCGTTGTGGACTAAACAGAGAAATAGGCTGTCTATATTGTTATAAGCTTTGCTTTTCGCTGCCACCAATATTATAACTTCGCTGATTCTGCTTTTGGTTTATCACTGATTTCGATGATTTCAAATTCATCTTCTATTATTACCTTTAATATTTTATTAAAATGTTCACTAAATCATGAGGTAACAACAGTTCTTCTTCTTATTTACTAATTTAATGTCTTTATTGTAGTTTTTAATTTTAGTTCCCCTCGTCCCTATGTTCATGTCCTAGTTATATTCTATTTCTGTATCTAAATTATTATTTTACAGTCATAGGCGTACTAACAAATATAACCTATAATTATTTATTGTAACCATGTAGGTTACTGAAAAGGAAAAGTGTGTATTTAAGGGACGATGACAATACGAACAAAGCTAATGGTCTCTGTAAAAAGTAAAGTTTTAGGATTTCGTAGATTAAGGCATTAGAATATAAATTTACTTAAGATATAACTTCTTCTTAAGCAAGTATTAAATATTTGACTATAATTGTCTATTGATCCATAAGAGTAACTTAAAAATATTTATATATAGTAATTTAATAATTAATAATTTTCAGTAATAGTTGATTTATAACAATATATTCTGTTAAGGTTCTACTCTAGACACAGTTTAACTTAAAGAACATATCATGTGAAGAATGTCATGAAATAGTTATAAAAGACCAGCAACTGCAAAAATAAACATCAAGCAATTAAAAGTACAAAACTAAATTTATTAATGTACTAAATTAACAATTCACTCATTTTGTTAACGTTCAATTAATTTATTTTTCCTTACTAGAATTATTAATAAATATTTTTGTATTACTTACATTTTCCTCTTTTAATTTCAAAAAAATACTGACAATTACAGTTTTTTCCTGCTTCTCTAACAGGGGGCTAAAATTTCAGGCATGTCAGGAAAATTATTGTCTTCTGGTAATCTTACATTAGCAAACTTTATATAAACCTATTATAAACAATTAAAAAGTAAAAATTAACATTGATGGAAATTTAATAACAGAAATCCAGTTAGTATCATATGTAATGTATTCTTCTAAAAACTACAAACAATTGTAATTAATAAAAACGATTGTTAAAATTACCCTGTTATATTGAAATTCTCGTCTTTGAACTCCTTGGAAATTCTTTACCAGGTAGAAGTGGTAAACTTTGGAAATAAAACTTCTTTTAAAGAGTCTCATATTACCGCACAAGTAACCTGAATAATTTCAGAAACACTGTTTACCGACTAGGAACTCATACTGTTGCTTTCACATGCTGATTTCATCAGCTAAATATCACAATGTTATTTCCAACCTAGTAATAAGGGTATAGCTGTACACATTTCCATGTTGTGTTTCCTAATTATTGGCCCAACACCAGCGAAGAGCTCTTCAAATTCACCAATAGTAACAGAAAAATATTTTTTAACAATCAGGATCATTTTCACACATTTCTTGAATTAAATTATTAGTATGTCCAAGCCTTTCTCCGATCTTTTCCCCAAATACAGACTGGACCCAGTAGCTACGACTTTCCTGTTTATAATAAAGAATATATTAATATTCTCCTTAGGATTTGTAACTTTTTTGATAAAATATAAACAAAAATCTTGATAAAAGTTAGGTTAAGACAAAAAACCATACCCCTTACGACCGCGTAACGAAAAGTTCCGTGTGAACGAGACATTTTTAACACAAAAGCGCGTAATACGCCTACGCCCAAATTTTGCTTATCGTGTGGACTCACTCTAAAGCGAGCGTTTCTTGCACCTGAACAGCTCTGAGCTCCTCATGCCAATTGAATCGAGAGCAGTAAATGTCTCTCGTCTTTTGTCACTTGTCACAATTGACACCTAAACGAAACACCAAAAAAATGTTCTACGACGAAAAATTAGAAACATTAAGAATGCTGCCAAAATATTCATGAGAGTTAAATATTTTGCAAACTATTTAATACATCAACATGTGAAAAAGTAGATCAATTTAACCAACGAATAGAACAAATTATGTACTGCCTGCAGTGGCTCATTCCAGTCCTATTGATGCCTAAACCATCAAATCCAGCGCTATTGCAAACCCATGTTATGTTTATGGTCCTATATCTTATTGGATTCTTCCTCGAACGAAAACCCTGCACCGTGTGTACCCTAGTGTTTTTAGTGACAGTATTTCTAGTTTGCTATAGTGGTTCAGGAAACTGTTTATTTTGGGGTGCCTTTTGCGAGGATGAAAATGGATAACTGTGGCCTTAAAAACATTTTTAGATATGAAACTGACTGTTTAATAAAAATTTACGATTACACGACTCGCATCAAATGCCCTCATGCCTATTTTGTTATGCTTTTTGAACTGGTTAGCTTTTATTTATTATTAAATAGTGTACATAATGTTTGCGATTTATTGAAAAAATATATCATTTTTCTGATTAATATGAGATTGTACCAAAGACATTTTATTTGTACAATGTTTCTAGAGGCTTTAAAGCAAATTTATTTGAATCTTTGGACTAAGGTGTTTTTACAATTAACAATAATTTTGTTATCGATAATAAAGTCATTTTTAATTTAATAAATTGCAGTTATTATAATTTGTCAGTATCATTTTCTTAAATTTTTAGTCCTTTATCCTCCTTATGATCACATATTTTTCATAACATAATTTATTGTTTTAATAATCAGAAAATCAAGTTTTCACGAATTTGCTGACAATGAAAAGATTTTTTGTGGACAGTATATTAAAATTTTCTCTCTCTTTTGATGGTTTTCTGGTTGAACCTTGAGCTCTGTTTTCTAATTTGTTTTACATTTTGAACTACTACAGAAATTGTACCAATTGCACTATATATACAATTTGTTTCATATCACATTTAATATTTGTACGTTCGTTTATTTAGCATTTCTTGGGGCCCATGCTGCAGTAGTTATTTTTAAATTGATTCTAGGTAAATAGCAAAATAATTATGGGTTGAACTGAGAACTTCCTTTTAAAAAAAGACTACATTCTTTTATTATTTACCAAATAACTGGGTTTTAAAAATGAAAATTCTGAAATCATTTAAGAAATATCTGATTGTTTTGTAATTATTTACAAATTATCATACTACTTGTAACCTTTAATTTGTTTATATATAGGATTGTGGGTGGGATTGACTTTGTATGTGATATGGGATTAAATTGGTTAGTATATGCAAAATAATTATCGGTCTCATTTATTTTGTTTTTATCTTCACCCCCACTTTTATTTATTGATAATAGTTTTAAATATCATCATTTTAATTACACAATCTTATATTTTACTTAATATTTGCAAATGTAAAATAAAATATATAGTTAATTTTCCTCTTGGCAGTATTTCACAAAATACCTCATATTTGAAGATATAGTCTATATATACAGGGTGTCTGGAAATTAAATTCATATACTTTGAGTGGATATTGTACATATAAAAACATGCAAAAAATTTCATATGAACGGAGGTCCGCAATTGTATCATAAGTCAGCTATGACCATAAAAAGGTGGCCCTCGAACACAGTTTTTTTTAAATATCTTTAGAACTGCTGCCGATGTGTTTTCTAGTATTTGAACTTACATAAATATATGCTATTTTTTAATGTTAAGAGCAGACAACAAATTTAGTCAGGAGCGTCTGCTAGAGAGGTGGTCTGGTTTATTTGTCACTATTTTTTGTAAATGACATTTCTTTAAAATTCTACCTAAAAATTATGATTTCATAAAACTATTTACATGAATGTTCATATGCAACTTTTGAATGTTTTCATATATCAAATCTCCCTTTAGAGGAAATGGAATTTCCAGAGACCCTTTACATTTATATACATTTATATATATATATATATATATATATATATATATATATATATATATATATATATATATATATATATGTTCCGGACGGCCGATCTTCAAACAAACTATACACACTGTATTATTTTAATAACTTTTTATTGTCAACCTTACTTTTGACAAACTCTCAAACTACACCGACTACGAAAGTCAATCTGGACCCTTTATATACTCCTTTGGTCGATACCGGAAGATTCCCTAATTCTCTAGAAGGATTTCCATACTACATGGGGTAATCAAAATAAGAAAAAGGAATAATCCGGCGATTTCTAGACTTTCTATCATAGGCGTTCCATGTTAAAAATAAGGAAATCGAATTCTCTAAAAAGTTCCAAACCTTCTTTCATAGACGTCTCCTGAAGAAATTAACAAAGGTAAAATTACTTACATAAATTATGAACTCGTAGAAAACATACCTAAAACCCTACAAACACAAACTAATACTATGAAATATAAAACGCTACAAAGTTCGTAACAATATGTATAATTTTCTCATGGGTGTGATGTGTAATTGAAGGTTTTCGGGCATCCCGTGTATGTGCTGAGTCCCTCTCAGGACTGTAAGGCAGCTGACGTTTCGGTGAAATCTCATTCACCATTTTCAAAGCTCACTATATAGCGTCTATAAGCGAACTGACGCCTGGACTCGGGTGCTGTCAGTTCCGTGTGTACGTCGGACGCGTTCGTTTTCCGAATTGTTCTGCCCAGTCAGGTTGCGAGACCTGCTGCGCGTCATTGGCCCTGTTGCCAGCCTGTGGTGTTGCGTGGCTGAGTGGTACTAAGTGGTACTGGTTGATGTTTTGTAAGCAGATTTTTCCAAGTATTAGGCATTCGCTGGCTATCATCTCTACTATTTATGTTGTTGGGCCTCTTTGCAATTTCAATGGCTTCCCTTATAACTCTTGTGGACAAGTTTTCACATCTCAGTAGTATTTTTGTTCCTGAGAAATTTATCTTATGTCCTGTGTTTAACCAGTGTTGGGCCAGAGCAGAAGAAGTTGTTTTTTGCTTGACAGCGTTTATATGTTCGGCTCTTCTGATGCTTATTTTACGGTTGGTTTGGCCTACGTAACATGAGCTGCATTCTCCGCATGGAATTTCGTACACTCCCTGGTTTTCTAGAGGGATTCTTTCTTTAGGTGTTGGCAAGAGATCTTTTACTTTACGGTCTGTGGTGAAAATGGTTTCAATGTTGTCTCCTGAGAATTTTTGGGATCTTGTCTGTGGTGCCTCTTACATAAGGAATAAAAGCTTAGGAGCTATTCTCTTGGTTTTTGCAATTTTTTGGGACCAAGTGTTTGTTTTTTAGAGCCTTGTTTCACCCATATCGCATTCAACTACATCAGGAACTTTTGGAAATAGGTTGCGACCGACGACTATAATTTTGTTTATGTTCGAAAAATGTTAGAAGATGAAAATTTTTTTGATTTTGTTTTTTTTCGAATGAACCCACTTTCCATAATAACGGATCAGTCAATAGGCTTAACTTCCATTCTGACAGTGAGAAAAATCCCTATTTATTTAGAACCGTCGGTGGTCAGCACAAATGGTCTAGCAATGTGTGGGGTGGAATAATTGGAACGCGATGGCCACATAAACGGTGTCTTTTTTCTTAAGTTGTACCAGGCATAATTTACCTATAATTCTGAAGAATGTTCCACTGAATATCGAGAAAGAATGTGACTGCAACTGCGCGTTTCCAAGTTAACGTTAGAAATTAAATACTCAATATCCCAATAGGTGGATAGGGCTTGGAGAAACACAATACTGGCTAACAAGTCCTGATCTTTTTTTATGGGGATACATTAAAAATATTGTTTGGCTATACCGTTAAGGATACTAGAAAATATGACAGAATGAATTAGAACAGTATTTTGCTCTATAACACCAAATATGTTAATTGAAGTTAAACAGTAATTTCAAAAAAGAGTTTGCTTATGCAATGAAAGAGATGGACATCAGTTTGAGCATTTGTTACAATAATAGTTTTTTAAATTTTTTATCTCTTTAATAAAGTACGTATTCGCTATTAACTTAGTTATGACTATTTTTTTTTAACTGATTAGTGATTGCATACATATTATGTAAGTAATAACAACGTCAACGCCTAGTTTTCAAAAATAAACTGCAAAAAATTTATGCTTAAATTGAAATTACTAAAAAACTATAAAAGATAGGTAAAGAAAACCCTCATAAAATTTTAAAGACTGTTAACATTAGTATATAAATTCAATATTAAAACATTTAAAATAAGGAACTTATTTGGCTTTAATGATAATAAAAATCAAATATAAGCTTTAATTGACCCTGTATAATTTTTGAAGATCATTTTTATTTCATAAATAAATTGTCATGATTTTACTAAAAAAAAAGCAACACAACTTAAAACATCTGCCTTGACCGCCTCTTAAATTTAGGTCGACAATGTCAAGATTAGTTAAATATCTCAAGAATGGCTTGACTTAGGTATATGAAACCCATATTTGGCCCACGCCATGCAATAATATACATTTGACTTTTGACAACTTTGACGTGAATTTTCTTTTTGTTACTTTGTATACTTCAAAATAGTTTTAAAATGTGATTACAAAAGACCTACACATCCTTTTTTAAAAAATATTTTATCGTTCCCTATATATATATATATATATATATATATATATATATATATATATATATATATATATATATATATATATATATGTATGTATAACTTATTTTACAAATAAACCCAAAAAATTATTTACAGTCCTTGTCACGGTAGGTAATAAAAATGTTATCGCCTTCAATATCAGTTACGTCTGAACCAACAAAAAAAAATATAACAGGTAACGGGAAAGAAACATCATCAATTAAAACAGCTACATCAGTAACAAAAACTTTTATTTTCTTTGCAAAACCATATGAAATTTCAAAGGAAAGTGAAAAATTCAATAAAAAATATTTACACAACTACATAAATTAATATCAAAGACTAAATATCACTCAAAAGACATAAGATTACTTGGTAAAGGCGTAGGCTCTCCGTTGGCAGCTTGTTGTAAGAAGCGGCACCATCGTTCGGCTAAATTTTTGGTACCAACTCGAAATTTGTATACATTACCTAAGAGAAAAAAATTATAGTCAAAATAACTTAAGATATTTTCTAAGAAATCAAATCAAATGTCGACACAATGGAGTGTTAATGGAAATCCAAGGATCAATGGTGTTATAAACTTTGAGAAGAGAGACAGATTTAAAAAAAATACTTTGTACAATATTTACCTCGAACGTGATCCACAAGCTGAAAGGAATCTTGATGCAAAGCGCTGTCACAGTAAAAAAATTGACATCCTGTTAGTGAAACCATTTTGCTTGGTTCCCGTTTAAAATCAGACCTTTGGTTTCTGAAATAAATGGTAATTATGTGAAAATAAGTATAGTAAAAATCCCATCAAACTTTTTTTCATTAACGCAAAAGCAATAAAATAGTCTATAAAAACTATTTGGTAAATAATTACCAAATAATTACAGTAGCATTTCTACTTTTAAGCCCTAATTCCAAATAATACAATTTTAATTCCTAATAGCGTAACGGTGATACTTTAGAAAAACTTTATTTTAAAGTTATTCCTTACCCTTTAAATGACTTAGGCGAAAAATATACTAGTGAGCTTGCCCAAATTTGAATCCAGTAACGTTGCCACGATGAAACGGTGGGTTTTTTCCCATCTTTTAGTACAGTCTTTCTTCTAACACAACCTTGCATTGAACACAAATTTTCCTCGGAACTAATTCCATCTTCTGACAACCTACCAGAATAAAAAAAATTAAAATCTTGAATTTTCGAGGGGTTGCAAAATAAACTCTTTCGAAGTAGAGAGAATCACATAAATATACTACATGCCCAGGACTCCCTCTACATCTTACATAAGAAACCTAGCCAATTTCAAAAAACACTATTTTTATCAAATTTTGTTTAACATGCCGGCCGCTTGGTGTCACGCCTTAGCTTCTCACTACTTCGTTTGCATTTGCAAAGCAGATAGAAATTTTGTAGGAGGATGGAAAAATGAGGGAAACCTACACGTGGTGGGGGAAAAAAGCATCAGTTTCGCAAGATAGGACATGCGAACTACGTCAAAGTAGCATTCCACGTGACTCGTGGAACCCGTGCCGCTTACATAACCTCGCGTTTGAGTAAAAAACAATAACAATGAGTGGAAGTGAAAACGTGGTACTTTATTTGCATTTGTATAAGTAGGTTTTAAATCGCGGTGATGATAGAAAGAGAAGAGCATATATTCGTCTCCTCGCAAGTCCCATCTCCCTGTTTCCCCACCTAGCAGCGCCACAATTCGATGCATGGCCTGCTGGAAGCTAAAAACATAGGGCTTCCATCCTCGCTACCTTAGAATTCTGCCACTTTGTATAAGGTCTCTTTAAGGACGATGGTTTTAATGTAACTATAAACGGATAAAAATGAAAATTAACCGCAGAGTGATGTTCGCTTACAGACCATATATGTAGCAGAAAAAATAATAGATTCTAGTGAGACATTTCTACCTACCTGGTGAGTAATGTGCAATTATCTTCAGTGCTTTGTGATGCTTGTAGAGGTAGATCAGCAGTAGGTGATGGTAAGTTGCTATGAGACAAACGAGAAGTTCTCGAGTCTTCTAATTCAGAATCGTCCAGCAGGTGTAAAGTTTTTGGAACGTCTCTCGGGTCGAAACTGCCCACTTGATGTGACTTTGTAAATATACTGGTCGAAAAAAAAATTAAAAATTACTGAAATATATTTATTGATATATAAATTACTAGAGTGGCGGGGACTTTGTTTTCATCATTGTGCAAATTAGTCAATACTGTTACAGTACTAAATGCTAAAAAATCTTTAAAGTTAAAAAAATATCCAGGAATATATCAATAAATCTGTTTTCTTTTTAAGTATTCCTTATATCAGTAAATACCGAAGATTTTTTAAATCTTAAAACATGTGCATGAATTCTGAAAAACATTAACGATATTTCTGTCTGTTAAAAATGCTGTTTATGTACAAAATAAAATGAAAAGAAGCAATGTGCCTGTAATAAGTTCTATCTGAAAAATCATGCTGTGGTGTAAAAGCAAAATAAGTTGCATCGAAAATAAAATAATTATAAAAAAATGTAACTGACAGAAGAAAACAGTCGTAAATAAATAAATAATCTAAAAAATAAATTCATATAGATTCCACGTTTTAATACTTTGTGACATCAATCGCACCTACACAAATTGTAAAAGCAAATCCCAGTAAAGTCCGCATCATACAGGATTTTTTTTTATTAACAGCTTTATTCGAAATTTGACTTTGGCATCAATTTCTGTTTCGATCAAGATGAAAATTTACCAAAAAAAAAAATTCAAAAGTGAGGTTAAATCTCAAAATAGCGAAAAAACTTATTAGAAAAAGTTTTTCTAAATGCAATTTTTAGCCCTTATGCAAAATTTCAATTGTATATTCAATATATTTATATATAAAGTTGCTCAATATTAAATGTGTGTTTTTCTACAAAATCCAAATAGGGGTATTAAAATTTGGTCACATGTAATGCAAAGTCCATTTGTTTTTGACCCTGTACAAGGTAACTTCATAAAATAACTATTTTTTAAAACGTAGTTTGTGTCTAAAAGTAATACACATTATAATTAAAACAAACAAGTACACAGTGTCATCAGTAAAGTCTGCATTAGGTGGAAAATTTTTATTTAACTTTATGTAAAGCTTTTTTATGAGACAATTTGAATCTTTTCATTTAAACTATTTTCCTAATATTAATGTGTATTACTTTTAGAGACAAACTACGTTTTCAAAAATAGTTTTTTTTATGAAGTAACCTTATACAGGGTCATAAACAAATAAACATCACATGTGACCAAATTTTAATAGCTCTATTTGGATTTTGCAGAAAAACATATATTTAATATGGTGCTACTTTAAACAAAATATGTTTCAGATGAAGCATTGTTAAAACTAAGACGTTTTATGTAGGTTGTGTTTAGTCTTATTTTGCAACAGTGGTGCAATTTACAAAAAATGGGCAAAAATTTTGAATTATCTTATACAGCTGAAATTTTGCATATGAGCTAAAAATTGAATTTAGAAAAACTTTTTTGTAATCACGTTTTTCGATATTTTGAGATATAACCCCACTTAAAAATTTTTTTTTTGGAAAAAAATTCAAATTTGACTAATCACGGACTAATATTTTTTTTGTTAATTTTCATCTCGATCGAAGCAGAAATTGTTGCCAAAAGCAAATTTCGAATAAAGCTATTAATAAAAAAATCTCATATGATGCGGACTTTACTGGTCACACTGTATATACAGGGTGACACATCACATTTCCGTAAAATATTTTTAATAAGGGATGTATAGGTCTATTGGAACTACATTTTGAAATTATTTTGAAATATACATATAGTGGCTCAAAAAAAAGTTTTACACCAACGTTGTCAGAATTTAAACGGAATGCCTTATATATGATTGCATATTTTGATACCGCTGGCCAAATATGAATAAGTTAGTGTTATGTTTCATACACTTAAGACAAACCGTTCTTGAGATATTTAACTATTCTTGAAATTGTAAATCCAAATTTTAGAGGCGTGTCTGCCTTGCCTATTTAAGCTGGATGTTTTAAATTGTATTGAATTTTTAGCAAATCACTACAATTTATTGTAAAATAAAAATGGTCTCAAAAAATTATGCAGGGCTGATAAAAACATACATTTGATTTTTATCATTAAAGCCAGATAACTTTCTTATTTTAAATGGAACACTCTGTCTTCAATATCGAATTTATATTCTAATTTTAAGGATCTTTTATTTCTTTTCTGTAATTTTGCATTTCCATTTTTAGATCTAAATTATTTGCAATTTATTTTTAAAAAATAGGCATTGACTGAGCTGACGTCATATTTCATCATAAACAAAAAAAATTTTGACAAATAATTTGGTGACGCTTTTTGTTAATCATAGTAATTCGAGATTATTAGAAAACACTAATCATTTATAATAAGAACTTACCCCCAAGAAGAAAGGATTGATATAATTTTAGTAATTGGGGAGTGTGAAGAAAATATCCTAAGAGACGTCATTCTAAAAGTGGTCTTTAGAAAATTTGCTGCATGTTCCTCGAAAAACAGGAAGTGTGACATAAAAAAAAAACAGTCCCTCAGCGAATAATTACAATACTTCACAGCCAATTTGCGACTGTAATGTAGAAGCAGTCTCTGGTTAATTTTTGGTTTCTAAATGCGAAAATAATGGTAAAAAATTCTTAACACGTAAGATTTTTGAGTTATGGTTATTTTAGCAAAAATGAATGAGTATTTTAATCACATTACATTAAAAAGTAATTTGTAATATTCCCGAGCGCGGTGTTGTCACATTTACGTTTTCCATAAATTCCATATAATTCCAAATTTCACTCGGCCCCATAGCCGAATATACTTATAGATGGCTCCTGTATACGAGAAGTACGCCGTACGCTTTTAGAACTTCCGATACCCGATGTTTCTAAAAAGTAAGAGAAAACGGAACGGCTATAAAAGCAGGTGGCCGGCAGTCATATCATCAGTATTGGTTTAGCACGAGTAGTGGTCAGTATTAGACAGAGAAGTGAAGTGCGTGAACAAGCCAATAGTAAGAGACTTGTATAAATGTTATCTTTGTGTTGAATAAAGTTTGTTGACGCCTGTAAACGTAGTATCACATTTCTGAACGGACATACGCGACAATATATGTAAAGTACAGAAACGTGGTTGTGTTAACCCCGCGGATAGTTTTTGCTACGTATGTGGTCGGTTTACTTCTAAATCGCAGAAAAGGACAATTAACTGGTTAATTGGCAAACGCTGTTCTATGCCTTTTACAATTCCAATGATTTGGCGAAAACCAATAAATCATTTTAACGACATGATAAAAATGTCTGATTTTTCAAGAAAGAGCAAACATATTATTGAATATCCGGATATTCCCTCAGCAATAAAACTGGTTCGTCAGGGTGAAGGTTTACCAGTTCTAGCGCTCCCGGCAAAATAGGAGGAAGATTTAGAAATGTATGATTATAAAGCTACCTGACAATGTATCAGAAAAAGGCGATAGTTATTTTCCGGAAAGTGAAGGAAAACCACCACATTTAATTGAGCAACCTGAATTAAATGACCTCGTTCGGGACCTTTACTTGTCCAAAAAGCATGCTGAAGTATCGGGGTCTAGATTACAACAATGGCATTTACTAGCCACTGGAACCAAAGTTACAATATTTAGGAACCGTAACCAGGAGTTATCCTAGTTTTTTACTAGGAAACATACGAAAGTATGTCACTTATTCTAAATGCAATAAGCTATGATACGTATATGTGGCAAATATATGGTGACCTAAAAGTCATAGAACTATTATTAGGGCTTCAGGGTGGATTTACGAAGTATTGCCGTTTTCTTTATCTTTGAGACAGTAGAGCAACACAAGGCCATTACCAAGTAAAAGAATGGCTTCCGAGAGATTAATATATTCCAGGTCAAGGTAACATAAAGAATATACGTGATCCCAAAAAAGTTACCTCGATTACACATTAAACTGGAATTGATTAAAAATTTCGTTAAAGCATTAAATACAGGAGAAGATACGTTTAAATAACTTAAAACAAATTTTTCTCAAACTAAGTGATGCTAAGCTTAAGGAAGGAATATTTGTTGAACCACAAATTAGAAAAATACTAAGGGATTAACAGTTTGATCAAAAATTAAGTAATGTTGAATCAGCTGCGTAGAGTTGTTTTAAAACAATTGTTTCGGAGTTTTTAGGAAACAAAAAAGTAGAAAAATACGAAAAACTTGTAGAAGAACTACTTGAAAGCTACTGCAAAATGGGCTGTTGTATATCTCTTAAAATACACTTTTTGCACTCCCGTTTAAATTTTTTCCCAGAAAATTTGGGTGCGGTTAATGACAAGCACGGAGAAAGGTTCCGCCAAGACATATTAACAATGGAACAACGCTACCAAGGCAGATGGGATCCAGCAATGATGAGGGATTATTGTTCCTTTCTTATGAGAGAAAGCGATCAGGAATATAAACGAAAGTCGACATTTGCAAAAAAATTATGGACAGAAGACTTACTATAGTTAAACCGCTGTATATCTTTACGTCAAAATTTGACATATGCATCAAACTAGTGACATTTTTTTTTTGAGAACTGTAACAGGATCGGAGTGGCTCATTCTACTATTTTCTTTTTCGGTTATATAACAAGAAATTTGTCGAATGGTTTATAAGCAAGTTTCACAAACTAAATATCCTTAAAAAAGAAAAATGTTATACACAAAAATTTTAAAATCGAAGTTTTTCCTTCTGTTTAGACATATCGATAATTTTATATCCCATTTGTATAGGGCTATTTAATGAAGGAGTTTATGTGCTTATAATGGGTTTGATATTTTAAGTGAAATTTTAAATATGAGAGATTTTAAAAGCGGATTAAAATTTCCTCTTTTATATTACTACACTAAGAGATGTACTACTGCTAAAAATAATTTACTTTACGTATTAGTACATTCTTTAATAAGCATTGCCTTTTTAATATGTTGTTAGCTGATAATTTTGAAATTGTAGAAACTATTGTACTAAAAATTTTAAACACACTCTTTTTAATTTTGGGATTAGTAGGGTGATGTCTGAAGGTACAAGTGTGGGGTGATTACGTGTATGTTCACTTTTATAAGTGAACCTATGTTGTAATGTTTCACCTATGAAATTTATGACAATAAAAGCTTTATTTATTTATTTTATAAAGTAAATCGTTTATATTCTAAATTATTGGTAACTATTTCGGTAACAGAAAAAATTATACGCAATTTGTTGATAAAGTTCTATTTTTATTATAATACTCCAGTTAGGTATAACAATATTAGGGTAGCCTAACTGAAAACTAAAAATAAATTGACTATTCTAATAGAATCGGAACTAAAAAACAGTATTCTTAGAAACAGTGGGTAAGTATACAATATTCTAGAAATTATTCAGTGTTTTATACTTAATGACTAACTTTATGATTTCTGACTGCAATAAATGAAGTAGTTAAGCTGCAAAAATATTGAATAAAAAGATAAATAATTAATCATCTTCATCAAATAGCCTAGTTTTCTTAAAAATAAATACATAAATTTAAAAAAAATGTATGCTTCAACAGATAATAGTTAACACAACGCACGACTCATGGCTCCGAGTCTTTTACTGACTACATTTCAAGATTCCTCATGCCCTATCCTCACAGATAAATTTATAAACACCACTTTTTTAAATAATATTATTTGTGTGTTCGACATAGTTAGCCCAATTCTGTTTTGTCGCTGTTCCTAACGCCTTTTTCCAAGCCTCTATTGGTTCTTTAACTTGTAGAATCAGTTGGTCATAATTTCTCTTTGCCTGACTCCATACCATTTCAATTGTGTTAAAATGGCAATGGTATGGAGGCAAGCGTAAAACTTTATGTCCAGAAGATTCTATTAGCTGATCTACTACAAAGCATTTTGCAGGCTTTGGTACCGAGATATCAAAGACCACAAAGTATCTTTTGTAGCATCTTCTCCAAAGTTGATATATTTTTCTTTCAGCCACGCTTTCATAGCGTCCTTGCTCCAACCCTTTGTTGGCCATTTTTGAAGTTGCCTACTATGATAAGGAGCATTATCTAAAACAATTAAAGGTGTTTCCAGTTTTGGCAAAATATCTTTTAACCAAGCTTCAAAGTTTTTCGAATTCATTTCTCCATGGTAATCTCCAGTCTTTGACTTTGATTTAAAAATCAGCATTGCATCTTCAACGAATCCATTTTCATTTCCTGCATTCAGTACTATGTACCTGAAAAAAAGTAGAGTAGTATGTGGCAGTACAAATTATTTGAAATATTTTGCAGAAACACAAATTGGTCTTAACCAACGGAAGCTTTCATGGTTTTGGTCAATTGAGAAATAGTGGTTCTTGAGTTTAGACCAAGTCAAATTTGAAATGTTATGCAACTTTTTACCTAGATTGCTCGAAACATCTTTAGGGATCTTCATTTCACGTAATTAGAACACGGAACATTGCATGTGTTGATGGTCTTAGTTAAAGGATAATATCAAAATTAATTTATTTTTCTCAATTTTTATGTCATTAATGCCTTGAAATTGGAAAATTTATTTCATCTGTTTATTTTTTAGAAATATGATGCATTGTTAAAAATATACTGTATTATACCCATTTTTGGTTTATTTTTAAGCACCTTTATGTTGTATAAATTATGGGTGAGGAGTGTGCAATTAAATAATTATAATACTTATTTCAAATCGGCTTTTTTTAGCACAATAAAACATGATACCATATCAGTAGTTTCGATTGGCGAAGCATTGACTCGTCTGAGAACTTGGGCAAGAACACTGATGTACCATATTTTCATATAAAAATATTAGTTGTGTTTCCTTAAACCGAAACAAATTAGATTCTACGCGATACAGATTTACTTCACGTTTCAGCAAAATACCTGTAAGCAGTTTTTATATTTTGATAATATATTTTTTTTTTCATAATTTTTAACGCCCTGTATTTTGAAAACGAAATATTTTAGATATATGTTTATATCAAATTCTTTTATAAAACCGCTTAAGAAATCACTACAAGATTTTTTTGGATTTCTGGAAAGCCTGTATCAAAGTAAGATGATCATTATTATTTTGTAAAATGTAAATTAAATTATTTGTTTAACTTTCATTTATTAAGGAAACATTTTTATCATATTAAGTAAAAATTTTTCCTAAAAAGGTTCAAACTTGTTTGATAAAACATACAGAAATTTAAGTAAGAAATTTCTCAATCTCCCCAGGAAATAAAGTATTAAAGTAAAAATTTAATATTTAACATCCTGCTAATAGGAAATGATCCAAGGATTATTTAAATAAAGCTTTTTGCAACTTGTTATAGATGAAAAAAATTCAAATTGTGTAGTGCAAATAACTGATTTATTACCTAAATTCCTCCCCAGATAATTTTCGTACTGATTGAGTGCTATTGTCCTGCCATGATCGTCTGTGGGTGCCATTTTGAAAAATCCATGTCTCGTCTATAAAGACTGGCTCAAATTTATTTTCCCCTTTTTCTTCATTCTTTAAGTATTGTTCAAGAAAGTCTCTTCTCATTTTTTGAATTTGTGGTTTCTCCATTAAAGCTCTACGTGGGTCATCCTTCCTATATAAATATATAAATAAAAATGAAATGTGTATCCTCCAAAAATAAATTACACAGGTCTCCTGTGAAAAATTCTGCTTATTATTTTGGCCCAATTGCAACTGCTTTATATTTGTATCTAACATTTATTTGCTGTATGTAAATGATTGTTTACCTGTAGATAAATCCTATTTGCTTTAGTAATATGCCTAGACTTGTCCTTGCTCCATGGTATATTTCTTTTGCCTTTAATCGTTCCAACAATATTGAGACTGTTATTGAGGTACCTTCACAAATAAAAAATTGTTATGAAGAAATGACGAAATCTTAATATTCTATTTAATTTAGTAAAATTATGTTTACTTTTTGTATTCTTTACAAATATTTTTTTGGGTTTTTTTTATTTTTAAAACTTATATTTTCATTATACATACACCTTGACGGGTTAGAATATGTAAACAAAACAAGTTAGAATAAAATATAACATATAAAATTTTTTAGAAATACTTACCCTCAGAAAACATCATATATATTTCATCTCTAATTTGTAATTTTGTTGCTTCATATCTTCAGTTTTTGGTCTCTTCCTTTTTCTTGTTTCCTTTATTGTCGTTATTGGGGCATTTAGGAAAGTTCTCACAGTTGTATGGGATAAGTGTAAGCATTGGTTTCTAATTTGAATTTTAAAAATTCATAAAGTTGATTACCCAGATCTTCCCTTGCTACTTGGTTTAATTAGTAAATTAGCCTGTAAGGAAAATTTTTTAAATGTACATATTTCATACTATAAACAAATATTTTTAAAGTGATTTTTGGATAAATGATGAGGGGACACATAAACTAGATTTAAACTTAAGAATTCTAAAAGTTATTTTTCTCTTATTGATAATTATACCAGCTATATGAAATTTTGAAAAATGTTGGGGCTAAAATATGAATTAAGAGCTTCAAAATATATATTCCGGAAACGAAAAGTAAACAAAAACTAATTAGATGAAACAATCCTGTAACAAGACAAAGTGAAAAGAATGGAAGTTAATATATTCCATGGGATTTATCCGTATTTTCAAAATATTTTAATGGTACTTGCTTACCTGAATTATAGCATTTAATATTTTACGAACAAGAGGTTGTTGGTAGATGGAGAAGTTTAATTTTGAATTTACACTGTCATACGTTTTCAGGATTCTTAGGTACCAGAATTTAAAAATCATATCAACTGAATGATATGTATAATTATATCAGAATAAGAAGTCGGCACATGGGTGGAATATTTAGTTAAAATCAAAAATAGTGACTTGGCTTAAAAAAAAATTGTTATACGAGTTCAACTGAGCAATTAAAGCACATCAAATTGATGATGAGGGAAGTTCTGGGTGAACAAATTTACTAATATTTTTATATGTGTACATTGATATAATTTTATTGACAACCGTGCAGTCACTAAGGTTTCACACTTTATTTTCAGGGTATTGTTCCTTTGTAGTCAGAAGTATGTTTTACTAAAACTGACAAACATTTTAAACACTTTCTGAATCACTTAAAAAACAAAAGTTAGAAACAAATATGACAAAAAAATGTTATGTAGTAGAAAATAAATAACAGTAGGGCTGGAGTCAACTATGTTGTTTTTAAAATCAACAATTCAATTTCTAAAAAGTGCCACTAATAACAATTAGGTATAAAAATAAGCATAACCCAAAATTTACCTCTATAGGATTTCAATTAGGCAGCTTCCTTTTAACATAATCGTAAGTAAATTTAATCCAATCTTGGGCTATAGGACAGCTTCTTATGTGGCGGAATTTAGGACTCTGCATACCTGAAGAAGAAGGGTGATTCTCCATATCCTAAAACACAAATGTAAATTGCTAAAAGTGGCCTCTTTCATATAGATTGTAGGTTGGAAAAATGATAGGGTTCTGTATATTAGAGAGTACATTATACTAAGAATGGAGCTACGATTTCGTTTTCTTTTCCAAAAACTACCTTAAAGTACTCTAATAATCTCCTAAATCTTCACTAAATCCAATAAATACCTAGAAATCTAAAACGTTCCCTGTAAAAATAACTAAAAAATTTGTGCATGTGTACTATTTTGTTCATCTTATTTTTTTCTTCCAAAATTAAGCATTTCAGGCATATGTTTCAAGGAACAGTTTCCCTTATTTTCAGCTATTGTACTATTCTTTGTTATAATATTTTAAATATTTCTAATGACATTCTGTACAAGCTGTATTAACTAATCATAGTGTACACATGAGTTTGAAATACTGTGTATTTTCATAAAGCTCGACAGAATGTTGCTTAACGTTTTCGAAAGAGATACTACAAGAAAAAACCTCTTTATTAGTTACTTACCGGTATATCAAGCTGATTAAAATTTTCCATATGTACATCCATACCCAGTTAGAAAACCTAAATAAATCCAATAAAAACAAGCACTAGTAAAGTGTTTTTATTATAATAACGATAGTCTAAAATTTATAGGCTATCAAGTGTTTAAAGTCACAAACACTAAACACTACAATATTAAATAGCGGCACAAAGTTTCTAAACTATTTTATATCGTAATATAATAAAAATATCGCAACGTTGTCGACAAAAATGCCTTTAATAATATTGTTTGCCGTTATTATAGGACAAAATAAAGACACAGTTAGTCTGAGGCAAGGTTATGTAAATAACAGCGGCTTTCTTTTGTGTTCCTTGCTCCTGACCTGTGATATCTTTTATCTCTTTCATTATTATTAAGAGAAACAAGGAGAGAAAATCATCAGTATTTTCCGATTTATGTTATGTCTGGAGTAGATACGGAGTAGATAAGCGTGTTAACGTTCATATTTTTATACAAATATTAATGGGATATTTTGAAAAATTATAAAATTTTAGATAATAAAACATGTTAAAAATTATGAAATAAGTATAAATGTTGTTTCAATTGTAAAAATAACTTATTTTTCTCTACTCCGAGAGGAAGACAGAAAATCGAAATGAACGACCCTAGTTATATTTATGAGGAACATTTTTTTTTGATGTATGGCAACTAAAAACCGTTACAATTACTAAATTTTTAAAGATATACAGCGTTTTGAGTATATACATGTATTTACATGTGTATTTTTGTAAATAAATCCTGTTATCCTTAAAATATCTTGTTTTCTTTAGTTTTGAACTTATGTATAAATATTATGTAAAAATGTTTCTTTAAATAAAAATAACTGGTGGATTCTATAACTCAAAATCTATACGTGGTGGAAAATTTTCGTTGTTGAACTCGCAATGGGGATGTTTTAAATACCCATGGGCAACCATTGTAACATCTGTCGCAATTTTTTTTTTTTGTATTTGTGAGTAGTGTTACCGGAAAAAATGAAGAAAATAAATTTTAAAATATGGAATCGTTGGCCGAAAATCTTCATACAAGTCACCAAAAAATTTATGATACTATAAGCAAAAGTAGCCGTAGCATTGAAAGAATAATACAAAAAAGACAAATTTCCTCCACATCGCATTCAACTACATTAGGAACTCAATGTGCGAGGTGAAATAGTTGGAAAGCGTGTGATGGGTTCATACTTTTTCGATGGCCTCTTAAACGGCATCATGTTTCTTAGATTTATTAATCATAATTTACCTGTATTTTGGAGAAAATTCCAATGAATATTCGAGAAAGAACCTGGCTGTAACTAGACGAAGCTCCTACGTACTTCCAAGTAAACGTCAGAAATGAGTTAGATACTCAATATCCCAATAGGAAGATAGGGCGTGGGGTTCAGAATACTGGCTAGAAAGGTCTTAGGATCTAACAAGTCGTGATTTTTTTTATGGCGATATATTAAAAATATTGTTTATGATACACCGTTAACGACACCGGAAAAATTGAAAGAACGAATAAGAACGGCTTTTCACTCGATATCACTAAATATGTTAATTAAAGTTAAACAGTCATTTCAGAAAAGGGTTAGAATATAAATTCGATATTAAATACAGGGTGTTCTATTTAAAATACGAAAATTATTTGGCTTTAATGATAATAAAAATCAAATGTACGTTTTTATCAACTCTGTATAATTTTTTGAGATCATTTTTATTATACAGTAAATTGTAACGATTTTGTTAAAAACCAATACAATTTAAAATATCTAGTTTAAATAGGCAAGGCCAGCACGTCTCTCAAATTTTGGTATACATTTTTAAGAATAGTTAAATATTTGAAGAACGTCTTGTCTTAGGTATATGAAATAAATCATATATGAAATAAATCAGTGACTTACCCTTACTGGGCTCACACTTTCAATATATGTAATAATATAACAGGGATTTCATTAAAATTTTGACAAATTTGGTGTGATTTTTTTTTGAGTCTCTTTATACTTCACAATACTTTTAAAATGCAGTCCCGATAGTCCTACACATCCCTTATTAAAAATATTTTATCGTTCTCTGTATATGAACCGACAAAAATGTGGTGTGTCACTCTGTATGTAGTGACCAGCAGAAATGTTGCACCAAATTTTTATTAAGCTTTTTAAAAAAAATCAAAATATATCAAGTAGTCTGTGCACATCCTGAAGTGAAAACACATAAAAATAAATTTGAAAAATCTTATCGTATACAAGGTATTATCTCCACGCAGTAAAAGGATACGGTTTTACAAATGTCTTTATATGTGAGTTTTGGTTTGCAGAGGCTATCCGCAATATTTTTATTTTTTTTTTAAATCTTTCATACGAATTTTTTAGATATGGTTGGCGCAATATTTCTGCTTACTATTTTATAACAAAAAATAAAATTATATTCTATTCGGATGGCGTGATGTATTGACCGATCTCTTTTAGGATGCATTGGGTTTAAATATTAAAATAAAAAGCACATCGATATACCATAACCTCTAAATTCTACCCACATCAAAAATAATCTAACAATCAGTCCAAAGTACTCCTACGTCATTTTTTATTTCAAAGCATTATTATCATCGTTTCGCCATACCAACTTACCTCCATGGCAGAACCACAGAGGGATAAAACCCCATTTTGTGGAAATTTCTAGGAAGACTTGTACTACGAAATCTATTAAAAAAATTCTCAGATGAATAATGAATGGAAAAACAACACTGTGAAATGAAAGACTGTTATTTTACTTTTCCAGTAATCTATTTTTAGTTCCGAATAGGATAATTTTTTGTTACGTTGAGAACCAACGTTAAAAACCCTACTTTTAATAGTATTTAATGGAAAAAATAAATTAACCTATGAATGTGTCTTCTGATAAACATTATTTTCATGCATGCAGGTTACACGAATACAAGGAATGGCACAATTTGATGCTGATCATAGACATATAAATAATAGATCGCGGGTCTCAGTGAATCGACTTGCACATGACAACCAGCCCTCGTGGGAATGGCCAATTACACATGCTCGCGACGCTTGGTTCCGCCCCTGTAGAGAGAGACTATATCCTTAAACGTTTGCACTTTTTTCACACCAAGCGCAAGTCGGTACACTGGAAGCCGAGGTCTATGCTTAATAATAAGCATATAATTAGGTTAATATGCATATAATTAGGTTATTATCATGATGGATCACGTAACTCCTCAAAATTCAGGAAAAAGATCTATATTACTAAACGGACACACGAATTCAGGAATTTTTGTAATATTAAAAATTACACATTTTTAATAACAACTTAAGAGAAACAAAAATGAGGAATTTTTAGTTTCTTTTTAAATAGATTTGAAAATGCCAATTATGATTATAACGAAGGTCATCCTGCAATGTTGCCAGATTTTTGACGTTTCAGTGATAGAAAAAGATGATCAATACAATTACAAATATATTTGCAAAAATAAATTCTAAATAAAAATAAAGTCATTTAGATTAATAACAAATACCAAAAATTAAGAAAACTTGAATTAACCTGAATTGACGTGACCTAACCGAACTAAAATTAACCAATAAGAGTAAACTTGAACTAACCAGCACAAACCGGAACCATATATATATATATATATATATATATATATATATATATATATATATATATATATATATATATATATATATATATATATAAAGAATAGACCGCGGGACCCTGTAAGCCAATTTGCTCGTAGTGTTAGAGAGACACAAACATTTAAGGATATAGTATTTTTCTCTCTAAAGGAGCGGTACCAAGGGTCGCGAGTACGTGCCGAAGACTGGTCGTTCACCCGAGGGATCTTCGGCAAGTCGATGCGACGCTTAGCCCCGCCGCTTTCGAAAGGGAAAGCCTTAAATATTTGAGTCTATGTTACACCAAGCGCAAGTCGGTACACTGGGGTCCGCAGTATATTCTTTATATATCTGTGATCGGAAGTAACCAGAACAAATCAAGCCAGAAAAAAAAAACACCTGAAATACCCACAACAGGTATAAACTAACCTTTCTCTACGCTAAATTCCTCCATTAACGCCTGTAACGAGCGCGGAACACTGAATACTGCCTCCAATAGTATATTCCCAAAAACTAACCATTTAATGCCCCGGCATTGATATTATTTTTCCAAAAAGTTAGTTAATAAATTAAATATATTTAAAAAATAAATAAATATATAAATCGGAAATCGTCAAAATAGTACAAATATTTGCTTTAT
Source organism: Diaprepes abbreviatus (assembly GCA_034092305.1). NCBI lineage: Eukaryota > Metazoa > Arthropoda > Insecta > Coleoptera > Curculionidae > Diaprepes > Diaprepes abbreviatus. The sequence continues at coordinate 311,427 of JASJET010000260.1, read as the reverse complement.
AATTCATCAACTTGTTATACAAAAATAAAACATAAAATCTAAGTCTAAACTACACGATATATGACTTATTTTGGGTCTGAAATGCTCAAAAATAAGTAAGTCAGAAAAGGAATTTTACTTTGCTTACGTAGGAACCACGATCACGAGCTTTTAGGTGAAAACAAAATTTCATCACGTAGACTCTCGATTACGCGACTTTTGCTTAAAAAACGTAGTTGAATAAGAAAAATTCGGATTTTGTCAAAACGTTTCGGGAAACTGTATATAAATACAGCCAATCTGGCCATGAGAAGTTAGTTAAGAAAAGAGTTGAAACTATACATTTGAAAACAGTTAGTTGGAGACATAAATAAGTTAAACAAGTTAGTTAGGAAGTACTTCCAAGATTATATTCAAAATCAAAAATGTTTTAATTACCGTTTTAAGTACAATTCTCATAGTAAAATTTCACGTGTGTATCGTAGTCTAGTAAATAGTTAATGCGGTGTTTCAAAATGGGTTAAACCAAACTTTTAGTTCGCCCTGCGTAGCCACGATGTATGTGGATAATAGAAAAGGGCTATAAATTAGAGTAACTAGTAGTTTAAAGTCAGCGATTTGACAAATTAAATTTTGTTAAAGATAAAATAGAACAATATTTAAAGTTTTTTCCTAATTATGTCAAATGTCGCATTATTATTTTTTCAAACTAGCCTCGTTCACAAATAATTTTAATAAAACTTAATCTAAAAAGACCATAAGTGTTTCAATGATTAGGAAAATCATTGTTAAGAAGTTCAACGCAGTAGTAAATACTCTAGAACTTCGGTCCTCTCTCCTTTTTAATCTGCGGCTGCGTTAGTCCTAGGAAAGTTAAAAAGTATACAAAAAGAAAATAATTAGGCGCTACAATCAGAATAGAACTAACCAGACCTGAAATAACCTTTAAACCATATACTACTGGAGGCAGCATTTAATAAAATGTGCCCGAAAAACTAACTTGACTTACTTAATAGATATAACTAATATCCATATGTTGAGTTCTGAAATTTGAATAATTAAGACAAAAACTAAATCTGGCAACTCTGCGATTCGTAAAAGCTATACTTTGGTATTGTACCTATGACGCTTGACTTCAAGTTTTTGAACATTTCTTTATGTTTCAAAAAAGTTTTAAATAAAAAGGGGCTATTTTCCCAACTCAAATTTACTTAGAGAAGTAGAAAGTATAGTTTTATACAAGAAAATCTGTGAAGCTATTATTTGATGTGTCTTTATAGTGATATGATTGCAACCCCGGAAAAGTTAAAAGTCTTATGTACAACTGTGTAAATTTACCATATGCGTTATACTAATTATATGATACACCTCAATTAACGCACTCTTTGCAGTTCTGTAATCTTACGTAGAACACTTTTCTCAAATACTCAACTTATCGAAGTAGTAAATAAGATATTTACAACTAATCATGAACAATAAGAGACAAAACTTACTTTGTTCCCAAGCTCCTGCATTTCCTGTGGCCAGGTATAAATTTACTTCCTGCAGTGACGGCCTGCAACCGAAGAGAACCAGATGAAGCTTTAGCGGGCGATAGATTTAATGACGCAATTGCCACTGGATCTGCCACAACCGATTCTTTTGAACTGTTATTTGAAGAACTAGGTGCCGGCGAGGGTGGTTCTAGTTTAAGAGACAATCTGGAAAAAGATAATCAACCTTACTAGATGAAATAAAGAACTCAAAATACTATTTATGATCAATGATAAAGAAGTTTGTAAATATTATTTCATTAGTATGTAAACGTAACGGCAACAAGGATGGAATTTATAAGATTTCGAAGGTTGCTGTTAGATGTTATATACAGAACTGTTCATGTTTAATTCTCTTTTTTTTCTCAAGTACCATGTTGAGTGGTGCAGGAAAAGAGAAGGGAGTATTTTAACTTTAAATGATATTTATATTAGTTTTTTTTAGACGAATTTAACATTTACTGTTATTTTGGAATAGTCGCATTACAAAAGAAATATCTAAACCTAAAAAAATACACGTTATTTTATTTTAATGAAAACAGTTAGTTACTCCCACTTACTTATACTGGTCATCTTCCACAAATTTCTGCAATTCTTCGATGTATCTTATGGAATTTAAATAATCCTGTATATGAGGAATTTTCGCGAGATTTGAATAGTCCGATTGCTGGTAATTTGAGATTATTCTGAGTATATTATTCATTTTTAACATTCGCTGTTGAGATTCTAAGCCTCCCGAGTGGGGATGAGCCATGTCTATGTAAACTAAGTCGGTCAAATATAAACCTGAAAATATGAATATTTTTTTGAAACGATAAAAATAATTATTAAAATTTTCAATATACACTGACTAGCAAAAATGTGGCGCCATAAAAAAAATTAGTAAGCTTTTGTTGAACATTTAAGTAATAAATTCGATTGTAAAAAAATCATTATAAAATTTGTACAATTGTTATAAATAAAAAATAGTCCAAAATGATACTAAATATAAAATTTTAACGCACTTATAAAAAATAGTTTAAAATCCTGGCTAAAGTTTGAAAGTTTTTGAAACTATCTGCACTTAACTGTCTCATATATAGAGGTACTTTATTCTATAACATGGCAACTCGATTCTGACATCTTCTCAGTCTGCAATAGGACGTTAAAATGTTATTTCCCCTTCTGGTGTTATAATTATGTATGTCACTGTATGTGGGTTCAGTGCTCTTAATAGAGAATATACTTTCTAGAATAAAAATTGATGGAAAGGACAGTATATTCAGATCAACAAATGCATGCCTGCAATCACTCGTAAATCCCAAACCACCAAGTAATCTAACAACCTTACGCTGCAGGCCAAAAACTCGTCCTGCGCCCACTGCAGACTACAATGACATACGACATAAAGAATGAAAGAGTGTAAAGTAGGCAGATTTTATTGTTTCGATGCCCACAACATGCTTAACGTTCCTGAGAAGAGAAACTGCTCTTCTTAATTTTGAGTAGACATTCTCAATTTGAATATCTCACAGTAGCTTTTGGTTCAGGTATATACACCCAGAAACTTGACATCGCTCCGGCAATGATCAATGCCACTAAGGTCTTTCATTGAAAACACTAGCCGTTGTATTTTATCAACATTAAGATGAAGCTTATTCGCATTAAACCACAGCTGAGACATTGACCGTGCCTCCCACACTACCCAAATACATCCTGAAGTACATTGCCAGCAAAAGAGATTGTCTTGTCATCAGCAAAGAGAGTATATGTTGCTTTTTGGGGCACATCTATATTAACTGCTCCTGCATCTGATGCCCTTCCACTTGTCTTTACTATTTGTCGGCGATCCTGTAAGTAGGATGAAATCATTGGGATATTGTCTTTATGGAACCCATAAAATTTGAGTTTCTGCAGTAAAATGGTACGAGAGACACAGTCAAAAGCCTTGCTCAGATCACAAGACACGGAGCAGCTGTAATTTTGTTCCTGAAATGAATCATCACACCACTTGTAAGGTCTAAAACTCCCTGCCTGAACTGTATCGTTCCTCCCTCTAAACTCATAATATCTGTTGGTAAACAGATTATTTGGTTTTAGATAGTATGTTATTTTATTAAGAAGACATTTCTTTTTGAACATAGGAACCATAACTGCTGTTTCAGCTTTATAGGAAATATATTGGCTTTGATGCAGATATTTCTCATATTTGAATCAGTCATAAGTAATAAGTTGTTCAATGTTTTTGAAACTTACATCACTTCAAAGCAAAAGAAAATTAACGGATATCGATCTTGCTGTTTATCAAAATAATTTAGTTCAAAGTGTAAATTCTGCCTTTACGCTTCGAACCCAGGTGTACTAAAACTTAATAGAATTATTTTCCGTATGATGCAACATTTCTGCCGTTCACTGTGCGTTTATGTTATTTTTTTTTTCTTTAAATTTTAAATTTAATACAACAGAATTAAATTTTTTAAACAAATATGATCTTAATTACCTAAATATGGTATGCAAGGCAACTTAAGGCTTTCAATGTGACTTCTTAAATTCGCCCAATTATTTTCATCCGAAAACACTTCCGCTAGCTTATCGAAAGTTTGCTTATCTTTTTTGGGCAGAGATCCCCATGTTTTCGATAACCTAAAAGTGTAGGCAAAACAATAATAGATACAAATATTTACCCACATACAGGGTGTGAAAAATTTTAAAATTTTTTGACGTACAATTAAAAAACAGTTAAATGTAGCGGACAAGAGTAATAATATTGAAGTTCGAATGATAACTTAAAGTTTCTTACCTATAAATTGAGGCACTTTGCAAAGCTGATATAATAGCGAAAAGTGAATGTAAATTATTGAGTTCGTAGAGCTTTTTTGCTATTCTAATAAAAAATGCTAACGTCTCGGCTCTATGTTTAACAGTAGTGCCGGCAAGAATTCCTTGGACAGTCCAAAAGCTTACCTAAAAATAAATTTGATAAATCAGAAGTGTCCAGATGAGATAATAATTTCTAATATATTTTGGAAGCACGATGACGAAAATCTCTGAAAGTTTTAGTTTTCAATATGATTTTGCATATAGAATAGCATTTTAGAGTGAATAAAATCAAAGTATGAAGGAAAGGTCTAAATTCAATGATTATTTCGCCTCTAGTGCTATAATTTTCTTGTTTTCTTAGAGAAGTTATGATAAAAATATACATTACTAGTTGTATCAAGACAAAAAAATATGCCCATATATTTATTATACAGAATGAGTCAATGTTTGGATCGAGCAAGTTCTTGAGTTATTGCTAAGAGCCAACAATCTTCAATCAACAATATTTTTTTTGTAAAGTATTTCCGTGTTCCTCGGCCGATTTTAAGCAAAAAGTATCTTTTGTGATTTTTCTCTCGACTAAGTTTTATTAAATAAAAATTTTCAAATTTGTCACCCGGTAACTGGTAGTTCGAGTCGAGAACTACAAATTGGGATTAATCACAATGCGAAAATGTAATGTTTTTATTGTTTTTTTTGTTTATTAATTATAAGCATCTAATCATAAAATAAACAATTCATTAGCATAAAAAACTTCAGTTATTTTAAATATGTTTGAGAGCGGACGGACTAATGTCTGTTCTGCATAATAATTACAATACCTGTATAAAATCTGGTATAATGAATAAAATACCATATTGTAATGTAGTATATATTGCACTTTATTAACCTCACATCAGTCAGACAGTATATTTAAGCTGAGATGCAGCGATTAGAGCAATTATGATTGCACTAATGTCTTCGCGAATTAATATCTAATTAGGTTGCACACGCACCGTTGTTGAGGGTAGCAATATGAGTTAATCTGAAAAAAATAATTTTTTTAACATTGATTTGTGCATTATTTGTCAAGAAAATAAAAAATGCACTAATTTAACGAGTTCTGACCAAGGTAGGCGTCGAATACGCGATGCTGCCGATTTCCATCTGGACATTAAGTTTTGACGTTTGGATGTTACAGCCATAGAAGGTAAAATTACCTTATAACGAACTTTTTAACTTTTAGACATTTTATTTAGTTTTAAACAATTTTAAATAAACATTAATTCAATATAAGATATCAATTGACTGTAATTAAATGTAATTTTTAGATTTCTTCAAGTACCACATAACCAATGATTGCTATAAAAACTACACACCTAAAAAGAGTTAAAAATGAAAATCTTAGAAGAGAAAACAGTGATATAAGTAAAGATAATATTGAAAAATGTAAAAACGTTAAGCTTAGTCAAGAATCAATATCAACGCAATTATCAACGAGCCGCTTTAATAGTTATGTGATTCTAACAAATATATTATTTGCGAGAAAACATCGTACAAAGGATACTCTCAGATACATCAGATGGAATCATGGACGCATGCTGAAAAATTATATACACTTCCAAATTATTTGAAGTTCATATTTACAACAAAACTGTGTTAATTTTTTCACCAAAAAGTTTATTAAGTTTGAAAACCAAGTATCATGCTCAATGTTTTATATCGTATGAAAGAAAATATATAGAAAGTATTCAAATAAAAAAAAAAACTGAAGCCGCGCACCAACACATGCAAAAATAGTTATATAATCTGACGTTCTTTATGATATTGTATTGTCTGTAAGTAAACTTCCACTTTCCTTTATACACGGCGACGCGTAATTTATCAATTGATAAAACGCTATGTATTTCAAGCGGTAAAAAGCAATAAAAACATTACATTTTCGCATCACGATTAAACCCAGAACACGACACATTTATTCATGACATCCCCATGACAGTAAACACGAAAATGACCCTATCAACAAATTCAAATTAATTAGAGGACAGCTCTACCCGCTGCTCAACAGAGCAAGCAAAATGAATCTGACAAATAAGCTAACAATTGTCAAGGCCGTATTAAAGCCTATTCCGACCTACGGATCAGTAGCGTTGGGCTACGCAGCTGCGACGTACCTTAAGAGACTAGAAGCTTAGGAAAATATAACATTGAGGATGACTTCAAACGCCCAGTGGTTTGTCAGGAATGAGCAAACTCACAGGCAGAGGAGATAGACCCCCTAAGGGAGGTCCTGATACAAAACGCTGCCAAATTCTTCTTAAAAGCGGAGACACGTGACAACGCGCTCATCAGGCAAGCAGTAGATTATCACCCCTAAGTAGCCAACAGAAAGCACAAAAGACCTAGACACCAGCTCTAAGCAACTAGGACACAGGAATTATCCAGAAACAAGAGGGAGGAAGCGGCCAAGGAAGAAAGTAGACGCAGAAAGACGCCACTCAAGTCCTAGCCATGGTATTGTCCGATGGGCGAAGCATCACACGACTCGTGAAATCCAGGACCAGAAGCACACATCATTAAAGCATAGGAAAGAGACAAATTCCTTTAATGAAATGTTAGCTTCGAGAGACCAACCTTACATTGTATGCGGAATATCAGAGAGTGCTAAGCAAGGCGTGCATTGGCACCTGGTGCGGTGCTGTGAAGATCAGAGGTTTGTAAAGGCCATTGGTCCGGCAATCCAAAGGACTTTCTGTTGATTGTGGCCTAACCACGATCAACCAAGAATACCGGAACGTGGGACCTTCAGTTCAGGGGGATTTTAGCCGATAAGAATCAGGCACTACCACTACACCTAGTGATGGTGTCTATGCAAGATTTCCCCTCCTCAAAAAAAAAACTGGGATCAATCCCTGCTTATAGTTTTTGACTTGAACTATCAATTGCTGCGCACAGAATTTGAAAATATTTATTTATTCAAAAGTTATTCTTATTAATAAGTGGCAAAATGCCATTTTTCAATTTTAATGATTTTTAACTTCAAAACTATGCGTCGGACGGAAAAATCACAAGTCACTTTTTGCTTAGAATCTGCAGAGGAACGCGAAAATATTTGTGATTTTACGAAAAAAAAACAATTTTTTAATTATTAACAATTTTGTTTATAACAAATTATTTGGCCTTTTTCGGGAATCCACCTTCATAGTCGTAGTCAGGGGGGTCAAAATATATATAAAAAGCTTTGGTGGAACCATGTCTCTACTTTGGCTACGAAAACCCACTGGGCTCACAGGCTATTAAAGGTTAAGTTCCCGAAACTATTTTATACTTTTGTCAACTTATGAATGAACAGAGTATAACATGATATCAAATTAATCTTACATGATTAAATCTTCTAGAAAAAGCAACAACATTAGGCGCTACGCTAAGCTTATTTTTCTTATTCCAACCGCAACTGGTAAGTTCGTCAGGTTGTATGCTAAAAAAAATCGGCCAATCCAAAATGGTCAACTGAGCGGCGAAATCTTCAGCAGGTATTCTGAGTATGTCGAAAATAGCGCAGCTGTAATTCTGATGACAGGTGCTGTGATGTGCCCGGTTTGGGAGACTTTGAGTTTTGGCATGAGCAGGTACTGGAGTGAGAGAGCTTCTAAAACATCATTTGTAATTAGTAAAACATTTTTTGGGATTCGGACAAATTTTTAAAATTAAAAAGTTTTGTATTTTTATTAAAAATCGAATTTAGGAACTGTTACTTTCCAGACAAACGCTTATTGGTTTTAACGATTAATAATTATGAATATAAATTTCTTTCCCACCTAGAATCTCTTCTTCTTGATTGATAGGCAAAATTTGCTTATCCCCACTAAAATTTTTGTTTCAGACAGTTACAGGTTCTTTTCCCTAGTTAACATCCAGGTTGCCCTGTATCAATTAAATACCATTTAAATTGACATGTAGTAGATTGGTAAGCATTTTTTGTTTTTCGCATGGCAATCTGCATACTCAATATAAAATGGGCTTAAAAATATGACTTACCCATAGTTATAATAGCATATAGGGGGCCCCGGTCCACTAGAGACCGTAGGTGTCGATGTTTTCCTATGTCTAATATCAGAAATCCTTGTGTTGCAACCGTTAAGTGAGTTATTGCTATTCGATGATGTGTTAAGGTCAGAAGAGCATTTTGAAGTAGAAATAATATCTTCCGAGTTCTAAAAACATAGAATAAAATTCAGTATTATGGAATAGCCCTGTAACCAACTTATAAGTTTTCCGATATGCTACCACGACACTAGTAATACATTACGACGTTGCCGCATTGCCCTAATTTGTTCGGGAATTAGGCTGAAGATCGAAATTGAATGACGAGATTTAGCAAGCAAATGGAAAAATTTCAAATGTGAATCCATTAAACATTACCCAGACTATGTTTAGGAGCATTTTTAGGCTTATCCTTTTTTTGGTGGCCATTTTAAGTTCGCTTTGGAACCCTTTTTTGGCTGAAAACAAGTTTAGCGCAAATATATCTAAATAATTTTATAGAAATCAAGACAAAATAAAAACCAAAATTATCAGGATGATATGCTCTACATTTTTTGTCTTTACGTAACACTATCTAATTAATGAGGAAAGTGAAGAAAAAAATTCACATCTATAAAGTGAAAATTAACTTAAAACAGAACTTTTAATATTGGAAAATTATTAAAAGGAAACTTTAATTTTTTTCTTATATAAATTTATTGTAGAATTACTTGCTATAGAAGTTTCAAGCTTGAGAACTTGGTTCTTTTTTTAAAATTTTTCAAAAATACCCAAAATTATTTTTGGCAATATTTAAAGTTGAATATCTCAAAAGGGACTGAGTGAAAAATTATGAATTTACTTAAGATCATACCTCCTTATAATATAGATATATCATAAAGATTTGGTATCTGAGACTCAACGGGTTTCAGAGTTAAAGAGCATCAAACTTGACCAAAAATTGCGTTATACGCACAAAAAATTTAACAATAATTAATGGTAAAAGTTCTCTTAAAACGGGGAATTTTTCAAGTTAAATTCACCAGAAACATAAGAAAATGTCTTAATTTTATTTTATGTTATTAAACAGAGGTAGTACCTTGATAAATAAAAATCCACATTGTAATTTCACATACAAAATTTTATTCAAACTAAGCTTGTTACACATATATATATATATATATATATATATATATATATATATATATATATATATATATATATATATATATATATATATATACAGGGTGATTTAAAAATCGATCACGAAACTTAAGGGGGTGATTCTACTTGACAAAATAAGGGTAGAGCTTCATATAATTTTTTTTCAAAATGTCATTCGTTTTCGAGTTACAAGCCGTCCAAGTTCAAGTTTTTATTTTTTGTTTTTTGAATTACTCGCTTACAGGAAAACCGATTTGACTAATATTTGAAAGATAGGCTAAGTCTTCTGCGCTTCATCATTTTAGTAACAATTCACATTGATTGTTTGCCGCTAGAGGACACTTTACCTACATTGAAAATTGTTTTTTTGTCATAATTTTTTAGTGTTGACAGCTACAGTAGTTTTTGGTATAATTTCTGAAAGACTGATGCCAGGCCTTTAAAAAAGGTGCTCTTTATTTACATCGCTAAACCCAACGGTTTAGACGTAAATCACCCTTAAAAATTAAGTGGTAAATTTACTTTTCTCATTTCATTACCACCAGCTACCAGGTAAATAGCTATCAAAGTATACTAGAGCTGTCAGTTTAACATCAAATAAATTCGCTTTTTAAACTATTTAATTTATAATCTTAAAATAACTAATAATGGCTAATCACCAATATTCAAATATCGAATATTGTGATATCCATTTTTGTTATGGAAAAGCAAATGGTAATGCAGAGTTGGCAAGAAGATATTATATGGAGAGTTATCCGGAAAGAAATATCCCTCATGCTCAAACATTTTCCAGTGTGCACAGGAGGCTTGCGGAATGTGGTTCCTTTAAAAGTTATAATGGAAATAGGGGAAGACCTAGAACTGCTAGAAACGTGCAACAAGAAGAAAGAGTGCTTGAAATTATTGAAGATAATCCAGGTATTAGTACTAGAAAAATTGGGAATGAAGTGCGGCTCTGTCAGGCTAGTTCATGGAGGATACTAAGAGAAGAACAACTCTACCCGTTTCATTCAAAAAAGGTGCAGGCTCTTTATGACGATGATCGGCCGAGACGGTTGGAAATGTGCAATCAGATCCTAGCTAAGTATGAACACGATAATCGATTAATTGGCGTCATATTATTCACTGACGAAGCTGGTTTCACTCGTGATGGCATAACAAATCTACACAACATCCACACATATGCTTACGAGAACCCAAACAATGTGGTAGAAACGAAACATCAGCGTAGATTTTCACTAAATGTGTGGGCAGGGATAATAGGAGATTACCTTATTGGTCCTCATTTCTTTGATGGCCCATTAACTGGTGACGTATACTTAGATTTTATCCAAAATCGTCTCCCATTGTATCTGGAAGATGTGCCATTGGAAGTAAGGGCCAACATGTGGATCCTCCAAGACGGAGCTCCGCCCCACTTTAGTATACGTGTCCGACAGTATTTGAATGCAACGTATCCTGAGCGATGGATAGGACGGAGTGGACCATTGGCATGGGCAGCGAGGTCACCAGACCTTAATCCTATGGATTTTTTCTTTTGGGGTCATTTGAAACAATTGGTGTACGATATTCCAGTAATCAACGTCGAGGATCTTAGCTTCAGGATAATCGAAAAGTGCCAAATTATTAAAGAAACGCCAGAAATTTTTCATCGAGTTAGGCGACATTTTTTGAAGAGTGTTAGGAAATGTATGGAAGAAAATGGGGGACATTTTGAGAATCTTTTTTAGTTTGTTTAGTACTGTTTCATTAATTTTTATCAATTAAATGTATATCGCAATAATCCATAATATGAATATTTACTGATTAGCCATTATTAGTTATTTTAAGATTATAAATTAAATAGTTTAAAAAGCGAATTTATTTGATGTTAAACTGACAGCTCTAGTATACTTTGATAGCTATTTACCTGGTAGCTGGTGGTAATGAAATGAGAAAAGTAAATTTACCACTTAATTTTTAAGGGTGATTTACGTCTAAACCGTTGGGTTTAGCGATGTAAATAAAGAGCACCTTTTTTAAAGGCCTGGCATTAGTCTTTCAGAAATTATGCCAAAAACTACTGTAGCTGTCAACACTAAAAAATTATGACAAAAAAACAATTTTCAATGTAGGTAAAGTGCCCTCTAGCGGCAAACAATCAATGTGAATTGTTACTAAAATGATGAAACGCAGAAGACTTAGCCTATCTTTCAAATATTAGTCAAATCGGTTTTCCTGTAAGCGAGTAATTCAAAAAACAAAAAATAAAAACTTGAACTTGGACGGCTTGTAACTCGAAAACGAATGATATTTTGAAAAAAAATTATATGAAGCTCTACCCTTATTTTGTCAAGTAGAATCACCCCCTTAAGTTTCGTGATCGATTTTTGAATCACCCTGTATATATATATATATATATATATATATATATATATATATATATATATATATATATATATATATATATATACTGGAACCTACATCACTTAAGATATCTGGAAGGTAGTTTTTGGACCAGGCGGATGAAAAAAATTAACTAATTGATAGTTATGTTGATCACTCTTGTCACTGACTGTGCCCAGCCATCACTGATCTTTGTAAATGCATGGAGAGTCCATTTCTTTGTTCTTTATTTAATTTAGCTACTTTACTTAAAGGCGATAAATCTAAAGTCACATATTAAGCTAATTTTGTGTAAACTGACTACACAAATGGTTCAAACATGGTATCCTTTGCCATTCGAATCTGTGAAATGTCCAGCTCATTAAACAAAGCATATTGGGCAGAGAGTTTTTTCGGGTATAAAAACTTCAAAATTTTTTCTCTTAGAAAGGCGATCAAGAAGAATTTTCCTCATTCCATTTTTAATTGTTTTTTTGCTTAAACTCACTGGATCACAACATTTTCTCCCAAACATGTTTATAAACTTAAACATTAAATATTTAATTGTATGATAATGGTAAATATTACTGAATCATTGGTAATTCTGAATTTAATCATTTTTGTTCTAAAGGCAGGTTACCCATCAAAGTATTTATTTGGCACAGTTTTATAGTCTTGTTTGCGTTCACTGCTCACCAACTAGTTCTTCCACAAAACAAGTCGTATTTAATATAAATTCATTTGTTCACATTTAAAAAATATATATTATTACATGAAAAGATGAAAATGTTATTTAAAATCAAAAAACTTTAAAAAGATACAAATATAACAGTTTTAACACAATTCTTAAACCTGTTCACTCAGAAAAGGACTAAGAGTTAATGAGTCCAATTTCAACTTGAATTAGTGAGGGGGTTATTCAAGTCTTATCTTGCAGGTTTAAAACAAGTATCGACATAAAATTTTTAGGAACTAATATCCATTAAAATGGAAATTCCTAACAATTATCTAGTTAAAAAGTTTAATTTATCATTTTTTAAGATTAGAAAAATAATTAGTTTAAATACTTTTATCGTTTACTTTCTTTCTAAAATTATCTCATTTTTGGTTAATTAAGGACACATGTTTTAAACATTTCTATTATCTGAATTGAATATTTTGAATGGTAAAAACATTTTGTTACTGCTAAATATTAGGGAAAAGGGGAACCTCAGTTACCAAATCTTTATCATATGTTTACACAGTTCATTTAAAAAGTTCTGGGACTAATTTTTTTTACGAATGAAAACAAGAGTTTAGAAAAAGATTTTATTTAGTTTTCAACATAATCCCCTCCTCGTCCTATACAAATTTTGCTGCGCTAGTATAGCCGCTGAAACGACCTGGAAAACTCCTCTTGTGAAAAAGCTTTCAGAACCCTGACCACATTCCTTTGAATTGCCTCAACGTCTTCAAAACGTTATCTCTTCATCGTCATTTTTCAATTTAGGGAATATAAAAAAGTCTGCGGGAGCCAAATCTGGCGAGTAGGGCGGGTGATGAATCATGGAGACCGACGGTTGGGCCAAAAATTGTGTGATGAGTATGAATATGTCGCCGCATTATCGTGCAACAGAAACCAGTCATAGGTGCGGTATAATTTCGGTCTCATGCGACGAATCCGCTTCAAAAGTCGATTCAGGACATTTTTGTAGAATTGTGCGTTCAATGTTTGGCCAGAAATGAGCACCGTTTTGATTTTCGACTTTGTCACTTGAACTTTGGTGGGCCGCCCTTCACCCTTACATTGTCGGTTTGGCGTTTGGTCGATGGGTCAAAATGAAAACACGATTCGTCGCCGATCACAGTTTTATTTAAAAAATTTTCATGCGTGTCTGTCGATTTAACCAAATCGCGTGAAGCTTCCAAATGGTGCTATTTCAGCTCTTCCGTTAAGTGCGGAACGAACTTCGCACAAAGTTTTTTTCCCCGAGAACATCGTGCAAAATGTGGTGCACGCTTCCTACACTGATTCTCACCATACGCGGCTTTCAATAATTAGAATATTTCCGAACCACTTTTTCCCAACTTGAAATAAAATTTGATCGCGGCTCGTTGATCCATAGCGAAAATTGTGACGGTGGCAAAAATACGTCTACTTCACATGAACACAGCTGGCCAATAAATGAAGTTACAGTGCAACTAAGGCATGATATTACATGGTTCTGCCGTCAGGCGCTAGTTGTTAATTTTTATACAATTAGTCCCGGAACTTTTTGAATGAACTGTGTATATCATAAAGAGGTCTAATCTGTATTAATTTCATGATTATTCACTCGGTCCCTTTTGATATATTCAACGTTAAATATTGCCAAAATACAATTTTAGGTATTTTTGAAAAATTATATAAAAATAGGACAAAATTATCAAGCTTTTCAAACCCTAAGAGTGTCGTTTAAGTTTATAATCACTTTATAGTTGTGAATTGTTTTTTCACTTTCCTCACTAATTAGATAATGTTATGTAAGGACAAAAAATCTAGAGCATATCGTTATTATAATTTTGGTTTTTATTTTGACTCGATACCTTTAAAATTAAAAAAGGTAGATGCACTTGTGTAAGACTTGTTTTGAGTGGAAAACGGTTTCAAAGCAAACCTAAAATGGGCACCAAAAAAAAATTTGAGTCTAAAAAATTTTTTAACCATAGTTTTGAATATAGTGTATTAGTGAATAACTGGTAAAAAATCAAAAATGTTGAGTGACTAATTTGTTCAATGTAGGTGATTTCAAATTGATTGATTAGACATAAAGAAACTAAACAGACTTTTTATCAAACTGGACACGCATAACATATTTACGAAAAACAACAAAGTTGCAAGCTGCTAAAATTCAACATCCGGAGAAAAAGAATTTCCAATATAAACACTTTTTACCTAACTAAATATATCTGAAACATAAACTAATATTTCAGCTTGCTAGGTTTATAATAAAATTTTAAAAAATATTTATCGTTCAATAATTAATAAATAGGGTGTTACTGATAGTTAAAACTGATATTTTTTGCAAAGCTTTATTTACCTCAGATATTTTTAGCGTGGCAAGACTATCTCCGGAAATATCCCTCGGTATCTCGGAGTATCGAAGCATCTTCAGGTCATGGTTATCTTTTACGTGATGAAACTGAAATAACAAAGATAAAATAAGTTTTTAAGCCGGAGACAAAAACGTCGGGTATGACCTTCGAACATACCCCTGTAGAATTAACTTAACGTCAGAACTAGGGCCCGGTTGTTTGAATGCAGAATAACGTATTACTATTTTTATTTATACTTGAAAAAGTGTCGATAAACAGTAGATATTTAATTTTTTGGTACATACATACCGATTTTATGCTATCCTTTTCTAATTGCATTATTTAAACGATTATCATATGATAATCGGTACGTCAAATTCAACAATACATAAAAGTATGCATTTATGGTTGCCTAAATTATTATTATTGTTATTCTCAATATGTAAACAATATCTAACAATATTTACTAGTAAAAATAAGTTTTTATGTCCGCTTTTTGTTAATATTAGTTGCAAACATCGCATTTATAATAATTTCCAACACTTAAAAACATTGAAAAGAGTCACGGCAAGCAATTAAACTGAAAGAAAAGATAAGTAAACATGTTTATGTCTGTAAAACATAAAAAAAGCCTCTCCCCGACCAACCATAAACAGCCTTCAAACAAATCCATTGTTGTTTAAATCTATAATGTATGATCGAAGGGAATGACTTATTAGATTTAGAAACTGGATTCGAAATAGAGTAAGAGTTCAATCGTTCTAGCTCTGAAATAAGCCAAAAAAATTTGTTACAGCATACTGATAACGAAACAGTTCAAAAAATATTACGAAAAATGAAGGAAGAATAATCCGAACCACAAACAAAGTATCGCGGTGAAATTTGTTTTTTTTTTAGATTTCTGGCAAAATTATGTTACCTATCGAAAAAAGTTAAATACAAAAGTTATAAGTAATAAAAAATCTACAACGTTGTATTTACCATTTTTAACATAACCTCAAAATTTTTAGAGAAAAACGCGAAAAACCATATTTTCGGTATTTTATTTTTCTCTTCCACAAAAAGATTCGATTTGGCTGAAATTCTACCAGAGTATACTTTTGATGTACCCAATAAGCTGTATTTTTTTAGACAAAAATATACAACGGCTGATCTTTAGTGGATTTCTTTAAAAAAAAATGAAAATTTTTTACTGCAATTTGTCTTAAAAATAATTGTTCGGCAGAGTTTGGGTTGGGCTTATTAAAAAAAATCTAAAAACCAGAAAAACTGAAAAAGTTACTGTTTTCGTTCTAAGTTTTTTTGAAAAATTTCTTGATTTTTATAAAAAATCAAAATTAGAAATTCGTAAAGACTATTATTGAAAGTGTTTTATAAAGATAAGTATAACTAAAAAAAATTTCAAATTGTCGGGTCGCACGATACTTATTAGAACCACGATTTTAACATTAAAAAAGCGATACACAGCACTATGGAGGTAAGGACATCCCACCGGTGTTCTCCGACAAAACTTGAATGAAGTAGGTGTTCCAGGTTGTGGAAAGCATGACAAGAATGTCTGGGAAAGGCATCGGTCGATCCCACTGATGAGTCCACCACCGATGCCGGGACGAAACATCCAAACATTTTGACGGTGGTCGAAATTAGTTCGTTGGTTATATGCCCTTAACATCAGGGCCATTACTACGACATGACGCCCGTGCATAGACGGCTGCGGGCAAGGGTCTAAACCGCCGTTGGCTTTCATAAGCCTGATCTGACCATCTGGAAGACCACCTAGGATGTCCCTTCTACATTTCTCTTATCAGGCCTGTGCTTCTACAGCTTACACTTTCTGCGATAGTCAAAGTCGGATAAGCAAATGCCTTAGGGGGGGGGGGGTACATATTGCGTTAAGGACATCCCACCGGTGTTTTCCGACAAAACTTGATTTAAGTAGTAGGAGTTCCAGGTTGTGGAAAGCATGATAAGAATGTCTGGGAAAGGCATCAGTGGATCCCACTGATGAGTCCACCACCGACGCCGGGACAAAATATCTTAACATTTTGGCGATGGTCGAAATTAGTTCGTTAGTTATATGCCCTTAACCTCAGGGGCATTACTACGACAGCACATGCGAGTGAAAAAATTTAAAGGAATGACCAATACGTCTATTAACTTTTCTTACTCATCTTACTGAAAAATGATTTTAATATCCAAGATACCATGAAAATTAAAATTTTATAAAAAAAAACATCAAGTTTACCTTTATTATAGACGAACTTAATGGGCATGCTAACTAATATTAAACCGTGACCTTTTCAAACAATACAATGATTCTTCTTCATTTGACTGTATGAAACTATCAATTTCTCCAGGATCTTCGACAGTTTCTTCAGGATCGTCGAAAGTTTCTTCGACTGGTTGAAAATTATTGACTCCATTTCCAAATGCTGCATTTCAGGTCATGTTTTCGACAGCTGCATCTTGCAATAGAATAGCCCTTTTGGCAGCTGTAAGATATGGTTTTAAGGAGACGATATGGAATCAGTTTTCCTTCAGTGAAATTCGGCATTATGAGTCCTTCCGCTGATCTCTTCCAGCTTCAATCCACTGCAAGTATTTCATTTCCAAGCTATGTTTGAAGCTGGTAATATATTCTAAAATAATGTTTAAGTGCTCCTGGTTTTGGAGGTAATTTTTCTAATTTAAAAGATGACTTTACAGTGGCTATTTGGAATGTTTCAAACTGTATATCATGCAGTGCAACATTTTTTTTCTTACTATAAATACGTGTTATTAATTTTGTTCCATTAACAACTGTCAAAGGTCAGCTAAGTTGGTAAAATCTTCATTTTCTAGGACTGTTTTAATCTATTTTATTTTTGCTTTTCCATTAAAACCTGAGGTTGATATTTTCGTTTTGGTTAATCTTTGAAGCTATTAGAAGTGTAATATGAATCTAAAACGTCACCTGTGAGTGGTTTGTGGAAAAATATTATTAACTTTTTTTCAAATTTAATTGATGTAACAACACAAGCAGATCAACGTCTTGCCTAACAACAATCACAGTATTATTAAGTTCGGCTACTTCAATTGCTGTATTTATAATTAATGAATTTGCATCATCTTTTGCATGTCTGCATGTGAACCGTGATGATTGAAATTCTTGAGATAACGATGGTATTAATTTATTTGTATTGTTTTCATTAGGTAAAAATTTGTCATTTATATTTGGTACCATCGCAGATGTTTTTCATCGTAAACGTTCAGTGGTCTTTGTGCCAGTTGAAGTAGCAATAGTAGTTCTATTAATATCAGGGTATCCATCAAAAACTATGCAACTATTTTTTGCAAAATTACTGCGTACAAGTGAAGATATTTCATTTTTATGACTTCAATAATATCACTTTTTTTTTAAATCAGTTTGTGCAAAAAAAAAACCTCCATCGACAACATGCACTATATTGTTGGTCTTCGGTAATTCACTGACGGTTGTGAATTCTTTACATAAATCTGATTTGACCTCCGCTTTTTCTATATCTATACTCGATTACGTTTTAAAGCTATCCATAATATCATTTATATTTATGTTACGAAAAATGTATTTTTTCGTAAATCACATATTAATAAATGTATTTAATTTATTATATTTGCAAAATAAAAAATGATATTTTATAATAACAATTGAGAAAAATATATTTATAAATTAACCACTGAAACACTTATGTTAAAATTAATAAAAAACGTGTAACGAGAAAAATCACTTTTTCGGTTTTTCCGGTTTTTTTCTCATTATACTAGATATATACTAGATAAATATTTTTATACTGATTGAAAGCAGAAATGAAAACAAAAAAAAAAGAGTCCAATCCGAACTCTGGTGAACAATTGCATATTGGTTAAAAATTTCTATTTTTTAAAAAATAAATTGAATATAAAATCGAACTTGTATATTTAGGTCAAAAAAAAAAAAAACAGCTCATTTGGGACATCAAAAACTACACTCTAGCTGAATATCAGCCAAATCGATTTATTTTTGTGGGAGAGAAAA